>CM062289.1:102547473-104947473 GCA_031216915.1 Pictodentalium vernedei | reverse complement strand
ATCATGCCGTTATACGGACAAACTGTGTTTTATAATGCTAGTCGGCAACCAGACGTCTTCCTTTATAGAAAGTCAAACATGCAGGTACGTCAGGTCTAATTACGCGGACGAGACGAGATTCGCTGTAATATGAGAATGGAGGATGATGCATACATAGCCCTATCATTACAAATCTACAGGTGCTTTTGTTATGTGGACTATTTTAAATACTTGAGGCGTTTTTAAGGGATATCCATCGGAATGGGGGAGACTGCAAAGTAAACGTAAGTACGTTGTGTGTTCTTAATTCCGATTGAAATGAATGTGTCAGCAGATTACCACTTTATGTTGCAACAGAAGGTTTTTTTTCACGGTGTTCAAGATTCTTCAGTCTGCGTACATGGTTATGCAAGAAATCCTTTATAGGTCGGGTGGGGATGGTGCGTATTAGTGGAACAAGTGACTGTAGGGTTGGTGTGTATGTGTGTGTGGTATGTGAGTGAGGGAGGGTGTGCGGGAAGGTTTGTGCCGGATGTGCGGGATGGTGTGGGAGTTCTTGTTTGAGGGTGTGTGTGTGTGGGGGGGGGGGGGGGGGTATGTGTGTATATTCCCTTATAAAAAAAGTACCATGGTAAACCATTGTAAATCCCAAAATACCCTGGTAATACCATGGTATTACCAGGGTATTTTGGGATTTACCATGGTTTACCATGGTACTTTTTTTTATAAGGGTTGAAGGACACAATCATGTTTTCGAATAATTTGGAATTTTGCTTTCTGATCCTCGGCCGGGAATCGAACCTCCAGCAACTCGCCTGGCATTCTGCTCGGCTCTACGAATGGAACGTTGTTTGTATGCACTGTGGATTTGAGTGTATTAGCCTTTCCAAGTTTGAGCAAACGTGGTGATTGAATGGTAATTATTTATTTATTTATTGGTGCTTAACGCCAAATTAGCAGCTAAGGCTATATCGTGGCGAGGTTTGAATGGTAACGATTTCGTATCTCAGTAATTCTGTAGGCTACTACAATAAATAAATAATTAATTGATTATAATTAAATAATTAAATACTTAATTAACTAAATAATGAGTAATTGTTTAATTAACAATTACTTAATTAAAAAAGTCAATAAATAAATGTTTTTTAGCAAAACAATAAACGATCTAATTCTGTGACCATTTCAATGACACGGTGTAGTGAATTTACATATAACCAAAAGGCACCCTCGATTGATGGAAGATTGCTTTTAAGCGAATACATTTGGCCCTACTTTTCGTTTAAAAAAGAGTCATCGTTGAATGAAAATAAAAAGTTCAGCGGTATGAGATGTAAATGGTTAACACAATCTCCCAGTTAAGATGAATTAAGTACAGGATTCGTGAACGCCAATGTTATAAATGTACATTCCGTGCAATGTTGTCTTCCTATCAGTCCAGTGTATTTTGAATTGATTGTTTGTACAGGCGATTGTTGTGTGAACCCAGTGACCAGACCGGATATCCTATTAGCAAGTGGCGGACAAAAACCTGGATATATGAAAGAAGCCAGTTTTCCCCATCATTCTTCGATCAGGAAGCAACAGTTTTCGATTATTTTTTGTCACTTTGGCAAACGGCAATATCGGTAATATGTTAACCTTTCCAACCATAATATTTATTTATGTATTTGAGGTTTAACGACACTTTCGACAGCTAGGGTCACCTCGTGTCGGACAGTTTTGCGAGTGGAGGAAGCCGAAGTATCCGGAGAGACCCACCGCACAACGGCGAGCAACTGCCAGACTCTCAAACGAACTAACTGCACACAATCAGCGTTGAAGACAAGTCCAACATCGACGTGCAGTACATCTTGGGACACAACGCCACCGTGCCCCCAGGAGGGAAATTGGGATGAAGTGTCTTTCCCAAGGACACAACGCGGTTGTCGCAGGTGGGATTCGAACCGAGATTCCAAAACTAAGTACCTGATTGAAGTTACCTTTCTATAAGACTAAGTGATACGATTGGGCGAATCTATTTTATACGTATGGGGATGTTTAGTAATAATTTATTCCAAGAACCCTATGGCGCTGTGGGTTTCATTTAGTACTGCCCCCCCCCCCCCCCCCCCCACGTTAACAATTGGTTATTCTTGTGTATTATGTAGTTTGCTTGGTGTCCACTAAATTCTCTTTTACGAAAAAATGTATGTGTACCGAAAGAGTGAATAATTACTCGCAGTTACTCGAACAACACAGCTCCCCTGTATCCCCGTACCAAAGAATGCAACACGTTTGAATGCTTCGGTCGTTTCTAGGTGGGGCTGATGCGGAATCGACATGCTGGATCGTTGTCGACACTAAACGGAACACGTCTCTTCCATGCATTCGGATATCAAGTAAAATAGATAAAGGTTTTTGCTCTCATGGGATTTCTGAAATTACGTCTCCTACCAGCTATGTATCACAAAGTCAGATTTCTTTATTCACGTTTTCGAACCTTTAACCCTTTACCTAACGTAACGACCAAAACCGGCCAGCGCTATTCTCTAAAATCGCCAATTAATTTTCATTATTTTTTCATTTTTTGTCTCTAAAACATAGGTTATGACCATTCGTTGTAACGAGCTCGTCGAGCTCGTTCCAATGAGTGGTCACAACCTATGTTTTTGAGACAAAAATTGAAAATAATAGTTATTCAATAATTTTTTTTTTGTTTGTTTTTGCTAGTGTCGTCTGCTTTTCATGTTAGGTGCAGGAAGCAAAATCGGGAAAGTGTAACACTACATTTGTACATGGCTGTGCGCAGAGTTGGACGCTCTAAGGTTATAAGGTTATGTATGAATTCTGTGAACTGAACTGAACTTATTTAACACAAGATATGGATATAGAATAATTTCTAAGCAATCAAGTTTCAACATTCTCACGTGTATATTGTTGGTGTACAACGTAGCCAGATTGGGTGTCTTCCCGTTGGCCCCAAGAGTGAATACAAGCAAATAAGTAATAAAATACGATAAACCACTAAAAGCGGGAAACTCACAAACAGAGGGAAAGGAAAGGAAATGAAAATAAGAAATACAGACAGTCAAAAGATGGCGTCAAAATCGGAAGTGACACGAGAGGCAGTTCAATGAAAATGCGTATTCAGAATTGGAGACATCGGATCATTAATAACATTGATATGAACATAATTTATGACACCGTCTCTTCCCACGGAAAAAGTTTCATGTGTATACCTACTCAAACTCTGTCTTTAAAATGGAGTTATATGGAGCAATTTCACATTCGCTGGCATGTCATCACCAATGAATGATAATTGATATTCATATCAATTTCAGCATGACTGTTTTTGAAAATGATAGTTCAACCAAACATGTAACTCTCGGCCCTCAAAAGATAAGCGAAACGAGGCTCTAACATATGTCAACCAAGACGTTAATTATTCATGTTTATTCTGAGTATATTACTACTGCGCGCCTTGGGGAGGTTCTGTGGAGGTGAGGCTCTCTATTATCTTTGCACTGCTAGTAAAAAAATGAAGGTATCATGTAGTTGAAGTAAATGAGTTGTGAATGGTTAAAATGAAGGGATATTACATACCGGAGCTCACCCACGTTGGGGTCGACAGCAAGAATAGTGCTCCAGCCAGTATTAAGATGTCTTAAAATCAAGTATATTATAGAGCTAATTGCCAGAGAGGTTAAAACTTACATACCAACAATAAAATTAAATTTAATATAATAGGTACGTACGTATACCTGGGTATGTAAGGAAATAAACAAAACATATCAATAATCCATGAACAACTTAGTTCAAAAGTGGTTGAGACGAGAAAAGAATATAAAAAACCGAGACACGCTTAAAAACAAAATAAATGCCATGCCATAGCATGTTTTAATTCTGGTGGGAAGACTACAAAGTTTCATTTATTTAAATTGATTAAGTCCAGCTCAATAAGAAATGTTTCACAACAACACCACAGAAAGAGGAAATAAGGTAGGGTATAAAAAAAGTGCACAGAATAAGTTTCACACTAGAAGAACTGTGTTGAATATATGACACTGACCTTAGTGCAAGCAATGTGAAACACATTTTTATTTTTTTTAAATTGATGTTGTTCAAACTGAATCGAAAAAGAATCACTAAACACAAAACAAAAATAGGGCTAAAAAAGTGTTTTGATTCTCAGGCAATCCCTCATTGAAATTAAACCCTCTCGTTGGACAATTTTATTGCCTTTCAGTGTCTTCCGATATTAGTACAAACTCGGGGAGAACTGAGACTTTTTCAATTTTTTGATTGATGCATATTTATTTAGTTGCGTCTCCAGTATGTTTGCCTTGTTACAATTTATGGGAGAGTGCCTATAGGTACTCTACCATAAATTGTAACGAGGCACATCCCCATAAATTAAATACTTTTACTTCAAAGATAATATGAACAGCATCGAAAGAATATGAAGCCTTTGAATTGCAGTATCTACAATTTGTTTTTAGAGAAATGTTTTATTTTTCAAATTAAAAATGAATTTATTTGTATAAATATGCACTTTCTATATCTCTATATAAAAAGCAGCCGAAATCCTCTCCATGTTTGTTCACTAAAAAAATAAAACCCTCCCTCCCTCACTGATTTGAGAAAAAATGCCTGTGAATCAATTAATTTATTTTGTATGGCCTAAAATAAATTAAATAATAAAAATATTAGCAATATGAATGGACACAGAAAACACAACAACTTATTTCAATGTTTAGATTTTGAGAACATCGCAAAGAAAAACACGACGCCGAAATTCAAGCTAAGTTTCCAATTACTTGAATAGCTCCTTAAATACTGTCGTGACAGTCATAAAGAAACAACTGCAATATTAAATCTACGGGAACATGGCATTCAAAGAAAGTGTACTAAAACCAAACGAGCCGTGGACCTCGACGCTGACGGAGTGGCAAATTGTGACTACCTTGCGTAATGGGAGCTGTAAGTTAAAAGTACATCGTTTCAAAGGGAGTCGGTTCAGGATCAGCTCAGACAGCAGTGGATGGCCTCGGAATATTTCACGATGAACTGATCTATAGTTTAGCCAGCCGTTACATTTCTTTAGATATGCTCATGTATATTTTCAGGTTAATTAGGTATTATTATCATACATATTACAGGTAATTGAGACGAAGCATGCCAATTGGTGTGTGTATTAATAAATGTTAGGTTCAATGCTTGTGATTTACAGGTCAGTCCTATTATTGGAATTTAATCAGCTGTAATACGATCGGAGATTAAGTACATTTATTTAGTGCGCGGATCGAAAACTTTACAATATCAATACGTTGGAGGAGTTGACAATCGCTGTTGGTTGTGTGATACCTGTGATTTTATGTAATATCGTACAATTTTGTGAGAAATTTGTTATCCATTAGAAATGATTTCATACTGTAGATCACACTAACATATCACCCGTTACGAACTTGTGTGGGAATATTCTTACTGGAAGTGACACATCGAAGATCGAACGAGTCTTGTATAAATTATTTACTTTGAAGTAGATATAGGTAAGATTATTGATAAATAGAGATTATTACCATTATGTGGATGTACAAAATATGTATCCGAGTCTCGGTCCGGGTTCTAAGGGTAGATCACGACTCGTCGACGAGTCGTGATCTACCCTTAAACCCGGAGCGAGACTCGGATACATATTTTGTACATCCACATAATGGTAATAATCATTTTATCTTACAATATATTGGGGATAAGTCAAGAATGTAGACGAATATATAACGAACTATTTATTCGTACGGATGAACAAAAAAAAGATGGAACTCACGCGAAAGAAACGTGCTTGTATCCGACCTCCTGACACACACATCTGTATGAGGGAGTCGAATACACGACAGTTGCGGAGTTAATACAGACAAAATATATGTTGATTGTAAGATAAAACTCGTGTACAGGTTGTTTCTTCATTAGAAGTTCAGTTGGATTAAAAATCCCCCCAAATAAACTGGACTGAGTGAATATGAACCGAATTGAAACACTTGACAACATGTGATTTCTGGGTCCAGTTGGACATCTTGAAACTTCACATATCACTTTTTGGCCATTTGACTCTATCAACAATGCTTTTACTTTTTTCACTTTCCATCAGATATGCGAGCGATGCTAGTTTTAAGTTTGTTGTTTTAATTTTTAGTTTTTGTCCCTATTTTGTGACTCATCCTTCTGAGATTTGGGAGATATTATCTTCAATAAAAGTCATATCTAAAAATGTGTTGCCTTCCTCAGAGATTCTCAACATTTAAGGCCGAACTGGCCCGTAACGTCATAAGACGTCAATGTCGGAAAAATTAATATACGCTCGTAATTCACGGAATTTTAGTAATTTGTAGAGCTTAAAAAATAAAAGAATAAGAGTTTGGGATTTTCTATTTAACATTATTTTGGGCGTGTTTACGTAATTTCATGTTTGCATATGTTACCTTATATACCCCTTCATTTCGTGACAGCCCACTCGTAGAGACTGCAAGAAATTCAGCTATCACATCTTACATGCGCCTAAGTAATACTTGAATATATTCATATAAATTCATATTCACATTGAGATAATAATATTCAATGCTATCATGTTAGCTCCGACTGAGTGTAGTAAAACTTTTAAATTAAAATTTAATTGTATAAAATTGAAATTAAATGAAACATGATCTCGACAACTGCTCCTTGAAGTGACAGTAATCATCTTTGACCCTGCTCAGTTGGAAGGTGTCTGGAAATTTGCTTCTCATCTCAAGCAGACCTCTAGTTTTATCTGACATTATATATACAGTACGTGGAGAGTGTATTATCACTAAATCACCCACAGAGTGGAGATTCCACCCGAGGAATAATTGCAAATTTGTTGCAAAGCATAACCAGCAACAGCAAAGTTTCAGCCAATGGACCTCCGGGTTTAACCCGGAGGTCCATTGGCTGAAACATTGCTTGTGTTTTTTGTCCATATGTACAAAATTCGAAAGTAATACTTTGGGTGATAACTCCACTCCGCGGGTGATTTAGTTACAATCCACTCTCCACGTCCTGTATGATATACATTAATTCTTTATGTAAATGTAAATTACATTTATGGGTATTGTACAACGGATGACCACCGAAACATCCCTGTAGTGGTGTTTTACACTCAAACAATCAATCTTATCTCTCTGCATATTAATGTTGAAATTTCAATATTTCAAGCAGTATTTTTTCCCATAATGCCACTATGAAATTAACTAATTTAATTTTGTTTGACAGAGTTCTGTGAGTTCTGTCAAACTAGATTAAATTGGTTAAATTCCTTGTTGCATTGTGGGAAAAAAGAATTCCGTTCAAAAATAAGCGCACGTTCCATCCATCGGTCAGTCCGGATTTCACTGACTGGACCTTTCCGCGGACTCCTTCATGCTCCTGTTTGCAGATGTTCAGTTATTATCGGTGTACAAATCCAGTCTCCACGTATCGTATTCCAGTCGCAAACAACATCAAGAGTACGGAAATTGCAAAAGATTTTCAGTATTCTTATCTGTGTCTTCGCATGTGGTGTTTTTCCTCGACGAATGTCAATCTCGTACGATTATTGTTGACAACCTACTTACCCTTTCTACAACAATACAGATATACGGGAAGAAGAATGTGGGAAATTATTGGGAGCAAGGTTCAAAATCTACTTTGATAAACCACCAAACAACAGCTGATGCGTGGAATTCAAGTTATTAATAGAGTGAGTAAACAGAACTAAATTATTGGACACATTTAACTTTTCTAATGTTGTGTCTTATACCAGCACACTAACAGTTCTGTATGTTCGAGGTGGGTAGAGTCCACTTGATTGTATTGATCAAAATACCTGGCATATTAAAACAGTATCCATACAGTGTATCATTTTTTTTATGCATTTCGGCATAAAGTACCTTACATAAACTGACATGTACTATAAAGTATTCAGCAACTGTAATTCTATGTAACTAGTTATCATATTAAATTCGATCCACTGGTGTTACTGTTGAAGTGTGTCAATCATTTCATTCCAGCGTATCATATCTTGTTTACCTCTTACACCATCAGTGTTGTTATTTCATTATTCTTAAACGGGAGAACGGATTTCTTCCTTAATGGTGTGTTGAATTAGATTTTCAATCACTACTTCATATTTTATCACGTGCATTTGGACATAAATGGAATGAATGAAAGCAACGTACAGACACGGTTTCTGAGCTAGAGAGAGAGGTGGGAGAGAGAGAGGGTGTGTGTGTGGGGGGGGGGGGGGGGGGCGTGGGGGGGGGGGGGGGGGCGTAGGCAATCCGCTGAGCGAAAAAATATGTATTTTCGTGTCCGTGTGACAAGTTGGGTCCATTACTATAAAACTTTTACGATTGTCTTTTCTAGAATTGTATTTTCAAGTTATGACTTTAACCCTTTACCTAACATGAAAAGCAGACGACACTTGCAAAAAAAATTCTTGAATAACTAATTTTTTTCATTTTTTGTCTCAAAAACATAGGTTATGACCCCTCGTTGGAACGAGCTCGACGAGCTCGTTCCAACGAGGGGTCATAACCTATGTTTTTGAGACAAAAAATGAAAAAAATAATGAAAATTAATTGGCGATTTTTGAGAATAGCGCTGGCCGGTTTTGGCCGTTACGTTGGGTAAAGGGTTAAATGGGTTACAATGACCCATTAGCATTTTCAATGATCTGGCAATTTGCCATATGGCAAATTGCCATATCTTTTAAAATTCTAATGATTAATTTCGTTAGTTATATTAATAGGTAGAAAATATAATTCTGGAAAATACAATTGTGAAAGTTTTATAGTATTGGCTTCTAGTGACAGTGTATAGTGCACGGGAATAGTGCACCCTTCCTTTTATGGAACTCACGATTGGTAACACTATCGGAAATAGTATAGTAAATCCACAAACAATCAGAGAATAGTCACGTAGGAGATACATGCATAATGTTGTGTAGAATCAGAATTCATTTTTTCCCGAAATATTTTTAAACAATATCAATGTTTAATATTATTTTTATTTTCAGGAATCAGGATATAGACAAAGATTGTCCTGTCAAAATGAGGGATTTTTGTGTTATGCATATATTATTTAAATGAACAAGAACAGGTTACTTTCAATTGGATTTACGGATTATTTCTATTATTGAGGTGAGGAACATTTTTCATTATTAAGTACAATGTGTAAGAACATTTACCTCATTAAAATTCTTTGTTATTTCCGTCAATAACTTTTCACTACAATTTAATACACAGACCGTGGAGAATGCTTAAAGGAATGCTTAAATAAATTTCTAGTTTTCAGTAGTGATCTTCCTCTTAACCATAGTCAGGTCAAGGTCACATAACTCTCCCGTAATCGACAATATCTTACCTCCTACAAGTATCTGTGAATTTCATTGGTTCAAAGACGTCACATGCAGATTGCATATACTGCATATACTGCCTGTAAACATCAATATACGCTGACAGCTATGGGTAATCTCCCCTTTCATTGATTATTCAAAATGGCGGCAGCCGATAAACGCTTCAAGTTGAAAGATTGAGTGTTGGAAGCAGATATTTGGTCTGAAGTGTTACCTTCGAAATGAAACTGCATGAATTTGCCTTGTTACAATTTATGGGAGAGTGTTTGTAGGCACTCTCCCATAAATTGTAACAAGGCAAAGACACGTGAACACATTGTGAGAATTCTCTTATTTAATTTTGATCGCTGTTGTTATTAGTTCTGTGCATCGATGCAGCAGTCGGTAAGATATATTCGTTACACAGTTGGTGGCCTAATATGGTATATATGATGTCAGTTAATTCCATGTTGGACTCGAGCTGTAACTAATAGTATAAAACGAAGCAAGTAGCAAGACATAATACAAGTGCAGAAGGATGATAACCAATTACAAACTTAACTCTTTACTTAACATGAAAGGCAGACGACACTTGCAAATTCTTGAATAACTATTTTTTTCATTTTTTGTCTCAGAAACATAGGTTATGACCCCTCATTGGAACGAGCTCAATGAGCTCGTTCCAACGAGGTGTCATAGTCTATGTTTTTAAGACAAAAATAAAAAAATCCTGAAAATTAATTGACGATTTTTAGAATAGCGCTGGGGTGTTTTGGCCGTTACGTTTGGTAAAGGGTTAAACGGCTATTGAAGTATACTCTTCGTTAAGAAATTACCCGAACTCTACAGCGGTTATGAATTGAGCTGGTGGAGAGGGGCGGCAGCTGTAGTTTAACAATTTCGCCGACTTGGAGATCAAATTTCATTTTTTGTTTTAAAATTGCCACGAAAACACAGCTTATGTCTCAAATTGAAAAGTACTCGTGGAGCTAAGCGGTGATAAACGTTGTTATCAAAAATCAAAGTGTCTTTTAGTTCAATTCTTTCTCCTCTGGATATGTTATTTGAAGGGATAACTCATTTCGAAGCACATTTGGTAAAGAAACACAATGTCCGAAATACACACTCAAATTGAAATATATATATCTTTTCAAGATAAGGCTAGCGTTGAATGTTTGTTTGTTTATTGGGGTTTATCGACGCTTTCACCAAACAGGGTCACATCGTGTAGGACAATTCCACAGGAGTGGAAGCCGAGGATTACCAAAGGTCAGCGGGAGGCAACTGTCGACTTTCCAACTTACTATCCCGCATAAGCAGAGTTAACAGCGGTTGAAGATAAGTGCGGCATTGACGGGTGGCATGCCCCAACGCACAGGGCAGTCGATAGTAAGTAAATTACGCAAGGAAACAACGATCATGCCGCAGGTCAGGATCGAACCGTCGACCGTTCGGTGTAAACTCCAACGAGCGTCCGAGCACACTGTGTTGAAACTGTCGTTGACCGTGTTAATGGCCGTGGAAATGATCTTCCGTGCTCGAAGTGCAAAATCTTCGCTTCACTGCACGCCCATTGTGATTCCTAAACGTAGAGACAGCCATAAGCAAGCGTTTGCCATATTGCCGTGGAAATCTAAATTTTATAGTAAATTTCCTTTCTTATTATACCTACCACAATTGTTTACTGCAGGCTTGCACTACAGTGGAAGTCCCTAACTCGGATAAAATACTCTCTATTTTTGTCTTTCCCAAGCAAGTTGGGAAAGAAAAGTGGTGCAAAAGCACCAATAAAAATAAGCCAAAACTGGGTCGAGTGCAACCGGCGCAGACCCAGTACGGGACGCTCTCTCCCAAGTACAACTCCACGACTTCCGTTGCCAGTGCGCATATACCGTCTCTAAAGACTCATTCTTTTTGAATCCGTAAACGTTAGAGTTATGTGATCAGCGGGGAGGAAAGATTCTTTACCCGTAAAGAAGACGGGAGGGCCTCCATGTAAACAATTGTGGTAGGTATAATAAGAAAGGAAATTTACTATAAAATTTGGATTTCTTATCAACCTACTCACAATTGTTTACTACAGGCTGAATAGACAAAAGGCTGGAGGGAATCGCATAACCAACCCCCACATAACCCTAGTGCACTGGAACCGTGAAGCAGAAGGAAGAGGTCCCGAGGCTTATCAACCATAATGTCGCAATCATTGGTAAAGGACAATGAAAAGAGACATATGAGCCTTGTGACACACAGACAGAAAAAAGGGCAGTAACAGCACAAGGCTGAAACTGACCTTCAAGAAGCCTAATGGCTATGGCAGACAACAGCCTGAGCAGAAGAAAGAGGACCCAAGGCAAAAAGGTCCTCCGACTGCTCCTGCAACTGGCGTAAATAAAAGGTGGAGAAAGTAGAAGCATTTCTCCAGTAGGCTGCCTGCATAACATCCGACAACTTGACGGAGTTAGAATAAGCCCAAGAGGTAGACAGTGCCCGCACCTCGTGGGCAGAAATACGATTGGTAATACAATCGCCAGCTGCTAAACGACTATAAGCCGTACGAATAGCAAGACAAATCCATCGAGAAATGGTTTGAGGAGAGATCTTCTGTCGACCCGGAATGAGAGACAGAAAAAACCGTGTTCTGCCCTTCCGAATGAAGCGTGTCCGATCAAGATAAATGCGAATAGCACGGACCGGACAGAGCAAAGGGCGAGTACCCTCAACAGAGGGAAGAGCCCTGATACAGATAGGAGGAGGAGTAGTATCTGGTAACTGATTCTTAGGCAAAAAGGAGCAATCAGTTGTAAAAGTAACACTGTTGGGAGAACTCCTAAAAAAGGCCGGGTCAACCGAGAGGGCGTGAAGCTCACTAACCCGTCTGGCCGAAGCAAATGCCATCAGAAAAGCCGTCTTGTATGTGAGAAATTGCATATCCACCTGGGATAAAGGTTCGAACGGCGCCCCCCCCCCCCCCCCCCCCAAGCAAAGCAGCACCCACGAAAGATTCCATCGTGGAGTAAGCTGCAAAGTCCGAGGCCTTTTCAAAGAAAAGTGCCGAACAAGCTTGGAGAGGTAAGGATTAGTGCCGATACGACGCTTTCCCACATAAGAAAAAGTCTCTGAAAGCATAGACCTGTAACCCTTGATGGTAACAGGCTGGAGACCCCGAGAATCAAACAGATATACCAGAAACTCCGCAATCTGTGAAATCGAAGGATTGGCATAATCAACAGAGTGATCAGCACACCATCGACAGAAGACCTTCCATTTAGCTGCATAAGCTAAACCAGTGGAGTGCCTCCTTGAAGAAGAAATGCACTCCACTGCTCGTCTCGAAAAACCTCTACGGAGGAGACAGGACCTGACAAAAGATATGCGTGAAGGCACAATGAAGTCGGGTCGACGTGAAACCTCCTCGGGCGACCTTGACAAAGAAGGTCGCGACGTAGCGGGAGACGTGCCGGAACCGCCGCCATCAGCGAGCGGAGCTGATTGATCCACACCCGCTGAGGCGACAGGGGAGCGATCAGAAGGATTCGACAACTGCAGGTTCGAATTTTGGCGAGAACCTGAGGAAGAATCGGAACCGGCGGGAAGGCGTAGCCGACTAGAGCGTTTCAATCGAGTGACAGAGCGTCCACGGCAAAAGCCAGAGGATCTGGACACGGGGACACGAAAGTGTCCACCTGATGGTTCCAACGAGTCGCAAAGAGATCGATGTGGGGACGTCCCCAGAGATCGCAAAGCGACTGGAACACTGCCCTGTGAAGCATCCACTCGGTGGAAATAACCCTGCCCTGTCGGGACAGGGAGTCGGCTAGGACGTTCAGACGACCGGGAATGTGACGAACAACCACTCCGGCGTGAACCTCCTGAGCGAGCAGTAAAAGATCCCGAGCTAACTCGTACATCGGAAGCGAGTGCGTGCCGCCCTGGTTCCGAATGTAAGCAACCACTGTCGAATTGTCGGATAGTAGAAGGACCTGGCGATTCGACAGGTGAGGGATCCACTGCCTGAAACTCAGAAGAAGAGCAAGAAGCTCCTTCTGGTTGATGTGTAGAGCTGCTTGATCCTGGTCCCACATCCCGTGTAGGGAAAGACCGAGAGGATCCAACGTCGCACCCCATCCGAGATCGCTGGCATCTGCCGTCAGAACGCGATCGGACGTGGGTAAGTCCAGCGGAACACCCTGCGTAATCCACTGACCATCTGTCCAGGGAAGAAGGTGAGGATATAGAGAGTCCGGAAACGGAAGCACTTGATCCAGAGAATCTACATTCGGTCTCCAACGACTGAGCAGAAAGTGTTGGAGAGGTCTGACACGCAGCCGACCTAGAGTAATGAGATCCGTCACCGAACCGCAGAGACCGATCAGCCGGAGAAAACTCCGAGCGGTCGCGGACCTGGACTGGGACAGAGTCAGAGCAAAAGCTGAGCGAATCACAGCCTTGGCCTGGGGAACAGCCACCAAATTGAATTTGGTTTGGAAAGACATCCCCAGATGACAAAACGACTGAGAAGGGACCAGGTCCGACTTCTCCTCGTTGACTCTGAATCCTAGCGACGTGAGCAAGCTCAACAGAGTGGCGACATCCGATTCCAGTAAGGCAGCATTGGAATGCCTCTGGAGGATATCGTCCAGATATGCCGAAGTAGTCACCCTGGACTGTGTGCGATGGAACGCTATCACATGCGACATCAGTCTGGTGAACGCCCAAGGAGCCAGGTTGAGGCCGAAAGGCATGGCCTTGAACTGGTAAACTCGCCCCAGAAAAGCGAACCTGAGATACTTCCGTGACGCCCGATGCATCGGAACGTGGAAGTAAGCGTCTCGCAGGTCGATGCTGGCTGCGAAATCTCCCTGGTGAATTGATTGGCGGACCGACCTGAAAGTCTCCATGCTGAACTTGGGAGCAATGATAGACTGGTTCAGGATGCTCAGATCGATAACCGGTCGGAGTCGGCCGTCCTTCTTCGGCACCAAGTACAGGCGGGAATAGAAACCCACTGACTGAACGTTCTTGACGACCTCGATCGCCCCCTTTGCCAGGAGATTGGCAATCTCCGTGGACAAAAGTTCCAGACGTAAAACGTCTGAAGGAACTGTGGTTGGAAGAGGCACCCTTGACAGAGTGGGGTGCCGTCGGAAGGATATGCGCAGCCCGGACCGAACAACATCTAACACCCATGGATCGGATGTGATGGTGGTCCAATGGTCTGCGAACTCTGCTATCCTTCCTCCAACCTGGGACGAGTCGAGGTGAGGACCTTCATTTTGAGCCTCGACGAGGCCCGCGAGAGGAGAAACCACCTCCTCTGCTAAATGAAGAATCCTGAGACTTCCCTCGATTCTGCCGACCCCTACCTTTACCCCGTGAGTAAGAAGTAGAGGCGGCGGCAGAAGGACCAGCCTTTTGCTTCACAGAGGAAGCAGAAGGGTACTTGTTAGGCTTGGAACGGCCCTTGCCTCCCCGAGAAGGCTGATCAAGCTGACGAAACAGCAGCTGATCTTTGGAATGACGTAGGACGTCATCCCGGACCGTGGACACGGAACCATGGAAAAGTTGCGGACCTGCCAAAGAAGCAGATCGAAGAGTAGCACGCTGCTCCTCGGGAAGGGATCGTCCTGTGTCCAGCACAGCGTCCCTTCGAACTAATTCCAAATTGGCCGTGTTACAGGCATGGGTGTGAGTAAGGTGCATAAGCGCCTTGGACAGCACACGCAAAGGAGCCTGTACCTCGTCAAACTTATCTGGAGGCAGATAAGCAGCCAAAGCTGAGACGACGTGATCTGAGAGAGAAAGCATGCCAAGCATCTCTCTAGATAAGCCCAACGCGGACTCCAGAGTCGTCATTGGAATGACGGCAGACTTGGACTTGGAAAGCCCGAGGGAAGTGGAGTCCTGATCCAGAACCGTCAAAGTCTGGCAGACTGACGGATTGGCGGAATCGTAGGAACGATAACGCACAGGAGGCAAAAAGGTGTCAACCCTGGTGAAGAACGAAGTCTTCAAAGCCTTGGAATTCAGCTTGGCATCCAAAGCTGAAAAAGCCTCAACCACCTGTACCGACTGGCATGGTCGAAGGCGCCCAGAAGCAGGTTGCTCCATAGGCTGTTGGCGCGCGACCGATGATCGTGGCCAGGCTGACACTGTCGGCTGGTTAGCAGGTTTGAGCTCAGGCAGAAACCCAAACACAAAGTCAAGAGCCGCCCCCAAGTCCGAAGACTGCTGGCCCTCGACCTCAAGCATGTCGGACTCCTCCCCAGAGTCGGAAGACACATAGCCCATCGTGGGCAAACCAGCCGACGCCTCCCATGGTGTCGGGACACCAGAGGAATCGGAAACCGCCCTGTTTCCAATCCCGGGAGGCGGCGCCATAGGAGGCGCCTGGAAACCACCCATAGCCTCGCTGGAAGCAACAGGAAGGCTCTTAGAGAGAACCTGAGTGAGTAAGGAGAGGGCCTCCCTAAGCTCACTGCCTGAACCGACCGGTTCGACAGGGGAGCGAACCGGCAAAGTGGCTTCACCTCTGACCCTCTTAACCAGCGAAGGGTCACGATCCTCCAAAACACCCGACGCGGGACGACGGGCGGCAGCCAAAACATCTGAAGGCAGACGTGTATAGGGGTACGATGCACCCCGAGGATCAATATTGCGAGAACTCATGAGAGTCACCGCGGACCTCTGCGGGGCAGAAGGTCCAGGCTGCACAAAAAACGTTGGTCCCCCAAAACTGGTCGTGTGACCAGAGTGAGTGGACGGAAACGCCACGGAGTTCATAGTGTTTCCACTACGAACATCCGAATCCAAAGACACAACTGTGGTACTCGACGGCGACGAGACCACAGCGATGGGCTCTGCCGGCAGCCCCTTCCGACTTCGCCGAGTTGAAGCCAGGGAAGGCTGGGGCCGATATCCCACGTCTACAGTATCGGACAGTTCTGCAGTCCCCTGCAGCGAAAAGCCGAGGCCGGCTGAAACAGACAACGAAGCAGACGGACCAGCAGCAGTAGTAGATACGTCGAGAGTCGTTGAGGCTGGTGAAATAGTGGAGAGAGCACACCGGCTCGTCTCCGAAGGAGGAGTCACAACCCTAGTGATAGCCTCAGATGTCGACTGGAGGGGGACCGTAGTCCCGGAACCAGGCATCTCTACACCAGAACACTCAACGGCTCCCGCAGTATCCACCACAGGAAAAGACTGCACATCCCCCACGGAGGAGGAATAACTCTCACCGGACAAAGTCGGCTCGGGAGGCCCCGAACGACCACGTTCTCCTTTCCCGCGGGAGCGGGAGGCACGGCCACGAGAACGAACGACACGATTTACAGACGCCCAAAAGGTGGAAGACCATGTTCCACAGACACCACACGGCCGCTCGGCCGAACACCCATTACAGGAGGAACACGACGAATGTACATCGTCCACATGCTTAGGCAGCAGACACTGCCCACAAGGAATTGTCCTAGGCATGAAAGAGGTGAGAGGAGCAGAGAAGGTGAGATCAGAAAACAGAACACCCCCAAAGAGAGAAAGGTGACAGAAACAAAGACCCCAGACGGTCGACCGGGAACCACCCAACAGGAAGACTACTCTCAACAGAAAGAAGAAACACTGTAGGAGTGGTACCCCGCTGACACCTAACTCTAACACAATTAGAACATTTTGCAAAAAAAGCATTAACAATAATTGTGAAATAATCTAAGTCCGAACCGCGTGGCCCGCGAAATTCGCGCGCGACTCGAGAGAGAGCAAATAAATATACATTATGACATATAATAGAAAAAAGAGAATATAGAACACTGTTCCTGAGAAGACAAAGGATACACTGTGGTATAATGAATCAGGAATCATCAAACATCGAGCTGGTGGAACACTGATAAGCGTGCAAAAACATCTCGACACGAAGCGGATTTTAAAAAGAATGAGTCTTTAGAGACGGTATATGCGCACTGGCAACGGAAGTCGTGGAGTTGTACTTGGGAGAGAGCGTCCCGTACTGGGTCTGCGCCGGTTGCACTCGACCCAGTTTTGGCTTATTTTTATTGGTGCTTTTGCACCACTTTTCTTTCCCAACTTGCTTGGGAAAGACAAAAATAGAGAGTATTTTATCCGAGTTAGGGACTTCCACTGTAGTGCAAGCCTGTAGTAAACAATTGTGAGTAGGTTGATAAGAAATGATCTTCCTTGCTCGAAGTGCATAATCTTCGCTTCACTGCACGCCCATTGTGATTCCTAAACGTAGAGACAGCCATAAGCAAGCCTTTGCCATATTGTGGCTATAGTCGGCCGATGGACGACTATGGCCACAATATCACCAGTATCTTAAGTACTATTTTAATATCAGAAGTTGGAGGAAGTAATATTGCATGGTGTCAATGCAATGTATGTCCGACTATTCTTGCGATGTAGCTGAGTGGGCCTTCCCGATAGAATTTGAACATGAAGCGACAGGTCTGAGCAAAATTATTTGTGCGATAAGGTTTTTAAGTAGAAGTCGCGTTTGTGCGAAAACGGCTTCGAAAGAGATGACAAGACACCACCACTTTTTTTACGTTTCATTATATCGTGGTGATAACGTGAAATAAAACTTACGCCACGTTAACCCTAGTACAACGATAAAGTCGACCAGTTATTGTAACAGTACAGTTGAGACACGTGATGTCTGTCCAAGAGCAATGACTCGATAACTATGGGTATTCAATGTTACTTGGCAGAATACAGGTGTTGAAGAATTGTGTTCCGACAACTAAACGTGGAATACGGCCTATAGCCACATCTGAAAGACATTAGATAGATAGACATGGATGAAATGCTTCAACAAGAAACGATGTCACACAAGACCGTCGAACGCCGAAGATGATATTTCGTCCTTAACAATCTATGGCCTGTTATAAACGTTGCACTATCCTCTCGTCAAATCCAATCAATTCCAATTAATTGAATTCTAGTCGACAGTAGCGCGACGTGCGACGTATACAACCATTAAATGCGAGTAGACTATCACCGTCGACTCGAATTAGGTACAAATGAAATGATAATGATATGCTAATCAGAAAAACATCGACGAAATTTATAATTTTCAATTTGAAAGACAATCTCCAAATGAATCCAGAGCGATAACGGAGCTTTCGTATAAATAAAAGTAAGCTATAGTATAATATATTCCTATACTTGTACACCGTTAAAATAGATGTATAGATATCACATGAGATTTGTGTGTAGACTCAACCATTGAGAGTTGAGGTCGTGCGTCAGTTGAATTCGACTCATCGGCAGCGCGTCCGTTTAGATCAAATGAAGATTGGACGGATTTCAGACGAATCTAATTCAAATGAATTCGATTCGACGGTAGTGCGGCGTATATAACAGAATACATTGGGCAGTAAATCGACTACCCTTGTTGGAGTTTGTCTTATATTGCCCTTTCACATATAATGTTCGTAAAACACTTGAAACTCCAACCGAGGTTGTTGATTCCTGTCTCTCGCAATTGTCTCCTTGTGTTCTGTATAAAAAGCATGTCGCCTTCACCCCAACCTGTAGGAAGGGTCAGCATTAATTTAATCTATGATTGTTGTTGAATTTCCCTCCGGGCACCGAATGGATTTGTCCATTTACTGAGTGAGCACAGTACACGGATACCGTTATAATTACGGTAGATTTACTGGCAACAGTCGCGGATCCTCCTCCAGTAAATGTTACGAGAATGACCGTTACTGCATTAGGTGTCATAATATCTTAACTAATAAAGGAGTGCTTATATACAGTAGAGCAGTTTAATAAAACAACCAAACGTATTCAACTATTGAATTCCTGCTTTTATAAAATAGCATAGTCCATGACGAAAGATGCTTTGTTCAGAAAACACCGTTTGTTTGGTAGACTAATAAATATCTTGAATCTGCAGCCGTACGGCTGCAGATTCAAGATATCAATTGGTCTACTCTGTATGAAAAACTAACAGCCTTCTCGTGTAATGAAATGAAAGGAAACATCAGCTCCTCCGTTATTCGCTTAAGATCGAACACAAAATGTGGGCTTTGCTTAATGCAGTTTAAAATGGTATTTCCAGCGTAATATGTTACGGTAGACGAATCTGCGACTGACTTACTTGCACTTTCATCGTATTTTTTAATGGCATTTGTTTGCAGTCCAGAGTACGCCGACAGGAATCAACTACCTAAGTTTGAGTTTTTCAAGTGTTTCTCAAGCGGAAAACCTTTAGCAAGGGCCGTCAATTCCTGTCCTCTCGTACTCTGCCTTAGTTGTGTTCTGAATTTATATCACAATTGAAAACAAATTAAGTGAATGACGCCTAGGTGTTTAAAGAAACATATCGTCTTCAGGTCCGTTTACTTTATTGCGAGATAGTGTTGTATTGTGTTGAAACATTTCATTCATGCCAAAACGTCGTGCAAATGCGTACCAACCAGTCAGCTACGTTCTTACATGGTGATCTTACATGTAAGTCAGACTCCAAGCGGAGTTTCCTCCTTTTTGACACTTGTTCAGTGTCTGCGTTGCGTTGGGTAACGTTGAATATACACAACAGTCGTGATTTACTGAAAGTCTTTACGACCATGACATTTATAAGGAAAATAATATTGAATTGAAGTGGTGGGTATGTTATAGTTTATTTGATCCGATACTTTCAACGTCTGCATTCTCTACTCCTTAGAAAATAGGTCTGTCAATAGAACAATACCTTTTATAACACTCCTGCTCTATGTAATCCCCATCTACAACAACATTAAACCATGTGGAAAATGAAAATCTGTTCCGCACATATGTGTGGAACGGAAATCGTTGACGGACTATTTTTATACAGAAAGCGAACTTTCACTGCAATGTTTTCCACAAATCGTGCATTGCAATTACAATTTGAATCACTAGCCATAGCTGACAATCGGCCTCTGAGTTCCGATGTGTTCTATGTGCCAGTAGGATGCCAGTAGGCACATAGAACACATTGGAACTCGGGGACGAAATGGTAACACGGATTCCCCTCGCAAATTTGGTTGGCGATAAAATGTGTTGCTAAGTGTCTTTCTAATAATTGTTTTTTTTTTAATAGACGCAGAGGCGTGTAATAAACACAGAACGACACGCGTTGTGAATGGGTTAAGCGATATGGCACTTCTGCCATCGCGGAAGGACAAAACTCGAGGCCTGCGGCCTCTCGTTCTATCCTTCCGCGCTGGCACTCGCGCGACATCGATTAACCCATTCACACACGCGTGTCGTTCTGTGTATTTATCTTTTCACAAAAATGTATTTCCCCCCAAAACGTCTAGATAAAATACAAATTTGTATTAAGGATAGCAATCGTCGTCACGTGTGATAATTCGATTCAGAAAATCATAGTACAAGAAGAACAATGAATGGGGATTACGTCAAACACAGCACAAAACGCAATACCCTGACGTCATGATTTACATTTATTGGAAAATCAAACCACAGGCGCTGAACGATTGTCAACATACATACGAAGTCAAGAATGCGTGGAATATTGCCAGATTAATTGGTTATTACCACAAATCCAAATGGGTTTCGAAAGTCTCGACCTTGCCTGTAGGTCATATATCGACTCGTTATAACGGAATCGTCCATATAAGCCCAACATCGCGGTCTCGACTTCAATACGCCATCTCGGTCATAACCTATATTTACATCCCACTGAATAGTGGGTAATACAAGGCAAGTAACTAAATTACATATTCCAGTCGAAATATTGATTTACTGGGTGTCAAAGTATGATATAATGATGGCAGGTGTGGGGGGTAATTTCATGCTTGTGATCCGTTGCAGTAAACACGCTGTTCCACGTTATGCAGTTTTTTTTGGTATAATTTACGCGTTATGTAGATAACTGTTGTGTTGGTCTTATATATAGTTATGTATTCACCACGCTCCGTTTTTCCAACAATACAATCTAAAAACATATTAATTTCAACATTATATCTCATCAGTGCATCACAACGGAAACTTGTTTCATGGTCAATTAAAACTGAATACACTGTGTAACTTGTACAATTCACCAGCCAACTTATCTTCTCACTTTTCTTAAACTTCTTTGTTGTTGTTGTTATGATGACACGAGTTTTGAATTACAAATTGATCCTTTTGGTTCACAACCATTGTGAGAATGAATATTTATTTGTTACCGCGTTGGTGTCAAAATAATATACGTTTTCCATGCCTTCCAAATACAATATAGATGAAAAAAAAAAACACAGTCTTAAATCGGACTTTTCAAGATTCAGTGTGATGCATCGCATCAATTCACGTTTTTGTACGGAATCCATTACAGGGAAATATTTAACCCTAACGAATTTATCATTCAAATTGAATTTCTGTACACAAAGGCGAAGGCAGATTTAGAGCTAGGCGATTTGAATTTTTCAGAGTCGGTTCGGTTTCAGGACAAAACATGTTTTTTTCGGTTCTGATTGTGTATGTGTTAAGAAACTGTCCAAAGAGTAAATAACACTTCGGGCTCCTTAACTTGGAAAATATACCTTAACAGTTTGTGAGACATCGCTCACCACAGAATGCACTGTCTGTAAAGACCGCTATACCGTTCAGCCCAATTTTCATTGGATCATTCTTGTGGGTTCAAAATAATTAGTTGCTAGGCCTGTTGAAACAGAAAACAATAGGCCACAAGGGGCCTTAATCGCTCAGCTAATAAAGTAGTTCAAAGAAGATCACATTCAATTAGTCATGGTTCAGGAATGAAGTCATTAAATTATTCATTACTCTAGTGTCCATGTCAGATGATTATTATCATTGGTCTTTCTGACTGCTTCCAATTTTATCAGCTTCAGACCAGCACTGCCAAACTTCTAACGGTTATTATGTCACTCCAGTTTGAAATGCAAATTTTAGACCACTTAGGAATGGATATGAACAAACTTGGACGCTTCTCACGCCTATCCCCCTCCCCTCCCTCCGAAGAGAGCCCACATTTTAAGGCAGGGACTGAATTTGATCTTCCCAGTGATGTTATATACCAAATATGAAAATATTCTGATTGGCGGTTCTGGAGAAAAAACAGTTTTGAAGAAAGTCCCTCATATTGCACTAAGATAAAATTCAGGCTCCCAGCGGGAGCCCAAATAGTAACCCAGGGACTCGATTGGAACAAACTGAATCTGCCCCCACCCCCTCCCCCTAGAGATGTTGTATGCCAAATATGAAAGGATTCTGACAGGTGGATCTGAAGAAGAACATTTTTAAAGAAATTCCCTTATATTGCACTAAGTTAAACTTTGGGCGCCAATAGAGAGCCCAAATACTTACCCAGGGACCCAATTTGAACAAATTTGAATCTGAGCCCCCTAAAAAATGTTGTATACCAAATATGAAAGCATTCTGACTGATGGAGCTGAAAACCGATTATTTAAAGACATTTGCTCATATTGAAATAAGGTAAAATTCATGCTTCCATCGAGAGCCCAAATATTAACCCAGGGACTCGATTTGAACAAACTTGAACTGCACCCCCCCCCCCCCCTCCTTCCCTTAGATATGGTGTATACCAAACACGAAACGATTCTGACTGGAGGATCAGAAGAAGAAGATTTTTAAAGGGCATTCCTCATATTGCACTAAGTTAAAATTTGGGCCCCAATAGGGAGACCAAATATTAAACCAGTGACTCAATTTGAACAAACTTGAATCTGCCCCCCCCCCGCCCCCCCCCCCCCCCCCCCCGCAAAAGAGGTGTTGTATACCATATATGAAAGTATTCCGTCTGGTGGATCTGAAGAAGAAGATTTTCAAAGAAATTTCCTCATATTGCACTAAGTTAAAATTCGGGCTCCAAAAGAGAGCCCAAATATTAACTCAGGGACCCGATTTGAACAACCTTGAATCTGACCTCCCCCCCCCCCCCCCCCCCCCCCCTTCCCCTTGAGATGTTGTTCACCAAATATCAAAAGATTTCAACTGGTGGATCTGAAGAAGAAGATGTTTGAAGAATATTCCACATATTAAGTTAAAATTCGGGCTGCAACAGAGATCACAAATCTTAACCCAGGGACTCTCTTTGAACAAACTGGAATCTGACCCCCTCGAGAAGGTGTATACCAAAGGTGAAACGATTCTGACTAGTGGTCTTGAAAAAGAAAATGTTTTTGAATTTTGGAAACAAATTTATGGGTGCTATAAGATTTATGCTCCCCCATCCCACCCCGTGGGCGTGACAACTTTATTTGAACAAACTTGAATTGACATATGATAGGGAACATGCACACCACATTTGGTTCAATTTGGTCGAGTAGTTTGTGAGAATAAGTCGATAATGTAAAGTTAACGCCGAACGGACGACGGGCGACGGACGGAGAGTAATTAGTAAAGCTCCCCTTGAGCTTCGCTCAGGTGAGCTGAAAACACATAAGTTAGTATAATAAATGCCTATCATGTTGTCAATGTCATATTTTCCAGTGGACGAGTCAATATGGGAGAAAACGTGACGAGAACACGACGTATTCACACCTATGTCGGATAAACTGAGTGACGAGAGTCCATAGGTGTCACTAAGTTAATCAGCTTATTTTACAAACAAGGTAAAACCATTTGGGTGGTTTTTAGTGGGTCTTGCGAATCGGTCTCCCGGTTGGCCGCAAAAGCCGGTTAACAGCCTAGCTCCAGCCAGCTTTGTCTCGTACCAGGACAAAATCATAAATGTACGGACGGTGCTAGCGATGCACAACGTCGTTAAGTTCCATATGTATCACACCGGGACGCATTGCATCTTTAATATCTTTAAAACCTTTCATGGTTGTCGAAAAGACACTTTCTTCTTCATTCTAATTCGCAACAGCCACGTTTCCTGAAATGCTGCAATTTGCTGAAATTCTAATGTTAAAACAGGCCTAAAACTTTTCCTGACAAGCCAACATTTTTTTTAAGCAAAACGTTTCGTGCTGGGCATCTAAGTCCTGGGTGCGGTAGATATTATTTTTCAATACATCCTTGAAGCAATAATGTTACTTTAGAATTTTGTGATCATTCTAATTCAATCGCCATCGGGTGATCCTCCGACAGTGGCAAGTGAAGCAAGTGTTGGTAGGTCATTATTTGGGAGATAAACACCCGTGATTAGTACATTCCTTAGTGAGAATAAATAGCAACTTTGGTATGTCTCTCTCAATCATAACAGATGTATGTTTGGTTGGTGTGATAGTAATCTCTTAGATTATATTATTGCTTGAGTTCTGGAAATAATGATTACTTCCGATTTATTACGAACGTGAAGTATTACAGGGTAGCAGGGACGTCGCGACGGGGTGTGTGTGTGGGGGGGGGGGGGGGGTTATCTCACCCCAAATATTTGTCAAAACCTCAATAGTTGGAAATTCGGAGGGCAAAAATATCAACAGTTAGAAATTTAAAAACTACTGAATATACGGTATAATTCGCTAACAAACCTATTTTTTCCGTCTGGAGGACTGAAGGACCATAATAAGGAAATATTCCGACTACCGAGACTTTCGGGTGAAAATCGGGTCAAAGAATCCCGACTCCACGCGGCCTGCAGACTGATGCCGTATCAACTGCACATACCCGCTTTGCGTTACACGTTTTGTTAGCAGCCGCTGATAGTCCAGGAACTTAGGTACATGGTCTATGTACCGAACCTTTCAGGTTGATGTTATATATAACATGGTGCGATTGGTGCCACAATGCACCCAGCCGGGTCGCATGTAACGGCATGTTGAGCCTTTGAACCCAGGTGGTTCCTTCCGTGTCAGTTGAATGACATCAATTAGAATAGTTCATAATCATCATTTGGGGTAGACCAATCCATATTCTCAACATGCAGCCTTTGGGCTGCACGTTGAAAATATCGATTGGTCTACCCTACAAGTTCACTGAGCAGCCATTCTACTTTTTAAATGTACGGTGTGTCATGATCCTGGACCGGAAAAGCGGTCTTACGGGTTCAGAGGGTTAATAAAACAGTACTTATTGTCGTGTCAAGTGCCTGTGAAATGCTCTAGAAACACAAAACTCCCACTTTCCCAAAGGCAATGTTTCAAATTTGTCCGTCAGACAGGAGGCGTACGAGCCACTGGGGACAATTCGGGCAAAGCAAGAAGATATTGAAAATTTGTATCCAACTCGAATTAAAAATGTTTCCCTACAAAAAAATCACTGAATTTGGAACTGAAAATTAGCCTTATAACTATTACCAGAACCCATGAAAACGCATCTGAGCACATCAATTTTTCAAAATTTTCTAGCGGAGGAACCCAGACCCCCTGCCAAAGATTCGCGCCTTTGGCGCTCGCAGTTTCGCGCCTACCATCCTACGGCGCTCGTGTGTCGGGATTCCCAGTTAGAATTTCAAAGGGGCTCACAACCCCCATTAAAAGGTAGAGGCATTGATCGGTTTTCAACTGAATATCGCAACTCATTCTATCTCCTTCACGATAGATTCAATCCGATCAACTCTCGGAACACCTTCTATCGTCAATGTTTGATGAAGAGAAATTTGGTAACTCCCACGTCCCCACACAGGCACATACTGCACCTTTTATATTAGTGGACCTGCGTTTCAACCCTTTATTTATTTATTTAATCTTTTTTTGTTTTACAAGGATTGGCGAACAAGTTATGCAACTTATATTAACGCCTCTTATTGGCCCAATGGCGTAGATGTGTGGAGACCTTCACACCGGCAACGTCGTGGCCAAGCTCTTCTCGAATATTGCGAAGGGATCTTTAGCCTGCACGGAGTGTGTCTCTCTCTGCACAGAGGACAGCCATTGTACGTCCCCACCCGATAGGACGGTACGATGTGACAACATCAACCCCACAATTGATGCTGACAGAGAGTGTTCGGACACCTCGAGAACTTTCCCCGACCGGGAATCGATCCCGGGACCTCTGGCATGAGAGACCAGCGCACTTATCCACTCGGCCACCACTCTCATACCCTTTTACTATTAGGTGAGATTTTGGCCCAATGGGCAGGTGCAAATTTAAATCTATGTTTCCGTCTTTACTCTGTACCTTTATTATAGAAAGCACATGTCACGAAAATAAAGATATACTACTACTACTACTATATTGCTTTAAAAAGTAGCCCCAAGTGCATTCTTCCTTGTTTACCTGACTGCTAGGCTGCATTAATCTTGGCAATGTTTTTACATCATTGTTAGCTGCCTGTACAGGCAGACAAAAATGATGTAGAAATGCTGTTAAATCATATGATTGTGCACACGTATAAACAGTGGTTATTATCATAAAACTAATCTGAGGATTTAAGGGTTAAAGGTTGTGAATGATCAACGGTCATGCTGTTTACCTAGCATATAAACTAATATCACTGTATCGACTTTGCAATGTAAATAATTTGGTGTTTAACCCTTTACCCAACGTAACGGACAAAACCGGCCAGCGCTATTCTCAAAAGTCGCCAATTAATTTACATTATTCTTTTCATTTTTTGTCTCCAAAACATAGGTTATGACCCCTCGTTGGAACGAGCTAGACGAGCTCGTTCCAATAAGGGGTCATAACCTATGTTCCTGAGACAAAAAATAAAAAATATTAGCTATTCAAGAATTGTTTTTGCAATTGTCTTCTGCTTTTCAATTTATGTAAAGGGTTAATAATAACTTAAATATGGTGAGAAAATTCAGTTTGCATTGTATATATATTGAAATGCAATCGGCGATTGCGAGTCGCCGGAACACTGACAACTATGGAGAAAAATGCTGACCTTTGTCCATTTATAGTATCAAATCCACAACACACCATCTAGAGATGGTGGAGGCCGGAACACTTATGATTTTGGCCTTTCCAGCAATCCATTTGAATATGAAGTTCAGTGGGTAGAGGTGACAATATCGCAAATGTAGGTCTCTGTCTTACTGTGGCCTTGACCTTGGTTGGTTGATCTTGAAGTTTGCGTGCCACACACCGTCTAAATATGGTCCATATGTTGTGTATCTTTCATTGGGATATCTACTTCGAGTAAAAAGACTTGAACTGCACTCGAAATGTTATCAATGCTCATTCCATGTGTTGACCTTATATCTATGACCTTGACCTAGGTGGGTATTTATTAGTGGGTCGGTTGTGAATTGTGTACACGATACACCATCAGGTAATGGTACATATGATGTGCAAGCTTTTCCATATCTCTTCCCCTTAATGTTTATGACCTCGACAGGAAAAAAGGACATGCACGTTCATTCCATGTGTTAACCTCTGTCTGTGACATTGTTATGGCCCGGACACGAAAATGTTAACGTGCATCCTCATTCCATGTGTTGATGTCTTTCAGTGACCTTGACCTTGGTGAGTCGATCGTGGATTTTGTACACGACACACTGTCCGATGGTGGCACATACACCATGTAAGTTGTATTGTGACAAATGATGATCGAATTTTTGAAAACAGAGTTTTTTGGCGGTCATCTTGAATACCTTGGTTTTCCCAATGATTTCAGAGTGTATCATCCAGATTCGGATTCAGCGCAAAAGGTACCCTAGAGATAACCCCACAAAACTCTTTACCTCCCGGCATTTCAAGGTACCCCCCCCCCCCACCCGCCGCAGCTTTCAAACTAATAGCTTCTAATATCAAAATTCAGGGGGGGGGGGGGGGGGGGGCGGTGGCTCAGTAGGTAGAGGTGCAGGTTGCAAGTCGCCGAGAGGTCCTCGATTTGAATCCCGCCTGCGGCAACCGCGTTGTGTCCTTGGGCAAGACACTTCACCCCCCCCCCCCCCCCCATTGCCCATGTGGGGGCATGGTGACGCTGTGCACTATGGCGTACTGCACGTTGATGGTGCACCTGTCTTCAACCAATGCTAACCCTGCTTGCGTGGAGTTAGTATGTTGGGGAGCTGAGAGTTGCTCGCCTTTGCTCGGTGTCGATGGTTCTCTCCGGGTACTCCGGCTTCCTCCACCCGTAAAACTGTCGTGGTCATGATTAGCCATTGTGCAGAAATATGTGACCTTAAACACCAATAAATAATAAATGAATAATCAAAATTCAGGACAAGAAGTGAAGCCCTTTCGATCACATGATATTATGACCTTGGGATTATCAATAAGCGAGATAGTTTGAGAGCTTTTTTCGTCCCTTGAGTTCACAAAATGCCATCTGCAATGCTGAGGCATTGCAGATGGCATATTGATGCATTCAAGGGGCAATTTTATAATGCATTTCAAATAGCCTACTTTGTTTCGTTTAAAACGCCACTCGAGATAGGATATAATAGAAATGTTAAAGAAGCTACATATCTGACAAACTAATTTAGCGTTACAATGAAGAAATTCGAGAAGGCATACGCAGTCGTCGCCTTAATCTTTTCGGAGGTGTATGTCTTTAAAAAGATGGCGTGTCAAAACATTTTGAAGAAAACCGTCTCATCTACCAACCATAATTCTTTAGTCTTGTTTTAGCATGTGAATATTCATAAACTGACCCTTTGTGAAGCACCCCTTTGCTTCAATTTAAAGATGTCAACAAACCGCGGACGCGGTATAAACAGAAGCGGCAACCGGTCCACAAGAAGGGGTTTTATCGGAATTGTATAGTTGTGTGCACTTGTTTTGTTTGAATGATGGCCAAATGAAAGTGGTGGGAAGGCAATTCGCTTTTTGGGATATCCTAATATGAGAACCCGGACCATAACATTTATAAACATATTTAGCGATGAAAGCATAGACGCGTACCACAATCGGCACACAGAGACGCTTTACAAAGCAAACTTTTTCGGGAATTCCCCACAAAAATCAAGACTACTCGAGAAGTGGAACTGTCGTAGAAAACACATTCAAGTCCTCATTCCGAGACTATTCTAGACGAATTAAATGTTTGCGTTGCTATCAGTTATTGCGCCCATGGCTCTCTCGTCCTAGATTATTGCATGTCTCACCCAGTGTGTTATCACAATAAAATAGCATTGGGCAGCATTATCACTTTATTTCCTGAAATATTGGCCTTATCATTGCATGTTGAAACCTTTAAAAATCACCATCAAAGATCATTGCTGACAGAGTCAGTTCCCTCAGAGTCCAGAGTTTAAACATATTCTTGGGGCCACTTGGAATGCAACACGCATTTACATTCAAGAACTGTTCACACTGTTATGAAGGGAATTGTGTCGACATGCCGTACCGCACCAAAGTGTTTATATTCAGCAGTTATGTTTTCGACTAATACTACAATAAATGATTTTTTTCGAACATTCTGAAATCGAAGCAGACAAATTGCCTCAACAACGAGTTATATCCTAGAAACTTTGATTGTTAATGCATTCTATACAATTTCCATGATTTCCGACCAGCAATATGCAAACAAGACATCCATTAATAATATTCATCGATGGGAAATAAAAAACTCATCATTTCTGATAAATACATATATTTGGTCAAACTTCAAAGGGACGGAGAGAAGAAAAGATTGGTGTTGTATTCATCGGTAATTGACTATTGACTCGTCTTGACAAAAGATGTATTTGATTAAGTTGTTAACGTATGTCAAAGCCACAATTAGTTACAATCCGTCATTTTTTATTTAGAGCCGAGACCCGTAATTTAGACCATTTACAGGTGGTGTTCTGTGGAACAATGCGCAGCAATATGACGGTCTGGAAATATGTATTATTATTGTGGTGCAGAATTTCCCACGTTTCATATTTCGAATGCGTTTTGAACAGAACAGCATTAACAAAGCGTAATATATGAATGTTCACACAGCGTTAACCTGCTACCGAGCGAAGTAAACAGAATAAGAAATAGCAAGGAAAAGATTATTTCCCCTATAAACAAGGGTCATTTAACACTTTAAAGCCATATTCTTGTAATGAGATAGTGAAGTTCAATCCATTAACGCGTGAACAAATGGTATCTCCCATGCGAGTTCAATGGCATTAAAAAGTTCATTTTTATTTATTATTTAGAGGTAGACTAATTAACATTTTTAACGTTCAGCCTTATGGCTGCACGTTGAAAATATGCATTAGACTACTCCACAAATGCATTGATCACCCCTTTATTCTGTGAAAATAAAATGCACAATGATCACGCCCAGAAGCGAGTTTTATTCCGGATTGAAAGGTAAACGTGGAAGAGAATATATTTTAATGTGGGACAGGTAGATAAATATTTTTAAACTCGACGCTTTCTATTGAGAAAAAAGAAACCGCGATAATTACAGTACGTGGAGAGTGTATTATCACTAAATCAGCCGCAGAGTGGAGATTCCACCCGGACAATAATTGCAAATTTGCTGCAAAGCATAACCAGCACCAGCAAAGTTTCAGCCAATGGACCTTCGGGTTAAACCAGGAGGTCCATTGGCTGAAACATTGCTTGTGTTTTTTGTTGATATGTACAAAATTTGAAAGTTATTGCTTGGGTGGTAACTCCACTCCACGGGTGATTTAGTTACAATCCACTCTCCACGTACTGTATTAGAAACCAAAATGATGACAGTACAAACATGAAAAGTATCTGCCGTTGACTTAATGACTATTTTTACACTATACTTTTATTCGGTGTCAGACTATTAGATTGTAACGTATACGTGACATTAGAGAGCTAGCCTAGTATATGTGAAAGTATTAGCTAGCCGCATGTATGTGGGAATGCTTATAGAACGAAATCAAGCATAGTTTTCACGCTGTCGGGTGCCAGTTTAGCCATTTGCACTGAGACTTTTAATTTGGAACCAGAAAAACAATCTTCGTTGGCTAGTTTTTGGCACCAAACAAGTCCTTTTCACTTGTGACGGAAAGCCACTACAGTAGCGAAGGGCGTGATGGATGATGAAAAATGCAAAACCAAATATTTTTTTACGACAGGTACACGGAAATTGGCAGTGGGCAATAAAGTCGGAAACAACAACCAGTTTTAACGAAACACACCCAAATCCGGTGATGTTATCAGTGACATGTTATAAATAGAGTTTGGACAGACTTTCAACGTTAATTGAGAGTATGTGGTAATGGGGTTTGTTTTTACTTCAACAAAACATTGTAGGTTATCAACTATATGAAAAGCAGCATTTAATTAGATAAATACTTCATACCGTCGCGAGTGACTCGCGACGGTATTAATTATTTAACTAATTAAATACTGCCCTTTGTAAAGACTCGCGGCCCGCTAAGCCCAGTGGATTTAACAGTAATTAGTCGATTCATCTGGTATTATGTAACTTGGGTGACCGCCCTTTTCGCACACCGAGGTTTTCTTTAGAACTGTCGGATTCTTTCCGTGCCCATTGTCCGTTCACTTTTGAAACAATTGTCAGCTCATTTTTCAAAACTCGAACAATATATTCGGATCAGACAAAAAACACCACAGTCCCCTCGCATTGCTTTGTTTGGCACTAAAATGTCGAGAATTCAGAATTACTAAATAAAAATTTAGAACCAGATAGTCTCGGACCAGCGTGAACACGGATCAAGTAAAACCTAGTTGTTTTTAAATGTATGGTGTTTAAACAAATGAAAGCTGCATACTGGCAGGGATTGACAATTTAACTACTTCAATGAAATGTATTAAAACACGCTGCCAAAATATAAGTTTTGTTGTGAAATGTCGTGGAACCGACTATTAGGTCTGCCTTTTTTTCGTGGTTAACTGCTAATTAATGATGTCAGTACATCGGATGTTAAATTCTGGGTAGGAAAGCAGGTACTTAGCACAGTACCCACTTCCTCCGGCAATGTCTACGAGAACGATACAACTGATAACAGAATTCTCTCTATCAATGGAATAGCAGTCACCGAGGGTCTATACTTGAAAACGGTTCGGTTACTATACTTGAACTTTCTTTGATCAGAGAAATGAGAAAGCTAATAAAACCAAATTACGAGAATATTTGCAACACATTTATTCTCTTGTATTTAAAAAAAATCACTTTCATAGAAAAAGACAGTCAAATAAGAAATGTCCTGTTCTGTTATGGACCTCCGTATCAGGTACTGTTCTCCAATAGTGTTGTCACCAGGCAATACAAGTAACATTTCCCGATGGAGAATTCCATGACACATTACAAGACAAGCAAATGTTCTCAGAAATAACATCTGAGCCGCGAACCATCACCCATTTCTTTCAAATAAGATGTTGGGTCTATGAGTTTAACGCCCCACATTGTAAACATGCTTTGATAGAAATTGGTATATGTCTTGAATTTTGTGAAAGAATTGGGAATCAATATATGTGTACAATGGAAGTTTACCGGAACAAATGATTGACTATCGTAATTAATTGATGGAACTATTGTTGTGACAAATCAATGCATATATGCGAACAAAAACCATTTGTGTATATCTCGTGTCTACATTTGTAAAACGTTATTAAAACAAAATGCTTGAATGCATTCATTTTGTTCTTTCCTTCAAATCTATATTCGCACGGAATATGACCCGTGTCCTGCACATTTATAACTAACAATTCCCACCTCCTGTTGATTCTTATCATTAGTACAATATGTGAAACTGAAGAAATATGTGGGAGCGCGATGACTCAGTGGTGACAGCTAGGGGTGGATAAGTTGTGTCCTTGGCCAAGGCATTTGATCCCGGTTGCCTACATGTGGGCACGGTGGCGCTATGTAGTAAGGCGTTTCGCGCATCGATGGTATACCTGTCATCGTCAACCACCAATAAAAAAGAAGAAATATGTGGGTTTGTCGACGAGGGGGTTGTTGAGTCGGGATCTCAATGAGAAAAAGTAATTTTATATCTGGATTTTGTACTGGGCATATTTATCACAAAACAGCAATCCCATCATGTGCCAAGAGAGTGGATGACTACAAAATACCAGTGGAATGGCATTTCTTTCCAGAAGAACAGTATCACGCAAACTTTGTTATAAAGCGTAAATATGGAAGCATTCGTTGGGTCAGTTGGCCTCCAGGAGCAAATACTGTAAAACGTTTACAATTGTATTTTCTAGAATTGTATTTTCTACCTATTAATGTAACTGACTAAAATAAATCATTAGCATTTTAAAAGATATGGTAATTTGCCAACTGGCAAATTGCCAGATCATTGAAAATGCCAATGGTTCATTTTAACCCATTTAAAATCATAACTAGAAAATACAATTCTAGAAAATACAATGGAAAAGTTTTATAGTATTGGTCCCTGGTTAAATCCGGCGGAGAATATGTCTAAAAAATATAGGCAATGTTTCAGCTAGAAGACACCCGGGATCAAACCCACAGGTCTATTAGCTGAAACCTTGCTTAAACCAAATGGTAGTGAGAAACTTAGAGTTTCTACAAAATGATTCGGGTCGGTGGATAACCGGATCAAGTTACGCCGCCGCACTGGACGCGGTCAGATAGGTACTCTGGTGGATGCTTGTTAAACATAGAATATGAGGAAATTATGCTACCTAAATTACCTGGTAAACCTCCCAAATAACGTAGGTGGTGTACAACGACGTTTAACCTTGTACGGAATTATAACAGGGAGACCGGTGGCTTAGTAGGTAGAGATGCAGGCTGTAAGCCGAGAGGTCCTCGATTCGAATCTCACCTGCTGCAACCGTGTTGTGTCCTTGGGCAAGGCACTTCATTCCGATTGTCAACGTGGGGGGGGGGGGTGGAGGGGGGGGGGGGGGCTGTGGCGTTGTGTACTAAGGCGTACTGCACGTCGATGCTGCACGTGCCTTCAACTAATGCTAACCCTGCTTCCTGACAGTCGCTCGCCGTTGCTCGGTTGTTCTCTTCGGTTACTCCGGCTTCCTCCACCCGTAAAACTGCCCGACACGAGGTGGCCCTGACTGTCGAAAGTGTCGTTAATCCCCAATAATTAAATATATGGAACTATAACATTTAGACAGGGTGGATGAAGCGGGCAGGGGAGCTGAAGGAGAACTACTCTATAGAGACTGGAGATCTGGAAGGGGTATGCAGCAGGGGAGGATCTTTATAATGAGGGAAAGGGTGCTCGAGGATTGTAATAGAAACGGGAGGGCTGGAATTAGGACCAAGAGTTTTTTAGACGGGTTATATAAAAAGGAGCGCCAGCTTTTAAGGAGTACATGAGTTGATCGTTTGTGTGTGTGTGTGTGTGTGGGGGGGGGGGGGGGGTCATTGTTGTTCAAGGTGAGATCCAAGCCACTGGAGCTGAGGATGAGAATCGGGAGAGCGAAGAGAGAGTGTGCCAAATTGGTAACTTGGGGGTAACAAAGACCCTGGAACATTTTAAAATTTCCCAAATATCTGCCTAGTAGAACAAGACTCCTTGGGAAACTAATGGAAAAATGGGATGGAAGTTGGAAACATGAAGGATAATTGGATGAGGAATGACGTGAGGAAAAGGGTCAGTTTTATAGTTATGTAGATTGAGAAGGGGACAATGTGGGTAATTCTGAAAGAGTTTTTGACTGAATGTTGGCAGATTAGGAGTGAGAGTGGTGGAGGAATACCCCGGCGATGCAATGGGTTAATGTAAGCCTTCTCGTTAGAGGACCGCGACATATCAGCGGAAGACCGAAGGTTTATTATTATTGTTGCTTGGATGGAAACTGGACTTCGCCGTTATATAAGGAAACATTCATTTTTCACGTAGTAACCTTGTCTCGACACGATGGTATCCATATGGCTAACCGCTCGTGGGAGACCACATCTAACTTATTCACGTATAATTATCAAGCTTGGTCATCAAAGTAAGGTTCACGTTTTAATGCGATCTGTTTATCACTGACGTTTCGTATTGGTGGACAGTTTCTTATTTCAAAAAGCACTTGAAAACCAGGCCGACTGGATGTTTTAAATGCAAAAGACAGACAGTTAAAAACATCAAATGACACTCCACATCTTTCTCTTTATATGATGTGACGCGGTCACGATTAGCCGCTTTGTACAAATATGTGATCTCAAGTATCAGTAAATAAATAAATAAATAAATAAATAAATAAATAAATAAATAAATAAATAAATAAATATGATTATAATTCCAAGTTTTTGTTGAATAAGTAAACATCCTTTAATCTTACCGACTTGAGGAGGGATCATATCTGCTGGAGATATTACACACAGTACGTGGAGAGTGGATTGTAACAAAATCACCCATACAGTGGAGTTACCATCCAATGTTTCACTTTCAAATTCTGCACATATGAACAAAAAACACAAGCAATGTTTAAGCCAATGGACCTCCGGGTTTTTCCATTGACTGGAACTTTGCTTGTGTCTGCTATTGTTTGCAACAAATTTGCAATTATTGATTGGGTGAAATCTACTCTCCACGTACTGTAACTGTTGACATTAATTTTCACAAAGAACATGCTTAGTGCCCATAGTTGATGTCCTGTGATTTCAGTTATCAAAACCTATCATGTGGCTTTGTTAAAAATACTCGTCGTTATGTTTTGCAATCTAAAATACAAACGCAGTAAGATCTCAGGAGCAGCGGGAGATGGGTAATAGTGATGGATATTTGCCTACTTGCCACCCAGCAGTGTTCAGCCAGGGGGTAAACGTTGCCCTTACCCGCCCCGCCGTCGACGTCTACATGGCGCTGACATTTTTTATGTGAATAGCGCTTCCTTTCATATGTCGATGTCCATATCATTTGACACCAACTGAAGCAACAAACCAAGAGGGGAAGCTTATGCAGGGCCTGGTAGCGTGTAGCATATCTGTTGAACGTGATTCGGCGAGAGTATGTGATGCATTAGAACATCTATGGTTCGATAAATTGACCAGCGTTTAGGTAGGGCCGTGCTCGAGTGAAGATAGTTTAGCATTATATCAATATAGATAATTATATCAAAAACATAGGTTTTGACCCCTCTTTAGAACGAGCGCGTCGAGCTTGTTCCAATGAGGGCCATAACCTATGTTTTTGAGACAAAAATTGGAAAAAAAAATAGTTATTCAAGAATTTTGTTTGCAAGTGTCGTCTGCTTTTCATGTTATTTAAAGGGTTAAACCGTTGCCTTTTTTGTTCTCCCTGTGTTGCTGAACAGTTTTATATCACATAGAAACATGTTTCATTCCTTTCCTGATTGAAAACATGAGGCCGTGATATAGACTATTTTGCTCACTGGAAGATTTAGCAATCATAGTATAACCTGAAACTGATTCTTCAAATGCTTTCCTTGGAGGAGTAGAGGGGGTGGGGGTGGGGGGGGGGTGGGGTGGGGGTCTTTATCATCGTTGTGGAATCACCAAGGTTGACACAGTTTACCAGTAAAGTATACCCAAGTTTTAATGTACATATTTTGGGTATCAATTTTGCAACGAGTATGGACAAGACTTGTTTGCATTATTCCGGTCAGCAATTGAGTCTTTACTCGTAGCATCACACAAAGTGTGATTTCTCCCCACCTCCAAAATAAGTATACATCTATATTAAACTGGTGAATCAGTCAGGTGAAAATCTGAATTACCAAAAACACATGCATAATTATGGATCTCTGGGTAAGTTAGTCAGGTGGCCTAAGAAGTGCAAATTTGAATTTGCATGACCGCTCCTGACATTTATTCTGGACTAGCCTGTGAGAATATGGAAATGTTTTGACCCATCGTGCAGTCGGCCATCTGACAACCCTGGAACAATGTCTCTTCCACTGCACACACGCATATATGTGATCCCTGAGTGGGACATGACGCCATCTGTGATACCTTTGCATTACAGAATAATGGTGGCACCTCATGCCATTCAACTGACGATATAGATATACAGTACGTGGAGAGTGGATTGTAACTAAATCACCCGCGGAGTGGAGTTATCACCCAAGCTATAACTTTCAAATTTTGTACATATCGACAAAAAACACAAGCAATGTTTCAGCCAATGGACCTCCGGGTTTAACCCGGAGGTCCATTGGCTGAAACTTTGCTGCTGCTGGTTATGCTTTGCAACAAATTTGCAATTATTGCTCGGGTGGAATCTCCACTCTGTGGGTGATTTAGTGATAATACACTCTTCGCGTACTGTACACGTATATACATACAAATATCATTCAGACTGGTATTTGATAAATAAATTGGCGGTACATGTAACATGTTAACACACCGTGGGGTGTTTGGATGCGCTGTATTCACGAGCCAAGAGCATTATGCTCAATGTGAGGTACAAACCACTTTATTTTACAGCTTATCACAACCTTTATCAGCATTGACAATGATTATATTTACGTAAACATGAAATTAATACCTGATTGATTCAATACCGGTATATACATTGTTGAGATAACGATACTCTTAGCTTGCTTTACAGTTAAAACTAAAAGTCCCGTCGTGAAAAGCGCACAAATAGCACGTCGATCTTCGCGTTAATCTACGCATTATGACCATAATAAGGCTATCAGATTCTGCGCATATGGCCTGTGCACACGCAATGTTTCAGCCAATGGACCTCCGGGTAACCCGGAGGTCCATTGGCAGAAACATTGCCTGTGTTTCTTTGAGTAACCAGGTGAACCTGCCGTGCTTTGGATGCCATTCGATATGGCAACTGCGCGCAATTCCTACGCGCAATTCAGCCTAGATAAGCGCACAGTTCGCGATAGGACTTCTAGTTTTAACTGTACGTAAAATGTTCTCAAAATATATTCTGGACAACGATGGAAAGTAAGACGTCCATAAAGATGTCTGCCTATTGGATAGCTGTGCAGTAATGTTTGCTGTTCCAGCACATCGGCAACTGTGGTCGTATCACTCCCACAAAGGGGACTGCTGCAATAACACACCTTCAATACCATCTTCAGTATTGGCAGATTGATTATATAGGTGACACAAACTCGATCCGAATAAGCAAAACATTTTTTGTGGTGATCGACCAAACGTCAACCGATTAGTATCTGCATAATCCAAGTGCAATATAATAACTGGAATCGTAACTTAATTCAGAAAATCCACTGGATTTCTACTTTGCTGTAATCCTGCTACTTGAACGACTCGTGGGTGACATTTACGAAAATGATTTATTGAATATCTGAAAATTAATATTTGGCTTTAAAATATAGTTTAGTTGCATCCGACTAAATTCCAGGAAACTACGCTAATGACTAAAATATATCAATAAAACCATGCCATATGACGCCCTCATTGGAACGAGCTCGACAGGTTCGTTCCAATGAGTGGTCACATCATATGGTTTTGTTGGAATTTTTCAACTGCTTAATTTGTAAATTTGTATAGGGTCGATTCGGTATGTAAGTTGTTAAAGTGGAACTGATAGGTCCTTCAGTAGAATTTTCGGAACTAGAACTAGCTGAATAGTTGTTTCCTGAGCGAAACTTAAATCCTGTTTTCGGAGGGGAGGTGGTGCGCTGTTTAGAGCAAGCAATAATATATGCCCATAATATATACCTATAGCCCCATGCGTACATATATCACTATATACAATAGCATGCTATATATGCTGTACGTACTGCCATTTACCAGATCTAGCTAGATGGTGCCGACATTTTGCACCGCCAAAAGTTGCACCGGCAAAAGTCCGGTTCCTATGGGAATTCAACACAAGGTTGCACCGGCAAAAGTCCGGGTAATAGGGGTCGAGTCATGCACCAAAACGTATCGCACATCGATGGTGAACTCGCCTTCAGTCAATGCTAACCCATGTTGTGAATTTGTGCAGAATTAGTACGTTGAGTCTGATACTTGCTCGCCGCTGCAGGTTGGGTCTCTCCGTGTACCCCGGCTTCCTCAACCAGTAAAACTGTCCGACACTAGGTGACTCCGGCAGTCGAACCTTAATAATAAATAAATTAGTAAATAGATAAATGATTTTAAAAACTCCCCATTACAGGTCTGTTGATTAAATTGTGTGCGCCACGTATAAAAAATATTGCTTTTGAGTTTTTGAACCATTGCTTCAATAATATAGCGGAACCCTGTTAGTTGGACAGCCACTTTGCCAATAGAAATTATTGAATTAACTGGAGTATTCAATTAACATGGACTGTGTAACTTTCCTGCATTCTGGAGATAATCTTACCATTTATTCTAGTATATCTTGTTTGAGCTCAGTGAGATATAATCTTCAACAGGTTAATACTGCACAAAGCATGAAACTCCACACACTATTATGTTGACGATGGCTCTATTCAAAAGACTGTTACAATTTCAAATTTGATCCTTTACCCCAAATAACGTCAGATTGAGTATTTTGCATGAAAGCTTTAATAATGACCATGCTGTTGAACTCTCCTCAAATTTTTGGAAATATAGTCTCCAACAAAAAGAATATTTAAAAAAATGCAATCAGAGTTTAGCCGGCTAAAAATTCATCTGGGGCTACAGTTGCAGTGACGTTCGGACGTCATTGTCTCAAAAATTAAAATTCGCCCGATGGCCATGAAATTTAGTATATTGTAGAGTTCTAGGAATGAAAAAAATAGCTATGTTTGGATTTTCGATTTAACGTCCTTTTTGCTTTGAATCCTCTTTATATACTCGGTTGTGGGCTTCAATTTCTTTGAATTCCCTTTAGCCCTTTACCCAACGCAGACGATATGAACATTCATTATTTTAAATATCATTTTTTTAAATTGTTCAAAAAAATTCAACAAAACCATATCATGTGACCCCTCGTGGGAACGAGCTCGACGAGCTCGTTCCCACGAGGGGTCACATGATATGGTTTTGTTGAAATTTTTTGAAAAATAATATTTTCTCAACTGTTGAATTTGCATATTACGCGGGTGGATGCGGGCGATTCGTTGGGTAAAGGATTATACACGCGATTGTAAACGAAACAATGCCGAGTTGTTTTCTGCTAATATTTGCATTTTTACAAATGCAAACTGTAAACCATACAGTGATGAATTAAGTTTGATAATCAAGTTTAATGAACAAATTAATGTTAAAAAGACGATTGTGGTAATAAATATTTGGCACGTCTATTCATTAAATTGTCGTCGCTATTCACGCAAAAACACCAACACTCTGTTTTCTATTTATATGCAAATGCATATAGCATGAAGTATTCTCATTGCCCCAGACGTTCCAGACGTTTAACCCCGTGGGCGTGCAAAATTGCGCCCTCAGATATTTGGATAACAAGTTGAAGAGGTGGCTGTCTCATTTCCTGATGCGAGGTTAGTGAACGGTGAAATATCATAATGCAATTATCGACACGGACACTACTCGAATACCTTGTCCGGAATTTCAACTGGCGCAATCTTTCAGTAGACAAACGTGAAACGACTAATGGATGGTAGGTTAGGCGACATAAGACGTCAACAGCAGAGAATGCGACCTTAAGACCAAGAAAGCTAGGTTAAATACAATTTACATTTTAACATCTGTAATCGTTAGCATGCTAAAAACTAAAGTGTTAAAAACTACACTTGAAGTGCTGTATTTAACACTTACTAAGTGCTGAACTAGCACTTTGTTCAAGTGTAGATATCCCAGAACTTGACAGGTGTTGACAATAATACCACTTGGCAAGTGTAATGTCGCGACACTTAAAAGGAAACAACGCAGATGACGCGGATCAGGCTCGAACTTTCGAGCCTGATCCGCGTCATCTGCGTTGTGTCCTTTTAATTATGTACCCACCAAGCGCAAATCAAATTATGGACGATTCTGGAAGAAACGCCAATGCTAGACACATGGGAAGTGCCATCCATTCAAGTTGCAGATGTCTGATGATTGTAATGTCTAAGTGCTTAAAGCATTGCACTTTGTGTGTTAAAATCAAACCCTAAGAGTTAGAATGGGTTTAACACTTTAAACGTGTCTGTTTTAACACTTTAGTTTTTAGTGTGTATGAGGGGTGAATTACGATGGGCATTTTCGTTGGTGTCCCAAGACACCGTCAAGCCTGTAGATTTCATGATCGTTTCCAATGTCGATTTTTGCGTTCCTCAAGTCGTCGGTGCTACGTATCACTTTACGTCCGCAATATTCCTTTTGTGTGGATGTTAAGTGGTAAGGGTGTCGGGAGATTAATTCTATATGGAGTCTGGGGTAGGATTTCTGTCCCACATACACGTGGTCACCCGTTTTACTGTGATGTTTGTTCATTATTGTCCCGTCGCCCGAGGACCCATTTTCGCGAACACCTGTTGCTCGGTGACGGCCATTAGTTCCTTTGAGGGAACCTCCAATACCAGCTGGTTTGCTGAAGATCTGCAATCGGCTGCTTATTGAATATGAGATTAACTTAACGCGAGAACATGAGTGATGACTTTAGGACCATAACGACTTCTGGTACACTGATGTGATGAAAGTTCTGTCACCGTGTTATTCAAATTTTGCTCCAAGTGATAGTACACGAAAACCGAATGATGTGAATACCATGCTGATTATACCATACAAATCCCGTTTTGATCAATAGAAATTGTGTTTTGACCTCGACAAAAATCTAATAGACTCAGACATTCTTCTACATATTTTCCAAAAGTTTAAAGCTAGATCTACAGTACGTGGAGGGTGTATTATCACTAAATCGCCCGCAGAGTGGAGATTCCACCCAAGCAATAATTGTAAATTTGTTGTAAAGCATAACAAGTACAAGCAATGTTTCAACCAGTGGATCTCCGGGTATAACCCGGAGGTCCATTGGTTGAAACATTGCTTGTGTTTTTTGTCCAAATGTACAGAATTTGAAAGTGATACTTTGGGTGATAACTCCACTCCCCGGGTGATTTCCTTACAATCCACTCCCCACGTACTGTATAACTTCAAATAGTGATTAAACTGCGTTGGTACATGAATGATTTAATAGCAGCAAAGTAGTAATATCGCATCTTCTTTTTAAGGCGATATCGCTCAACGCATGTATAAATTTCATATTTTAGAATCTAAAGATGAGGTCTATACAGACTCGTAAATGTAATAGAAATCCGTATACTATAACATGACTGAGCAGATTTCTTTGTATGAAGCTTGTTTTCTGATCAGTAATCTCAATTTTGCTTCATGTGTTTACCGTGGTTGTAAAGGGGAGATTTCATGTTGTGTTACCTTTTACTGTTAAATAAGTCATAAATGACTTATAGTGCATGCTAGAAACGGAACTAAGACAGACCACAGTGAGGGTGGAGTACGAGGACCGGGGTCTGCACTTCGAGGTGGATTTTTCACTGTATTTCACTTGCGCCGAAGGTGCTCGCGAAATACTAGAGAAAAAACAAGGATTGTAGACTGCTGCCCCCGGAACTCCACCCGGGTTCTGTTCTATATTTTTATCTAACATTCAACTTAATGTGCCCCCAAAAACTCGGAAAAAATGTTTGTATTAGGAACCCAGCCTCCCCCACCCCCCTCCAATTCTGCACTATCACATATATGCATTGTTATTACGTATTGAAATGTAGCTCCTGAAATTCAAATTTTTGAACAATTTCAACCCAATTTAAACTGGAAAATGGGAAAAACGGACTTTATGTTAGGGAATTGTTAGATAAATGTATTACCATGACCATGTGCATGTCCTGTTATTTGTATCGGATTCGCTTACGGGCTCGTTGCGATCCGATTGTAAACACGACCGAGAATCCGATGCAACTTTCAGGACATGTACATGGTCATGATAATGGGAATATCCTACGATTAAACTTGAATGAAAAATGAATGAATCGAATATTTGTCAGCAAAAATATCACTTCCGGTGGTCTGGTTTTTCCTGCTGATACTGTTTTGTATCTGAGCATTTCATAGACGTCACAACGTTACTTAGGCATGTAATGGCCAATCAGGTGTATTCTTAATGATTTTCTTTTGCGTAATCCAGATTCCAAGAAAAGTGTATCTAGATTATTCCCCAATGTCCGTGTTGTATCGCGAAACGTTGAAAAGGCACAGCAATCGTGGTATAAAATATTGAATTCAATACATAATAATTAAGCCCAGTGAACTTTGTTAGGAAGAAAGATCAAATGTTATCTGAAAAACAGAGTAGACCGGCAACTAAACAATGGTGATGGCGAGGTTGTTTTTCTGGCGTGTGTTCAGCATGTAAAATGTGGTGGACATATGAACTGTGGTGGTCATAAATGACAGAAGTTAGATAAAATGATAGATGTCTATCGTTTGTACCTAAACATTAACTACTGCAGTGCCTCAAAGGTGGTAACACATACATGTTTGGAGACCGGATTAACCATATCAATCATTGTTGAACATAATGCATATACTTTTATATTTATTTACTATAATGCATAATCTCTACCTATTTATTCATGGTACTGTCTGTTCGTTATTTACTAAGAACTGTGCTCGAAATATTAAAAAATCAAATGCACCGATTCGCTTCACATTCACATCTAACAAAACCAGCCGACAGATGGTTTTGATATCGCAAAGCGATTTTTCCGAAGTCATTCAACGAAGCATGGTCAACGGAAAGAAGGCAGTCAATGCCAAGTCTGATCTGTACTGTGATCGTTGCAGGCTTGACACACGTTGAAAGCGGTATTTTGTTCCTTTTTAAATTCAAAACTTTTGCGCAGATCGCAATTAAACGTGGCAACTCATCAGAACTGCCACTGCCACGTCCACACGCGTTGTTTGGTCTCCATAAGTGTTGCGGTTATATACAGCCTTGTCACAAATTGAAAAGGATATGCATTTACGTTTGGACGTTATTTGCATTGTAACTTCAAAGTTTTGAGTTGATCGCAACTAAACTTGCTATGCTTCCGAACTGTCACAGGCGAAATTTGGTCTCTGTACGTCCTTTGGGTATGACGGCAGGCATTATCCAAGCTGAAAGTGGTGCTTTTTTCTATGTTGGCGTTATTGACGTTGTAACTCCAATGTTTGGTGTCAAGCAAAAATACACATAGCAATGCTTCACAACTGTAACCGCTTCGTCGACATACAATGTTTGGTCTCAGTAAGTGCCATGGTTATAATTGTACACGTGACACACGTAAGGGGTCATTTTTCCATTTTTGCGTTATTTGGTTTGTGGCACGAAAAGTTTTGTGTCAATAACAAAGAACTTGTCAGTGATGCAGAAAAAATTACTGCCATGCCAATATGAGAAGTTTGGTATCTGTAAGTGATATGGTAATCGTTGTAGTCGTGACGCGGGTGTTTTGGGCACCAAAAACGCAACCTGACGCAAAAACGTCAATGTGATGCCTACAGCCGAGTATATGAACAGCAATCAAAGAATGTGATGCAACTTTTGAAATCAAACCTTGTCAACACGGCATGGCATGGGATAATATGACTGGACCAAAGACGCAGTAAATATGACATAATTATTTATTAGATATGGATTTCTTTCCCAGAATTGAACATTCTCAAACTCGGCCGATATGATTTCCAACTCGGCTGATATGACGCCGATCTTGACCGATAAGAAACAACCAAGAGACCATCACTTTATGTTGTGTAGTATGTATTGAAGATAAATATAGGTACTGTTCAAAGCATTGAGGCAAAAGAACCCTGTATGAACAAGATATTGTTTTGCTAACAACCGAGTTTTGGAATAGCATTCAAAGAATGTGAAGTCTTCTTCTGATATCAATCCTCGGTCGGGGAAAGTTCTCGGGGTATCCGAACACCCTCAATCAGCATCAATTGTGGGGTTGATTCTGTCACAGCGTACCATCCTATCGGGTGGGGACCTAAAAAGGTTGTCATCTGAGCGGACAGAAACACACTCCGCGCCGGCTAAAGATCTCTTCGTAGTATTCGAGAAGAGCGTGGCCACGAAGTTGCCGCTACGAAGTTAATCCCACATCCATGCACAATTGGGACAAGGAGACGCATTAATATAAGTTGCATAACTTGTTTGCCAATCCTTGTAAAAAAACAAATAAGCTGAAAGATATCAATCCTTGTCAACAAAGCATAGCATGGGCTAATATGACTCAAACAATTACGTAGTAAATGTGACATAAATCTTTATTAAATATAATTGTCTTTTCCAGAATTGCACATCATCAATCTTTATATGGCTGTAAACTTGGCTGATATGACGCAGATCTCTGTCGATATGAGTCAACCTAGAGTTGCCCTCCTTGATGCGTTACTGGGCGCAACCAAGTTGTTTACATGGAAATCGCTCACCGTTATTAATCGTCGCGTAAGAACCATAAGGTTCTATCTTCCAGTGGAAGATAGAACCTTATGGTTCTCACACGACGAATTTTGTCAAAAATGGTCAGTCAGTACAATTGTCTTTACCGGACAAAAGGGAGTATTGTTTGTATGGTGAGAAATTAATGATTGCAATAAGTGAGGATTATGTGGATGAACAGAAAACAGAAGAGAGATGTACACAAAATTCAATGCAAAGTAAGATTCAGAATCGTACGCGAAGATTCTTCAAAGTGAGAGAAGAAATAGTACCGCTATCCGAACGTCGCGACATCCCCACTGGGGAAGCGTGACGTTCGGGAAGCTGAACTGGGAAAAGAAAAAAACATCGGGCTTTATGAGAAGAATGGGAAACACTGTCAGAAAAATTTAGCGGACCTGAAAACATTTTGTAATTATGTATTTTGGTTTAATAAATAAAGATGTTATTATATGTTTAGTTTCATATCGGCCGATATATCAGCCCTCGGTAACTTCCCACCATCCTTCGACCTTTGGTGTCAGGTTGGTATGAAGTTACCTCGGGCTGATATCTTGGCCGATATGAAACACAGTATAAAGTACCTGCGGGTGGAATTTCCATCAGAACCCCATGTGAGATGAAAATTTATCCGGCCAATAACTCTAAAATTCAGTTACGAGCGTAAAATTCAGAAGAAAGTATCAAACAATTGACACTCCGGATTCAACCAGATGTCCTTTGACTGGAACTGTTCTTGTACTTCTTCACCTGTTTCTTGTTTACACTATCCAGTGGAAACTCCACTGCGTGTGTGTTTTGGTTGCGATCTACTCCCCACGTATTGAAAACGGATATATTTAACGTTCCAGCAATACCAGTCGGAAATGTTTTTTACACAATAAAAGCTATTCCGAAACTAGCGGAAGACCCTTAAAACTTGAATTGTACAGAGAGAAACGGGACACTCAAAAGATTATATTTCATTGAATAAAATAGCTCATTTGTAAATAGTGTAGTTTTATTCTTGTAAACAGATGTTGGAATTCGCACCCTGATATTATGAACGGATAATAACAAGGTTGGTAATGTTAATGATGGGATAGCGTACAGGTGACAAAAATAAATATATAGTTAGATATGTCATAAAATGTCGTATTACCTTGAATAACTTCAGTAATTGGCGACATCAGCTTGGCAGTTAAAAAGAAACACTCATTTCAAACATGTCCAAAAAGATATTACTAAGTTAAAGACTTTATAGTTTCGGTGTCAGTTTTTATTGCTGTTGACTATTATGGGCCATAGGAAACTTTGCTCGGCAAATTTTATCGAACCTTCTCTCGAGTATCACAAACGTTCATTCGTACTGTAATAGACTATGTACTGTAATAGGTTTTAGCGTATCTGTTGAAACACTTGTAATATTTTAACCCTTTACCCAAGCAGACGATATCAAAATTTATTATTTTAAATATCATTTTTTCAAATTTTTCAAAACATTTCAACAAAACCATATCATGTGACCCCCTCGTTGGAACGAGCTCAACGAGCTCGTTCCAACGAGGGGTCACATGATATGGTTTTGTTGAAATTTTGTGAAAAATAATATTTTTTGAACTGCCGAATTTGCAAATTACGCATCATCCGAAGTTATCGCAGAGTTCAATATTCAATGAAAACATGGCAGCCTCCTACACGTACCCCGGAAAACAAGATTTTCAGTTCGTTAGCTTATTATGTTGTTCATAACGAATTGGATAATTTTACACACGCGCACGTGTTATCTGTAGAGCTCGCCCGTGAGCCGCACTTCGGCTCAGACTGTGTTCTCTATTGATATCCTGATCTCAACAGCCAGAATTTTTCTCAATTTGCATATCTGCATTATTAGATAAAGGGCTACCATTGAAAAACTAACAATAACGACCGAACTTATTCTGTGAAAAATGCATAAGAATCAAGAGCAAGGTTTCAGCTGACAGCTTTCCGGGGAAATGGGTACACAGACTTCAAGATTTATTGCCTCAGTGTTGACTATACTCCGTTGGTATTGTGGTTGTAATCTTATATTCCCATAGTGTCGATGGGAAATATTTTTTCCATATCGTTTTTTTTTTTTAAAAATTGTATACATATTACATAAAGTGTACACTCAGGGAAATATGCGCCAAATTTGGCTCTAAACCCATGCGAAGAACCTAAACAAATGGGTCTTCGTGTGATCTAGAACCAGGCAGTTTCATATAGAGTTGCCTGCGTCGGTTATACAAAAATGCCGTTGTCGCGCAACTTAACGCATGCCTGGTCGAATAATTCTGACGTGCTTAGTCGCCCTTTTACAACTTCAACTTGGCGCGACTTTATATTTTACAATTCATACAATGTCCAGATGCCTTGACAATCCAGTTAATGAGCAAGTTTGAAGAACCAAAACATGTGTATGTTTATCCCATATAATCAAATTTGGTTCCCATACCAGGATAAACTGAAGAACCAGTTTTGGTTCCTGGGGGTGGGGTGACCAACAATTCTCTGTGTGTATGATTCCTTTTTACTGGGGTTTAATGAAACTTTCGACAGCCTGGTTCACCTCGTGTTGGAGAGCTTTACGGTGGAGGAAGCCGGAGTACCCGTTACGAACCACTGAGCAGTGGCGAGCTTCTGTCATATTCCCCAACGTACCAACTCCACATAAGCAGGGTTAGCATTTGGTCGAAGGCAAGTGCACAATTGGCGAGCAGTACGCCCTTGTACAGAGTGCATCCGTGCTCCCCCCCCCCCCCCCCCGCCCAACGTGTACAATCGGAATGAATTGCCTTGTTCATGGAGACAAGACAGTTATCTATGGCGGAGATCGAACCGGTGGACCTCTCGGTTTGAATTTCAATGCCAAAACCACGGAGCCACCACATACACACTATTTTAACCCTTTACCTAACATGAAAAGCAGACGACACTTGCAAAAAATTTTTTGAATAACTTATTTTTTTTCATTTTTTGTCTCAAAAACATAGGTTATGACCCCTCATTGGAACGAGCTCGACGGGCTCGTTCCAATGAGGGGTCATAACCTATGTTTCTGAGACAAAAAATGAAAAAAAATAATGAAAATTAATTGGCGATTTTTGAGAATAGCGCTGGCCGGTTTTGGCCGTTACGTTGGGTAAAGAGTTAAAAATTGTCAGACTTCACACTGCTTTCTAGGCTTAATCAGCCTTGTAGGGTTGCCAATCCGTAATAGATCTTGTCTCTTCTACAATTACTAAGTGGCCGCCTAAAATGAGTATATATCGTTTTGCATCCCGAGCCATTTATCTGCAGATTGAAAATGTTCAGTTATTAACTCTACATTATGGCGTTTGCAAATAACGGCAGAGAATTTCCAGCGTATCGCGACTGAGTCGCGATCCGTTCGAAATTGTCTAACCGCTCCTCTGTTCGTTACACTGAAGAGCCTTGCCTGTCCAAAGAGAGTGCGAAAATATAACACCTAAGATTCAGTCTTGATTTTTTCTGTTTTATCTTATAAAATCTCCGTGCACTGGTACAAATGTGACGTTATCAGTTCGCATTCCCAACGCGATTCGATCGAGAAAGATAATGCATTGACGATCACAGTACTATTCATATGAAAGGTGACCTCTTCCATTTGTTGTGTTGCACGTGTTACATCTAGTTCAGTGTGTAAAGTTCTGGATAATAGAGATTACATATAATCTTTTGTTATTTGGATTTGAGAAAAAAAAATGAAATAGAGACGCGTTAAGAATACTTGAAAATCACAATGCTGAGCGAACGTGGAAAACATTCGCACAAAAATACGATACCAGTTGACGAAAAGGCAATCCTCTATATATGCATGTTCTCTCCAAATGTCAACAAGAAAAAGTTTTTCACATGCTTTCAAAATCGTGATGTGCAGCTGAAATTGCAGAGCTACGACACAAAGGAGGACGATGTGTACTTAGAACCTTTGCCATTTAAATGCTGTTATAAAACAATTTGTTAGGCTGTTAGCATCCAACCTATCGTTAAGCTGCATCTCACAAATTAAATAAATTTCATGTTTTGCAAATTGAAGGGAAGCGATGTGATAGGTATTTGTTAGCAGGTAATAGAAAAATACAAAACAATGAACAAAATTAACAACACTTTACAAAACACACAAATTGTGTTGCGATGCCCCGTCACCTGACTAGCCAACATCTCCCTACCTCTTTATTTGCATGTCCAACTGGAGAACAAAACAAAAAAAAATCCCCTAAAGCAAGCAGCCATAAAATTCAGTCCGTGGACCATACATTAAAACTGAAACATTGTTTTCGGTTCCTCACGTTCAGGATAAATCGGAAAAAAATATATTCCATTGTGTGACAACCAGAGTACAAAATTTCCCTGTGCTTTCTGTAGCTACCCCGTATATGACAATACATGTAGTTCAGCTCCATTCGACGTGAGAGTAGATGCATGTTGTTTCAAAATGAAGTTCCGAGAGTGGCGCGATTCCTGTGAATCAATTTTCAGAAGTTTAGAGAGTTTATTGACGTCTAGTTTAACTGGGGTTTAATCCCGAGAAAGGTAGTTTTACGGTTGTCGTTTCTGAAAGTCAGTCACGTGTTCTCGTTTCTAAAATATCAGTCCGGATACTCGGGGAGGTTCATAGAACAGAACCCGGAATCAAAGGTTGCATTCCACAACCTTCGATTCCCGATTCTACTGTACATTTCGCGGGTATTAGGACTGATTTTCAGAAGCGGTTACCGGGACATGCGCGTTCGCGAGATTAAATGATAGCTCAAACGGCTAATTTGGTCTCTAAAGAAGTCGATATTCTCCGTAATCCTTTAAATAATAATACGCAAAGATTGATACCATGGTCTATTGTCATGATACCGCGATTCACGTTCAGAACCTGAAGCTGTAGAGTCGCAAAATACCTTTCCCTGGATTAAACCTTAAGTTTAACCTGAACAGATGGCATTGCCGTTTTTGCAGTGAAATCTTCATTTTACAATATGACTCGCCATCGTGAATCCTTTAAGGAACGTCCATGATTATCTAAGCTTAATCCCCTCCACAGTGAAGTCAGATTACCGAAATTTTGTGCAACACATTTCGCCATAAGACTACAAGGATTTAACATGCTCAGCTTTTTGACCGAATCCATTATAATTCGGTCGAACAAGACTGATTTGGTTAACGTCCAGGGGCCAATACTATAAAACTTTGACAATTGTATTTTCTATAATTGTATTTTCTAGTTAGGACTTAAAATGGGTTAAAATGAATCATTAGCATTTTCAAAGATCTGTCAATTTGCCAATTGGCAAATTGCCATATCTCTTAAAATGCTAATGATTCATTTTAGTCAGTTATATTAATAGATAGAAAATACAATTTTGGAAAATTCAACTGTAAAAGTTGTATGGTATTGGCTCCTGGTTGCATTATAGGTATAGTTTAATTCCGGGAAGGGGAATTTCTGGTTCTCGTTTTTGTCACCCAGTCACAATGCTGGGAATTTCCGGTTCTCGTTTCTGAATATCAATCCCAATACCCGGATCCCGTTCCCAATATTAAACCTTAATTAAGGGAACAAATGCGGCTTGAAATTGTGATATTACGGCATCAGTGTACAGACTGTTAACACTTTACTTAACACAGACGATATTAAAATTTATTATTTTAAACATTATTTTTTCACTTTTTGCAAAACATATAAACAAAATCATATCATTTGACACCCCATTGGAACGCGCTGGTCGAGCTCGTTCCCATTAGGGGTCATATGGTGGTTTTGTTGAAAAGTTTTGAAATTATTGAGCGTCCGGATGCGGCCGATTAAAGAAGTAAAAGGTTAACGTACCTTAGGCCTTTGGCGAGGTCAGCTATATTAATCAGCTATTACATCTACAATCTGCATATACCACAAGATTTGATTTCAAAAGTTCAGAGCTGTTAACATAATTACACATAATTACGGTTTCTATAATGGGTTATTTTTTATACGTGTTGTACTCGCCATGCTCATGTGAACAAATGAGGTTACATGCAGTTAATTCGTTTAACCCATTCAAAAAATATACTTACACAATGCACCACGCTCAACTGCTTCTCTACGCGCTCATGCAAACATGTCACTCTTCAAACACTATATATATATATAAGTGCAGTATGCATGCAATATCACAGCTCAAAAAATAATTAGTTGACACTATTCTTCATGGCTGACAATTTTCGTCATTGGAAGATATTTACAGGAAAGTTAATTTCCTAAATGTGTCAGAAAAAACACTAAGTGTGTGGGAATTTCATATAAAAATTGAAATGTTAACCTTTTACCTAACCTGAAAAGCAGACGACACTTGTAAACAAAATTCTTGTATAACTATTTGTTTTCATTTATTTTCTCAAAAACATAGGTTATGACCCCTCATTGGAACGAGCTCGTCGAGCTCGTTCCAATGAGGGGTCATAACCTATGTTTTTGAGAAAAAAAATGAAAAAATAATGAAAATTAATTGGCGATTTTTGTGAATAGTGCTGGCCGGTTATGGCCGTTACGTTAGGTAAAGGGTTAAAGAAGTTATATCATCGATGTGCGCGTCATATAACAAACGCCAGGCAGTTTCCCGTAGATTAGTATTAAAAAACAGAAGTTGGCGTTTTTACAAGTTTTTTCTCTCGCAGTTTGAACGTTTTCAGTATTATTCTCCATTTAATCCCATTTTAAAAGAAGAAAACGGCGCTTTCACCATTTTTTTATGTTTGATATATCAGCCGTGTAGGTATCGTGACATTTCATATATACACTATCCTTTCCATTCACATAGAAATCTAGGCGGTAACAATTGCTAATGTTTCTCGTGGGGAGAAAAAAAAACTTGCAAATTACTGTAAAAACACATTCGCTAAAAAAGAGCGAAAGTGGAAGTTACTCAGTTCTTTCTAATTAGCTTGCCATAAAAAGACAAGTTTTATTTTGGAACTTTTAATAAATTAAAACAACAGACACTTCAGAAAGCTATCTGTTGTCGTCGTTGATTAAAAGCAACAAAAGGAAGCTTCGTTTTATTTTCTACTGATGTCATAGGTGTTTTTTTCAGCAATTACACGCTACTTAATTGGACCTTTCTCTCCCGTGTATAATTTCAGATAAGATTTTATTGAAAGTCGATTTTAATGACGAGATAAGTCTGGGATAAATAAATTGAGTTTTATGTATTAATACCTTGTAATGACCAAACCTTTCCTAATTCACACAGAGTCGATCAATAAATATGACCAACTCTTATTGTTGTGCTTGCGTTCCAGATAAAACCGAATAAGTTCGTTGTGTTTCAATTGTGAAATGCTCCATGTGTGACTGATACAAACAGAAATCTAAGATACTGAGATAGTAACATCCTTTAAAAAAAACACTTTACTTAACGTATCCGGAGACGACATTTCCCCAAGAACAATTAATTGTTTTTGTTTTTGCCAATGTTCCTTTCTTGTATACGTATTCCACATAGTGCAGCAAGCGTGGAAACCTGAGAAGTCAATCATATGGTCCACTTTCACCCAGATACATTTACTGTTCAAACGCAATGATTCCTACGCGTTGGATATTTGATATTTACATTACATAACTCACTTTCTACAGTATGGAGAGTGGATTGTAACAAAATCACCCGTAGAGTGGAGTTGCCACCCAATGTATCACTTTCAAATTCTGCGCTATGCACACAAAACACAATCAATGTTTCAGCCAAAGAACCTCCGAGTTTAAACCGGAGGTCCATTGGCTGGAACTGTCCTTGTGGTTGTTATGGTTCGCAACAAGTTTGAAATTATTGCTTGGGTGGAATCTCCACTCCGCGGGTGATTTAGTGATAATGCACTCTCCACGTATGTATGTCGAAAGCATGTGATCATTAAAGCGTTATTTCTTTGGAACTTAACAATAACACCCTTTTTCCACCAGTAGGCTTTATTTCAAAGACATTCTCTCGTTTTTCTCATCAGAATCTCATACACGCTCATTCGAGAGTAACGGGCCGATAGGACCGATCGTAATCTGATTTCTACGCCCATAGAAGATCGATCTTTACATTACATAGCTCATATATTCGTTATCATCGACATTTACCAAGAATCGCCCTCTCAAACAACAATATCAGTTGCGATAAATCTTCGGCGATAAAAGATCTTGTATCGTTATTGCCGTAACAATACAAGTCACATGACGCCGCGAGAAACGAACGCACATGTGCTTTACGGACTATTTCAGTGATACTGGTAATCACAAGTCATTCCATTCAAAAACTGATAGTTCTAGAATATACGTTGCTTCTAATATCACTCAAAATAACATCGCCTGAGGGCTAGGATGTCCTATGTCCATTCTAGCACTCAGGCGACGATAATTCGAGGTTGCAAGGACTTGCACAATAGATAAACAATCCACCATGTAAAAAAAGAAGACAAATCGCAATGTGATTGAAAGTGACGCCACAAAAATGTTTGAAACGCAACGTCAGTCTCGCTGCAGTTGCACACTTCTAAAAGTTATGATTGAAGTGACGTCATGTGTTTCAGATTCTTGCGCACTACAAAAAATATAATGCTCTAGTTGTTTTAGCAAACTAACCACCTATGCGTTGGGTGACCTCATAAATTGAATTGTATTTCGTTAGGAATATCATTGCCCTACGTAAATTAATACTTGGGCTGAGTTTGGTTATTTTTTATCACCATGTACAATTTCATTCGTGCTGAAGGAATCTCCCCCATGTGTCGTTCGGTTGGGAGAAGTGAAAATGGAGTCCAATAATTGTGATCAGTTGAGTGTGCCTTTTTATTCGTTAACGACTATTTTTCAGAAGCCATGATCATGGGTTTTGTTGACGGAAGGGTACATAAATATGTTATATACACATTGTGTTTGTACTGAATCTATTTATCGCGACGAGACTAGTTTTTGGGGAGGTATAGCAACTCGAGTCGCAAGCGCGACTCGTAGCTATACCTCCCCAAAAACTAGTCTCGTCGCGATAAATAGATTCAGTACAAACACAATGTGTATATAACACAGATGAATATCAAAAACTTGTTTACATTAATGCGTTACTCCTTTGTGTGTAACGGAAGAATCAGCACATTATTCATACAATATAAATACTATTATTCTACAACTAAAATTAATATCACATGAAGTACGAAAATAAAAGTCGACTTGATATTTACCAATGGAGTTGACCTATCCTCTTATCACGCAATTACAAATAAGGATAAGTGTCATTACAATCTCATCCGCAAGCAATTAAATCCCTGTTAATTATTTAGTTCGCCTCTCAGTAAACTAACGTGTATCTATGGTATGCCAAACCTGCTGTGTAAAGAAATGCCTAAGCGAGACCCTTCGTGGCTGCGATCGGTCTCTTCTTTTCTCATATGTAAGTTGAATCAAAATTTTTAATATATGAGTGACTAATAAATATGTCCAACCCCTGCGGTGCAATATTTCGCATGATCACGAATTGATTGACTAACAAGGAATGATATGGTGAGCTGTGTCCCAAAACATGTGGTCGACCACCAGATTATATTTTAGTTCATTTTATACATGTATTGACAATGATATTTGAGAAAAGTCCTCAAAATCAATGATTGAAGGAGAAAATCAACTTAACAGCTTCCTGCTGTGAGACACGCGCAAAAAACTTATCGGCACACTTACGAAAGCAATCCATGCATTCCGACTGTCTTCTGAACAATTACGCCGCCTTTGCAGCACAGATGCGACCCCTAACGGAAGCTCAGGGCAGTGAGTGTGATCGGAAAGGCCGCTATATGCTCAAATTATTTCGAGGTGACTAAGTAGAGTTTTTGCAATGACAGCCAGTTATAAACCGTGGTGATACGTGTTCAGGGACGTGGCGACCGGAGGAGGTGTGGGAGTGTCACCTCCCCCCACAATCCTGGTCAAATGTTCCAATAGTTGGAAATTCGGAGGGCAAGTCATGAGTAGTTGGAAATTCCATCTATCTGGATTATAGTGCTTCTTTGGTGATGCTGATGTTTCCCTTACTTCCCAAAATTCCAACTCGGTTTCAAATCGGCAAAAAATCCAAATGTTATTATTTACAACTACCATGTACGGCAATATCAATCTTCATAAGTATGCATGATGTCAATCAGTATCATATTTTTATAGTAGTATGTTTACTTATCGTAATAAAAAAAATCCTCAAAATGCACTTCAAGAAAAGTACATCATGATTGAGCTTGAGCATTTGTTTAGCGCATATTCAATTCCCAGAATAGTACCAAATAATAATAACCTGATAATTCTACCATAAATGTATTGGCAATTCAGTTACTAGAATCAATTTTATGCCCCCTTTCATGGCTTCATTTTCAAGAGTTTTCTCGGTAGTGAATTTTTCAACTAGGGGAGGTTACCCCCCCCCCCCCCGGCCCCTCCCCTAGTTGGAAATTCACTAACCAACCCTCACCCCTACGTGTCTGTTTTTTTTTGCTGGGGTTTAACGACACGACCAACATTCAGAGTCAACTCGTGTTGCACAGGTTTACGGATGGAGGAAGTTGGCGATAGCTGCATATATTACGCTCACCAAGCCGCAGCCTGCGAGTGCTGGTCAGTTTTATTGCGGGAGTCGGCACTTTGGTCGTCCCCGCCTCACTCTCACCACCGCCCCGCATTGCGGGGGGGGGGGGGGGGCTAGAAAGGGGGCCCCGTCTTGAAGGACGCCCCAACGCTGGAAGAAAGAGGAAAAGGGAGAGAGAGAGAGAGCGAGACTGCATGTGTACCAAATACACATAATTTCAAACTCTCACTTCCACACGACGTACTCTTTGTAGTCTATGTATTATTCTTTTAACCCTTTACCTAACGTAACCGCCAAAACCGGCCAGCGCTATTCTCCAAAATCTCCAATTAATTTTCATTATTTTTTTTTCATTTTTTGTCTCAAAAACATAGTTTATGACCCCTCGTTGGAACGAGCTCGTCGAGCTCGTTCCAACGAGGGGTCATAACCTATGTTTTTGAGACAAACAAATGAAAAAAATTAGTTATTCAAGAATTATTTTTGCAAGTGTCGTCTGCTTTTCAGGTTAGGTAAAGGGTTAAGTGAACGCTACATCATTGTAACTGATAGAGGTGAGAAATGAACAATATGCATACATTGTGCCTCTCAAGTCACACATGTTGGGCGTGCATGTGTGTATCGTTGGATGGTGGGGGTGAAACTTAAAGCATGTAATGAAACAATCTACAGAGTCGTACTTTTAGAATCGATCCTATAGGCTATACCTTCATTTATGGCGTATGTACTACGTGAAATCCTGTATGCTGTGCACGGTAACAACACTAAGTTTGCTCCCGTTTTGAAGGCAACCACCATTATGAAAGGGCCCCCGTCTCTATCTTGCGGGGTGGGAGGGGGGGGGGCACAAGATTTTCCGCTACGCCACTGACCACCGCTCGATAGTGGCTACTAAAGGAACGTACTAATTGGAAAATTATAGAAAACAAACTCATTGAGTCATGAAAAAAAATAACAATACCCTTCCAGTTAGAAACAATTACTATCCCATTCATGATCATGTTCAACGACATCTCCAAAACAGGTTTGTTTATTGATTATCGGGATTTTAATGACACTTTTAACGGCTAGTGCCACATCGTGTCGGACAGTTTTACGGGTGGAGGAAGCCGTAGTACCCGGAGAGAACGACCGAGCACCGCGAGCAACTGTCATACTCTCCACCTTATTAACTCTGCACAATCAGCGTTACAGCGGTTGAAGGCAAGTGCACATTCGCGCCTTAGCACAGAGCCACCGTGTCCGCACTCAGGCAATCATTATTGACAGAACACAGTTACCTTGGTTAGAATGAGTCGTCGACCGTTAGGTAAAAAATGACAATGTTCTAACCAGTTGGTTTCTTGCCCGAGGTCTGAACACTTCACATCTGGCTGTCTGTTTACAGATGGTAGTAAGAATACTCCCAGTTACATAATTTAATGAGTTTGGATCCGTTCTTTCTATGAATGAACACTTCGAAGTACGGCATTGGAATTATTTTTGGAGGGTCGGTAAGTAAACCAACTGGTTTAAACAATGTAATCTACACTTCTCGATTGTATTGGGAGCTGTTAGATTCTCGATTCATTTAAACATCATGAAAATCGACTTTCGATAAAGTTATCTCCTTGAAATTATTAGCTACGCGAGAGGGTCCAATTAAGAAGCAAGTAATTGTTGATGAAAACGCTGGGCGCCAGTAGAAAATAAAGCCAAGTTTCCTTCTGTTGTTTTTTTAATAAACGAAAACAACAACACGGAGATGGCTCTTGTTTTCGTTTATTAACAGTTACAAAAGGGAACTTGGCTAATTAGAACCAACAAAGTAACTGTCCCATTTGACTCTTTGTTTCGTGAATGTGTTTTTAAAGTAATTGCATGTATTTGTTCTTCTCAGGAAGAGAATTACCAAATATTATCTTCTAGGTTTTTAAATTAATGGAAAGGATAGTGTCTGTATTATATGTCACGATGCGAACATTGTTGATACAAAGAGATTATTACCATTATGTGGATGTACAAAATATGTATCCGAGTCTCGCTCCGGGTTGTAAGGGCAGATTACGACGAGTCGAACCCGAGCCGTGATCTACCCTTAGAACCCGGAGCGAGACTCGGATACATATTTTGTACATCCACATAATGGTAATAATCATTTTATCTTACAATATATTGGGGATAAGTCTAGAATGTAGACGAATATATAACAAACTATTTATTCAAACGGAAGAACAAAAAAATGGAACTCACGCGAAAGAAACGTGCTTGTATCCGACCCCCTGATACAAACATCTGTATCAGGGGGTCGGATACACGACAGTTGCGGAGTTAATACAGACAAAATACATATTGATTGTAAGATAAAATGAACAGAAGGTCACAGAATATAAAACGATGTTGAAAGCGCTAATTTCTTATTTTTAACGAGTTTAAACACAGAATAATAGTCAAACGTTCAAACTGATTCTGTAAATATTGTAAAAAGTCCAATTTCTGTATTCTTAAAGGAAAATGCCTGAAGTTTGTGTAATGATGCGCCCATCGATCATACAATTTCGCTAACATTTCGAAATTTGAATGTGTGTGTGAAATTCCCATAAACAACACACGAAAACAAGTCACTGTGTTAATACTTGCACTCTCCAATGGAGCACGAATTTTAACTTAGTACAGAATGAGGAATAATCTTTAAAACTTTTTTTCTCCAGAACCACTGCACTGAATGGTATGCGGTATACAGAATCCATACCGGTTGGGTGTGTGTGTGTGTGTGTGGGGGGGGGGGGGGGGGGGTCCGATTTGACCAAATCGTTCTCATTGGTGTATAATTGTGCTCGCTGTGGGTGCCCGAATTTCACCGTAGTGCAATATGGGGAATAATCTTTAAAAACCTTATCTCTAACTCTACTATCAAACTTTTACAATTGTATTTTCTAGAATTGTATTTTCTGCCTATTAGTATAACTGACAAAAATGAATCACTAGCATTTAAAAAGATATGGCAATTTGCCAACTGGCAAATTGCCACATCTTTGAACATGCTTATGGTTCATTTCAACTCATGTGGAGTCATTACTAGAAAATAAAATTCTTGAAAATACAAATGTATAAGTTTGGTAGTACTGGGCCGAGGTAGTCTAACTGTCTCCACTCATAGATCTGTCTGAGTTGTATGTCCCCGTGTGTTGCACTATTGCTAAATCACCATAAACAAACACCTCTTCATGGAACAGTAACGTGGTGATTTGTTTCATGACATGCTGGCCAAAAGCACCGAGCTTTGCATATGTGTTGGTATTTGTACAGACCTTAAAACAAATGCCATGCTCCAAAAAATATTTTAACCGTATCATTGAATTATAAGGTCATAATTCCAAAATGGCGGTCATATGGTAGCTGTGTTTATAGACGACGAATATTCAGAGCTTGTGGAAGTCTACTTTCAGGATTTTTGGTGTTCTAAAATAAATAAAAAAATTTCTTCAATAATCTTTGGGTACAATTATTTTGAAATTTTTCTGCCCATTGTCTGTTAATTAAGTGACAGCCATAAACTAGTTGTCACCAAAAGGTTTCTGAGAAAGACTTTTTCCTTAAAATAAATGCAAGTTTAAAATAAATCATGGATTTGCAATGGAGACTAATGCATGGGCACAACGTCTCTGAAAATTGCTTTGTGTCACCAAACGCTTGACAGATTGAATAACTTGCTAACACCATGTAACTTTCAAAAAAAAATAATTATGTTTGTCCACTTGAACTTAAATATATGTGAATTGTTTCGGCTATACCAAGCTGTATTATCCCCGAGTATTCAGACTTGTATGTGATTGCTTACCAGTCTAAATGTAATGTCCATCCAGGGGACGTGGCGGCTCAGTTGTTAAGGCATTGGACTTCAAATCAAAAGGTCCATGGTTCGATCTCCGCCAGGGGTAACAGCGTTGTGTCCTTGGGCAAGGCACGTCCTCTCGATTGCCCATGTGGGGGCACGGTGGCGCTGTGTAGTATGGAGTACTGCACGTCGATGGTGCACATTTCACCAACCAATGCTAACACTGCTTGTGTGGAGTTAGTACCTTGAGGCATCTGACAGTTGCTCGCAGTTTCTCCCTCGTTCTCTCCGAATACTCGGGATTCCTCCACCCGAAAAACTGCCCGACACGCGAGATGACCCTAGCTGTCTAAAGTGTCGTTAAATGCCAATAAAAATAAATACGTAAATGACCATCCAAGTGTGTGTACAAGCCAGTAGACCATCAGTCTAATTCTGTAAGGAATTCGACGCTACTTTGGGATGTTTGTTTAACCACATTTCACGGAGTTTGCGCGCAAACTAGGGTTGATTTCACGTGATATCCCTTTATTCACAAAGATATATTAATATTCTATCTTGCTCAAAACGATATACAGATATTCATCGTATTCCAGTTTTAGCTATCCCACTCAGTAAGTATTTAATTCGCTTTGAAAACACCAAGAGGACACTAATGGTGGAATTACGCTGCGTAACTCAAAAACGACAACGTTGTTGATTATTCATTCATAATCATTTAGTAAACAAACATGACTAAAGGTAAAGCTATTAAATATTCGGCCAAATGAAGTCTCGATTGAAGAATATTTATGTTTATTCAGAGAAAATTAATGTTTATGGTATTTTCAGATTCAATCGGATGGAATATTTCAGTTGGTAGGAAAAGCAAACCTACGGTTCGCTTTTCCGACCAACTGAAATATCCCTTCCGACTTATTTATTTATTTATTCATTTATTTATTGGAATTTAATGACACTTTCAAAAGCCAGGGTCCCCTCCTGTCGGACAGTTTTACAGGCGGAGGAAGCCGGAGTGCCCATAGAGAACTACTGAGCAACGGCGAGCAACTGCCAGTTATGAGCGCTTTATCAGGTCTTATTATTATTATTATTATTATTATTATTATTATTATTATTATTATTATTATTATTATTATTATTACTCTCCAACGTACTAACTTCACACAAGCAGGGTTAGCATTGGCTGAAGACAAGTGCACCATCGACGTGTAGTACGCCTCAGCACACAGAGCCATCGTGCCCCCACGTGGGCAATAGTGATTAAGTTCCTTGCCCAAAGATTGCCAAACTGGAAATATTTTAGTAATACACATGTATGCACAAATATACAGAATGGATGTAATGGGACCAACTCTGTCAATAAACAGGGGACATTCCGAGATTGTTAGGGTAATTTATCAATAAATTACAAGATTTGTTATCCAATTAACAGGAGTTTCCTCAATATTTTACATACATTTAACAGGTCAAATTTGTACTAAAGATACGGTAAATGATTTTATGCTTGGAAGTTAAAATGGTTTTTCAATTAAGGAATACCAGGTTATTTATCATCCGCCCTATCACTGTGTCGACGTCTGGGAATGTATTCTATATACTGTAAAAAGAAAAGAGATTTATGCACTTAGCCTTGATAGTTATTTATTTATTTATTTATTTATTTATTTATTTATTTATTTATTTATTTATTTATTTATTTATTGGTGTTTTAAGGTCAATATTTATGCACAATGGCTAATCATGATCATGACGGGTTTACGGGTGGAGGAAGCCGGAGTACCCGGAGAGAACCACCGAGCAACGACGAGCAGCTGCCAGCTCCCCAACATCGTAACACCGCAACTGCAGCACAGGCAGGGTTAGATTGGTTGAAGACATGCGTACCATCGACCTGCAGTACGCCTTAGTACACGGCGTCATCGTGCCCCCATGCGGGCAATGGAGATGAAGTGTCTTGCTCAAGGACACAACGCGGCTGCCGCAGGTGGGATTCGAACCGAGGACCTCTCGGCTTGCGGCCTGCACCTCTACCTACTGAGCCACCGCGCTCCTGACTTGATAGTTTAAAATGTATAAGTTATAGTATGGTCGTCTAACCCCTTACCTAACATGAAATCCAGACGAAACTTGCAAAACAAATTCTTGAATAACTAATTTGTTTTCATTTTTTGTCTGAAAAACATAGGTTATGACCCCTCATTGGAACGAGCTCGATGAAAATTAATTGGCGATTTTTGAGAAGAGCGCTGGCCGGTTTTGGTCGTTACGTCGGGTAAAGGGTTAATAGAGCAGTGGTATCAATGTCAGGGTGTTTTGAATCAGCATCACTTAGTTGTCGTCATCAGATTTCATGAAATCACTACGTTTGGGATACCAAGAAATATTTATTATTTCTACCCTTGGACACGGCGGTAAATGGGGTAATACAGTTGTGTATACTCATACCCCTCAACACGGGCGACATTGTTATTTAAATATGACTGTGTGAATTACCTTGTACACCCATCGCTTAGCATTCTTCCAAAGATTTGTTATGCTCACCTGTTCAAGCCCTAAATACATCCAGCACTATTCAATTTTATTTGCTCTAGAGTTAAAATAAATTTCTTACAATTCAAATATAGATTTTGAGTTACTGCCAAGTGGATAAAAATTTATGTACACATGTAAACATACAAAACACACACAATGACATTTCGGCGAATTACTCAAATAGAATGTGTAAACTACGTCTTTTAAAAATGTTTCAATGCTTTCTGCCTGAAGTCGATTTTGTATTGCAATTTTAACGCTGTTTTCTCAATAGTTTTGATTAATATCTCACTACGCCCAAGTATGTCGAGGAATTGAAAGGTAAGTCAGGTAGACGGCTAAATACTACACAGCTTTGAATGAGGAACAGGGGCGCAGAGCCAGTGGGGGTGTTAAGGTGGATTCACCCCCTCACTTTTTTGTTTTGGTCAGCAATGCTCAAACTATTTAAAAATTGTAAACAAAAAGAGCTTAATTGCTTCTTACTCATCCTGACATCCTTAATACCAAAGAACTTCTTTCTGAGTCAACGATTGTACGAGTCGGGGTCGGCAACGGAGTAGTGACTACCCCAATAGCGTGTCAAAGTACACGATTTGGTCGTATAGCGTAATCTGGGAATTTTAGGGATTTAGTGCAGGACGTCCACTAATTCTCTAAACTCAATCAGGTTGCTTCTTGGGTTACGTTTTTGCATAATCATGCAGGAGATGGTCCTAAACTTCTGCCTCCTCCCCTCATCGCTGTCAAAGTAACCCCGCGGCTCCTGGTGGTGGACGTTGGGGTTTCTAATACCAATAATAACTTCTAATCCAAGGCAAATTGAGTAGGATGCGACTAATATTTTCCGGAATATCTAAATAAATTCTCTCCCGTTCTTTCCAAACCATAACTGAACTATGCTGGCACAGTTTTCTAATTTTTTCGTTGCCGAATGAGCCTCCTCCACCACCCCCGCCCCCTCACCTGCACGTGGAGTAAATGCGACCGGATCATTTTGCTGAATTTTCGGATTCTTTCTGGTGAGCCAACTTGATTATATTGCAACTGGAAGTGGCTATAAATCGTGTTAAAAGTTGTAGTTCTTGCAAGGCTGATAAGTACATAAAACTATTTTCTTTTTTATTTTCGCCAGAGAAATGGGGCAGTAATGCCGTGTTAGGCCTTACAGTCTGTTATGTATGTGTTAACCGTTTTGACAGTCGTTCTCACTGCAATGATTTTATTTTATATCTCCCTGTAAGATATGATTACCAGCTTGGTCAATACACATTACACACCATACATTCCCAGGCGTCTCCGCAGTGATAGAGAGGAACCCCACTCGAAAATCAATTGGGTTAAAAACTAGCTCAGCACAAAACTAGGGCTGCACGGTATATCGATAACCCGATATACACCGGTATTCAAACCAATATCGATTGAATACCGGTGTAATTACAAAAATATCGGTTTATCGTCATTCTTTATTCACCAACAATTTAATTTTCAAGATATCTTGAGTTTTTTAACTGTAGCCCCGAATGAATAATAGTGTCCCTTTATCCAAGGAATTGTCTGCTTGTGCTCGCGTAATATACAAATTCAGCTGTTGAAAAATTAATTTTCAAAAATTTCAGCAAAACTATATCATGTGACCCCTCACTGGAACGAGCTCGTTGAGATCGTTCCAATGAGGGGGTCACATGAAATAATTTTGTTGAAATCTTTGGGGAAAATCTGATAAACTAATTTTGAAAATAATAAATTTTGATATCGTCTGCGTTGGGTAAATGTTTTTCAAACCGCATCATCAAGGCATACTCATTCGTTCGTGCCTCGCGTCTCAATTGTGGTACTTGAGATCATGCATCTGAACAGTTTACGATATACCGGTATACCGCGGTATTTGTTGGAATACCGATACCGGTATTCAGTTTTGAATATCGTGCGGCCCTACACAAAACCATTTACCATATATCCAGCACAAATTTGAACTGTCGATCGTATGTAGGTTATAGAGGAATATTTTAATTGAATAAACAACCACCACGTAATATATTAAGAACTTACCCAGAAAATTCCCGAATGTTGCTTGTTTATAGACCTATCTGGCCTCATTGATCCAATGCAGGTATTTACTGTATTGAATCCTGTTTGACAGCGCTTCATGGTCTCTGTAGGGATCCCGGTGGCTCATTGGTTAGAGCAGTTGAACTTCAAACCGAATGATGGACGGTTCGATCCCGACCAGTGGTAGCTGCGTAGTGTCCTTGGGCAAGACACTTAATCCCGATTGCCCACATTTCGGGGCGGTGTCGTTGTGTATTAAGGCGTGCTGCACGTCAATGGTGCACCTATCTTCAGCCTCGGCTCACCTTGCTTGTGCATAGTAAGCACGTTGGGGAGTAAGTTTTCTCCGGGTACTCCGGCTTCTTCTATCCGAAAATCTGTCTGACACGATGTGACCCTAGCTGTCGAAAGCATAGTTAGAACCCAAACAAAACAAATCATGAGCTTGGTCAAACAAGATATAATAGAAGAAGAAATGCTCAGTGTATCTTTGGAATACAGAAATGTGGTCAAATACTTGTTGAAGATTCATGTTAATTGAATAATTTTTACTTGCAAAGTAGCAATTCAACTAACGGGGTTGCACTATTTTACGAAAATAACATTGCAATCCATAATTCCCTCAACCATTTCCACTCTCGGTTTCTGAATGAGCTTGTCGCTTGGAATAGTTCCTGTACCTCGTATGTGAATCCGTTATGTATATTTAGGGAAGTTCAGTAACAATTTAACCCAACAGCCCTTTGTGGATGTTCGGTTAAATTAGTACTGACTTTCCTAACTAGTAGCTGTCTGTAATGTTGTTTATTAACTTGCAACCGAAGCGTTTTACCTGAAGAATGATGCGAACCGGGTTGAAACGCTTGAAACAGCTTCGGAGTCATTATCTCAGAAATAGGATCACTAACACAGTACATTCGATCGGCCCCGTCTCTGCATGTCCAGACGTTTTATTCAGGTTGGTTAATTGGTTAATTGTATCGCAGTAATAGTCACCTATAAATCATCGTTATGTGTGCATATATCACACCAGTGCACCGATTCAACGGAGTTGGGGTGCTGGCTGAATTGTGGCTACAGTCAGCTTCCTACTGGCTTGGAAGTAACCTGTCAGGTCGATTATTAAAACAGCGATATTATCATGGTACGAAAATAAGGAACAAGGAAAAGGCGCACCATTATCATCGTGGTTTACAAATTTCGTCATTGGAAGACATTTACGGGAAAGGTAGGTCCCATTAACCCTTTGAACTCTAGTGGTATATTCCATACCAGCTCAATGGCAGCAATTAGAAGAGTCCATATTCATCATTTGGGGTTGACCAATCAGTATTTCCAACGTGCAGCCTCGGGCTGCACGTTGAAAATACTGATTGGTCTACCCCACAATGTTTACTGAACAGCCATCCTGTATAATGACGTTATGACGTATTCATGTTCCTGGCCGGAAAAGTGGCCGCTGGAGTTCAAAGGGTTAAAGCAGTCAGTACATTTAACACTGTGGGAATTCCATATAAAAATTGATATTGCGAAACGTTAGCGACCTCGTATCATCGATGTGCGCATCATTTCACAAACATAAGGAGTTTTCCTGTGTAGTAGTTTAAAAATGCAGACGCTGGCTTTTTACAATCTTTTCACAATCAGTTTGAACGTTTCACCAGTTGAAACCCAATTAAAAATAAGAAAACGTTGTCTTCATCATCTTTTAATGTACTGCAATTTTCTTTCTATTCTTCCAACAGTGTACACATCGTCACATATAACAAAGACACTGGGGGCGCGGTGGCGTCGCGGTAACCGGTTCTCGTCAGATCACCGAAGTTAAGCAACGTCGAGCGCGGTTAGTAGTTGGATGGGTGACCATTTCAGCGACTGATTCGTGCTCCCGCGTTGTGTCCTTGGGCAAGGCACTTAACTCCGATTGCCTACACGGGGGCACGATGACGCTATGTACTGAGGCGTACTGCACGTCGATGGTGCGCATGTCTTCAACCAATCTAACCCTGTGGCGCGGTGCAGAGTTCAGTGTTACGATGTTGGAGAGCTGACAGCTGCTCGTCGTTGCTCGGTGGTTCACTCCGGGTACTCCGGCTTCCTCCACCCATGAAACTGTCACCGACATCATATGACCCTGGCTGTTAATGTGTCGTTAAACCCTAATAAAAAAAACAAAAAAAAACCCAAAACAAAGATACTGACCTTTCCATTAATAAAAAGTCTAGAAGGTGAGGTTTGCTTATTTTTTTCCTGGGAAGAATAAAAAAAAACTTGCAATTACCGTAAAAACACATTCTCTAAACAAGGAAACAAAGTTGACATTTTATTGTTGGTCGGTGTAATTCTAGTGGATAATCTTAATGACGGATTATCTCTGAACTAGCTGCTTCTAATTCGGTTGCCGCAAACGCCAAGTTTCCTTTTGTTACTTTTAAAAACGAAAACAACAGACAGCTCAATCTCGCATTTCGGTCGTTTGTTTAAACGAAACAAACGGAATTTTATCTTTATTTTCTGCTGGTGACAAAGATGTTTTCTCAGCAATTACTTGCTTCTTAATTGGATTTTACTTACGAGTCTAATAATTGCAAGGGCGATAACTTTATCGAACGTCGACTTTAATTACGATATTTATTTATTGGTGTTTATTATTATTTATTAAGGTTTAGCGACACTTTAACAGTCAAGATCATATCCCGTCGGTGACAGTTTTACGAGTGGTACCCGGAGAGACCCACCTAGCAACGACGAACCGCTGTCGGCTCCCCAACATCGTAACTCCGCACTGCAGCACAGACAGGATTAGATTGGTTGAAGACATGCGCACCATCGACGTGCTTGCCCCCATATGGACAATCGGGGTTAAGTGTCTTGCCCCAAAAACCAACGCGGGAGTCCGAATCGATCGCTCAGACGGTCACCCATCCAAGGACTAACCGGGTCGACGTTGCTTAATTTCGGTGATCTGACGAGAACCGGTAACCGCAACGCCACCGCGCCCCCTTTATTGTTGTTTAAGGTCACATAATTCTGCACAGCGACTAATCATGACCACGACAGTTTCATGGGTGGAAGAAGTCGAACGGAGTACCCTGGAGAACCACCGAGCAACGGCGAGCAACTTTCAGCTCCCCAACATACTAACTCCACACAATCAGAGTTAGCATTGGTTGAAGGCGGATGCACAACCGAGGTGAAGTACGCCTTAGTACATAGCGTCGCCGTGCCGCCACGTGGGCAATGGGGTGGAGTGTCTTGCCTAGGGAAACAACGCGGTTGCCGCGGGTGGAATTCGAACAGAGCCAACGCGCCCCCTTTCATTACGATATATGTAATGGATAGTTTAGAGATACCCCTAATCCAGACAACTGTGTGCACCTGAATTCTGTTTCGTGGAATATAGAGGATAAGGATATATACTCTGTTTTGAGTCGGTAATCAAATTATCTCATAGGTGACTGCAAGGAAATATGTTTCACGTGCGAATGGAAGCCGCGGTTGAAAATTTAGGTATACATGCTTCGCGATTGAGATAATTTCGCGGTACCTTCTCGAGAATACGGTATATTATATTTAGTATTCGTGTCGTGATGTTTCAATTGCAGTTAAAAAATCCAAAGGCCGAATGGTGACAGAGAACAAACTTTTAGCGTAATACGCGTCATTTTCGGGGAGATGACACACTACATCTATCGTGTCCGTAGAAATTGAAAAATATTTGCCGCACCCCCCCCCCCCCCCCCCTGTATTATATGTTCAGGGGCGGACGGGGCCAAAAAACGTTGCCAGGAAACGTATCAAGGGGGCCCGGGACCCTGACAAAATTTCGATTTTTCAAACCGAAAGAACGCTGCTTCTTTGCATCTGAGCGATCAATGCCTGTCCAAAAGAGTACATTTTCGAATGCATTTTTGGTATCATCTTTGCCGCTCATTTGGCAAATATGGTTGCATCAAAGGGGGCCCGGGACTCATCGCACCGATCATAGTTCGGTCCAGTGGAAGAACATTTTGATTTTTTGAACAGAAAGAACGTTGTTTACGTGCAACTGGCCGATCAATGGCAGACTAGACTGCTGGTATACCGACTTGACCAATGGCAATCCACATAGAGGGCATTTCGATAAACTGACAGTCTATGCAATCAGGTTCATTCTTAATCATTTTCACGAAATTTCATGCGCCAACAGGTGTTGGGCTACGTAAATTTGGGGGCTCTTGTTGGCTCCCAGTGGGGGTGGCGGGCACCGGGAAATTTCGTGGTGGACCATACGGCCAGTCTCCCTGTGTATAAGTTCACAGGTTCGCATATAACATAAACAGAGATTCAGATTGTTCAGAACAAGACACCTACTCTGTTAACCCTTTACCTAACGTGAAAAGCAGATGACACTTGCCAAAAAAATTCTTGAATAACTAATTTTTTTCATTTTTTGTCTCAAAAACATAGGTTATGACCCGTCGTTGGAACGAGCTCGACGAGCTCGTTCCAACGAGGGGTCATAACCTATGTTTTTGAGACAAAAAATGAAAATATTTTGACAATTAATTGGCGATTTTTGAGAATAGCGCTGGCCGGTTTTTGCCGTTACGTTGGGTAAAGGGTTAACCTGAAATTGTGTTTTCAAATAGTCGTTGATGCAGGTGATTTACGATTATTGCAGACACAAGGACAAATTTCCCACACATTTGAAACGGTAATCCTGCCAATTTTCCCACCGATGGCGTTAGACAGACGTCTCCGTAATGAAAGAAAATAAAGGTAGGTTGCCTTTTCACGTGGGTTTGTCTCCCAGACCTATTACAGCGATGCTGTATGTCCTGAAGCGAGGCAACAACTTTGTCTCGCATTTGCGGAGTGCAAAATATTGTCTCTCAGAAATGATGAGCCGCGTCTTTTATCTCGTAATCCCCGGTTCTGACTGGTAGAGTAAGTTGTCAATTGACTATACAATATCAAATTAACTCGTATCAACAGTTTGTTGTTTGGTTTCACCTCAGGGCAATATATTCTTAATGTTGTGTCGCATACAGGTTAATCTGTCATTCGCCAGCTTAACAGATTGCTTTTTTTGAATGACTCAATTGATTGAGTGTCCAAACACATCAAACGACTGTTCACGGACACGCCACAACGTGTAATTGCGATGCATGCAGCTTAAAAAAGTGATTCAGTTTCTTATCCTGCCTCAAAATGTTGCCTCTTGCAACCAAATAGTTTCATTCGAACTTGTTCGCAGACTGAGGCCAGTAATTCAGTAATTCGATCCTAAGTGACTCCTATGCGCAATGCCTTTCTACCAATCAAATATGATGTAAAACTATTAAACTTCGTGTCGTACGACCTGGAAACTATACTAGACAACTTTTACAATTTATTTTCCAGAATTGTAATTTCTACCTATTAATATAACTGACTAAAATCGATCATTATTATTTCAAAAGATATGGTAATATGTCAACTAGCAAATTGCAAGATCTTTGAAAATGCTAATGGTTCATTTTAATCCATTTAAAGGCATAACCAAAAAATACAATTCTAGAAAATCCAATTGTAAAAGTTGTATAGTAATGACTCCTGTAGGGTGTCATCCAAACGAACGGCCAACCTGGCTCAGTTGATGGATCAAGGAGAGACGGCAAAAGGATATCAACCAGACTTTTTTTACTTAACCTTTTGCGTTCTGCTGGTGGATATTCCTGCCCAGCACAGGGCTTCTCTTGTCACTGATATAAGTATAATTTGGGCATATTTAAACATATTTTCCCCTGTAAATTGAATGGATATTTTCACCAATGCTTTCTTGTTACGTTTACATTATCTTTTCATCAACTCTAGTCTTGGATGCTTTACAGCAGCCATGACCAGATTTGAAGAAAAAACATCTTGAAAATACTCAGCGCGTTAAGAGTTAACAACAATGTCAAAGGGTTTACCCTTAGCTTCCTCATATCGCTAACTTATTCTCATGTTTGATTGGTGTTCACTTGGTCTTCACGTCTGTTGCTTAACGAATCACGAAAAACAAACGAAAATGACATTTCAGAACATTTCAGAAACAATCTCGCATTCCGGTTGGTGAGATTCTATGGTCCTGTGTGATGAAAAGGGGACAGACAATTTCGATCGGATTGCGACCCATCTTGTGGGTTGCTTGTTGGCCTCTTTTTGTCACTATCTCTCCCTGTTCCAACAATTCTGACACACAATGAAGAAATCATATTCATTAGATAGCCTAAAAAACATAAAATGATATTGTTTGTTAGCTGATTCTGGATGACAAGGGCTGTCTCGTACTGGCCCTGTATTTCATCGGTCTCCGAGCACCGGGATGGGGAGGTGTTGGTGGGGTGATATAGGTAGCAACAACCTATCTGCACGCCCATTCGTGCGTGCACCACTTTGTTTTACTTGCAGCATGCCTTTATAGATCTTTTGTCCGTGGATCGAACCACTTGCCCTTTGTCGTCATTTTGTTTACACCGAATGACGTATATTATAAAGTTTATACTATAGGCGCCACTGTACATTCTTTTAACTGGTGTGGCACTAAATTTCTGTCTAACTTCGTCATCCATAAATAATCTTCTTGGTTGATCACGGCAAAACGTCAAATGCAGGTGCGACATTATTTGATGAGAGGATTCCTATCCGCTAAAGGCAAATTTCACTGGGCCTTCACCTTACGTTTGATTTTTAATCTATTTCTGTACATTCTCTTAACAGATTTTCATTTTACACTTAAAATGTAAGTTTGGAATTATGATAGAAAAGGGCTTTTTGTTTTGAATGTTTTCGACAGCGGCAAGTTAACACTGACTGTGAACTCAAAATCGGTTGTCGCTTGATATTGAAATATCCTCTTGACCAGTCCTTCTTAACTGATCTGTTACGTCGTACGTGCAAAAGGGACGCACACTTTTTTATTTTGGGCCATCGTGTCAGAGGTCGAGATAACAGTGCCCCTGAACTGGGGATTAGATTCAACTTATAGTTCACATATAGATTTGCCATGCTGTGCAAATGTAAATTCGCACTTACAGTACGTGGAGATTGGAATATAAATAAATCACCCGCGGATTGGAGTTATCAACCAAAGTATTATTTTCAAATTCTGTACATGTGGGCAAAAAACACAAGCAATGTTTCAGCCAATGGACATCCGGGTACAACCCGGAGGTTCATTGGCTGGAACTTTGCTTGTGCTTGTTATGCTTTGCAACAAATTTGCAATTATTGCTCGAGTGGAATCTCCACTTTGCAGGTGATTTAGTGATAATACACTCTCCACGTACTGTACCTGTTGACTTAAAACCTATTTTCTGCTTGGGTTTCATCAGAATTTAGCCTTCAATTTGGTCTGCACTGACTTTCATTGTTTCCTCTACAACTGATACATTTTCTACGCACTGAACAGAGCAGTGTAAAGATGGCATACATGAAATTCGTATAGAACCGTACTACAGCTGTTAAATGACAACGTATAATCAGCGTTATATACTGTCAATGAAGTTGTCAAAGGTAACACGTCACGTCGGGACATTTAGTAATCTCTAAACGGGTTAGTCTGTTATCATTTCCATCTCTATTTGCTGATTCTTCCTGGTAAACGTGTTCCTTTATTTAGATTTCCCCAGTGTCTGCTGCAGTCTCTGCTGGATACAATTTTCATGAACAGCGATATTTCTACTCTGCTGTAGCCAGTCTAAATAAATACCTTTTGACCTACTCACTGGAATGAGCTCAGCCCGTTCTAATGGAGGGACAGAGTCGACGTTTTCTGGCAAAAAGTAAAACCAAAATATTCAAAATTATTACCTTCTTTTCTGTGTCATCCCTGACTTATCTCATGAAAATGTGAAAATAGACTTTCGATACAGTTATCTTCCCTGAATTTATAGCAGTATATGGTTCAGTGTCTGCAGTACGAACATCCTATGTTACGTAGCAATTTCATTTCGCTTGAGTTATTTGGGCTTTTGATAACTCATCCCTGACTTACTTTCGATAAAGAGTTTTTCCTTGAAATTATTAGATGAGCGAGGAAGTTCCAATTAAGAAGCGAGGAACTGTTGAGAACACACCTACAGCATCAACAGAGAATAAAGCAAAGCTTCCTTTTGTTACTTTTAATAAACGAAAACAGCATATAGCGATTGGAGCTGTCTATTGTTGTCGTTTATTAAAAATTACAAAAGGAAACTTGGCTTTTTGTGACAAGCTAATTAGAAACAGCTAAGTAACAATCCACTTTGACTCTTAGTTTTGCGAATGTGTTTTACAGTAATTTGCAAGTTTGTATTCTTCCTAAGAAAACAAAATAGAGAGTAATCGCTTGACTGGACTGGTTACGGGAACTAATTCTTGAGAGGTGAAGGACGTTGTACAAACACGAGTGTGCGAATGCGCACGAGTGTTTTACAATATAGTCCCTCGCCTCGAATGAATTATTTCACGTAACCAGTCCAGGCAAGCGATTACTCTGTTTATTACATTTCATTATTAACGATAATTATATTATTTAACCCTTTACCTAACGTAACGGCCAAAAACGGCCAGCTCGTTCCAATGAAGGGTCATAACCAATGTCTTTGAGACAAAAAATGAAAATAATAGTTATTCAAAAATTTTTTTTGCAAGTGTCGTCTGCTTTTCCTATTATGTAAAGGGTTAAAAGAAGCAAAACAAAACAATGAAGTCCCCATTACACCCACGGCAAAGTGTCTTCGTTTGTGCGCATGGATACATGGCACAATTGTTGATTGCATAATTCACTTGTGAAGTTATCGTTTATTATCAAACCCGGAAATCCCAGTAAATCACACTTTGGAAAGTAATAAATAACAAATATTACACAGTAGACTTTAAACAAATGGAACGGATACTGTCCATATTATATGTCACAATGCACACACTGTTAACCCTTAAGCCCCCATATAGCCCCAAACCGCCACTTTTATATTGCATTGAAGCAGGTTCTCCCTTGTGTAATCTTTTTTATTACTCTTGTGTGTAGACTGAATTTTCCCTGACAGTTGTTCTACATCACTGCTGGCTGCCTGTATAGGCAGCCAGCAGTGATGTAGAACCACTGCCAAGTCATCAATAACTATGTAAGCAGAAAAAGGCCATAAATACTTTAAAATTAATCTGAGGACTCAAGGGTTAATATAATGATCAGAAAAGGTCACAGAATATTACGGCAGCGTATTAGTAGGGCAACGTATTAGCGCCATTTCGTTTTTTTTTTTTTTTTTTGCGTAACTTATATTAAATTGTAATTACAATTTAGCTAAATTGTAATTACAACTTAATAAATTGTAATTACAACTTAGCATAAATTGTAATTACAATATAGCTTAAACTGTAATTACAATATAGCTTAAATTGTAATTACAACTGATTTATATTGTAATTACAACTTAACTAAATTGTAATTACAACTTAGTTTAAATTGTAATTACAATATTGCTTAAATTGTAATTACAACTTATTTATATTGTAATTACAACTTAATATAACTAAATTGTAATTACAAAGCTAACATTTGGTACACCAAGCTACTATGGATATATTCTATATTAAATGGGTCTAAACAGAGAATAATTGTCAAATGTTCAAACTGATTGGGAACAAATGTAAAAGGACAACTTGTGCATTTTTATACTCTTCGTGAAAATACCTTGAGTTTGTGAAATGGTATACACATCGATGATACAACATCGCTAACATTTCGAACAGGGCGCGGTGGCATCGCGGTAACCGGTTCACGTCAGATCACCGAAATAAGCAACGTCGAGCGCGGTTAGTAGTTGGATGGGTAATCATTTCAGCGACTGATTCACGCTCCCGTGTTGTGTTCTTTGGCAAGGCACTTGAACCCCAATTGCCTACACGGGGGCACGATGAAGCTGTGTTCTAAGGCGTACTGCACGTCGAAGGTGCGCATGTCTTCAATCAATCTAACCCTGCCTGTGCCGCGGTGCAGAGTGCAGAGTTACGATGTTGGAGAGCTGACAGCTGCTCGTCGTTACTAGGTGGTTCTCTCCGGGTACTCCGGCTTCCTCCACCTGTAAAGCTTTCACCGACATGATATAACCCTGGCTGTTAATGTGTCGTTAAATTTAATAAAAAATAAATTAAAAAAAAAAAAAAACATTTCGAAATTTCAATTTTTATATGAAATTCCCATATCCTAAGTGTGAAATTTACTGAAAACTTCAGGACATTAAGGGCAGCTAACCTATTTGTAAATCCCTTCCAATGACGAAAATTATCAGTCATGTTGGGTAAATGTTTATGATGGCTGTAGATCATTGAAGACAACCAACAGCATTAAAAGTGTACAAAATCGAATAATGAAGAAAAAAAATTGAAAATATTTTTAACTTTCTTCCTTTTTCACACAACTGTTTATATGCCACAATTTAAACAAACTGGATCAAGTCCAGGGATCCTTATGCACTCTTTGTGAAAGGGTCCGGGGCCCATGGCATTGGGAAAATTTGCGTAATGTGAGCTCGAATTGGGATTTTGTTTTGGAGGGGTGGGGGGGGGGGGGGGGGGGGGGACATACAAACAAACAGTCACATTTAATCATGTTTACGCAGTCTGTAGTCTCCATTAAACTATTCTTATACTTTTAAAGAAGAACTTGTCATTGGTCTTTGAATTAAAAGACTTTTTAGGCAAGCAATTTAAATTTAACCCTTTACCCAACACAGACGATATCAAAATTTATTATTTTAAATGTCATTTGTTTTATTTTTTTTCAAAAAAAATCAACAAAACCATATCATGTGACCCCCTCATTGGAACGAGCTCGACGAGCTCGTTCCAACGAGAGGTCACATGATATTGTTTTGTTGAACTTTTTTAAAAATAATATTTTTTCACCTGCTGAATTTGCATATTACGCGGGCGAATGCGGTCGATTTGTTGGGTAAAGGGTTAATGTACATACAATTGGTGTCCTCAGTTGGGTGGGCATAAGGCATCAGAAAACCAATGGTTTTATGAGGCCTAGTGACTACCCAGTTCAGGGCACCAGTTGTACATTACATTTTTGTTTGAGTGGGTACTGATATTGGGAAATTTGGGGTTAAGAATTGGGAAAATCATGCCCAACTGTCATTAGGAAAGGATCCCATAAATGGCCCCTGTAGATACCCAACAGAATCTCTGAAGTCATTATCAGTTGGACGTGTGCCAACTATTGTTATGGTATACATAAATCCACGTTAGTGTTGTATTTGCCATCTAGGTGGTAACCCTTTTCTCAGTAATTGTATCTTATTTACAAATTATAAGAATAATCTATATCCGAAAATTAGATTGGAGTATGTGTGTATATGGAGGATAATTTTCAAAACTAAATATTAGTTCATATACGCATTCGGTTCATGCGTTCTCCTCAGCCTGCAGACTCCATCATATGATTTGCTAGCAATTAGGAATTCCCAAAGTTAATTAAAATGAATCAATTAAAATTGTTTATTTGAGAAAATGACGCGAAGTCAACGATATTAATTATCATGCAATCACAGATATGTTCAAGCTCCGAGCAACACACTCATCCAATCAATGACCATTGCATAAAATTCAAGGTAATAAAGTCACATATACGGCGAGCAACTATCAGACTATCCAACGTACTAACTACGCACAAGCAAGGTTAGCATTGTTCAAGACAAGTGCACCATCGATGTGCAGTGCGTCTTAGTACAGAGCGCCTCCGTGCGCTCACGTAGCCAATCTGGATTAACCCTTTACCCAACGAATCGCCCGCATCCGCCCGTGTAACATGCAAATTTAGCAGCTGAAAAAAATTTTATTTTTCGACATATTTCAACAAAACCATATCATATGACCCCTCTTTGGAACGAGCTCATCGAGCTCGTTCCACAGAGGGGTCACATGATATGGTTTGGTTGAAAGTTTTTGAAAAAATTTAAAAAATGATATTTAAAATAATTAATTTTGAAATCGTCTGCGTTGGGTAAAGGGTTATGTGCATTGATCAGGGACACAACACAGTTACCCCTGGTGGGGATCGAACCGTGGATCATTCGGTTTGAAATCCAATGCCGTAACAATAGAACCGCCGTGTCCCAAGCACAGAAAGATTTGAAGACCAAAGCACAAACAGTTTTGTATAAATTGCGGCACAACTTCATTGAAACACACTCCCCACAGAACAATTATATATTATTGTTTTATCATACTCAACCGACCATTTGTAGTATATGGTTGTAACGTAGGTTTAATGCGTGAAACTTAAAACATAATACCCCTGCAAAAGAATGTACATCTATCATTTTTTAAAACAGTACCAGTGGCGTAGTGACGGCAGATATATAGCGAAGACGTTAAAATATTTCTCTATGGCCATTAAAATATCCCTTCCACACACACATTAAATGTTACCCAGTGCGTGCTTAAGATTGCGTATTCCCCATAGATGCATTTGCACCGTGCTTGCTTAAGATTGTGTACCCTCCTTGATGAAGGCCCAAGGTCCCCCGTTAAAACAAATCTAGGAGCCAATTGGAGCAGCATCGATGCTGTGTTAAAGACCATATGCCCAGAAAATGAAGGTATAACTTTAACTCTAAATCACCAGATTACTTTTACGATACTCACCATAGTATATACGTGTGGGCAGCTGTATATGGCTTACCGGTGTATCTACCTTATTGTTGGCTGCCTGAAAAGGCAGCCAACAATGATGTAGAAACGTCAAGATAAATGCAGCCTACCAGTCTAGTTCGCAAAGAAGAAATCACTCTAGGCAACATTTCCAAAGCATTATAAAAGTGGTGTTTTTTGACTGTATGGGGGTCTTTCTGTAAATGAAATAATCTAAGAATGTTCAGACCGATCGTGCATTAACCAGTGAATGGGGTTTTGACGTTAGTGATATTGAAAGTTACATTTTGTCAGAAAAAGTTGGCTTTTGGTGGGGACCAGTTACCTCCAACCCCACCGGCTTCTTCGTTGAATGTTTGAGGTTAATTAGAAAGCATTTAGTAAAGCATTAAGCTGCGAACTTGACAAATACCTGGTATGCATCGCAGCATCAGCACAGATGCTCAAATACGTCATGAAACTGGAGGCTGGGGCATTAAATTGTATGTTTGATAATGTATTTGAGATATATTTTGGTACATCGCGGCGGAGTGGTTAAACACACAAAAAAATGTCATCTTTATAAGCTATGCGACATAAAGAACGACCACCCAGTTCTATTAAAATATATCAAACCCAGGAAACACTCAAAGTAAATTACAAGGACTCTTGTTATTGAAATGATCAAAACGACAAGAAAACAGTAAGATCCGACAAGCTTTGGATGCATCGATTATAAAAGGAAAACATTTTGACTTAAAAACGTTACCTGTTTGGATAATTCTAAATCTACAAGGAATAATTTTCTCTTCACTCATCCGATAATTATTAACCACCGCCCACTGGCTGTTGAAATACGATGGCACTGTCAACCGCTCATTGAATCTGAAGTGAAAGATTATAATCGAGGCTCTGGGAATTCGACCAGATAATTTTTTATACATTTTTATTTATTTATTTATGTATTTTGTTTGTTGGGGGGGGGGGTATGTAATGACACGTTCGACAGATAGTGTCAAATCGTGTCGGACAGTTTTACGGCTGGAAGAAGCCGGAATACCAGATTAGCAGCGGTAACAACAGTCATATTCCACAACGTACTCAATCACACAAGCTGGGTTCGCATTCAACTTGGTTGAAGACATTTTTATTGGGGTTTAATGGCTCTGGGATATCAACCAGAGGTCTTAGGCTAATGGGAAATTACTTCTGACATATACCTTGGCCGATATGAAACTAACCAAGTAACAAAGTATACTATTTAGTCCTTGTTTATTTGTTTATTTGGGGTTTAACGACACTTTCGACAGCCAGGGTCACGTCGAGTCGGACAATTTTACGGGTGGAGGAAGCCGGAGTACCCAGAGAGAGCCACCGAGCAATGGCGATCATCTGTTAGATTCGCCAACGTACTTACTCCTCACAAGTGGGGTTAGCATTGGTTGAAGACAAGTGCACCATCGAGGTGCAGTACACCTTTGTGCACAGCGCCACCATTCCTCGAATGTGGACAATCGGTTTTAAGTACCGTGCCGAACGACACATCGTATTATTTCCGAATGAAACAAAATACTTCATTCTGATTGGCTGAGAGGTACGGTGTAACTTGCAATCCACGGTGGCCTTGTTTACACTGTGTTTATTCACGGTGTAAAAACAAGAATATACATGAGCAAGCTATATGGCTAAAAAGTACCCATTTTTAATTATTAATTCATACCTTCTGCTCGGTTATGTTAGAACAAAAATAAAAATACAGGAAATTTTATATTTATGTGCAATAAAATATTACAGATATGGATGTCATTGGAACTGGCTCATTGAGCCAGTTCCAATGACATCCATATTTGTTTGGTTTTATTTAAAAAACTTGCAAAGTACAAATTTTCTGTCCGTTTTTGCCCACAATGTAGGTTAAAGTATTAAGTACACCAAAAGTCTTGGAAATAAATCCGTTATTCTTGTGTTTTCCAGGGTGTGTGGGAATTTACACCGCTTTGGGAACGCATACACCCTTCCGCTTCGCCTCAGGGTGTATGAGTTCCCAAACTGGTATAAATTCCCATACACCCTGGAAAACACAAGGATAACTAATAGTATTCCTGGTCTAATGTCATAACCACTGAACCACCGCGAGGGGATCGAACCGTGAATCTTTCGCTTTGAAGTACCTCGCTCACTATACCAGATAATGGTCGAAGGTAAAACACGAAATCACTATCATGAGCCAATATTATAAAACGTTCACATTTGTATTTCCCAGAATTGTATTTTCTACCTATTAATATAACTAGCTAAAGTGAACAGTTAGCGATTTAAAAGATGTGGCAATTTGCCAGCTGGCAAATTGCCGCATCTTTTAAAATGCTAATGGTCCATTTCAACCCATTTAAAATCATAACAAGAAAATGCAATTCTTGAAAAAACAATCGTAAAAGTTTTATAGTGCTGACCCTGGTCGAATACAATGGATCGAGTGTAGTCTCTGACTTAAAACCTACTCAACATCACAGCCCCGATTTAATACAAAAATATAAATAAATAATAAATAAATAAATAAATAAATAAATAAATAAATAAATAAATAAATAAATAATAAATAAATAAATAAATAAATTATCGTTCGTGAAAACTCAAGGAAAACAAAACATAATGTACAATAAAAACATTAAATGTAAACACCCGCTTATTGACTATTAATTCGTTGTTGTTTTCTGTAAACATCCCCCATCCACCCACTCACCCACCCACAGGTGCTGTAGCTGTGTATTGTTTCTGGTAACTCCTGATTAGAACAATAACTTTATGTAGGATTTAAAACAAAAACCGGTTGTTCTTCCGAATAAAAGTTATTGTTTTAAGAAATTAGCCAGTATATGATTCTAAATATTATCAATCCGACATTTTTCATTTTACGAGTTTTTCTTATTTGCTTTAATCAAAGATGACTGTACAGTGTGGATGCCACTGTCGTTATGTTTTATGATTGGTATAAACATTTTAGAAAATATTTGGCAGGATAGAACTTAATTACATCATAGCATTTTCCTGTATTTCACTGTGGCATAGCCAGGGGGCAAATACCCCGCCCCCACAACAATTATTTTTAACAATGTTATCTGTTATGCCCTCAACCCTTAAATCCCTAAAAATGGTTCAAGTACTCTCCCGCTGATGTTTCTTGGGTCTTGGACTACGGTTATACCTTCTCTTTTAGGATACTCCTACCTTAAAATGTACTCGGGGTGCTCCAGTTGGTATGAAATAATTTTTGTTCGTCCCGAGGAAAACCCTGGCCCTTCACCTTTAGTAGTTTTTTGATTTTGAAAATGAGAGGCGCTATGTATACGGCTCCCTACCATGTAAAGCGAAACGCGCTATTGTTGAGTCCCGGTGTAAAAGGAATGGAAGTCCGTAGGAACGTTAGTCCCTCTGGACTATTATTCCGCGGAATTATAGTCCTAGGTCTAACATTTCTAGGAATAGTAGTCCGGCGGACTACTATTCCTAGAAATGTTAGACCTAGGACTATAATTCCGCGGAATAATAGTCCAGAGGGACTAATTTTCCTACTGACTTCCATTCCTGTCACACCGGCATCGGGAAAATGTTTTCGGAAGAAAATACATCAGCGAAAATCTGCTCACCGTTCACTCCATGGTGCACGGTAAGTGGAGATTCCAAAAATATTACCGACTTTTCGAATAAGCATTTTTGTAGCAAAACTGAAGTATATCTGTGTTCGGTACAATACATGGAATGCAACTTCAATGGAGCAATCGTAAGTCAATCAGATGATTCCGCGCGGAATGCATCAGCGAAAAGACGGCGAATAACACTGCTGGTCTTTGAAGTTTTATAGTATTATATTGTTTGCGTACCAATTCTCGGAAAGTGGAGTTTGAAGTTTTGGAATGCTGTAACGTATCATTCATGATGTATTATTCGGCCTATTTTCCACGAACAGATTTTATCCCTTTCCAGAAAACGCAAATTTGTTGATTTTAATATGTTTCCCCAAATGATGTGAAACCTCATTGGAACGAGCTCAACGAGCTCGTTCCAATGAAGTGTCACATGATATGGTTTTGTTGAATTTATCTCGACTGCACAATTTCTATATTAAGCGGCGGACGCAGCCGATTCTTTAGGTGGAACCAAGCCGCGCTGTTGTCTGCTCATAAAAAGTTTAAAATACAGGTGCGATGGTTCGCAGGAGCGACAACTCGCCTCAAAATCGAAGACTGGCCTTTTAAGATAAACACTCTAAATTCAACACAAGTTGATGTGGAGTGAGGATGGGGCTGGGTGGGGGCTGCACGTGACAAGCAGAAACATATCCTCCACACACAAACGCTTCATTTCACCTGGCTGTGCCCCTGCTTTTTTCACGATGAGCGATAAGAATCAACCCCAATTTTGGATTTCTATTAATTTTTGATAATTGTTTAAGATTCCCGTTATATCAAAAATCACCGTAGATCAACATTTTTCTTTGAGATTTATTTGTTTCCTTTTTGTAAACGGGATCAACTTTAGATAGGTGAATCATGATCAAGCTGTCTGTCAGAAAATCATTCGGCAGATCATAATCATAGATCTGGGGCAGAGATTAGAATTAAATGGCAATAAATTTGTGTCAGTCTGTCGTTAAATAAAAACATATATACAGATTAGCATATATCAAATTAGTGGCAATCGGATGTGCACTCACGTGGAAAGAGATCGAGGTAAATGACACGCGCGTTACATGGAGTGACAGCCGCAGCACTGTCCCCGGGGGAATAATTAATCTCGAAACCAATAAAGTGATCATCTCCACCATGGTTATTGAGCTGAGTAACTGCATTAAAATGTTACAATATTTTCTGAAGGAATTTATTTACTTCTCAATTTTTAACACCACGTCAGCTGCAACTGAACGATTTTTGTGATGCAAAATATGATATTATTCTGGGCGTGTACATATGCGGAAAGTCAGAATATTAAAAATTCTCCTTCATGGCGGGGCGACAGTTACAATTTTCCGACATTGTTCCCGGTCGTCGACCGCTGGTTCGAGCTGGAACCCAATCTCAATAAACTTATCTAAAATAATAATAAACGAAATAGGTAGGCAAACGTTCGTTTATTACACTCTAAAATCAGTCGGGCTATAAAGTAACCCAATTCAGCAGGGCTGATTGATTTTGGTTGATTTTTAACCCAACTTACTTTAGAGTGTATTATTATTTTTTAAAAAATTACTGTCGTTTGACAAAAGTAATTTTTAAAAATAACAACAATAAAGGAAAGGTGTTTGTGTTCATGGCAACTTGATTGTCATATCGTCCCCTGAGTTCCAATGTGTTCTATGTGCCAGTTGGCACATAGAACACATTGGAACACAGGGGACGAATTATACTAATAGCAGGCGCTTTTATACAAAACATATTTGACACACAGGGGTATTTTTGTGTAATGAAATTGTGGATGTGCCAAATTGTCGACCTTTTTTTTAACAAATTCGCAGTTTTTAGAGAAAATGTTGGCATTCGCTCTACCACCATTTTTTCGTCAGAGAACAAAAATTCCCGACAGACAGGGCCATCGGGGAAGAACCAGCCCCTCTCCCACCCCAATCTTCGTTTTTGCGGTGTCTAAGGTGAGAGAGTGCCCCCTCCCCCCCCACCACCCACACACAAAAAAAAAATAAAACCTGCCAGGAAATTTGCAGACCAGTCAGAAACTCTTCAGGCCTGTTATTTATTTATTTATTTATTTATTTATTTATTTATTTATTTATTTATTTATTTATTTACTGGAGTTTAACGACACTTTCGACAGCCAAGGTCACCTCGTGTCGGAGTAATCTTGACAGTTGAAACGGCCTGAGATACCTACCAAGAATAGTCAGAACCAACGTGTCTCTTTGATATTTATTGAAAAAAATATATATACAGTACGTGGAGAGTGTATTATCACTAAATCACCCGCAGAGTGGAGATTCCACCCAAGCAATAATTGCAAATTTGTTGCAAGGCATAACAAGCACAAGCAAAGTTTCAGCCAATGGACCTCCGGGTTAAACCCGGAGGTCCATTGGCTGAAACATTGCTTGTACTTTTTGTCGATATGTACAAAATTTTAAAGTTATAGTTTGGGTGACAACCCCACTCCGCGGGTGATTTAGTTACAATCCACTCTTCACGTACTGTATACCTCGTTCGCTGAGGGCACATGGACACTTCGTAGGATGTCTGGGTGGTCCAGGGCCGCTGAAAGCGAGGACGGGTCTCGGGGCAATGTGTAGAACGGGCGTTATGGGCCCTGCGAGCGTCGCGAAGCGGTCGGTCTGGGGTTCCTCTCTCAGAATTTTGTATTTTAATTAGTGCTAGGAGAAGCATTCTCTCGCATTTTCTTGACAATATCTATTCCAATATTTCCTTACAATTTGGGTAATGCATTACCTGTATTTCTGTGTGCATATTGCATTTTTTCGCCATAGATAATCGTGACCACCAGGATGTAGGATTGACTGGTGAAAAACTAGCAAACTTGAACAAGTGGATTATTTTTATATGAATGGAACCTGGTCAGTAATGCAACTTCGTACTCTTGCCATCTCCACCAGCGTCGGGGGCCTGTACCAAAAGCCTCCCCACGACTTTCAGCTTCGTGACACGCGCCGATGGTTTGCGTCGCCAATTTCTGTTGAAAATTGTATGGCCCTGTCCCATCAGTACACAAATCCATATACGCCGCTGAATCCTTCGTCGCACGTCGATGAAAAGAAATTCTTTGAATTGTTTCCGATTATTCTTGTTGATTGGAAAAATCAACGTTCAATATGTAGGGGAATTACTGAATATTTCCACTCTGAATCATCGAGACCGAGGACTGCAAATATCGTTGGATCCACCCCCACCCTCACCCCCGACCCCCGAAAAAACGTAAGTAACTGACCATCAATTTAACTATTTCAACATTGAACTATGGAATGAGAACTTTGTACGGAATACTGACTTCAGTAATTAGGCGAATCCATTTCACATTTGTCACAGTATGGGTGCGGTGGGTATGGTATTAAACTTGTATGGTGTTCTACACTGCTTTTCGTTATGTTGTCTGTTGGATGACAACCACATTTCCCCGTTTGTCAAAATTTATGGTTGCGGACACCATGGCTTAACAGACACCTTCTTGAAAGCACAATCCAGGGTTTTCAGCAATTGGCCATAAAAACACAAATTACATTTTTACAGAACTGCAAACTGCCCTTCGGTGTTCTGTATATATCATACTATTTTTTTTTGCACTACTACTTGCAGGATAAAATGTAAGCTGGTGTACACACATGATGGGTAAGAGTAAAAACTTCCTAGAATCTTCGTTATGTGGATCAATGTATGCTCTGCAGAAGATTTTATTGTTTTATCAGCAGCATCTCCGTTAAATACTTACGCGACATCATAATGTGGAACCCCAAGAGGGTGTTTAGTGTTTAGTGACTGTATGGGGGCGCGGTGGCGTTGCGGTAACCGGTTCTCGTCAGATCACCGAAGTTAAGCAACGTCGATCCCGGTTAATCCTCGGATGGGTGACCGTCTGAGCGATCGATTCGGACTCCCGCGTTGTGTCCTTGGGCAAGGCACTTAGCCCCGATTGTCCACATGGGGGCACGATGACGCCGTGTACTAAGGCGTACTGCACGTCGATGGTGCGCATGTCTTCAACCAATCTAACCCTGCGTGTGCTGCAGTGCGGAGTTACGATGTTGGGGAGCTGGCTGTTGGGGAGCTGGTAGCTGCTCGGTGGTTCTCTCCGGGTACTCCGGCTTCCTCCACCCGTAAAACTGTCACGGTCATGATTAGCCATTGTGCATACGCATGTGACCTTAAACACCAATAAATAAATAAATAAATAAATAATAGTGGCTGTCCAGTTAGTTAAGTCCCTTGTGCTCTCCACTTAAAAATGTAGTTAAGTCGGTTTAGTGGTACTTTAGTCACCTTGAATAATAAATATCTGTAACAAGAACTGCCGAAATTGCTCATTGTATGCAAGCGAATTGAACCCACGCGTGGTGGAATTTACACTCAGGAAATGATTGCCAAGTCAAAGAAAAAGCGAAGTGTTTATTCCACTTATCCAGTGACTGAAACTTTGCGTGTTTTTCATCCGCTGTCTCAACGTTATTAACTGTGCGGCAACTCCACTGTGCTCTGTGTGGGAGTTTGTTAGCAATTTACTCTCTCTCTCTCTCTCTCTCTCTCTCTCTCTCTCTCTGTGATGTAAACATGACATTGGATCCAGGGATGAATTAAATAATGGTTTGATAACAGTTTAGACTAGTTTAACCCTTTACCCAACGCAGCCGATATCAAAATTTATTATTTTAAATATCATTTTTTTCAATTTTTTGAAAAAAAATTCAACAAAACCATATCACATGACCCCTCGTTGGAACGAACTCGGCGAGCTCGTTCCAACGAGGGGTCACATGATATTTTTTTTTTTAATTTTGTGAAAAATAATATTTTTTCAACTGTTGAATTTGCATATTACGCGGGCGGATGCGGCCGATTCGTTGGGTAAAGGGTTAATGATATATTTTTTATTTATTTACTTTTCTGAGGAGATTGTGGGGGAAAGGGGGTGGTGCAATGTCGGGGATATCCCATCGGTGAACTTTCACGTCATGGGTTTAACCTGGCAGACGAAATTTTGCAGCACAGACATTGGCTGGATATAAAATTGAATAGCTTCAGTGGTAGCAACTGTGGCGGCTTCATGATCTTCACATGAGCAAACGCCAGAGTAATTACCCGAACGAATAAAGAGTTATTGGACGCACTTTGTATGCAAATACATCTCATTAGGAATGCCAGCTTGTTTATAATTAAACTCTCCTTATTAATAATTGTTGCAACTTGAAAGTATCCTGAGCGACCTCACTTCTCTAATTTAATTTTCTTACTGGAAACTCTTTCGTTTGCAACATGTTTTTTTCAAAATCGATTTTTTTCTCTTGAATGTTACGGCATATTCTTGTGCAAACAATCAAAGTAAACGAAAACGGCGCGTCTTCACAATAATGTCAATAAAACGGCTGGATTGTTCGGTTTGATTTATTATTGCACAATATAATAGGTTTTCGTCGAGATGAATTGACTGATAACCCATTCAACGATCTCTGTAATACCCAACACGAACTTGATCACGTGACAAGACAGATCACTATTTTTTCTCAACTGAGTCGTTTTTTTATCGCATAAAGGTGAAGGCGATTTATATTTTCCGCTGATTTGGTGTTTGACTTGTGTTGAAATATCTGAAGGATTACAACGTTTGGGACTTCCGTAATGCCGTTAATTAAACCAAGGAATTGTAAGCGTTGTCACAAAATAACTCGACATGTGGTAAGTCGATATTGATTTATAATTTATTTATTTATTTATTTATTTACTTATTTATTTATGTATTCGGCAATGCTGAACCGTAATATTCATTTATTGCGAAAATACCCGGCGGACACGTATTTCGGAAGAAGTGGGAAGCTGGCAGTTGGGCCATGGTCCCCTCGCCTTTTCTTATCATAACTATGTTTTACCCCGTCAACTTTTGACGAATGGACAATTACTCATGGTTTTGTTTTTTTCAATTAATATTTATTTATTATTGATAGTTGACCCTTTACCCAAGGAATCGACCACATACGCGTAATATATAAATTTGGCAGCAGAAAAAAAAAATTGTCAACAAAACAATATCATGTGGCCATCGTTGGATCGAGCTCGCCGAGCTCGTTCAACTGAGGTGTCACATAATATTGTTTCGTAGAATATTTTTTTTGAAAAACTTGAAAAAAAATATATATTTGAAGTAATAAATTTTGATATTGTCTGCGTTGAGTAAACGGTTAACCCTTTTCCAAACACAAGTAGTAGACGACACTTGTCAAAACAAATTTCTCTGTAATAACAAAAAAAATATCTTTTATTGTTCGTTTCAAAAAGCTAGCTTATGATCCTCATTGGAGCTATATATGTCTGAGGCAAAAAGTGAAAAACAAAATTAGTTCACCCGCGCCTCCCCACAAGCTTTAAGTTCAGTTCCGCCGTCAGTGTTTCGTAGTTGTCCCGAACAGCATGCACAAATCGAACTGACAATGAAATAATTCCACTGCATTTAAACTGCTTAAACCTAGATCTGCAATTTTTCAAAGGCAACCGTCGCTAAAAACAACGTATTATTTTTTTCTTTTATATATTTTTCAATTATTCGCTGATGTTAATTTTCGAGCGACCGGTTGTACACGGTCTATGAGCTAAAAGTTTACTAGTATTTCGCGTGGTTTTCTTAGAAACTCTGCACATCTGTTGGAGGAAACAACCTCTGTGAAGTGACAGCAGTGAGCAACTACAATGAAACCTACTTAATTGATATCTCTTTACTGAATAATGTGTTAATTGTATTTCTCTAACACCAGACCATTTACCATACCTTCTTTATTAGTCTGACCTGTTAATTGCATATGTGCTGTGGAGTAAATTCATATTAATTGAATATAACAATTCTGATTTATCAAAGAATTACTCAGGATTCCACTGAATGAACCACGTTGATAGACCTATTTGCGGCCAGTACATCCAGTAAAAACATTAATCTGTTATATTTTGTTTGACAGAGATCTCTTAGCTCTGTCCAACAAGAAATGGTAGAATAAATGCTCAGTTTTCTAGAAAACAGAAAAAAATTACCAATTGCCTGTTAATTGAATACTCCTGTTAATTGAATATTTTCTTAAGCAGCATGGCTACTCAATTAATGGCATCCCACTGTACCGCGAACTATGAAGAGCGAAGTCTGAATAGGCATTTAGATATTTTGTTTATTTTACACCTTCAAGTTGGGGGTTATCTGCTCAGTATCTCTGACTTTTCGGACGCTTTCCTTCAGCTGATGTTGGCTGTTTATTTTTTAAGGAATATTTTGGTTATTTCGCTGCCAGGCAACACCAATAATCTACGAAAATAATCTTAGAAAGGTGAACGTTTCATTCCCAGATTGTTACATTTGATATATTATATGTCACGTGATTTCCCCTTTCTCTGATTGCCTGAGGGGAACTGTACTATGTCTGATAGTTTTAATAATCGACAATTCTAAAAAAACAAAAAAAACACGCACACTGTTCATGTGTTCTGTATGCTTCCCAATATAGGAATATTCTTTGACGTTCCACTGACAGAACACATCGAGCCCTTTTAAGAGATTTTGTTTTCGAAATTTCGTTATTTCTAAGTTCAAGAACGAAATTCCCTGTCTTGGAGATGTTCCTTGACAATAGGCCGTGTACAAGGCGTTGGAGTTGTGATGGGTGGCACGATTCTGCATCGGTTTGTGCAATATAATATAATAATTATTGCACGAATCGTCGTTGACAATGCCAAAATAGTGGTCCTCTAGGAAGAATAGTCCATCAGCCTCCGGCGCGTGGACTTTTCTTCCCCGGGGACCACGATTTTGGCATAGTTATATATAATATATTTTATACCAAGATTACCTTATCTACTATATATAAAAAGAATATGGCGTAAATTTTAGCTTTACACACCAATCACTGTGAACACGCCAGCAATGGGATTTGAGTAGTTAAAATTTACACCTGCAGTGGAACTACATCCAAGTTGACTTTTGGTGACCTCGCCTTGAATGCAAACTTGTCTAAATGTATCACTCGTCGCCTCATGAAGAGTGAAATGAAACCTGCAATTATTTATTACGTTTTTAAATAAGTTCACTTCATAAGATACTAAAAATTAACAAAATACGTTGTCTCATGTTAATAAAGCATCCATAACTCCAAATAGTGTGTTATTATGTTATTAAAATGAAAACACGCCCCGTAATTTTCGCGTTTCGTTTTCTATTTCGTTTCGGCGATAATATTTGCACGCGGAAATACCGTCCACCGGTGCTCATGTAAACAAAAACAGATTCGCACGTGTGAATATTGATGTATTCAACACTTAAACTCTTATTAAACTGACGATCATGGTATAAATAAAATTAACCAAGTAGCTTGGTGTACCAAATGTTCACCACTCGTGGCGAAGTGGTGTTAACAGCGCGCCAAAGGATCGCGGTTAATATCACTTTGCCACTCGTGATGAACATTTGGTACACCAAGCTACTGTGGGTATATTCTATATATATCCTCACTGTGGATCACATGAGGATACCTGCAGTATTTTTGAGAAACAGCACAAATCCCAACAGTACGTCTTTAAGGCGAAGTTAAAGTGAAAGTATAACTATATCAAAATGACCCAAGAAATACCAGGGCGATAATACATGCACAAGGTTATCAGCATATAAGGTTGACATTTTTCACTCAAAGTGTTTACGGGAAGAGTCCCCCACCTCACCTCTCCCCGGCTAAGGGCTGCGCCACTGGGCACGTGTTCGAACCAAGGTCATTTCATTTGTGATGAAGGAAAAAAATAGTTTCCTTAAAATGGTATAGCATAGACACTAAAGTCTTCATGTCAGGACGTATAGCCGGTGACTACTCTTGCTTGCACTTAGCCGACGACTTCGTCTGACTGGTATTCATTTGACAGACGATGACAGAGTCGAAGACGACCTTTTCCCAACATAACGGCCAAAAAAGGCCAGCGCTATTCACAAAAATCACCATCCAATTTTCATTATTTTTTTCACTTTTTGTCTCAAAAACATAGGTTATGACCCCTCATTGGAACGAGCTCGTCCAGCTCGTTCCCATGAGGGGTCATAATCTATGTTTTTGAGACAAAAAAATAAAAAAAATTAGTTGTTCAAGACTTTTTTTGCAAGTGTCGTCTGCTTTTCATGTTAAATCTTTACTGTTGTCGTATTTGCCTTCTGATACTATGTTATAGCGTCATTTATTAACTTGTATGTATAGGATTAAAATATTGCACATATCTTACGACCAAAAGAGCGTGTTAGAGACGATATTCATATGATGTATACTGTTTGAAACGTATCCCGATCAGTTGAACATGACGCCCTTTGGCGACCAAATTCTCTTCTCTTTTCTCGTCACCGTAACTGCAACGCTTTGAAGTAATTAACAGTATGTAACGTCCTTTTTGGAGGTTCTTTTGTCAAGATATTATCCCTTGAGCGCAACAAGGTGCCACCTACAATGCTTTAGCATTGCATATGGCGTTTTTCAACACCCAACAAGCGACAAGCAGCTGTGTTCTGCAATTTTTGAAAAAGGCTTCAGACAGCTATTTCCACCATCGAACAACACAATAAAACATTTATCCGACGAAATAAAGTCACATGTTACTCCAAGTCGGTATCACAACACCCAAACGGTTAATTGTTGTCATGGCTAAATCACCAACGCGTCTTTCCATGAGTAAACAGAAGGCGAGTATCTCTTCACTCTCCAGTATTCAGACCAGGCCAGCACCGACGAGTAATTATTACTCAAGCCGATAAAACACCCAGAGAAAGTTCTCAAACCATTCTTGTGTATATTTTCCAAATCCGTATTGAAATCTGAAGAAACACACATACACGCGGCAGTCAGTGGGAAGAATTACTTTAACCCTTTACCCAACGTAACGGTCAAACCCGGCCAGCGCTATTCTAAAAAATCGCCAATTAATTTTTATTATTTTTTGTCTCAAAAACATAGGTTATGACCCCTCATTGGAACGAGCTCATCGAGCTCGTTCAAATGAGGGGTCATAACCTATGTTTTTGAGACAAGAAATGAAATAAATTAGCTATTCAATCATTTTTTTTGGCAAGTGTCGTCTGCTTTTCATGTTAGGTAAAGGGTTAAGTTTGTGCCACTGATTCCCAGAATTGTATATTTTTTGGCAAATATGGAAATTATGTTGTGGTTTCAAAAAAAGGTGACCTTTTTGGACTTGAATTTTAATAAATTCGATTAGTAATAATGCATGGAAGGTCAGTATGGTACGCGCTCATATTTCTAACCACGTCTTTCTGATACTCCCATAATTTCTTATGAGATGAGAATCATGTGCTTGAGATATATCGTGCGTCTTTCTTCGTGAGATCTAACCACAGTCAGATAGAACTCTGGACTTCGCTAAAATGGATGTAGGTTGAGACCCGGAACTTTTTTTTTGGTAAATAGAACAGAAACATAAACTAAAATAAAAATAACTCAGTTGCAGAAAACCACGAAACAGACACCTAATGTTAATAAAGTAAACTGCGATACATCATACACGGAATCTCTCTAACTCCCAGTTCAGACGAACGCATTTTATTTTGGACGAATCTAATCTAATTGCATTAGATGCGTCTCCAGTGGCACCTGATACCCACCGATTCAGACGCATGCATTATCGTCGAATCTTATTCAATTTCCCATTATACTTTCGACAGTCTCCTTGGGTTGTTGACTCTTTCCCTGCTGGACCCTTTTTGGACATTTCCAACATAACCAATTATTATTAATAAAGTATGGCCACCGGGATACCGTAATCGACATAAACCGGTATGTGAACAATAATACCCGTACACATCCGAACAGCGTCGAAACAGATCGGAATCAAACGAAGCATCGAATCTAATATATGCATTGAATGCGTCGCTCTAAGGCGAAGATTCGACGGAAATGCGACAGAACGATTTATTTTTATTTAGACAGACAGACGAATAAGCGTCGCATATAATTCAAATAGACTCTAATATTAGATTAGATTCGTCTAACATGTATCCGTCTGACCCGGGGTAACAGCAGTTCTTTCGTATCAAATGTTCTGAATCCGCCAATGCTTTCCACCTAAGTATGTCGAGAAACGCCCGGGGCGATTCTAAATAAAAACACCATTTGGGCGGAATACCGCGAGGACATATTGCCGCCTTGGTGCTAGAATGTCCTATGTCCCCTGTGGGACATAGGACATTCTAGCACTCAGGTGACGATATGCTTCCGGAGTAATTTTGCTTTACACGTGCAGCACCACTGTGTGGGCAATCCAAATTGTTTCAACAAATTGTTTCCCCTGAATTTAGAAAGGAAAATAATTTCAATTTGGCCTAATCAGAGCTGAGTAATCAATTCAGATACATTTGTGTACGCAGCCTCAACTATTGTATCTAAATCGCTTGAACGTTTGTATCGATTTAACTGGATGGGTCGTGAGATACCGTGAAACAGGCAGTAACAATAAAATGATGAGAAAAAGGTTTATTGTGTTCTATTGACAAAAGATACAATATGTTGTCTTGTCAGGTGGAGAAGGCCGCCTACTGGAAAGTGTCACTGTTTCAGAAAATATACGACCAAATTACAGCTAAGAAACACAGCAGTTCTTTCGTATCAAATGTTCTGAATCCGCCAATGCTTTCCACCTAAGTATGTTGAGAAAAGCCCGGGGCGATTCTAAATAAAATTATAACACACTTGACTTTAGTATTCCGAATTTCGTTTCAAAGATAAAACAAGGATAAAATATACCCGTTAACCCTTACTTAAGTAACATCAATTTTGTTTCTTTTTCTTTGTTCTATTGATGTTTAACGACACATTCAACAGCCAGGGTCGCACCGTGTCTGGTAGTTTACTAGTTTTACGGGCAGCGAAAGCCGGAATATTCAGAGAGAACAACCAAGCAGCGGAGAGAAAGTGAACTGATACACGCTCCAACTTACTATCTCCGCACAAGACGAATTAACAGCGGTCGACGACATGTGCATCATCGACGTGCAGCACGCCTAGGGGCAGAGTGCCACCGTGCCTCACATGGGTAATCATGATCAAGTGTCTTGACCAAGGACACAGCGCATTTACCGCTGCTTAGGATCTAACCGGCGACCTTTCGGAATAATGTCCAATGTTCTAACCACTGAACCACCAAGCTCTCGAACGTAACGTCAGTATCCACCACCATTGATCACACAACTCAGAATTCAAATTTCAATATATTTTCAAATTTTGTTAACAAAACATAGCTTATAGAACCCTCATTGGAACGAGCTCGTCGAGCTCGTTCCATTATGGGGGTCATCAGTTATGTTGTGAAGGCCAAAAATTTACATTTTGAGTTATTCAGAACAAAAAAAAATGCAGATATCATACACTTCCCGTTCTCCATTCCCTCAAAATGATTTAACTGGTCACGTGTCAACTTTAAAATATGTCTCGCATCCGAGGTGTCTTGATATGACTTCTCAAGGTCATGACAAAAGTTGACTATAATGTAGAACATATAAATATGCAGTGTTCTTGTGAGTACCATACATCTGACATGCCAGCTGAAGTGGGCATTTTGTAACCCTTTAACCCACGGTGGTATTTTCCATGTCAGTTAAATGGTCGCAATTGGAAGAGTCCATATTCATTATCTGGGGGTAGACCAATTAATATTTTCACAGTGCAGCTTTAGGGCTGCACGTGGAAAATATTAATTGGTCTAGCCCACACGTTCACCATTCTACTTAATGAAATTATGACGTATCATGTTCCTGGAAGGGAAAAGTGAACTCTCGTGCTCAAAGTGTTAAAAAGAAGAGAAAATCAATAATACAGTTCAATGAAGCCTAACGCTTCAAGTTATATAACAGAGAATAGTTACACGATGATGATCAGTGATCTCCCCTGGAAATCTCGTGAAGTGAAGCAGTGCTGGTTTGTGGTAAACAAACTGTGTTTTACTGGTAAAATAGGAGCGGTCACCAGTGCTTGACGTAGGAGTCCCCTAAATGGGCAGAATGGGTATAAACGATTGACTGAACTGTTGAACTATTATTGGTAATATCAACCTTAATTGTTCGATCTTGGAGCGAAACAAAGGAACTGATCTTTGGGTTTCTCTTCATTTCACTAGACATCTGCCACGCTACTCGCGAAGAGGGGGGCGCGGTGGCTCAATAGGTAGAGGTGCAGGCTGCAGGAGAGGACCTCTGTTCGAATCTCAACTGCGGCAACCACGTTGTGTCCTTGGGCAAGACACTTCACCCCCATTGCCCACGTGGAGGCAAGGTGGCGTTGCGTACTAAGGCGTAAGGCGCAAGGCGTACTGCACGTCGATGGTGCACTTGTCTTTAACCAATGCTAACACTGCTTGTATGGAGTTAGTATGTTGGGGAGCCTGGCAGTTGCTCGCCGTTGCTCGGTGGGTCTCTTCTAGTATTTCGGCTTCCTCCACCCGTACAACTGTCCGCCACGAGGCGACCCAAGCTGTCGAAAGTGTCGTTAAACCCCTCTAACTAAATAAATACTCACGAAGAGTAAATCAGAGAACAATTTACCTAACGTAACGGCCAAAAACGGCCAGCGCTATTCACAAAAATTACTATTTCATTTTCATTTTGTTGCTCAATAACGTAGCTTATCACCCCTCGTTGGAACGAGCTCGTTGAGGTCATTCCAATGAGAGGTCATAAGCTATGTTTTTGACGCAAAAAAATGAAACAAATAGTTATTCAAGAATTTTGTTTGCAAGTATCGTCTGCCTTTTGTGTTGATATATTTAAGGTTTAATATATTTGACCTGTAGCCGTGTGTCTGCATGCTGAACAAATTAATTAGTTTACCTCAATAATTAACTCTTCTAAAGTAAGGCATTTCGAACATGGACAAAGCCATTTTGCAAAAGCATGTAATAAAACAAAACGAACACATGATATCCCAAGAACTCGCAAACCGACTGTATCAAAGCATAAGTTGACGACAATTTGATTATAACTTCTGCTACCGGTAATACATCTCGATATGGAAATACTGTTTTCTCGCACAGTCGGAATATCACCTCTCTATCGCACCATATCTGTCTCTCTCTCTCTCTCTCTCTCTCTCTCTCTCTCTCTCTCTCTCCTTGTCTCTGTCTCTGCCCTTGGCTGCCTGCCCTCTCCAATCTCTCTCTCTCTCTCTCTCTCTCTCTCTCTCTCTCTCTCTCTCTCTCTCTCTCTCTCTCTCTCTCTCTTTGCGTCGTTGTCTCTCTCTCTCTCTCTCTCTCTCTCTCTCTCTCTCTCTCTATACACTCCCCAAAGGGACACTATTATCCGGTGACTCCGGTCTTGATTTCAATGCGATGGAATTTGCACAAAGTTTGTGAAGAAAATATCAGTTGCATTCAGACGACAAATATTTTCGAACAGTGCTGTTTTTTTCAGAACTGAAAGCTTTAGTTGTTAATGGCTGAACAGTCACGGCGACACCTTGAAACAGCTTTTGATAATCATTTTACATTGAGTAGAAAAGTGGAAGTGTTGCACTTCTATTGTAACCTGTGATTTACTGTATTACTGCGTATATTCTAAAATCACTCGATGATCGAAGATCCTTGAAGAAGTAAAACCTCCTAGACGAATCAGCAGGGTTTCTTGTCAGAGTACAATATGCTTAACTGATTTATGCAAAATCTCATTCCAGTTTTTTTTTTATTCTTTGTCATGTCTTAAATATTGGTAACGCTTTTACGATTAATGGTGTCATCTCAGCAGAATCCTTATATATAAAATAGGGCTTTGTTGTTGCGTCACATGGCGGCGTGTTGCCAGACGTTTGATGTGTTTTTTAGCTGTAATTTGGTCATAGATTTTCTGAAACAGTGACACTTTCCAGTAGGCGGCCTTCTCCACCTGGCAAGACAACATATTGTATCTTTTGTCAATACAATACAATAAACCTTTTTCTCATCATTTTATTATTATTGTATGTTTCACGGTATCTCACGACCCATCCTAGTTAAACCGACACAAACGTTCAAGCGATTTAGATACCATAGTTGAGGCTGCGTACACAAATGTATCTGAATTGATTACTCAGCTCTGATTAGGCCTAATTGAAAGTATTTTCCTTTCTAAATTCAGGGGAAACAATTTGCTGAAACCATTTGGATTGCCTACACAGTGTTGCTGCACGTGTAAAGCAAAATTACTCCGGAAGCATATCGTCGCCTGAGTGCTAGAATGTCCTATGTCCCACAGGGGACATAGGACATTCTAGCCCCCAGGCGACAATATGTCCTCGCGGTATTCCGCCCAAATGGTGTTTTTTTATTTGGGTTTAACGACACTTTTGACAGCTTCGCCTCGTGTCGGGCAGTTTTACGGATGGAGGAAGCCGCAGTACCCGGAGAAAGCCACCGAGTGTTTCAGAAATAATGCATTCTACCCATGCTGTCCAGGGTGAACGACAGGATAACACGACCAACAAACACGATTTCCATTCAAGAATTAACTCAAGAATTAACATTTACAAAATTTACTTATTCTTGGATGTTTGGGAAAAAATATCTGAAAAAGTAATTCGATTTTTAAAGCACCTTATATCCTTGCACTTACCACACACACCATTATGTTTCATGACAGCGGAATAGCCGTATAGAAGGGGTATGGCTAAGAAAAAAAGAACCCATGTGAAGTAATATTGTTTCCTTGCTAACCCCATCATAAAACGGATGGGGTTACAGCCCCGGTGGGAACCCCGGGAAGTGGGGCAGTGCGTGTTTACTGTGGTAAACAAGCTCTGTTTCACTGGTAAAATAGGACCCAGTCACTAATGCTTGGGGTGCGAGTCCTCTAAAATAGGCAACATGGGGTATACACGATTGACTGACCTTGACTTTATCTCCATGTTGTGGTCATGATCAGCCATTGTTCAGAAGTATGTGACCTTAAAAAGTAATTCGATTTTTAAAGCACCTTATATCCTTGCACTTACCACACACACCATTATGTTTCATGACAGCGGAATAGCCGTATAGAAGGGGTATGGCTAAGAAAAAAAGAACCCATGTGAAGTAATATTGTTTCCTTGCTAACCCCATCATAAAACGGATGGGGTTACAGCCCCGGTGGGAACCCCGGGAAGTGGGGCAGTGCGTGTTTACTGTGGTAAACAAGCTCTGTTTCACTGGTAAAATAGGACCCAGTCACTAATGCTTGGGGTGCGAGTCCTCTAAAATAGGCAACATGGGGTATACACGATTGACTGACCTTGACTTTATCTCCATGTTGTGGTCATGATCAGCCATTGTTCAGAAGTATGTGACCTTAATAAATAAATAAATAATGGGGTTGCAGATATGCAAATGCCAACATAAAATGGTTATTCGTCAGCAGGAATTATTCTGCCCTCTTTGGGAAAGAGTTCGAGCCTCTGCCATTGGAGCATTTGCGTCATGGGAGCTTCAGTTGGGTTTGTTTTGGAGGGGAAAATATTCAAAGACCTACAAATTTTATATTCGAATTGAGCAGGGAACATTAACTGGTTGGGTGCTAGAAGCCACTATCGGGGCTTTCAAAAACAATTAGGGTACCAGACGAAAAGCCAACGTTTTCCTTGCTCACTTTTCATATTCAGTTAAACACAAATAATATTTTGTTTATATAAATTTGTTTTATCACAAATTATTCAAGAGTGTCTATGGGCACTCTTCAATAATTTGTAATAAAATAAATTTGGATGAACAAATTCAGACAAGCCCCCCCCCCCCCCCCAAAAAAAAAGTGTAGCCCTCAACTAGTTAAGACCGATACCTACATGTAAGTAACTGCATGAATACCACAAGTAAGTTTTATAATAAACAGTCACGTGGAATCATGTTTATGCAGTCTCTGTAGTCTCTATTAAACTGTTCTTATACTATGAAAAAAAAACTTGTTATTTTGCCTTTCAATTAAGCGACTTCGTTATGCAAGCGATTTGGATTTAATGTAAAATTGGTGTCCTGAATTGGGTAGTCATAAGGCCCCAGAAAACCCATGATTTTCTGTCTAACCAGTTCAGGGCACTAATTGTGCATTAATTTTTTTGACTGAGTGGAAGGTGACATTGGAAAATTTAGGATTAAGAACTGTGAAAAATCATGCCTGAATGTCATTGGGAAAGGGTCCCATAAACGGCCCCTGTAAATACACAAAAGAATCAGCGCTCAGTGTCTCAGAACGACTACCTTGCACGTTGGCTTCCCAGAATAAGTGACAACTATGCCTGTTTTGTAGAGGCACACTACCCGTCATGATCCAATTCCAAAGCACGTTTTGTAGCATACTTAGTAATTGAATTGTACCACGCATTAAGCTTCAGCATTTCATGAAGCCTATAATTACCAGAAGAAAGACCTCAGCATGGTATAATTTAGAAGATTACATACGGTGACGTCGAATATCACAATACCTTTTCACAAGAATGTTCAGCAGAAAAATGTCTTTGGGTACATCACGGACGCATGCTGACTTTGGTATAGATATACTCGCTATCTCACACATACCACTATTATAGTTCAATTATATATCGCGGTTGAAGGACTTAATCACCCAATTCTATATGTGAAATGATATGGTGTTGTAAATAATCGGTTTGCACACACATAGGTTACATAGCCACTGGTACTAATATTAATTGCGAACAAATATAGTAATAGTAAACTGAGTGCATTGGAAGTACATTAACTCTCAACAGTCTGAAGGGAGCGCGGTGGCTCAGTTGTAGACTGTTGGACTTCTATACTAGAGGTCCCGAGTTAGATCCCCGTCCGGGACGACCCGCGTTGTGGCCTTGGGCAAGGCATTTTATCCCGGTTGCCTACATGGTGGCACGATGACGCCATGTACTAAGGAGCACTGTACGTCGATGGTGCACATGTCTTCAACCGCTGTAACCCTGCTTGAGTGGAGCTTGAACAGAGTTAGAATGTTAAGGAGCTGACAGTTGCTCGTCTATGCTCGGTGGTTCTCTCCGGGTACTCCGGCTTCCTCCACCCGTAAAACTGTCAGGGTTACGATTAGCCATTGTGCATAAGTATGTGACCTTGAACACCAATAAACAAATACATAAATAACCAGTCTGAACGAAGGCTGCCCAAATTTCCTCAGAGGTGGCAAGGTTTATCGCATCGCACACCAAGCGACTGACATGGGCAGAATAGTAATGGGCCTTAAAAGTGGCGTGCATTACTTGGATAGCAAACGCGTCCTCTTTATTATTATTATACAATTATGGACTTTTGTGGTGTGAATATGAATTGATATGAACCTAAAAAACTTATATTGACCGAGGCGTTAGCCTCGGTCAATATAAGTATTTTTTTAGGTTCATATCACATCATATTTACCACCACAGGAGTCCATAACCGTTTTATTATATACGGCATCCTCAAAAAAAAAACAGTCTTCTATCTGTCAATAAAAAGTTTATTTATATCAACCAGAAATACTTTTATTTAACAATAAAATAGTTATCATCTGCAGAATAACATCAAAATAAACAATGTTATAGAGATTACGTCGATTGAAATAGAACTAGAGAGGGGATTTCCAAAAGCTCTGTTCAGAAAGTTGGTATTCACTGGAAAACAGGTGTATATAGATTTTTGAGTACCAGTCATATGTATAATATCCAGCCAATAGAAATGTCTTTATTTATAAAGTATATAATAATATTATTTAGTTTCTGTTTTCCGTACCAGTACAGTGATAAATAACATTTTACCAGTACAGTGATAAATAACATTTATACATAGCATTACACAGGCATAAGACACGATGCGATGGATATAAGAAAGGAAACCATATAGATTTAAGATACGGGTATGCGAAGAACAACAGTAGACATATCCGTGGATGAGAGAACATTCGCATCGGGGGACTCAATTACCACGTTTACAAGACAAGACATTCCATAGTGAATTATAGCTATTTCTGTTGATGCCAGAATAGTATAGGTGCGATCCTTTTCAGGTTTGAGAACGACTTGCAACTAAATTCGCTGGAATGAGCTCTTTGTTCGAGCGCGATGTAGTCGTGACATACTTACGCCAGTTGGTCAGGACTTAATAAATAACATTTGGCGAAATAAATACTGTTCGAGAAAGGTAAACAAACAAAAAAACAAAAAAAAAACAATAGCGTCTGAATTGCAATGTTTTAGTATTTCTTGTTTGAAAAGTAAGAATCTACAGTGTTGTGGAAATGGAGATGGACATAGAATTCCCACCGGAACTCGACGCAGTCCGTTCTGGTCGAAACTCCCTGTCTTCTTTTTAATGATAGAGTTGCGATTTTAAAACTCGCAACATTCCGATCAGATGTCGGGTATGTACACCAATATGTAGCTGTGCGTCACGATGCGTTCAATGTTCTCTAAAGGTAATATTTTGTTCAACACCATGTCAGAATACACGATATTTAGGACCGTTGATACAACACGTGAATGACACCGCCGCCCCAACCATGCCCGACTGTTATGAAGTCGATTGATCTACCCTTCCAGTTACCACTCTTTTGGGCTGCTAATACAACCCTTCTGTGGTGACGACGGTAAGTGAAGCAGTGCTTTTAACCCTTTACCCAACGTAACGGTCAAAACCGGCCAGCGCTATTCTCAAAAATCGCCAATTAATTTTCATTATTTTTTTCATTTCTTGTCTCAAAAACATAGGATATGACCCGTCGTTGGATCGAGCTCGTCGAGCTCGTTCCAACGAGGGGTCATAACCTATGTTTTTGAGAAAAAAACTGAAAAAAATAGTTATTCAAGAATTATTTTTGCAAGTGTCGTCTGCTTTTCAGTTTAGGTAAAGGGTTAAACAGGCCCTGTTTTACTGCTAAAATAGAACCCAGTCATCAATGCTTGAAGAGGAAGTCCCCCAAAATGGACAGCATGGGTATAAACGATTGGCTGGACTTGACTCTATCTCCATGCTGCAGTCAGGATTAGCCATTTTGCAGAAAACTGTAACCTTAAACATCAATAATAATAATAATAATAATAATAATAATAATAATAATAATAATAATAACAGCCCCGGAGTTGAGTCTGTGCCCAGACAGTGACTCGAGTAATGTTGAAAGCCGTACACGCTCACGGTTTGCTTGTGGGTTTGTGGTTTGAAAACTGAAACTCCAAACTGAGGGATATGAATAATAAAATTCACTTCAATTGTATCCATTTCTTATTTGCGAGCCACTAGTAATTTGATTCCTGCTATTGTTATATAATAATCTGTACAAATATATCATTAATGTGAATCTTTTTTTACTTGAAACGTATGTAAAACTGTAACGTATGTCTGTATTTACGAACGAACGAGGCGCTTTGTTGTAAAGCAATAAAATACGACAGATTCAATAGTTTCTGAACAAGATTCGCTTACGAAATTCTGACGGAATATTTAGACCTTTTTTTCTCTAAATGAACTAAACTATTGCTTGCTTCGAACACAACGCTCCGACTTTTACTGGAACGGACTCATTAAATTCATCCCGATGACGAAGGAGGGCACGGCACAAATCTAATATTTTCGAAACAAACCGAAATTTAGATAACCATTGTTCAGTATACAACTCGTTGTGTTGGTATTATTACGCCAGCATCCCATAGAGAGTAATCGCGTGACTGGACTGGTTACATGAAATAATTCATGGGAGGTGAGGGACGTTGTACAAACACGAGTGCGCGAATGCGCACGAGTGTTTTACAATATAGTCCCTCGCCTCAAATGAATTATTTCACGTAACCAGTCCAGTCAAGCGATTACTCTGTTTATTACTTTTCATTATTAACGATAATTATATAATTAAACCCTTTACCTAACGTAAAGGTCAAAACCGTCCAGCGCTATTCTCAAAAATCGCCAATTAATTTTCGTTACTTTTTCATTTTTTGTCTCTAAAACGTAGGTTATGACCCCCCTCATTGGAACGAGCTCGTCGTGCTCGTTCAAATGAAGGGTCAAAACCTATGATTTTTAGACAAAAAATGAAAATAATAGTTATTCAAGAATATTTTTTGCAAGTGTCGTCTGCTTTTCATGTTAGGTGAAGGGTTAAAAAAATCAAAAAGCAATGAAGTCCCCACTACACCCACGACAAAGCGTCTTCGTTTGCGCGCACGGATACATGATCCAATTGTTGAATGCATAATTCACTTGTTAAGTTATCGTTTATAATCAAACCGGGAAATCCCAGTAAATCATACTTTGGAAAGTAATAAAATGGATTAACCAATGATGCAATGCACAGTTATATCTAGTGACCGGGGACTGAGGAATACACCTACAATAATACTCAACAGTGCCCCTGTATTAATTCAATACGCCGACACTGGTGGTATATTAAGCAGAGGCGGCGGAGCCAGGGGGCACAGGGGCACGTGCCCCTACACTTTTTTCCACATATATGTTTCGCAGTTACACAATGAGTTAAAATGGGCGCATGCAAAGGTGTCAATTCTAAAAAATATTTAGCCAAAGAATCCCACTTTCCGTAGCTTCGGTACGTTTCTCCTGCTTCAGCCATCTTCCAACCCGAAGGTCAACCTTCGGGTTGGAAGATGGTTGAAGTAGAAGAAACGGACTGGACAGTGCACATGTATCGGCATATTCATCTAAACGAGAGACCATGGCGAGTCATGGTACATTCACACCGATATACAATTGTAACCTTTCTCGCACTGGGCCGAACCATGGTAGCATTGTAAATTTGTGCCCTTCACCTTTATCCAACTTCCGCCGCCCCTGATATTAATTGTCAATACCCGCTATATTGTTTTTATCGCAAAAAATGGCAGTTTGAATTCAGCTTTCTGGCAGTTTGGAAAGTTTGTTTTCCGTCCAAAGCATCGAAAAACAGACATAATTGTAAAAACGCCCAAACATGTCTGAAGTGATGAATCAATAAGTTCCTTTACGATGTGATGATGGATTACTCCCCTTGCATTGCATCACTACTCGTCTGATTTTGTAAACAAATGAATGCCGACAGGAAAATTTAACAAAAACATGAAACGGTTTCAAAGACAGTTGTTGACAAATTTTGGGATAAAAATGGCATAATGAATAGGTTGCGAGTCGTTTAGTTAACAAATATTAGGCTCACTAAAGCCTCGCCCAATATTTTTCTCACTTCGACTCATGTGACACCGTATTCGGGAACTGAGCACCCCGTAACTTATAATATAGTGCCACGGGTCATCAGAAAAGTAATGTTCAAGTTTTGGTGTACGTGACCAAATATGAAAAAATCGCGAAATTTCGGAGAATTTGGGAATAGTGATAGTATGAACATACTGAAGAGTTAATATTTACCAGAATACAATTGTTGGCACTGTTATATGTTGAAGCTGACGACAGACGTGAACAGCCCATCGAGAGGGATGCATTTCATCTTCTCGGACATTGTTCTCAAAATTTAACAAAAAATCGTCGCATAATATTGTTCTCACTTCGCTTCATGTGATACCGTATCCCACTTAAAAGACCCGAAACTTATAAAGCACTGTTAACCACTTCGACGCTATAGATTATCGCAGAGAGTTCCAATTATAACGATTGGCCGAATTCATTGTATGGGGTTGCAGGAAGGGTAATCAATGATTTAATGTGTGAGCGAGCCCTTTCAAGCGTTGCAAAGCATCTCAGCATCTACCGCTGCTGTCGAGAAACACTCAAGTTTCGCCATCATTATGAAGGAAATCACGCTTCTGGATAATTTAAATTGTTATAGGATACTGCTCCAGTAATGTTCATAAAGTCCAGTAATGTTCACAACAATGCTGTCACGAATGAGGGAATGTTGGTGCCTTTTCAGAATAGTAGGTATTCATTCAGTATATGAGTTACGATATTTTAATTCCAATTGATGCACGCTTTAATTGCAATTTAAAACACCCAAACACTGAAAACCCGCTGTGATAATGAACCAAATTTTTTGCACAATGTACGTCACTTCCGGAGAAATATTTTCTTTTATCTATCGCAGGCGCGTAGCCAGGACTCTATAATGGGGGTTCCCTAGCCATTTTTTTTTTGGGGGGGGGGGAGGGGGCTGGCAAAACTGATATTTGGAAGGCCGTCGCGTGGAGTTTTGGTGGACTGTTCTAGTCCTAATTAAGACCCTCTTGTCGTTGCGCCCCATCCAACTTTTCTGAAGAGAAGTGGGAGGAGGGGGCAACGGCTGAAGGGTCCTAGTTAATTAGGACTAGCACCCCCACCCCCAGAGTAAATATTGCGAATTTTCGTGCTCAAAGAGTGAATTTGAAGCATTTGTAGCGAGTGCAGCCCCTATATTGGAGACCACTTTAGGGATATATGTTGTGTGAGTCTTGCATTGGGTCATTTTATTTTTAGAGCGGCTAAAATTTTTGCACCCCACCCTCTCTCTCTCTCTCTCTCTCTCTCTCTCTCTCTCTCTGCCTCGCCTACGTAGCTACGTCACTGATCTACAGTTAAAACTGGAAGTCTTGTCACGAACTGTGCGTGTATCTAGGCATAATTGTACGTAGGAATTGCGCGCAACTGCCATATCGAATGTCGTCCAAAGCACGGCAAGTTCTCCTGGCTACTCATAGCAAACACAGCAATGTTTCTGCCAATGGACCTCCGGGTTACCCGGAGGTCCATTGGCTGAAATATTGCTTGTGCACAGGCCATATGTACAGAATCCGATAGCCTCACTATGGTCATAACGCGTAGATTAACGCGCAGATCAACGTGCTATTGGTGCGCATTTCATGACAGGACTGCTAGTTTTAACTGTATCGTGCGGATGCAAATGGAGAAAATATTTATATATTTATTTTGCTGTCTTGTAATTTCGCCTATCATACATTTTTTTTAGTTTATCATAAAAGTATAGAAGGATTCAATTTGACTTTAATGTTGTCACCAAGTGGAATATATCTAGATCGATTTGGTGCCAATATTAAATGAGTTAAGACAAAAAGTTGACAGTGGATGCTTTTGTCTGTATCTTCTTCCTTCCGAGCACAATCAAGTTCATCCACAAAGCAAACGTCGTTAATCTGGGGATAATTATTCAAATCAATGTTGCATCCGTTGTGAATCGTGGTTGGTATTGAAGCCTTCCAGGTGATCTACCTCCAGTATAGTTGAACAATACACACCTAACTATTAAAAGAATGATGAATCAGCCAAGCTTATCGCAATACAATTGGCCATTTGATCTCTGGTTGGCTGGAAAATCAATTTCATTAAGTTCATACCCAGCCTGTTGGTAAATAAGTTCAATCTAGGTATTAGAACATTTGTTTGATCAGCACAATATTACTGCTTCGGTTGTAGGAATTCACTTTGTCTAATCCTTCTACATGTTTGGATGAACTGAACTTATTAGTTTATTGTTATTGTTGCACGGATTATCTCAACTTGTCACTTCACTTGGACAAGAAATGGTAAGCGCGCCTCTCTCTCTCTCTCTCTCTCTCTCTCTCTCTCTCTCTCTCTCTCTCTCATTAATTTCCGCTCTAATTAATTTATTTCCATGCAGACTTACGGACCATTCAGTCATGTAAGCAGTACCAAAAGTTCCCAATCTCAGTCCCTCATTCCTTTTTTCAAAAAACAATTTAACACTTCTTTAACCCTTGAAGTCCCAATTGCAACAAAGCATGCACCTCAATAGGCAGTTTTAGATACATTTGCAAGTTACATTTCCAGCACCTTGTCCGTTGTTTCTAGGTAAGTCTTTTCTTCCTATATAGGCAGCCAAGACTTGCCTAGACACAACTGGAAACCTACAGAATGTCGACTGTTGAAGGGTAGCAAATGCACAAATATCTTCATTATTTAATCGTAGCAGATGAATTTATTTGATAGAGTTTACAGAGACTGATCATTATGTCAGTCAACTGTTTGTTATAAAACTTACTACATGTACTATCCATGTAGCAGCTTCTGTGTTAATGTTCTCATTTCAATATGAAAGTAACATTTTTTCTCTTTCCTGTGTTTCCTCTCCCAAATAAAGTCTCAGCTGGAGCCTAAGTGATGCGGATTTTTCTAATTAAATGGACCCGGTCCTTTTCACGAAGAAGATAGAAGAATGCCTGAAATTAGAGATGGGCGATATACCGTAAATACCGTTCGGTATCGGCATCGAGTCAATACCGATTTGCCATACCGAGGGAGTCTCAAACTACCGAATGTTCAGTATTGAAAAAATATTCCCAACATTTGCTAAAAAATAAAAGGGCAAATAACAGAACATTTCCCCAAATTAACGACAAGAAGAGCCCATGGTCTGTGTATTTCTAAAGACATCCACCACCGGTCATTTGATGTAACAAAAATGCTGAGAGAAAATACTCCCCGGGGGTATTTTCTCTCAGTTTTTTGTTAAATAAAATGACTGATGGAGAGTGCCTGAGTTACTTCCAACGATTTTACAATTCGACGTCTTTGTCTGCTGTAAACCTGCATGATCTGCAGCTGGGTAGTATATTAAAAATAACATTCGAATTTGATGTTAGTGTGAGTACATGTATGTTGTTGACACCGTAAACACCGTGCCGATACCGCGGTAAATCAGCCTTAACATACCGATACCGCAACTGAACTTGAAATTTCAATACAGCCTAGCTCTACCTGAAATACGTAACTTATCTCTTGCAGAAGTACTTTGTATTACTTTGTAGGTTTTCGAGTTGATGTTAGTTGCCATATTGACTTTGTATCTGTTTTGTTACAATTAATTAGTGATGGCACATGGGCACTCCAAAATAAGTTTTAATAAGCAAAAACAAAAAACAATTTTAACAAATATTGTTGCACCTAAATGATTAGAACACACACATTCACATAAGAAGCCATTTTAAATCTAACGTAATGATTAAATCCGATCAAATTATAAAAAAATGGCTATTAGAATTTGATGTTTTTCTCGTTTGTAGCTTTTAACCCCTCATTGGGACGAGCTCGTCGAGTTCGCCCCGATGAGGGGTTATGAACTATGTTTTCGAGGCTATGAATGAAACGTTTAATGGTATCCTATTTATATTAGGTAACCATTCAGTTATTGTGTGGTACTCATCATTGGAGCCCAACTATGGGTTTCACGTAGTCAACAGTCATGTTGGGTTTGTACATTTACGAGACTAATCACCCAACTATTTTACATCCATGTGCACAATTGTGCAGGTACGGACATCCTGTCATTCGACAACTTCCTGAAATATGGCGGAAAAAACACAAACAATCTTTCTGCAATTGTACTCCTGGTATGACGTAGAGATCAATTGGAGGGAGCTTAGCAAATCGTGCTCAGAGTTCCAATGTGTTCTATGTGCCTACTGGCACATAGAACACATTGGAACTCAGGGAACGAAATATTTGCTACGTCTTTTCACAGTATATTGTTTATTGCCTAACCAAAAAACTCCACTCAGATGGTATTATATCGGGTGTCCACCATTAACCTACTGTAGCACCCGAGTCAATGGATGAAGACCAGAAAATTAAAATTTATCTGAAACAATGTTCCGGCTTTTATTTCATTATTGCAAACTGAGGCAATCTTTCGAAAGGCATGAACAGCTACTATATGTTTCTCTTTTTCAAAATGCACAAGTGCGCAATCTAATTTATCTCCTTATCGTTTCAGATGGAAACAGAAATCGAAACAGAAGAACTTCCCATTTGGGTTCATGGGACACAAAAGTGGGTGACAGGTCTTACAAGACGGACGACGTGCGATGATGCAATTTATGCTTTGTTGTTCAATGAACGCTTACACGAAAGCGACAGCGCCCATTCGTATGTTATATTTGAACGATGGCGTGATGTAGAACGTCCTTTACAAGGAAGGACAAAAATCTTGAAAATATGGCGAGCCTGGGGTGCGGAACAGTGCAATGTAACTCTGGCGATGCGTAGAGCATCCGAAGATTATATAGGTTGCAATGAACTATGTAAGTCAAGGAAAAAATATAGGAAATCTAGATTAAAACAAGACTACAGTCGTGAAAAAGTGGAATATAAAAGTGCTAGTGAACGACTAAAATCAATGGAAAGATTAGTCAAAACCGTCGTTAATCAACAAAAAACACTTGAAGACATTTCTAAAAAAATGGAGGAAACAGATTCTACAATACAACAGTGTGAGTCAAGGTTACATTTTCACCGTGTTCAGAATAATGGGCATGATTATGTTCAGAATGGTTACTTAGATACATACGAGGACAGCATGGATGAATTTCTGTCTCAGGTTAATAATGAAAATTTGGAAGAATATTTGACGTTCTGTGAAAATATAATTAAATTGGAGGAAAATTTATGTAACGAGGAAGCTAAAATTGAAGACATTTCTACTCAAATTCAGGAGAGTTACGCGTTTGATGACAGTGCTAGTTCATCTCTTAATACCTCAGACGACTACGTAGTGTTACGAACGACTGACGTCAATTCAAGTAACAAAACTCTGGACAAACAGTTGGAAGAACTAAGGGCAGAGTTAAACAGGCAGCTTACATCACAAATGATGAAACGATTCAAAATGGAAGACATTGCGAAGGAGATTAATTATTTTGACAAAATTATACTACAGAGAAAGACTACTCTAGAAGAAATTGAGATTGAACTCGAATTGTTGACTAACAGTGAACGAAGAACGGTACGATTCGCCGAAAATAACGAATATTATTCACCTTGTCATAACGAACACCTTATGAATAAAGCATACAGTCCTTCCGAGTGGGAAAAGTTGGTTAGGGGAGATAGGTGTCACACAAACTCAATATTGAAAGATCACAGTTTAATACGCTTTCAGTCAAAATTAGCACAATCGAATTCGAATCACGATCGGAACACTGACGGATTAAGTTATAAGCTCACAAACTGTAAAGAGATTTGTGATTCGTCATACAAGGAGGACCGAGAGGATAACGATTCAAACTCCGACACAGGGTTAAGTTCAATGCACAGTGACGATACCCCATGTACTGTTCTCGAAACATTAGTGTAGCACATATCAGTGGCCCTAAAATGTTCACCGTCACAACTAAATGATTTGTCCAATGTAATTTGCACATAACATAGAGCCTATTGACCTATATGGTCTCCAATCTAGGGATAGGGTTACCTACGCTGAAAATCCCTCATATTCGATATTAGAGTACGGAAGTTTGCAACATTTTCACGGGGTTGGGATGGTAGTAGTCCTAACTAGGACCCCAAGGTCGCTTCCCCATCCTCCCACTTCCATTCCGAGAAGGCATAACGACCGGAGGACTATGGATGGCCCACGAACCCCCACCCCACAACGGCCTTCCAAATATCACGTTTGGCCCCCAACCTCCAAACCAGCTAGGGATTCTCGGATTATGGAATCCTGTCTATTCGCTTAGCACATATCATCTCGTCACCAAGTTGAGTAGATAGACGTGATGTTGAACTAATCATTCTGATTGCGCGGTTCTGTAATAAATTGAACAGGGGGGGGGGGGGGGGGGGATCAAGAGTACACAGTATGAACAATACTTAGACAGCCTGTGGGAGGACTGGAGAGGTGGAGTAATAACGGGTTTAGGATCAGAAAAAAGGGCTACAGTGAGCTGGATTAAAACCCGCTGGTCATTTACAGACGACATGAAGGGTCCCGTGGAGACACCAAATCTGCCACATATACAACCCCAGTTGTTTCGCACAGGTATTCCAAGAATTGGCGACGTTTGCAGTCCAAATTCGGAAAATTATCCAGGATATGACATCCCGGGGATTTTCTTGAATTTAGACGGTAACCCTTCTCACACTCGTCAATTCGAGACTCGGTCCATATTTCCGACATTGTCTTCGATTACTAGAACTTACACACCCCGTAAACTGGATTGTCAGAGTCGAATGCGACACCAAGTGATGTGCCCCCCCCCCCCCCCCCCCCTGGAAATGAATGGTGTTTAAAGTGTTATACAAAACTATTAGGTGCAGAAGATCTGCCCAATTGTGTTTACCTGGCAACCCACTTAAACTGTTGTTTAACATTTACCTTATACAATGGACATAACCGGCCGGTGCTATTCACAGAAAACTCAATTCAGTGTTTATTTCCTTCCATTTATGCCCCAGAGCATAGCTTATGACTCATATTTGGAACGAGCTTGTAAAGTATTAGCTCTCTCCATTGAGGAGTCATAGCTATTTGTTTGGAGTACAAATTGAAAAAAATAGAGGAATTATAAACCCCGTGGTGAGGACTGGAGGAAGCCCCCATCCACACAACGGCCTTCCAAGTATGTTTACCCCCCCCCCCCCCTCCCCCCTAAAAAATGACTATTACAGAATCCTTGCTACACGCCTGCCTAATTGTATCATGGGAAGTAATTTTTGTTTGAAATTTTGGTATTTCGACCTGAGTGTGAGAAGGGTTAAATAAGCGTACATCAAATATTATAATTTAAGGATGTTTACTTGCCAGGTATGGTGCCATGTGAGGCGAAGTGAGATTAATATTAGGGGAGGCTTCGGCCTCGCCTAATATTGATCGCGCTGTGCCTCACATGACGTCATACCTGGCAAGTAAACGTCCTGTAACGTATTTATCATGCCACCAAATGAATTAAATAATAAATTAAAAGATCTGAATCGCTTCATTTTGAATATTTATCAGCAAACTGTCTTTTATATACACGAAAATGTGTGAAAACTTGAGGTAGGAAAATTAACTCTCAAACAAAATGGCGCCCAGCAGATGGAGTGTATAGGCTCATACACGGTCACTGGCAGTGTATGGGCTCAACCCGGTAGCCGGTTCCCCATTGAATGACCTATTATCGCCTAGTCCACCGATGCTATTCGAGCATGCTGATTGGTCAAATTAGCAGGTGGCATGATAACATGGTTTCTCGGAAAGATAGAGCAACGTGTTTATAGATAATCTGGAAACAAGATAAAGTGTGAAAATATTATACAAACTGTTTGCAACAAATGTGTTTCAGTTCTTCTGTAATATAATTGTTACTCTGTACTGCAAAACATCAGATGGGTATGATTATTCATTAGGGGTTTAACGAAACTTTCAATACCCACTGGTGTACTGTCGGACAGTATTTTTACGAGTGGGGCGTGGTGTTCTTTCATTATGCAGTAGGCTTTATCTCATGGTGCCAGCACGTTCCTACGCTTGCAAAAAGTAGTGTCTTGCTCAAAGACACGAAAGAGATGACGCGGGCCAGAATCGAACGTACGATATTTGGCTCTGACGCACAGCGTTCTATTTATTCCTTTATTTTGGGGTTTAACGACACTTTCGACATCCAGCATCACCTCGTGTTGGGTAATTATACGGGTGGAGAAAGTCCGAATACCTAGAGAATAGCTTTGATGGAAGGTGTTGCAATACCTCAACCTCAACCCATTCGTCACCGAATTTACTAACTATTATGGAAGACCTATAAGTCCCTTAATTGTATGTCCCTTGTCATTTTTATGCAATGAATGGGAAGAGTCCATATTAATTTTTGGAAGTAGATAATTCGTATTTTCAACATTTCGCCCAAGGGCTGAAAGCTGAAAATACTATTTGGCCTAGACCTAGACCCCAAATTCCCCGTTCACTTTTTATGAAATTATAACACCATATTAAAAGGTGCTTTTCGTGTGCACGACTGTTTTGAAAGGGTAATGTATTTCCTGACTATTTCATCTGTTCATCTTGTAGCAATATTGTCAAACATAGGTCTGCACATTAATGTAATATCATTGCTTCATTCACATAAAATACATTACATATTTAAATAACAACAAAAACGTCTTCAGGTTTTTTTTTCCATATGTTTTATCTTTTAAACAGAAGAAGAGTCACCCGAATAGGAGATCATTCTCGCTAAATCAAATAGATAAACACGACTTTCATCGTAAACCCCATCTGCGTCAGAATTTACCCATTCCTTCAGCTGCCTGGAGCCCGGGAGGATTTGATACCGTGGAATGAAAAGTTAATAACATTAAGGTACAAGCAATTCCATCCCTTGTAGCAATTAACAGCATTCTTTTTGACAAAAGAAAATAACGAAAATGTTCTGACACCACGTTTGTTGTGTTTAATTAGTGCTACCCGATACAATGTAGACACTGAGAAATGTGTTAGATACAGCACGCATGGAATCCGCCATACGTGTAAGGAAGTCATGCAAAAATGCGTCTGGTTGGTCGTTACGCATTCGATTGACGTTATGACGCGAATGAAATGATTCGATACAAAACAGCGTCAAATAAGAATGTAAACAGACCTAAAATTAAAAATAGCATCTTCATCCGCCTCCAAGTGTAATCACGGTATATACATATTATCGCTACAGTGAAGTGATCTGAGTCGTAGTATCACGTCGAGTTGATGAGGTCAGATAGCCGGATGAAACTCGCTGCCGCAGGTTTTAAATCTACATATACCTTACATGTTGGCGGAGATAACATTTTTGTCCCGTTTGAAACGCAATACAAACATGGTGGAAATAAATTTGTGGACACATTTCTCAGCTCCTCAAACACTTGGACTAAATTCGTGATAATTATTTTGTTTTTTATAATCGCAGAAGACAACAGATAGAGTTACATCCCTTGGGTCGTTAAGGAAACGACGAGTAACAAGTATTTTGTTGACATATCGTCCCCTGAGTTCCAATGTGTTCCATGTGCCTACTGGCACATAGAACACATTGGTACTCAGGGGACGATATCAAACCAATCAAAAGACAGAATGTATCGGGATATAGGGACACTAAATTATAAATCTTAGATTGTTAGGAACATCATTTCTACCCAGAACGTACAGTCAGAAAATTCCAGGTTCTCCATGGGTATTCTGGAATACCCAGGCTCCCGGAATACCTATAGCATTGATTTTAATACCCCCTTCTAATTTGCGCGCCGAGTACCAAAGTGCAGGTTTATCATTAAGTGCAGGAATGGTATTCCCTGATTCAAGCGCCATCTGAAAATGTCGCCTTCCACAGTGGAAGAATTGTCAACAGATATGGTCGCCACTGGCTCCAAAGGATCAGTATGGATAAATTGATAAAAGAAATTAATTTAATTAAAGTGGTGTGTTCTTTCGCCTACTATTCACACCTGAGTAAGGTTAGTGGTATTCATGTATACTCATTCATGCATACTGGAATCATGAGTACTCGTGGGATGAAGAGGGATCAGCTCAGTTGCAAATCATTCAATTCTGTTTAGATTTTAGATCTCTTTGCTACAGACGAAGCTTCGTTTTCATCTGAGTAGAATTGATTCGATACAGAAATTATTTGAGCAGAAATGATTCAGCCCAAAACACATTGGTTTGATATTCTGGAGTTCTTCAGTTTTAGCAGTGGTACTGAGGAAACTTCATATTTGGTATTGCAGAGTATCCAATAACCTGTTGGTATTCTGGAGTACTCAAAAATGTTTAGGTATCCTATAGTTCCAATCTTGGTATTCTGGAGAACCAATACATTTGGTATTCTGGAAAATTCGACTCCCAGCACGGGATCAGAAACCAACATTTTAAATGTTCAATTTTAAATTCCTCTAAAACCTGATTGTGCCCCACGAAAAATACACTTATGCCCGAGCCGGTCTTCGTTTGAGGCCAACCACAATACTTTCGTCGTACTGTAGCCGGCGAGTTCCACACTTTCATGTTGCTGCCGAAAAGAAGGTGAACCAAGTAATTAATGAGAACTTCATCTAAAAAAAAGTTAGATTCCAACCATCGTTTTTGACGATATGCAATGATCTGGTGATTTGGGTGTTGGACTCGTAATCGCCAGACGGGGTTGCCGAGGGTTCGACTCTCGGCAAGGGATCAGAAACCAACATTCTAAATTCCTCTAAAAGCACACGCACGCTACCAATGGATGGAAATCTAGAGCTGAGCTTCTGTAATTTTCGTTTCGAATGGAACGCTGTGCCCTGTAATAATAACCATTAAAAAGACGGTAACAGTCATGTTAATCCAGTTGTCGGTACTTTTCCTATAACATATTATGGGGATTTACAAACGATTGGCAATGCCGACGTTATTTGTTCGATCCTGAGTAAAAAATGAGTGTTGGTTTCTCATACAGAAAAGAACAATTAATATCTTTAACCTGATAAAACATTAATTAGTCTACCTTAAAAATTGGATCTTCTAAAACGGCGTACCTATCGGATGAGGTCGTTCTGAGAAAAATACTTTGCTCCACTGTATTCGAGCACTCATCTATTAGAATTCATGTACTGAAACATTGAGCAGTAACAGTCAGTATCGTAAAATACATGATAGAGGTAACGACAATTTGTTGCCGGTGTGACAGGAATGATAGTCCGTTGGAAAATTATTCCCTCTGGACTATTATTCCGCGGAATTATAGTCCAAGGTCTAACATTTCTAGGAATAGTAGTCCGCCGGACTACTATTCCTAGAAATGTTAGACCTAGGACTATAATTCCGCGGAATAATAGTCCAGAGGGACTAACGTTCCTACGGACTATCATTCCTGTCACACCGGTACTAACGGTTTTGTCACAGTATGAAATTGATGCCAAAAAGAGAAAGTAACGATCGTTGTAGAAATGCAAAGACATTGAGTGAAAATGCTTTTGGTGGAAAAGTAGCGTAGCTACGAAGGGCGGTGTGTGGGGGTGGGGGGGGGGGGGGTGGCTGGAGAGCATTGGCTCCCTATATGTTTTCCTGGCCCTCTAAACAATGGCTCTGTGCAAGTTTCACACAATATAGAACCCCAAAATGGCCCACAATACAGGGGTTATACATGTTAGATTCGATTCGATCGTGGAACACTAAATTTTGACAATTGTTCTCGGGTTGTGTGGTGCAGGGCTAGTCTTAAAAAGGACTTCCCGGTCGTTTACCCCTCCCCACTTCCCCTGAAGGGAAGTGGAAGGAGGGAGCAACGGTCGGAGGGGCCTAGTTAGGACTAGGAAAGGACCCCGAAACCCTATACAACGACCTTTCAAATATCATCTTTCCCCCTCCTAACTCGCAAGGGCATCCCTTATTATAGAATCTTGTCCACACGCCTGTTCTGGGCAAAGATGAACAGGGCCAACATTTTCTTAGTTCAAATTTAGAGTAGATTGACCATAAGTTTAATACATCGCGAGGAATCAAGAGCAACTGGGCTGCCAGATACGACCGATATGCCTATAGGATTTTTATCCCAATCAGCTGTTCCATTCTGTAAAATTAGCGGACAAGCAATTTAAAAAATATTAATCAGCTCTCCTCTCTAAAGCTATAATGTTGATAAACAGCACTTACTAAGTATGTCACCAGAATACCATCGTGTGTGTGCTATTAACTTTCAGAATGACGTACTTTGGACACCTTGCCAAATTTTGTGTAAATCTACTCCTGGTTGGACCTAGGAATACCCCACGTAATGATATCCCGCTCTGTTCAACTAAGATTATAATAGGCCGAACACAAAAACAAAATAAGGAACAACGCAGTGATTAATGATGTCTTCTGAGGGATGGCCTCTCCAAGAGGGGTAATGTTTACGTTTTTCGTCCAAATGAAGTAAAGCCATACAGCTCCGATTGAATTGAATTGTCTATATTTCATCGGAAAAGGTAAACGGCATACCGAAGAAAATAGGCCCTCTCCATTGACGTAATCCTTTTATTCCTCTTTTATTTCGCCACCACACACACATACCGCAGGAAGCTGTAGAAGCAAGTTATGATATAATAAAAAAACCCAAAAATGTTGGGCTTTCATGCAAGCTCTCATGCCATCAGTGGGATTCTGTAAAGTATCCGATTCCGTTATGGGGTGTTTGTTTACCGACGTTTCGCAAAGTTTGTGCTCAGAAAATGAAAATATGAACCGCTTTTTCTCAGAAATATACAGCTTCTATTTCGCCCTCAATTTAGAGATATTTTTTTAATCAATAAGTGTTTGAGGACTTTGATTATCCAATTTTTCTGGAATTTCAGATTTCAACATCACCAATTTTTCTTTTGAATCCAAAAACAAAAAAGTGTGTGTTTAATTCCAACTTGAAAAGAAGATTTGCCTCCTTGGAAGATTCCAGAATGATGTACGAGAGAAAAATTTACACGAATGAGTACATACAGTTAGAACTGGAAGCCCTGTCATGAAATGCGCACAAATAGCACGTCGATCTGCGCGTTAATCTACGCGTTAGGATCATAGTATGGCTATCAAATTCTCTACATATGGCCTGTGCACATGCAATATTTCAGCCAAAGGACCTCCGGGTAACCCGTAGGTCCATTGGCAGAAACATTGCCTGTGCTTCCTATGAATAACCAGGAGAACGTGCCGTGCTTTGGGTGTCATTCGATATGGCAACTGCGCGCAATTCCTACGCGCAATTAAGCCTAGATAAGCGCACAGTTCATGACAGGACTTCTAGTTTTGACTGTATTGTAAAATATTTCATGACAAATTCAAATTTCAAGATCTTTAAATTTTTAAATTTGAAATTTTGATACATGTGTAATTATGAACTGCATAAATCTCGTATTTGCCGATCTGCAGTATCAAAAGCAGTTCATCTTTTTTGATTTCATTTTTTTCAATTCTGCTCGTCATTTTGTTGATTTGGCGTTCAAATGTTTTTTCTTTTAAATTGAAATTAAAATTAAAATTTGGAATTCAGGCTGAAATACTGCTATCGATGTCTGGGTGAAAATCTGTGGATCACGTGGGATTTAATTTCGGACTTTCTGTTCACTTTTGTATGCCGATTTTTGAATCTGTAAAATTCACTGAAAAAGTGGGTAAACAAAGCCCTCAATTCATCTTGAAACCACCAAGATATTACCACAATTGGTAGAACTGCGCTGCCTAATCATAAAACTGCGGCTGTGTTGTGATGGTAATGCCATAAAAAATAGGCCAAATCAAGTCTCGATTGGGAAACATTTCGTCCGTTAAATAAAACAAAATGAATGTTCGTGGTATTATGTAAATTTAATCAGGGGCGCCAGAAGCACTTCAGGGCAGGGAGTGGTAGACCCCGGCAAAACGGCATCTACTCCCATTAGCTGCACCGCCATGGCATGCATGTCTCGGAGGCCAAACGCCTAAGATGGGAGAGTTTGAGAGGAGGAGTCCCCTCCCATCGGGAGGGGCACCTCCCCAAACTCGCCCTCCACATTGAATTTTGAAAGCTTCCAGAAAGGGTTTGGGGTATATTTTAGCTTTACTTTGAAAATAAATCATTCAAATAAATTGAGTGGCGAACCTGGGGAGGACCCTTGACTGCCCTCCTCTCTCCCCGTCGTTCGAAGGGAGGGAGAGCAGCAGACCCCGCCCCCGTGCTCCCGGCGTCCCGGATTCAATTGTCTGGAATCTATCGATTGGTCGGAAAAAGCGAACCGACCGCTCAAAACTCGATTTTATGAAGAGGAAGCCGAGCGTCAGAGGAAGTGCTTCGTGTTTAGCAGAAAAAATGATTTCCTGACATGTATTAATTAACGCTGCAGAACTGCACCTTGTCCATATTCTCATTGTTACCAAAGACTGCCGTCATCGAAGTGATTCAATCGTAAATTGTCACGAACCAATACCTGTCATAAGTGAGGAAAACAACCATTTTTTGTTATAACCGTGATTTTATCGGGCTTAATATATACTTTTCTCATACAATAGGTTTTGAGTTTCAACAAAAGCTGCAAACTGCACCAGCTGCGGTTTCAGTAGTGTGTGTTTAAACCAAACAATAATTGCATGTTTTTTGTTGATTTTTGTTTGTGCCTTATAATGGTTCGTTTTTCACGGTTGTGTGAAGAATTCTGTGAATAAAGGAATCAAAACACAGAGTAAATAAATGGTTGATACGAGGTTTGGTATATTTTGTAAAGGTTAACTCTTAACACGCTATTTACAAGATATGTTTCATCAAATGTAGTCGTGGCTTCTGTGCAGCAGCCATGGCTAGATTTGATGAAACATTCACGTACATTCATCTCAGAAGTAATTGGTAAAAACATCCTCGCAATTTACCGGGGGGGGGGGGATTCAATTAAATGTGCTCAAATTATACTTACGTCAATGGCAGGGGAAATCAGGTCCTGGCAGGAATATCGGCCTGCAACATCATGAAGGGAGTTAAATCTGTAATTTTGTTGTTGGCTTCTGACGTCAAATGTTTCTCGCTGTGAATCATATGGGCATTAGTTGTGCTTTACGCGCCTCAGAGAGGAAGAAGGCACGTGCGCGGTACAGTCCACATATACGATGTTAACCCCTATCTGAATGTTTTCACGACATACTATCAATTTCCATGAGAAAAAAAGCGCTGGTGTGGGTGGGTGGTGGGGTAGGAATATAAAAAGTATTTCCTCAAACTCATAAAGCCAAGCATCGACAGCAGTAGTATGTTATATACCCGGATGGGCACTTGAGGAATCTTGGTGGGAGACTTCGGAAGTAACGTCATACCGTGGTGTATTGTGGGTGTCACTGTGTTGCCATGGTAGCCAACATGAGCAGCCAAATTGTGGCGCCATCGCCATGGTGATACGTGTCGGGAATGCGCATGTTGTTAGTATGACACTTGTTTGCTTCGTCCATTTCGTTTTCTGGAGATCGCCATCTTGATTGCACAGGTGGCACGTGGTTACTATGCGATTCGGAGGTGTGTTCCGACCGTATAGTTGTGATTGAATTGGAGTATATCTGACTAACGAAAACAACCCGATAATACCTACCGTTACTGAAGAGGAGCTGGCAACGCCACTACTGTTGATGGCACAAGGTTACTATGGAATTTGTGACATCTAATTGAACAGAATAACCCTTATAAGGCCCGCCCTGTTGTATGGTAGACTGTCTAAAACCAAAACCGACTCGACAGCTACGTGTTTATCCGACTTGTAGTCTTCCAGAATACTTGTTTTCGTTCCATTCCGGCCCGATTCTGGCTATTCTCATCATATCTAGTCCTAGCTATCTCGGTCCTCAAGCAACCAGATCACTCCATGTATCAACGCTCCGCCAAAATTAATGTCTCACAATTGTTTGATACATGAGCCTTATCACTTCTCAGAATGTGTCCATCAGTCAATTGGGCCGGAACTGGAACAGGCTGTACAGCGACGACTCGAATCTTTTCGAGCAAATGGGCTATCGAGCAATTGTTCTAAAGGGTGAATCATCGTACGGATGTTCGACTCATCTCGGAATTTGAAGGCACTTAACCCTTTACCTAACATGAAGAGCAGACGACACTTGCAAAAAAAATTCTTGATTAACTAATTTTTTTCATTTTTTGTCTCAAAAACATAGGTTATGACCCCTCGTTGGAACGAGCTCGACGAGCTCGTTCCAACGAGGGGTCATAACCTATGTTTTTGAGCCAAAAAATGAAAATATTTTGAAAATTAATTGGCGATTTTTGAGAATAGCGCTGGCCGGTTTTGGCCGTTACGTTGGGTAAAGGGTTAAGACACGGCGATGAACAGTCGGGTATGTATATCGGATGATTGTTATCTGAGGACAGCTGGTAGGAACATTTTCCTTTATTCATATCTTCCATGTCAAAACAACAAAAATCGATGTCATACAGCTTGAAATAAATTTATCGAGTTTTCTCATCTTCAAATAACTAGACGAGTTGAAGAGTCATACGAGGAGTAGTTGCTCGATTAGTTTCGAGTCGTCAGAACATAACCTACCATTATCACTGCTCGACTGGCTATTGCGTTCAGTCATAGAAGTAATATAGGCTTTGATATCCAACAATAGTGTGGCATTGGGCAGACTTAGGTTTGACTGGTCGAGGGCAGAGGACGCAAACATTGTATAGAATGCTAGAGTGAGATAGGCCAAGTTAGTGTCAAAATAGATCGACAAGGACGATTTTAATTGTAAGAATTTAGCCAGATAAACAGGTGACTGTCGAGTCGTTTTCGGTAATTAAATACACTCACATAAAATCGACCATACCTTCTGGAGACTTCAGTAAATTAGATGTCATCAACCCACGTTAACCATGTGGTGTCCCAGAAAGCGGTCTTGTCTGTACCGTTTCGGTAATTTTAGCCATTACAGGGTCGTTTTTCGATACTTAGATATCTTCCCATTCAACCGAACATACTCTCAGAACATATCTACTACATGAGGCGAATTTTAGACGCGACGAGCAGCTCTATATGTGGCAATGTCGGTCTGCCTGTCTGTCGGTCTGTCACCAACGAGTTTAAAAAACACCATAACTCCTAAAATTCTTGATGGAATGACACCATACTTGGTATGCGAGTGTATCTTCATGTTGTCTATACCCTCTCAATAGTGCATGTCATTCGGGTAATTTCTTTCACATTTATGGACTTGTCACCAACGAGTTTTTTTGTCACCAACGAGTTTTAAAACATCATTGGCGTTGCACGAATCGTCTCAGCTTCGGCACTGTGACAGTGCGCTCTAGTTTATATAGTAACCACGTGCAACCATGGCGCTGATCGTTCTTGTTTTGAAAGGTTGTCGTACTGTGAAGAGACAGGGAGGTGAGAGATCTCCGAACCAGTTGCCTCAATATAAGCTTCCAGAGCTTGTATTTTACTTTGAGGTGGCTCCCACACGCTTTTCAAATGGAACGGAATCGATGAAACTGCAATATTGTTCTAATCAGCAAAATGGTTTGCGAGCATTCTTGCCCATTCCATTAAATTCACTGCAGAAATCTCACCAGAAATCATCGCCTTGTGTAGTAACAGGTACCTAATGAGTTCTCCCTGTACTGTTCTACTTAAGGCCATTGCCGATTCGCCATCTTTGATGTTAATAATTTGCAAGGTCAGAGGTCGCTTCGGATGAATACTTCGATCAGATGTTTTAGCTGGAAGAGGTTGGGGAGGGGGCGTGGTCCCTAAAAGGTGAAAATCGTCTGCTACTAGCAGTGTCGCATGTCTAAATTAATAATATTTTGTCCATATACAGTACAAGGCAAAATAAGTTGAAGAATAACCACTACCGGTATAAACTCAAGATGTAATGTTTCCTATACTAATAACACAAGAATCGGACATAAAATATATAAATTCTGCTTTTGACCATTTTATCCTTCAACTCATACTTACATGTCTCACAGTGGAAGCTGTCATATTACAAAAAACACCCACAAAGTGGAAGATCCACGCAGGGCCGAGAAAGGAAATTCGGACTCCGGAGCTAATTCTGTGACGCCCCACGAACCCTTTCAAAAATATCGGGATATTGCACAGATGATAAAGGCATCTGCAGCGAGTGCCGAAGGCGCGATCGATCATAGAGTGGTTGGAGTGAAGGGGTGTGGGGGGGGGGGGGTGTTGGGGGGGGGGTTCTCCTCCAACAAAATTTCGAAATCAGTTATTAAATGGAGTCTTCTGTCGGCTTTTGGAATAAAAAATCACGTTATTTTAAGCCTTCAAAATGACGTTTTTTAGAAGCATGTTTCAAATTTCCAAGTTCATGAATGAGCATCCAATGACCTAGAGCTATATCCATTGACCGCACAATTCTTGAAGTGATAACTTTGTTACGTCAAGTTGATTTAATAAAGTTATTACTTCAAGAATCATGCAGTCCAGGATTACAGACGTCGATCAAGTGCATATCTCCATTCACGATACAGCCCCATTCTTAACTGTTGGCACAAGAGTCGGAACCTTGGGGGAGGGGGACTAGGTCAAACATGGTCTGAAAGCCCGTATTTTAATTTTTTGTTTTGGAACGCCCTTTGAAAGGATGTACCAAACCAAAAAAAATAAAATACAGTTTTTCGGGCCATGTTTGCACTGGGGTGGGCAGGCACAACAAAGAATCTTTGACTCCTGGGCCAACCGCCCCGCCCCAAGTTCTAGGATCTGGGGTTACTACCCCGTGCCCCACCCTCTCCTCGGCCCCGGATCCATGACCAAAATGTGCATACATGGCTATTGTATTACAGAACACATAGGGCGATTTTGTACTTGTCCTCTAAATAGGTGGATATACATATACATATATTTCCATAATATTCTTGCCAGTCTTGTAGGAAGTTTGGGACTGAACCACCAGATAACTAACTTATTAGTGTTCTTTAACACTTCATCCAACGTAACGGCCAAAACCGGCCAGCGCTATTCTCAAAAATCACCAATTTATTTTCATTATTTTTTTCATTTTTTGTCTCAAAAACATAGGTTATGACCATCGATGGAAGGAGCTCGCCGAGCTCGTTCCAACGAAGGGTCATAACCTATGTTTTTGAGACAAAATATGAAAAAATAGTTATTGAAGAATTTTTTTTGAAAGTGTCGTCTGCTTTTCATGTTAGATAAAGGGCTAAACTGCAGATTTGCTTGATGAGTCACAAGTTTTTACTGACTGTCAGGTATGGTCAGAGGTTGATGCCCATGTGCGTTGTTTTGCATAAGCAAAATTCCCGCCAGTGGACCTCAGAGTGGAATTCAGAAATCACTTGACTTACAGTACGAGTCGAAATAAGTTGTAGAATAACCACAATAAACTACTAGTATGCATCTTCAACTACACCAATAGCACAAGAACCAGACATCATTTTCGGGAAAGCTCTCACATCGGTTCTGCTACAACTTGTTTTAATTCATACAGTATTTGTAGACTTGAACATATGCTTCTACCTTGTACCAAGTATTTATACTCATACGAGGGCTTTTTGCCCAGACATTTCATACTCAGCTATTAAATAAATAATTGTTCATTTACAGATTACTTCTACTAAAAATGTTTGGACTGTCTCCATAGCCACGTTTCAATATTTCGTGATTACAAAACAAATTTAAAGTAAGAAATTTTGACTTTGCTGAAATAATCTACAATTGTAGTACTCTGATTTCAAAAAAGGGCTGTACAATATATTTTGTACTTTAATTTTTAAACCTGTACCCACAGATAACATTAAAACTGGAAATTTCAATTTTTCAAACTTACACAAAAAAACATCAAGCAAATCGAATCATGTGACCATCGGAGGAACAATCTTGTTCCGACGATAGACCTCATAATGTGGTTTGGACAAAACTTTTTAAAAAACATTTTTACCTGCTAAATACATGAATTATGTATGTAGTTGCAGTCAATTTGTTAGGTAAATGGTTAGGCAGTGAGGTGTGCGGATTATGGGGATTCTTATCAATCCATTTTCTAATGTTTGAGAAAAGAAATTAACAGTACCAGAAGGGTAAATTGCCAATACTCATAGGTCGGATTTTTTTTTTTGCATATCAAAGCTACGTCAACCAAAAAAATTAGTTTTCCCGAAGTAATATTCTTTCATGGACATTATAAATTATATTTCGAATTTCTATGCATTGGAAAAGTTAATGCAATAGGAATTACAATGCAATTTACTCTCTTAGTCCACAACATGTAAAAAAGGTTGCAGATTACATGTACCTTATTACCCAGAGAGTGAAAATAGGTTGTAAACAAACTACAAAAAATAAGAATCTTCCTGCTTCTCCTTCTACACTGATAATACAATAATCTTATAGTACGTGGAGAGTGTGTTATCACCAAATCACCCGCAGAGTGGAGATTCCCCCAAGCAGTAATTGCAAATTTGTTGCAAAGAATAACCAGCACAAGCAAAGTTTCAGCCAATGGACCTCCGAGTTAGATCCGGAGGTCCATTGGCTGAAACATTGCTTGTGTTTTTTGTCGATATGTACAGAATTTGACAGTTATAGTTTGGGTGATAACTCCACTCCGCGGGTGATTTAGTTACAATCCACTCTCCACGTACTGTACATCATTTTCTGGGAAGCACTGTGTTAGAGATTCACAAAAAGGATGTCCGATTGTTGTGCTCTTAAAATAGAAAACATTACATATATAGTTTAGACCGGTAGTGTTTATTCTTCATCTCATTTTGGCATGTACTGTATATGGACAAAATATTATTTAGACACGCGACATTGCTACTTGCAGACGATTTTCACCTTTTAGGGACCACGCCCCCTCCCCAACCTCTTCCAGCTAGAACATCTGCATGTTATGCTTACAAAATTTTCTATTGATTGGTTGTTTGGATTTTCAAAGTTTGAATTGTCAGTCACGCACCCATCTTCGTGTCGTTTGAGTGATCTATCTGCCGTTTTGTCACTCGTCAACAAAACAAAATCATGATGTCGAGTCTGACTTCGCTTATGGAAAGGGCTTCATTGTGGTATCCATTTGACGAAAAAATCAATATTATTTGGCCCTGTCCGTTAAATGAAGTGTTGAAAGTATGCTATTTTGACTATCGTTACAGTACGTGGAGAGTGTATTATCACTAAATCACCCGCAGAGTGGAGATTCCACCCAAACAATAATTGCATATTTGTTGCAAAGCATAGCCAGCACAAGCAAAGTTTCAGCCAATGGACCTCCGGGGTAAACCGGGTTAAACCCGGAGGTCCATTGGCTGAAACATTGCTTGTGTTTTTTGTCGATATGTACAAAATTCGAAAGTTATAGCTTGGGTGATATCTCCACTCCGCGGGTGATTTAGTTACAATCCACTCTCCACGTACTGTATTAGTATTAAATCGAAAACGCACATTTTCGCGTTTCAAGCGAAACATTTTGTTTGCTTCTATCGCATGTATGACAGTCTTGACAGATAGTCTGATCGAAGTGTTTACCCGAAGCTACCTCTGACCTTGCATATTATTAACGTCAAAGATGGCGAATCGGCAGTGGGCGTATTGTGGTAATAAGGAAGCTCCCTAATGGGAGGCAAGGTTATTCGGAATGGAGACGAATGTTGGGAGGTTGATTAATGCTCTGTACTTTAAGCTTGTATGTCTTATCGATCAAACAATAAATAAATATGACGATAACCCGAGTGTTATTATTACAATGGAACTCACAACGCAGCATCTTTCTCCACAGAACCGCACATATTGACAACAACGGCATTGTTACAAGTTTGTATTGCAAACCTTCAGACTCACACTAGAATTTCCTTCCATCAAGCTGCCATCCACGGCACATTGTCAAGCACATTCCACACAGTCTCGCTATCAGAATCAATGGAGTCAGCTGACAAAGGAGACGTTTTAATGTTGATTCAAGCGCCAATTATGTCTACAAGACAGATAAGTCGTCACTAACAAAAACAAAAAAAATGACGATACTTCATTTTCTCGATGCAGAAAGAGTACCAGAAAGAACTTGACGCGTTTTGAGACGACGAAAAAATGCCAACAAAGATTCGAATATTCTGTGGCATGTTAATGGTTAAGATAAACGGAACTCATATAACATTCACATCAATGAGTGTACACGTACAGGGATATTCGAGAAAAATCGTGTGGTCGTTTGTGATTCGGAATAATTTTACCTGATTTTTCCCCACGAACATGGTTGGCGGGTGTTTGGGATGGGGGCGACGCTCTGCTCTTTGATCTCAGGAGAGGTTATTTCTCTCTATTGCAGAGTATTGGTGGCAGTGCTGGACTTGGATGTAAATTACAATAATGTCACCTTGTTTTATTGTATTTTCTTTTTTAAGTTATTTTATACATCTTCAGATTCGAAATGATGTATATGTAAATATTGCTCACAATTTCCTAATCCATCACAATTTTGTTCAACAGTGGCACGAAAATCGGAACACTGTATGTCACTTGATATGTCTGACTCTGCAAAACCCACAAAATTAATTTTCATTTTAATGTCATTTCATCTCTGCATATCTCCTTCTCTCATTTTTCGCGCCATAAGTTTCTCAGCTCCGGCTATTTCAACCGCCCTAAAAAGAGTGAATAATCACTTTGTAACGGGCAGTGTCAGTAGCTTATTTAAATTGTTGATTTTTATGTTTTAGGCAAGCAGTGGGAAGCCAGGTGTGGGGGTAGGCTAGGGGCCCGTGCCCCCAGCCCCTAAAATTACAGTGCCCCCACCCCCTCAAAATGAGTAAATTGAAGCTGATTACTTACTCACGTACTGCTTTTAAATACAAGCATATGTCGTAATAACGCTTGCCATGTATTTACTAGTTTCTTCTGCAAAATTTGTTTTTTTCAGCTAATTTTCCTCGACCAAAATATTTTTCACTCTAGAGCACACTAACACGTCCATGGAATCTGGGTTCAGTTTCCGACATACGTTCATGGTCCAGAGTAAACCATTTTCCGAGCTGTTAAATGTTTTATTGCTGAATTTTGAAATCCAAAATTTACCTATTTACACGAGGAGTAAACATTGCCCTTTTTTAGAAATTACTAGTAATCTCCTTCCGCATCAGTCAAGGCGTTACAGGTTTAATGGTAGCGTATTAGCAATAATCGTGGAAAAGAAAAACTACGAGAAAGAGCTTTTCAAACAATCTGCAACGTGCGAACATGCTTTGTGCAATCGTATTGTATACACGCAGTTAGAAAACCCCTCATTGACGACTCAGCCGGCCAGAAAAAAATCTATGATAAAAAAGAAGTTCTGAAAATCTGCATCAGAAGAAAACGCAATCTCATCACCTCCAGGTGAGGAAGTGGATCCCACCAAACTACAATCATTATGTAATAGTTACCGACCGAGCTGGAAGTATTTCATGCTTTTGTACAACCAGCCCCGTGCGTCTGGTGACACCGAGCCACGTAACTTACCACTCAGTACGGGATAGGGCGTTTAAATTCATGATGTACCGACGGCGAGGTTGGTACCTAAGTACACCCTGTCCTTTGTTCAATTAACAAAACGCACGGACTCGAGTATACTCGTTGAACCGTAGCTATTCAAGTGACTTCCCTTGAGCAACTGGTCGATTGTTCGGTCAGGTATTTCAAGACACGTGCATATACCGATAAGACAATGGAGGCAGGGTTTAACAATAATTAAGTCGAAAACCATATAGCATGAACAACGGAAACCAGTAGCTGTCGTTACTTTTGTTACATTGAAACATTTCACCGCGTTTATAATTGTAATATTAAATTTGTTTAGTCAATTTTGTTTCATAACATACCTACCACAATTGTTTACAACTGGCTGTAACGTAAGTGCAAGCCCTACTTCGGAGCTTAACTCAAGTTAATATCTTTTCTAAACGAATTTGGAAAAGTAGAAGAGTTCAAAAGCACTATAAAGAGATCGAAAATGGTCAAGCGAGACCGGCGCTCGACATTATAGGTACTCTTCCTGCACACCTCTTGCATTACCGAGCGCATGCGCAACTACCGTGACGTCAATTCCGCCATCTTGCATGGTCGGATTTTTTTTTGTGACTCGTGCTTGTTGCTCTCGTTTTCTTCGTGAACTACTTGTGATCGCTAGAGATATTATTACGGTGCATTTCTGGATATTGTGTCCTTTGACTCAAGCTCTAAATTATTATTATTTTCCTCATATTTATGCTAATTTTAGCTTGTATTCTCTCTGTCAGCTTTGGTTTTGGGGTTTTTTTTGGTAACAAAAACAAGTCTATTCCAAGAGAATACAACTGCCAAAATGAAAATGGAAAGTACTTTCCACTTTACCTCCCACAATTCACAAACAGTATCGCCAACAGTGCGTTGCAGTATTAGCCACGGTGAATATAACTTACCACTCCGTGCCGTCATAACTTTCCCAAACCTGCACAGTATTTAAATCGTGCCAGGAAGACAAATATCTTGAATTCTTCGAAACGCGAAAACAGTTAATTCCAGGACATGAATGACGAGGACCTCTTGTTAACTGGTAGAGCGTTGGAAGTCCATATTTTGGCATTATTCTGAAGTGCAGGTGTTGCAACTGAATGGCTTCATATTCTGTGGATGTGCTTCACATTATTTTTGAATTGAAATTATTTAGTCAGTGAGGATTTGCCTTGTTACATTTTATGGGAGAGTGCCACCAGGCACCCTCCCATAAATTGTAACAGTGCAAAGAGACGTGGAAATTTGAACGACCAGTAATAATTTAACACTCTACCGGTTAGTTCCAAAGATTTGCAAGCACTGGTCAGTTATAGTTTGATAGCTATAGATGCTGCAATGTGGTATATTTGAAGATAGTCCGAATATACTAACAAAACATGCAGATTGTTTCTTCATCCCTTCCAAATATGAAAATAGGGATGATAGATATTTACGCTCAAATCACGTACTATGATCAAACATGTAAAACTGAATTTCTTACCTGCTAAAAAGTGAAACAGTTTCACTATGCATGTCCGTAGATACAAAAAAAGTGAACACTTCGGGGCATCAACAAATACGCTAGGGATGCCGCTCTACCGAGCTATTCAGTGTGAGGGTAAAAACATCGGATAAATGATACACTAATTTTGAGAATACAAAGGGTGTGAAGAGTTATACGTAACACGTACATGTACATTTCATTGGAAGGCACAATGGATTGGACGGCAGATTAAATGTGTGGGCTGAGAACAGTGTACAAATACATAGAAAACATGGAAAAAACTACTCTTTAAAATAATTACTTCATCAATATTACAGTTTTCTTCATGCTTACGCAGAGAATTCATATGAAGCAGATGTCATCAATACATGTTCCTATCCACGTGGATAACAAATTTTAAAAAAATGTGGAAAATCCATGTGGATTTTGTCTGTACACCCAGCTTGGCATGTGTTCCGGTGTAAGGTTATGCAAGGCCTAAGATGTTTAAAACCTTGAACAACTGTATAATAAAAGCAGACAAAAACACTACATGACTGCATGCACATTAACAAGTTAGGTAAAAAGATATTCACTGTGGGGGTGGGGGGTATCCAATGAATGATATCTGCTACACCATGGATGGTATTGTGATTTTTTTAAATTATCACATTCCACGTTGAAAACAAAATTTTCCAGGGGCGGCGGAACCGGGGGGCAGGGGTCTGGGGGAGGGGGGTCTTCAGCCCCTCCACTTTTTTTGCCGGGCCATGTTTTTTGTATGCACATATTTTGACACAACCAATGACTGGTGAGGCAAGGGGCGGATCCAGAACCACCCCCATAATTTCTTCAAACGCTAAAATGTATACAGTCTGTTAAAAAGTCGGTTAACTGAAATAGATCGTAATCTTATAGACATACAAGTACCAAATCCACCCCCAGACAAGATAATCCACAGACGGTATAATTGCTGTTAACGTCTGGTAAAGTATACAGGTGAGGTCTGATAAATAGACCTCACCAGTATGCTTTACCGACGTTAATAACGGCTCTCAAAGTGTGAAATCTTTCAAATACATCTGCAAAAGAATCTCAAAATATCCGCTCAGATGCATGGAAATGGGTTTTTTGGGGTCCTGAAATTTAAGATCTTCGTACGACGACCATCCATCGCCCGATCTAGTCCCCCCCCCCCCCCCCCCCCCCCCCCCAACACACACACTTTGAAAATCGTTCTGCCTCCCCTGCTATCCAGCACCTCCCAAGGACATTGGTAGGGTCACTTTGGTATTTTCAATTTTCTATAAAGTTGGTTTTAAAATTGTCTGCAGCAAACAACTTTTGTTGGATGACCCCTCAACTCAATATCACTAACATAATTCTAGTCAAGTTGATTGCTCTGATCTCCGGCTATGACAGTCCAATGGAGAAGTGTTGATTGTTACTTCTCTAAAGAAGAATCTGTGTAGGGAATTCGAACAGTGAAACATGTTCCATCTGCTTGACTGCCGATGTTGCTAGAGGTTCTGAGCTAAATTATACTGAAACCTACTTCTGGTAGAGGACTCTTTCTTTCTGGGCAGCGTTATCTGCAATTAAACCCAAGCAATCTGTTACACGTTGACTCGAACTAACAGAGGGTGCGGTGCCAGATGGCACAGGTTACACGTTTTTCCACAAACAATGTCACGCTGTTACACAATGAGCTGAACTGGGCACATGCAAACGTGTCAATATATAGACATTCTTGGAATATATTATTTGCAAATCGAAACAACATTTGGGCAAAGTTTCCCACCTTCAAGTGTTTCACTCCCCTTCTTCTACTTCAGCCATCTTCCAACCAGGCGGCTAGCCTTCGGGTTGGAAGAGGATTAAAGTAGAAGAAATGGACAGGACAGTGATCATACCGAGGAATGCTCATTGAATCGAGAGACTATAGTGTGTCATGGTACATTTTATACGATTGTAACTTTTCGGCAATTTGGCTGAACCATGGTAGGCTTGAAAATTTGTGCCCATCCACTTTTGTCGAGCTTCCGTCGCCTCTGGCCACTAATAAGACCACTGATCGACCCTCCAGTGGAAATATGTAAGTAATAAATCAACATTTTCCATCAATTTAATCAAATAAGAATATGATACAGTTAAAACTAGAAGTCCTGTCACGAACTGTGCGCTTATCTAGGCTTAATGGCGCGTAGGAATTGCGCGCAGTTTCCATATCGAATGGCATCCAATGCACGGCAGGTTCTCCTGGTCACTCCTAAGAAACACAGGCAATGCTTCTACCAATGGATCTCCGGATTACCCGGGGGTCCATTGGCTGAAACATTGCTTGTGCACATGCCATGTGTACGGAATTTAATAACCTTTCTATGGTCATAACGCGTAGATTAACGCGCAGAGCGACGTGCTATTTGTGCGCATTTCACGACATGACTTCTAGTTTTAACTGTATATAATCTATATTTGGGGTTTTGTTTAATTATTTTTTAACAGAAGTTAGTTGTTTGATTTGTGATTGTGTAATGATAAGATGAATATAGTTAATCAATGCTAAAAGTAAAAAATGTCCTGTCCCTCAGTACGTAGGCCCTTATCCCAGTTAGCTTGATACTTTTGAACGCCTGACAAGACAATAATATTTGTAAACATTCCACCAAGCCTTTGTAAGTGTTTATTTACATAAAATATAGTTTTAATTGTAAATACATGCACTTTAAACTCAGTTGGGTTTTAAACAACCCATATCAAATGGGTTGATTGAATATGAACCCAATGGGGTTCATATTCGCTCAACTCAGTTGATTTGGGTTAATTTTTAACCCAATTGTTTGGCAGACCCCTACCGTTGCCAAGTCGATTTGTGGGACAACGTACCTTGATATCTGTTTGAAAGGGCATGCCATGCTAGACATTTGTGTAAGATTTTACTAAAAATCATCACTTTAAGTCGTGTTACAGACTCACACGGACAAAAACTATCTTTTTTTCTCTTCGTAAAACGGGCATAACTCCAGAGTGGAAGGTATTGGCAGCATAAACTGTGCCTAAATGGGCATGTCATACTTGACATCCATGTAATATGTTCTAAAGATATCGTCCCCTGAGTTCCAATGTGTTCTATGTGCCAGTAGGCACATAGAACACATTGGAACTCGGGGACGTTATGACCACTATACGTTGAGTAACAGACTCGTGCTGATAAAAACTGTATTTTGTGATGATACAGCGGAACCCAAAGGTGGTATTCTAGCGTTCTGATTGGACAAACTAACTTCGAGACAAAATAAAAGTGAATATCAGCAGAGAATGAAACTTACAAACAACAATATAAAACCACTCACTCCTCTGGTGGATCGCATGTTCTCGTTGTGTATTCACCAGCTGGTATTGTCGTTTATGTACGCCGCCTACCCAGCAAGTGAGATAGTACCGTATGGGTACGTAGTGACATCACATCGCTGAAAACAAACATGGGTGACAATGTCCGTCAGTGGAAGAGATTTAAAGGATAGTTAGCGCATCTTAACTTTCTAAAGTTGTCAGTATATTTAAAACTAAGGGTATGGGACTTTTATATGAACCTTGAAATTTCGAAATATTACGGAATTTGTATAAGCGATGTGCGCATCATTTCACAAATATCAGACATTTTCATGTGGAGTAGTATAAAATATAGAAGTTGGCTTTTTACAATTTGTCTATAATTAATTCGATAGTTTTGACTAATATTCCCTGTAGAAATCCATTTAAAAATACGAAACCCACGTATTCACCATCTTTTGATGTTCTGTAAATATTTTACCGTTTCCTTGTATCAACAGTGTGCCCATCGTGACAATAATACAGAAACTAACCTGTCCATGAATATAAAAATGTAGGAGGGGAGATTTGTTACTTTTTCCAGGGAAGAATTGAAATTTTTAAAAATGCATTCGCGTAACAAAGAGCCAAAGTGGAACTACTTAGTGTTAGTTAGCGTGATACATGATAGGTATTCTTAATGGCTGATTAGGTGTGAAGTTGTTCCTTCTAATTCGCCTGGAAAAAATATCAAAGTTTCCTTTTCTAACTTTTAATAAACGAAAACAACAGACATCTCAGAGAGCAGTCTGTTGGTTTCCTTTATTAAAAATATTGAAAGGAAACTTGACTTTATTTTCTACTGAGGTCATAGGTGTTTTCTCAAAAAACTGCTTGATGCCAAATTTGACCTTTCTTGCTTATCTGTTAATTTCAAAGGAGATTACTTACCGATTTTCATGACGATATAAACCAGGGGTTCAGAACATGACAAGCGATTCCGAACAATAAGTCTTCGACTCGTCGTGATCTTCCCTTAGAACCCGGAGCTCGACTCGGATACATATGTTGTACATCCACATAATGGTAATGATCTCTATTTATCTGTTACCGTTCCTTGTATCAACAGTGTGTGCATCGTGACACATAGAGAAACTGACCAGGGGCCAATACTATAAACCTTTTACAATTGTATTTTCCAAAATTGTATTTTCTAAATATTAATATAACTGACTAAAATGAATCATTAGCATTTTAAAAGATATGGCAATTTGCCAATTGGCAAATTGCCAGATCTTTAAAAATGCTAATGGTTCATTTTAACCCATTTTAAGTCATAAATAGAAAGTACAATTATAGAAAATACAATTGTAAAAGTTTTATAGTATTGGGCCCTGTTCAGGAATATAAAAATGTAGGAGGGAGAAGATGACAGCGGTATGCGAACGATAATACCCGAACACAACCGATCATCAGCGGTACATAAGATAAGATTCGTCGCTCTTAGTCGCGTGGACATCACCACGCGCGGGTAGTGATGTCCACGCAAGCGTTTACCAGGTAATAAAAAAAATAATCATCAACGAAATTTTAATTAATGAAGCACTGGGTTGCGTCCGGTGCTTCATTAATGACATTTTTGATGATTATTCCTATAATTTGTGTTTGGAATCTTATATTAACGGGTCCGTGGAAATATTGCATCCCCGTGGAAAGCAACCAGTCCACGACGGCCGTACTGTATTAGAGCGTGGTGGTAATTCTCGTGCACATTTTGGTCAATTTCTGCCGGACTCGTACATAAATTCACATCACAACACCAAATAAGTGTCACATGTGCTTTTATGGGACTCCATGTTAGTAACCATGTTATAGTGTTGTAATCAGGCAGTCGTCACGTCAGACTAAAACACCTGCGAGTGACAAATAAAGCATGTTAGATTTCCAATGTGACATGCCATTGCTTCGTCAACTGTCCTCAAATATTGAGTATAACCTCTTACCGGAGATGGTATATATAGTTCTTGAAGATTTCCTAGCATACAGTTCGTTCAGACGGCCGCATTTTGGACAAATCTAATCTAATATTAGATTTTGTTTGAATTACATGCGGCGACTATTCGTCTGTCAAAATCAAATAAATCTTTCAGTCACATATCAGATGAATCGTCATCTGAGAGTGACGCGTTTAAGGCATCTATTAGATTCGATGCGTCGTTTGATTCAGACACTCAAAAGAACGACGAATCTTATCTTAAGTTCCGCCGATGTTCGGTTGTGATCGGGTATTATCGTTCGCATACTGGTTTATGCTAACCAGGGAGTCCGAATCACAATAGATTCAAATTACTTATGTTGGAAATGTCCAAATCGGGTTCACCAGGGAAAGAATTAGCAACCCAAAGGGGACTGTCGCATGTATACCGGGCAATGGAATTATATTCGACGACAGTGTGTGCGTCGGAATCGATGAGTATTAGGTGCGACTGGAAGCGCATCTGTCTACTAGAAACGGCTGCCTTCACCGACTCAGCTAAAGATTAAATCTAAAATTAAACAAAATGTGCTACTTTATCTTTTTACAGTTTACTTATTCTAATAAAAACTAATTCTACCTTCTTCTTTTAAGCAGGTACACATAAGATGCTTTTTGACCAGCACTCCAATAACCGCTATGGACAGTCTAACCGTTATGAAAACAGCTACTCCCATGGTTCCTGAACATCCTCCACTCCATCCCTAAAAGTGGTCGACCACTTTAAGGGAGGCGAGCGTTGGTCCTGCGTCCCGACTTTACCCCTTTTTGTAAGCGCCTTGCGCATCTTTTGTCCCAACCCAATAGGATTACAATGCAGACCTGCCCCCGAACCAGGGAAGTTCGGGTCTTCTTTCTGGTGGTCCCCGAAAGGGGTCGTTGTTGCTTTCTTGCAAAGAGTCCAGCCAAATAGAGACAGCTTGAGGCAGATTATACTTGCCAGTGATGGCCATCACTCAAAATCATCCTCAAGGTGGCAGACTTTACCTGCCTGAAAACCTATCTACCCGGCCTGAAAACCTAGAACCACTGCACCCTCGGGGAGAGGTAGTACCTTTGTGAGAGGACCCAACCTCTCACACTGGTCCTCACCGGAGGGTTCAACCGACATCAGCCACAGAGACCATCCCGCTGCAACCGTTGACACCTGCCGAGTACCTGAGCCTGTTCCTCCTTCAACACGCCTAGACATGCGAGAATTGATCATCTACAGTCATTTAGGGTCGAAAGGGGCTTGTTCTCCATACCGTCCCTGCGCGCCTTCGGTGCGCGAAACCATTCCTTTCGATCTGACACAATTAGATTTGATTCGTCCAAAATGCGTCTGTCTGAACTGGAGGTAACGGGACATCCAATGAATGTGGACAATGGGTAGTCACCGAGATGTGAAATGTATTTACGGAAATGAATGCCCAAACGTAAACGCTAATGAGTGATATGGATGACTGTAAACTATTATCATTTGCTGGCAACAGTTATGGCGTATTTTCTGTTATCCCTTTACCCAACGAATCTGCCGCATACGCCTGCGTAATATACAATTTCAGAAGTTGAAAAAAACTATTTTTTAAAGAATTTCAACAAAACCATACCAAGTGATCCCTCATTGGAACGAGGGGTCGCATGATAAGGTTTTGTTGACTTGTCTGAAAAAAATATATTTAAAGTTATAAATTTTAACATTGTCTATGTTGAGTAAAGTCTTATAAAAGCCACCGGTGGGGAAAAAAATCTTGATCAACGATAATAAGTCGCTACTAGCTATATATTGCGCTAAAAAATCGGTGCTTACTCCGGGGCTAAATGAAGTGAGAGTGGTGGGCAAAAATATTTTTCTGCTTCCAATTTAATCCCCTCCACCGCATTTCAACGCAAGATAACATTATATTTTCCCTCCACGTATTACCCATAGGTGAAGGTCCAGGTTCCAGCATCTCCCCTGGGCAAAACGTTCCATGCAACTGAAGCATACTGAGTAGAGTACTTTTTGTAAGGATTACAATTGTTTATTTGTTGTTCATTAGTTTGTACTCTGGGATTTAACGACACATTCAATGGTCACGGTAACATCGTGTCGGACAGTGTTACGGGTGGAGAATGCTGAAATGAACCACTTAGATGCATCGGACAACTGCCAGACTCTCCAATTTACTAACACGAGTCAGTATCGAACGTAAGGTTTAAGTGCCCAGAAACAACTAGATGGCGCATGAAATAGCCCAGTTACATTATACAATCTAGCTTGGAATTTGACGGATGCGTTTATATAAAGTTGACATTTTCCGTGAAAAGTTATGACGAGTCTCGCCACAATCCACACCCGCCCCCCCCCCCCCCCCCCACCCCCGTGTTAAATTAATATCGTGTCTTCGAAGGAAAACTTCTGTGTATCCACTTCCAGTGAATGTTTTCCCCGGCTGCATGGATAGATTTTCAAACTGACACTCCAGGCGGCTTATGCGTCAGAAACAGAAAGACATACGACCATTGCAGGACAGCCGTTGTCTCTGCGTTATAAGTCGTTATAAGTCCTCCCCCTTGATGTGTTTTGTCTGTGCGGTTTTGACGGTGAATGGACATTGCAAGTTAATGTGTAGGTTTTACAGCCAACGGATGCAGGTTAAGTTAAGCCTATTGATGAGTTGTGTCTTCGTTGTACAGCCAATGGATATACATTACAAGTAAAGCCTATTGATGAGTTTTGTCCATGTTATACAGACAATGAAAGTACGTTACAAGTTAAGCCTGTTGGTCTACCGCCAATGGACGTACGTTAAAAGTTAAGCCTGTTGATGATTTTGTATGTGTGGTACAGCCACTGGATAATGCGTTGCAAGTTACGCCTCTTGATGAGTTTTGTCTGTGTTGTACAGTCGATGGATGTACGTTATAAATTAGGCCTATTTGGTGAGTTTTGTTTGTGTGACCAATGGATATACGTTACATATTAAGCTTATTGGTGAGTTTTGTCTGTGTTGTATAGTCAATGGAGGTACGCGTTACGGTAAGTCTATTGATGAGTTTTGTCTGTGTTGTACAGCTGGTGGATGTGCGCTATCAGTTAAGCCTACTGATTAGTTTGTTGGACAGTCGTTGGATGTGTGCAACACGCTGAAGTATTGCGTCTGTGTAACACTGCCGATGCATGTACTTTATGAGTTCTGTCCCTTGATGCGTTTCCTCCACGCTGTAAAAAGTCCGATGGATGTACGCTGAATTGTTTCTCCAGATACTTTTTCGTCCAGGTTGTTGTACAACCGGTGGGTGTACGCTATTATTTAAGCCAATTGATGCGTTGTTGTACAGCCGTTGGATGTGTGCTTTTAGCTGAGGCATTGGGTCTGTTTTGCACAGCAGATTGTTTCTTTAGATACTTTTTCATCCAGGTTGTTGTACAGAAGTCGGATGAACGTTGTGGCGAAGTGAGCTCTCTCCTAAGCTATGTGAGCTTGACTTAACTAGTTAATCGTCAATTTTAGGTAGAATTTATTCTGTGGCAGTGCGATATTTGAACCGGGATAACAAATTCATTTGTACCTCAAGTTAAAATGTAAAATTGCAACACACTCAAATTATTACTGCACCACTTGATCAAACCTACAAACTGTTTACATTACCCACTGCAAAATCTCATAATAACTTCAGTTCATGACTTGATGTAGGTTGGGAATATCTAAAGTGCATTTTGTCATTAAGAAAGTAAAATACAATTTAATGAAATTGTCTTTAGTAAATTTATTTAAGTAATCAAATACTATTTATCGGGATAGGTGTCACACATATTTCTGAAACAATAGTTAATCGTTTCCGATAAAACGAACTTTCTGAATGGTGCTAATTTGCTGCTAATGAACCTACTTTATTAGTTAGGCTAATTGATGCATTTTTTCTGCGTTGTTGTGCAGCCGATGGATGTACGTTATAAGTTAAGCCTCTTTATGTATTGCATATCAGATGTTGTCCAGTCGGTGGATTTACGTTATAAGATAAGTCTGTTAATTCAATGCATCTGCATTGTCGTTCAGCAGACGGATGTGCGTTATAAGTTATGCCCCATGATGCATTCCATCTGCGTTGTTGTACATTATAAGTTAAACCTCGTGATAAATTCCATCGGCATTGTTGTACAGCCGATGGATAATCGTTATAACTTGAAAGTCAAACCCATAATGCATCCCATATGCGTTGTTGTACAGTCGATGGGTGTATGTTATAAGTCTCTTAAAGCATTGCATCTGGGTTGTTGTACAGCTGATGGATATATATTATTGTTGTGTCCTTTGATGTGTTTGCCTGTGTTATTGAGTAGCTAATGGATGTACGTTATCATTTGTGTCACTTGATACTTTAGACCTTTATTGTTGCATTGGTGATGGGTGCATGGTATACGTTAACCTTGTTGATGTGTTACGTCTGTCGTGCACAGTCGATGGACGTACGTTATGCACTTTGTCTGCACTGTTGTTCTGCCGGCGAATGTAGTTACACGTTAAGCCCCTTGGTGCGTTTCGTCTGTGCTGCTGTACAGCAGTTGGATGTGCGCTATTAGTTAATTCCCTCGATGCGTTTCGTCTGCATTGATGTGCAACAGATGGCTGTAGACTTTAAGTTAATACCTTTGGTGCGTTACGTCTGTATTGCTGTACAGTCGATGGGAGTCATGTTATAAGTTAAGCCTATTGATGTGCTTTGTTTGTGTTGTTTATCTGCCGATGAATTCACGTTTTGGGTTAAGCCTCTTGGTACATTTAGTCTGCGTTGTTGAATAGCCACGCATACGTTTACCGTGTAATAAAAATCATCATCAGCAAAATTTTAATTTATGAAGCACCGGGTTTTACCCGGTGCTTCATTAATTAAATTTTGGATGATTATTCCTAAATTAGTGTTTGGAATATAATATTATTGCGTCCGTGGAAATATTGCCCACTCATAGAAAGTGACCATTCCACGGCGACCGTACTTTACATCGCGTCCATTGATTCGTTTCGTCTGTGCTGCTGTACAGCAGATGGACGTACGCCTCGATGATTTTTATCTGCTTTTCTTTACAGCCGATGGGTGTGGGTTATAAGTTAGCCTATTCATGCGCTCTGTCCACATTGCTGTACATCCAATGGATGTATTTTATACACTGTGTCACTTGATGCGTTTAGTATGTGTTTTTGTTTGACGATGGATGTACGTTATAAATGGTGTCACTTGATGCATGCAGTCTGTGGTGTTGCACAGCCAATGGATGCACTTTATTGTAGTGTCATTTGTTGCGTTTTCCCTTTGATGGATTAGATTTAAGTTGTGTCTCAGGATGCGATTAGTCTTATTGTAAGTCGATGGATGTGCGTTATAAATGTGTCGCTTGATACGAGCTGTCTGTGTCTGGCCAATGGATGTACTTTATAGTTGTGTCCCTTGATGAGTTTCCCTTATGTTCGATTATGTTATAAGTTGTGTCTCTTGATGCGCTGCGTCTGGGTTGTTGTGTAGCTGACTGATGTACACGGTAAACGTTAAGCTTGTTGAGGCATTTAGTCTGTGTTGGTGTGTAACCGATTAATAACCGATTGATATACGTTACCTGTTAAGCTTACTGGTGCGTTTCACCTATGTTGCTGTACAGCCGATGCATGTTTTTGATAAGATAAGCCAATTTCTGCCTTCCGTATGCCTTGCTGTACAAACGGTGGATGTACGTTTATACGTTACACCTACTGATGCGTATTGTCTGCGTTGTTGTGCAGCCGATGAACATACGTCATAAGATAAGCCTATTGATTCGTAAATTATGTCTTGCTGTACGGCCGATGGATGTACGTTATACGTTGAGTCCCTCTATGCGTTTCGTTTGCGTTGTTGTGCATCCGTTTGGTGCACTTTCTCAGTTAAGTATCTTGTTTTATCGGCGTAGTTGAACATCGAATGGATGTACGTTATAAGTGATGCCTCTTGGTGCTGTTTGTATGTGTTATTGCAGAACCGAAGGATCTACGTTCTAACTCAAGACTTTCGATGTGCTTTGCCTGGGTTGCTGCACATCCAAGGCTTGTGTACTTTAAGCTAGGCCTATGGGTGCGCTTCGTCTGTGCAGTAAATGTAAATTATAACTTGTGTCTCTGGATGCGTTTCGTCTGTATTGTTGTACAGGCGATGGATGAACACTATATGTTGTGTCTCTCGATGCGTTTTGTTTGCGTTGTTGTACAGCCATGGATGTACGCTCAATATTGTGCTCCTTCGTGCGTTTCGTCTGCGTTGTTGTCGAGCCGATGGATGTAGGTTATAAAGTGTGCCCCTTTATGCGTTTCGTCTGCGTTGTTGTAAGGTCAAAGGATGTACGATATAGGATGTGACACTTGATGTATTTCGTCTGCGTGGTTGTACAGCCGATGGATTTAGTTTATAAGTGAAACACCTCGATACGCTACATCTGCATCGTTATACAGCCGATAGTACTATACGCTGAGCCTGTTGATCCTTTACGTCTGCGTTATTGTACTGCCAATGGATGTACGTTACAAAATTAAGGCTGTTGATGCGTTTTATCTGGGTTTTCTGTACAGCCATTGGATGTGCGTTATACGTTAGTCTACTGATGCGTTTCCAATACGTTTATGTGCAGCCAATGGCTATGTGGTATGAGTTGTGTCCTTGGTGTATTTCCTCTGTATTGCTGTTCAGCCGACTGGTGCATGTTATAACTTAAGCCCCTTGGTGCATTTCACCTATTCTATTGTACAGCCATTGGATGTACATGACAAGTTTATCCCCTTGCCGCGTTACGTTTATCTTGCCGTACAGCCGATGTATGTACGCTATAAGCATTTTAAAGTTAAGCCCCTTCCTGCGTTTAGTCTACACGTTATACGTGGTGTACCTTTATTTGTTTCGTCTTCGTTGTTGTGTAGCTGATCGACGTTCGTCATAAGTTAAGTTGATGTATTTCGTCTGTGTTGTACAATCAATGGATGAAGAGTACAAGATGTTCCGCTTGATATGTTTTATACGTCTTGTTGTACAGCCGATGGATGTACGTGATAAGTTGTGTCTTTGGATGCATTTCGTTTGTGCATTCTAAAATGGGTTGAGTTGAAAGTCAACCCAGATTAACTGGTTGAGTAAATATGAATACAAGTGGGTTCATATTCACTCAACCCAGCTGATTGTGATTAATTCCACACCCCACACCCACTGATTTTAGAGTATGCCACTGTACAGAATATGGATTACGTTATAAGTTGTGGCTTTTGTCTGTACTGTTATATAGCTAGGGAGCAAGGTGGCTAAGTGTGTGCGGCATGGTACTTCAAACCGAAAGGTTCACGGTTCCATCCCCATCAGGGCTAGCTGCGTTGTGTCCTTGGGCCATTGCACTTAATCCCGATTGCCCAATTGGGGGAACGGTGGCGATGTGCATCAAGACGTAGTGCACGCCAACAACCAATGCTAATCCTGCTTGTGTGAAGTTTGTACTTTGGAGTGTCTGACAGTTGCATCCGTTGCTCGGACGTTTTCTCCGGGTACTCCGGCTTCCTCCACCGGTAAAACTGTCCGACACGAGGTGGCCCTGGCGGTCGAAAGTGTCGTTAAACGCAAATACATAAATGAATGTTGTTTTACTGATCGATGAACTTTATAAATTGTGTTCCTTGGTGCGTATCGTTTTTTTTTTTGTGTACAGCCGGTGGAGTTACGTTATGAGTTGCGTCCCTTGATGAATTTCCAATAAAAAGTTGTACAAGCAATACATGTACGTGTTCAGTTAAGACCCTTGATGCATACCATCTATGTACTTTACAGCCTACGGCTGTGTGTTAAAAGTTATGCCTCTTGTTGTATTTCGTCTGCCTTACTATACAGCCAATAACTTCACATTATAAGTTAACCCTTTACCCAACGAAGACGATATCAAAATTTATTATTTCAAATATCATTTTTTTTAAATTTCTCAAAAAATTTCAACAAAACCATATCATGTGACCCCTCGTTGGAACGAGCTCGATAAGCTCGTTCCAACGAGGGGTCACATGATATGGTTTTGTTGAAATCTTTTGAAAAATAATATTTTTTCAACTGCTGAATTTGCATTTTACGCGGGCGGATGCGGGCGATTCGTTGGGTAAAGGGTTAATCCCGTTGTACAGCCGATGAATTACGAAAGAAGTTGTGTCTCTTGATGCGTTTCGTCTGTGTAGTTGTATCGCTGATGGATGTACATTATAATTTGTGTCTTTTGATGCGTTTAGTCTATGTTGTTGAAGAACAGATGGATGCACGTTGTAAGTTAAGCCTAGCGATGCGTTTCGTCAATGCTATTATTCATCCGACGGATGCACATTATAAGTTTTGTCCACTGATGCATTTCCTCTGCATTGTTGTGCAACAGAAGGATTTGGGTTATATGTTATAAGTTAAGCCTATTGTTGAGTTACAGTCGATGGATATTTGTTGCAGGTTAATTCTATTGATGCATGTCGTCTGCGCTGCTGTACATTCGACGGATGTACATTATAAGTTAAGCCTCTGTGTGCATTTCGTCTACATTGTTGCATTCTGAAATCAGTTAAAGATCAACCCAAATCAACTGGGTTGAGTGAGTATGAACCAATTAGGTTCATATTCGCTGAATCCAGTTGCTGTGGGCTTGTTTTTAAACCCACCTGATTTTATAGTGTGTACTATCGGTGGATGTATGGTATGAGTTGAGACTGGGCTATTGGTATGTTTCGTCTGTATTGTTGTACAACCAATGCATGCACGTTACATGTTGAACCTATTCATGCGTTTCGTCTGTGTTGTTGTACAGCCAATGGATGTACGTTATAAGTTTCGAGTTTTGTGATTATAATGGAATATTTCTTTGAAATAGATCTTTTCTATTTTGATTAAAATATTGTCATCTTATTAGAGACGTGGAAAGCATTTCTAATTTGAGGACAGGGTCACACAAAGCCATGTACTCAATGAATACATCAGTAGTGGTTTAAGTGCCTTAGTGGCATGGCAGTAACACAAAAAAAGTTCTGACTTGGGTCAAACACACGTTTACATTGCACAAAATGCTGCATGTATTTTCGCTCCCTCCTATTTCACAAATTTCTCGATCGGGGAATTCATCTCATTCTATATAATAAAGTGAAGCGAACGAGGGACCCCCTTTCGAATTCACCCTCTGATATGTTCATACCAAATGGCCAGAGGGTTTGAAATGTATTGATCCAAAACAGCTTCTAGTTTTCACATGAATGCACATGTTTAATTTCATCGGATGTATTTTGATTGGTGGTTGTGGTGATGGTGAGTGTATATGTGTGTGTTAGGGGAGGGGTAGGTGTGCGTGTATGTATTTAATGTAAAAGAAACGCATTGATACAAACATTTCCTTCTGTTATCTTTTTTTACTTATTGCAATGTGTGTGGGTATGCGTAAGGATGTGTGTGAGGGAGGTGGGTGGGGGAGGGGTTGTATGTGTGCGGCATTTTTGGAAGACACAAATGGGAAACCAGGCCTTCAGAGTGAGGATAGAAATAAACAATGATGTCCTACGGTTAAACGATATGAAGGTCGTACATTAAAGCAAAGGGAATCCAGTAATGGCCACACATGATCAAACTAGAGGTGGGCTCCAGGCGTAGTTTTCTTCACGAAAAACACACTAATTCAGCAACACAGACAATATCTAAAGGTATGGGGCAGAAACCAATTTCAAGTTATGGTCACTGTGAGCTTTTACTGTTCCCATGCACAATCCAACTCTGCGACAAGTTTGGTTTCGATCGGCCGAGTAGAACTTGAATTAAAGAACTGCAACCTACTTCGTTAAGAGACGGACGGCCTGTCCGACAGTCGAACACACGGACAGACATAATGTAATGTCAAACACTATCAAATTTGAACGAAATTCAGGCTTAGACAAACAAAACGTTGATGTGAACAGATTCGTATCGTCCAGAGAAGCAAAATGGTATCTTGTGGCCTTAACATCTAAATGAAATGTCCACACCTTCTTATAATTTTCGACACGCTATCTACATAGTTATACCACACATCTTCAAGAATTTTTATTTGTTAAAAAACAGCCAGTGGTCAAGTTCTTTTTCCGACACTATTTTGATCCCGTTCTGGAATAGTCCGTTTCTTTGATCGATTTGAACACCACCCACCCAGCTCCAGCCCGTCCTGACATACACAAATTTCCACCACTCCCTACCTTCTCTCCTTTTCACACACACACACGGTCTCTCTTTATTGCCATGCACTCACCCCGGAAGCTGCCTGTTGTTTTCGTTCATAAAAAAGTAACTTAACTCTATTTTCTAATGATGCATAGGACATAGGTATTTTCTTAGCAATTACTTACTTCTTAATCAGACCCTCCCCGCGCGTTCTATAATTTCAAGGGAGATAACTTCGTCGAAAGTCGACTTTCGATTTAATTAGGGATGTACCATTATACTACGCATGAAACGTCATAAAGAGAGACGTATGGATAGCAATCGGTTGTCGCAGAGATAAAGACCAGAAGTATTGTTAAAAACAAGAAACAATGCCGAGAGAACAAAGATTCATAGGAGGTAGTCAGAAGAAATAAATTCAGTAGAAGAGGGCATCAGTTAACCCTTTACCTAAAATGAAAAGCAGACGACACTTGCAAAAAAATTCTTGAATAACTATTTTTCTCATTTTTGTCTCAAAAACATAGGTTATGACCCCTCATTGGAACGAGCTCGACGAGCTAATTGGCAACTTCTGTGAATAGTGCTGGCCGGTTTTGATAGTTACGTTGGGTAAAGGGTTAAGTAAAAGATAGAAGTTGTAGCTTGTGGTGAGACCCCGAAGAAACAGTGATACACTTTAAAAGCAATAGACAGTAATAGATAAAGCTCACAATGGACAGAGCGTAGTAATCGTGGTAAAAGCTACTGGATGTGGCCGTGGAAGAACGGGAGGCGGCAGGAATTTATTTTGATCAGAAGTTCACACATGTATAAAACAGACAATTCCCCATCCATTGTTTTCTCAAGAAGTCTTTGCCAATTGCCCCTAAATAATAAGACGAGGACACGAAGGATGCCCTGTTGGAACTCATTAGGGAATTTCCTCATGGGTGTCGTGGCTCCACGTAAGACAAGACGTACCCACGAACGGAATGTAGGCGATCATTGGGGTCAGTTGAGGCTTTTAAGTGCTGTCGCAGAAACCTTCAGAGTTGCTAGTGGTGTACACCTATCTTCATTATCACATCTAGATTTAACAGGTGCAAACCAATTAACAAATGGTCAGTGGTAGCGGCTAGTATCCATATTGGTAGATGGCAACAACGGCGGGGGCCAACCGTTTTTTTTGGAACATATAGCAGTATATCACACGAAACGTCGTTAATTTCGACTTAACAACCCATGTCTTATTTCCTGATTATCAACTAGTGTCTAATCGGCGCGTGGTCCCATAGCAGCAGCATTGTATTCTTGACATGACGTTTACATGACGTCAATTACGACAACAGGTGCAAGTAAAGCGCATTCATGACGTCATGGTGTGAAGCGTCCGAGCCAACGAACTGATTGTCGGTTGTTTTGGGAGAATTTAGCGACAATGAATTAAATAAAAAGCGTAAAAAACATTCGAAAATTCATGTGATATACAGAATCTTTAACTCGTGATGTTTGGATATAAAATTTTTTGAAACTCGTTTGATGAATTCGATTCACAATTCGCCTAAAGGCTCGTTGTGAATCAAATTCATCAAACTCGTTTCAAAAAATCCTATATCCAAACATCACTGATTTGAGATCCTCTATATCCATACTACGATCACAATTAGCCATTTTGCAGAAATATGTGACCTTGAACACCAATAAATAAGTAATAATTAAATAAATATACAGAATGACACGTTCATGTGAATGGGTTAATCGATATGGCATGAGTGCTAGCGCGTAAGGAAGAAATGAGAGGCTGTAGGCCTTGAGTTTTCTCCTTCCGCCGTGTCACAAGTGCCACATCGATTAACCCATTCACCCACGTGTATCATTCTGTGTTTATCAAATTCATCAAACGAGTTTCAAAAAATCTTATATCCAAACATCACACGTTTGATATCCTCTATATACAATGAGTTGATAACCATAAATCTAGTGGCGACAGAATGTAGAATGATAGAATGATAAGTGTCAGCACCGCTGGCTGGTAAAGACAGCTAAGAGTAGTGGTTAATGTAGTAGTTATAGTAGACTCATAGCAGTTCACAGTATTAAAGGTACGGACAGCCCCACAGTTCAGAAAAGCAAACAAACATTATCTACTATTACCATTTGTCATAGGATTCAAGAGCACCGCAAGTGGGTGGGGGGGGGGGGGGGCGCCCCTTTTGTCCTGGGATTAGGGGGCAAGGGGAACAACGAGTGCGTTTTTTCGCCTGAAGTGCACTAGTGGAAAAAAACTGTATTTTCCGATAAATGAGCGACTCTGGAGTATTCGTTTCAAACGTATTTTACGTGTGCCAAAGGCAAAGGGGGTAACGGTGTGTATCGGGTATAATTACAGAGACCAAACGATAATCATCAAATTAAGAAGCTATATAATTAGTGGGGGAGTTCTAAGGCCACATAATGTCCCTTGATTACAACAAGGCGTCATCTGCAATGCAAAAGCATTAATGTCAATATCAATGAGTGTCACATTACAATTTATGATACATTGTAAACTCTCGGTTTTAACTCACACCCAGAGTCGAGAGCCCTTTTATACCCGTGCTCCCTTGTTCTTGGATGATTCCGGCCTTCTTGGTATGATTAAATAGTGACTGGGTGTATGTGTGGGGAGGAGGGTCCAGCAGCGCATTCTCAAGTTTTTCCTCTTTATCTTAATGAATACTAAAGCAGAACACAGTTGGGGGGGGGGGGGGGGGGGGGTACAGGGGACTGGAGTCAATGATTATTACAATGGTCGTTGATTCATGCACCCCACCCCCTCCCCGTACTCAACCTAAGATGTGCCCTACATTTAAACCACAAGTAACTCTTACACTGCTGAGTATTTTCAAGCTATTTTTTTATCAAATCTAGTCGTGGCTGTTGTAAAGCAGCCATGGCTAGATTTGATGAACAATTTATCAAAAAGTAACTCCAGGAACCATTGGTGAAAAAATCCATTCAGTTTATAGGGCCAAAAATTGATTAAATTTGCCCAAAATCTACTTATTTCAGAGTTCTGAAAAAATCCTATCCTGAGCAGGAATATCCACTAACATCATATCAGAAATTAAACTCAAATTGAATGAGGGAAGAGAGGTGTGAACCTGCCTTGTCCCGACTGTGGTGGCTCTCCTCTCGACTGACTAGTATTCCAAACACATCATCTTCGTAGGCGTGCCTTAATGATGTGGTTGGAATATTAGTCAGTTGGGGTTATAGACAAATACTCAAGGCTTCTTGAAAATGTATTATTGAATTAATAAAATATACATGTAGTAGTAGTCGTGGTGCAACTTCTTGTCTAATTAACCCGTTTCGTAAACTGGTTTATCATATGATTCGTCCGTTTTGTTCACTTTAAAACATTTGATATTTTGTTTTCATATTAATCAGTGATAAATAAAGCATTCCGTTAATTTCATTGGTCAATTTCAAACTAGACAATTTGACTGGCTGAACAAAATACAACTGGGCCACATTTTCATAATTTGCATAATTAGAGTTGGGAGCTTTCATTGGTCAATTTCAAAACTGGACAATTTGATTGGCTAAACAAAATACAACTGGGTCGTATTTGCATAATTTCAGTAGGGAGAATTTACGTTATCTGTGCTATTTAGGGTGGGTTATATTGTATTAATCTTTTACCGACAAGAAAAACGCCATTCATTTTTTTTTCTATTTTCACTTTTTGCTTCAATAATATAGGTTATTACCCCTCATTGGAACGAGCTCGACGAGCTCGTTCCAATGAGGGGTCATAACCTATGTTTTGGAACCAAAAAATGAAATTTTTTAGTAACACAGGATGTTTTTTCCAAGTGCCGTCTGCAACTCAAGTTAGGTGATGGGTTAAAAAGTCATACTAAGTGGCTAATTTGTGCGTGTGTGTGTCATATGATAAACAGAATATGAAATGAGTGTTTTTCTCATATAATATTTATGACGAATTTTCCGTTTGGGCTCGCCAAAACGGAAAATTCTTAGACTCGTTTCATAAATATTATATGAGAAAAACACTCATTCCATATCCTCTATACATGCTGCCCCTTCCCCCACCAGCAAGAATCGGGTAGTATCGACATCAATTTGTATGAGCGACTGTGTCACGGTCTGTGTGTGTGTGGCACATATCCAAATATTAAACCCAGTATTGTAAGAAAGTACATCATCATTCGCAAGAGAACACTAATGTCTTAATCTCCTGTCCTAACGAAAATGTCCCGACTGAAAAAATATCGGTGTGGGACATGTCATATCTCGAACCACACCATCACGCCACTTTTAAGGGAGTGATGTAGTTCACTGGTTGCGGCACTGGACTTACAACCGAAAGGTCCACTGTTCGATACCCGCCAGGGGTGACTACGCTGTGTCGTTGGGCAAGGCAATTAATACCGATTTCCCCCGTGGGGGCACGGCGGCGTTGTGTAATAAATCACAGTGCACGTTGGGCAATGTGGCAGTTGCTCGCCGTTGCTCGATGGTTGTATCTGCGTACTCCAGTTTCTTCCATCCGTAAAACTGTTCGACAGGAGGTGATCCTGGCAGTCGAAAGTGTTCTTTAACCCTTTCCACCTACGATTAGCGTGACGTGAAACAAGTTTTTGCGACGTCAAACGCAATCGTTAAAAGTCTGAGCACGTAATATTACGTACCGTACTCGCAACACCCGGGAAGTTTCGTACATACTATTACGTACCGTTGTCGCAAAGGGTTGACAACAGTTACTTTTTGAGGCAAAGACTCCTGTCTGGTTATATCGTTACGATCTTTGTTATATTCAACATAATTTACTTAATACAAAAACAACTAAATAATTTATAGTTCACGACAAGATAACACGTAATCCACTGCTGCCTCATTGTGTGTGTGTGTGTGGGGGGGGGGGGGGGGGGGGCTGAAGTTGGGGGACCAGTACACTCTAAAATCAGTTGGGTTACAAATCAACTCAAATCAAATGGGTTGAGTGAATATGAACCCAGTTGATTTGGTTTCATTTTAACCCAACTGATTTTTATGGAGCCCGGTAGGTCGACACGAGGCCTACTGTGTAACTGTAATCCTATTCGATTCACACTTCGGCAATGAAGCAGCACGTTTGCCAACGCAAACATACTTTGAAGAGCATGTTAAGTTGAAGTAGTTCTCGGGAAGCAAGACTAAATGAATCTTGAATACTGGTTACCATGAAGTGGAAAAACAGACGGCGACACGCCGACAGCGTATGGAGATGTTTGGCAGCTAGAACATGCAGTTACTAATTAACGATCTCCAATTCCACCCTTACTAGATGACCACTCCCCCTTCCCCCCACCACCACCACACACTAGATGAATAAAGAAAACAAATTCGGAAGAATGAAAAGCCTGGTTTTATAAGAAAATCTCGGTAGTTTACATTAGTGGAACCAATGTTTTTTTACGTGGTAGTGGGTGTTGGGGCAACAGGTTCATTTTATTTAATTTTTTTTTTTGTTGAGGCGGGGGAAGGGCTTTTTAGGGGGGATATAGTATTACTAAAATATGACTTTCTGGAGTTTGTACTGGGGAAATTAAACAATGTTACCATCTACCCACAACAGAAATTCTGAAAAGTCTTGAGTAGAGTGGGAATGAGACCATGAAGAGGGGAGGGGTGGTAAATACATGTGGCCTGATAAATGCAATATAGCGTCAATTTTATGAGATGACTTCCATGAAATTCAAAAATAATTATTAGAATATTTAAAACATTGACAATATGGCAATATTTTCCAGACACAGATTGATGTGTATTTTTAAATGACTAATTAAGGATTTTTGCTAGTATTTCTGTTTTATACAAGGATATTCTTTTGCTTTAACTCTCAGAAACAAAACTTAAATCGAATGCCACCTTTGTCACTTAGCTACATGGGTGTATGAGATGGGGAGGGGGTGAGGCACTCTCACCCACCCACCCCCCCTTCACCAATATGCAGTTATTTTTGCAGTTTTCATTGAAAGGGACTGGTATTTTCAGAACAGATTGTTCAGAGGGAGGGGGTATTTTTATAGTTTTGGCAAATATCAAGGCAGTGGGAAGAGCATTTTCATAGGCAAATTCGAGGCAAGAGCCTGAATTTTGATTTTGAAACAAAAGTTCATGGCAGTTTGATTGGTCAGCCCCCATCCCCAAGACAATGTTCTCCAAAAGCCTATCATTTTAGCCACATTCTATCAGTCCTCTTTAAAACTACTTACGAAATGCAAATTCAGAATACCAAATTCCAAATTTAAGATTGACAAGATATTGGAGCAGACACATAAAAAATTATTTTGTTTTGAACCAGATACCAAGAAACAAATATTGACAGAACCGTTCAGATAACAAACTGGTGAAGTATAGTACTAGTACAAATTAATGTAAACATTAATCATTGAAAATATTATCAACCAAAATAAGTTGAAGCTTACTGTTGAGAACAACCCCCCCCCACACCCCTTATTTCTCTTTCAGCCTCTGACTAAGACTGTTGGATACTCATTTCGTGAGCTTTCGAGAAAATGCTGTCAGGTTGTAGATGGGCGGGGAGTTTGCAAAAATGGTGTACAAACTAAATTACTTGTGGAGACAAGGTATGACATTTTCTTGCAGTTATCATGCAATATATTTCTCCCTTTGTATATCTGTATATGTGGACAACCTAAAGCTTTTATTTGTAAGTGCAGTCCATTTCAAACAAGGGTTATCAAGACTTGAGGTAAAATAAAAAGAAGGCTAAATTTCAAGTCAGAAACTTTATAATGTTGAAAAATAAAGTGCAAACTTACCAAGACTGCAGAGTTCACTCAGAGTCAGAATGGAATCTCAAACTGCCTCAGGCTCAGTGACACTAAACGATCGAATCAATGGCCCGGAAGGTTAATTATTGTACAAATGTCTTTTCTCGTCCAGTGTGTATTTTTGTTACAGTGCAGAACAGAAGTCACCGATGTCCACATGCGATAGCCTCGTGGCAGTAGTGCATGTATCGTCAAGCCGAGTTCAAACTTATATTTTTAGTTTCAAATTCAGTTTAAAAAGCACGAAATTTAAACAGAGCGGCCAGTTCGCACCGTATTCAAATTTAAATCATTGTACATTTTCTATCCTCCAGATATAATGATGCCTGCACACACACTTTTGAAAACACATTTGAGACCTCATAATTTGTGACGTCTGATATACTGAACGCAATCTTTTGAGTTTTGAGTGTTCGGATCGACATTTTTTGCGAATAAAATGAATCAACAGCGATTCTACAGGTGGCAAGGTCAAAGACTTAAGACTGGTTCAAATTGTCGACTATTTAATTAAATTAGCGATTAATTACATTGAATTCTTTTTCATAGTTGGGTGTGTAATAAATACAGAACCACACTTATGTATGAATGGGTTAACGATTACTGGACTCGATGGTGTGGCGCTGTACCACCGCCTCTCGTGGTATCCCTGCGCCACTCGCTCTCGTCCAGTAATCGTTAACCCATTCAAATATAAGTGTGGTTCTGTATATATACTACACGGTTACGTATTCTAGCAAAATATGAATTTGACTCATTAAAATTAATGACTTCACTTTATTGTGGAATAATTTTAGTGGTATTCACTTGAAACACTCTCCAATCAATTAACGTTAAGATCTCTCCGTTTATCGCGAAAAATGTATTATCAGAGATTTTGGTGCTGTTCCGTACATCATAGCGTGGTTTATCGTTGCAAAAAGAAACTGAAGCGGCGGAAAGTCCAAGGGTACCCCCTCCCCTATAGCTTCTTATCCCTCCCTCCTACCTCCTAAAAAAACTTCTAATTGCAGTAAATGGCCGACAAAGTAGTAAAGGAAAGCAAAGAACGACATTATAAAATGCATATGCGTACAGGCCATGGTGACTGGAGTGAAGGGTGGGGGGGGGGGGGGGGGGGGGCTGCGAAGTCGGGGAAAATCTATTTTTTCTGGCAGTTTTCATAATTTTGGGGGGCAAGTTTCGTTGACCTACCTGCAGTGTCAAACATTCAGTCCATTGTCTGTAAATAAGGGATATCGCCCTCTAAGACCAAACTTGGAACCAAAGTCCGTAATATATATTTTTTGGCATGGAACGTCTCACAGGACGTGCCACACCAAAAAATTATTATATTACGGACTTTGGGTGCTAGTTTGGACTACAGTCCTATCAGGGTGATAACGCGCCTGATGACTTTGGATACACAGGCCTAAGAGTTTTTTTTTTCTTTTTTTAAAAAAAAACAAAACATTTCCCGAGACAGCATACACCATGCTGTTGGGAGTGGACAGAAAGTAATTGTTGAATTTGTATGAATCGAAAGCAAACAGGTTCAGGGTTTGATATGCCAAACAATATATTGTAAAAGTTATTGACTAAAATCAGCAACTGGAGAAGTCACATCTGAGGCACCCGTGTCAGGGCAAAGCTCCACGCGGATGAATGTATTTGACAACACAGAAAATTGTTCTCGGAGCCTCAGACTTAAAACAATTTCTCTAGGGAGGCCCCCCAATCCCCATCAACGGAAGGGGAACACACATTACTTACAATCAGGCTCAGGAAAATTAGGCCTTTTAAACAAACGTTTTGATTTTTTTTCCATACATCAGTAGGGAACGTCATTTAATCATAGTCGTACGGGCCTTTTTTTAGAAGAAACTGAAAGATGTTTTCCGGCATCATTGAGGCACGTGGAACCGAGGTTCTAGAGCGGGGGCTAGCGGCCTTCTACCCCAGGCCCGAAGCCAGCTGTATCTAAAAACCCAACATAGAGGAGTGGGTAGAGTGGGCGGACTCTTGTGTGCCGAAGGCATAGCAGTAGTAGGAGAAGGATGGATCGTGCCAATTCAGGGGGATCTCATGGGTGATCTCATATGTGACGTCATAGTCACGTGACCTGGTGACGTCATGTTGTGTTGTCATGGTAACCCGCGAGAACGGCCATCTTGTGACGTCATCTCCATAGAGATACGTGGTGTGAGTGCACATGCGCAGCGCGTGTTGTTAGGGTGACACGTGTTTCCGTCGTCTATTTTGTATACTGGAGGCCGCCATCTTGGTTTCTATGATAGCACGTGGTTGCTATGTGACCTAAAGTCTTACAACAAGACAGGTGTATGTTCGGAGGGTGTGTTCGATTGAATCGGAGTATTACGAATTACTCAAATAAACCCGACAAGTTGTACTATTTCGAATTTTTTTCAGAATTCTCTGCTTCTTTCTATATATCCAATAGTTTTCATCTATCTAACCATGTTCCTTTGCCCAGGAATATACTCCAGTAACGTAGAAGAGCCTATCAACTGGAACAGCTTTGCTTAATGTTACTATATTTACAATCTCTGGTCTATTCTTGTTAGTTCTGACCCTATTCCAAGTACTCTTGTAGTTTCCTGTATCTAGCTCATTTATATAGATTATAACTAACCAATCAGATTGCTTGATTTTCCATAATCTGTATGCAGAGTTATTTCCCTTGTGTATATCAAAAAACATTCCCAAAGCAAATAAGCCAAGAGAGTAATTGCTCCATGAGCAATTGCTCGAACGACTCTAAGCCCATCGAGCAAATTGATCCTTAGAGCTATTGCTCGGTCGAGTGACTCCACATACTGCTCGAACGACTCGAATCCCATCGAGCAAATGAGCCATAGAGCAATTGCTCGTTCGAGTGACTCCACATACGACTCTTCGACTCATTTCAGTATTTGAGGATACCTATAGCCCGGCAGTGTATTTTTTGAGGATACCTATCGAGGATACCTATCGAGGATACTTATCTGAGGATACTATTTCCTGTATCACAAGGCATACCTATCCCAAATATCCCTCATAAGCTATCGAGCAGTTACTGAAAATCATTGCTCGAATGACCCGAAACCCATCGAGCAAATGAGCCTTAGAGCAATTGCTCGATCGAGTGACTCCACATACTGCTCGAACGACTCGAATTCCATCGAGCAAATGAGCCATAGAGCAATTACTCGTTCGAGTGACTCCACATACGACTCTTCGACTCATTTCAGTATTCGAGGATACCTATGGCCCGGCATTGTATTTTTTGAGGATACCTATCGAGGATACTTATCTGAGGATACTATTTCCTGTATCACAAGGCATACCTATCCCAAATATCCCATATAAGCTATAGAGCAGTTACTGAAAATCTTTAACCCTTTCCACCTACGATTAGCGTCACGTGAAACAAGTTTTTGCGACGTCAAACGCAATCGTTAAAAGTCTGAGCACGTAATATTACGTACCGTACTCGCAACACCCGGGAAGTTTCGTACATACTATTACGTACCGTTGTCGCAAAGGGTTGACAACAGTTACTTTTTGAGGCAAAGACTCCTGTCTGGTTATATCGTTACGATCTTTGTTATATTCAACATAATTTACTTAATACAAAAACAACTAAAGAATTTATAGTTCACGACAAGATAACACGTAATCCACTGCTGCCTCATTGTGTGTGTGTGTGTGGGGGGGGGGGGGGGGGGGGCTGAAGTTGGGGGACCAGTACACTCTAAAATCAGTTGGGTTACAAATCAACTCAAATCAAATGGGTTGAGTGAATATGAACCCAGTTGATTTGGTTTCATTTTAACCCAACTGATTTTTATGGAGCCCGGTAGGTCGACACGAGGCCTACTGTGTAACTGTAATCCTATTCGATTCACACTTCGGCAATGAAGCAGCACGTTTGCCAACGCAAACATACTTTGAAGAGCATGTTAAGTTGAAGTAGTTCTCGGGAAGCAAGACTAAATGAATCTTGAATACTGGTTACCATGAAGTGGAAAAACAGACGGCGACACGCCGACAGCGTATGGAGATGTTTGGCAGCTAGAACATGCAGTTACTAATTAACTATCTCCAATTCCACCCTTACTAGATGACCACTCCCCCTTCCCCCCACCACCACCACACACTAGATGAATAAAGAAAACAAATTCGGAAGAATGAAAAGCCTGGTTTTATAAGAAAATCTCGGTAGTTTACATTAGTGGAACCAATGTTTTTTTACGTGGTAGTGGGTGTTGGGGCAACACGTTCATTTTATTTAATTTTTTTTTTGTTGAGGCGGGGGAAGGGCTTTTTAGGGGGGATATAGTATTACTAAAATATGACTTTCTGGAGTTTGTACTGGGGAAATTAAACAATGTTACCATCTACCCACAACAGAAATTCTGAAAAGTCTTGAGTAGAGTGGGAATGAGACCATGAAGAGGGGAGGGGTGGTAAATACATGTGGCCTGATAAATGCAATATAGCGTCAATTTTATGAGATGACTTCCATGAAATTCAAAAATAATTATTAGAATATTTAAAACATTGACAATATGGCAATATTTTCCAGACACAGATTGATGTGTATTTTTAAATGACTAATTAAGGATTTTTGCTAGTATTTCTGTTTTATACAAGGATATTCTTTTGCTTTAACTCTCAGCAACAAAACTTAAATCGAATGCCACCTTTGTCACTTAGCTACATGGGTGTATGAGATGGGGAGGGGGTGAGGCACTCTCACCCCCCCCCCCCCCCCTTCACCAATATGCAGTTATTTTTGCAGTTTTCATTGAAAGGGACTGGTATTTTCAGAACAGATTGTTCAGAGGGAGGGGGTATTTTTATAGTTTTGGCAAATATCAAGGCAGTGGGAAGAGCATTTCCATAGGCAAATTCGAGGCAAGAGCCTGAATTTTGATTTTGAAACAAAAGTTCATGGCAGTTTGATTGGTCAGCCCCCATCCCCAAGACAATGTTCTCCAAAAGCCTATCATTTTAGCCACATTCTATCAGTCCTCTTTAAAACTACTTACGAAATGCAAATTCAGAATACCAAATTCCAAATTTAAGATTGACAAGATATTGGAGCAGACACATAAAAAATTATTTTGTTTTGGACCAGATACCAAGAAACAAATATTGACAGAACCGTTCAGATAACAAACTGGTGAAGTATAGTACTAGTACAAATTAATGTAAACATTAATCATTGAAAATATTATCAACCAAAATAAGTTGAAGCTTACTGTTGAGAACAACCCCCCCCCCCCCCCCCCACACCCCTTATTTCTCTTTCAGCCTCTGACTAAGACTGTTGGATACTCATTTCGTGAGCTTTCGAGAAAATGCTGTCAGGTTGTAGATGGGCGGGGAGTTTGCAAAAATGGTGTACAAACTAAATTACTTGTGGAGACAAGGTATGACATTTTCTTGCAGTTATCATGCAATATATTTCTCCCTTTGTATATCTGTATATGTGGACAACCTAAAGCTTTTATTTGTAAGTGCAGTCCATTTCAAACAAGGGTTATCAAGACTTGAGGTAAAATAAAAAGAAGGCTAAATTTCAAGTCAGAAACTTTATAATGTTGAAAAATAAAGTGCAAACTTACCAAGACTGCAGAGTTCACTCAGAGTCAGAATGGAATCTCAAACTGCCTCAGGCTCAGTGACACTAAACGATCGAATCAATGGCCCGGAAGGTTAATTATTGTACAAATGTCTTTTCTCGTCCAGTGTGTATTTTTGTTACAGTGCAGAACAGAAGTCACCGATGTCCACATGCGATAGCCTCGTGGCAGTAGTGCATGTATCGTCAAGCCGAGTTCAAACTTATATTTTTAGTTTCAAATTCAGTTTAAAAAGCACGAAATTTAAACAGAGCGGCCAGTTCGCACCGTATTCAAATTTAAATCATTGTACATTTTCTATCCTCCAGATATAATGATGCCTGCACACACACTTTTGAAAACACATTTGAGACCTCATAATTTGTGACGTCTGATATACTGAACGCAATCTTTTGAGTTTTGAGTGTTCGGATCGACATTTTTTGGGAATAAAATGAATCAACAGCGATTCTACAGGTGGCAAGGTCAAAGACTTAAGACTGGTTCAAATTGTCGACTATTTAATTAAATTAGCGATTAATTACATTGAATTCTTTTTCATAGTTGGGTGTGTAATAAATACAGAACCACACTTATGTATGAATGGGTTAACGATTACTGGACTCGATGGTGTGACGCTGTACCACCGCCTCTCGTGGTATCCCTGCGCCACTCGCTCTCGTCCAGTAATCGTTAACCCATTCAAAAATAAGTGTGGTTCTGTATATATACTACACGGTTACGTATTCTAGCAAAATATGAATTTGACTCATTAAAATTAATGACTTCACTTTATTGTGGAATAATTTTAGTGGTATTCACTTGAAACACTCTCCAATCAATTAACGTTAAGATCTCTCCGTTTATCGCGAAAAATGTATTATCAGAGATTTTGGTGCTGTTCCGTACATCATAGCGTGGTTTATCGTTGCAAAAAGAAACTGAAGCGGCGGAAAGTCCAAGGGTACCCCCTCCCCTATAGCTTCTTATCCCTCCCTCCTACCTCCTAAAAAACTTCTAATTGCAGTAAATGGCCGACAAAGTAGTAATGGAAAGCAAAGAACGACATTATAAAATGCATATGCGTACAGGCCATGGTGACTGGGGTGAAGGGTTGGGGGGGGGGGTGGGGGCTGCGAAGTCGGGGAAAATCTATTTTTTCTGGCAGTTTTCATAATTTTGGGGGGCAAGTTTCGTTGACCTACCTGCAGTGTCAAACATTCAGTCCATTGTCTGTAAATAAGGGATATCGCCCTCTAAGACCAAACTTGGAACCAAAGTCCGTAATATATATTTTTTGGCATGGAACGTCTCACAGGACGTGCCACACCAAAAAATTATTATATTACGGACTTTGGGTGCTAGTTTGGACTACAGTCCTATCAGGGTGATAACGCGCCTGATGACTTTGGATACACAGGCCTAAGAGTTTTTTTTTTCTTTTTTAAAAAAAAAACAAAACATTTCCCGAGAGAGCATACACCATGCTGTTGGGAGTGGACAGAAAGTAATTGTTGAATTTGTATGAATCGAAAGCAAACAGGTTCAGGGTTTGATATGCCAAACAATATATTGTAAAAGTTATTGACTAAAATCAGCAACTGGAGAAGTCACATCTGAGGCACCCGTGTCAGGGCAAAGCTCCACGCGGATGAATGTATTTGACAACACGGAAAATTGTTCTCGGAGCCTCAGACTTAAAACAATTTCTCTAGGGAGGCCCCCCAATCCCCATCAACGGAAGGGGAACACACATTACTTACAATCAGGCTCAGGAAAATTAGGCCTTTTAAACAAACGTTTTGATTTTTTTTCCATACATCAGTAGGGAACGTCATTTAATCATAGTCGTACAGGCCTTTTTTAGAAGAAACTGAAAGATGTTTTCCGGCATCATTGAGGCACGTGGAACCGAGGTTCTAGAGCGGGGGCTAGCGGCCTTCTACCCCAGGCCCGAAGCCAGCTGTATCTAAAAACCCAACATAGAGGAGTGGGTAGAGTGGGCGGACTCTTGTGTGCCGAAGGCATAGCAGTAGTAGGAGAAGGATGGATCGTGCCAATTCAGGGGGATCTCATGGGTGATCTCATATGTGACGTCATAGTCACGTGACCTGGTGACGTCATGTTGTGTTGTCATGGTAACCCGCGTGAACGGCCATCTTGTGACGTCATCTCCATAGAGATACGTGGTGTGAGTGCACATGCGCAGCGCGTGTTGTTAGGGTGACACGTGTTTGCGTCGTCTATTTTGTATACTGGAGGCCGCCATCTTGGTTTCTATGATAGCACGTGGTTGCTATGTGACCTAAAGTCTTACAACAAGACAGGTGTATGTTCGGAGGGTGTGTTCGATTGAATCGGAGTATTACGAATTACTCAAATAAACCCGACAAGTTGTACTATTTCGAATTTTTTTCAGAATTCTCTGCTTCTTTCTATATATCCAATAGTTTTCATCTATCTAACCATGTTCCTTTGCCCAGGAATATACTCCAGTAACGTAGAAGAGCCTATCAACTGGAACAGCTTTGCTTATTGTTACTATATTTAGCAATCTCTGGTCTATTCTTGTTAGTTCTGACCCTATTCCAAGTACTCTTGTAGTTTCCTGTATCTAGCTCATTTATATAGATTATAACTAACCAATCAGATTGCTTGATTTTCCATAATCTGTATGCAGAGTTATTTCCCTTGTGTATATCAAAAAACATTCCCAAAGCAAATAAGCCAAGAGAGTAATTGCTCCATGAGCAATTGCTCGAACGACTCTAAGCCCATCGAGCAAATTGATCCTTAGAGCTATTGCTCGGTCGAGTGACTCCACATACTGCTCGAACGACTCGAATCCCATCGAGCAAATGAGCCATAGAGCAATTGCTCGTTCGAGTGACTCCACATACGACTCTTCGACTCATTTCAGTATTTGAGGATACCTATAGCCCGGCAGTGTATTTTTTGAGGATACCTATCGAGGATACCTATCGAGGATACTTATCTGAGGATACTATTTCCTGTATCACAAGGCATACCTATCCCAAATATCCCTCATAAGCTATCGAGCAGTTACTGAAAATCATTGCTCGAATGACCCGAAACCCATCGAGCAAATGAGCCTTAGAGCAATTGCTCGATCGAGTGACTCCACATACTGCTCGAACGACTCGAATTCCATCGAGCAAATGAGCCATAGAGCAATTGCTCGTTCGAGTGACTCCACATACGACTCTTCGACTCATTTCAGTATTTGAGGATACCTATAGCCCGGCAGTGTATTTTTTGAGGATACCTATCGAGGATACCTATCGAGGATACTTATCTGAGGATACTATTTCCTGTATCACAAGGCATACCTATCCCAAATATCCCATATAAGCTATAGAGCAGTTACTGAAAATCATTGCTCGAATGACTCGAAGCCCATCGAGCAAATGAGCCATAGAGCAATTACTCGTTCGAGTGACTCCATATACGACTCTTCGGCTCATTTCAGTATTTGAGGATACCTATGGCCCGGCATTGTATTATTCCACCGAGTAAATGAGCCATAGAGCAATTGCTCGATCGAGTGACTCGCACATATTGCTCGTCGACTCATTTCAGTATTTGAGGATACCTCTGACATGGCTATGTATCAGTTGAGGATACCTTTCGAGGATACTTTTTATAGGATATTTATCTGAAGATATTTGGTCAACCCATTTCGCAGGGTATAAAAGGGAGGAAACCTCCAATATTTTGTCATTCCACGTTTAGCCAGCGATGGATAAACATCACACCTGTGAAGAGTGCCAGAAAATGTTCACAAAGAAATGCAATCTTTATATCGAATATTTTATGCATACGTATACTTACTCTGATTTGTGTTATTCGGGCCCAAAAACAAAAACTGGGACTTAGGTAGATCCGCAGTCGGGACAATATGGATTGTTGCACTCGATATTTCGTTCAGTCATATATGTACTTATAAGTTTGAGTGTCAGGGTCTTCTTAAAAACTTTTCTATTTTCTATATTACGAATCTCCCGGTCCAGTCGATTCCAAATTTGGGAAAACGAATATGTAGGCAAGTAGTCTAAGGACTTAGTACGCGATTTGTTTAGGGTCAAGAGACCTGTTTGTCTTGTTGTGGTACCGGTCGGGTTATTGACACAACTAAAGAAATTATTTAAAGAATTTGGTAGAAGATTATTGTATCAGTCAAATATGAATAATGAGACGTTCAGTGTGTAAAGATCGGTTACCTTGAGTATTTCATCGTGGAAAAAGAGAGGGTATGTGTGGGCGAAGCGTCTTTTATTATTCAGTATTCGTACTGAGCGCTTTTGTATTTTTTGAAGTTGGTTAATTCCTCTCGAGTTGCCCCAAATATGTATACCGTACAGGAGATGACTGTGAATAAGTGAATAGTATAGTGTTTTCATTGCACTGTGTGGGAGAATAAGTCAAACTTTATTCAGTGCAAAGTTGGCCCTTGCCACTTTGGAACATACTTGACTAATATGTGCTTTATAAGATAGCTTTTCGTCCATGGTTATCCCCAGAAATTTAACACTTTGTGTTGCCTGATTGTTACCAATTCTTTCTATTTTTTCGTTGTTGATCATTATGTCTTTGTTGCTGTGAACGGCTGACCTTGCAGAAGGATCAAAGATCACATATTTTGTTTTTTTATCATTTATCGCCAGTTTGTTTGCTGAGCACCATTCAAATATTTTCGAAAGTTCTTGATTAAAATTTTCGATTTTCAAATCTATGTCGGAACCTGATGAATGGGTAGTAGTGTCGTCTGCAAATGAGAGAAGATTACACGAAGTGGCCAGATGGATATCATTTATATATAGCAGAAATAGTAACGGGCCAAGTACTGAGCCTTGTGGAACTCCACATCTCACTTCTTGCATGTCTGAGGTGTAATCCCCAAATACAACGTATTGGGTCCTTTCCGATAAATAACTACGAAACCAATGGTTACATATACCTCTAATACCATACCTTTCCAATTTATTCAGCAAGATATCATGGTTTATTGTATCAAAGGCTTTCGAAAAATCCAGTAATAATGCAAGAGTAGATTCTCGTGTTGGTTTGTTATTTTTGTCTGCTATCTCTTTCAATAAATGTAGTACTGGATGAATGGTTGAATGTTTTTTCCGAAATCCATATTGATGGGGATAAAAAATGTCGAATTTTTCTAGGAATTTAATGAGTCTATAGGACATGGCTTTTTCTAGGACTTTGGAGAAAATTGATAAGATGCTAATAGGTCTGTAATTTGAGAGATTGTGTTTATCTCCTGTTTTGAAAATTGGGACAACTTTAGCAATCTTCATTCGGTCTGGAACAATGCCCTGGTTAAATGATTTGTTTATAATATCTGATAAGGGGGACGCTATAATATTGATAGAACGCTTAAGAAGATTTGTAGAAATATTATCCAGATCTCTTGTTATTTATGGTTTAAAAGACTTTACTATATCAATAATTTCACCTGGCGTCGTTGGGGTCAAGAAAAAGTTGTGATCAAAATTGTCGGTTAAGTAATCAGTGAAATGTTTACTTTGTGGAGGTATTTGGTCGTTTACCGTTTTTCCAATACTAGCAAAAAACTTATTAAATTATTGTGCTATTTCCTTCGGGTTCGTTATTCTTTTATCGTGATGGCTAAACCACGAAGGTGAAGTGTGGGTTATTTTAACTTTTTTGATGGCTTCATTTAGAATTGTCCATGTTTCACGCATATTCTGTTTGTTTTCTATTAATATATTTTTGTAGTATGATGCTTTACTTTGCTTTTTCACTCTGTTGAATATTCTGCAGTAGTTTTTAGAATTTTGGATGTTTTGTGAGTTTGGATGCTTTAGTTTTTTGTTGTAGAATTTTGTTTTATTATTCGAAGAAATGATGAGTCCCTTAGTCATCCAGGGATGCTGCTTAATAAACTTTTTTTATGCGTACTTCCTTTAGTGGGAAAGCAGCTTCATAAGCTGTTTGGAATGTGTCAATGAAGATGTCATAGCTTGTGTTTGGGCAGTTTGAATTGGTGATTTGGGTAACATCACTCAGTTCAAGAATGGCTTCGAAGTTTGCAATACTTTCGTCGTTTATTTTTCTAGTTTTTATAGTTGGTGGATCATTAATAGGTTTTGGATTTAATTCAATATGAAATGTTCCGAAGTGGTCAGATACGTCTGCAACAATGATACCGGAAGAGAAAGGTGATGTGATGTTTGATGAAAATATATGATCTATGAGGGTGGCTGAATGCTCAGTTACTCTTGTTGGCTTTGTGATGGTTGGTAGAAAACCTTCATTTAACATTGTGTCGATAAATGTACACGTCTTGTTTTGAGTTGCGGATTTGAGAATATCAATATTTAGATCACCCATGATATATGCCTTTTTGTTTTCAGTATTTATAATTTCCATTATGTCATTTAAGTTAGACAAAAAGAGATCAATGTCGGCTCTTGGTGGTGTATTTGGTCTATATATAATCCCAATTATTCTTGGGGAATTTTGTACATTGATTTCAATGAATAGGGATTCACATACAGGAGGGACGAATTTTGATAGGTCGTCCCGGAGGTTGAAGGTAATGCCCTCTTTAATGAAAACTCCAACCCCTCCCTCCCCCACCCCCCCCCCCCCCGCGACCATCATCATCTCGTGGTCTATATTTCACTAATAGTGGTTGATAGCCTTCTAAGAAAAAGGTTGTATCTGCGGGGACTTTAAAAAATTCAGTTAGTCCAATAATATCGAAAGTGTTATCCTTGTCTTGCATGTCAAACAATAAAGATTTTAAAAAATGCCAATGGGCACTAATACTTTGACAATTCATGTGAAATATTCCTAGGGATCCATTTGTCTTGGAGAATTTTGACTGAAATTCAATAGGAGAGTAGTACTTACAGCTATCTCTGAATTCCTGGAATGCAGATTCATAGTCGTTTGATGTTGAACAATTTTTTTCATTATAAATACTTATAAGATCAAATTCGTTGTTAGTATGAATCTCATCCAGTGTTATGTTACCTGCCATGAGTTGCCTCGCGGCAACCGAAGCTGAAGGTATCATCTGAAGGAAACATTAATGACACTGGAATTGTGATTTTAATAGACAGTCGTTTTAATATGATTTCTATTTTTTGTAGGTTAAGTTGAGACATTCTGACACAGCCTGGCTGATAGTGGAGCAGTCCTTCATAGTCTGCGTTATAATGTACTAATAAAATAAATTGGATCGTGGGCGGACAATAGGAAGACAGATCCTGCATTGTTTGTATTGTGGCTGAATGAGTTTCAGCATATCGGACATAAATGTGTAGGCTAGAAAATATGAAATGAATGAATAAATAATTGATCACACGAACAAGTGAATAAACAGTCAAACGGATGGATTAACGAGCGAAGATATGAAATAATAAATAAATAAATCAATTGATGAACGAATAAGAAACGTGAAGGACAAACAAATCTCATGAATGAAAGCATTCGGAGAATGAATAGTAGCATTGTTTATCAGCATTATTTATCCCCATTTAATATTGAACAGTTTATTTGATGAATGAATTAGTGAATTGTATATATAGATAGAAGTAGAGAATTCTGAAAGAATTCGAAATAGTACAACTTGTCGGGTTTATTTGGGTAATTCGAATACTCGGATTCAATCGAACACACCCTCCGAACATACCCCTGTCTTGTTGTAAGACTTTAGGTCACATAGCAACCACGTGCTACCATAGAAACCAAGATGGCGGCCCCCAGTATGCAAAATGGACGACGGAAACACGTGTCACCCTAACAACACGTGCTGCGCATGCGCACTCTCACCACGTATCACTATGGAGAATGACGTCACAAGATGGCCGCTCACGCGGGTTACCATGACAACACAACATGACGTCACCACGTCACGTGACTATGACGTCACATATAAGATCCCCCATGAGATCCCCCTGAAATGGCACGATCCATTCCTCTCCTACTACTCATAGCCGAGATGTCCAACACAGAGGTGGGGTGTGTATGATAGGTGGTGTCACCCTCCCGTTGGTGGTGATCGGGAACCTCCACAGGGAAATAGTTTCAAATCTGTGGTTCTGAGAACAATTCTAGAGCCTATGGGTGCCTCAGTTGTGACTTGTCCAGTTGCTGGTTTTAGTCAATAACGCTAGCAATACCCCGCACCAAAAACATCATGCGTGCATGCTACCCCGGGAAATGTTTTAAAATAAACTGTTACGCCTGTGCATCCAAAGTCACCAGACGCGTTTTCACTCTGATAAGACTGTAGTCCAAACTAGCACCCAAAGTCTGTAATAATTTTTTGGGGTTTGGCACGTTCTGTGATACGTACCACGCCAAAAGCCAAACAATTATAGTACGTACTTTGGTTTCAAGTTTGGTCTTATAGGGCGATACCCCTTATATGAAGACAACAGACTGGGTGTTTGAAACTACAGGAAGTTCAATGAAGCTTGGCTTAAACTATTATGAAAACTGCCAGAAAAAAAATTTGATTTTCCCCGACATCGCAGCCCTCACCCCGGGCCCCCATGGCCTTACACCTATGTATCTTATAATGTCGTTCTCTGTTTTCCATTTCAACTTTTGTCACCTGTTAATTACCATTGCATTGTTTTTACGAACATATTGTAAAACATCCAAAGCTGACCTTGCTAAACTGCTAGCTCATTCTTCGACTACGCATTTTTATTGAGACTGTATATTTGGTCTTCGGACTCTGAGCTTGTGAAAATTAATTGATGAAAAGATGGGTGCGCCCCTGATTCAAGACAAGTTTTTAAGGATGGATGATTCACCACGGCGGAAATAGGCGGATGTGAATACATCTGTGGAAAACTTGTATTTCAGGTCTCTCAATGACTATGGATAATATTTGGAACAGTATGCTTACTGCAGATAAACTGTCCGTTCAGAGATGGCGCAAGCATTTTCCCGACGCTTGAGCTATGATTCACGACGGGAGGGGGGGGGGGGGGGGGGGGGGCTAGAGAGTCCCCAGACACACTGGGTCGATCATGGTTCGGCACGGTGGGAGAAATGCTTGTTTTAATTGCGAAAAAGTCGCAATATCCGTGATTTTGGAGGCTTTGAGAGAGTCAAATAATCTGGTTTGAGTGAATTTGAACCCAGCGGGGTTCATATTCACTCAACCCAGATGATTTGGGTTGTTTGTCAACACAACTGATTTTGGAGTGTATTGGAGGCGAAAATTCTTGTGTTCACTCAACAAAGTATTTCCAGCTTTCGTGCGTTTGTTAACATTTATGTGAATTTTACATATTTGTTGTAAAAACACCCAAAAGCTGTTTTTTTGTAAACCGCAAGGGCATTCTTCGACTATGCATATTCAATTGAGACAGTTATACTTGGACTCTGCACGCAACTGGAATTATCTGATTATCAGACATTATACAGAGTTTTGATAGGTGTCGTTCCCAAATGTATACAGCTTGCCGACAAATTATGCTTAAGGAACAGGTCACTAAGAAACATCCACTTCAACCAGGGATATCATCTTGATATGCGGAATGCTTATCAGGTGTATTCTCACTTTGCCAGCAGACTGAAGCAAGAATTGTTCAAACCTCTGCTCTAGTGTGTCTCAATATTATTGCCAGGGCGTTGGTCTTCCGTTTGAAAGCAGTGTTATCACAAAGATCTGTCATTGGAGCTAAAATCTGAAACTGAACATTGCAAAATGGTTAATCCTCAAGCAAATAACTAATTCAATAACATATGCATTAAAGGGGAGGTTAATAGTATATCATTGATGGGGGGGGGGGGGGGGGGTGGCGTTGCAGGAACCGGTTCGAGTCAGGTCAGCGAAGTTAAGCACTGTCGAGTCCGGTTACTCGTTGGTTGGGTGACCGTCTGAGCGATCGATTCGGACTCCCGCGTTCTGTCCTTGGGCAAGGCACTTAACCCCGATTGTCCACATGGGGCACGATGACGTCGTGTACTAAGGCGTACTGCACGCCGATGGTGAGCATGTCTTCAACCAATCTAACCATGCCTGTACTGCAGTGCGGAGTTACGATGTTGGGGAGCTGGCAGCTGCTCGTCGTTGCTCGGTGGTTCTCTCTAGGTACTCCGGCTTCCAACCCGTAAAACTGTCACCGACAAGATATGACCTTGGCTGTTAATTTGTCGTTAAACCATAATCAATAAATAAATATCGTTGATTGAGTACAACAAGGAGCCATCTGCAATGCCGCAATATTGCAGATGGCGCCTTGTTGCAGTCAAGAAACGGTTTAATTTGATGTAGAAATTATTTATTTATTTATTTATTGATGTTTAAGGTCACATATTTATGCACAATGGCTAATCATGACCGTGACAGTTTTACGGGTGGAGGAAGCCGGAGTACCCGGAGAGAACCACCGAGCAACGACGAGCAGCTGCCAGCTCCCCAACATCGTAACTCCGCATTGCAGCACAGACAGGGTTAGATTGGTTGAAGACATGCGTACCATCGACGTGCAGTACGCCTTAGTACACGGCGTCATCGTGCCCCCACATGGGCAATGGGGGTGAAGTGTCTTGCCCAAGGACACAACGCCGTTGCCGCAGGTTGGATTCGAACCGAGGACCTCTCGGCTTGCAGCCTGCACCTCTACCTACTGAGCCACCGCGCCCCCTGATGTAGAAATTAACAGATATATTAATTAGTATTTAATGTATGTTAGAGCACGAAAATGTATGTCAAAAATCAATATTGCCTTAAATGCACTTACTATCGAAAATATATATAATGTAATGTGTTTATTTCAACTATAAATTGTCACAGGCAGTAATAATCAATAAATAGACCCCACCTACAAATATAATACAGGCTATACTTTAAATATCTATTGTCTGGGTAATTAACGCCTTTTCATGAGAACAATCCCTGCTGGCAAAGTGAGAACACCCTATTTATTGGTAAAATACGCACGGACAATCACGATGGAAGTTGACAGCCAAAGTTGAACAACACAATTGGTAACCATTATCCCAATTTCCACATTCTTATGTATTTTTTGGAAACCAACCAGGACATGAATACAGAGAGCCGGACACTTGGAAATGCCCACTCCTCTCTGCGCCCCCGTCCATTTGATGAACTTTGATTCCCGTGTAACTAGCGTATATTTGGGAAGCTTATCATTCAGTGATACTTGGAGTCTATCTAGAAAACGTCTATCTGGGAAACACCTATCTGGAAAAGCCTGTCTGGGACACGTTTATCTAGGAAAGACCTATCTGGAAAACGTCTATCTGGGAAACATCTATCTGGGAAACACCTATCTGGTAAACGTCTATCTGGGTAACGTCCATTAGCAGCGTCCACCTGGGTGGACAGTTTTACGATTCATAGAGAGGTTTTCTGTCACACATGGAAATATTTGATTGATAGTTAAACTTAAAAATTTAAAAAAAGACAATCCTTTTTATCAATAGTGGTACTAACAACTGACAGAAAGCTGATTTTCAGTAGGGAGATCGGTATTGTCAAATGTGATTATAAAGCGAGGTTTGAATCTGAAAGATGCCTACATATTACAAGTCAGGATAACAGACACAAGGGTGGCGTCAAAAGGCTGGGTTGGAGTTATACCCCCTCTTCCGGAAGGGTTAGCCCCCCCCCCCCCCCCCCCCCCCCATCGGGTAAATAGGTCAAATTCGCTGGGAAGATCATACTATTCAAACGCCATGAAGATAGAGATAATACTCCGGATATACGTGTACAGAAGGAACTTGCTGGGCATATAATCACTGTGGCATGGGCAGGGTTAATTGCATTGAGAGAGTTCTATTTTCGTCCATACCAGAAACTTTCTACACTATCACTGGTCGATAGACGCCCATTCGCTTTTGTGGGTTGTATCGTACTTATTAAGCTTGTGGAGTGTGGAACTAGGGTATCAGCAACTGGTATCATGTCGAATTGTTATCACACCTGTGTTTGAAACTCGAGTTCCACAAGCCACCAATTTTTTGACGTTTCGTGTTGACTCTCTGAAAGCCTCCAGAGTCACGGATATTGCGACTTTTTTCCCAATTGAAACGCACATTTCTCCCACCAGGCATGTCATGGTGGGTCCAGGAACTCTCTAGCAAATTTGTCGGGGATTATAGGCCCCGCGGCGTGGAAATCCTGGCGCCACCCAAAGAGGACACTATGACTAAAGTAAGTATACCGTTTCAATTAACATAATCGTTAAGGAGAGATCTGAAATACAAGTTAATCATGTACGCGGTAAACCATCTGTCTTACGTCTTATACAGCGGCATGAGTAGGCTAATTTTTGACAGGTTTTAAGGCGAAAACAGATCGAAAGCGAGCGGACGATTTTTTTTCATGCGAATTCGAACTGACGGCAGAATTAATTGCCGCAGATAATTAAAACAATGTTACCGTACATAGAGTGAGTGACCACACTGAGTGCGATTCTTTCGTGCGGTGAACCAAAAATGGATCTTGTTAAACTTTTTGACGCACGCGGCTATCATCATGACAGACCAAATGGAGAAGTTGATAACGGGATTGTAGGTTAAAATCCCCCACCCCTACAAGAATCCCTCCCAATCATTTTTAAACACTTAGCAAGAACCCCTCAGTTTTAGAAGGTGGTGCAAAAATCCACAGTATTTATTCTGAGGCCTTCATTGGCAAGTATAGTCTGCCTCTGGCAATTGTCAGAGAGATTGAGCTGGCTTCTGCACGCAGGCTTCTTTCACAGAAGTAAACCGAGACAAGTATATAACCAACGGGCCCACTCAAAGAAGACCCGAACTTCCCTGGTGCGGGGGCAGGTTTGTGTATTAACATATTTGGCCGGGGCCTGAATGCGCGTCAATGTCGTTAACAAAAAGAGCAAGAAGAGAGTCGCAGGATCAAAGCTCGCCACCCCGGAGGTGGGTGACCTCCTCTGGGGATGGAGTAAAGGATGATCAGAATCCATAGCGGTTACTAAATAAACATAGCGGTTACAATAATTCTGTAACGGTATTTGGGGGAAAGAGAAAACAAAAAGGAAAAAAAAATCAGAACAAGAAGTGAGTGTTTGGCCAACAGTGGGCGTTTAGAGTAGGCAGTCCGGTCACTATACCTAGTCACGGCCTATGCCGTTTCTCTGCCTGGTCTGATCTGAGCTCACCGTCCGGCCCGCAGAGGGTCCTTGTTGATGAGCGGATAGCAGCCTGCAATCCTTGTATGCCACATCAGAGGATGTCATTGCTGCTTCCGTAGAGTATCTCTGCCTTTTTCAACCGTGGGTTTTTCTTAGTTGCGTGGCTATTATTTAGGACCATTTTCTTAAGTATAGACCTCAGGGCCGACCTGATCGGGAGCGGGCCAGGAGCGTCCGGGCCAGGCGGGTCTGAATCCATTTTTGGTTCAGGCTATCCCGGTCCGCCCGGTCCCGGCACGCCCCGACCAGGCCAGTCCTAGGTATTCGGTCGAGTTGATTATTTTATAGCATTTTTGTTTTTTTCGGCTGGCACAGATGTTGTACAATTCTGATATTAGATTGCTGTCATTGAGGCGATCGTGGTTTTTGGCGGCTAGCGTAGTTAGGTGTTATTTTACAGTTGAATTGCCGACCCACCCGTGGAGTAGTTTGATTGGGGTATCCCAGAGGGCGCAGAGGGCAACCCTAAGCGCGTGGTTCTGGACACTTTGGAGTTTGCCCATGTTGGATTTGTTTATTTTACCGAGGACAAGAGCCCCATACTCAAGTACGGGGGCTCACGAATGCTTTGTATAGTTTGAGTAGGACTGCCTCATTAGCTCCCCAGGAGGGGCCGCGAAGCATTTTTAATCAATTAAAATGTTTTGTTGCTTTTGTGGCGATATTATTGGTGTGTTTACTGGAGGTCATATTTTGGTCAAGGGTTATACCAAGGAATTTTGCCTCGGTGTTTTCTGGGAGGATCCCCCCCCCCCCCCCACCCACTGCATGGGTAACATACGTGTGTCCCGAGTGAGATAGCAGGGAGAGACAGATGTATCCCACCCCACCCACGAGACGTTATACATTTATAACGTTATTATGACGTTATGCATATCGTATCAGTTTCTTGCTACCAACTAATTCATACTGACGTCATCGGAATGCAGTGTGATCATAGTTCGATGCTCTAAAACTCTTCAACCCTCACCCTGCCACCGTTCCTAATCGATTTCGTGGTATATACCTTTGGTATATACATAACTTGTGCATGCCCTTTCTGGCGGTGTCATCAGTTTCTCTAAACAACGAATACAAAATGAGTTGATTGAATCAGCACGTGACTCACGATTACCCCTGGCTAACGTAATCGCTGCATTGTGGGAGGGGGGGGGGGGATCATCCTCGATGAGACTGAAGGTGGGAATGGGGAAATCTCACCCTCGGGGCAAGATATTTGAACCAGACCCTCGGCAAGCCTCGGGTCTGGTTCAAATATCTTGCCCCTCGGGTGAGATTTCCCCATTCCACCTCCAGACTCATCAAGGATCATACTAATCCAGTAGTTTGAGTTCAAAGTCGAAGTGTTTCCTCTTACGGGTGAAGGTGATTCTTGGGGTTTTGGAACTGCAGCTTATATACCGCCGACATGTTTTGTAAAAACTGTATGAATTACATAAACTGTATTAAGTACATAAACTGCAAACAAGGGGAACCTGCATAAACAATGTGCCCTTTAAAAATTAAAGGAAATCTCTGGAACTGATAACTGCAATTCTTAATTCCTTTGGGGGATTTTTGCATGGGTTTAAAATATACTGCTAAAATATGATGGGGGGGGGGGGGGGGTTTGTTCACCGGCAATTATGGTAGGAGGGATTTCTGTTCAACAGAAAACAACATAAGAGGGATTTTCGCTTATTGTGTGAAAATGAATGTGGGGGGGGGGGGGGGGGGGTATAGGTTACCTGATAATGGAGGTGCAAAGATTTGAATATCTGCATACTCCGTCAAGAATATCAAGAATAAGATCAAAGTCTACGATATCCATCCGAAAATACTGTCGGGATCTTCCCTCAGCTCTTGGACAAGTCGATGGTGTTCTTCTTGGCTTTTCACAAATTGGGTGTACACAGTATTGACGTTCATGTCGGTTGCTCGTGAACATCAGAAGCGATATAGCAAAAATCTTCTATTTTTGTTTATTGAAGCTGTGGCATGTCTGTCTTTATCCATACCGACAAACTGTCTGCCGTACGGCAAAAATGCTCATGTGATATGATGTTATTCGCCCGGATTCGGTATGGCTTCAAAATTCGCACGCGCAAGAAATATTCGCACTTCCGAAAATATTCGCCTGGTGGAAAATTCGCACACACGCGTTCGGTCTGTTTTCACCTTTAGCTCCTTTTACCAAAACAACCCTCCCCTCTCTTAAACAATACAAAATCCATCATTTCATACCAAAGTTTTCACACATGTAGAACATATAACTGATCAATGGAAAACATCTGACTCCCAAATATCACAACCCAATCTTAATAAGAACAAAGGGTCAAAATGTTGATAAGACCACTGTAAGTCAAGTCTGTATAATGCGAACGTCTGGTCCTGTGAGCTTATATTTAAGAACCGTTCAGTGGAAACACGTAACTAGTGGAATAAATTCGTTAAATGACTTTAATTATAATGTGTTCACCTTAACCCTTTACCCAACGAATCGCACGCATCCGCCCGCGAGGGGGCGCGGTGGCTCAGTAGGTAGAGATGCAGGCTGCAAGCCGAGAGGTCCTCGGTTCGAATCCCACCTGTGGCAACCGCGTTGTGTCCTTGGGCAAGACACTTCACCCCATTGCCCATGTGGGGGCACGGTGACGTCGTGTGCTAAGGCGTACTGCACGTCGATGGTGCACTTGTCTTCAACCAATGCTAACCCTGCTTGTGTGGAGTTAGCATGTTGGGGAGCTGACAGTTGCTCGCCGTTGCTCGGTGGTTCTCTCCGGGTACTCCGGCTTCCTCCACCCGTAAAACTGTCATGGTCATGATTAGCCATTGTGCAAAAATATGTGACCTTAAACCCCAATAAATAAATAATAAATAATCCGCCCGCGTATAATGCAAATTTAGCAGTTGAAAAAATATTATTTTTCAAAAAAATTCAACAAAACCATATCATGTGACCCCTCGTTGGAACGAGCTCATCGAGCTCGTTCCAACGAGAGGTCACATGATATGGTTTTGTTGAACGTTTTGGAACAATTTTAAAAAATGAAATTTAAAAAAATAAATTTTGATATCGTCTGAGTTGGGTAAAGGGTTAAAGTCTAATTTTTTAAATAATCTGTGTCACGGCATTTTTTTTTTCTGGAACTAATTAGCACTTATCGTTTTTCCAACTGAGACTGTGACTCTTTTGTTACATCCGAAATTGTGTTGGGTTACAAATTAACCCAAATCACTGGATTGAGTGAATATGAACCAAATTGGGTTGCTTTTTGAGCCAGCTGACGTTGGAGAAAATATTGTAATAGTGGAAGGAAATTCAACAAGGAATTCAGTTCATAAGCGTCTAACAACTTGAACACGCTTAGTTTAGATTCGTCTAATCCCTACCCAATGTTTTTATGCAATTTGGAATGGTAGGATTCTTTGTGGCACAATATATGCTTATAAGTATTTGATCTGGTTTTAATTAAAAATAATTGAACCTTTTTTCTTTTCATGCATTTTCAGGCATTATTGGCTAAATTATCTTTTTCTGCTCATATCACAATGAACCGAAAAAAAACCGCATTTAGGCCCGCCTAAACCACGCCCCGATGCCAGACGTTGAAATTACGCTTCACAGAGTGAATGGAAAAGAACCTCTGCACCCGCATAATGTTTCAAAATAAAAAAAAAAATCAATATTTATCTCACCATTTTAAAAATACTTTCAAAATATAATCAAATAAACAACGAAATCCTTATCATGCTTTTTATTCCGTGTTTAATTTATTTTTTCATACGCTATTAAAATTAATAGATGTTCGTCTACGTTCATCGTTTTATCCAAATCAAACGTAAACAGTTGACACAATAGTTCTCATAATCATTAGCAACCATGTCGAAAAGCGTCAACTGTGGGGAAAATTAGCTCACTCAAAGCACTTGTTAACTTTATACATTTATTCACATTTTGCGGCGGAATAACCAACCGTACTTTTTTCTCAGCCGGTATAGCCAGACTGCTGAATTCAGGAAATACATACATTTTATAGTAAAACAGTTACTCATAACAACGATTACTTTTTAACATAAATCCTAAACAACAATTAAACCCTTTTGGAGAACAGGACTTGTTATCAAGCAGCTTGTACTATTATAGAAGGACAATTGCTGATTACCCGCTTATACATACATTCTAATATACTCGACAACAATACAAACACTGATGTTACTGCTGAATCACCAAACCAATTAGCACCTGGGTTTTCATAATAATTTTAAAGAAGCATCTTGGAATTTTGTTCTTTTGAATTTCACTTCAAAACCAGCCTATGACAGTTCACCCTGCCTGAAAAGTCTTTGGTCCACCAAAGAGAACGAAAATTAATTAGCGTTCGAATAAAGTATAATAAGCACGAACTGTCCTTCCTAACACGAAACTCGAATTTGTGACATTTTTTTTAGCAATTTTTTTTTCTTGAGAACTCGTCGACCTCGACGTGCTTCAGAAACCGATTAATCATCTGATTTCCCGATCATTAATTTCAACTATTTCCTATTCCACGTTTTTTTATAACGTGATTTCGCAGGAGGACCAGAAGGACCAGACTGTATACTTTTCTGATTGTCTCTTATATAATTGCGAGCACTTCTATCTCTCTCGTCAGCATGGACCCATGTGTTTTCACTGAATTTAAGGACTTTCCATTTTATAAGATAATGAATTCCATTCTGTCGGCATCCAAGTGCCCGTAGCACTTTTCCCGTAACTTTGGTTGATTTACTCGTGAATGAAAGAGTCTTAAGAACTTGGGGCTTATTGTGATCGTCACAAGTCTGAGTTGAAAAGTTGGATGTAGCAGGTACATTTTGCACAGATTTAGTGAGCCTTCTGGGTCGGACTAATCTGCAACAGTCAGCTTTAGGAATTTGTAAAGTTTGTGCACTCGATTCATTCTCACGTAGCCAACATTTTGAAATTAGCTAGCAACATTTTCCATTTCACACCTTTAGGAGATTTGATTTGATTATGGTCTGTTTCTGATTAAAATTAAAACCTTCAGCTCAGCAAAACATAATATTTTTTTTGTTGAACTGTTTTCAATGAAAAAAGACTTTTGGCTTGGCAATTAGTTGTAAAAACACAGGTGTTCTTTGAACCTAGTCATTGTTTTATCTGTTTTTGATAGTTTTGATAGGTTTGAGATGACTTCAATACTTTATTATAAACTGTTGCTTTTATCTTTTTTGATTAGAAGATTTATTGTTTATTCAATAAACCTATATAAGTAAAGAATCAGACAAAATATGACAATCGCGTGAGATGGGAAAAAGCAACCGAAAACCTAAATGGGCTGAGAGAACCTAAGAGGTTCTGGGATACATTTAAAACTCTAACATAGCTCGATCCGCAAGTATACAGAAGAAGTCTCCTTGGTTACGAATCGAAATTAAGTATCATATATATTTCATTTTCAGGTTATTTTATTCAAATTTGTGGGGAGTTAGTTTAGTATAGTAACTGGGACAAAGTTAGGAGGTCTTAAATAAAACAGTGAGCGCTAAGTTGTCGAACGGTTCGTCGTGTTGCCTTTTGTCGCGTGTTTACAGTTTTCCCTGTCCGATCGCGTAATTTTGTCTTGATGATGCCGAGCAAGTCTGTTCAGACGGAGGTAAGTATGGAGGTAAATACGTGTAATATCGCGGTCCAGGTCAACGGTGCCAACGGGGTAAGTATTGGTGTGCAGACAGAGGTCACTGGGGGTCTCGGTCAGAGCCGGGTTGGTGGGGCCACCTATGGCGATATTGGGCTTGAAGTTTGTAAACAGTGTTCTATGATGTATGGGGACTGTCGCTCGGTGGGATATGGAGAGGTATGTGCAAACTGCCAGGAAATCCTCCGCCTACTTGAGACAGTTGTTAAGTTTGAGGGGGAGATTGCTGAGCTGAAGGGAAAACTTGGTAGGGCGGGGCTGTCTGGAGTTACGCCTGTGAAAGTAGCTTTCCGAGAAGGATGGAAGGTTGTCGGTGGTTCCAAGAGGAAACATGGGGGTAGAACCTTTGATGTGAATGAGGTAGGTGATGAGGTGGGGGCTGCTAGAAAAGTACGTAGGACAGATGAGGGGGGCCCAGGCCGGAGCAATGCTGTAAAGCGTTTGGCGTGGACTATCAAAAGTGGTAGGAAAGGGGGGCCAGAGAAGCAGGTAGATAGGGGTGTTAAGTCCAAAGGCAGTGGGGAGTGCAGCACCAGAAACAGATTTGATGTGCTCGATTCGGAAGAGACAGAGGGGGAGATGGAGGTAGTTGCAACAGATAGTAGCTTGGGGTCTAGGCCAGGAAAAAGGAGGAGGGATACGGGAGAAGACCAGGGGAGTAGTCCAGGTAGTTCAGGGCCTGGAAAGAGACGGAGGGACAAGGATAGGAGTAATCCTAGGTCAAAGATACCGATACCGATATTGATTCCGAGTGGGGCTGTTGGAGAGGAAGAGGACTCTGTAAACAATAGGAGACTAGAGGAGATAAATAGGGCGAGGGCCAAAAGTAAGTTGGTGGTTGCGGGAAGTAGCATAGTTCGGGGGATCGACAAGGTTGTCTGTGGTCCGGACAGTAAAAATAGAACAGTTCTGTGCTTTCCGGGGGCTAAAGTGGAGGACCTGAGGGATAGAGTGGACGGTATTGTAGCTGGGTCGGGGCCTGATCCGGTAGTGGTGTTACATGTGGGGTCCAATAACATCAGGGAGAGGAAATCAGTTCGTTTGGTGGACACATACAAGGACCTAATTAGTAAGCTACTTAGCAGGAATGCTCGGACCATCGTTTCAGGGGTGCTCCCCGTTATGGGTGGTGGGAATGAGAGGAACTCGCTGATTATGGCACTAAACGAGGAGCTGGAAGAGCACTGCAAAGACTTGGGAATACATTTCATTGACCACTGGGATTCATTCTGGGGACAAGGAGAGTTGTATGGGCGAGACGGATTGCATTTAAGTAGGATGGGTACAGACCTGTTGGGCCAAAAAATTTTACAGGTGACTGGGCCTTTTTGGAGAAAAGGGGGGTAGGGGACCACAGCCGATAACCCAGAGGGGCACAAATGCTGGGAACATAGGAAGAACAACAAACATGCACAATACAGGGACATACCAGGGTTATAATAATGTGCCAATGATGACAAAAAAACAAAGATTCATTAAGTTTGGGTACTGCAACATCCAGGGTCTGCACAAGAAAGTAAGCGAAATATCAACAATGATGGACGAAGGAGACTTCGATATAATGGGTCTAAGTGAGACGTGGATACGACGGGATGAGCGGGTTGATCAGATGAAGGGTTGCGTGTGGATAGGAGCTGGGCGAACTGAGGGTCAGAAACGGGGTGGGGGTGTTGGCATCTACGCTAAAGAGGAATTACAGCCCTCATTGATTACAGATCTCACAGAAGCAAGGACTCAGATTCCAGTATCCAACGAAATAGTATGGGCAAAAATCAAGTTAGGAAGCAGGAGTGTTGCCGTTGGTGTTGTATACTTAGCAGTGGAGGGAAGTAAGCCCGAGTGGAATGATTCAATATATACAACTCTTAGATCGAATATCACAGAGCTTGGAAGCAGAGGGTTCAGTATTGTCCTAATGGGGGACTTCAGTGGGCACATCGGGGATAAGGAGGAGGGCATACAGGGAGGTGATAGGAAAATTAACACGAATGGGAGAAAGATGTTGGACCTATCAAAAGAGCTTGGTTTAAAGATCCTGAACAGGGATGCGAAATGTAAGGGTAAATGGACCTGGGAGAGGAACGATAAGAAAACAATAATTGATTATATACTCACTGACATTAGCGTATGGAGGGAGGTTATAGATGTAGAAATAGATGACGAGGGAAAAAATGACTTGGGTAGTGATCACAACCTGATAACAGTTAAGATTATGGGCAAAAAGACGAATAGAGACAGAAATACCTTCAAGGAAGTTTGGGGACTAAAACAAGGAACCGACTGGAAGCAGTTTCGGGAAAAACTAAAACCAAATCTTGAATGTATACCTAGGGATGCAAATGTCCAGAGTATTTCAGATGGCATAGTAAATAGCCTAACAGAGGCAGGGAGGGATTGTATAGGAAGGGTGAGGGTCCCAACGAGAGAACTTGGATACAGGGTTAACGAGGGACTGAAAAAGGCTATAAAAGAAAGGAAGGTAAAATGCGCTGCTTACAGAAGAAGTAGGAAGCTTAAAGGGGTGGATAACAATGACACGAGACTAATGAAAGGAGAATATGAACTGGCACGGAGAAAGGTGAATGAGATAAAGAATAATAATAGGAAGGAGCACAATTGCAGTCTTGCCAGAACTATAAAGAAAACGGGGGGTTCGAGCTCAAACGTATTTTGGAACTGGATAAATAAACGGGGGAAAAGTAGTGTGCAGAGTATCAAAGTGGATGGGGAAAGTACAGAAGATAAAGGCCGTATCGCTTCAGAGTTAGTCAAGCACTGGGAAAAGATAAACGATAGGCGATGGGGCAGTGGGTCCCCACCAAAAAGAAATACACTGGTGGAGGAGAACCTATCCAATCGTGTATGTAGCGAAATAACGGCAGAAGAAGTGCGGAACGTGGTCTCGAAATTAAAAAATGGTAAAGCGGGAGGGACTGATGAAATTCCGAACGAATTCCTCAAAAATGGAGGGGAGGCACTTATTGAAGTCCTGACAAACCTTTTCAACCTGGCTCTGCGAAAGCAAGAGGTCCCCAGAGAGTGGAGGGAAAGTAAGGTGTCGTTCATACACAAAAAGGGGGATAAGGAAGTTCTAGATAACTATAGGGGGATATCAGTTAGTAGTAACATCGGAAAAGTATTCTGTAAGGTCATATACGGTAGACTAGAGGAAGTTATTGAAGAGAAAGGTTTTTTAGGAGAAATTCAAAATGGTTTCAGGAAAGGACGAAGAGTCACTGATCACCTATTTACACTCACCCAACTGATAGAATCAACAAAGGCTGAAAAGAAAAAGCTGTTTCTGGCATTTCTAGATGTGAAAAAAGCGTACGACCGAGTGTGGAGGGAAGGTATGTGGCGAAAGCTCGAGGGCATCGGACTGGGGGGTGACTTTGTGGGAATCATGAAAGCACTGTATACAGATGTGCATAGCCAACTCAGTCTAGGGAGTATCACTACAAAACGAGTCCCTATGGATATAGGCCTCAAGCAGGGGTGTATCTTTTCACCGATTTTGTTTGCATTGTATGTTAAAGATTTAGGGGACGAACTAATTCAGAGTGCGGAGGGGGTAAATGTTGGAGACATAAAGATACCAGGCTTATTCTTTGCGGACGACATGGTGTTAATGTCTAGAACTGAACAGGGGCTAGAGAAACTGCTGGAAATTGTTGGTAGATATGGGAACACTTGGCGGCTCGAACTAAATGAAAATAAAAGCAAGGTAATACCCGTTGGACGCAAGGTAGATATGACGAAGAGATGGAGAGTGGGGGAGTTCTCAATCCCCGAAGGGGAAAGCAAACAAATCACTGTAGGAGAAACGGGAGAGTATGAGTATCTAGGGGTAAGCATAAATATAACGGGAAGAGGGGTGTACAGAAATTACTCAGCCAAACTGATTCTGAAGGGGAAAAGAATTCTGAACCAACTAAAACTTTTAGGGAAAAATAGTTTCAATAAGGTCTTTGTGGGGAAAACACTGTGGGAGAGGGTGGGTTTACCAAGTATAACGTATGGCACGGACGTGATTCCATTAAACCAAACCGTTATAAAGAAGTTGGAAAGTACTCAGAATGATGCCGGCAGATGGATAACAGGGTCGGGTAATGCTGCAGCTTTGGAAGCAGTAAGGGGGGAGCTTGGGTGGATGAAAATCAAGGACAGGGTAGATTTGGGAAAACTGTGTTACTTTAACTACTTGAGAAACCTGCCTGACAACCGGTGGTGCAAATTGATGCTCGATACCATTTGGAATTCTAATATAGAAACGGGGTGGTCAAAACATGTGAGGGAACTAATGGACAATTACTCGATAGAGGTCACAAACATAGAAGTAGGAATGAAAGAAGGCAAAAGGTTTGTCAAAGAGAGAGTCATGGAAGACTGCAATCGAAACTGGCGAGCAGGGGTTAGCGTGAAAAGATCACTGCAGGGGTTACAATATAAAGAAAAGCCAGCTTTTGAGAAGTACCTAGATGGCACCTTTGGAGGGTCACTGCTCTTCAAACTGAGATCAAGATCACTGGAGCTTCGGGGAAACATTGGGAGAGATGGGGAAAAGGGATGCCAAATGTGCCACTCTGGAGTAGTGGAGTCCCTGGAACATTTTCTCTTGGAATGCCCTCAGTATATACCTCATAGAATAAAATTTACTGGAAGAATAATGCAGAAGTGGGGTGAAGAAACAAAGGATAGATGGCTGAAGGGGGACACGAGGGAGAGGGTAGGAATGCTTATTGAAGAAATTGAAAAAGAGGAAGTGAGGGACACTATTAAGCAGTTTATATCTGAATGCTGGGAGGAGAGGAGGGGAAGAGGGGCTGGGGTGCAGGGGGAATGATGGCCTTCTCTTATGAGGACCGCGACAAATCAGCGGCTGGCCAAAGAGTTATTATTATTAATTAACTGGCCAAAAGAGCAAAATTGCCAATAATAATGCGCTAAAGACTAGCGACGGATCTATGGCCATAGACGACAAGGCAAAGGCCAGTGCTTTTGCCGAACTTCTAAAGAAGGCACATCGTCCACAAGAAGGGAACAGATATGACAACGATTTTAAGGTACGAGTAAATAAATTTGTCCAAGATAACAACTCAATCTTCAATGAACCGAACTTCGACCAAAGGCATGAAGACGGGGACGGCCGTGAATTAACCGAACCAATAAGCGTAGAAGAGGTCATGGGTATAATCAGAAAATGCAGGCCATCTTCGTCCCCAGGAGAAGACGAAGTCTCTTACAAAATAATGAAACAGTGCCCCAACATCTTCTACTGCAGACTTACCAAACTCTTAAACTGCTGTCTCTCCTGTGGGTACTTCCCAAAATGCTGGAAAGTGGCCACGGGAGTCATGATACCTAAACCCGACAAAGACCTTATCAACCCTTCTAACTACCGTCCAATCAGCTTGCTTAGCTGTGTTGGGAAAATATTTGAGCGGATTCTCACTACGAGACTTCGCAGCTATCTCGAATCAATCAATTTTTTCAACAAATGGCAAAGTGCGTATAGGAGTCAGAAAGAGGGAATCGAACACGTATATAGACTGGTCGATTATATGAAAACAGCATTTAGTCAAAACGAAATCGGAACCGCGCTTTTCTTGGATGTAGAAAAAGCGTTCGACTCGGTATGGCACAATGGCGTGAGATATAAACTAGCGAAAATGGGATTGCCCACTAAAATTCTAAGGATCATATCATCATTTCTAACTAACCGAAAAATCAAGGTGAGGGTTAATCGCGAGGTGTCAGAGGAAGTAATACTCGAAGCGGGAACACCACAAGGGTCGGTTCTAAGTCCGCTTCTTTTCATAATATATGTGAATGATATAGACAAAGTAGGGAAAAACTTTGTTGAACTATCGCAGTTCTCAGACGACAAAGGCATTTGGACAGCCAGCAAATCCAGAAACATAATTAAAAATCGTCTACAGGATACCATTCGCGATCTTGAGAGCTGGTGTGCCCTGTGGCGCATCAAACTCAATGCCGCCAAAACTCAAAAAGTTACGTTCTTCAAAAAGCAAAGGAAAAAACCAGTCCCGAATATCGATCTCCAGTTATACGATCACAAACTAGAAGCAAACAAAGAGGCCAAATTTTTGGGATTTATCCTAGATAGCAATCTCAGTCTAAACAGTCACGTAAACTCCATTACGGTTAGAGCTACTAAACGTATCAATTTTCTGAAGATGATCAGAGGTAGAAATTGGGGAGCAAACAAAGATGTGCTTCTGAAGCTCTACAAAACATTTATACGTCCGGTACTAGAATACGGTGCCATAATAACAAGCGACCTAAGCAAAACCAACATTCAGAAGCTACAGAGGGTTCAAAATTATGCCCTGCGAGTGGCACTATGCAAACCGAAATGGACACCGATAAAGGAACTTCACGAGCTAGCAAAAATAGAAACTATTGATACGCGATTAAAAGACCTACAAACCAAAACCCTCAACAGACTCCAAGATAGTGAATTAATGGTTGAGCTGAACGAACACCGATCCCTTAACAGAAAAACAAAATAAGTTTCCAGAAAATAAAAAAAAAAAAAAAATAAAAAAAAAAAATAAAAAAATAAAATAAAATAAAAATTATACAATATAACTAAATCGCGTGGAGTCAGTGAGGATTGCCTCGCTACTCATTGGGAACTTTAGGATAGAGTCTGTGAGGACTGCCTCGCAACTCTGCTGAAGCGCGATTGAAACGCGTTTAATAAGATCTATATAACAAAACCCTCCACATACTCCAGGATAGTGAATCAATGGTGAAGCTGAACGTACACCGAACCCTAAACAGAAAAACAAAATAATCCACAGTAAATTAAAATTACTCAATAGAATTAAACTGCGTGGAGTCAGTAAGGATTGCCTCGCTACTCATTGAGATCTTTAGGATTGAGTCTGTGAGGATTGCCTCGCAACTCTGCGTGTGGGGAGTGGGCTCCGAAGAAACACACCCCTTACCACATCCATAGCAACAATCACACAGCAGGCACAATATACAATAGCGGATACCTATCTTTCTCTCTACCTTTTACTTTTCTAACTGAACATTCTCAAATTTTCTTGCAACACTCTTATCAAGAAGACGCATGGAAATGGTAGACAAAGCGTAGGAGGAATTGGTGCAACCTACCTTTCTGCAACATATACAAGAAACCACCAAACGCCTGGCAAGGATTGAAACAAGCTTGTCTGGCTGGGAACGAGTGTACATTTGATATAAATAAACATTTGCATAAAGATTTAACAGCCCTTTTAAGGGCTTGAGGGTGTGTGTCAGTGAGTGTTTTTTTTTTTTTTTTTTTTTTTTTTTTTTGGGGGGGGGTGGAGGAGGTCATTTGGAATTCCCGAAGGATAACCAGATACCTCAAATCACATACGGCATCCTATCTCCCAGAAGGCTTGATGGATGACTCCCGGTTTCTTAAAACTAAACTGTTGGAGCTTTCTCCACTTCTTTTTTGTAACCGCTATGGTCATATACCGGGGCCGCTACCAAACCGGCGTTGCTGTTTGGTTTTCTTTTCTCTTCTTCCTTTAAACTTGCCATCGCACAACATTACATTCTGGCTCGCCACCATGGTGGGACTCAAACCTCTACCATCACCGAACTGGAACCGAATAGAGCTCGCTCTCTAATAGTTTTAAAGGCGTTGAGGGATTGAGTATTGACCATCTAACACTCCAGCGTAAACTGCCGGGTATTCTAACCGCGTGCATAACCCCCTCAGACTCCATTTTGGGCAATAGGAAAGCTAGGCCTGTGTGATCCAAGAGAGAAAAAAAAAAAAAAAAAAAAAAAAAAATAAGGTTAACCGGGTCGCAAGGGATTTGTAAATCCCACATCGTCCCTGGGCGCCTTCGGCGCGCTAAAACCTTTCATTCAATCAATATGATCATAAATTTATCATGGCCACTGCACAGATTGATGTTAATTTCTTGGAAAATGGTAGAGGTGGTCACTTTTTGATTCATGCTGGCTATAACTTTCCAATTCGGACAAGAAGAAATGAAAGGTGTTATTGGAGATGTGTAATTCGTGACTGCAGAGCTAAAATTGTTACCGTGGATTACATTCCAGTGTCAATAGGACAAGATCACAATCATGATAGTGACAATATGGCCCTTGCTGCCAGTGCTTTTCTAAATAAAGTTAAAAAAAGATGCCGTGATGAGGTTTCTCCCATTCCAAGAATATACGACGAAGAACTTGGCAGTCTCAGAGATAATGAGTTTGATGAAGTGACTGCAGATATGATAAACAAAATTCCAACATTTGACAGTTGTAAAGCTGCCTTGTATAGAAGTCGTGCAAAAGTGTTGCCCAAATTACCAAAAACACAAAGAGAGATAGAGTTAAATAATTCCTGGAAAGAAACATCAGCTGGAGAAAGATTTTTATTGTGTGATAATACCAGTGAACAGGGTCATAGAATTATCATTTTTGGCACTGATGAAAATCTGAAACAATTGTGTGATTCACCTGTCGTGTTTGGAGATGGAACATTTTATTCGTGTCCTGGCTTATTTTACCAGCTGTATACCCTTCATGGCAGAATTGAAGGATCAGTATTTCCATTAATATTTGGCTTATTGCCTAACAAGACAGAACAAACTTACCGCCGTTTTTTCTCTTTAATTAAAGACGCTGTTATTGAGCGAAATTTAACCCTTGAACCAGCGATATTTCTAATGGATTTTGAGGTAGCTGCAAGAAATGCTGTGGTCGCTATCTATCCTTCCGTTTCACCAAAAGGATGTTTTTTTCATTTTACACGGTGCATGTGGAGAAAAACACAAGCTGTTGGGCTGGCAGCCAGATACAGAAATGACGAGAACATAAAACTGCTGGTGCGTCGAGCAGTAGTCCTGCCGTTAGTTCCCATCCACCTAGTTGAGGATGTGTGGTTTAATGCTTTAGAGAGTAGTGAAGACAATAGTTCAGAAGTGACTCAATTTACAGATTATGTGACTGAGACATGGGTTGAAGGTTCACCCTTAGAAATGTGGAATCATTTTGATAATGACGGTGCCCGTACCACAAACAACGTTGAAGGATGGCACAGCAAAATAAACAAATTGTGTGGGCATTCACACCCAAATATATTTTCATTAGTGACTTTACTAAAGCAAATCCAGGCAACAAATGAGGCCAGAATTATTCAGCTGCAAGCTAGGGGAGTACCACGCCCCAAAAAAAGAAAATACAGGCAATTGGATTCTCGTCTTTCATTGCTGAAAACCCGCCTACAAATGGGAGAAATTGACATTATGACATATGCAGATAAGGCTTCAGATTTAGTTCATTTAGACTAAATTTGGTGCTAGATTTTACTTGCAGTGCTCAATGTTCAGTGTTGTGTATCTTCTGATTTTTGTTTTTGCATTTATACCACTGTGAATAAAGGATTGTTTGTCCTTAACATATCTGTTCTTCTCTATTGAAAAATTCTAAGGGAACCTGTCCCAGCTCTTCTTCACTTTTACTGTTTCTGTGTTACTAAAGCTATTAATAAAAATTTATTTCAAATTTAATTATTTAAAATAAATAAACCTTATCAATAAATAATAACTCAGAAACACTTTGCTGTCAGAGAAAATTAATAATCACCAAATATGAAACAGAGTATAGCTTAATTGGGGATTAACACCTATTGTTCTCCTTAACATCAATTCTCACTCAGCCAACATTTTTCAGCTTATCTGGTTACCCCAAAATTAAAAATGTTGGCTCCGTGAGAAGACACCGTGCACTCACGTCAGCGTGTTTTTACTCCCTTGCAGAAATTAAATTGAACAATCCTCTGTTGCATTTATCCTCGTCCTCCGGCAACACTTTTTCTTCCTACTTTGTTGGCGTGTCCTCGCATGTGTCCGATTGCTTTTTCTTTCGTTCCAAGTACGTCATTGTACGTTTCTTGTCTCGTTCCTTCTTTGCCTTTGACTTGGGTTTGTCTCTTCGCTCCTTTGGCAATTTATTCCAGTAAAACGATACGCTCACGGAAGTTTAATTTTCTTGAATTCTCCAATTCAGCGACATATTTTTCCCGTCGAGACTTCCGATGAGCTGTTTAACGTGTTCTGGAATCGTGTCCATCTTTAGGATGTGACTTAGCTAAAAAGTTAGTCTGCCAGGATCTCTCCACCAATTGTCGTAAAGCGTCTACTGTGTGGAAAATTGGCTCACTCAAAGCGCTTGTCAACTTTAAACATTTATTTACATTTTGCGGCGGAATAACTAACTGTACTTCTTTCTCAGTCGGTATAGCCAGACTTTTGAATTCAAGAAATACATACATTTTATAGTAAAACTGTTACTCATAACAACGGTTACTTTTTAACATAAAACCTAAACAATAATTAAACCCTTTTGGAGAACAGGACTTATTATCAAACAGCTTGTACTATTACAGAAGGAAAATTTCTGATTACCCGCTTATGTATACATTCTAATATACTCTACAACAATACAAACACTGATATTACAACTTAATCACCAAAACAATTAGCACCTGGGTTTTCATAATAATTTTCGAAAAGCATCTACAGTATGTGGAGAGTGTATTATCATTAAATCACCCGCAGAGTGGAGATTCCACCCGAGCAATAATTGCAAATTTGTTGCAAAGCATAACCGTCACAAGCAAAGTTCCAGCCAATGGACCTCCGGGTTAAACCCGGAGGTCCATTGGCTGAAACTTTGCATGTGTTTTTTGCCCATATGTACAGAATTTGAAAGTGATACTTTGGGTGATACTCCACTCCGCGGGTGTTTTAGTTACAATCCACTCTTCACGTACTGTAGGAATTTTGTTCTTTTGAATTTCACTTCAAAACCAGCCTATGACAACCGGTCATAAAGATATAATTGATCGGACTGATTTAAATAACATTGCCACCTACCTGCACTCAACAGTGCTCTCCTTTCACCATCAACTGAATGTGTGTGGTTCACTGACAAAAATGTAATTTGTAAAAGAGTATCAGTTCTCAAAATTTATGCCCGACATTTCACGAAATTCAAAATGTAGGCATGGTAGCACAACATGCGCAACATACGGTTTACGGGCAACTGGTGTGCAGAGAATGTGTATTGTTGGGTTTGAACTAAGACACATTATGTACTTGAGTGGACATCGAAATGAAGGTTCCGCCCGCGGTTCCAATAGGCTTTGTTCCACTTTAAAGAAACAAAATATCAGTCAAACACTGTGCTCCGTGACAATTCAGCCTCATGCACATCAATGTCAACATGAACAAAACACTACATCACTGACGTCGATGGCACCCACAAACGAAATTCGCCCAATCAAAACTTTCCAATTCCCATAGCCTAAATTAACTCTTTTTGAGACAAAGTTCAGCCAACTTCATGTCATCTGGATTCATATCGAACTCCACATTTAACAACTGTGTTTTCAATTTCTCAGTAAATAATCAAAATCAGAATTAAATTTAATCCAGCCGTGCTTTGAATGACATCACCTTCCCGTCAAGTGGAAAAGAAAATTGAAGTTTTGTGTGGGTGTGGCCTATGGCGTTCCTTTTAACATCTTTCAGTGAGATGTGTAGCCATTTCAAACAAAATTTTAGAAAACTATGCCTTTTTTATTCAGTTCTCAAATAGAATCATGATATGATGCCACCCGGTTTTATTATAACTCCACAAAGTAGAGAGTGTTTAGATTTATTGCTCCTCAGGTTTAATTATAAGGAATGATCGTTTGTTTCTGTCTATTTATTGAGTTATGAATCCCAAAAAACAAGGGCCAAACACAGTTTAGGCTTTTTTTTTTTTTTTTTGGGGGGGGGGGGGGGTTCACAACTCAAGAAATAGACAAAACAAACGATCATTTCTTATTTGACATCGAATAACTCTCTCTTTGCAAAGTATTAAGGAAGCAAGAAATATTACCGCTGACCATTAACTCCGTAAATGACTCCGATCCACAATAATTTACTCCGTGAGCCAGAAGTAGTAATTATACCAACCGGCTTATATTTTATCCACATTCTACTTAGATTTGGTCTTGAGCGACGCAGTTCCTCGGGAGTAGGTAATAAAGGCCGATCTACTATCACTTGTACATGTACATGTACGTGTACAACATACGTTCACAATGCGTTCACCAACGTGGAATTCAGTGTTAAATCTCACGCTTGTTCACAAAACTGTACATGATCTTGAATCCCCCCCCCCCCCCCCCCCCCCCCCATGTACAGTTGTGACTCCTAGATCGCGCTTTTAACGTTCAAATACTCGTGGTGAACGCGCGTTTTTTAAAAAAGGGTGAAATCATACATCTTCGCTTGTATCTTGTACGTAATTTTTCGTCGACGTTCCCATGGCAGATCAGACCATCGGTCCATCGTTGGCGAACGCGAGCAAAGCAAAAGCAAAAAATTCTGGGTCATCATCAAAAAACAGTTTTGGGGACTCTAGATCAGCGATTCAGAACCCGCAATTGTGTTGGGACAGATGATTCAGAACCCGCAATTGTTTTGAGGCGGTGGGTTTTTTTTCTCCCATTTATGACATTATTAGGGGAATTCCTCCACTATGAGAAATTCTCAAAAAAACTCAGCTGATCGAGCGATCGGATCGCTCGATTCTCGTAAAAACTCGATCTGAACGAAGAGTGTTGTTGTCGTCGGTGTGTTGGAAATTCGCGAGCGCGCTGTCACGTTTTTTTTTTTTTTTTTTTTTTTTTTTTTATTTAAAGTTTTCACAGTAAATTACATCAAACACACACACACTATATATATATATATATATATATATATATATATATATATATATATATATATATATATACAAAACAAAAATACAATGTGTAAAGAATTCTTCCAATCAAAATTCAACATGGGCTTGTGTGGTTATAGAAGACACTTGAATTTAGCTAAATATTTTAGATATTGTCTCCCATCTCAGGTTGATTTTGTTTGCCTTGCCGAACGAGTATAAATAGAGTGAGTATATATCGATAGCTCTGTAATTCTTTAATACTTCTATATACGCGGTGTAGTTGGGTAGCCGGTTTTCAAGACTACATGAAAATATATATTTTTTAAAAATTTGTAAACATGTACACAGTATGTCGGATAACTGAGCTTCTGTTTGTATTCCTAATATTACTTCCTTAGGGCTAACCTGAACATTTGAATTACAAACAGTATTAACCTTTTCTGTGAGTTGAAGTAAAACTGTTTTTGAATGTGAACAATCGTAAAAGAGATGTGTTATTGATTCTTTTGAATTAAAACAAAAGCGGCAGAGCCGAGTTTCTGAAAGACCACTACGAAATAGTTTATAATTGGTGTATAATATACGGTGATTTATTTTGAACTGTAGTGTCTGTAAATATGTGTCGCTGGTAGAAGTAAATGTTGTCTTGTATACATATTGCCATTCGTCTGTGCTTATATCACATCTAAGCTCATCGCTCCATTTTGCTTCGGATTTTCTTGCAGGTACAGCTATCTTGTTCAGGAAAAGGCCGTAAAAATCTTTATTAACTTTGGCAGTTGACTTTAAGCGGGATAATAATGCATTCTCCACAACATCAATTTTTGTGTACATTCTTGGATTATTTTTTTTCAGTTTTGGGGTATTGCATTTATCAATCCCAAATATGTAGTGAATGGGATATCTAAGTTGTATTTGGTTTTAAATGCTCCATGTGTTAAGAAATTTCTGTTAGAATCTACAATATCGTTTATAAAAAAACACACCAGCTGCAAACCATTTTTCTAAATGATAGCATGCATTATTTAATTTGATACTTGTATTATAAAATATTGGTTGTGATAAAATATCCTTATATGTTGATATAGAATAGTCTTGAAGGAGTGACCACGAAATTACAACATTTCGCCAGAATGGGGGCACTGATTCCGCTAATTTTTGTAGACCGTCTTTTGTAAAATGCCAAACATTGTTGAATCCAATTTTTTCAAAGTTATCAAGTGCCAGTGTTTTCCACTGTGACGAATTTTCCGGGTCTAAGAGCTTCTTAACCCAAATAATTTTTAATGAATTACATAGGGTTTTAATGTGCGGGATTTTGAGACCGCCTTTCTCCACTGTGTTTATCATGGTAGAGCGTTTGATTTTGTCTTTCTTATGTGACCAAAGGAATGTGAAAACCATTTTCTGGAGTTTAGCGATAATCCAAACGGGTGGGTTGTGAAGGACTGTGAGAGAGTGTATGATAATTGGAAGAGCAAGAGTTTTTAACACCGTAGCTTTTCCAACAAGGGTAAGATTTCTTAACGACCAATCATTTAATAGTTTCTGCATTTTTTTAAATTTTTCTATAAAATTTTTATCCAGGTAATTTGTTTTACTTAAATTGTATTTTATTCCCAAAATGGTAAAATCTTCACCATGATTCCATTTTATCGGTTTGTCCGTTTTTAGTTCCACACCGCAACCCTTACGAGAACCGATCCATATTATATAAGTTTTGTCAAAATTTACTTTTAGATCTGATAAATGAGAAAACTCGACAACAATATTTAAGGCTGCGTTGAGTGATTTTTGATCATCGTCAAGAAATAAGGTGCTGTCGTCTGCATACTGGTTAATTATATATTCAGAATTGTTTATTTTTATACCATTTATTTCCGGACTAAATTTTAACCTAGCACTCAGTATTTCTACACACAGGATAAATAGGTACGGGGAGAGTGGGTCCCTTTGTCTTACACCTCTTTCCACATTGAAAAACTCTGAAAGATGACCGTTGTTTAAGACACAGCTGGAAACGTCACTATAGAAAGCCTTAAACCAACGAATGATTGATGGACTGAAATTGTAAAAGTTTAGGGTTTTCTCAATGTAGTTCCATTCAAGAGAGTCGAAGGCTTTTTCGAAATCCAATAATACTAACATTCCCGGGATATTACTCGATTTGCACTTGTCGATCAGGTCAGTAATTAGACGTGTAGATTCCCCAATAAACCTCCCTTTTACAAAACCCAACTGACTTTCAGAAATAAGTTTGGGTAGGACCGTTTTTATACGAGATGCTATTGCCGAAGAGCCAATTTTAAAATCAACGTTTAGAAGAGAAATAGGTCTCCAATTTTTAATGTACAGTTTAGATTTTTTTTCCTTTGGAATGCATGTTATTATACCTTGTCTTTGTGTAATTGAGAATGTACCGTTGTATTTGTAAAATTCGGAAGTAAATACATCTGAGCCGGGCGATTTATTGCATTTCATGTTTTTCAAAGCAGCTAAGCATTCAGAGGCTGTCAATGGACCATCTAGTAAAATATTGTCTTCGTCGTCAAGTTTCTTTAGAAACGGATTATTATTATCGAAAACATGTCATCTATATATACTGACGGAGTATTTATCTTGGAACTATATAAATTTTTGTAAAAACGTTTTTGTTCTGAAATAATATCTTTAATATCTGTACATTCTGTGTTGTCATCTTTAATTAATTTTGCTATTAATTTTTCTGTATATTGCCTTTTCTCCAAATTACAAAAGTATTTTGTCGGTTTTTCCCCTTCTACTTTCCACTTTGCTTTAGTTCTTATTATAATGCCTTGCACTTTTTTAAATCGCAATTGTTTCAGTTCGGAGTCCAAAGATAGAATCTCACCTCTAACTGTTTCATCCCCACTATCTAATTTTATATGTAGTTCTTTTAATTTATTTTCTATATATGTTTCAGAGTTTTGATTTTTTCCTTTCAAGTAAGATGCATATGAAATTGTTTTACCGCGTATCATTAATTTTAGTGTTTCCCAAAAAAGCTGATCATTTATAGTGAGCTTAACGTTATGTGGGTTGTTAGATATATCACTTTTACTATTTATACAGTATTGTTTTATTGTTTCAAAAATGGTATTTCTAACAGCGGTTGCATATTCTGGGTCAGATAATAAGCTATTATTAAATTTCCAAAGCCCTCTACCCTTTTCTTGTTTTATAAATTTGAGAGCGACGGATACAGGAGAGTGATCTGAGCGGTAACTAGGCTCAATGTCAGTTGACTGAACTAGGTCCTGCAGGTCAGAAGTTATTAAGAAATAATCCAATCGAGCAGATTTATTATTTTGACCCCTCCACGTGAAACGTTTGCAGGATGGATTTTGTTGTCTCCATACGTCATTCAGATCTAAAAGTTCCATGTAATTAGATACACATTGTTGGGCTTTTACATTGTTCTTATTTTTGTAGTTTTTGGTGTCGAGGCGATAGTCCATTGGGATGTTCCAATCACCACCAATTATTATGGAAGTGTTCCCTACCTTTTCTATTTTATCGAAAAAATCATTATAAAAATCGGGTGAGTCATTGTTTGGGCCATATACTACTGCATGTTCCTACAGCGGGAGAAGAAATCCCTTCGCTTTACAGTATCTGAAGCGAGACCCCGGCAGTTCATACTACAGAAGTTGATCTGACTCATATTTGGTTGGTTTTGTAAATAATCACAACTCTTTCGGCAAGGCAAACACTTATAATATAAATGAACGAAGGATTTAATTTACATTTCACATCGAGGAATACTGTGTTTGGGTTTTTTTTTGTAAAATAATAACAAGAGGGAAGAAACCCATAGCGGGACATATTTTACCACTTTTACGTCAGGTATAACTTTGCCATTTGGGAGAGTTTAAATACTCAACAGCACCATCACCTATGTGATACGTGGTCCGGTTGAGAAGGCAAGAGATGGAGGGCGAGAGAGATGTAGAGAAAGAGAAAGAGAGAGTAGAGAGAGAGAGAGAGAGGGGGGGGGGGAGCGTGTGAGAGCGAGGGGGAGATAGAGACGGACAAAGAGAGAGAGAGAGAGGATGAGGGAGAATGGTAGGAATATTTTAAGTCGAGAAAGTGAGAAAGAGAGGGTAAGGACCGTACAGAGTGATAGGCATATAGACAGAGAGACAAGGGTATTTTGGAGTGGTGTGATTAAGAGAAGGGCATATATACATATATGCTTGCATACTTATACCCAACATAGATATATACGGTGCCAACGGGGTAAGTATTGGTGTGCAGACAGAGGTCACTGGGGGTGTCGGTCAGAGCCGGGTTGGTGGGGCCACCGATGGCGATATTGGGCTTGAAGTTTGTAAACAGTGTTCTATGATGTATGGGGACTGTCGCTCGATGGGATATGGAGAGGTATGTGCAAACTGTCAGGAAATCCTCCGCCTACTTGACACAATTGTTAAGTTTGAGGGGGAGATTGCTGAGCTGAAGGAAAAACTAGGTAGGGCGGGGCTGTCTGGAGTTACGTCTGTGAAAGTAGCTTTCCGAGAAGGATGGAAGGTTGTCGGTGGTTCCAAGAGGAAACATGGGGGTAGAACCTTTGATGTGAATGAGGTAGGTGATGAGGTGGGGGCTGCTAGAAAAGTACGTAGGACAGATGAGGGGGGCCCAGGCCGGAGCAATGCTGTAAAGCGTTTGGCGTGGACTATCAAAAGTGGTAGGAAAGGGGGGCCAGAGAAGCAGGAAGATAGGGGTGTAAAGTCCAAAGGCAGTGGGGAGTGCAGCACCAGAAACAGATTTGATGTGCTCGATTCGGAAGAGACAGAGGGGGAGATGGAGGTAGTTGCAACAGATAGTAGCTTGGGGTCTAGGCCAGGAAAAAGGAGGAGGGATCCGGGAGAAGACCAGGGGAGTAGTCCAGGTAGTTCAGGACCTGGAAAGAGACGGAGGGACAAGGATAGGAGTAATCCTAGGTCAAAGATACCGATACCGATATTGATTCCGAGTGGGGCTGTTGGAGAGGAAGAGGACGCTGTAAACAATAGGAGACTACAGGAGATAAATAGGGCGAGGGCCAAAAGTAAGTTGGTGGTTGCGGGAAGTAGCATAGTTCGGGGGATCGACAAGGTTGTCTGTGGTCCGGACAGTAAAAATAGAACAGTTCTGTGCTTTCCGGGGGCTAAAGTGGAGGATCTGAGGGATAGAGTGGACGGTATTGTAGCTGGGTCGGGGCCTGATCCGGTAGTGGTATTACATGTGGGGGCCAATAACATCAGGGAGAGGAAATCAGTTCGTTTGGTGGACACATACAAGGACCTAATTAGTAAGCTACTTAGCAGGAATGCTCGGATCATCGTTTCAGGGGTGCTCCCCGTTATGGGTGGTGGGAATGAGAGGAACTCGCGGATTATGGCACTAAACGAGGAGCTGGAAGAGCACTGCAAAGACTTGGGAATACATTTCATTGACCACTGGGATTCTTTCTGGGGACAAGGAGAGTTGTATGGGCGAGACGGATTGCATTTAAGTAGGATGGGTACAGACCTGTTGGGCCAAAAAAATGTACAGGTGACTGGGCCTTTTTTGGAGAAAAGGGGGGTAGGGGACCACAGCCGATAACCCAGAGGGGCACAAATGCTGGGAACATAGGAAGAACAACAAACATGCACAATACTGGGACATACCAGGGTTATAATAATGTGCCAGTGATGACAAAAAAACAAAGATTCATTAAGTTTGGGTACTGCAACATCCAGGGTCTGCACAAGAAAGTAAGCGAAATATCAACAATGATGAACGAAGGAGACTTCGATATAATGGATCTAAGTGAGACGTGGATACGACGGGATGAGCGGGTTGATCAGATGAAGGGTTGCGTGTGGATAGGAGCTGGGCGAACTGAGGGTCAGAAACGGGGTGGGGGTGTTGGCATCTACGCTAAAGAGGAATTACAGCCCTCATTGATTACAGATCTCACAGAAGCAAGGACTCAGATTCCAGTATCCAACGAAATAGTCTGGGCAAAAATCAAGTTAGGAAGCAGGAGGGTTGCCGTTGGTGTTGTATACTTAGCAGTGGAGGGAAGTAAGCCCGAGTGGAATGATTCAATATATACAACTCTTAGATCGAATATCACAGAGCTTGGAAGCAGAGGGTTCAGTATTGTCCTAATGGGGGACTTCAATGGGCACATCGGGGATAAGGAGGAGGGCATACAGGGAGGTGATAGGAAAATTAACACGAATGGGAGGAAGATGTTGGACCTATCAAAAGAGCTTGGTTTAAAGATCCTGAACAGGGATGCGAAATGTGAGGGTAAATGGACCTGGGAGAGGAACGATAAGAAAACAATAATTGATTATATACTCACTGACATTAGCGTATGGAGGGAGGTTATAGATGTAGAAATAGATGACGAGGGAAAAAATGACTTGGGTAGTGATCACAACCTGATAACAGTTAAGATTATGGGCAAAAAGACGAATAGAGACAGAAATACCTTCAAGGAAGTTTGGGGACTAAAACAAGGAGCCGACTGGAAGCAGTTTCGGGAAAAACTAAAACCAAATCTTGAATGTATACCTAGGGATGCAAATGTCCAGAGTATTTCAGATGGCATAGTAAATAGCCTAACAAAGGCAGGGAAGGATTGTATAGGAAGGGTGAGGGTCCCAACGAGAGAGCTTGGATACAGGGTTAACGAGGGACTGAAAAAGGCTATAAAAGAAAGAAAGGTAAAATGCGCTGCTTACAGAAGAAGTAGGAAGCTTAAAGGGGTGGATAACAATGACACGAGACTAATGAAAGGAGAATATGAACTGGCACGTAGAAAGGTGAATGAGATAAAGAATAATAATAGGAAGGAGCGCAATTGCAGTCTTGCCAGAACAATAAAGAAAACGGGGGGTTCGAGCTCAAACGTATTTTGGAACTGGGTAAATAAACGGGGGAAAAGTAGTGTGCAGAGTATCAAAGTGGATGGGGAAAGTACGGAAGATAAAGGCCGTATCGCTTCAGAGTTAGTCAAGCACTGGGAAAAGATAAACGATAGGCGATGGGGCAGTGGGTCCCCACCAAAAAGAAATACACTGGTGGAGGAGAACCTATCCAATCGTGTATGTAGCGAAATAACGGCAGAAGAAGTGCGGAACGTCGTCTCGAAATTAAAAAATGGTAAAGCGGGAGGGACTGATGAAATTCCGAACGAATTCCTCAAAAATGGAGGGGAGGCACTTATTGAAGTCCTGACAAACCTTTTCAACCTGGCTCTGCGAAAGCAAGAGGTCCCCAGAGAGTGGAGGGAAAGTAAGGTGTCGTTCATACACAAAAAGGGGGATAAGGAAGTTCTAGATAACTATAGGGGGATATCAGTTAGTAGTAACATCGGAAAAGTATTCTGTAAGGTCATATACGGTAGACTAGAGGAAGTTATTGAAGAGAAAGGTTTTTTAGGAGAAATTCAAAATGGTTTCAGGAAAGGACGAAGAGTCACTGATCACCTATTTACACTCACCCAACTGATAGAATCAACAAAGGCTGAAAAGAAAAAGATGTTTCTGGCATTTCTAGATGTGAAAAAAGCGTACGACCGAGTGTGGAGGGAAGGTATGTGGCGAAAGCTCGAGGGCATCGGACTGGGGGGTGACTTTGTGGGAATCATGAAAGCACTGTATACAGATGTGCAAAGCCAACTCAGTCTAGGGAGTATCACTACAAAACGAGTCCCTATGGATATAGGCCTCAAGCAGGGGTGTATCTTTTCACCGATTTTGTTTGCATTGTATGTTAAGGATTTAGGGGACGAACTAATTCAGAGTGCGGAGGGGGTAAATGTTGGAGACATAAAGATACCAGGCTTATTCTTTGCGGACGACATGGTGTTAATGTCTAGAACTGAACAGGGGCTAGAGAAACTGCTGGAAATTGTTGGTAGATATGGGAACACTTGGCGGCTCGAACTAAATGAAAATAAAAACAAGATAATACCCGTTGGACGCAAGGTAGATATGACGAAGAGATGGAGAGTGGGGGAGTTCTCAATCCCCGAAGGGGAAAGCAAACAAATCACTGTAGGAGAAACGGGAGAGTATGAGTATCTAGGGGTAAGCATAAATATAACGGGAAGAGGGGTGTACAGAAATTACTCAGCCAAACTGATTCTGAAGGGGAAAAGAATTCTGAACCAACTAAAACTTTTAGGGAAAAATAGTTTCAATAAGGTTTTTGTGGGGAAAACACTGTGGGAGAGGGTGGGTTTACCAAGTATAACGTATGGCACGGACGTGATTCCATTAAACCAAACCGTTATTAAGAAGTTGGAAAGTACTCAGAATGATGCCGGCAGATGGATAACAGGGTCGAGTAATGCTTCAGCTTTGGAAGCAGTAAGGGGGGAGCTTGGGTGGATGAAAATCAAGGACAGGGTAGATTTGGGAAAACTGTGTTACTTTAACTACTTGAGAAACCTGCCTGACAACCGGTGGTGCAAATTGATGCTCGATACCATTTGGAATTCTAATATAGAAACGGGGTGGTCAAAACATGTGAGGGAACTAATGGACAATTACTCTATAGAGGTCACAAACATAGAAGTAGGATTGAAAGAAGGCAAAAGGTTTGTCAAAGAGAGAGTCATGGAAGATTGCAATCGAAACTGGCGAGCAGGGGTTAGCGTGAAAAGATCACTGCAGGGGTTACAATATAAAGAAAAGCCAGCTTTTGAGAAGTACCTAGATGGCACCTTTGGAGGGTCACTGCTCTTCAAACTGAGATCAAGATCACTGGAGCTTCGGGGAAAAATTGGGAGAGATGGGGAAAAGGGATGCCAAATGTGCCACTCTGGAGTAGTGGAGACCCTGGAACACTTTCTCTTGGAATGCCCACAGTATATACCTCATAGAATAAAATTTACTGGAAGAATAATGCAGAAGTGGGGTGAAGAAACAAAGGATAGATGGCTGAAGGGGGACACGAGGGAGAGGGTAGGAATGCTTATTGAAGAAATTGAAAAGGAGGAAGTGAGGGACACTATTAAGCAGTTTATATATGAATGCTGGGAGGAGAGGAGGGGAAGAGGGGGTGGGGTGCAGGGGGAATGATGGCCTTCTCTTATGAGGACCGCGACAAATCAGCGGCTGGCCAAAGAGTTATTATTACATGGACTTCTCACATGACATCGACTATATACATATACATATACGCTACATATCATATAAACATATAGATTCTATACATTATATATGGATTATAAAACTTTAACTTGTACATATGAAATTAACTGTATCCACTAAGGCGCGTTAGCATCACCGACTGTATGTTTAAGATCGTTGCAAGCGACTAAAATAAGCTATGGTAAACTCGCGTCGGACAACCTCAGCCATTCTGGACCGAGAATAGAGAGTATGGCAAGTTATGGCCTGTAGTCCTCCAGTCTATAACCCGAGGGATTGGCCAGTAACTCATCGTGGAAATGGACTGGCGCAGGGTAAGAGAGAGGTAGAAAGATAGAGACGGAGACAGAGACATAGAGGGAGAGAGACAGAGGGACGGGGGTGGGGGTGGGGGGGAGGCAGTGGGAGAGTGTAAACTGTAACTTGTACCTATGAAATTAACTGTATCCACTAAGGCGCGTTAGCATCACCGACTATATGTTTAAGATCATTGCCAGCGACTAAAATAAGCTATGTTAAACTCGCGTCGGACAACCTCAGCCATTCTGGACTGAGAATAGAGAGTATGGCGAATTATGGCCTTCAGTCCTCCAGTCTATAACCCGAGGGATTGTCCTGTAACCTATCGTGGAGATGGACTGGCGCATGGTAAGAGATAGGTAGTAAGATAGAGACCACAGAGACATAGAGGAAGAGAGACAGAGAGACAGGGGGGGGGGGGGGGGGGGTTTGCAGTAGGAGAGTGGGGGAGATGGGTAGGTACCTACAGAAGGAAAAAGAAACGGTAAGCGACGAACTGACAGAAGGACAGGCAGACAGACAGAATATTTGAAAATATCTAACGAAAGGCATATATACATATACGTATAAGCATTTGATTCCTGTATACTGTATAGCATGCACACATTATACAGGAATCCTAAACTGTACCTTATACATATGAGAGTAACAATAGCCACTAAGGCATCCCCGACAGATAATTCAGGATCGCTGCCATCTAGTAAGTAAGCCATTCTAAACTCACATCAGACAACTTCAACCTTACTGGACAGAGAATAAAGAGTACGGCAAGTTCAGGCCTTCCATCTTTCATTCTGTAACCCGATGGGTAGTATTGTGGCCCATCGTGGAGACGGACTGCCCAGCGTGCTGATGCTATGCTATGCTATGCTATGTCGAGGTGTAACATCAAAACTAACAGCAAAATATAACAGCAATTTTACCTTGATTATTAAACAGTATGAAAAATATTTGTTGACCCAAGAAAGAGGGAAAGAGTGGAAACGGGGAGATAGGGTGGAGACAGGGAGAGACATAGAGAAAGAGAGAGAGAGAGAGAGAGAGATAGAGAGAGAGGGCACACAGGCACCTTTGTTTAGTAGAAGCTGTCTGACTGGCTGAAACGGTTGCCGGAAATGTCTGTGGTTGTGTTTCCAGATAACTGGGTTATTGGAGTAGAAATGTTTAAAATGTCACTTTCTGTTTTGAACCTATGAATCTTTCCATCGATTGTCTTGGCAAGAAGTTTCCCGTTAGAGCACCATGAGTTTGTTATACCTGGTGTTGCGTAAGCCTTTTGTAGGAGCTGATAATTGAGTCTAGTTACATCCTCGGTAATGCTCATTCCAGTATTTTTTTAGTTTTTTCCTGTTTGTTAACACTTCCAGTTTTGAACGACGTGATAAAAACTTTACGAGAATAGGCCTATGTGGTCTGTTTGGTGAGGGCTTGTTAACCCTATGAGCAATAGAGATGTCGGAATGTGTTAAAGATATCTCTAGCTTGGAATTTAAAGTGTTCACTACGGATTGAATGCACCCATGAATCGACTCACGGGGAGGCTCCGTTATTCCATAAATGCGGACATTGTCTTTCCTAGAGTACTGTTCTAGATCGTTTATTTCTAGTTTTTGAGCGTCTAACTGTGTCCGTATCTCACTGTTCTCATCCCTCAAAATTTTGTTTATTTTCGGAGTTTTATCCTGTTGGTTCTCTAATTCGAAAACTCGACCCTCCAATACCTCTATTTTCCGGTTAAGTGACTCTATAATACAGTCTTTTAGTTTTAAAAGATCATTTTTCTCAACACGGTTTTCCGAGAATAATTTGAAATTTTTTGCCGTTTCGAATCCCAAAGTGTCAATTCGGCTTGCAATAACTTTTAACTGGCGTTCAATATTTTTGAGTTTATCGTTTTCATCTACAGGGGCAACATCAACAGACGCCTCGCTGGCACTGTCTTTCTTTAAGTAGTCAGTTGTTTCTTCGGTGTCGGGTTAACCGAGCTTTCACTTTCAGCCCCAGAGGATGACTTGTTTAAACTAGGTCGTTCCGAACGACGATCACCCTTCTTTCTTTTTTTACCCATCAGCAGTAAAGCGAATTGCTTTGAAATAGTCCACGGTTAAATTAGTCGTGAGTAGTAGTTGAGTGTGAAAAATCGATTGAGCATGTACTAATGCATGAATACAGTCACTGGTGACTTGTTCTCCGTTACTTCCAATTAATTAAAACTGTCAGCAAACGAATGTTTTCGAAATCCATTACAAGAAAAACGTCTCAAAAACTCACTTTGCTATAAAAGAATAGAGTCGCACAGAAGCTAACCCTCTTCGATGTACCTTCACATGTCCCTATGGCAAAGTTGGCATTGTAGCTTTACTTCATTTTTCGGATATTGCGGTTTATTGCAGGAGCGATAAAAACGTGTCCGCTTCCGAATTTCTCTGTAACCCTCAATCGCTGTCACGTTTTTTTGATTGATATATATAGGGGAGAAAAAAAAATAAATAAATAGTTATTTAGAAAATTAAATATATCAAATCGAATAGAGAGCGAGGTTTCTTTTAAACATGCTGATGAGAGCAAACGCAATCTGCGTGAACGAACAACTACGTCCCATCTTGTTAGAACGATGCGTCGGGTGTCGGGATCATCTAGACTTCGATCACGAGAATCATTCGTGTCTGACGATGGAAAGGGAAGATATGGTCGTCATGTATTTCGAACCGGCGTTCGAACGCGTTAAATTCAACGATGTGATCACGTTTTGGAAGAGATTAGTCTTCTGTAAGAATCGAGACAGGCCCACAGATTCGGAAGAACTGAAATTGGCGCGTAGAAGTTTGACTTTAGAAGACAAGGGATGCATCAAGAAATTATTGCTGAACGAAGCATACGTCTAAGTTTTTTTTCGTTGATATAAACATTAGGGAGAGTAGAAAATAAAAAAATAAATACACACATAAATTGTTTTTATCTAATATTAGAAAGAAAGAAAAAAAACACAAAATGAGAACCAGAAATAAATTGTATCCGACGTTAGTGGACGACGAGGACGAGAAGCCGAACGGCGTTTTGCCGACGCGCCGTCGCTAGAAGAAAGAGAAAGAGGAGAGAGGTATCGCATCGATCAAATCAGTAGAATCCAATTGTATCTGACTCGAGAGAGAGATTCTCGTCGTTCCCTCAAGAAGAAGTATTCGCGTTTCGTGACAGTCGTCAACGCGATCGACACGACACTCATCACGATTTCCATGGGTTTACACGCGGCCGGCATCGGACTGTTGTCGACCGCGGTCGGTATTTCGATCGTGTTGACCGTAGAAGGAGTGGCTCTCGCCGCCGGATTGTTTAGCACGCTCGGAAACTTTTTGAGTAGGAAATTATATCTGAAGGCGAGGAAACACGACAAGATTCGCGTCTTGGCCGACACCAAGATCGATACGATATCCGAAATGATCTCTATGGCGTTGAAAGACGGTAGGATATCGGACGAAGAATACTTCGCGATATTGAGCGAGAAAACGAAATACGATACCATGAAAGAAGCCGTGAGAATCAAGACTCGTCAGATCATCAAGGAAGAGATGAAGGATTCTCTCGTGGAAAAGGGGAGGAAAGAGGCCAGGGAGGAATTCAGTAAGATGATAGAACTCGAGCAGCGATTGAATATATATATATATATATATATATATATATATATATATATATATATATATATATATATATATATATATATATATAATAAGAACAGAATTTAAAAAAAAAATATTAAATTTATATATAAAATAAAAAAAAAGAAATTAATTTAAATAACTCTTAAAAATGTATTGCGTAAAGTGTAAGAGAGTAACCGAGACGAGTAATTCTAGAGAAGTGCGAACTAAAAACGACAGACGGATGCTTCGCGGAATTTGCGACGTGTGTGGTTCTATCAAGACTCGATTCGTCAAACAAAAGAACGCGAGCAAAGGTAAAGGCATCGTGAATAAAATGATCAATAATCTACCTTTCGAAATGCATCTGCCTGGTCACAGTTTCACAGGACCCGGAACAAAATTGAACAAGAGACTCAACGCCGATCTGACTCCCAAATCTTGGAGCAAACCTGTGAATAGGGTGGACGCGGCCGTGTATGATCACGATCTGTGCTACGCCGGATATCCCGACACCAAGACTCGCAACGACGTCTGCGACAAAAACATGTTGGGGAGATTGAGAGGCATATCGAATCCGACCAGGAGAGAGAAGATGGAACGTTCGCTGGTCGGCAATCTGATCGGTGCGAAACGTCGATTCGGATGGGGTGTTCAAAAAAAAAGCGCATCTGAAAAGAAGAAGAAACGATGATTGACGAGCGAATTGGCCGAGGAGTTACACAAACCCATAGTGCGTAAATTTCGAAAGAGAAGGGTGTTCGTGAAGGGTCTGGATGACATTTGGTCTGGCGACTTGGTCGACATGAGATCGTTTTCGAGGTGGAACGAGGGCGTCAAATATCTATTGACGGTCATCGACGTGTTTTCCAAATACGGTTGGATCAGAGCTTTGAAGGATAAATCGGGACCTTGCATCGCTGAGGCTCTGAAGAGCGTGTTCGACTCATCTTCTCGAAAACCGAGTAAATTGTGGGTGGATAAGGGAAAGGAATTCTACAACAAGGACGTTCGTCGATTGGTAGACCTCTACTCGATCGAAAACGAAGAGAAAGCCAGCGTGGTGGAACGTTGGAATCGAACGATGAAGGAGAAGATGTACAGATACTTCATGGCGAATTCGACCAAGAAATACATATACGCTCTGAACAGTCTGGTCAAAGATTACAACAACACGCGACACAGATCGATCAAGATGACTCCCGCGGAAGCTAGTGATCCTCGAAACGAAAAACGGGTCTACGCAAATATATATCCCGAGAGATCTAAGATCAGGAAGAAGTCTAGAACGCCGAAATTTGCGGTCGGCGATCGAGTGAGAATCTACGCTTATAAGAAGCACTTCAAAAAGGGTTATACTCCTCGATGGACCTTGGACATTTTCGTGATCATCAAAATATTTCACACCGATCCGGTGACTTACGAAATCGAAGCTTTGGATGGAGAAGAGATCATCGGAAAGTTTTACGAACAACAATTACAGAAGATGAAGTTTTGATGAAGAACACAAATTTTTTTTTTTATTTACTCTCTTTGACATTTTCTTGTTTACACACATATATATATAAGAGAGAAAAAAAATAATAATAAAAAATAATTAAAAACTATTTTTTTTAGATAAAGAAAGCAAGTGAATTAATAAACAAAAAAAACAAAAAAAACTAAAAATCCTTTAAAATGACAAATATACTAGATATAGCACAAAGCATAATGAAAGATGAAAGTATTCAAGAATATGAGGTTCACGAATACGAACCGGTAACCGGGACGAGTTTGAACAATGCGGGAGAGATAAGAATCAACGTCGAAACTCAAGATCTATTCGTACATCCTAGCGAGAGTTACATAGTGGTGCAGGGATGTCTCACCAAGGAAGACGGGAGCGACTACGCCGACGACGACACGGTTACTCTTGCCAATAATGGCATCATGCATCTATTCAGTAACATAAAATACATGCTATCCGGACAAGAGATAGAATCTGTTTTTCATCCCGGTCAGGCCACCACGATGTTCGGACTCTTGACGTATCCTGATGATTTTTCGAAATCCAGAGGACTTAATCAGTTGTGGGTGAAAGACACCGTAGGCCCTGCTAGTGCAGGCGCTGCCACGATATTCGACTACGTCGTCAAGATGTCCAGACCTAAAGGAACGTTTTCGTTCAGGATACCTTTGAAACACATCTTCGGATTCACAGACGATTACAACAAGATCATGTACGGATTCAAACACAACCTGACGTTGATTCGAAAAGGAAATGATGAAGCAATAGTGAAACTCACTGCGACCGATGCGGGTAAGATAACTCTACACAAGATATCATGGTTCGTTCCGCACGTGGAGCCTTTGATCACGGAGAAAGCGCGTCTCTACAAGATCATAGAATCCAAGAGTAAATTACCCGTGGGATTTAGAATGAGACAGTGCGACACGGCTATCATTCCTCTCTCCACGAATCACTTCAATTGGAGATTGACGGTGAAATCCACTTCCGAGAGACCGCGTTTCATCGTGGTTGCATTTCAGACCGATAGGGATGGGTCTCAGGAAAAGAATGCGTCGCTGTTCGATCACTGCCATTTGAGAAACATGCAAGTGTTTCTGAATGCCATGAGATATCCAGCAATCGATTACAATGCATCGTTTGACAAGAACGATTTCTCCAGATTGTACGGCGACGCCGCTGATTTTAGAAAGAAGTATCACGGTCTAGACGAATTGATGAGCAATCCTAACATATCTCCTGGCGAATACAATTCGATGTATCCCATATTCGTGTTCGACGTCAGTAAACAGAGTGAACGACTCAAGAGTAGCGTGTTAGACATTCAGATCAAGATGCAATTCGATAGGAACGTGCCGAGAAAAACCGAAGCCTTTGCCCTGGTTCTGTCGGACAGAGAATTACAATTTGAATCGGACGGAAATAAGATGTCGATCATTCGATGAGAGACGAGTGTGTGAAAAAAAAAATAAAAAACAAAAAAAAAAAATAAAAAGTAATGTGTGATTATTAAAAACAAAACAAAAAAAAATAAATAAATAAAGTAATGTGATCTAGAGAGATTGAACATCTCTCTATATCTCATTACTTTTTTTTTTTCTTTTTTTTTTGTTTTTAATGATCACACATTATTTTTTTTAATTCATTATTTTCCACGCGTTCACTGTTTGTTCAAAGGATCCAGTTCGATCAGTAGACTCACCACGGAAGTGGCAGCTTCGGGATTATTGGTTTTCATGATGAAATTAAACCTGTCTCCGGTGTTCACTTTGAGAGGCGTGCCGAATGTGCTAACATTCGTGTGTTGATTCTCAGTCTTTTTGATGCTGTATCTCTTATCGCTCTCCACACCATTCACCATGAGATTGATGACCGCTCTGTTATTCAAATCCGAGGAAGCCAGACTCATTCGAAGGATTTCACCTCCCATCGGTATGGGATATCCAACCTGACCATGTTTCGATCCGCTACCTCCATTTCCGAAAGACCACTCAGCTTTTCCCTCCTCTAAGGCGCCAGCCTCTTCGGCCCACACGGTGATCAATTGTCTAGAATATTTGACTTTCTCCACCACCGAAATCAGGGTGCAGGCATCCGTTATGTTCACGGGATCCGGTAGATTCGTGAGCGCGTGTCCACCCATGTCTAGTTTACCTTCCATGATGTCGCCCTTTCTCCAGACCGAGTTGTCATCCACGTACTTCCTGCTTACCACGCTGGAATCGAATTCGGGATCGTGATCGAGACCGAATAAATTGTGACCGTTCATGTTGATGCCACCCTCCATGGTTCTGCTAGATTCTTTATTCAGGTAGAGATCGTCCACTTGCGATTCTAGGTATTCTTGTGATTGTATCACGGCAGAATCTACGTAGCCCTTGTTGACCGCGGTTGAGTACGCATCTGTGTCATCGATCTTCAACAGATTCAATATCTTGTGGAATCCCGCATTCAGATCCGATTTCATTTCTCGTCTGTCAGACTTTCTCTGTTCCAGGTCTACGTAGTGTTTGGTCGCCACATCCTTGGGATTCATGGGAGTGGCCACGTTCGTTATCTTGTTAGAATTGGCGTTCAATTCCGAGTGCATCGTTTTCAGAATGTATCTATTTCTCAGGTGTTCGCTGAATCTCGCGTGAGAGTCGTCCGCGTATTTCTTGGTCGCGGCATCGGTGGGATCTATGGGATTCGCGACGTTCACCAAACATTTGGATTTCAGATCGAGATCATCGCTGATGGTTTTATCCACGTAATTATCCAGCAGGATTCATTCGAAATCGGCGTTCCCCCTGTCGACGTATTTTTTAGTCGCAGCATCTGTGAGATCTATCGGCTCGGGAAGATTGTAGAGCTTTTTATCGTTCATGTTCAAAGGTTCTTCTCGAGGTTCGTATCTCCAAACGTAACGTTCGTCCAAGTTGGCAACGTCGTAACCATCGTCGACTTCGAACGTCTTCCTCTTCTTTCTCGGGTTGCCTTTTTCATAGTCACTTCTACCAAATTTATCAACTGGCATGTTGTTGTAAGGATTTTTTGTTTTTAGAAAATATATTTGTTCAAAACGCAGTTTATTAAAAATGAACTATGTTATTTTATTTTTCGTTTTTATTCGATTAAAATTTTTTTTTTAAATAATTTTTTATCTTTATATATACTATAAAAAAAAAATCTCTCTCTAATGTAAATCATTGAGAATGTCTTGAAATCGATCTCCTTCAGACCATCTCTTGAGAACGTAGAGACACAGGTGACCGCAAAACACTTGATCTGGTGATTGCACTTGTTCTGTGTTGTAACGAACCATCGATTTGTTGAAATAGTTCTTTAATTCTTTTGGCGGCGAGATTTCGTAGCTGTCGAAATAATAATTTTTCTTCTTCCTGTTCTTCATCCATGCCACCCAGTGAATGCCTTCACCTGATGAATCGTCTAGATTTAAAATTCTGCATTCTGATTGTTGAGGTCTTCTCTTCGGCAAGGCATCTCTGGAAAACACTCCTAGAAAATCTTTGATTTTCAAATCTTTTGCCGCATTCAACAGATCGATGTTGGATAGGGGTTCATTGGGTAAGACGACACCTTCTACGGATATCTTTATTTTCTTATTCATAAATAAGTATATATTTTTTTTTATTTATTTTATTATAATTTACTAAAAATGACGTTATTTTTTTTTTTCTATTTTTTTCTTTTTCTTTTTAAACTAACTTTGTCGATGTCACTATCAATTTCCATAATTTTGTGTTCATCTAATTCTTCTTGATTTTCTGGAATCCTATCATCCACAATCGTATCTGGAATCTTATCATCCACAATCGCATCTAGAATCCAATCATCTCTATTCATATTGTCTAAAATTAGATCCAAAGTCCAATTTCCAAGTGCCAAAGTGCTTATTTTATCGTCTAACACGAATCTCTTGTCGTCGTCGGCCGTCAGCAAAATCTTGTTGACTATTTCGGTATACAAGTCGTGATTTTCGCTTCGAATCAATTTCATAGTCTTATACACCGGACCACTTCCTAACAGACAATCTTTATACTCTTGGAAAGAGATGTTTTTCTTCACCACGCACGCTTTAACTCCTTTGCACTTCTTGATCTCTTCATCATCTTCTAGACGATAAGCATACAGTTTGGGTCTCAAGCCCACGAATTCGACGATTTGTTTACCGCCGCTCTCGTCCTCAAATTTACCCAACACCTTTTTGTTGTCATTCGATTGAATGTTGGACGGGTGATCGACAGGATAATTGCTCGTGTCGAACCACTTGGCCACGTCCGGAGATATATCTTGGTAGACGTCTTTTGTCTCTATCTCGTAAACTAAACTGTCCGTGTCGGTGAACAGTAGTTTGGCTTTGTCACCAAATTTTCTTTTGACGTAATCGTAGTGAAACTTGTACATCAATTGCTTGCTGATATCTAAGATGATCGGTCCAAGATAATACGGTTTGTCGAACTTCAGATGCGTCTTTTGCATGTGAACGGCCACTAGATTTTCGTTGAATATGGTTCAGTGTTTGTAATTGGGTTTCGCCACTAATTTTTTAGCTCTTTTCTCAGACGTGATGAGTCGAACGTCGGTTCTCTTCCTGATGTTTTCCATCGATTTGTCGTACACGCAGTTGTTCATGATTTTGAAGAAATCTTTTTCGAAATCGTTCTCGGCTCAAGTTCTGAGATTCGTGTTGAGATCGATGTATTTTTTCATCCAAGGCTCTTCGTCGAATCGAATGATGCGATGTATGTTGACTAATTTCATCCCGTAATCGACGTACTGTTTGAAATTCTCGCTGTAGACGACGTAGTTACGTTTGTTAAATAAATTGGGAATGAGTTTTTCCTCGTCTCCTTCGTTAGGTTCCATTCGTTCGGGAGCCAGCGGATAATCATTGTGTGGATCGTGTAATTCTTCCGGATAGTTCAAATCGACTTCTAAAATGCAAGGATAGTCTCTCCATTTTTGCATCTCTTCCGGTTCCTTCACCCATTCGAAATTTCCAATCGGTAAAGGATGACTCATAGCCCAGCCATACAGATTATTGGCATCCCAATACTGTATGTATTTAGTCGACCGTTTCGAATCGAAACCTTCTTTCATGTAGGGATTGTTAGCTTCAGAATGTCTGTGGGAGATCATCGAGACGCCACCTCTCGCAGCCCTTTCGAACATGAGCAACATGTCCACGTCGGATAATAATTCCAATTGGACTTCGGTGGTCTTCAACAGACCATCCCACGCCAAACCAGGTGCGGTGAAATACCAAGCGGGATCCAGATCGTAATTTCGGCAACAGACGTCTCGAAAATTTTCGAACACGTCTGCCAAGAGTAGAATGTCAGTCTTCAGATAGAGATCATGATAATCTCTCATGGTTTTCATATCGAATGATTTCCACACGTTTTTAGCATGTTCGTAATTCTCGTTGGAAATGTCAGATTCATATAATTTTGAATAAAAATCTTCTTTCGAAGGTAGTGCGGTGTCTTCAAATCTCTTTAGATCATTCATGTAATCGTAAGGATAGACTCCTTTCCTCAACATGATGTCTACTCGTTCTTCGAAATGTTCGCTCATGATTTTAAATTTATCCTTGCTCATGTTATCGACTAATTTTTCCAGAGCGGTCGACATGAATTTAAAACTGTCGATGAAACGTATGCATCTACAAATGAATTTCGTTTTTTCTTTCAACGTATTTCCGTCAATTACTCTTTTCTTCTCCATGAGCTTCCATTTCGTGAAGGAAATGTATCTTTCTTCGCTGCTCGCGATGCAATTTAATTCTTCATGTGAGATGCTGAGATTTTTCACGAACAGATGACTGTCGTAACCCGAGAAATTGTGAAACATCACCAGATAGAAAGTGGCGTCTCGATATTTTAAATTACACTTGCTGTGAGCCAGACCGCGATACAGACCCGTGTAATGATCGTGGTCTCTGACCTTCTTATTTTCCTCCAAATTCTCGTCGAACGATTGTCTGCATATGTGACATTCGGTGGCTCTGTTATTTTCATCCTGCTGCTCTCGCGTGATGATCATTTTCGCCGGAGTTTTGAATTTGTCGTATAACATTTGAAGTTTTGATTCTAACTCTTCCACGAACCTTTGAGCCATGTCATCGTCTTCGCACTGTTTCGTGTAGGTGAAGGGACCCATGTCGTGTTTCGAGTCCAAAGCGCATTTCACATAAATGCAATAGCCCGAAGGTATGTGTTTTTGATATCTTTTGACGTAACTTTGAAGAGCGTTGGGTTGATAGGAACTCATTTTCGCGGTGAAACATTCGAAATCGGCGTACACGACGAATGGTACTTTTAACCTTCTATTGTGATTTTCAAACTTCACGATGATGTTGGGTTTGGGCATTTCGACGGCGACACCTTGATTTTCGTTGCAATATTCCTGATGTTTCGCTAATGATTTTTTTGTCTTAAATATGTTCATGCAGTTGCAACATAAACATATCTCATGTTTATGTTTATTATTTTGTCTCGACAGTAATCGGCTCGGATGTTTAACCCAACAATAATGATGATTGTCACCATTCGAAATCAATATAAAATAATCATCTTTTCTCTTCTGAGATATGAAGTCTGTCTAAGAGGATAGATCTTTTGATTTTCGTCGTCGTATCCCAAGACGTTCACCGCTACGGTGGGATTTTGAACCTCGAAACGTTCGATATGTTTTAACTCTGTTGGAAAAGTCACTCCGGTCCAATCGAGATTTTTAGAAGTTTCCTCGTAACGAGAAACTCTATCAGAGTTTATTTCGACAGGGTATAAAGTGGAGGTGACTGCCCATTTAAAACACTGATCATCTTTATTTCTCACGTTGACCACGGCGTGTTTCTTAGTCAAGAAATACGGTAATTCCAAGTAGGAAGATCCTTTCAACGGTTCGTTTTTATTCATGTGAATTTCGAGTTTCAACACCTCACTGAACGTCCAATTACTACCTTCATGTTGATAATTCGTGAGAGACGTCAACATCTTGTCTTTCATCTTTTCGAAAACGTCCGATAGATCTGAACCTCGAAATATGGGTTCGACGTTAGATCTGAAATATACATTTTTCACGATGCTCTCGCCGGACTTCACGTAGATTTTATTCATTATGCAATGGAGTATCATCTTAATTTTTAATCCCACGTTCATGTATTTGCGAAACAAATCCAATACTTCTTTCTTCACCCGTTTCATGAACAATTTCGGATCGACTTTCTTCAACGAGGGAATCATGTCAAAAGTTTTAAAAATGCCTTTGATCGCACTCTCCCATTCTATGGGTTTCGATTGGAATAGTTCTGCAACGAGTCGTGTTACATATTCTTCTCCTTTCTCTTCGTCGATTGCTCATTGAACTTTGCTCGATATATCTCGTTTGTCTTGAATCTGAAGTGCATCACTCGTTTTCGTTTTAGTTTTTCTTTTCTTTTCTTTGGAAACTTGATGTTCTTCAACGGCTTTTCGTTTAGTCGTCTTCTTATTTTTCACAATGCATCTTTTGACGTCGTTGCTATCGACATTTTGTTTGCCTTTCTAGCGTTTCGCAAATATTCTTGTATGACTTCAATTTTTTTTGATTTAGTTCTATGATTTCTGAAATCTGAAATTTGTAATAGTTTACAAATCTCGTTTAACTGAGGTATGGTTTTCTCATTTAAATTTACCATTGTTTTATCTGTTTGCTTCATTTGTAAGAATATTTTTTTTTGGAATTTTGTATTAAATAATTTGTTAAAAAAGTTTTGCTTTTTTACTCTTTATATATATATATAATAAAAAAAAAAAAAAAAAAAAGTTAAATTTTAAATTCAATTTTTTTAATACAAAATTTAAAATATACATTATTTGTAAGAATTCATAAAAAAACAAATAATCGATCATGACAACAACACCTAAAAGATGCGAACTGAAATTGAAACGAGACGAAAGGTATGAGAAATCCAGTTTTAATATCTATATATTACAACTACACGATCCCATCGAATTGAATGAGGTCAAGATCGTGGACTTAGAGCGCTACTACCACAAATATTGAATGTGTTTGAAAGTGGATGAAGCCGCGCTCGATTTGTTTTACGAGTACCAAAGCGAACTGTTGATTAATATCATCATCGCCGAAGACAGAGAATTCGACAGGGGTGATTTATTGTTGTCCTATGGAGATTACATATATCCAATAATCTCACCCGAAGTCATGAAGAAATTGGGTGGTGAGAGCGCATTCGCCTATGAAAAAAAGCTCAAAAGAGTAAAGATAAACATTCACACCATTTTCATATGTGGAAAAATTACGAATGTCAACTTGCTAATAACGGACTTGGAAATATAAACAATAGAGAGATTGAAATTAAAAATTTAACTTTTTATATATATATATAAAGAGAAAAAAAACTTTTACTAAAAAAATTTTACATTAAAGAAAATTAAAAATTAAAAAAACAACTTTTTTATATATATAAAGAGTAAAAAAAAACAAAACATTTTAAACAAATTATTATTTAAATACTAAATAATCAATCATGAAGACAACAACACCTAAAAGATGCAAATTGAAATTGAAACGAGTCGAAACGTATAAGAAATTCGGTCATAAAATCTATAGATTACAATGACACGATCACATCAAATTGAACGAGGTCGAGACGAAGGGCTTAGGGTACAAATACGAGAAATATAAGATGCCTTTGAAATTGGATGAAGCCGCGCTCGCTTTGATTTACGAGTACCAAAGTGATCTGCAGAACATCGTCAATGCCGAAGATAGAGAATTCGACAAGGACGATTTGTCGTTGCCCTATGGAAATTACATATTTCCAAACATCTCATTCGAACTCGTGAAGAAATTGGGTGGTGAGAGCGAGTTGACCGATGTAAAAAAACTCAAAAGAGTAAAGATAAACATTCAACACGTTTTCGAAAAAGGAGAAGACACGAGTGTCAACATGCTAATAACGGACTTGGAAATATAAACAATAGAGTGATTGATTTTTTAGTGAAGAAAAATGAAAAAAAAAAAAAAAAAAAAAATAAGATCATCTTTAGATCTCATTACTTTTTTTTTTTTTTTTGTTTTCCTTCTTCTTCACTATCATCATAATATATTATAATAACGTTTCCTTTTCTCTCAAATTTCAGCGTTGATTCTTCTTTTTCTTTTTTTCTTTTTCTTTGTGATGTGATACATTTATGGTAACATTTTTGTTTATCTGAATCATAATTATGAACGAATGTTGTGCATCTCTTGGTAACACTCGCATCATTACCATTCTCTTCAGAAGGTAGTGGTGACCATGGAAAGCATTGTCCCATTCTCAACCGTCTATCCCGCGCTTCATCTATCTCTTTCATTAGTTCTTTCCTTAGATATCCATCATTAGTGTCTAACCATTTTTTTATTTTTTCGCTCTCTGGCTCGCGATGTTCGTCATTATCGTCAAATTGTTTCTCCACCTTTTCATCCAGGTGATAAATTTGTTTCTCCACCTTTTTATCCATTTTAAATATATTATTTTATACTTTCTATGATTTTATATATTTTATATAATTTTATATTATAATAACATATTCAAAATCGGTATGTTCTTAAATGGCGAATTCTTACCGAGCAACAAACCCTTGCCGATTCACTCGATGTTCCGTCCACTCTTCAGATAGACACCGTTTCCTCTCAGAGAGTTGCCACCTCTAATGGGTTCTAGATACAATCCTTTACCGCTGTCATCTATGTGGATGCGACACACGGCTCCTCCCTTCTTCAAAAACAGTCCGCTGCCACCCATTAATTTCTCAACTGCCGAACTTGCGAGTCCCGTGAGAGCTCCCACGCTGAGAGTCTTTCTGAGAAAGGGTAGCGCCTTTGCGGCAAAGGGTAATGCCTTTGCGGCTATTCCTGCCAATAGCGGTAGGAAACCACCTTTCATTCTCAAATTGTATCTCAATTGAGCAGGACTCATTCTCACCGTCAACCCTCTTCCATCGCAAATCGCTTTCTCCATCCTTTTGATTTGACTTCTGGTCCAGGCGATCGAATCCTGACCGCCTCTCATCAGATCTTCGTGAGTGAATTTGAATCTCACCGCCTCGCCTCGAGTTGTTAACGCTCTCTTAAGTTTCTTCCTCTGTCTTGCGGATATGTTCACGTTTTTAACCACGTATTCTGTCATAATTCTGTTTTTTTTTTTTAAATATATTTACTTCAATTGTTTCTTGTTTAATAATTATATTAAAATAATTTTGTAAAATTAATATTGCGTTTATTTTATTTTTGTTATCTATATATATAATATTTTTTTATTTTTTTTTTTGCTTTTATATTTCTCTTATGTGAAATCGTATCGTCACTCTCTCTCCGCGAAGATCTAACAGTTCACCATTTTGATCCGTCAACGTGGTTTTGAGACTATACAACGTGTCTAAAATCACTGGTAGATAAACTAAATTTCGAGGTCGCTCCACGATCTTATAACCCGGTGACACATTTGGAAAGAAGGAATAGATCGTCGGTTGAGCACTACCATTCACGTAGCTTCCAGCAATCACGTCCACATTCACCAAAATGCTATTGACAGCGAGAATGTCAACCGTATTTTCAGATGACGCGTGGCCTCGATACATCTTTCAATCGAATCCCAACATCTTACCTATAGAATCGTCCGTGTTGAAATCCACTCGAAAATTATCTTCCAAATCCAACGTCGTCTGTAAGGTATTAGGATTGGGAGCGAGTCTGATCTTGTTGCTTCCCTTTCCATCCGTCTTCATTCACGTCTGAATGTAATCGTTCAAATTGTCTATGTCGTAACTCCCTTTGGGAATTCGAATCTCCAACCAATCCGTTCCGTCGGAATACTTGAATGAGTTATTCTTTTCGGTGACGTTGGGAAAGGAATAATAAGTCTCCAGATTCACCAACGCCATCTCGTATCTTTTCTCTCTATTCAATTCGATGGAAGGTTCGAATTTCGTAGCGAATCGAGTCGAATCGCCACTCACCACGATTTGAATGGATTGTTTTGCAGCTGTATTCTCGGCTATCCGTTCTAACAATTCCCCATGTTCGAACATTATATTTAATTTTATTTTATTTTTTTTATTCAAAACTAATTATTTGAAGATTTATTATTTTTCTAATTTTTTTTTATTTTCACGCTCTATCTTATTATTATCATCGGAAACATAAAACTTGTCGAATCTGCACCGATATTTTCCGCGATTAAATTCGCTTGTCAAATCGATTACGACGAAATTGTAAAGTCCACCATCCCAAACCCTCTTGCAGAATCTCCCGAATTCCGCAGCGCTCATTTCGTTTGTGACGTGATCGCCATAGATGTGATTGAGATTCTTGAGATCTTGGCGAAAGAGACATAGAAAATTAGCGTTCTCCCTTATCATCTGTCTGGGCAATCGAAAATAATTCTGCGACAGGTAGAAACAGTCCACGTTGCTGTGTCGACCCCTAACGTAATACGATTCGCATCGGTTCTGTCTCTCCAAAAGCAGATCGTCGAAAATCCTGAGATTCTTATCTTCCGATTTCAGTTCTCTAGGATCCGGAACGTCGCTAGCGTTCTCATAAAATCGACACTCAACGTTCGAAGATGCATTTCTCTTCATCAGCTCCGTCGCCGCGCCGTCCAAAATGGTCGAGAGTGGAGCACCGCTCTTGTCGAATTCCTCTCTACTGTCAAAGATTCTGGCTATGACGTGCTTGGGCAATCTGCGATCCATGCACTCTCGAAGCAATCTGTATTCGGGTTGAAACAAGCTCTTGCCAAACACGAACAATCTGTCGTAATCCAACCAGTTGGGTCGGGACAACAGATTCATCAACAGATTGGTCTTTCCACAATTCGATTTTCCCACTATCAAACCTCTTATGCTCTTGGGAAAGAACTCGTTATTCGAACTCTTGGTCGCGGCGTCGTTCCAAGACATATCTTTAATGTTCATCTTTGTTTTTATTTTGTTTGTTATTTTAGATTCTTTTCAAACACAAATTTTTTTTTATGTTTTTCAAACTTTGTTTTTAATGTTGTTATTATTATTTATTTATATCGCACCGTCACGAGTTCTCTTCAATCCGGATCCACTCGTCATTTTGGCTAAATCTTGTATGGGCACCACGGCATCCTTAAAATCTTTCCAACTTTTCGGCGTTCGCTCTAACGCAGCTCGCTTCGCCGGCGGACTGATCAACTTGTCGATCAACGCGTCGGCTGCCCTCTTGCCAGCCACAGTAGCTATCCTACCACTGGCTTCGGAAGCGGCTTTCTTACCAGCATCCAAAGCCGTCTTCTTACCGACCTCAAACGCGGTCGATGCGAGTTTTCTACCCGCATTGCTCGTGAACGCTCGCATTATAGAATCGACGATGCCAGAACCGCCTTGAACGTAAGTTCTGACGTATCCCCTGTTCTTTATCACCAACATATTTTATTTTTTTGATATATTTTTTTTTGTTTTTTTCACTGGTAAATCGTTTTGTCGTTTTTAAATACTTTTATTATTCTAGTGTAAGAATTTACTGTTTTATTTTTGTTTGTTTGTTTGTTTGTTTCTCTCTCTACTTATTATATACACATCAATCCTTCAATTCGTTCATCAGCCTTTTATACTGGTTTTTATTCAAAATCTTCTGTCTTAACAATTCGTCAGATACAGCAACTATCTGATTATCTAATCCCGTGTTACCAGCCCGTCTGCTCGCCATCAACAAACTCAATCTCTGAGACAGAGCGTCGGAATCGCTCGGAAAAAAGTGGTTTTCACCCCTTTGCCAGTCACCGATTCGACAAACTTCTTGTTCATATCCCATATGGGTTTCACCACTTTCGTCCACTTGTAGCCTCTGTTGGCTTTGGGTCTCGTCTCTCTGGCATCGTTATTTCTCTTCATGGCGTGAGTCTGGACCAGAATGTCTCCGTAATTGTCAAAATCCTGTTCCGTGTAATCGCCGGGCTTGTCGTAAAGGAGCAATCTGCGCAGACCATCAGTTACTTTATATTTATTCGAACCCACGATCAATTCATCATCATCCATTTCCACTTCCGTATCACCTACAAAAGTTCTACCCTCAGAATCCTTATAAATTCCATACGACTGATCTCTCTTACCGCCATCATCATCGGACGACGCGACGCTACTAGTGGTGATAGTCGAAGCCGTATCGTCACTCTTGTTCAAATCTGTTTGAATTCCCGTGGGAACGTAATCCGGTGTAGATTGAACGGAATACCGATTTCCAAAACTAGGAGGCAACGAACCCATTCTCAAAGAACTCTCCTTTATGGGTCTCAATTCTTCAACTATCTCCTTCCTGCTTCGCTCTTGACCCTCTGTCACGGGTTTAAATATGTTTGTGGCTTCGCATCTGAGTTCCATCTCACCAAGACGTCTGCTTCTGTCAGCAGACTGAATGCTCTTCTTAGCACGTTCATACTGGTCTAAAATTAAATCTCGGCGTCTAGGATCCATCTGTAAAAACATCTTTCGTTTTTAATTGTTTTTATTATTTTCAAAATTAAATGTTTAATTATATTTTTTTATGTTTTAAGTAATAAAAAAAACTCTTTCCGTCTTAATATATAATAATCTGAAAATATTCACATCTCAACTGACTGTGTTAATTGAAGTTTAAAAATACGTTTAAACAATACATGACAAACCGGTTTCTGACTTAACGCATTTTGACAGTAGTTTTTACATTTGTCAAAAGATTTTTCATTCACACATCAATTCACTGAGTGTCGAATTAAGAGAGAATCCTTTTGATGACTGCGATTTCTATCATGAATATATTAAAAATTTTACCACTCAAAACCTAATTGAGCGGAAAATGCGTTTTAAACATTCCGGATAAGTGTTTGACTTTTTTTTCGAACGAACGCTTAACAGTCAATCTCTCTCATCAAGCGATTAGCTGAGTTTTGAGAATTTCTCATAGTGGAGGAATTCCCCTAATAATGTCATAAATGGGAGAAAAAAAACCCACCGCCTCAAAACAATTGCGGGTTCTGGATCATCTGTCTCAACACAATTGCGGGTTCTGAATCGCTGATCTAGAGTCCTCAAAACTGTTTTTTGATGATGACCCAGAATTTTTTGCTTTTGATCGCATTCGCCAATGATGGATCGATGGTCTGATCTGCGATGGGGACGTCGACAAAAAATTACGTACAAGATACAAGTGAAGATGTACGATTTCACCCTTTTTTTAAAAACGCGCGTTCACCACGAGTATTTGAACGTTAAAAGCGCGATCTAGGAGTCACAACTGTACATGGGGGGGGGGGGGGGGATTCAAGATCATGTACAGTTTTGTAAACAAGCGTGTGATTTAACACTGAATTCCACGTTGGTGAACGCATCGTGAACGTATGTTGTACACGTACATGTACAAGTGATAGTAGATCGGCCTTTATTACCTACTCTCGGGTATCTAAGCCGCGTTCTTCCTTTGTACCTACTTAGAATTTAGACCACCAAAACCTCTTTTCAGGCTGGATTGCTAAAACGAAAATCACTATGTAGTCGGCAGGATAGTGCCCCTTGTTTAACTAAGAAAAATAGAATATACCAATTTTGATGAAAAAAACTGAGACTGCTTGACGGTTTGCATTTACCTGCGATATGGTGCTTGATGGCTTCTTTAAAATTTTGCTGCACGCTTCATGGTCAATTCTGCACTAACTGAGAGTAAATACACAGTTTGTGTCGACTTTTTTTAACACGTTTTTCTTGTTTTAGAGCAGACCATCATACTTTCATCCGATTTACGTCCATTCCAGCCGGGCTATACAGACATCCCGTGGATCGTTTCCGGATTACACGATTTGTAACGGATCTAGGTTCATATTCTTGGTCAAAGCTATGTTAAACTCTATTTGGGGTTGTTTTTAAAACCTGCTACATGTGGCAAATGTGGTTTCATGGTCTAAATTACATACAATGCCCCCGTTTGAGCATGTTTGTATATATTATTTTATCGAAGTAACATTGGCTGACAAGAGTGAAGGTGCTGCATAAGTAATGGAAATTTAGCTTGAAAATAGGTCAACAGATTATTTTGAATGTCGTAAAAAACCTAATCTTTAAAATTATGTACAATACCTCACAATTTTGAACAACAGAAAACCCCCAAAATATAATATTTTCAGATCTATAATAAAATCGAAAATGACAGGTCGCCTATTCTCAAGCTAAATTTCCCATTACTTACATAGCACTTTAACTGGGATTAAACACATACCTTGATTAACGATAATGTGTTAGTTGATGAAAATGTTTCTAGATGTGTTTGTTAATTTATTACATCATATTAATAGCACTGCGTTCACAAATATTCTTGCAAAGATATTGTACCAATTTAATTGTAACACATCGTGTAATTTTTCCCCATTTTAAATAGAATGCAAGTTGGACATTCTTATTAATCGTTTCAACATTTGTGTTTTGTAAACGTTGTATCCGAATTCTTCATTCCAAACGAAAGACACTCGCCAGTTTGCTCTCGTAACTAGATTTATTATATGATAGCCGCCGGTGAATTATCGCAAATTATCTAAAAGATATTTCTCGGTATCCACCGACTCGATGGATATCGAGGAATATCCCCCAGTAGCTTCCTAAATGACGTCATGCTACGCATCATCACGCCGCCTTAAAGGAACAATCAGCTGATCCTTGTTTTTTTTGTATAAACAATATTTTATTCGTCATGAAATGGTTTGGTAAACAGGCAGAAGCTCATGTATATACCTCACCGATACATAAAATATACATTTTTATTTTAACAACAATGGTGCATAAACAAGTGCAGAGTTGTGAAGTTTGTTCTTCACACAGTCCACCATCAATCATAGTTTCTGTCAAACTAACTTGTGGCATAAGTCTTGATAGGACTCTTCAATCTTATAATGGGATGTGATGACTGATTGAGGTAAGTTATTCTACTTCTCGGGTAATCATTGGAATCTCGTCGTTTGTTCGATATAGCTATGCACAGCTCCAAATATGCGAATATTTTCTGAATCTGTTTTCGTTTCATTTCCGGATAAGATAATGTTAATTTCTTCAATGGTGCAACCTATACTTTGAAACATAATTTGTTTTTGGGTATTATAGATTGGACAAAAAAGAAAGTAGTGTTCAGAGCCCTCGTATTCGTGATTACAAGATCATTTCGTGTCATCGCGCAGAAATCGTTCATACATGTGACCATTTAAGTCGCTACTTTTTAATCTTAATTTGCAGTGCAATATCTGGCCTCTTCTCCCGCCAGCATTAATATACCCTGGAATGATAGGGTCGTTTCTTCCAAGAATGTTTTTCAGTACCTGTACAGATCCACAGCTTCTCATATTTATATCCATATCATTCTAAAGTCTTACAGTAGACGGGAAAAAAGAGTCATAAAAAAGTTTAGTACGACATTGTATTTCACGTAGGTTGTTTGATGAACGAAGTGGATAATTTGTATATTCCGACACTTGGGGCGGAATCATTGCCGTGCGATAATGAGGCGCATTACCAGACATAATGTTAAACATAGTAACTATTCTGTGTCTTTTTCTGCGCTCTTGTAATGTGATAAAACCAGTTTCGAGATATATACGCTCGTGACTTGTGCCCCTGGGAATACCGCATATTGTTCGAAGGGCCTCTAGTTGTAAAACTTCGAGTTCATCTTGTTTACCTTTTGGACAGTTATCCCAAATAACATCGGCGTAGTCAAAAGGTGGAAGTATGAAATGAGTATACAGAGTTTCCAAAGCTGATCTGGACAATTTATATTTTAAGCTACGAAGGCAGTTTATCATTTGACTGACTTTATCAATAATACAATCTACATGATTACCCCAAGATCCCGAGTTTTGGAACAATAGTCCTAGGTGTTTGTGTACTTAATTTCAGTTATAAGAGAACCAATTAAGTATAGTTGAGGCTTCGAATTTTGATTAATTGTTCTTGTAAAGCTGATGGTTACTGTCTTGATGGGGTTAAAATCTCTTTCCAAGTTCTGCCCATAAACCAATTTGTTCCATGTCACCGTTCAGTATGTTTGCAGCCTCATTTTCGTCCTCTACAAGATTAAATAGGGACGTGTCGTCTGCATATAATCTTATATTGGAATGGATATCATGGACGATATCATTTATGTGTATCCTGATCCTTGTTATTATATTGGAACGTACGCATTTGGGGTCGTATTGAACTGAATATTGTGTAGTAAAATGTCTCGTAGTATATAATAAAAAAGAGAAAAACTACTCTAATTTAGTCAGTATCTGGAATTATTTCATGAGTGTGGACCCGAAAGCTTTATTTTTCACGAGCGCTTTCGCGTGTGAAAAAAAATGTTTTCAGGTCCACACGATGCATTTTTTCAGTAGCTTCCTAAATGACGCTACGCCTCGGCGCATGACGTCGCTTTGAACATCGCCTTGAAGGAAGGACCAGCAGCGTTTTTGTTATCGTTTTGAACCTATTTGCAGTCAAATTGGGCTGAATATTGCGCAGTAAAATGTCACGCAGCATATAATAAAAATAAAATCTACGCTGCTTTAGTTATTATCGGTAATTACCTCATGAGTATGGACTTGAAAATGTTATTTTTCACGAGCGCTTGCTCGAGTGAAAAATAATAATTTCAGGTTCACACGAATGAGATAATTCCCGATATTCACTAAAGCAGTGTAGATTTCCTCTATATATTAAACGATAGCAAAAGATGAAAGTGGCAAACTGCATAAATCTATGACATAGTAGGGACGAGAATGAAGACAAAAATATGCAGAAACGATACCGATGCGCAGAAAGAGGGCGAGAGGAAGAAAGAAAAAGAGAAAATGGAGTAGACATGTAAATAGATAAGTACTCCGCCAGAGAGACAGATATACGCAGGTTAGCAGGTTGGGGAGTCTGGCAGTTGATCGCCGCTGCTCGATGGTTATCTCCGGGTATTCCGGCTTCATCAACCCGTAACACTGTCTCACTCGATATGACACTGGCTGTTGAAATTGTTGTTAAAACCCCAATAAATAAACATAAACATATTGATAAACAATCAAATGTACAGACATGATCAAATTTAGTAGATAGGAAGAGGCCTTCAATTGACTAGCAGACAGGTGTGTACTCCATCATTTTCAGGCGGGATACAGACACGTGAGGAAACAGACATGCAGCTACAGACACGTGGGCAAACATGTATGCAGCAAGAGTATCTGAACACAGCACATGCAACCAGACAGGTAGGTCGACACTGATCTATGGAGAGACCTACCACCGGGCATATGCAACAGACCGACCGACATGCACAAATGTAAACACAGAAAGAAATATACTGAGTCAAAAAAGAAAGTAGAATAAACTTCGAGGAGAAATATTTTTAGTATTTTCGACTTTAATCCCAAACCAATTATTGTAAATTCATATTTCGAGTCTGGCTGTATGAATTTGCATAATTTCATGTTCTTACTTTGCCAGCGTCACGTCAGGACGTCGCAATTCAGGCATGGAGTGAAATGAAAAGTTCACAGATGCAGTCAATAGCGTGTATGTCCACCGCTTGCCTCTTGGATGGCAAGACATCGACGGCGCATGGACTTATAAGTCTCTGGATGTCACCCTGTGGTATTACGTTCCACTTCTGCCTTACACCATTACGTAAATCGCCTAACGTCTGAAGATCGTGAAGTCATACCTTACGATCCAATTGATCACAAAGATGCTCGATTGGCGACAATCTGGCGAAAGTGTGGGGCAGTGAAGACGTTCGATGCTCTGCTCCTCAAGAAAGTCACGACAGATACGCACCACGTGACATCGGGCATTGTCTTGCTGGAATAACTGCAAGCCGGCGTTAGAGTTGAACAACGGGACAACAACTGCGTTAAGAATGTCGTCCGTATATCGCTGTTCATTCAGATTATCATCGATGAAGACCAACTGCGTTCGATGGTGCAAGGAAACTCCTGCCCAAACCATTACACTACCCTCGCTGAAACGGTCGCATTCCCGCATGCAAGCATCAGAAAACCGTTCTCCTCGTCGGCGATACACTCTTGCCCTACCACCAGCGCGCCGTAGATAAACTCATGTTTCATTACCAAAAAGAACTGTGCTCCAACGCCGCTGCGTCCAGCGAACACGATGACGTACCCATTCCATTCTGACGGTACGGTGACGTTGGGTAAGGATTGGTCCGTGGTATGGATACCTACTTTGGATGCCGTGTTCAGCGAGTCTGTTGCGGACAGTTTTGTGCACTGATTCTATTGCTAATTCTACCAGGAATAATTGCTGCTGTCCTCATCGCCGGAAGGAAGCGATCCCATAAGAGAGACGTCCTGGTGTGTCGGTCTTGTGCAGCGGCCGTAACTCTTGGTCGACTTGAACGCGGTCGGTCGGCAGTAGATCCAGTGATTCTATACCTTCCAATGAGACGGTAAATAGTGGTCACAGTGACTCCGAAATCAGCAGCGAGCTCATCTGGAGGTATCCCCGCCTCATGCATACCAATGGCACGCAACCTCTGATTTTCGGTTAAACTTGACATTTTTTAAAATGTCGGAAGACAAAAACTGGCGTGTTTTCTCAATAACCCATGCTCTCTAGCAAGACATAATACACCCATTCAATTTGACATTCTCGGGTAGCATGTGCTATTTGGAAATCCGTAGCAAAAGTGTATACGGCGGGGTGGACAACAACAACATGTCATTAAAGTCTTTGCAAGTCCACAAACATGCATCTTTAGAACTATTATATTTCATCCTTTATGCTATTTTATCACATTTCTTTCTATTATTCTTTCTTTTTTGACTCAGTCTATACGCAGCAATACACACAAACATATGTTACAGCAGGGCAGATAGATAAAGAGGGACAAAGATAAGGAAACAAGGAAATCAAATCAAATGAACTATTTCAAACGGTTTGTATAATTGTTAGCGTGGAACAAACATTGCTAATCCTTGAGTAGACACCACGAACTACACCCAGTTGGGAAGAGGAGGCAGTAATAATTCAATCCTACAGCCCAATGGGGCTGTAGGATTAAATTATTGACCCTCCCTAGAATTACATGAGAGGCAAAATTGAGTTTCTTCACAAAAAGTCGCAACATTTACTCCATGTGTTTTGTTCACAACCGCAAATAAAATACTTCCACATTTTATTTCCGCCATGTAATGAAACAACTGTGGGAGTAATGTTAGCCGCACATAAAAAAATATTCTTATTTAAAATACATTTTCAAACACTTCACTTCATCGACAGCGAAAATTTCTTGTCATTCATTGAATAGATCCTTCTCAGACAGGTTCAAAAGAGGACCGTGATATATCGACTGCAGGATAAATAATAATTATTATTATTGAATGACGGAAACAAAAATATTAACAGAAAATTCATTTATTGTGCTAAACTTGACCAGCAGTGGACCTACAGCTGGACAAGAGAAGAGTTGGTGATAACGCCCACGTGCTCAACGGGACGTTCTCTACAACGTTTGGTGTTTTGCTTGACATATACTGACGGAAAGAAAGAAACGCAAGTTCAATTTTGGTAATATATTTTTTTTTATCCGTGGACCAAATGTAGTAAAATTTGGCTAATAGCTACCTCAGTGCAATGTCTAAAGAGGCGTTGGTTAACAATTAGTCAACCATGACCACGTGCGACTATTTCGGGGCACTCCCACTTGCTATGGGCTTGAAAACCATACCAAATCGAAATTTTGAACAGTAAACATCGATTGCACAGCATTTCATTTCAACTCGATTGAAAAGCAAAATGCCGCGAATGTCCGAAGTTGATAGCGGTAGAGCGATTTCTCTAATTATGCAGGGCCAATCACAACGCCTCGTCACACAGCAATTTGGGGTTCATTAGTCAACGATTGCTCGCTTAGCTGGGCGTCTCAGAGCCTCCGGATGATTAGCCGACCGTCCCAGGAGCGGACGTCCTCGCGTTACGTCGTCACGCCTAGATAGAGGCATACGTCTCTCACACCTCCGTTACCAATTTCAGATGGCGACGGAGACGGCGAATCAGGTTGTAGGCACTCGTGGTTTCCGAGTGTGTCCAGGAACAGCTAGGAATCGGTGTCGTTAATTTAAGGCCACGGCATTAATCAGCAATGAAGAAATAACATCAAAATCCAAACAATGCATTAATCTTCCATTACACATTTAACATATTTACCACAAAAGGACCCCCAAGAAACTTGCGTTTCTTTTTTCCCCTAGTACATAATATGGACTTTTATTGACTTTCCCTAAAGAATTCTAGTGTTACACATGAACGAGTTTCTGTCGAATGCATGGTGATAACGATTTTACCATTGCAAAACTTCTACTCGCCCTGAAGTTCACCATGTATTTATAAGTTATAAACTGCTCTGGGCCCATGTTCCCGAAAGGGTCGGTAGTGATGGGTCTAGCGACGTCGTTCATGTGTTTAACTACCAAGTAACTACACGATTAACAACCGTTAGCTGAAGAGGTGGTTAAGCTGTCGTTGTGAAAACAATAAACAACCACAGCGCTAATTCGTCGTTACTCGAAGAGTGTTGTGTGTACCTGCCTGTGCTTTTGTCAGAAACTGTCTTTCTTGTGTACAGCTCGATATGCGTTGCTACCACTGTGCACAAAACAGTGAAAAGCTGCAGGACAAGTAGTTACATGTGACAGGTATGACATCTGTTGTGAAAACAAAACGTAGACCACGATTTTCTGTGGATAAACTAGATGCTCTTGTTCATGTTGTATACCAGAGAAAACATCATGCAACCACCAGATTATACAAGCATCTCCACCTTGATTTCCAAATTCCAAAGCCTCGTTCACACACACACACCTTGTGGTTCGATGTGCACGGTTAAACTTGCGTTGTGCCCGTGTGGTTGGCTTTCCTAGCGTGGTGATTAGCCATGGCCTCAACGGATAGCCTGAATCCCCAAGAAGCCATCCTCCCACAATATGCTGATCTTCATACATGTCTGCAATTCCTCCACATCAAGGCATCATGGGTTGCACCTGGCCATCGAGCAACAATATTGAGGAACTTTCCTTCTCCATCCATAATACCTTGGATATTGAGAGCATGATAAACTTTGTGAGAGAAATACAAATGTTCATCACGCGAAGGAGCCACTATTGGTATTAGTGTCCCATCTACGGCTCCACATTGGGAAATCCGGCCAACTTATAAAATTGTTCCTTCACTACCCGTTGAGCATGATGTTCCAAAGGAAATTTGATTTCATCCTTGAGCATGTGTTCAATTATTGCGGAAGCAACTCGATGTACAGATTTGGAAACAGAAAAACAGCTGATGCAATGTACATCTGCTACAAAAAGATTGGAAGCTGCCACTGGCATAATAACGCAAAGCCACGCACACTTGCAAGGACACAGGCAAAGCACACGATCTCCCAGTAGGGTGTCGCAACGTCTCCTCTAATTGGCCACAAACATATATGATAGCCTCTCTATCCAATCGATATTTCCTCCACATTTCCTCGTCACTCATATAATCCAGTGGATTAAGTCTCTCTCGAAACACCCTTGGGACTATTTGTGGCCTTCTAACTCGTCTGTGACGGACACCTTGTTTTAAAACAATAAGAACAACTGCCATTGTGCTGATAATAATGTATAACCAGCATGAGACACCAACTGAGAGTGGACAGTTTGTATTTACATCTATTTACGACCACCTAACACCAGGTCTTGAGTAGTTGTTCAAATAACAACGTTGTTAGCTCTCTTCACAATGATCAACCCTTTCTAGCTCATGGAGCATACTGTAACTACCATGTAACAACGCCGTAAACCATAACTACCCTTTCGGGAACATGGGCCCAGGTCTAATACAGTGGTTTAATTACGAATAATATTATTTTACATTCAGTATCTTCTTGGGAAATCATAACTAGTAGACCAGCACTTCGTCTCATGGTAGACAATTCACTGATATTATTGCACTTGGTTATGGGAATCATAGCTTCAATCAATCACTAAACACGAGTTTATGCTCACGTTGCGAACCATCACTGCCGACCACAGATGCGTTCTGGTGATTTTCAGACCGGTTGTGGGGTGTGTTAGGGTTTATAGAGTTTTTAAACAAAATGCGTAGATGATGGCAGGGGCAGTTTTAGGGTGTGGTGCTAGTGACTGTTACCTACTGTGCTTACATTTTTTGGCCTATTTGTCGCCTATAAGTCCGAAGACATTCGTGTATACAACGGTGGCAACTGGGCGTCAAGGTTTGGGGATTAATTAAAGAAGATAATGTAATTTAGAAAGGAAACGCAGAACATGGTATTGAACTGTTCTGGTTGTCTACTCATTTATTCACATTACTATTCATGTCCAGTTTTTCATTATCCGAGGAAAGGATACCCCTAATCACACTTTTTCTCCCCAAAGACAGAATAATGATAATATGTCCGATTTTACGAAGTCTGTCTGTTGTGCAGACAAATTGTTTTTAAAATGCAATATACGACTTCGTAGTCTACTGATTACAATACTCTGTAGAAAGTTAATGCTACGGAATGTATTACACTTTTATGAAATAAGAGGCAAACGTGTCAGCTTTTTTCAAACTAACAACCGCTTTCAGAAAAAAATAAAACCCGTGCAATTATCTTTCTTATGAAGTATTTACTCGGGGCTTCAACACAATGAGCAAACTACGGCAGCGTATTCGGGCCAGGACCTTTTCATATAATAAACTGTTTATACACTTTAATAAACTGATTTTACAGATTAATAAACTGTATTTACAGTTTAGTAAACTGTATTTACAGTTTATTACGAGACTGTTTTTACAGATTATTACGAGACTGTTTTTACAGTTTATTACGAGACTGTTTTTACAGATTAATAAACTGTATTTACAGTTTAGTAAACTGTATTTACAGTTTATTACGAGACTGTTTTTACAGATTATTACGAGACTGTTTTTACAGTTTATTACGAGACTGTTTTTACAGATTAATAAACTGTATTTACAGTTTAGTAAACTGTATTTACAGTTTAGTAAACTGTATTTACAGTTTATTACGAGACTGTTTTTACAGATTAATACGAGACTGTTTTTACAATTTATTACGAGACTGTTTTTACAGATTAATAAACTGTATTTACAGTTTAGTAAACTGTATTTACAGTTTATTACGAGACTGTTTTTACAGATTATTACGAGACTGTTTTTACAGTTTATTACGAGACTGTTTTTACAGATTAATAAACTGTATTTACAGTTTAGTAAACTGTATTGACAGTTTATTACGAGACTGTTTTTACAGATTATTACGAGACTGTTTTTACAGTTTATTACGAGACTGTTTTTACAGATTAATAAACTGTATTTACAGTTTAGTAAACTGTATTGACAGTTTATTACGAGACTGTTTTTACAGATTATTAATAAACTGTTTTTACAGATTAGTAAACTGTATTTATAGATTATTAGGAGACTGTTTTTACAGTTTATTAGAAGACTGTTTTTACAAATTAATTAGCCATTCACTTATTGGTTAGCAGTATAGCATGTACCCGATCGTGCGCTGTTACCCAGACTTTTGGGGAAGCCGCTAGTGTTAAATCCACATAGGAACCGGACTTTGTAGCAATTTTTCTGTGCGAAACTTCGGCGCCATCTGGCTAGATCCGGCAAGTGGAATACGAACTGCATATATCGTATGCTATGATATGTATTGTGATATATGTAACCACAGGGCTATGGGTTTATTGTATGGGTTTGTGGTGGAAAATTAAGGGTGAAAAATAAATTTCCCGCGAAACGGTTGGCTGTGGACGTCGTTACGGTATGATGCGCACCGTAACGTCAGAGAAGCATTGACCGCTGTTGTTGTTGTCTACTTTAACACCCGGTATGACGTTATTCGGGCCGGGGTGTGTTGGAGTTCTCGTACTAGACTGATATCGCTGCATGGTAAGGGTGGTATATACCTCTCTAGGTATACTATTAGCCCTTGGCCTTGGTACTACTAATCGACCTTCACATTATCCTACGACTGGTATAGGTAGTACGTATTGCTAGGCAAACCAGTATTGTGGGGTGGGTTAATGCATGGTCGTCGTCTTGTGCGGTATTGAGAAATAGCACTTGGTGGTTTGGATTTGCAGTAGAGTATGGCCGTTGTATATCACTGTAGATCCCATCTTAATCCTTGTTGTATCAGCCCCTCGTTTGCATCGTACTATCCCATGACTGGTATAGGTGGTATGTAATTCTGGGACAGGCAGTATTGTAGGGTGGGTGGGGGTAATACATGGTCGCCTAGTGTGGAAGTATAGAGTGTACGCTCCACACCCTTACAGGTCCCATGTTAGCCCTTCGTGCTATTAATCCACCTAATGCTTCAAATTATCCTATGACTGGAAAAGATAGTACGTATTGCTAGGACAAGCGTTATTGTGGGTACGGGTAGGGCCTGGTAATTTAAAAAGGTTGTAGTACCATTATCCACTCAGGACGGTGTGCTGGCTCACAGATGGTGTATGTATTTCGTAATGCTAGGCCAAGCAGCATTTTGTTGGCTAGAAGTAATCCATGGCTGTCTAGTCAGGTTGTGTAGGATGTGTTGCTTGTTGTTTGTTCCCCTGCTGGTTCATTCTCTGCCCTTGGTGCTAGTAATCGGTCTAATACTTTATATTATCCTGTGACTGGAATAGGTAGAACGTAATGCTAGGCCAAGCGCTTTTGTGGGCGAGGGTAATGCCTTGTTGTGTAGTGCAGTAGAATAGTATGGACGGCATATACCCATTTTAGTTCCCATCTTAACCCTTGGAACCACAGTCCACCAGGGACAATGTACTATCCCACATATGGTATAGGTAGTATGTAATGTAGTGTTGTGTGGTGTATGCTTGGTTTCCAGTCTCCTAACAGGGCACGGATGGCCCTTTGACATTCTAAGACTTGGCCTAGAGGTCGTGATATGTGACAGTTAACAAGCCTACAAAACTGCTTCAAGTCGGTAGTAATGGCACAACGATAGAAGAAGATTATCGTACAGAGGACTACAGAAGAAGCTAGTCATAGCACAGAAAGCTGAAACCGATGGTAAGATAACCTGTATAGGAGCTATATCTGAGCTTGGAATCTCACTTATGGAATCCCACTTATAGAATACCTTTTGTAGAATCTTTATGGAATCCCCTTTTGAAAACGTCTGGCCTTCAGCTCCACTTTTTGCAAGATGAGGATTAGAGTCGTATGTGGAGCCACTCGTTCCTCCAGTTACTCTGTGGCTTATTTGGGATGGGATTCTAGTCGTTTGATCAATCGGAGATAGTTAGCAAGCCTGCAGTAGAGTTGCCAGTCAAATAGTAACAGTACAGGGAACTAATGGTACAAAGCTTCGAGGGTGGTAGAAATTTTAGTATTGGTTGACTACGAACGAGGTTATAGGACACGAAGTTGAAGACAATATGTAAACGGATAGATGGCAAGGCTATCTGTGTAGGAACTGTGACATGGTCGACTCGTCGCGGGGGGGGGGGGGGGGAGGGGGTCTGATGAGCACCAAAAACTCATGTTCTAGAAAGGTTGTCGTGTGATACATCATTTTAAAGGTCTCGACGCGTGTAATCCTATTGTTTGTTTGGTATTTGTCACGTCCCTAGGGGCTGAGGCTTAGGGGCATAACAAAATTCAAGTTTTAAAAAGGTTTGTTGTCATGCGAAACATCATTTTGCCCGAATATTTGGTTTTTGTGTCTCCTCAAGGGGGTGGGATTGAGGGTTGGGACCTCAAACCCTAAATTTTAGAAAGGATGTCGGGTGATACATCATTTTAAAGGTCTCGACTTGAATATTCCGAATATGAGGAGTCCAACCCTCTCTGAGGGGGTGGGGCTGAGTGGCATAACAAATTCAAGTTTTAGAAAGGTATTCGTGTCATATATCATTTTGAAGGTCTTGACTTCTTAAATATATCGAATATAAAGTATCCGACCCTTCCCGAGGGGTGGGCTGAGGGAAATTAAAAATACGTGTTAGAAAGGTAGTCATGTCACAATTCATTTTAAAGGTATTGAGTCCGATATAATCAAGTGGTATTATGGGGTTGGGGGTAGTGCCTGGTAGCTTAGAACAGTAGTAGAGCATAGGCTGTATATACCCTTGTAGGTCTCTTGTTAGTCCTTGGTACTACTAATTCTCCAGATGCTTCATATTATCGAGCGGTATTGTGGGATGGGGTTAATGCCTGGTAGTACAGATGGGTAGCAGAGTATGGTTGGTATATGCCCTGTAGGCCCATCATAACCGTTGATAGAATTAACCTACAGAATATTTGGTGTCATCCTATCACTGGTAAGGTGGTACGTAATCCTAATTATTCCTACCCTATTCCAAGTTCACTTGTTCTTGTTTCATTTATCCAGATTATCCAATCAGTACACATTATGGAAGCTGATTAACCAATCATATTGCTTCATTTTCCGTAATTTATACTTATTCATACAAAGTTGTCTCCCTTATAATGACAATCCTAGAGGGGGTGATTACAAAACAGCCAGCCTGGCTATATCGCCTCCTTGCAGTTGTTTTCCTCATACTTATTACATGGTGTCTTTTATGTACAATCACTTATACTATGCTTAATTCATGTATCGTATTTGTAATAATAATACTGCAAAAATGAACTATCTATCTATCTATCTACCTTGTGTATAACAAAAGCATATATCATTCCCAAAGCAAATAAGCTATCGGCCGAGTGACTCGCACATACTGCTCGAACGACTCAAATCCCATCGAGCAAATGAGCCATATAATAAAACAAACCAATCGGTTGGTTAATAGTACCAAGCACTAACAAGGGGGCCTACAGGGGTGTATATGTCAAGGTGATGGCTTGAATTTTCGATTTTGTTGTTTAAAAGTGTATATATTTTCGATAATCATTCTCACTGGGCTAAATATAAAGCATAAGGATAAGGACATAGCGGACCCCGAAAACCGATTTGTCACTTAAACAGACCCACAGTAATTCAAGCGCTGGTAATGAGGCATGCAATTTAATGTCCATCGTGACGCATTTATTGAACGCCACATGGGGGGTCTGGATAGAACATTAAAGGTAGTAAATCCAGTGTCATCCTGCAGTCGTTATCTGTGTAATTATGACCAGTTAATAGGTAATTATTGTAAATACAGTACATTGCACATGTTCTAGACACACACCCATATTGTGCATCTGGTCTGTCACGAATGTCAGGATATACCGAAATGCAAAACTTAAAGGAACTTGAAAGCGAATATTAAATTAAGATAGATCTAAGCGGCCAAGTTCAAGAGAAGCAATTAAAATGAGAATTAATGTTCTGCTAACGAAATAAAAATCGATCGGGGAAATTCATTCCAGTCATTCCACTCTGAAGGTGTGTAAGGCTGTGGGTCGTTGAGAGTAAATGAGGATGTCCCATGCTTAGAGGAGGTGCCGCATCGGGGCGAAAGTATAGACACGTTGTGATGTAGGCGAGTCACAGAGCTCATATTTAGAATAGGAGCACCTATGTTTATCTCAGAATAATGTTCATACAGGCAAGCCTACTCTGCCTACGTACGTCTTGCCTTCTACAACAGATATGTCGTATTCATAAATACTAATGGTTAGCTGTGCTTCGTACTTCCTATTTCTGATCCTACATTCAAAAATGGCCACCGACTTGGCCGCGACGGAGAGTTTAGCCCCATTGGTGGCGAATGCTTGAGTGAAAAGCGTCCAGTAAAGTGACAAAAAGCTACTGGATGTGCGACGGCAGTGTAAGAGTGACATTCCGTCACTTGTTAGAGGGAAGGCGACATACTAAAGTGACAATACGTTAGCGGCCGTGCGACTGCAGTTGTAGAGTGGCATTCTGTCACATGTTGAGTAAGAACGTCCATTAAAGTGGCAATAAGTTAGTGGCTGTGCGACGGCAGTGAAAGAGTGAAGTAAAGAGGCGACCAGAGAACAAGCACCAACGAGAAGGAAGGAAAACCATCGAGAACAGAGAATGCAGGCCCGCAAGTGACTGAAAAACTGTGTGGGTAGGGGTGATTAACGTTTATTCATTGGATTCCATGTAAGTCACAAATTACCACATTTATTTATATGTACTAAAATTTTTGTTTGCAGTGAACCACAATTAATTCATGCTTTTTGACGAAAAGTCACAGACCCCTTCGGGATAAGGACCGCCCCATCAAAAGTGAAACGGTCGGGTTCCTCACGGTGAGACATATGTTCACGCACGGATTCAGGCAACATTCCTTCGTTCATATTCCATTCCCCTGCAATGTCGAGGCGATAGCGGTGAGATGTCTCTATCATAGCATGTTTACGAATCACTTGCTCAAACATTTGACATGTTTCACCCTCTCTAAATATTGTAGTAATAGCTGCAAGATCTCTCTATATCTCAGTACGTTCACGAATCACTTGCTCGAAAGTTTTGTCATATCCCACTCCCCTGCAATATCGAGGTGATAGCAGTTGGATCACTCTATCACAGTATGTTCACGAATCACTTGCTGGAAAGGACTGTCATATTTCATTCTTCCGTAATGTCGAGGTGATTTCAGTGATATCTCTATCCCAGTATGTTCACGAATCACTTGTTCGACAGTTTTGTCATTTTCCACTCCCCTGACATGTTGAGGTGATAGATAGGTGGATCTTTCCATCACAGTGTGCTTATGAATCACTTCTGCGAAAGGATATCCACATTTTATTCTTCCGTAATGTCGAGGCGATAACAGTAGGATCTCTCTATCGCAGTACATTCACTTGCTGAATGTTTGTCTAATTCCACTCCGTTGAAATGTGGAAGTAGTCAGATCTATATTGTGTCACTTTACCTTCACGAATCTCTCTCGTCAAAAATTATTCCTCTTTAATCGACTCATAAACTTAACTTAAGATAACATTCAAAAACGTTGATGAGTTTTTCGAGTAGTGTCGAGCTTCTGATCAACGAGTAAATTAGTTGTGTGCTATTGTTTTTAGAGGGTACGTGCAGCTTCCTCAAAATGTATTCGTGAAGACGTCGTGTTAGTGTTTTTGGGTTTCCCTCTCGAGAGGTTTCATCAGACACTTTAATGTATCATAATACTTTCACTCATTTCATTTGGACTCTCTCTCGTTTAGCGTGATATCAACTACACTTCAGCATGCCACGCAGTTGAAAATCTCCCCTCTCTCTCTCATTTGATAGATCTCCTTCGAATCTGTCGAATGGCCCACACCCGTCGAACAAGCACACCGCATAAAGCTGTATTAGTCTGCCACATACTGATTGGAATAAACCAAGATATCATGCGGTTGAAAATGTTTCTCATCTGAGAGATCTCTACCAAACCAATCGCATCCGACGAAGAGATACCGGAAAACACAGAGGGAAAAATACATGTTTTTTGCCTCTTCTGTCAATTTGGATTGTTTCACATACGAGACATCGCCTCCAAATAAATGAAATCCTTTGAAGAAACACTTAAAAAAAACATCTAAAACAGTACACGGTTTCACACATTGTAACATGCTGAAGAGTGTGTCGTTCGCATTTGCATGACTACCTTTCTAAGCCTTAAGTTTTGAAACCCACCCCACCCCACGGCCCCATCCTATCGGGAATGCTGGATACTTCACATTCGAAGTATTCACGTCGAGACCTTTAAAATGATGTATCACACGCCTACCTTTCTAAAACTTGAGTTTTGAGGCCGCACCTTCGGCCCCACCCACTCAAGGATGGCCGGATACTTCAAATGCGAAATATTCAAGTCGTGAACTTTAAAATGATGTATCACATGACTACCTTTCTAAAACATGGGGTTTGAGGGCCCCCACCCCTCAGCCCCACCCAATCGGAGAGGGTCGGATACTTTATATTCCAGATATTCAAGTCGAGACCTTTAAAATGATGAATCATCCGACAACCTTTCTAAAACTTAAGTTTTGAGGCCCCACCCCTCAGCCCCCTCGGGTGAACGCAAATACCAAATATTCGGACTACATGCGTCAAGACCTTTAAAATGATGTATCACATGCCAACCTTTCTATAACTTGAATTTTATATGCTCCAGCCCCCCCCCCCCCCTTCTCGGGGAGGGACAAATACTAAATATTGGGACTACACGCGTCTAGACCTTTAAAATGATGTATCGCTTGTCAACCTTTCTAAAACTTGAATTTCCTTATGCCCCTCAGCCCCACCCTCTCAGGGAGGGACAAATAACAAATATTCGGACTACACGCATCGAGACCTTAAAATGATGTATCACACGAAACGTTTCTAAAATATGAGTTTTTGATGACCCTCAGACCCACCCCCGAGAAGAGTCGATCACCTCATTTAACCTTTACGCGCTGAAGCTCGAACATAGTTCCTAAACAGATAACCTTGCCATCTGTTTCCATCTTGTCTTCAACTTTCTGTTCTTTAACTTGCCTCGTTCGTAGTCATCCAATACTATAATATTCTCCCACCCTCGCAGCTTTGTACCATTAGTTTCTTGTACTATTACTATTTGACTTGTAGCACTACTGCGGGCTTGCTAACTATCTCCGATTGATCGAACGACTAAAATCCCATCGAGCAAATAAGCCAGAGAGTAATAGGTCGAACGAGTGACTCCACATACGACTCTTATCTTCACCTCGGGAAAAAAAGAGCCAAAGGCTAGACTTTTTCAAAAAGGGATTCCGTAGGGATTCAATAAAAGGTATTCTACAAGCGGGATTCCATAAGTGGGATTCCAAGCCCTATATATCTCCTATAAGGTGGTCTTACCATCGGTTTCAGCCTTCCGTCCTATGACTAGCTTGTACTGTAGTACCGTATCCTATAATCTTCTTCTCCTCTTCTACCATTACTGCTGGTTTGAAGCACTGCTGTAGGCTTGCTAACTGCCACATATTACCTCTACACTAGGCCAAGTCTTAGAATGTCAAAGAACCATCTATACCCTGCGAGGAGACTGGAAACCAAGCATACACCACATAGCAGTACATTTCATACACCTATACCATATATCGGATAGCACACCAGCCCAGGTGGATTATTGTTCCAATGGTTAAGATGGGACCTAAGATCGGTATATACCGTCCATACTATTCTACTGCACTACAGAAGACATTATCCTAGCCCACAATAGCTCTTCTCCTAGCATTACGTTCCACCTATACCAGCCATAGGATAACATGAAGCATTAGATCGATTACTAGTACCAAGGGAAAAGTTGAACCAACAGGGATATAAAAAACACGGCCTATACTTCCTAACTAGACAGCAATGGGTTACCCCTACTCAACAATACTGCTTGGCCTATCATTACGCAATGCCTGTACCATCTGTGGGTCAGCACACCGTCCTAGGGGATAATGGTGCTGCTACCGTTCTAAACTACCAGGCCTTACCTCTACCCACAATACTGGTGTCCTAGCGATACGTACTGTCTATACCAGTCAGAGGATAATTTGAAGCATTAGGCGGATTAATAGCACGAAGGGCTAACATGGGACCCCATACTTCCATACTAGGCGACCATGCATTACCACTACCCACCCTACAATACTGCCTGGCCCAGCATTACATACTCCCTATATCAGTCATAGGACAGTACAAAGCAATCGGCAGGTTGATACAACAAGGATTAAGATGGGACATATAACGCTCATACTGCATTACCCCGACCCACAATACTGGTTAACCTAGCATGTCTAGGTTAACCTAGTACTACTTATATCAGTCATATGATAGTACAAAGCAATCGACAGGCTGATACAACAAGGATTAAGATGGGATCTACAATGATATATAACGCCCATACTATACTGCAAATCCAATCCACCATGGACTATTTCGCAATACCGCACGAGACGATGACCATGCATTACCCCATCCGACAATACTGGTTAACCTAGCATTACGTGCTACCTGTACCAGTTGGAGGATAATATGAAGGTTGATTAGTAGTACCAAGGGCTAATAGTATACCATAAGGTGTATATACCACCCTTACTGTACTACTATATCAGCCCAGTACGAGAACCCCGACACACACTGATCCGAAAGATGCCATACCACATTGTATATGGTTCAACAACAGCGGTCAACGTTTGCTGACGTCATGGTGCGCATAATGACGTCACGACGTCTATAGCAACGTCAACCATTTCGCGGGATTTTTTTTTTCTCGAGAAACCCCACCTTCACCATTAATTTCCGTCACACCCACACTACATGTCCATAGCCCTGTGTGTACATATATCACTGCACATATCATAGCATACTATATATGCAGTACGTATATCACGTGCAGGATCTGGTCAGGCTGCAACCCAAAAAGTCCGGGTAATAGCGCACGATCGGGTACATGCTATACTACTAACCAATAATCGAATGGCTAATTAATTTGTAAAAATAGTCTTCTAATAAACTGTAAAAACAGTCTCCTAATAATCTGTAAATACAGTTTACTAATCTGTAAAAACAGTTTATTAATCTGTAAAAACAGTCTCGTAATAATCTGTAAAAACAGTCTCGTAATAAACTGTAAATATAGTTCACTAAACTGTAAATACAGTTTATTAATCTGTAAAAACAGTCTCGTAATAAACTGTGAAAACAGTCTCGTAATAATCTGTAAAAACAGTCTCGTAATAAAGTGTAAATACAGTTTACTAAACTGTAAATACAGTTTATTAATCTATAAAAACAGTCTCGTAATAAACTGTAAAAACAGTCTCGTAATAATCCGTAAAAACAGTCTCGTAATAAACTGTAAATGCAGTTTACTAAACTGTAATTACAGTTTATTAATCTGTAAAAACAGTCTCGTAATACACTGTAAAAACAGTCTCGTAATAATCTGTAAAAACAGTCTCGTAATAAACTGTAAATACAGTTTACTAAACTGTAAATACAGTTTATTAATCTGTAAAAACAGTTTATTAAACTGTATAAACAGTTTATTAAATGAAAAGGTCCTGACCTTAATACGCTGTCGTACAAAACAGCTCGTAGTTTTGTGCCACTGTTTTGGGGAAAGACAGGGAAAATTTGAAAGGGATCAAGGCCCTCCTCTACCCCCACCCGGCACACACACACTCATCCATGGCTACGCCACTGACGCCGTCAACAACCTTATGAAAACAGTTCTTAAACATACATTCCGGAACATTTCCAAATTCAAAATTTTTAAAGAAGACATTTATACTCAGCTTTCCACTTCAGCTGACAGGTTCAAGTGGACGGTTATCTCCCCTTATCGACTGTCCCTTATCGACTTTGAGAACCCATCAGCAAATTGCTTCACAGATAATTGGCTAATGTGTGAGAAAAGTAATCAGATTATACAGAATTTTGGATATCAAAGGTACAAAAGACAAGACTTGTGTCTTTTTCGATATGTTTACCAGGCACGAGACACAAAATCATATTTTCCGAATTAATGCGCTTCCCAGTTATCTGTCAAACCACAAAGCGTACAAAGATGGCTAAAAGTCAAAGGAAACACTGTTTTTTAAACATTTTAGCATGATTGCACCGGAGAAAATAGTGCATTTTATAAGTGACGAGGGAAGAAAACTCAGATGGTAAACAGACAACATTCAACAATCACTATAAAGAAAATATATTGAACTGCCCGATGCCATGCTCTTCCATGATGTAATTTTTGAACAGTTTATTTAATTTTAGGAACTGTAAAACTTTCCCAACTTTCCCATCTCCGTAAAGCTAATTTCCAATCACCAAACGACAGTTTTAGGGGAGTTAACCAGACCGTTATTACACTAATTTGAAGTTAAAAGCTGGACTTAATCGACAACTTCGTGGGAATTTATCGCTTCCATCTTCATTTGCTGTCAACAGAATCACTATACTTTTAAGTAGAAACATTGACATACTGTTTTCAACCTCCCGCATTAATTGTCTCTATAACTAATTATTATGCCCAGACCTCTGAAGAAGGATTCGGGTGTATCTAGTGAAGCCATCCGTCCGTCCGTCTGTCCGTCCGGTCCGTCTGTCCATCCGTCTGTCCGTACAAACGTTTTGAATTGTAATTTCGAAGCCATTGGTCGGATTTGGATCTCCTTTGGTATGCTGATTGACCCTCATGGGGGAACGGATATGCAAAAGGAACTGGTTCCAATAATGTTTCCCAGAGCTATGACCCTTTTTCACTTGTTGAACATTTTCTGTTTTCACCCTTTTGACTGAGAAAATTGTTCTGTCCCACAATAGCTTTAAGACAACTTCGAACATGCCTACGGGTCGTAGCCCTTGTTTACTGTGGTTTAACGACACTTCCGACTGCCAGGATCACCTCGTGTCAGACAGTTTTACGTGCGGAAGAAGCCGGTTCACCCGAGAGTACCACCTAGCAGCAGCGAATGACTGTCAGACTTTCCAACGTACAACCTCCGCAAATTGGTTAAAGTCATGTGCACATCGACGTCTTAGTACAACGCCACGCCCCACCCCCCCCCCCCCCCCCCGTGCGAGCAATCGAGATTAAGTTCCTTGCCCAAGGACACAACGCAGCTACATCTATTCAGGTTCGAAATGTGGACTTATCGATTTGACGTCCGATACTCCAACCACAGAGCCACCGCGTCCCAGTACTCTAAATTTTTATTGGGATTTAACGACACTATCAACAGACTGGGTCAGAATGTACTCTATATTGAATGCCAAATACACGTATTGTGGAAACAGAAATCGTGACAAGCAACATCATTGTCTTAACGTCCATTGTGAATTCTACGAAATTTCACTCTCACTTCCTTATACATCTATTGTATGAGGTTCTGTGATTTAATCGATTGTGAATATGTAAAATCTTTCAATCATCAACAAGTATTTTCTGAACTGAAGCGGCCTGCATTTGTCCACATATTTTTCACTTTCCACGGAGTGGGTAGTATATCCCACGGACGTAATGACATTTGCTTGCAACACCAATTGTAGGAATAATCATCAACAATTTAATTAATGAAGCGCCGGGTACAAACCGGTTCTTCATTAAATAAAATTTTGCTGTTGATAATTTTTTTACCTGGTAAACGCATGCATGTACATCAATGTCTCCGCGTGCATTACGACCAGTCCACGGCGATTGTACTATAGAACACCTCCTATCACCTGTTGTTCCACCGATTTGTAGGTACAGTTAAAACTAGAAGTCCTGTCATGGAATGCGCACAAATAGCACGTCGATCTGCGCGTTAATCTACGCGTTATGACCATAGTAAGGCTATCAAATTCTGTACATTTGGCCTGTGCACAAGCAATGTTTCAGCCAATGGACCTCCGGGTAACCCGGAGGTCCACTGGCAGAAACATTGCCTGTGTTTGCAATGAGTAATCAGGAGAACCTGATGAGCTTTGGGTGCCATTCGATATGGCAATTGCGTGCAATTCATACGCGCAATTGAGCCTAGATAAGCGCACAGTTCGTGACTGGACCTTTAGTTTTAACTGTACTGGGTAGAATTTTGTTCTGGTTTCCACTGTTATAACTGTCCTTGGTTTTGTTTTTGCTACGCGTTTCAAAGGAAAACATCGGACCCTGTGCTCTTTCCATAATGTTTTACGAAGAACAAAACGTCGAAAGGCAAATGAGTTCATAATTCTGTGAATACCAAACTGAGCAGGAGCAGCAGTAATAATTTAATTCGACAACCCTTTAGGGTTGTAGGATTAAATTAATACTGAATTGCCCAACAAATACAGTTCAAAGGGATACGTGTCGCAACATACAGGATAGTACAGAAGATGAATCCAAGTTGTCAGGTTGAAAGGGTTAATATATATACAACACGGGTCTGTTTGTTAAATGATGCGTACGGTTTCTTACTACTGTTATATGTCAGCTTGTCCGTTCATACAATTAGTATCTAAATCTCCTGAGTTTGTGTAAACACTTGTTATGTGCAAAACTCTAATATTAGTGTCGGAAAGTGATAGATATTTTCTAGTACTTCAGCAGTTTACATTCTACGTGTGTCAGGAAAAAATATATAATCTGATTACACGTGGATTCTTATCCTTAAATGATATACGGCGGTACACTAAGCAGATAGTGGATAAATATAACAGATAGGAATCCAGTTTTAAACCACATAATAACCGATATGCTCGTCAAACAAATAAAACCCATGACATAACTAGTGTGTTATGGAACTCTGTGTCGACGTGTCTCAAACACGTTTCGACAGACTGTGGACAGTGAGACTACCTACACTCTACACATCTCTGTTTTGTTCCAGGGACGTAGGACCCTGGTGAGGGGATACAAGGGTTACATATGTCCCCAACACTTATTAAAAAATATGCTGGGGAAGAAACAGATAGAAAGAGAGAAGGTGTGTAGAAAGGTGGAGACAGAAAATTCGGTTTGTTGGGGCAATTCGAATAAAAGATAAGCTGAACAGGAGATTTCTCGTGCTGCGTAATTATTCTATTTTTTTTTTTCACTTCACAGAGTAACCACTGTACATAAAGCTATACAGAACAATTAGCATACAGTTTTTCTTCAAATTGTAGCGGATGATTCTTCAATGAGGGAATTGCACATCTATTTGCATCAGGAACGTTGGAACTTGAGGATCGGGCAAAAGGGGAAAATATGACCCCAAGTTGTTTTTTTTTTAAAATGTTTTTGACGAAACAGGCAGAAAGAAAGAAAAGGGGTGTAGAATCTAAGATTGTACCGATTAGATGAGGGCGAGATGTAAGCCAAATTTGTTCCGACTATGATAACTCAAGTCCGGACTGACGAAATATTCCAACAACATCGTCAAGGCATGCCTTGATGATGTATTTAGAATATTCGTTAACTCCCTTCACTCTGGTGTCAAAATATCCAGATTTCAAGCAGCCATTTTTCCCATAATGCAACAGGGAATTTAACCAATTCAATCTTGTTTGACAGAGCTCAATAAGCTATGTCAAACAAGATTGAATTGGTTAAATTTCTAGTTGCATTATGGGAAAAAATTGCACCTTGAACTTTAGATATTTCGACATCAGTGTGCAGAGGGTTAACACTTTATTCAACGCAGACGATATCAAAATTTATTATTGTAAAATGAAATCATTTCTTTAAATTTTTAAAAACATTCAACCAATCCATATCATGTGACCCCTCATTAAAACGGCTCCGGGACCTCGTTCTGAAGAGAGGTCACATGACATGATTCTGCTGAAATAGTTTGAAAATGTTTTTCTTTTCAGCACCTGATTTTGCATATTACGCGGGCGGATGTGACAGATTCGCTGGGTAAAGGGTTAATGGAGATTATAGTTACAGATTTAGAAGAGCAATATTGTGTGCACAAACACATGTTGTAACTGCGATGTATGGGCATAAAAGCGGAAGGGCGCTGGCTCAGTGGTAACGGCGTTGATCTTCAACCGAAAAGTCCACGCACGCTAGAAATTAAAGTGTTAAAAACTACACTTGAAGTGCTGTATTTAACACTTACTAAGTGCTGAACTAGCATTTTGTTCACGTGTAGATATCCCAGAACTTGACATTTGTTGACAATAATACCACTTGACAAGTGTAATGTCGCGACACTTAAAAGGAAACAACGCAGATGACGCGGATCAGGCTAGAACTTTCGAGCCTGATCCATGTCATCTGCGTTGTGTCCTTTTAATTATGTACCCACCAAGCGCAAATCAAATTATGGACGATTCTGGATGAACCACTAATGCTAGACACATGGGAAGTGCCATCCATTCAAGTTTCAGATGTCTGACAATTGTAATGTCCAAGTGCTTAAAGCATTGCACTTTGAGTGTTAAAATCAAACCCTAAGAGTTAGAAGGGGTTTAACACCTTGAAAGTGTCAGTTTTAACACCTCATGTTTTAGTGTGCGGTTCGACCCCCGCCAGGGGTAACTGCGTTGTGTCATTGGGCAATGCACGTCATCCCGATTATCTACGTGGTGGCACTGTGGGGCTATTTACTAAGGCGTACTGCACGCCTATGGTGGACTTGTCTTCAACCAATGCTTAACTTCTTTGTGCGGAGTTAGTAGGTTGTGGAGACTGACAGTTGCTCGCCGTTGCTCGGTGGTTCTCTTGGGCTCTCCGGCTTTCTCCACCCGTAAAACTGATCGACACTAGGCGACCCTGTCTGTCGAAACTCAAATACATAAATAAATACATAAATAAACCAATAAAATAAATAAATAAATAAATGTACTTAAAAAGCACATTCCAATCGATGTCTTAAACTCCAATCCAGGTGAGACTGTCTGAACTAGAAAACTACTACGGAGGGGAGGGGGGTCACACCCCCGTAGATACACCCCTGCTACCTATAATAACACCTTCTTTGAGCCCACACAACGAACAATTCGAAACAGAAAGCAGTCTGGCTATTGGGATAAAACTATACTACGATCTCCGAGTGCCGATTATGATAGTTAAATGGGCGAACAGCGTTATATGAAAATACTCTTGTTTTTGTCAATAGTATCTCGTCAGTTAAGTTAAACAAAACTAGAGCGACGACCGTTCTTCTAATTTATTGATAGTTAGTTTCTAGCATGGGAATAACGAGTAGACAGGAATTCCTGTTGGTATGAGATCGCTGTCTCTTGCAGTAACAGCACATTGTTACTTTGTTCACAAATTGTGAATGGTTGTTTAGTACTAAACGGGAAAGGCACATACAGTACGTGGAGAGTGGAGTTGTAACCAAATCACCCGCTGAGTGGAGTTATCACCCAAGTTATAACTTTCAAAGTTTGTACATATCGACAAAAAACACACGCAATGTTTCAGCCAATGGGCCTCCGGGTTTAACCCGGAGGTCCATTGGCTGAAACTTTGCTGGTGCTGGTTATACTTTGCAACAAATCTGCAAATATTGCTCGGGTGGAATCTCCACTCCGCGGGTGATTTAGTGATAATACACTCTACACGTACTGTACTTGCTGTTAAATTATGAAACTTGAAGCCATTCCCTAACGGCCGTGATCAGAAATTTGTGCGTGATGCTTTTTGGCATGCAACTTGAACAGAGCGAGACGATAGGACCCTCAGAATCTTATATTTTGTGTCGAATCGAATCCCGTGTTGATTCAGACAGAAGATTTCAAATCCAATCCAGTCGAGTCACAAATCGTATCTCAGCGTTCTTCAGATTGTTGATATTGCACTTTCATGCAAACATAAATATTGTCAGGCTCCACTCAAATGCTGTGGGCAAGAGCAACTCGTTCTTTTTTGGGTGAATCAATCAAACGCGATATTATTCCAGAACGGAACCATAGTTGGAAACGGAACCTGCTTGAACTCTTGTCTTATCAGGTCTCCTGGTGATAGAGAACTTCAATGGGAGACACTTGCTTGGATTTGGTGAACATTTCGACCATTCCAATGTTTCCGAATCGGCTTCACTCGAATCGAATCGCATCACAGGCCTGAAAACATAGAGCTTACATTGTCACCTGTTAGCAGGCTACTCTAGATAAGGGGTCGCAGTGGCTCAGTTGGTGGAGGTGCAGGCTGCAAGCCGAGAGGTCCACGGTTCGAATCCCACCTGCGGCGACCGCGTTTTGTCCTTCGGCAAGACACTTCACCCCCATTGCCCACGTGGGGGCACGGTGACGTTGTGTGCTAAGGCATATTGCACGTCGATGGTGCACCTGTCTTCAACCAATGCTAACCCTGCCTGTGTGGAGTTGGTATGTTGGGCAGCTGACAGTTGCTCGACGTTGCTCGGTGGTTCTCTCCGGGTACTCCGGCTTCCTCCACCCGTAAAACTGTCACGGTCATGGTTAGCCATTGTGTAGAAATGGGTGACCTTAAACACCAATAAATAATAATAATAAATACGCTAGATAACGTGAATAGTATGTAATGTGGTTTTCAGGGGCTATTTGGGGGGAGCTCGGTGGGGAAGCTCTGAAGTGACGTCATGTCACGTGACCCAGTGGCGCCATGTTGTGTTGTCATGGTAACCCGCGTGAGCGGCCATCTTGTGACGTCATCTCCATAGTGATACGTGGTGTTAGTGCGCATGCGCAGCGCGCGTTATTAGGATGATACGTGTTTCCGTCGTCCATTTTGAATACTGGAGGCCGCCATTTTGGTTTCTATGGTAGCACGTGGTTGCTATGTTACCCAATTTTTCTCCAATAAGACGGGGTATGTTCGGAGGGTGTGTTCCTTTGTACAGGAGTATTTTCCCGATTCGTAGAATTACCACAAACAACCCGACAAGTTTTACTATTTCGAATTTTGTCAGAACCCTATTTAGAACCGCCATTCTTTTGGCTTATAATAGTAGCATGTAGTGCTATAGTACCAATGGGTCCCCTGGGGTGTGCTCGATTGAACTAGAGTATTTTTCTGGTTCGGATTTTCCTCAAATCCTCGTTTACTTTATAGAATTACCCAAATAGACCCGATCACCCTTACAAACCACCAAAATCTCCACCAAACCACCCAAACGGACATGTGAAACGCCATTTTGGGCATATAAAAATAACACGTTATGCTATAGTACCAAGGGGTACAGGGGTATGTTCTATTGAATAGGAGTACAGGGCCTGATTTTCTCAGAATCCCTTTTTTAAAGCCGATTGCATATGTTTCTATATCACTAACAGTCTATCCAGTCCAAACTATCTCTGGTTCTCTCGTCCAAGTCTTATAATTACCAGTGCTTGATTTCCCATAATGCAGTTATCTCCCCTGTGTATATCAAAAGCATTCCCAAAGCCAATAAGCAATCGAACAGTTACTGATAAACCATTGCTTAAATGACTCGAATCCCATCGAGCAAATGAGCTTTAGAGTAATTGCTCGATCGAGTGACTCGGCATATTGCTCAAACGACTCAAATCCCATCGAGCAAATGAGCCAACGAGCAATTGCTCGTTCGAGTGACTCCTCGAACGACTCATTTCAGAAAAAAGGGATTCCATGGCCATAGGCGTTTTCGAAAAAGGGATTCCACAAATGGGATTCCAAAAAGCGATTCCAAAAGTGGGATTCCGTCTTATGTCGAGTGACTCGCAACTACTGCTCGAACGACTCGAATCCCATCGAGCAAATGAGCCTTAGAGCAATTGCTCGATCGAGTGACTCCTCGAACGACTCTTAGACTCATTTTAGAAAAAAGGGAGGTGGCCAAGTGGGGTGCGTGGTTCAGTATAGTTTCGCTAGGCGGTTGGTGCCGAAGGAAACTCTCTTGGCGTGGGTTCGACACCCCGCCATGTCAATGTAAATAAAACCAGCGTCCTTTCTTAATTCTATGGCATCCGAGAAATTTGAAAAAAGACAAAAGTCGCTGATTTCTTCTGAGGTGCAGTTCGTAGAATTAAGTACTTAGATGCAACTATCTGATGAATAATCATATTCTGTTCGACTGATATTTTGGAAATTCTAATAAAAAGTGTTACCGGGTCTCCACTACTCCCAAATTACACATTAGGCCCTCCATTTCACTGTCTTTCCAGATTTTACCCTAAAGTTCCAGCCACTGCGGCCTCAACTTAAACAGTAGTGACTCGTCAATGGTGCTATCAAAGTATTCTTCGAGGCCTGGCTTCGCTTTATCACCCAAGCCACCCAAAGGCTCCTTTGTTTTGACCCGTCTCGCTTTCAGTCCTCACAAATTCTATCCCTGAAGGTGTTTTACACCGTCGAATCTCTTACAGAATAAGACTGGTTTTAAAGCGTGTAAGGCCACTTTCAGCATCTATGGCTATGACCGCAACATTGGTATAAAGTCAAGTTTAGATGCCAGTTTATACATATGCTTGCCACGAAATGGGCAAATCCATTCCGCATTTCAGTTAAAATCGTATAAGCTGTATTAAGTTTTAGGTTAAATTATTAAAGATCCGACTACAGACTTATGCTTCACTGAGTCGTCTGCTCGCCCACTGTTAACACTTTCTATGTGCAAACATTCACGCATGCCGTGTCGAATAGGTAATCTACCTTTAGAATGAAAGTACCTGGGGAGGGGAGGGGGGCAATTTTTCGATGCGGACCATGCTATTGTTTAATAAGAAATACTGAAAGAGTTAAACGAGTTTCATTCAGTGAAAAGCGTTTGTTTCAAATAAAATTATTACCCCACTATCAGCAGAGGCGGTGGAAGCTCAAAAAGTGGGAGGTCACACCTTTCTGGGTACCGCAAGGGTGTAGGATGCAAAATATTTTTTTCTTCGGGGAAGGGGGTGTCAATGGTGGTGGGGCGGTGTATTCACGCAAAATATATAAATCTATATACGCTACCCCTAACCCTTGAACCCACTCTATTTAAGACACTAACCTCAGCGTATTTATTTTGTTTTGTTTTTCCTTAATCCTTAGAAACCTGGTGGTATCTTCCAAATCAATTCAATGACAGCAATTGGTAGAGGCCATATTCATTATTTGTGGGCAGACCAATTAATATTTTCAAAGTTCAGCCTCAGGGCTGCACGTTGAAAATATTGATTGGTCTTCCCCACACATTCACTTACCAGCTATCATACTTAATGAACTTATAAAGTATCGTGTTCATGGGCCGGAAAAGCGGCCTCTCTGGTTCAAAGGGCTAATCACAACATGGAAACCGTCTTTTGAAATATTTCGATCCATTTGGAGCTTTCTATATTTATTCAATAAAATCTTGAAAATCAATGTGGTCATATATGTATAGGTGATGTGTAGTGACCATAGGGGGTGTGTATGTTATGTCGGAAAATGCCGTTCAGGTACCTATAATTGGTGAAAAAAGTGGGAGGGGGACACGTGCCCCCTGTGCCCCACCCCCACCCCCTGCTCCGCCGCCCTGACTATCAGCATTACGCTTGATGACGCTTTAGGCCAACAACAGGTGCTAACGTAAATAGTGCGATTTCCCCGACTATTTCCGCATCTTACCATCTGTTAACGGCATATTTGTAAGGGGCATGGCACGCGCTGCACACGTAACAGCATTTATACCTAATCGCCAATAAACAAAGACGACTTCAGAATTATATTTAGATATTGGTGTTTAAGGCCACTTTCAGCATCTTTGGCTACACCATGACCGCAACATTGGTATAATGTCAAGTTTATAAGCTGGCCACTTTAGGGATTTTAACCACAGGAGTTATTTGATCCTGTTTTCTCCAGTATAGCAGAACTTTTTTAACACAATAAACAAGGAATGTTCCATTTCCTGGGGTTCCCACACAGCTCTTGGGTAACGAATTTCGGTAATAAGGTTTTAACTACTGGCAGTAGAAAATCTTTATAACCAAATGCCGGGACGAGAAATGCCTCACATGACTGCTCATCCAAGTTTCATGCAGGAATGACAGCAGCATGACAAACTTTATTTACACATGCCCATCGGAGATGAGGAATATTACTGTTTCCATTGCAAGAGATGTACCTTTGTATGACCCTTTTAACCCTTTACCCAACGAATCGCCCGCATCCGCCCGCGTAATATGCAAATTCAGCAGCTGGAAAAATATTATTTTTCGAAAAATTTCAACAAAACCATATCATGTGACCCCCCTCTTTGGAACGAGCGCGTCGAGCTCGTTCCAAAGAGGGGTCACATGATATGGTTTTGTTGAAATGTTTTGAAAAAATTTATAAAATTATATTAAAAATAATAAATTTTGAAATCGTCTGCGTTGGGTAAAGGGTTAAAATTATACAAGCTTCCTGATTGGTCAATAACCAATGCATCGAGTGCGGTACATTTAACTCCAACGGGGTGTACGAAGTTCAACGGGGTGTATGATAATATCACGTGACATGTAAATGGGGTGGGCAGACATTCTATTGTACACTTCGTCGATTTCCCTTTCACCCACCGTCTCAAACATTTTCGTCAGTAATAATAAACATTCAGACTCACAAACAAAATGTGAACAATATTGTTTCATGAGAATATTCCTAAAACTTGAAATAAAACATATATACGTACCCCAAACATCCGACTTTACTGTCGAGAAGAGGGATTCTTTTGTGGTGTTTCTACACTACAGATTGTTGCGGATTCTAAAAACATGCAATCTCGTTATATGAACTGTCTCTTCCGCGAAACTTATTAAAGCCCTTGCACTGGTTTGAATATAGTGTTTTCGATTCTCCAAAATGCAGAATGCACCACTGTAGGTATCAAATAAAACACTAATAATCAACTTGTGCTCCGCTCTCCTAAAATCCCCCCCCCCCCCACCCCCGCCAAAAAAAAACATTGGCCCAATGCAAATTTCTCACAACAGAGGGCCCCAAAGTGGTCTCCAATACAGGGGAACACACGCTGCAAATGCCTCAGATTGGCTTTTATTGCTCTGAATTTTGGCAAAATTGTCTCGTGAGTATGGGAAGGGGTATTCGTAGCTAGGAACCTCCGGCCGTTGCCAACTCATCCCGGTTCCTTTCAGGGTAGTGGGAGGTGGGGCAACGACCAAAGGTCAGAAACCCGCTTTTTTCATTTTTTTCCCCAATCAGTTTGAACATTTGGCTATTATTTTCTGTTCAAACCCACCAGCAGTGTGTACATCGTGACATATAATACATATATTATCCTGTCCAGTAAAAGAGTTATCTTGGAGGTAAGATTCGTTAATTATTTTCCTGGGAAAAATACCAACTTCCAAATTACTGTGAAAACACTTCCTCTCGGAGCTGTCTGTTGTTTTCATTATTAAAAGTTTTAAAGGGAAACCTGGCTTTATTTTCTACTAATGCCATAAGTATTTTCTCAATAATTACGTTTTCTTGATTGTACCTTCCTCAACCGTCTAATAATTTTAGGGAGATAACCTTATCGAAAGTCGATTTTCGTGACGAGAGATTTCGGGGATGTCGGTTTTAAATACCAAATGCTGTTGGAACGATTTTGAGAACACTTCTGCAACATATGTTCAGGTTCGCCCCGCTATTAAACCCAACATTTTGACAGAATATCATTTCTCTTCCTGAACTTTCTGACGGCAGCGTAGAACCGCCAATCTCACCTTAGTTAGTATCTTGTTTAAACAAGATAGTATCTTGTTCAAACAAGATGCTAACTGAAGTCAGTTTGGCGGTTCTGGCCTGTCATTACTTCTCTGTGTGCAATCTGTCCTTCTTTTCAGAAATTATACATTGGTTGTTTTCTCCCTGACACATCTTAATATGCCGTTTCGCTCCACATCTTTTGACAATTCTTAAATGTGTGAGGCCGTCTTCTACATTTTTTGATAGCAAAACTATGTGACCTACTAGTTACAACAAACTCACAAGCAGTATCAGATGAATTGGTTGCATTCACTTCACTCTTCTTCTAAAAAACAAATTCATACAAAAAATATGTCAAAACAAACCTTTAGTATAGGTCACTACAGACCATGACATGTTTGTATGACACAGTGGCATAGCCACGGGAGAGAGGGTGAAGTAGGGGAACATGCCTCCTAAAATTTTCGCTGCTCCCGCAAAACATCAGCCCAACGCAAATAACATAGAGCTCCCAAAAATGGTCTCCAATATAGGGCTGCACAACCTACAAATGCCTCAGTTTCGCGCACAGAGCACTAAATTGAGCAATAATTTCTCGGGGGAGGCGTTGTCATTACTATGACCATCTGGTCGTTAACCCTCCTTCTACTTCCATTCAGGGAAGTGGGAGGAGGGGTAACGATTGCAGGGCCTGTGGTAGGACTAGAGTAGGCTCACGCATGCCCCATCCCACCAGGGCTTTACGAATATCATGTTCCCCTTCCCCCAAAACAGCCTAGGGTATCCCCCTCTATTACTTAATACCAGATACTAGTAATGAGCCATAAAATTTGATATTCACATTTGTGGAAGCAAACGATTGGCGGACAAGTGTGTTCGACAGCAGATGGATAATCCCACTGCGTTCATACCCATGCCACGTGACATTTTTAATAACCAGTGGAACACGAAAGTACAATTACAAGAATGGCCTTAGATAAAATATAGTCTAGAATCCGTTTATCCCAGGTATTCTAGTAAACCAATATGCAGTCTTCATATCCTCTCAAACAAAATACTTATGTGAGCGTAAATTATAATGCTGAAACGGTAAGGAGAATCTGAAAATGGCTGTTTACTTATAGCCGACTCGGTGCTGTTTGACAACATATCAGTTTGCAGCAGAGTCTATGCAGTTGCAAGTATGCTGAACCAAGTCAGGACCGAGGGTGGAGTCTTGTGTAGCAGTGAAATCAGACAATGGGAAAAAAATCAGAACGTAACCTATTCCAATCTTGCCAAATACACTCGTGCATGCGGATCTCGAGAGAGATAGAGAGAGAGAGAGAGGGAGAGAGAGACAGAGAGACAGAGAGAGAGAGAGACAGAGAGAGACAGAGAGAGAGAGAGGGGGGGTGGAGTATGTTGTGCAAGCTTTGTATACTTCACACTGTACGTATGCCCGATTGCTTGGGACCTATGCTTTCAAATATTTCCAAATTTATATCACGAATTAGCGGTTAACCATTTACCTAACACATTTATGGCACCCGCACGTGTAAACATGGCTGATAATTTTCGTCCGTGGAAAAGATTTTATAGACAGCTAGTTCCCCTGAATTTTCGAAAGCTGTCAGTAACTCTAACACAAGGGATATGGAAATTCCGTTTAACCCTTAACCCAACGTAACGGCCAAAACCGCCCAGCGCGATTCTCAAAAATCGCCAAATTAATTTTCATTGTTTTTTTCATTTTTTGTCTCAAAAACATTGGTTATGACCTCTCGTTGGAACGAGCTCGTAGAGCTCGTTCCAGTGAGGGGTCATAACCTATGTTTTTGAGACAAAAAAATTAAAAAATTAGTTATTCAAATTTTTGTTTTGCAGGTGTCGTCTACTTTTCATGTTAGGTAAAGGGTTAAAAATTGAAATGAGATGTTAGCGAAATTATATCATCGATGTGCGAATTATTTCACAAAAGGAAGGGATTTTTCTGAAGAGCAGAAAAAAAAATCCCGACATTAGGTGGCCGTGGCTGTCGAAAGTGTTGTTAAAAGCCAATAAATAAATACACTAGAAAAATACAGAAGCTGGCTTTTTACATTTTCCCCCAATCAGTTTCAATTTTTTGGATTATTCTCTGTTGAAATACATTTAAAAAAAAAGAAAACGGCGTTTTCACCGTCTTTTAAATTTATATTCAGTAATTTTTTTCTTTGTCTTTTCGCTATCTGAATTGTGTGTGCATTGTGACACATACTATTCAAAACAGTAGGGGATATCCAAACAGATGTTGATATTTTCAGAAAATGGTATTGGGTACCCGTGATTGGACACATCAATATGTTACCAAGTTTAGTGTGGATCATGAATGTCACCGGCCCACGAGAACTTCGTGCAGGTTTTTCGCACGAGCGCCGCGTTAATGTCTGTGGGATACATTTTGAAATTCTTATTTCTACTGGACGGGCTTTTTCGGAGGTCTCATCGTTCTTTTCTTGGTATTATTTATTTAATTATTTATTGGTGTTTAAGGTCACATACTTATGCACAATGGCTAATCGGGTCCGTGACAGTTTTACGGGTGGAGGAAGCCGGAGTACCCGGAGTGAACCACCTAGCATCAATTTACAACTGTCAGCTCCACAACATTCTACCTCAGTTCAAGCTCCGTTCAAGCAGGGTTACAGTGGTTGGTGACAGGTTCGCCATCGACGTGCAGTACGCCTTAGTACACGACGTCATCGTGCCCCCATGCAGAAAACCGGGATAAAATGCCTTGCCCAAGGACATAACGGGGGTAGTCCCGGACGGAGATCGAACTCGGCACATCTAGCATAGAAGTCCAACAGTCTACCCTGAGCCACTGCGTTCCCCTTTCTTGGTACAAACTCGTTCATCGATAGTTTTTGGTCGAAACGTAGCTTTTGAGGTATGCGAAGACTGACATGTGACGAACGTTTACGTGCCGTTGGCATGTTGGAAGCTGGCAACAGACAGACTGCAGTTGCTCAAATTCTCAACGTTACTCAATCGGTGATTAGCAGGTTGTTCTTACCCTACCGTGAGATAGGCAATGTTGATGACAAACGTCTGTCAGGTCGTCCAAGGGTGACAACTACTAACCAGGATCGTTTCGTCCGAACCACAGCATTACGTAACCGCCATCAAAGTGCCTCAGAAATTAGACAGCAGCTGCAGGGAGCGACAGATGTGCGAATCGGTTGTCAGATTATCCGAAATCGCCTACGCAACTGAAATTTGTAGGCTCGACGACCTTGAATAATTCCACGTCAGACTGAACCTCACGTCGCAGCAAGGCGTAATTAGTGTGGAGCACGACAGCGCTGGAACAATCGTCGGTGAAGCAACGTCATGTTTTCCGATGAATCGAGGTTCACTCTCGACTTCCACGACAGGCGAAACAGAGTGTGGCGGCGGCGGCGGAACGAACGCTACCATGACGTAACCGTTAGGCAGCACGATCATTTTGGTGGTAGATCGGTTATGGTGCGGTGAGACATAACCATGACAAGCAGAACAGCATTACATGTCATCCAAGGGCGTGTCACAGGGCAGTACTACCGTGACAACATGTTAGCAGCTCATGTGATGCCATTTATTTTCCAAGATGGCAATACAAGAGCACACAGGGCCCGTGTCGCTACAGAGTTTCTCCAGGAGCAGAACATCACTGTATTGCCTTGGCCAGCACTAAGTCCAGACCTTTCACCAATATGCACGTCAGAGATATGCTTGGCCGGCGCCTACGACAACGCCTACGACAACGCCAACAGCCCCCTACCAATGTCCAGACACTCGCTGCTGCACTGCAGGAAGAATGGATTAACAGCAGTCAAGCTGATATTGGACGTTTGGTGACGAGGATGCCACGTTGGATCGGCGCTTGTCTCGCGAACCAGGGGGATTTACAAGGTATTGAAGTCTTGGACTGACTGTGGTAAATTCTCTGACCTACCGTCCATGTCTTCTGCAGCTCTGTGCGTGGAATGTGTGCTTGCCAGACACCCAACTATCGCTGAAATCAGCTACCAAATGCCACAGCGCAATGCTTCAACTGTCTTTTTAATGAAAATATAAATATATTTCTACATATATCTCACTTTTATCAAATATCCCCTACTTTTTGAATAGGATATACATGTATCACAGACACTGTCCTTTTCATTAATATAAAAGTCTGGGAGGTGAGATTTGATAATTGTTTTCCCGGGAAGAATAAATACTTTCAAATTACTGTAAAAACACACATTTCGGCAAACAAAGAGCCAATATGGACACTTTAGGGTCAGTAGGTGAAATACCGATAGATATTCTTAATGAAGGAATATTACGTAAACCAGCTGTTTTTAATTAGCTTGCCACAAAAAAACAAGATTTATTTGTGTTACTTGTGAGAGCTGTCTGTTGTATTTTTTAATTAAAGGTAACAAAAGGAAACTTCACTTAATTTTCTACTGATATCAGAGGGGTTTTCTCACAATTACTTGCTTCTAAACTGGACCTTCCTCGTTCACCTAATAATTTCAAGAGAGATAACTTTATCAAAAGTCAACTTTCATGGTGACGTTAGTATGTGAGGGTGTCACAAATTAAGTAGTTGAAAAAATATTTAAAAAATGTGTTCAACGAAACCATATCATGTGAGCTCATTCCAGTGTGGGTTGGGTTTAATATATTCCCGATTTTCAATAGTATCGGGGACCGGGGACCGGGAACCGGGAAACATCCCGGATAATATCAAGTAAATTTACTAGAGTAACAATACGCATTTATTTTCGTGAAAATGAAAATGTTTTATTGGCAATCTGCCATCTTCATACGGAAAAGTACTTTTCCTGAGAGAAGTGTGAAAACCCAAACCCGCTTCCAACTCGTCTCCGTTTCTAGAATTCCGAGTTTTATCACCACTATCTCCTGGCTTCAACTCCCTCTTCACTGCCGTCACCAGACTCCTCTGCTTGAAGCACAGGAGACTGGTGACGGCAGTGAAGAAGGAGTTGATATTGATATTGGTGGTGCATAGTGAGTGATCCTGACAATGGAGACGAGTTTGAACTAGAGCTGTAGGTTAACCGAAACCGAACCGAGGTTTTTTGTTTTTTTTAAAAACCGAAACCGAAACCGTCGACATCTCGTAATCTAAGGTTTTTCGTTTTTATTAAAATACTCTCTTGCTGCAGAAATTCACAGAATGTAGCCATCCCAGAGTAGTGAGGGTACCCAGACACTGCCATTGGCAGTGTCTGGGTACTCTCACTACTCTGGGATGGCTACATTCTGTGAATTTCCGACATTTCAACTTAGCTGTGTTCGCAGCTTTCCTCAAGTTGCGCGTAGGTGTCAGACCTCGAAAAATGGCCAAGCACAATAAAAGTTCTGTATATTTAGGTAATTATTATACTGGCCTTCCTGATTCTTCATGTATTATAGCTTATTTCGGGCATTCATTGAGTTTCATTCAATTTCACTGCCATTCAGTTATGATTCCAGACATATAGAATGAGTTTTATTGAATTTTATTTGGCCTCATGAACAAACCGAAAACCGAACCGAATCGAGGTTTTACTCAACCTGAAAAACCGAAACCGAACAAGAAACTTAAAAACCTACAGCTCTAGTTTGAACTTTGAAGCGAGTGAAGATCTTACTGTTAAAGAGGAGTCTTCCGCAACTGATTGAGAGCTACTGTGAGTTGGTGAAAAGATACTTCTGGAAGCATGGTTGTTAAAAGTTTAGGCGTGGAAGGGCTGACGAAATCTATCAAATGGTACGTTGGGGAAATTTTTCAATGTAGAAAACATTGTCATGTATGATTCACGGTTCCGAGGTATAGATTTCTCGGATATCTTAACCGACTCTCTGAACCGGGAACTCTGGAATTCCCGTCCCGGGATTAAACCCTAAGTGTGGGTTCACATTATATGGTTATGCAGAAATTTCTTTTAAAAATTGAAAATAATATTGAAAATAATAAATGTTGATATACTGTGCGTTGGTAAAGGGTTAACTAAGACTGAATACTATACCCGATCGGCTACAGGTTACTCGATTAAACTTTTCATAACTTGTAAATTACAAGGGGCGGGGTGGGGGGGGGGGTGGTGGTTATGTATTATGTTGACAGGAGTATCAGAAAAGGGCACTAGACTCTTCACATGAGTTGAGCTCGGAGTTTACAACACATCATAAATTATAATGTGACAGTCAATAGTACTGACATTATATGGGACCATACATAAAGCTTATGAACTGCCCCGCCGATTGCATAGTTCTGTTGTCAGTGATTATCAACATTGTTTGAACTAAAATACGTTAGAAACCAGCGATGAGAGTCTTGTGCATGTAGATTAGCTGACAACAGCAGAAATTCTTTAAATGTTAATAAGAAAAGTGGTAAGAAATATGTTTTTTTATTAAAAAATACAGGGCATATACTGGAAGTATTAAATGGCAGATACCTTAATTCTATAAATTGAAATGGACATTGTTAGTATTTTGGTAATTAGTTAGCTGAATGAGCTAATAAGCTGAACATTCTCATGCCAGAGAAACGAATACTTACTGTTCTCTTATTAGTCTTTACTATAAGTCCACTTCTGGCGAAAAAAGGCACATGCTGCCCCAGTTCCAGGACAAGAGAGCAGCTGCCCAGTTGCCCAGCTTCCGGCGCCCTTGCCGATAGGCGAGACAACTAAATGATTTAAGGATCTGTTGGAGTGTGTCATATCTAGATTTGATTGATTTGAGTGAATAGACGGTATCCAGTTTTAAGAGTTTTTTTCAGCGGATACTGATAATTATCGATTGAATGATCACTATAAACATGGTTGTCCACTCACGACTTAGTCGTACATGGAGATAAACAACGTCCTTGAGTGTAACAATACGCTATCTGCAATGCCTTGGCATTACAGATTGCACCCTGTTGTAGTCAAGGGACGATACCTTCTTGTGGCCACGAACGATAAACCCGTTGGTATCTACTCGAAAACACCAGTTTCTCTCTTGATTGTGCACGTTTTAAAAAGATTATACTCCGTAAAGCCATCGGTGAATTTAGCAAAATACATATCAACTGATCGCTGTCTTGAATATTTTACAAACGCAGCAAATTGTAACCCCTTACTATTTCCAACACAACATTCACTGATGCGCCGAATTTGTTTAGAATAAGTATTTATTTATTTAACTTATGAACGGTGGCTAATCGTGACCTTGACATTTATACAGGCGGAGGAAGCCGGAGTATCCGGAGAAAACCACCGAGCATCGACGAGCAACTGTCAGCTCCTCAACATTCTAACACTGTTCAAGCTCCGCTCAAGCAGGGTTACAACGGTTGAAGACATGTGCACCATCGACGTGCAGTACGCCTTAGAACGCGGCGTCATCGTACCCCCGTGTAGGCAACCCTGATAAAGTGCCTTGCCCATGGACACAACGCGGGTCGTCCTGGACAGGGATCGAACTTGGAACCTCTAGCATAGAAGTTCAACAGTCTTCCACTGAGCCACCGCGCTCCCGAATAAGTATTTAACAATATGTGATAGGAAGAGAAACACAGTGGAATGATTTGTGCGACACAATTTCAAGTTTTATTGAATTATCATAGTCGACGATCGGTTCAACGTGAAATAACAGTTTTACATTGCACGACTCCCTACACCGAAGCCAATTGTCAATATCTCTCGCTTGGGAAATGTCGAGTTTTACAACATTCATATTTCCTCGCTAAACTAAGGTTGTAAATTATGCAGACTCTCGCTTTTGATAATTCAATGAACAGTCAACTTTAAAATTGAAAATAGTGTTATGTGGTCTGCCCAGCGTTCACACAAATATACACACACCCTGACAAACACTCCTTCCTCTTTGAGGTGAAGCTCACCACACATTTCTTTAATAATTTCTTGCACTGAACCAATAACGCGCAAAATAGTGGTAAATAAGTATTGCTTGTGGGCGAGAATCGTAAACACATCGTATCTGCAGGATTACATGTCTAGGGAATAATTTTTCTTTTATTATCAAAATCGTCTTAACAGTTGTAAAATTATCAGCAAGTGTGTTGTCAGCAAGTCTGTTGTTGCCAGACGCTTTTGGTACGTCTGATGATATATTTCCGCTTTTCGCTCCTCAGTACAATAGAATCGCATCTGGTGGAAAAGAAATGTTATACAGAGGCGGACTGGCCAATGGTTCACAGGGAAAATTCCCAGTAGGCCTCCCCCACCCCCATATTGGGGGTACCCGATGCCCCAAAACTGATGCAGCCCAAAACGTGTTGGTGCATGAATTTTTTTGAAAATGAACAACAGATGAAAGGGATCTGTTTGCATATACTGCCGGTATACCGAAATGATCTCTATGTGGACTGCCAATGGCAATCCACATAGAGACATTTAGATACACCAGAAGTCGAGTCTGCATTTTACCGCTCAGATGCAAGGAAACAGCGTTCTGTTGGTTTGAAAAATCAAAATGTTCTCCCATTGGGTTTTTTCTGAATTTGCGACGAAGATGACTTGACCCTTTACCTAACGAATCGGCCGCATCCGCCCGCGTAATATGCAAATTCAGCAGTTGAAAAAATATTATTTTTCAAAGAATTTCAACAAAACCATATCATGTGACCCCTCGTTGGAACGAGCTCGTTCCAACAAGGGGTCACATGATATGGTTTTGTTGAAATTTTTTGAAAAATTTCAAAAAATTATATTTAAAATAATAAATTTTGATATCGTCTGCGTTGGATAAAGGGTTAAATATGCCATCGAAATTCCCTCTCAGTGGACTGCACTTGATCCCTCAGATGCAGGAATGCAGGGAAGCAGCGTTATTTCAGTTCGAAAAAACATAATTTCCTTCGCCACCGACCCTTCCCCCAACCCCCATCCCCCACACACCCACACCCACACCCCCCCCCCACCCCGGCGTATTTCCCGATAACGTTTCTTGGCCCAGTCCGCACCTGGTGAGAACATTGAACCTGAAATACTATTTTCGTTTGGTTTACCTGAATACGTCTTGTGTTAATATTTTATTTATGAAATCTGTACCCCTGGTTTGTATGTTTATCGCGATGCGATTGCGATATGATACACAATAATATTTTATTATTATCGCAGTACTGTATTGGACAAATTCTACTTTCCAAGACGCTTTAGTGACACTTCCTCGAAGTATCTTTTTTGATACGACTTTCCAATTTTTATAAGGGTTTAACGACACTTAAGACAGCAGGGTCACCTCGTGTTGAACAGGTTTGCGGGTGAAGGAAGCCCAAGTACCTGGAGAGAATCACGGAGCTGGGGCGGGAAGCTGCCAGACTCTCCAATATACACCACACATTCAGGGTTAGCGCTGGTTGAAGGCAATGCAACATCCACGTGCACGACGCCTTAGTACATTGCTCAGTTCACAACGCAGTTACCCCTGGTGGGGATCCAGCCGCGGACTCTTCAGTCTGAAGACCAATGCCGTAACCACTGTCACACCGCCCGCTCGACTTTCCAATTTAAATTTTGAAAACAGGGAATGCAATAGCTACCCGTGTACAAGGTTTGTGGCGATCGTCCTCAAATTGTGAGGAGTGGGCTACAAGGAGGAACTATTTGTTTTCACCATCCCACCGCGTAGAGAAAGTTAAGTATCAATAAAGCAACGACAGCCCTTGTTATTTATTGAAAACCAGCATGTACCTTGGGAGAAATGGAATAGACAGGGATTTCTATTGGTATTAGATCACTGTCTCTTACAAATATTATACATTTTGCGTGGAAATGCGCATGTGTGATCAATAAAATACAACAAAACACATCAAATTCTGCATCATATCTGTCAACAAGAAGTTCTGCAAAATGTCGTTATTCGAATCCCATACATCCTGCCATGAATTCTTCTAAAGTAGTTTTTGAATGGGGTATAACTGGACGCGGAGTGGGGCAGAATAGGGCGAGATCCTTTTTTGCTCGTCTGAGAAGCACTTATTTTCTCAACTGAATCTTCCTGGTAACGAGGCTAATTAACGGAGCATATTATTGCAATATTGTGATCCATTTAAACACCTCTTCTCTTGGTTGACTGAATGCTATCTTTTAAATATACAAACATTCCTTTTCCAGTACCATTTTACCCTGTGCGCACTGACGGAGACATTTCGAAATATTCTTCGACAGGGTTTAAAGAGCTCTGTCAAACGAGATGGGATTAGGTAAATTGCTTGGTGCCTTAACAGAAAAAAAAATGCAGACTTAAATTTGGATAATTTCCGTGGATAATAGCTTGCGCAACTGAGGTGATTGCGGATAAAAAGGCGAATTCGATAGATACGTCGGAATGGAGGTGCGAGAATTTTATTATTCTTGAAGTAGCACCACGAGGTGCCAGTCGAATTCGATCCACCGTCCGCAATCGGAAAGTGAAAGAGCAATTCGGCAGGTACCAGTGGATATACGTCTGGAAAAAGATATGAAGTGTATGATTCCACTTTCACTTCGACATACGCACCGAATCAACTGCACTATTATTTATTTATTTTATTGGTGTTAAAGGTCACATACTTATGCACAATGGCTAATCATGACCGTGACAGTTTTACGGGTGGAGGAAGCCGGAGTACCCGGAGAGAACCGCAAAGCAACGACGAGCAGCTGCCAGCTCCCCAGCATCGTAACTCCGCACTGCAGCACAGGCAGGGTTAGAATGGTTGAAGACATGCACACCATCGACGTGCAGTACGCCTTAGTACACGGCGTTATCGTGCCCCCTCGTGGACAATCGGAGTTAATTGCCTTGCCCAAGGACACAACGCCGGAGTCCGAATCGATCGCTCAGACTGTCACCCATCCGAGGACTAAACGGGCTCTACGTTGCTTAACTTCGGTGATCTGAAGAGAACCTGTTACTGCAACGCCACCGCGCCCCCAATCCACTGCACTCCCCGAGCTCATCCCATTCAAGGGTATAGAACACTAATTTCTTACACGCCTTTTTCTATGTAATCCTCATCTACAGCAGTAGTAGGAGATGAGGTAACCGGCCCACATTGGGGGGGGGGGGTGGGGGTGGGGAATGGGAAGGTGGAAGTGAGGTCATGTCACGTGCTCCAGTGGCGTCACGTTGTGTTGTCATGGTAACCCGCGCGGCCATCTTGTGACATCGTCCCTATAGTGATACGTGGTCCTAGTGCGCATGTTGTTAGGGTGATACGTGTTTCCGTCGGCCATTCTGTATACTGGAGGCCGCCATCTTGGTTTCTATGGTAGCACATGGTTGCTATGTTACCTAAAACCTTCTTATAGGTCAGGGGTATGTTCGGAGGGTGTGTTCGATTAAACAGGAGCAATTTTCCGATTCGTAGAACGGATTTCCCCTAGAATCCTATTCAGGCACGCCATGCAATGGTAAAGAGAGGCCCCTAGGTACCGAGAAGGCATCCGGGGGTAAATTTGATTGAACTAGAGTAGTTTTTCTGGTTCGGATGTCCCCCCCCCCCCCCCCCTCCGCTCCCATAATCCCTTTTAGGACTAGGACCGCCATAGTATAATAGTAGCAGGTAGTGCGATGGCACTGAGGGGCCCATTGGATTATAGCCAACTGATAGACAACCTCCATGAAAACCTATATCATTCCAAATGCCAAGAATCTATCGAGAGTAGTTACTGATAAGTCATTGCTCGAATTACTCGAATCCTGCCGAGCAAACAAGCCATTGAGTATTTACTTGAACGAGTGACTCGGCCATACGACTCTTAGCCTCATTACGGTATTTGAGGATACCTGGGTTATATTTTCATTAGGGTTATAGTTAAAAAAATTAATTCAATTAAACTTTTTGTTCAGTTCAAGAGGGTTAACATTGGGTGAAATTTAGGGGTTATATTTCAATACTTTGTTCACTGTATGTCCCTTTCCATACCCTGGAGTGAAAATGTAAAAACACGGAATCCAAATTTTACGTAATCGGATAAGAATCTCAATTACGGAATGTCTTATATACACCGTTTATATGTATACAGGGGACATGAAGCAATATGATTCAACCTTGATCGATGTTATAGTCGAGACTGAGATAGGTATAGGTAGGAAGTAGTGTTACAAGTCAATATTGATGGATAATAGTATAGCCAATAGTAGTGGTACAAGACCGCAATGGCACAATACTTGTGTGGAAGCTAATGATAGGACAGATAGACCACAGACAAGCAGTGGTCCTGCAGCGTTGGAGATAAGATGGAAGTCGTTGGTAAGAGTACCTGTATAGGAACTGTATAGGAGCCATATAGGAGATAGGAGCGGTATAGGAGCTGAACCATGGGTATCCTTAAATACAGAAATGAGGCTAAGAGGGCTGGCAAATTAGACCTCATTGAGGGATTTTCTCATGGCCTCATGGCCCTCATGGCCTCATACGACAAAAAAGGGATTCTCCAGAAAATATCCTAATAGGTATCCTCAAATAATACAATACCAGTCCATAGGTATCCTCAAATACCGAAATGAGGCTAAGAGGGATAGTAAATTAGGCCTCATTGAGGGTTTTTTTTCATGGCCCTCTCGGCCTCAAGAGAAATGAGGTTAAGAGGGATATTATATTAGACCTCACTGAGGAATTTTCTCATGGCCTTCATGGCCTCATACGACAAAAAGGGATTCTCCAGAAGGTATCCTCGATGGGTATCCTCAAATAATACAATGCCAGGTCATAGTTGTCCTCAGATACCGAAATGAGGCTAAGAGTCTTATGTGCGAGTCACTCGTTCAAGTAAATACTCTTTGGCTTATTTGCTCGATGGGATTCGAGTAGTTCGAACAATGACTTATCAGTAACTACTCGATAGATTTTTGGCATTAGGAATGACATAGGCTTTCACGGAGGTTGTCTATCATTTGGCTATAATCCAAAGGGCCCATCAGTACTATAGCACTACGTGCAACTATTATAAGCCATGGTCTGGCGGTCCTAAAAAGGATTCTGGGAGAAATGCGAACCAGAAAAAACACTCTAGTTCATTCGAACTTACCCCTGGAGGCCTTCTCGGTACATAGGGGCCTCTCGGTACCATGGCATTGCGTTCCAAAATGGGATTCTGCGGGGAATCCGTATCAAATGAAGTCAATTTCGATAGTTTAGGGTAGATTTTGGTGATTTGTAGGGATTGTCGTGTTGTTTGTGGTAATTTTACGAATCGGAAAATTGATCCTTTTCAATCGAACACTTCCTTTCCGAACATACCCCTGTCCTATAAGAAGGTTTTAGGCAACATAGCACTCACGTTCTACCATAGAAACCAAGATGGCGGCCTCCAGTATACAAAATGGCCGCGGGAAACACGTATCGCCCTAACAACACGCGCTGCGCATGCGCACTAGGACCACGTATCACTATGGGGATGACGTCACAAAATGGCCGCTCACGCGGGTTACCGTAGCAACACAACATGGCGCCACTGGGTCACGTGACATGTCGTCACTTCCGCCTTCCGCTTTCCCTCCCCCAATATGGGCCGGTTACCTCATCGCCTACTACTTACAGCAACACTAAACAGTGCGGAAAATAAAAATCGGTTCCGCACATATATGCGGAACGGAAATCATTGACGGACTACTTTTAAACACAAGCAAAAGTTCACTGGCATTTTCTACAAATCGTGCAACGCAATTGCAATTTGAATAGCTAGCAATCGCTGTAAATCGTCCCCTGAGTTCCAATGTGTTTTATGTGCCAGTAGGCCCATAGAACACATCGGAACCCAGGGGACGAAACAGTAACACGCGTTCCTCTCACAAATTTTGTTGGCGATAAAATGTGTTCTTTTTGTTGAGAGTTGTCAAATGAATCGCTGAGTGTCTTTCTAATAATTGTTTTAAAAGTCGTGAAGACGTGTTATAAACACAGAACGACACACGTTTGTGAATGGGTTAATGGATATGGCACATGTGCCATCGCGGAAGGATAAATCTCGAGGCCCGCGGCCTCTTGTTCTGTCATTCCGCACTGGAACTCGTGCTATATCGATTAACCCATTCACACACGTGTGTCGTTCTGTGTATAGCTGCCTTTGTTTTCGGCAGTAACCACACAATACCTATTCATGTGCTACTGGAAAGGTACAAGGAGGCGAGGTTAAAATTTCAGAATAGATCATAGCAATGGTAATTAGGCTTTCGTCTAGATGTCTTGACGATAGCTGCAAAGACAGAGGAATATAAACACGAACCCAAAAGCAAGCCTGAAACCCAGAGAATATAATAGACGGATGAACATAATATACTCTAATAAACCCAGAACAACAAACTAAAAGACACACCCATAGAACTGTCTAAAGCGCATAGAGGCTCGACTTATAAAAGACCTCCCTCAAAGAAAAGTCGGAGACATCTGGAAGAGTCTACCACTGCAACTGCACAATTTTCAACTTGTCAATCGGACATGATACACTGCAAAAAATATAGCTTCTCTTTAGAACCAAAACTGGTTCTAATCTTGTCCCTGAGATGGAACCAGTTCTGTTTAAACAGTATTTATTTCAAATCAAATAAATTTACCAAGATTAGCATTCGATTTTAACAGAATATTACATGAACTGAAGTAGATTCAGCAGTAAACTTGGAGCTTATTCAACGCAGTCGCCAAACATTTTGAAACAAAGGAGATATGAACAGTTGGCATATCGAACCAGTTTTGGTTCTGTATAGAACCAAAACTGGTTCGATATGCCAACTGTTCATATCTCCTTTGCTTAATAATGATCTGAGACAACCTCGCATAAGCTCTAAACTTACGGCTGAAACCCCCTCAATTTATGTTTAATTCTGTTAATATTTAATGTTAATCTTTACAACTTTATTTGATTTGATATAAATACTGTTTAAACAGAACTGGTTCCATCTCAGGGACAAGATTAGAATCAGTTTTGGTTCTAAAGAGAACCTATATTTTTTGCAGTGTACGTATACGCTTGGTCCTAACTAGATTTGGAATACTATTATTACTCAAATTACAGAAAATTTCCGCAACATGAACTAATTTGAGAATATTTAATGATTGACGATTCGGTAGGAAATTTCGGAAGAGATCACTAAAATCGATTTGTGTCGAGGTTAAACAAGGCATCGAGTTTAGTGAACGAGGTTCAGAAATTTCTTATCAAACGTAACGAATTTGATATTCGTTTTAACACATAATTTATATTTTCACCCCTTACCAAACGTCATAGCCAAAACCAACCAGTGATATTCACAGAAATCGGTAAACATTTTTTTTATAGTTTTTTTTTCAATTTTTGACACGAAACCGAAGCGTATGACCTCGTAAACAAAATTTATGACACCTCAATGGAACGAGCTCGACGAGCTCGTTCCATCGAGGTGTCATAAATTTTGTTTACGAGGCAAAAATATATTACTTTTATTATTCGGGACATGTTATTCTTTAATGGGACGTAGTTTAGAAAATATAAGAGATTATTACTTCAGTTGTACTTCCGAAATCAACTTTCGTCATGCGTTTATAAGACATGTTGTGAACGATTTTCTGTAATAGGATATTCGACGGTCATTATGTGATAAATATACATTGGACACTGGATTTGATGGGCAGCCCTATTCACGAACTAAAAAATATACAGACCACTAGATTAGATGCGGAGGTATAATAACAACAAACATGACTCAGCGATAATCCTAAGGCACTCTTCAACCCCGAGGTAAGACTCTAAGAAATATTGTCACAGTTTATGTGGTTCTGACTTGTTTTTGCATACATTACTTCCATTTAACTATAATTGATGTTGTTAATATGTTTTACCGGTAACTGCACCGTGCTAATCGTCGAGGTGTCCCATAAATGTTTTAAATTCATTTTTGATGAGACAAGTATGTTCTGCCCCATGAGAATAAAGAGCATTAAAAACGCATTAATAGTCGACGTGAATGTCTAATATTCTGTTACATGTCAACGACCAAGTTATATTGCACAACAAAAAAACGAAAAATTAAAATTTTAGGATGTGAAACGTTGCAATAATGCAAGCGCCATGAATATTTCAGTATTCGGGGGATGACCAAAAATCGAACGTGTTTATGATTATTATATTTGGCTTAAGGCATACAAAATAGAGCGACATGTATTGAAACAGTATTTTTCCTACCACTCCTAATTTGTACCTGTTAAGCGCATTGAATTTAAATTCATTATCTCAGTTTTTGGCAATTAACAATATATATACGTTATTACCACCAAGTGGATTTCCGGGATGGTGCATTGAAGTCGCGACCTCGTATCTTGGCATATTGACGAGTCCGTTAGATAGTGTTTCAGTTATGTGTTTCTTTGTTTTATGTTTCAGGTTTAACGCATGCATGCTAAAATAAAAATATCACACAGTGACAAAAAAGTGATCTACATTGTGCACTAGCAAACGAAGACAACTGGAGAAGTTGGAATACTTTATTGGGAGATTGTGGAAGTCATAACATAGACAGGCCAGGCGAAGGAATGGAGAGAATAAGCTATAGTTAGACTAGGATAGACAGAAGCAGCGGATACTAAAGGTATCCGAACTAGTAAAAAGGGTCGGGTTGTTTGAGGTAATTCTAACCGAGGATCCTGGGTAATTAGATTCAGTCTTATACAAAGAAACGCGCCCTATAGCGCTACGTGGTACTCATTAAAACCAGAAATAGGGATCCGCTATGTCCATTTCGGTAGTTTTTGGTATATTTTGATGATTTCAAGGGATTGTCGGGTTGTTTGCGGTTATTAGATATACTCCCATTAAATCGGACGCGTATTATAACACTACGTGCTACTATTATAAGCCAAAAAATAGGCCTTAACCAAGTCCATTTCGGTGACTGTAATAGTATTGAGTGGATTCTGGTTATTTGGAAGGATTGTCGGGTTGTTTGTGGTAATTCTACAAAGTAAACGAATTGGGAAAAACCCTCTTATTCAATCGATCATACCATTTGAACATACCCCTGTCCTGTTGTAGGCCTCTGGGTTACATAGCAACCACGTGCTACCATAGAAACCAACATGTCGGCCTCAGTATCCAAAATGGGGACTGAAACACGTATCACTTTAACAACCGGCGCATGCGCACTAAGACCACGTATAGCTACGGTAATGACGTCAGAACATGGCCCCTCGCACTGGCTACCGCGGCAACACGACAAGGCTCCACTAGGTCACGTGACTATGGCGTCACTTCCCCCTCCGGCTGTCCCTCCGGCAACTTAGACCTGTCCGGGTACATGACATACTACTGTGGTACAGTTGTTTTTGTTGAGACATTCTTGTCCCATCCAGAGGCCACCACCTAATTCGGTAAGAAATTCCAGTCCGTTATGGGGCTACTTGCCTACCCAAGTTTTGTGAAATTTGGATGCAGACTTCTCGTCTCTAGCAGTTTGCACCCGAACCTTTATTGGAGGATAAAAGTTTCCTGTTTTATCCAATTGGTGGAAAATGAATTAAGCTTGTAAGTGGGAATGAAATTTGAATGTGCATGTTTACAAAAATATTATAAATTACTGGTGATAACTATCTTCTGAAAAGTGTGAGAGAAGATAAAAATTGGGTGGGGGTCGGTAAAATTATGTCTATTTTATTCAGCACGAGACTGGACGGTAGTATAGGAATCACCAAATTTAAAGGGAAATGTCACATGGTGACCTATAATTTTGTGCAGTATATTTCTTTTGAAGATGTGATAAACTAAATGGATATAGTGTGGTTGATTTTGCCAAAATGGTCTTGATTTGTACTGGAAGAAAACACTGTATTGTAACCTACTGTTGAGGTAATGTGATATCTGTTTGTACACCGAGTTATACGGTTACTATACCGTGTCCCAGTTTTTCACATTTCAATCAATATGTATTTTTTTCGCCTTAAAACATCAAGATTGAACTACGAGGAATGACTATAAAACTACAGCCGTCCAGAGTCTTCAATCATCATATATGTAGTTAACAAACATGTCTAATAGCATTGGTACTGTGATGAAAGATTTAGACAAAATCAAAGCTTGTTTAACCCTTTACATAACATGAAAAAAAATCTTGAATATTTAATTTTTTTTCATTTTTGTGTCAAAAACATAGGTTATGGCTCTCATTGGAACGAGCTCGTCGAGCTCGTTCCAACGACGGGTCATAACCTATGTTTTGAGGCAAAACATGAAAAAGTAATGAAAATTAATTGGCGATTTTTGAGAATAGCGCTGGTCGGTTTTTTTGGACGTTACGCTGGGTAAAGTGTTAAGAAAAATTTCTTCCGTTGATTCAAAGAAAATGTTTATGGTGTGTACCGACGTAGGAACCCAGGAAAATGATGGGTAAACAAGCTCTGTTTAAATTGTGTCCTATTTAATAAAGCCTGGGATGGAAGCCGTTTTAAATGTGCAGTATGGGAAGAAACAATTGGCTGGATATGACTTTAGTCCTATGTTGCGGTCCTTAATCCCCATTGTGCAGACATATGTGACCTTAAATCCCCAAAATTGATAAATATATTATGGTGTTTTAGATTCGATCGGGTGTGATATTTAAGGTCTGTCGAAAAAGCGAACCGAAAGTTCGGCTTTTCAAATGAATATTCCAGCTGATTGAACAAAACACAGGCGTTGGTCTGTGTAGGGGCTAGACTTGTTCCAGGCCATAACAGCGTCGGACCTTTTACAACATTAGACTGGTGTCCTAAGTCATATCCTTGTTTGTTGAAAATTTAGTTACGCTCCATTAAACAAAAAACAAGTGAGCCCAAACATATGTACCAAACATATTATTCCGGAGTCAACCGTTTAAATAAATGCCTATTCTGTGACATGATAAGGGCCTCAAACTTAACCTCCAACTCACTGATGTCAAAACACTGAGATGCCAAGCGAAATAATTTTTTTTTTCATAACGCAATTGCCAATGGAATTTAACCAATTCAGTCTTGTTTGACAGACTCAAATTTTAAATTCCCAGGTGCGTTGTGAGAACGCATTGTGTGATGACATTTGGGAATTTCGAAGTCAGTGTGCATGACGGTAATTATGCTAGTGATAATCTAATAATAGATAAAACTGAGCTTTCCAACGAGTTCCCAATCACGGTTGTGGTAATAGAAGCACGCAGTGCTATAGGGCGGTGAGGGTGTTGTTCGATTGAAGCAGAGTATGAATAATTACCACAATCAACCCAACATCTATTTTTACTAGTTCTGACTCTTTCAGAATATTCTGTTTCTATCTATGTATCTATGTCATTCTCTCTGTCTACCCAGCTGTATTCGTTTGTTCTAGAGTATTCTCAAGTAGCGTAGAATAGAAGACATGTCAGGTTGATTGTGGTAATTATTATCTGGTTGTGTATTGTTCCTAGCGAAATCTACTGGTTGTGTCTATTTATATTGACAGTGGTTTTACATTATTTCAACGACATTATAGAAGCAGTTTAAGTCATATGCAGCTATGCAAGTGTACAGACGCTAGTTATCAATGTGCAATTAATATAAGGACTCGAGGATTAAAGTGAAGGAGAATTAGAGAACGCAAGTAACGTACAATCATTTGTAATTTTAAAATTGTTCGGACATCTTTGAACTACACCTCTATCAAGGGAGAGAGTTGTCTCCGTGGAGGCACTTACCTGTACTGGATTACTGCCGTTTTTGTTCAGTGTGTTACGTGAATACGGGTCATCACCTACCGGGATAAAAAAAAAATGTTTCAAGTCTCACTCGAACATTCGGTCGAGAGTACTCCAAGTTAAGGCCGATAACTCACTCCCTTTGTTTTCGGTGTGTGAGAAAGACATGAACATAGTGGGGAGGTGGATGTGAACCAGCCAATACAGGTAGGTATCCCGTCGGAGACAACTCGTACATGAGGGGAGTAGCCTCCATCTGAGCCTTTCCTGTACTGGATTAGTGTTGTTTGAATACGAAGTATACATGTACAAGGACGGAGAGGTGATCATGTCCCACGGACCAATTTTAGACTTGCCTAACCACGAGTGGCTGACAACACCTTAGACGAAAATGCACATTTGAACTTGAAAATGCCTTTTGAATAGAAAGAACTGAAGAACGATTCAGGTTTCCAAGAAGCACTTGTCATAACGTCTTCGAACAGTAACCAATGAAATAGAGCAGATGAAGTAGAAATACTTCTACACGTAGTATCATGCACACGACAAAGATTGAAATCAGAATCCCCGCCGAATGATAAGTATATTTAACCCTTATAAGCCGAGAGTCGAGTTTTCGTGCCTGTGATGTAATACGGCAGGTAATCTGACTGTGACGGTTCGGCTATCTTTGGACTGGGGAGAAGTAAACACTGAGCAGGTGCTTCTAGTCAAGTGTCGTCTGCCTGAATAGGCAGACGACACTTGACTAGAAGCACTTTCTTTACTGTAAGTTTTTCGCGGTATGTCATGTTCAATAAATTCATTCTGATTCCCTGGCTTCTAAGAGTTAATACAAAAAGCTTCAACTATCCATTTTGAAATGACATCAGCAGAACAACCTGATGATCATCTTTTTTATAAGTGATAAACAACTGGGAAATAGTGTGCCTGAGATAGTTAAGTGTCCTACAAGGACAAAGCAGCTCATCCTCCCGAGTCGGCTAAAAGGAAAACATCCTGACAATGACAACTACTTTATCCTTAAAACGAAGGGTCCCTTTATTGGCCGCAAAAAAAATAAACAGGTGAATTAGAGTACCCCCCTCCCCCTTTTCCCCGGTCAAGGAGTGTAGGTGTCCTCGCAAGAGTATTCAGACAATTGCGACTGCGCCCAGAATGTAACAACCAACGGAAAAACTGTGTTCAAAGTGAGCCATTTTACATCAGCTTTTTAACAGCAAGTGAGCCGACTCCCGTTGGTTCTTTAAAAACAGAGGATCTTCCAAATTCTCCACTGAAGCATAAAATGACCAAACCTCATGGCAGTCCTTATAAAGAAGTTTTGTGTTCGACATCATCACGACCAACCACGGGGCAACCACGTGGAAACAGATTATATATAACACTAACCTTCAACGATTAGTCAACTAAATACAAATGTGTGGTAAACAATTGGAGAGCATGGAAAAGATACTTCCGTATAGCCGCGTCACCAAATATAAAAAAAAACGAGAGTTATCGTACTTAGAATGGGGGTACTTTCGAACCCGATGTTGGAGTAAGAGATATTTTATTTCGGTGGGTGATGATCTGTATTCACGTATCACACTTAATAAAAACAACCGTAATTCCGTATAGGTAACACTCGATGCGATAGAGACATTATGCGACAATCTCATTCTGGAGCTCAGCGTTCAAAAGGTTAAACACTATTGTTACTTGTTTACATATTTGTTCCCACCCCCAAGCCAACTCCCTCTTGCAAATTCTCACCAGAAAATACGTGTGGTCCAATTGTCTTACCACGTGAACTTATTTCCTATTTGGCGCAGTATTTTCGAGTCAAACTTACATTTGAAGAACACCAAGAAAGGTTACTCTTTTTTCGAGTCATATTTGACTTTCCAAACTTGCAGTCCACTTTCTTCAGACGGCACTCTGGAGTCTCACCTGCCGGACAAGAAATGCTTGATTCTGAGATTCTATTCCTGATTCTTAGTTTAAACATATTTTATTTGCTGACAAAATAACAAAAGAGATTTGGATAGAAAAGCTTACCACATAGAAACACTCCTATACCATAATTAATTCCCATACAGTACGTGGAGAGTGGATTGTAACTAAATCACCCGCGGAGTGGAGTTATCACCCAAGCTATAACTTTCAAATTTTGTATACATCGGCAAAAAAACACAAGCAATGTTTCAGCCAATGGACCTCCGGGTTTAACCCGGAGGTCCATTGGCTGGAACTTTGCTGGTGCTGGTTATGCTTTGAAACAAATCTGCAATTATTGTTCGGGTGGAATCTCCACTCTGCGGATGATTTAGTGATAATACACTCTCCACGTACTGTATGTGTTTACATGAAAGCAGAACAACTGCAATGCAATAAAGAACAAAAGAAAAAAAATAATAACTGGGAAGAAAAACAAAATGGAGAAAAAAACATGTATCTAAATACCACAGCACCATACCTCGAACGACACGAACACTATATTAAAAATAACACGCAAGCGTCTTTTCTGAAATTGGAAAGGGCCAGATATGGAATGACCTTCTACGGCACTTTTTCAAACCACGAAATGAGTGATGCAACAACCTGATCAAAACATCACTGACTTAAAGCGACCAAGAACGCATAAGACAAACTGGTTTTCATATATTTCAGATACAACGCTACATTTCAGATTCATGAAGGTATAAACCTCTCCGAATCTGAAATGTATCGCTGCATCTGAAATGTAGCACCACTGTATCTAAAATGTAACGCGGGAGCGCGGTGGATCAGTGATTACGGAATTGGACTTCAAACCGGAAGGTCAACGGTTCGATCCCCTCCATGACTAACTGCGTTGTGTCCTTGGGCAAGGCGCTTAATCCCGATAGTCCACGTGGGGGCCCGGCGACGCTGTGTACTAAGGCGTACTGCACGTCGATGGTGCACCTGTCTTCAGCCAATGCTAACCTTGCTTGTGTAGAGTTGGTACGTTGGGGAGTCTGGCAGTTTCTCGGCGGTCCTCCCCGGGTATTCCGGCTTCCTCCACCCGTAAAACTGTCCGATACGAGGTGACCCTGGCTGTCGAGTATCTTTAAATCCCAATAAATAAATAAATAAATAAATTAAATAAATAAATAAATAAATAAATAAATAAATAAATAAAATGTCGCGTTGTATCTTAAATGTTGTGCTGTGCAGTTAAAACTAGAAGTCCAGTCACGAACTGTGCGCCTATATGGACTTAATTGCGCGTGGGAATTGCGTGCAATTGCCATATCGAATGGCGTCCAAAGCACGGCAGATTTTCCTGGTTACTCATAGCAAACACAGGCAATGTTTCTGCCAATGGACCACCGGGTTACCCGGAGGTCAAGTGGCTGAAACATTGCTTGTACACAGTCCATAAAAACAGAATGTGATAGCCTTACCATGGTCATAACGCGTAGATTAACGCGCAGATCAACGTGCTATTTGTGCGCATTTCATGACAGCACTTGTAGTTTTAATTGTATCAGATATTTAATGCTGTTTTTGTTCCTCTTGTATGTTTCCACCTTGATTTCGCATTATTGGTTTTTAAAATCTCGACCCAATGTAGGTAAATGTGTTACGATCCGATCGCGATCGGACCAAGAAAATACCACTTTTGTGATATCATTACTGAAAGGCTTCGAGATGTAATTAATCCAATAACACACTAGAAATGTCTACGAAATTATTTTGTGTCGATGCGTTATTGCGAGTAACGTCAGACATACAGTTTATTTTTCCTACGTAAAGTCGACAGTAAGGTTTGCCTGATCGAAGATGCGTTCCATAAAGGACAGTAAACTTTTCAGATCTATCTAAGTATACTATATATTGGTGACAACTCGAATCAAAAACGTTAGTTAGCTAAACAAAATTAACTCATTTTCATATCAATTATCGCCAAATATGTCCAATAAATTCCTCATTTAGCACGAACGAGCTCATTGAGAAAGTAATGGGCCATAAAATATATTTATAGATCGAGTTTTGACGCAGAGAAACTATGAATAACTTAATAGATAGTTTGTCATCGAAAAATATGAACAGTATGGATCGGACATTAAATGGTTGTTTACCCATACAATACAACATACTCTATTACGTTTCTTAATGGACATTTTTTTTTCTATTTCTTTAAGCAGTTTCTAATTAAAATTTCAGATAACGTAAGCAGGATATTATGGACCTAGACATGGAGATGTATGTGAATAAAATATTTGCCTTGCACCACCATTGAAGTTGTTGTTGATATATTTGCATCCGTACTTATTTGTTAGAGATGTATAATTTTGACCTTCTGAATGGGTTATCCAAGTACGCCTGTTCCCCCTTTTCTCGATAATGTTTAAACATTGTTATTCCGAGTTTTGTCAACTAAAACATCATCCAACAATTTCAAAAAAAAACATATTCCAGCTTTGTACCAGTTTTTGGACAAAATTGAAACAGACTTGCAAAAGTATGCAAATGCCAATACATCGCGAGCCAATAATGTTTGACGGACAATTGGTTTTGTCTTTCAATCACACCATGGGTATCATGTCAGTTTTGTGGTTACTTACTTCCGCTACAGCTTTTGTTTTCTTTTCTCTTCGGGCGTCGTTTCCACCTCGCCCATCCAAGTTTGCCCGTTTTGAATTCACACACTTATTTTCTTTTAACCAGTTGAAGCTGGTTGAGGACCTTGATATGTCAAAATGTTATTCAGTATGATGGCTGCCCAGTGAATGTGTGGGGTTGGCCAATTGATGTTTTCAACGTGCAGCCCCAAGGCTGCACGTTAAAAATATCAATTGGTCTATCTATAAATAATAAAAATGGATTCTTCCAATTGCTGTTATTGAACTGTCCTGATAGCTACCGTTAGCTGTTAAGGAGTTACTACGCTTGATTTAGAGTTGCGCCTTCGTTTTTAGCTTAAAGTCTTTTAAAAGGTAGTTGTACTATTTATATTGACAAAATGTCCTTGGGCAGATCCTGATAAACGAGAACACTGTGTATGTACCCAAAACTACACGAAATACGATAGCCTTGCTGTTATTGAACCGACCTGGGTGATACCTTGATGATTTAAGGGATTAACCTTCTTGCTTCTGTGTTCTATGTTACTATCCTCTTACGCTTCTTCTCTCACATTTAACGTTCATATCATTTACTATTTTTCTATATTGTTTAACCGCCATTATATTTTAATATTGCTGCTATGGAGAGATGAGGCTGCTAAGTTTTAATCACCTGACTTCCAATCCACTCTCCACAATATGCAAAAAGAATATTGTTCAACTAACTGGTGTTCTTTACTTTCATTTTTTTCTAGTTTGTCCAATTGAAGATACTACAATTAATTTATTATAGTTTCTCGTCATTTCAATAAAAAATATAACTGTAACGACAAATAGAGGGAAATAATCAAATAAAAAAATAATGAAATAAAGTATTGCTGTCTTTCAGTCACCTCATCACTGGATATGTCTACATCCAGGATCTGTACACAAAAGGGTCTGACCTCACTAAATAGTACTGGCGGTTACTAAAAGATGCATTCTGTAGGGAAGGACTTCATTTTGAATCTAGCGGGAATCTCACTGAGTGTAACAAGGCGTCATCTGCAGTGCTAAACAACAATGCTTTAACCTTGTAGATGGTACCGTGTTGCACTCAAGAGACGACACAATTAATGTCCCGCATTTTTGGATATGACCCACTATAACATGCGGTACTAGTTAATCTAATATTGGGCACACACTAATTATTTTGTGACCGTATATGGTGAGTAATAAAAAACGGCCACAACTATATCTTACCGATATGGGTAGCTTGGAAATTATGACGCAGTCGGAGCAGAAGGCGTAAAGAGCGTGGTTGGAGCTGAAGATGAAAACAGCGTAGTCGAAGCAGAAGCTAAATAGGCGTAATCAAAGCAGAAGGCGGAAAGAGGGTAGTCGGAGCAAAAGATGTAAATACAGTGCGTGGAGAGTGGATTGTAACACAATCACCCGTAGAGTGGAGCTATCACCCAAAGTATCACTTTCAAATTCTGCACATACGGACAAAAAACACAAGCAATGTTACAGCCAATGGACATTCGAGTTTAACCCGGAGGTCCATTGGCTGGAACTTTGCTTGTGCTTGTTATGATTTGAAACAAATCTGCAATTATTGCTTGGATAGAATCTCCACTCCGCGAGTGATTTAGTGATAATACACTCCCCACGTACTGTATAGTAAGCTCATTGTGACGTTAATTAACGGGTGGTGTATTGGTAATCATGAGCAGTCATGTTGCTACAATATTGTCAATGTAATATTGAATAATGTTGTTTGTAAATGCCTTCTGTCTTTTGTGTTAGATAAGGGTTAAAATCAACATAGCATTACATTCGTGTTTTAATCAGTTTTAATGCTAAACAATGAAGACATTTTTTTCATTTCACTGGTGAGAATGAAAGTTGAAAATGTGAACAGTTTTTGATTAAAAGAATATCCGGTGATTATTTTAAGAATGTCCGGTCATTCTTAAAAAAAAAAGACCACTTCTTGTTCATGATTGTTATTCCTTTCGGTAAAGGGTGAAACAAATGGAGTTGTTGTCAATGGGTTTTTAGTACGGAAAGGCGTCTGGAAAGTAGATGCGATAAAGGATTTATTTATTAATTAATTGGGGCTTAAAGACACTTTCGACAGCCAGGGTCACCTCGTATCAGATAGTTTAACGGGTGGAGGGAGACGGAATCCCCAAAGAGAACCATCGTGCAACGACGAACAACTGTCAGACTCCCCAATGAACTAACTCCCCTCGTGGGCAATCGGGGTTAAGTGTCGTGCCCAAGAACACAAAGCATTTGTCCGTGGCGTGGATGGAATCTTTTGGTTTAACCCTTTACCCAACGATTCGCCCGCATCCGCCCGCATAATATGCAAATTCAGCAGCTGAAAAAATATTATTTTTCGAAAAATTTCAACAAAACCATATCAGGTGAACCCTCGTTGCTTTGAAACGAGTTCGTCGAGCTTGTTCCAAAGAGGGGGCACTTGATATGGTTTTGTTGAATTTTTTTTTAAAAAATATAAAAAATTATATTTAAAATAATAAATTTTGATATCGACTGCGTTGGGTAAAGGGTTAAAGTCCAATACCGTAACCACAGACTCACTAAGCCACCGTGTTCCGGTAATAAAGGAATTAGTATACAAAAAACACTAATGTTCCACAGCGCAGCAGGACTGAAATGACGACAAACCTAGAGCCGGCCTCATTATCAGAACACTTGAGTGTTCAGAACAAACTGTTCATTTCTGTTCATTGCAGACATCTTGAAGAATTTTGATTCTCACATCATATCTTAATTGATTTGTGGTGATTTCAAAAGAAACAAAAATCAATTTGTCAGTACGTTTATACCTGACTGATGATATCATTTGCGAATAAACATTTAAGAGATCAATTATATTTTGAATGATTTTATACACTGGATTTCAACAACAACTGTTTTTGATGAATGAAGACAACCATTGGCTTACCTTTCCAATGTTAAGTGTCTTGTTTGTGCAGTAATTTCTCTGCTGCAGATAACATTTTTTCTCCGGTTGGTGCAGTAATGGCAGTGCCACAAATTACAATTTCCCCATTGGTGTGGTTGGGGCGAAACCATTAATATCTCTACAGATATTAGCGATGCAGTACCTAAGAGAGTCCGGCATTTGCTCGCCGTTGCTCTGCGGTCCTCTACTGGTACTCCGGCTTCCTGCACCCGTAAAATTGTCCGACCATGGCTGTCGAGAGTGATGTTAAATCCTCATAAATAAATAAATAAATAAATAAATAAATAAATTATTAAAAAAATTAGCGATACAAAAGATCGCCGCGTGTCACTCGAGTGGCCCGCGGCGATTGCTTGCAACGATAATTTCTTCCGAAAATGTTTCTTTGGTAGCTTTAACCCTCACATTAACCCTTTACCAACGCAGATATTTTAAATATCATTTTTTTTTTAATTTTTCAAAAAATTTCAACAAAACCATATCATGTGACACCTTGTTGGAACGAGCTCAACGAGCTCGTTCCAACGAAGGGTCACATGATATGGTTTTGTTGAATTTTTTTGAAAAATAATATTTTTTCAACTGCTGAATTTGCATATCACGCGGGCGGATGCGGCCGATTCGTTGGGTAAAGGGTTAAGAGACGGAGTTGCCCTTCTGGACTTTATGTTTTCTTAAAAGTGGTGCCTAAACATCGTTATTGTTTCGACTTTAACCGAAATCTGGCAATTATTTTCAGCTTGAGTAGCATATAATATGTATCACTGAACAAAATATTTGGAATAGAGTTACACGCCTTGAAAATTTGACATCAGTTGCTAAGATAAAATGTCAGAGCCCTTTTATATTGGTGAAATATATAGCTACAACCTCAATTTTTGAAACAAAATTAACATTCATATTGTTCCCTGGGGGTTGGGACACTGTTTTGCTATGGTTAAATGTGACAGTTTTTTTTCCAAAAATATTGTGTGCTGATGTAGATTTCAGTTTCATTTTGGGATGAGGGTAGTTTTTAAAGAAAGCTGTAAATTCTCATCCCTCTCAGCTAATTAATCAGGTAACAGGTTAGATAAATCTTTTGGAGGCAAGATCAGTTTTCAAGCCCATTTGACAAAGTTTGGACACTTTTCCTTAAAAGAGCAAATTTCCCATATTTTGACTCAGCAGAAGCCAAAAGTTGGATTCTAATGTAGAAAGGACTCTTTTTATCTTTTGAAAGTGATAAAATGTATCTTTGATAGGGTTGGGGATGATTATATAGGAAATATGTTTTTTGGCTTCCAAACCAGATTTAATTATTATTTTTGGGGATTACTTCACATTTAAATGTTCATTGGGGTACCATACATCTTATAAAACTATTTTATTGTTTTGGAAAGTGGTAACATTAATCTTTGGTAGGGTCAGGGATGATTATAGACATCACTGAACTAAACATTTGAATTAGAGTTACCTGCCTTAACCCTTTACCCAACGAATCGCCCGCATCTATTTATTTATTTATTTATTTATTTATTGTTGTTTAAGGTCACATATTTATGCACAATGGCTAATCATGACCGTGACAGTTTTACGGGTGGAGGAAGCCGGAGTACCCGGAGAGAACCACCGAGCAACGACGAGCAGCTGCCAGCTCCCCAACATCGTGACTCCGCACTGCAGCACAGGCAGGGTTAGATTGGTTGAAGACATGCGTACCATCGACGTGCAGTACGCCTTAGTACACGGCGTCATCGTGCCCCCAGTTGGGCAGTGGGGGGTGGGGTGAAGTGTCTTGCCCAAGGACACAACGCGGTTGCCGCAGGTGGGATTCGAACCGAGGACCTCTCGGCTTGCAGCCTGCACCTCTACCTACTGAGCCACCGCGCCCGCATCTGCCCGCGTAATATGCAAATTCAGCAGTTGAAAAAATATTATTTTTCAGAAAGTTCAACAAAATCATATCATGTGACCCCTCGTGGGAACGAGCCCGTCGAGCTCGTTCCAACGAGGGGTCACATGATATGGTTTTGTTGAATTTTTTTGAAAAATAATGTTTTTGAAAAAAATTAAAAAATGATATTTAAACTAATAACTAAGAAATTTTGATATCATCTGCGTTGGGTAAAGTGTTAACCCTTTACCCAACGCAGACGATATCAAAATTTATTATTTTAAAATGTTGCAATCTCTAAAAATAAGCAGCCTTGGGAAAATACATTCTTTCAATAAACGTTTGAAACATTCTATCGACATCTCGCGTTATTGTTGAGTATTCCAGATAAAAAAAAACGGAGGGTGATTTGATGACTTTTGTACCTAAAAAATACAAAAGACGTTTGGTGTGTTTTTGTTGGGAATTCTCTAGAAAAATATGTGCACGTGACCGGTATTTCCATTCCTGTCAGTTTTTCTATCTTATTTGTTTTCGGTATCAGAAAAAAGTAGTCTGAAGGGCTAAATTCGAAAAAGATATTTGAATGCCAAAATAAAGTGATGTATTCATATTTTTTTTCGCATGAACGTTGTAAAAGTCGCCTATGGGAAAATATTTAGTTCCGTGACACCACAATGCGCGGGAAAAAATCACTAAATTCCATGGGGGAGCGCGGTGGCTCAGTTAGTAGAGGTGCAGGCTGCAAGCCGAGAGGCCCTCGGTTCGAATCCCACCTGCGGCAACCGCGTTGTGTCCTTGGGCAAGACACTTCATCTCCATTGCCCGCGTGGGGGCACGATGACGCCGTGTACTAAGGCGTACTGCACGTCGATGGTACGCATGTCTTCAAGCAATCTAACCCTGCCTGTGCTGCAGTGCGGAGTTACGATGTTGGGGAGCTGGCAGCTGCTCGTCGTTGCTCGGTGGTTCTCTCCGGGTACTCCGGCTTCCTCCACCCGTAAAACTGTCACGGTCATGATTAGCCATTGTGCATAAATATGTGACCTTACACATCAATAAAATAAATAAAATAACTAAATTCCATGTCTCCAACAATGTCATCGGTCGGTTGTCTCCCCTTGCTTTCCTATTTCTACGCAACTGGTTTGATTAGTACTCGCAAACACGATTCACGGAATATGCCCCCTTCACTATTTACCTTGACGACGAATCGACGGAACAAAAAATAAATAGACAGAACGCGATGTGTGTTTCATTCGGTGGGTGTTTTACATAACGAGCTGGAAAGGCGTAGTCTTATTTCGCGAGAGCCGTATTCCTGGGAATATTGGTTGGCACCAATTATCTTCATCGTCTCACAAAACGTATAGTTCCGGACATCGTACATAAATAATGTTGAAATAAAAGACAGAGTGTAACTTCCTCTAGATTAACATAGATAACATTTGCGCTCATGCCATCAGAAATGCTAATTCCAGTATCACTTGGCACTTCCACGGTTTAATGCAAAATTGAGGTTTCCAAGCCATGTCAACGATGAACTGTAATCCTTACAGGGTAATATTCCAACTACATCATCAAGGCATGCCTTTGAAGAAGGCATGCCTTGATGATGTGGTTGGATTATTTAATCAGTTTGGACTTCAGCGATTACAGTCGGAACAAATTAGGTTTACAGTACCCCAATCACCATTAATGCCCTTAAGACGCAACTGATTCGATTCGAGTTTCGATTCAATTTCAATTAATACCCGTGATTCGTTTTGAGATTCGATTCGGATCGAAAATGTGTGATTCGCAGGGCCCTATTGTACAGGAAAAACTAGAAGTCCTGTCACGAACTGTGCGCTTATCTAGGCTTAATTGCGAGTAGGAATTGCGCAAAATTGCCATATCGAATGGCATCCAAAGCACAGCAGGTTCTCCTGGTTACTCATAGCAAACACAGGCAAAGTTTCTGCCATTGGACCTCCGGGTTACCCGGAGGTCCATTGGCTGAAACATTGCTTGTGCACAGGCCATATGTACAGAAGTTGATAGCCTTACCATGGTCATAACGCGCAGATTAACGAGCAGATCGACGTGTTATTTGTGCGCATTTCATGACAGGACTTCTAGTTTTGACTGTAGAGCTCCAAAAAAATATGGGACAGCTGTTTTTTTTTTTGTTTTTCGATGTGTTGTCATTTTTTTACATTTTTCCGTAATGCTCATTTCTAGAAAGCACCGTTCGGCACAAATAACAAATAGAGCTAATAAATGTCAGCCAGTATGATTTGCATGAGTACTCTTTTAAACGAAATTGTGAAATGAAATGAAATGAAAATAAATGAAAGGAAATGAAATTTATTTACAGTATACGTTTGCATGTAGTATAATGAACAACTTGTAGAAATGTACAGAAGTAAAGGTACACTGCATGGAGACAACATAGCCCTGTGGGCAATCTTCCTGCTATTCTCATACTAGAAGTTAATTAATCGTGACATCAAAATCGAAAATAATTTGAATCCTAATTGGATTCATGAGTGGCGCTTGTATTGTTACAATTCAAATTTCGGCATTTATTCAAAAACAGCGTCAATTTTACGTCTTTTTCATGAATGTTTAATATCTACCACGTCAATGGACGATCACTCACTCACCATATCTAAAAATGTAATCGGTTTCACGCCAACCACAGGTTCGTCTGAGGATACCGTTGGGACGTCAACGTTGAAAAAATTAAAGTTTGTCCCGATATACATGAAATGTTAGCATCGTGAAGAGCTCTAGAAATAAGCAAATAATTGTTTTTGGAATTTACATCACTTTATATATTTTTACACCTCCTCCCATTTTTGGGAGCACTCCTACAGCAAAACCTGAACCTGACACCCTCATAATACCCCATAACATTTTACATTCACCTGAAGGAATGTGCTGTCTCGTCAGATTTGAATTCATATTGTCAGTGAACATTCAACGCTACGACGAACTTCTCACCGACGACCGGAAAATGTCAGAATTAAATTTAACGGAAGGAAGTTGAAATTCGCGCCATAATAGTATTGGTGGTCCCAAGTTTTAAGTTGAAAAAAGTTTGAAACTCCGACGTCAGGTACCGGAGATATAACATAAACAACGTCGGCGTATATCCTCCCATTTCACGAGCAACCCTGCCCAAAAAGCTACAACACATACCACCTTAATACTTTGCATACTCCGGGCGAAATGGTAAAAGGGATGTCGTCTCCTCACACTTGAATTCACATTGTTGGTCAATATGTAACGTACGACGAAATTCCCTCCGAAGGTTGGGAAAAGTAAAATTTAATTGTATGGCACGAAGTTGATATTTTAGACAATAGTAGAACTCGTGGCCCCAAATACTACATTATATCATGCCGAATAATTAAAAGAGTGTATCCGCGTGTGCGTGAGGTTCCCACAGATCACACGCCAGGTTTCCAGTGTGACCCCAGGTCATAGAATAAATGCTGAAATTTTTAAATGGCTGCACCTATAACTTTGATCACAAACTGCTCTAAATGGACGGTACTGTATTCCAAGTGCGAAATACGCACAGTTTGAAAGCGGTTGGAAGTGCTGGTGGTGAAAGTACGACATGATACGTTAAAAGGCGACGAACACTTTACACTCAGCATTGGGGCGAACCGTTGTTGCCCGTGCTTCGCCGGATGGCTTAAAGATAATTGCCCTGCAATTTCAAAACCATCCAGTGTTTTTATTTTGTTGTTGTTGCATTTTTGTCTGGGGTATCCTTTTTTTGTTTTTGTTTTTTTGGTTGGTCTTATTATTTCGTTCTAGGAGCCATAACCACATTTCTTAACTACTGGGTGCTAGAAGCCACTACAGGGATTTCAAGAAAATGAGGTTACCAGAGCAAAAAACATTTTCCTTGCTCATATTTTACACTCAGTCATCAGTCAAAGACAAATGATATTTTGTTTATATAAATTTGTTTATTACAAATTATTGGAGAGTGCCTTCGCAAATTTTGTTGAACAAATTCAGTCCACCAAAAATAATGTAAGCCTCAACCAGTTAAATCGATCCTTCTAAGATTGTCTCACCTTTCTCATCGCAAGTCGTGCAGCGACTTTTATCTTCGAATTGTGGTTTATTTATGGCTGGTGCTCTTTCCGCAATTATTCAGCCAACGGTTTTTTTCACGCGTGCAACAGACGATGTTCCAAATGATGTGCAGTTTAAATTACAAACAAGTTTACGATTTGAACTAAGGTGGGCTGACCTTGACCTTTACCTGATTGATTGATTATTTTTCCAGTGAAGTCACGGGTAGGTTTATTTACTTAACTTGTTATCGTAAAATGTTGCCTTGTTCATTTCACGATGTAGGTTTTGAGCTATGGCTAGTGTCTTATTGGAACATATACGCTATTGTGATGAATTGACGGTAACATGGTCTGAGGTTTGCGGCTCGGAGCTTATGTTCAACCTCGAGGCGAGGTTGAACATGAGCTCCGAACTGCAAACCTCAGACCACATAACCGTCAATTCATCTCAATAACGTATGCTGCTGAAAACAATACATAAAGTGAACAAAAGTTGGATATGACGGCCATGATATAAATGGTGGAGACTTCCGTCGCAAGGTTACATTAAAATACAAACAAACACTCTGAATTATAGTATAAAGACGCACCGCACACAGCTTAACACTCCCACCATCCCAAATTCATACTCCTACAAAGCTACAGCTACTTCATTTCAATTCCTTTATGGAGAAGATGTAATCTTTTTAGAGGATGGTAATAATTCTGTATGTTTTTATTGCTCTAAATTTGAAGGGGTGTGTGACAGTGGGTGGTTTCACTACATGTGCATTACAACGAATTTGTTTTTTCTAGTGGATGGATAGCAGCAACTCGTCACGATTTAATAACTTGCATTGACTTTATACCTCTTGCACTTCGATGGACCATCACTATTAATGTTCTAGAGTTTCATAACCCAAAGCTCACAAGTGTGAGGGGTGTTGTTATTTTAACCATACCAGTACCACACTTCATAAAAAATATATATTTTTCTGTTTATTGAACAAGGGAAATGACTCTCCACAAATCATCGAATCATCTCGTCTGCACAAGGCTGTACACCAACAAAATGTCCACGATAATTCGGTTGGGTTACAGTTCTCTCAAATAAAAGACATGAGAGGAGACGATTTCACAATGATACTCTTTTCGCAAAATTGAGTTCTAAAACTCTTAACTAACTTTTTTCATTCTGCAACATAACTGTGCACATTGATAAAATTAGGGAAAGAACATGTCCCAAAGTTTCAGCCTTGTAACCAAAATAGTTCAGGAGGAATATGGCCCGGACACACGGACTCCACCACTCAGTGAGGTAATTTAGGAGTTTTCCCACTTATATTCGGGAGACGGTGATAACGAAGATTCCAGAACGAAAAGTGGACAGTATTTCAATGACTTGACTAGTTTAGGAGACATAATTCTTTCGCGTGTGCAGAGAGCCTGATAATAAATTGTACACTTCATTGTGTGAAAACTGCTTTTTAATGTATCAATTCGACAAACAATTAAGTATTCTGTAAAATTTGGTAACTTGACTATTTCATGACGCTAAAACTGTTATTTATGGATGTACTATACCAGCAGTCTGAAGAAAAGGCGATATCAAGGGAAAAGTTTTCTAACAATGATACAGTCCCAGACATCACTGAACATTTGTCTTTAAGACCATTCGTACTGTGTAAGTGTCCTTACAAAGAAATCGAGTAATTCCCAAATGTAGCATGATATTTTTGTTTTGCGCAACAAACACAACAAATTATAATCCTAGCTATATGACAAGAAAAGATTCCGTGCATAAATTTAACCTTTCCAACTGCTAAAATCTGTCTACGGATGGAAAAGGACAGTTGTAAACATACGGTAGAATACCAAAATAACTTCAAGTCCTTTTGGTTGAAATCTAATGCACAGTACTCTGATAACTGCGGCGGGTAGAAAATTATGTCCAGATTATGACTTGGTCGCGATCTGGTCGAAGTTCTCTGTCCGCTTTTCATCCCACAATGCTGCAGAACATGGAATCTCGAGAGCTTTTCCTTTGTATTTCTCGATTTGGGTTTGATTTCGCGCCGTTTTATTTATTAAATCTTGATCCACCAGCGTTAATATTTCGTGACCAGAATGGGATCTGATCGAGAGAGTGGTGGCTTTGGTGGCCACAGTATCGTATCATCAACACACCACGGCCTTCCTTTGCATTTGACTTGACGAGTAAATTGGATGTGGTTAGTGATTCTACTATTCGCCTTGATTCAAAGTCATTCACGTGATGGAAACGGATGTGAGCAGTGGCGTATGTATCCGGTACCCATGTGTGTCGGCAAGGTAGCCTGCGTGAGTGGACAAGTGTTGAAGTCATATGGAAATACGTCAAAGAGATGCAACATCCGTGTACTCATATCCTTATCAAGGATACTGTTGGAGGATACTGCCTTATGGCTTGTACTGGTTTGTCGTGTGAGGCCACGAGGGTCATTCAGTGAAGTCTTACCCAATATTCTTTGTATCCTCTTCTGGATATTTAACCCACTTTCAGCTCTCCTACGCAACAAACCGACTGACCTTCTGTTCCCGGTTCCATCGTATCCGCAATGATAACTATGAGGGAATACCCCAATGAGGTATAGCACGATTCTTCCCCTCATATCCCCATCTGGGTATTTGGATACTTTTGACACTGTGATGTACTACTGCGGGATACCTTATTGAGGAAAGTTATCTGCGGAAGATATGGGACCATAGTTATCTAATGATAGCATGACGTTCCATTTTCCAGTTTATAAAGGGACGTTAGTATTTTACTAGTAAAACATAACATGTTTGGACAAGTGATACTCGACAATTACAAAGTGCCTTTTAAGACAATGCTAAATCTGGTCACGACGGCTGACTTCTAATATGAGTGGAATTTAACGCACATCAGGGAAGATGGTGCGCATATGTTAATCTCAGACAAAGTTTAACCCTTTCTCGCCTGTAGTCCTGGGTAGAATCGTCCAAATCAATTTTATTTTTCATTTTCTGGATATTTAGCAGTTGGTTGGAGCGCGGTGCCTCAGTGATTACGGCATTGAACTTCAAACAGAAAGGTTCACGGTTCGATCACCACCAGAGATAACTGCGTTGTGTATTTGGGCAAGGCACTTCATTCAGACTGCCACTCTGGTGATACGATGGCGCTGTGTACTAAGGCGTACTGCACGTCGATGGTGCACTTGACTTCAACCCTACCTGTGCGGAGTTAGAACGTTGGGGAGTCTGACAGTTGCTCGCCGTTCTTCGGTAGTTCTCTTCGGGTATTCCGGCTTACGCCACCGTTAAAACTGTCCGACACGAGGTGACGCTATCTGTGGAAAATGTCGTTAAACCCAAGTAAATAAATTAATAAATAAATAAATAAGTAAATAAATTTAGTAGTTGGTTAATATAGCCTTATATAGCTGTAGGGTGATTATTACCGAACCTCTCAACAGACGTCGTCCCTTCGGTGCAAAAATACGCCAACTGCAATGCTAAAGCATTGCAGGTGGCACCTTGTTCTACTCACAGGACGATCTGTTGCTCATTGGATCATTGACCCTCGCGTATGTCTCTTCCCAAAGAGTTGTGTAAATTTACCTACAGATCTGGCAGAAGACGATTCCAATATATTAGCTGGATCCACGTGTTGTTGTTTATTTTTCTATCAAACCATTCTTACTCTTTTCTTCATTTGAACTAATACACTTCTGCAAGTAAGAGACCGTCATAATAGATTGTACGAGGATAAAATGAAAACATGATAATTAGAAATAATCAAAATAAAACTAGAGTATTATAATGTGTTGGACAAATTACGGGCTTTACCGAATTTTTAATGTATTCTACACAAAACTATCGACCAGTTTTGAAAATAGAAAAATCTCGTTGAAGCAAAGTCTTTTGTGATGCTATAGGTTTTATGCAGCCAAAAACAGATATTAGAGATAAAGCAGGACATCAAAACAGTTAACACAATTTGCTCTTTAATAATTACTGAATATTTTCATGGAAAGCAAAACGAACCATGTCCGTTTTGTTTTGGAACAAATAAGTACAGATGAATCATGGGCATACGAACCAAGTTGTCTGGGAGGACTGTGCCCCCCCCCCCCCCAACCCCCACCCCTGAGTCGGGAAGGAGTCGAAAATTTTGGGCAATTCAGTTGCCAGAAATGACCAAATCAAGCAGGCAGGGAGACTATTTTTCTTACAACAGTGACGTGAATGGTGTATGGTTAATGTCGGGCAGGTAGGCAGGCAGGCAGGCAGGCCTGTATAACCTTTCTACCGACTGTACTCTTTCATACTGGCATGCGACCTTAAAGTTGGTCAATTTTGTAGAAAAAAAAATGCTATATTCGTGTCATTTTCAGGTTATAGGGGTTAAATTTGAAATATTTGTGTGGTAATTTTGTTGCATCATATTATGCTCTAAATGTTTGAAAAATCGGAGCTAAATACCTGTGAACAATTTTGAGACTTTTGAAAAATGGTGAAATTTTATGGTTTTGGCAGAATATTTTGAAAATACGTGTTTTCACGAATATGAGGATATGTCATTTCACTTTCCAGAGACCTGTCATTAATCACAGCACGAGTTTCTGAAAAGAGACAAGGGGTACTCTTGAATCTTGGCATTTGAATTAACATGTACAATTTGAGGGTACTCCAATTGAATCAAGGTCGACAACTGGGTGAGGGATAAAACTTTAAATAAAACATATAACAGCAAAACTGTTCTAGGAATAATTTCCTATCTTCTCATGGGAAGTGTTTTGAGAAAATATGGACCCCGGGCTGATAAATCGCATGTAAAAGTTGGCAAAAATAACAGTTATTCCGACGGTACCCTTATAGGAAATCTCAAATCTGACAAGAGTTAAACTTTTAATAATAACATATAAAACAAAAGTTGTCATACTTTGACTGCTGCATGTAGCCATAGAAAACATTCAGCGCTCAATCAATTAGAAATGGAGTAAATTGTCCCTTGAAATTACCACATTTTGAAAACATGGGACTTTTTTTGGACGGGCCTACTTTTATGCAACCAGGGGGTTAATTTTGAAATATTTTTGGGGTGATTTTGGTGTATCATGTTATGCTCTAAATGTGTGGGAAATTTGAGTTAAATAACTGCAAATAATTTGGCGACTATTGAAAAATGGTGAAATTTTGACGGTTTTGGCAAAATATTTTGAAAATAAGCATTTTTACAGACATGTCGATACCTCATTTCACTAAATGTTGTGGCGTTACATAACTATGCCAAATTTGGTTAAAATCGTACAGCTTGTTATTGAGCAGTGCAACAGACTAAACGACGGCGGAAAAAAAATAGAGAAGAAAAATTTTGAAAAAGAAGAATAGCAAGAGTCTTTCCCAAACTGGGTTTGGGAAAGCCTAGTAAATGAACTACGAATGACAGTTTCCACGGATAACGACGTATGCCTAGTGGCGATTAGTTAGAAAGATGGCTAATATAATTTAACTTCATTTTTTTCAGTGAATTGTGTTGTCGTTCTAATTAGTTAAAACATTCCATATTTCATCGATATTTCGCTAAAAAAAACTATGATGTTAGGTTTTTGCAATGTCTATTACAACATATTTTATACAGCCAGTAGGTAGTCTGAGGGTAACCTCAATAATCCATATTATATCTAAGCACAAAATTAGAATTAAGAAAGCCTTGAAGCATTAATTACTAGATAAAACTAGACTTTATGATTCTGGAGAATCAGGGCTTTTCCCGGTGAGATTCCATGATTTTGTATGACCCCCACAGTGTCTGATGAATTGTTTTTAACTGTCTCACTGAAGTTCCTTCATTGATGTTATGAGAAAGGTGAGTATAGTAGTCTCAAGTGACTCAGTTTGATAAAAAAAATTGTTTAGGTGAAAAAACATCATTAACGGTGGAGAGGGTTAATATCAATTTCGTCGGCCAACGAGTCAATGACCGACAAAAGGAGTTATGTTTGTTTGACACATACCCACCGAGTGTTGTGTCTATTTGAAAATGGTCCATTTTATCTCGAATGTATCCAAAATATTGATGTGTGGCAGCTTTCAGAGAGTTAACACGTGCTAACAGGAATATTTATTCATGCAACTTGTAATGTCACACCAAGAACTGCAAATGGCCATTTTTTTTCTTTAAAATCTACAAGATGTTTTCAGAGAAATCCAGGGAGAACATGAATTTTAAGCTTTTCATGGGTATCATTGTTTATCCAGCCCAAAACGGGTTAAGTGTTGTTTTTTGAATACTCATATTGCTTCCAAAAATAATTCTCAGTGATTTCTACTTCCTCTTATTTTGATCTCCCCTCTCAACTTCGGGTGCTGTGGGTACGCAAACACAGTCCATGTTATCACCATTTTGATGTTTGAGAACCTGCATAGGGTTAACAAATGCTTACATAAATATTTTGTACATGCAGCTTGTAATGTCACACTACGATCTGAGAATGTCCATTTTTTCTTGAATCTATGAGATGTTTTCAGAGAAATCTTCGGATAACATGAATTTTTAACCTTTTGAGAGGTATCGCTCTGTAACCAGCTCTAAACGGGTTAATGCTTGGTTTTGTGAATACCTTCATTACTTACAAAAATGATCGTCGGTGAATTCCCCTTCCAATGAAGGCGGTGATGTTTATCTCGCAGGTGCACATCTGGTGTTATGGTTGCCCAAGAACAGCCCATTTTCTCCAAATGTCTATGCTTCGCAGCCTCTGAAGGGTTAACAAATGCTTACCGAAATATTTTGTCCATGCAACTTGTAATGTCACTCGAAGACCTGCGAATGGTCAATTTTTCTTGAAAGTTTTTTTTTGAAAAATCAACAGAAAACTGGAATTTTAAGCTTTAAAGGGGTATATCTCCTTAACTAGTCAAAAATGGGTTAAGACCTCGATTTTTTAATACACTTACAAAAATGTTTCCCTGTCAGTTTTGCGTCCGGTAAAAGAAGTCATGTTTCTCTGTTACATTCCCATTTGATGTTGTTGGCGTTCAAAAACAGACTATTTTTTTCAAATTTTTCACATTTACCAGCCCATGGAGGGTTAACAAATGCTTACCGGAATTATTTTTCCAATCAGCTGGTAATGTGACACCAAGACCTATCAATGGCCATTTTCTCTTGAAAACCCTACCATATGTTTGTAAAGAAATCCAGGGAAAACATAATTTTTTAAGCTTTTGATGGGTATCGCTATTAACAACCGCAAAAGAGGTTAACGCTTGTTTTTCTTAACACCCTTATTACTTACAAAAATGGTCCTCGGTGAATTCCATTTCCAACAAAGGAGATCATGTTTATTTCTCAGGTGCACGTTGGATGCTATACGTGTCCGAAAACAGCCCATTTCAGCAAAATTACGATGCTTGGCAGCCTGCAGAGGGTTAATAAACGCTCACCGGAATATTTTGACCATGCAACTTGTAATGTCAGACAAAGACCTGCGAGTAGTCAATTTTTCTTGAAAACCTACATGATGTTTTTAGAGAAATCCACAGAAAGTGGGAATTTCAAAGATTTTAAGGGGTCTCTCTCTTTAGCCTGTCCAAAATGGGTTAAGACTTCGACTTTTGAATACCCTTACTACTTACAAAAATGTTTTCGTATAGATTTTGCACTCGAAAAAAGAAGGCACTTTTCTTTGTGGTGTACCCATTGGGTGCTGTTGGCGTCCAAATACAGCACATTTTATCACAATTTTTACTTTTAGCAGCTCGTGGAGGGTTAACAAATGCCCACCGCAGTATTTTGTCCATGCATCTTCTATTGTCACACCGAGGCCTGGGAGTGACAAATTATTCTTGAAAATCTACAAGACTCGTTTAGAGAAATCCACGGAAAACATGAATTTGTGGGCTTTATGGGGGTATTTCTGTTTAACCAGCCCAAAACGGGTTAACGCTTGGTTTTTTGAACACCCTTGTTACTTAAAAAAATGATCCGCGGTGAATTCCACTTTCAATAAAGGAAGTTATGTTTATCTCAGGTGTATCGTTTGGGTGCTGTGCGGGCCCGAAACCGGCCCATTTCATCAAAATTTCGTTGTTTGGCAGCCTGTGGAGGGTTACCATATGCATCGCCTGATATGTCGTGTATATCAAAGGTCGTGTCACAGGCAGGTCTAGCAATGATGAATGTTTAAAACAAATCTACAAGACTTGTTTCGAGAAAGTGCCGATAAACCCCAATTTTGGCAGTTTTGCCAATTCTGACGAAATAAGTGTTAAATCGAAAAATCTGCTTTGGTACCTTTTTGATTTTGTGACCCTCTATGCGTGTGCAACATTTTGTGAAAATCGGTTCGAAAATGGCTTCTGAACTGTACGGCCAAAATGTGTGTGTGTGTGGGGGGGGGGGGGGGAACAAAAAAAAACTAGACTTTATGATTCTAGAGAATCATGGATTTTCACGATGAGATTCCATGATTTTTCATGACCCCCACAGTGTCTGATGAATTGGTTTAACTGCCTCACTGAAGTTCCTTCATTGATGTTATGAGAAAGGTGAGGACAGTAATCTCAGATGACTCAGTTTGATAAACAAATTGTTTAGGTAAAAACCATCATTAACGGTGGAGTGGGTTAATGTCAATATCGTCGCCCAAAAAGTCAATGGCGACAAAAGGAGTTATGTTTGTTTGACACATACCCACTGCGTGCTGTGTCTATTTGAAAATGGTCCATTTTATCTAAAATGTATCCAAAATATTGATGACGGGCAGTTTGTAGAGGGTTAACAAGTGCTAACAGGAATATTAATTCATGCAACTTGTAATGTCACACCAAGAACTGCGAATGGCCATTTTTTCTTTAAAATCTACAAGATGTTTTCAGAGAAATCCAGTGAGAACATGAATTGTATCCTTTCCATGGGTATCATTGTGTTTATCCAGCCCAAAACGGGTTGAGTGTTGTTTTTGGAATACTCTTATTACTTCCAAAAATAATTCTCAGTGAATTCTACTTCCACTTATTTTGATCTCTCCTCTCAACTTCGGGTGCTCTGGGTACGCAAACACAGTCCATTTTATCAACATTTTGATGTTTGAGAACCTGTATAGGGTTAACAAATGCTGACAGGAATATTTTGTACATGCAACTTGTAATGTCATACTAAGATCTGAGAATGGCAATTTTTTCTTGAAAATCTACGAGATGTTTTTAGAGAAATCCTCGGATAACATCAATTTTTAACCTTTTGAGGGGTGTCTCTCTGTAACCAGCCCAAAAGGGTTAATGCTTGCTTTTGTTAATACCTTCATTACTTGCAAAAATGATCGTCGGTGAATTCCACTTCCAATGTTTTGTTTATCTCGCAGGTACCCATTTGGTGTTATATTTGGGTTAAGACTTCGACTTTTGAATACCCTTACTACTTACAAAAATGTTTCCGTATAGATTGTGCACTCGAAAAAGAAGACACTTTTCTTTGTGGCTTACCTGTTGGGTGTTGTTGGCGTCCAAAAACAGCCCATTTTTCACAATTTTGATTTTTAGTAGCCTGTGGAGGGTCAACAAATGCTCACCGCAGTATTTTGTTCATGCAACTTCTATTGTCACACGGAGTTCTGAGAGTGACAATTTTTTCTTGAAAATCTACAAGACTCGTTTAGAGAAATCCACTGAAAACATGAATTTTTGAGCTTTATGGAGGTATTGCTGTTTAACCAGCCCAAAACGGGTTAACGCTTGGTTTTTTAACACACTTATTACCTACAAAAATGATCCTCGGTGAATTCCACTTCTAATAAAGGAAGTTATGTTTATCTCTCGTGTATCGTTTGCGTGCTGTGGGTGCCTGAAACTGGCCCATTTCATCAAAATTTCGATGTTGGGTAGCCTGTAGAGGGTTACCATATGCATCGCCTGATATGTCGTGTGTATCAAAGGTCGTGTCACAGACAGGTATAAAGCGGGCCATCCACACTCAATATGATTGTCAATATAATTGTCAATAATTTATATTGACAATCTTATTGATCATGAATGGGCGATATTGAAGACTTGATCAATGTATTGAAGAATATCAGAGAGCTCAAATATTTATTGACGTATTGTCAATAATATTGATGTGCATTTTTGTCACATCAATTGTATTGATCAATATTTCATTCTTGTCAAAAACACAGAGCCATCAACATGGCAAAATCAATCAAAGATTGATCAATCAATCCTATGATTGTCGAATCAGAAATGAAAGAAATATTGATCAAAATGATAGTGCAGTTGAGGGCAAACATTATATTGTCAATAATATTGAGTCAATAATATTGACAATTCTATTGACTGTGGATGGGCCGCTTAATGATGATGAATGTTTAAAAACAATCCACAAGACGTGTTTCGAGTAAAACGCATAAACCCTAATTTTGGCAGTTTTTTGCCAATTCTGACGAAACAAGGATTAAATTGAAAATTCCGCTTCGGTACATTTTTAGAATTTGTGCTCCTCTATGAGTGTGCAAAAGTTTATGACAATCGGTCCGAAAATGGCTTCTGAGTCGTACGGACAAAATGTGTGGGAAAAAAATAAAAATAATAATAATTCATAGAAAAACAATAGTCTTTTGCAGAGGGAGAAGCCTAATGATTGTACAGTTGGAATGTTATAACAAAATTACAATACATGAAAGAGAATATGAATGGATGCTAGATCTGGGAGATTTCGAATTTTCAAATTACGTTTGAATTCGGTTCGGTTTTAGGACAAAGATCACACCTTCGGTTCGTTTTTTTTTTGTGTGTTTTGAACACGAGCGTATGGTAACCAACAGTTAAAGCCGCTTAACCATTTACCTAACATGAAAAGCCGACGACCCTTGCAAAAAAAAATCTTGAATAACTAATTATTTCAATTTTTGTCTCAAAAACATAGATTATGACCCCTAGTGGTCATACCCTATATTTTTGAGACAAAAAATGAAAAAAATTATGAAAATGAATTGGCGATTTCTTAGAATAGCGCTGGCTGGTTTTGGCCGTTACGTTGGGTAGAGGGTTAACTTGGACAAACACGCAATATTTTATACAACAGCACTCACATCAAAGGACCTGTTTGCAAATATTTCAATTGAGTTTAACCTCACTTCCCTTTAATAGTTCTGGGATATTAGTTGACAAGCCTATTGAGACCCGCCCCCCCCCCCCCAAAAAAAAATAAATAAATAAATAAATAAATAAAATAAAACAACAACAACAACAAAAAACAACTAGATTTTATGATTCTGGAGAATCATGGCTTTTCCCGATGAGATTCCATGATTTTTCATGACACCACAGTGTCTGATGAATTGTTCTTAACTGTTTAACTGAAGTTCCTTCATTGATGTTATGAGAAAGGTGAGTATAGTAGTCTCAAATGACACAGTTTGATAAAAAATTGTTTAGGTAAAAACCATCATTAACGATGGAGTGGGTTAATGTCAATATCGTCGTTTAACAAGTCAATGACCGACAAAAGGAGTTATGTTTGTTTGACACATCCCCACTGAGTGCTGTGTCAATTTAAAAATGGTCCATTTTATCTCAAATGTATCCAAAATATTGATGTCTTGCTGCCTGTAAAGGGTTAACAAGTGCTACAAGGAATATTTATTCATTCAAGTTGTAATGTCACACCAAGAACTGTGAATGGCCATTTTTTCTTTAAAATCTACAAGATGTTTTCAGAGAAATCCAGGGAGAACATGAATTTTAAGCTCTTGATGGGTATCATTGTTTATCTAGCCCAAAACGGGTTAAGTGTTGTTTTTTGAATACTCTTATTACTTCCAAAAATAATTATCAGTGAATTCTACTTCCACTTATTTTGATCTCTCCTCCCAACTTCGGGTGCTGTGGATACGCAAACACAGCCCATTTTATCAACATTTTGATGTTTGAGAACATGCATAGGGTTAACCAATGCTTACAGGAATATTTTGTACATGCAACTTGTAATGTCACACTAAGATCTAAGAATGGCCATTTTTTCTTGAAAATCTTCGGGATGTTTTTAAAGAAATCCTCAGATAATACGAACCAGCTCTAAAGGGTTAATGTTTGGTTTTCTTAATACCTTCATTACTTACAAAAATGATCGACGGTGAATTCCATTTCAAATGAAAGAGGTTATGTTTATCTCGTAGGTACACATTTGGTGTTATGGTTGCCCAAGAACAGCCCATGTTCTCCAAATGTTTATACTTGGCAGCCTTGGAGGGCTGACAAATGCTTGCAGAAACATTTTGTTCATGCAACTTGTAATGTCACTCGAAGACCTGCGAATGGTCAATTGCTCTTGAAGTTTTTTTTGAGAAATCCACAGAAAACTGGAATTTTAAGCTTCTAAGGGGTATATCTCCTTAACTTGTCAAAAATGGGTTAAGACCTCGATTTTTGAATACATTTACTACTTACAAAAATGTTTCCCTCTCAGTTTTGCGTCTGGTAAAAGAAGTTACGTTTCTCTGTTGCATTCCCATTTGATGTTGTTGGTGTTCAAAAACAGACTATTTTTTTCAAAATTTTGACATTTAGCAGCCCATGGATGGTTAACAAATGCTTACCGGAATAATTTATCCAATCAACTGGTAATGTGACACCATGACCTATCATTGGCCATTTTGTCCTGAAAACCCTACTAGATGTTTGTAAAGAAATCCAGGGAAAACCAGGGGGAGGTTGGAAAAAAATTGCAAAACACTTATGCCGGGGTGGGTGGGTGGTCAAGGAGGACAAAAAAATTTTTTTCGATGCTTGCAAATTTTTTCCTCAGACACTTTTGGCCAAAATTGTGTACCATAATCAGTGAAGTATCATTCAAGAACCAATAAAAAGACACTGAAGTTATCAGGGGGTACCTACCATGGGTTATATAGGATTATAAAACTGTTATTGCGACCGAGCTATGATTCAGCTTATAGTGATACAATATATGGCATATTGAATAATGCAAGTTAAAATGAATCACTAATTGCAATTATCAAACAGTGTACTAAGGATAAGTTATCTTGAGGGTGTTCCGTTTGATTAAATTTTCACCCTGGTGAGGTCGGCTGGCTTAGATGAGGAGCAAAGACAATTATGTGAAGTCAGGAACAGTTACAGATTTCAGCTGCAGGAACAATTCTGTACAACGATGTACCCAGACCTATTACGAAAACACCAATGGCTCTTATTGCCATTGTAGGAAGTATGTAACACAAAAACTACTAAACATTGAACCTGATTGAACTGCAACTTTATTTCAAACACATATGAGAACACAGGTGTCAACAAAATCATGTACCAGACCTTCTAGGGATGGACATAAAATAAGTAATAAATCCCCTCCCCTCCCTCCAACCCAGCCATGCCCCACCCAAACTTTCGTCAAAAAAATAAACAAACACATAAATGACTAAACTCATTGCTTTTTGCATACACATACCGTGGAACCTCTCTTGAGAGACCAACATTTTTGCCAGACAAAAGGGGTCTTTCAGCCCACTTTTGTCTGGTCAAAATGGTATGTTGTCCTGTGTTGTCCACATAAAACACGCTCTAGCACAAAAGAGGTGGTTCCTCCAAAGGTGGTCTCTCAAGAGGAGATCCACTGTATATATGAATGGAGAACGCAATGGGTTCTGATGGGTTGAGTAATTTATGATATTTAACCCTTTACCTAACATTCTTTTGTAAAATACAAAAAAAAAATAAAAATTCTCATATAACCATTACTGTTCAATAAGGTTACTTGAAATAAACACATGTACGGCTAACATGAGAACTGGCTCGAAGAGTCAGTTCTAATGTTATCCTTATTTGTGTGGCTTTATTGTGGATATGGGGCGCGGTGGCTCAGTTGGTAGAGGTGCAGGCTGCAAACCGAGAGGTCCTCGGTTCGAATCCCACCTGCGGCAACCGCGTTGTGTCCTTGGGCAAGACACTTCACCCCGATTGCCTACATGGGGGCACGGTGACGCTGTGTACTGAGGCGTACTGCACGTCGATGGTGCGCATGTCTTCAACCAATCTAACCCTGCCTGTGCTGCGGTGCAGAGTTCAGTGTTACGATGCTGGAGAGCTGACAGCTGCTCGTCGTTGCTCGGTGGTTCTCTCCGGGTACTCCGGCTTCCTCCACCCGTAAAACTGTCACGGTCACGATTAGCCATTGTGCATAAGTATGTGACCTTAAACACCAATGAATAAATAAATAAATAAATTGTGGATATATTTGGATATATAATCCACTTTGAATGTTGTTGGTTTATTTTGGTTACATTTATTGTGGCCACTATGTTAGGTAATGCCTCTACCTGAGTGTTACATGAAATTTACACAGATTGAAATACTTTTAGGAATGATTCAGAATGACCAGGCTGCATAGAGAGTTTTTTTTGCTACATCAACACCCTTCACTTTGATATTGAAGTATACTTTCTCATCCGCAATTATCTCTCTTCATGTCAGTCCATACTGGTTCATGCATGTAGTCAAAAAAATCAACAATTTGTATGATATTTTACAAAGCTCTCAGAATTCTGTCGAATACCATATATATTGTTGGTTTCTACAACATGTCTGAACACATGGAGAGATAACTATAGGTAAAAAGTTAATGATATGACATTCAAGAGTGTTAATGAATTACAATAGAACATGCCTTAAGAGACCGATGTCTTTGGAGACCATGTTTTATATGGACATACATGGACATACCAGCTTTACTCTATATTTGATTTGTTATGGGAGACCACCTGCCTTAAGAGACCACTTTGGTCTGATAAAACGGATGTTCATTCAAGATCTGTCCTACTGTACAAGGTCAATCACTCAATACTGCATGATAAAATTGGTTGTGGTGCAGTATGGTGGGATGGATGATGCAGAAGCATGTATTTAGTAGGGGTGGGTGGTTCAGATAACCCCGGAAAAAAATTGTAAAACTGGAAAAAACAAATTACATGGGGTGGGTGGGTGGGTCCTCCGACTGGTCAAAAACAAAAAATCGGCATCGGTGTCTGCAAATTTTTTCATACCCCCCCCCCCCCCACCCCCTGGAAAAACATACATTTTTAAGCCTTTGATGGGTATCACTATTAACAACCACAAAACGGGTTAACGCTTGGTTTTTTGAATACCCTTATTACTTACAAAAATGGTCCTCGGTGAATTCCACTTCCAACAAAGGAGATTATGTTTATTTCTCAGGTACACGTTGGGTGCTGTGCGTGTCTGAAAACAGCCAATCGCAACAAAATTACGATGCTTGGCATCCTGTAGAGGGTTAATAAACGCTCACCGGAATAGTTTGTCCATGCAACTTATAATGTCACACAAAGACCTGCGAGTAGTCAATTTTTCTTGAAAACCTACAGGATGTATTTAGAGAAATCCACAAAAAATGGGAATTTTAAGATTTTAAGGGATCTCTCTCTTTAGCCTGCCCAAAATGGGTTAAGACTTCGACTTTTGAATACCCTTACTACTTACAAAAATGTGTCCATATAGATTTTGCGCTCGATAAAAGGATGCACTTTTCTTTGTGGCGTACCCATTGGGTGCTTTTGGCGTCCAAAAACAGCCCATTTTATCCCAGTTTTGACATTTAGCAGCCCGTGGAGGGTTAACAAATGCTCACCGCAGTGTTTTGTCCATGCAGCTTCTATTGTCACACCAAGGCCTGGGAGTGACAATTTTTTCTTGAAAATCTACAAGACCCGTTTAGAGAAATCCACGGAAAACACGAATTTTTGAGCTTTATGGGGGTATTGCTGTTTAACCAGCCCAAAACGCGTTAACGCTTAGTTTTTTGAACACCCTTACTACTTACAAAAATGATCCTCGGTGAATTCCACTTCCAATAAAGGAAGTTATGTTTATCTCTCGTGCATCGTGTGGGTGCTGTGCGGGCCTGAAACCGGCCCATTTCATCAAAATTTCGATGTTTGGCAGCCTGCGGAGGGTTACCATATGCATCGCCTGATATGTCGTATGTATCAAAGGGCGTGCCATAGGCAGGTCTAGCAATGACGAATGTATAAAAAAAATCTATAAGACGTGTTTCGAGAAAGTGCCGATAAATCCCAATTCTGGCAGTTTTTTGCCAATTCTGACGAAATAATGGTTAAATCGAAAATTCCGCTTAGGTACATTTTTAGATTTTGTGCTCCTCTATGCGTGTGCAAAATTTCGTGAAAATCGGTTCGTAAATGGCTTCTGAATCCTACGGACAAAATGTGTGGAACCCCCCCCCCCCCCCCCCCCAAAAAAAAAAAAAAAAAAAATAATAATAACCGTAGAAAAACAATAGTCTCTTCCAGAGGGAAAAACCTAAATAGGGTAATAACTTACTAAAGTGCATCTGATTGATTTTGTGTTCCCATGGTCACATTTCCTTATTGACTCGTCCGTGGACCAGTTAATAAGGGAGAACATGTGATGATGAGAACACGTCATACCCCCCCCCCCCCCCTTCCTTAGCGAATAAACGAAATGACGAGAGTCCATAGAGACCACTAGTCCTTTTCTCTCCCAGTAAGGCAGTTTGATTAGTTTCTGCACAAACACAATAAAACTGTTCAGGCGGTTTGTGCTAGGTTTTGTGGGTGGGTTTTATACAAGAACAGGAGAAAACAAAAAAACGCCCAGCTGTAATGGATGCTTAAGTTGTGCAAGTCGGGACATATATTTATTTTTCCCACTGAGACATTCAACTTTCTTTGAACGTAGATGAGTGAATGGATGCGGGGTAGGTTACGTTTTGAAGAAAGTTTTGTGAGATATATCAGAGTCGGACTGGCCGTATGGTCCACCGGAAAAATAACCGGTGGGCCCCCTATTGGGTGGTCCACCGGGCCCCTTAAATTGATGCAGCCCAATACCTGTTGTTGCCTGACATTTTCTGAAAACGCCCAACAGGCGAAATGGGTCTGATTGCATAGAATGCCGGTATATTGAAATGTTCTCTGTGTGGACTGCCAATGACAGTCCACACGGTGAACATTTTGATATACCAGCAGCCTAGTCTGCCACCGATCGCTCAGCTACAAGGAAACAGCGTTCTTTTAATTTCAAAAATCAAAATTTTCTCCCACCATTGAGCCGAACTATGGTGGGTCGGATGGGTTCGCGTACTCCCTCCCCACCTCTGTTAATACCATTCTTGCCGAATGAGTGATGAGGATGATATAAATAATGCCATCGAGATGTCTTCTATGTGAACTGCCATTGATCAATCAGATGCAATGAAGCAGCGTTCATTCAGTTGGAAAAATCAAAATTTACTCTGAGTCCGGGGCCCGCCTTGGTTCATTTCCCGGTAACTTTTCTTGGCCCAGTCCGCCACTGAGGTATATATTTATTTCATGGATAGTCTTTGTAAAATATATATGTTTTTTACCGTACGATGATATTAGTTATATTAGTAATATTAGATTTACACTGGTTTGGAAACTTATAAACCATAAGTCGGAACAGAAGGAGATATCAGTTTTCCGACCAGTGAAAATTTACATACAGTTAAAACTAGAAGTCCTGTCATGAAATGCGCACAAATAGCACGTTGATCTGTGCGTTAATCTACGCGTTACGACCATTGTAAGGCTATCGAATTCTGTACATATGATCTGTGCACAAGCAATGTTTCAGCCAATGGACCTCCGGGTAACCCGGAGGTCCATTGGCAGAAACATTGCCTGTGTTTACTATGAGTAACCAGGAGGACTTGCCGTGCTTTGGATGTCATTCGATATGGCAATTGCGCGCAATTCCAACGCGCAATTACGCCAAGATAAGCGCACCGTTCGTGACAGGACTTATAGTTTTAACTGTACACCCTGAAATAGATAATGCAACAAACTTTCCTAACTGCCTTCACTTCTACGAAAATTGCAATTCAATGGAAAAATAATGCAACTCGTTATGTTTTGTTTGACGTATCTTATCAAACTCGGTCAAAGAAAATAGAGTAGGTTTTATTTATAGTTATTTACACGTGGAGGTGTGTCAAATATAAGCACAGCAAGACAGGGTTGTTTGGAATAACCAATGAGTTCTGTTCCATTGAGGGAGAGGCGGGTGAAAAATGTATTATATATATGTCCAGTATTCCTAACATACTATGCTCTGTAAATGGCATGTTGTGTCAACTTGAATGCTTTCCAATGCTTTGGATACAGAAACATAAAGTAAATACAATAATATACTTAATATTAATAGTAATAATCTTATTATTTTGAAACTCGAGAACACTGTTTTCCCCTTTCATTCTTTGAAACGTCTACGGTCTCTCCCAAACGCCTTTTGAAAGCATATAATGTTCTATACATAGTAACGTAATAAAATCGTGATTAAGCACTCGCTTGTATACTGTAGTTTGGGGATACAAATTTTGCAACGGAGCCCCCCCCCCCCCCTCTCACCCCCCCCCCCCCCCGCCCCATACACGATTTGTTTAGGTAATTACGGACTCGGTAAGTACTTATTTTAAGATAAACTAAAAAAACGATATTAGAATTTATTTAATGCTCAGGCGTCAATTCACGCTGAAAAATTAAGTCATATTCCCCTGTCGGTCGGCAAAACGAAATATCAAAATGATATTTAGAAATCGATATTTCATCGTAGGTACGGATGACGAATCACATGTACTTTAAACGAGTCAGCACATCAGTAATGAATTCCAGAGTCCCAAATACAAACGAATTCGAATAATTGATAGTGACAGTGACTAAATCAATTCATTAAATCAGCGGTTTCAAAGTTTGACTTTCTCATTCACCTTCCAGCGAAAAGCCGAAATCACTTTCAAATTTCTTCAGTTCAACTTCACACGTCTTCAGTGCATTGAGTTCAAAAAAAATAAAATGACGTGTCTTGTTATTGAAAATAAGAAAGTGGTGTTTTTTGTTATTGTTCTATTTCTTCGAAACACATTGCGATTATTTCAATTCGCCAGCCTTGGTAAATCGTAAAGTTAGGGGAGAAATAAGACGGGACTACTTTTTGTGCGGATATTCACACATTCCAATGGTTGGAGTTTGGTTGTTGTAATTTTTGTATGGACGCCGGTTCGGCACATAAATTTTGCGCCTTAATGGCAAATAAAGGCCACAAATTGGAGAGTTTGTAGTCGTAGAGCATTAAATAAAAAGAAAATTCACGAAAATTTGATGAATACCGAAAATATCTCGTGAGTGGCTACAAAGAAATATGAGGATCTTCACGAGCGACGCAGTCGCTCGTGAAGATCCTCATATTTCTTTGTAGCCACTCACGAGATATTTTCGGTATTCATCAAATTTTCGTTCGTGAATATCCTCTATATAATAAATATGTGGCGTGCCAAAGTACGGTTTGTATCCACTCGTAGTAGTAGTTATTTAAATCATTCGCCAAGACTCGTGGGTTAACCAACTAATTCTACGAGGAGGATCAAGAAATGTGTTGAGACACTATATCATTTATATCAGATTCTTCCTCAATATAATAATCTTTGCACACAGATGAATAGAAGAAGTAACTAACTCCACATACGACTCTTCCACTCAACACGGAAAATTGTGGTGCCGCGATCCAGAGTGCTGTAAGATTGGGGTGGCGAAAGTGGAGCGCATATAGTCGGGTACTAAACTGTGATGCTACGGAACGTGCGACTTGATAGGTTGTGCTTCTGTGCCAGTGCACAATATTCGCACAACACAAATAGCACATAGGCACATACGGTGAAAATGGGATGCTTAACCCTTTACCTAACACGAAAAGCAGACGACGCTTGCAAAACAAATTCTTGAATAACTAATTTTTTTTAATCTTTTTTCTCAAAAACATAGGTTATGACCCCTCGTTGGAACGAGCTCGACGACGATTTTTGAGAATAGCGCTGGCCGGTTTTGGCCATTACGTTGGGTAAAGGGTTTAGACTAGAAGACTAGCTGCATTTTTTCAAAAGTACAGTGGAGCCCACTTAATTGGATATCTCTTAATTGTATATCCCTGTTAATTTGAATATAATTTTCAAACACAAAACCATTTACCATACATTCAGTACAAATTTGATCTGTTAATTGCATATGGGTTGTAGAGTAAACTCCTATTAATTGTATATAAATTTTTGTATTATGTCGAAAAAATTACCGTGACATGCACCAAATTCCTCTTATTTATTTACCTTTTTGGCCTCACTACATCAAATACAGGCATTTATTCCATTATATCTTGTTTGACAGAACTCTATGAGCTCTGTCAAACAAGATATAACAGAATAAATGCTCAGTTTCCCTCCAGAACACAGGAAACTGACCAAATCCCTGTTAATTGTACACTCCTGTTAATTGAATAATTTTCATTGGCAAAATGGATATTCAATTAAGAGGATTCTACCGTACCATTATCTTGTGGATACCAAGTTAGTATTGTTTTCAAATGTAATATATTTTTGTTTGACAAATGCCATATTTGTTGAGAATAAGTGAGGAATATCGTGAGACAAATACAATAAAAAACAATGTTTTTTTAGATGATGTCCTCCGGGTCTTAATTACATCGCAACACAGTCGGATTAGACACATCACAATATGTGGTCCACCTCTGTAATTTGGCATCAAGTCAATACATTAAAAGACAAAAGATCCACTCTTCCTGTCATTCGACAGGTCACACTGTGTTGCTTATGACGGTTGTCATCTCTGTTAATTAAATATTCTCCTGTTAGAAACAAAAATCGTCAGCTGTCTAATATCTCTTAAAATATTACCACACGGATAGGCATACAAGTCAACGATACAGCAACAATCGCATTTTAATGGGTTTTGTCCATTTCATGGATCATGGCTCATCCAACCAACCGGCTACATCTGTCCGAGTAATTTATAAAATGAGTAGCTGAAAAAAAGATTTAAAAGAAACTAACAAAACCATATCATATGATCCCTGTTTCGAACGAGCTCTTTGAAAAGGTTTTGTTGAAATATTCTGAAACATGTGACAAGCAGTACTTAAAATTGGTGGTCTGCAAAAGATCGTGAAACGAATCTCAAGATATCATTCAATGAAGCAAAGTCAACGCCGAGGTTGTCACTCTATAAGAGGATTTGAAGAAGATGTTTAGATTGTGTGCACAAATGGTATGCAGTTATGGCGACAGGGGGATCGCCAACTCGTACAGTTAAAATTACAAGTGCTGTCACGAACTGTGCGCTTATCTTGGCTCCATTGTGCGTAGGATTTGCGCGCAATTGCCATATCGAATGGCATCCAAACACGACAAGTTCTCCTGGTTACTCATAGCAAACACAGGCAATGTTTCTGCCAATGGACCTCCGGGTTATCTGGAGGTCCATTGGCTGAAACATTGCTTGTGCACAGGCCTTATGTAGAGAATTCGATAGATTCACTGTGGCCATAACGCGTAGATTAACGCGCAGATCAACGTGCTATTTGTGCGCATTTCATGGCAGGATTTCCAGTTTTAACTGTACCTATCAGAAACCTAAAATCGACCTCAAAAAGTCAAAAATGCCTGTAAATCAAAATATTAAAAAATAATAAAAATAAAAACAGTTATCTCCTAATTTCTGTAAATTTGTGAAAATCGGATCCATTTCGGATTCTGTACATTGACCACCCATCGACGTAGCGCGCTGAAAAGTTTTCAGTATGGCAACAGATTTTTAGATATGGTTTTCACTGAAGATCATGTTCCCAAAATTTCGGATCGACCAGCGTCAAGATGGGCTAAAACGCAAGATTATGTAAAAAAAACCCCGTAAATCTCGCATAGCCCGTAATGATGGACGCAAGTGAAGAAGTGAAGAAAATGTTGATAATTTGAAATGACCAAAAATGGTATGTGAAGTTTCAAAGTTTTATCACTGATAACTACGAATGACTGTCGGTAAGAATATTATAACTTCCATCGAAAACTATTCAAAATGGCCGCCAACAGGACGTAAATTGCCGGGCGGTATTAAAGCCATATCTCCTGCATTTAATTTCGGATTTTCAAAATCTTTTCAGCTTTGTATTTGGTGGAATAATATAAACTAAACTGCCTCTTTAACTTATATAAAACTAAGAATCACTGGATTCAAACCTTATCCAGAAAATATAATATTGAACAACTTTTAGGGGGTGGGGTGGTGGACGTTTTAACGATTGAAACTTCTGATCCTCGGGCGTAGCGAAATGAAATTTCGAAATGCACAATATCGCTTATCGTTGCGCCTGAACACGGAATCAGTTATGGACTCAGGCTCGTTACCAATATCAACTTGTCAAAAACCGACACATTGTCGCAAAACGTCACAATGACGTTAAGTTAACCCTTTCAACATTGGTGGTATCTTCCATGCCAGTTAAATGGCAGAAATTGGAAAAGTCCATATCCATTATTTGGGGGTAGAGCAATTAATATTTTCAACGTGCAGCCTTCAGGCTGCACGTTGAAAATATTAATTGTTCTAACTTTCACGTTCACTTAGCCAATTCTACTTAATGAAATTATGACGTATCGTGTTCCTGGACCGACAAAGCGGCTTCTCGTGTTGAAAGAGTTAAAGAATAAAAGAAATACCGGTCCCTTTATATTATTTTATTTCTTTCTTTTTTGTGGTCTACAACTAACTCAAATTTCGTCAAAATCTGAGAAACTTAGATTTTTTCCGTTGTTGATTGAAAGGTTAAAAAATTCTCCACCAGTTAGCTATTTGGAGTCGGCTAAAATATGTTTTTTTACAAGTAATCTACGGGAGATTATATTTCCCAAATTTCGGAATTAAAGACCTATTTTAAAAATAAGTAATCGAAAACACGTTTTCACTTCATGCAGCAAATAGTACGCGACGTTTCACTGGGGTAGGCTGAGTATGTAAGAAGTTATGCGTGGTAGAAATTTCTCGTTTTTAGCAGTAATATTTGCAAAAAAGGTTTCAAAAAGAGCCTAATTTTAAATTGACGTGAAACCGTCAAAAATGGCGATATAAAATACGTGTCCACTAAATTGTGTCTTTCTACAACTTATTGAAATTCAAGAGAGTCGGATGAACCTTTTTTGTTCAGGTTGTGATTCCCGATTACACCCCACAGAGAACGGTACCACATTTTTCTGGGAAAAAGCGACAGATGCGAGGTTTCCAGGCATGTATGGAAATATAAATCGCTGGTTGTTTATTTCTGTGTAAGTCGGCTGAGCAACTGCGAGCATTGGTACTGAAACAAGGAGCTGGATTTTCGAAGCGCTGTGACTAGCAACGGCCGCATGTGTGTCGCTGATTTTCTGTTTTGGGTCAACTGTGCAGTCACAGTTGAAACTGTGCACTGCACATTCGTTACAGTGGCCTACGCATTATGTGCCTGTGTTCAAGAGCTGCGTCATTCATAGGTTGAATACTTATTGCTCGAATGCAGTGCGCCGTGTAAATTTGTGAACACTTAAACGTTCGAACGACTTTTTAAACAACCCGCACAAGGGCTTTATCCACTCGGCAGAGCCTCGTGGTTAAAAGCCTTATCCTACTCGTGGTTTAAATCTGATTACCGACCCTAGTACATATTTATTCTATATACCCCCTGGTAATAGATTGTTTGGTATTTCATCTGTAGATCTGACCGTTTGTAACAGATATTTAGAAATTTTGAACCACGTTCCATAAGATGCTCCAACTGGAGTCAATATTGCGACCCGTGAGTGCAACAATGTGCCATCGACAACGTTGAAGCTTTGCCGATGGTGTCTCGTTGCACATAAGAGATGATTTCCAACCCTCGAACCCAAACGTCATATATTTCGCACACAAAGGAAGAGGGTGCATTCGAATTTCTTCAAAAGTTAGAAATTGGCAGATAGCAGTTGAAAAATTATCACTCTGAAGTTTGTTGGGGCGGGGGAAGGGAGGGGTGCAAGTGGCTTTATCAAACGTTGGATGTTCGGCAGCCAGGGAGTACACCCCTTAAAGTATGTCCTCCAAACCACGTCCCTGACTATTCCTCGTGTCGCTTCGAGCAGAGTATATTTTCAACACCATGCTCCAGAGTCTATTAAAGGACCTAGGACCCATAATATAATTTACCTCGAACCCCGCAGGAATTATTCTCGTCAGCCCAGGTACCGTTGTACCCGATATTCAAATAGCGGAAGATGTGTAGTTCTCTACATTTTCTGTCATATAAATTGAATATATCTATCGGGTTTAATATCCACTAACACAGTGTTTTAGTGCCAGATTCAGGCGGTGCAGTTACTGATTTGTCCGAATACTTTCTGTCATCAGCACTTGTGTGGTTGCTGCTGTCAGAATGCTCGTCATGGAGGTCGTTGATGTAAAATGGCTCTCATCTGAACAGAGAGAGACATAAGCCATGGAGGATAAAGAACCCCTTATTATTTATATTCAAGAAGAACGAGGCCACAAAGTTACCGCTAAGAAAGTTATCCGGCTTTTTGCACTACTGGGTCAAAATGAGGAGTTGACATCAGTTGTATAACTTGCTCGCCAATAATTGTATAATGAATGAGCTTACCCTTTACCCAACGCAGACGATATCAAAATTTATTAATTTAAATATCGTTCTTTTAATTTATTTCGAAAACTTTCAACAAAACCATATCATATGACCCCTCATTGGAACGAGCTTGTCGAGCTCGTTCCAATGAGGGGTCACATGATATGGTTTTGTTGAAATTTGAGGAACAAAAATATTTTTGATGCGGGCGATTCGTTGGGGAAAGGGTAAAATTAAAGCAAAGCAGTTCCACGTGGCAACCACGGAATTTGAAATAGTGCTTATTTACTGTGGTGAACATGCTCTGTTTTACTGGTAAAATAGAACCTGGTAAACAATGTCTGGGGTGGAAGGCCTCTTGAATGGACATCATGGGTATAAACGATTGATAACACTTGCTTTTTACCAATGTTTCGGTCAAGATTAGCGTCGAATTGTGTGGCCATAAAAACCAACAAACAAACTGAATAAAGCAATACAATACTAGTATACTCGCAACGTTATTACGGTACTGTGATCATAAATAAGGGTTATTTTTCTAGATCAGATCGCGATCGGACCGTGACAAACCTACACACCATTGGCCAAGAATTCATAAAACAATACAGCGTAATCAAGAAATACATACACAGAATGACACGCGCCTGTGAATGGGCTAATCGACATGGCACAGGTGCCATATCGATTAACACATTTACACGCGTGTTTCGTTCTGTGTTTATTACACAAAACAATTATTTGAAGGACACTCAGCAATTCCTTTGACAACTATCAACAAGTTATTTATTTATATATTGGTGTTTAAGGTCACATACTTATGCACAATAGCTAATCATGACCGTGGCAGTTTTACGGGTAGAGGAAGCCGGAGTACCCGGAGAGAACCACCGAGCAACGACGAGCAGCTTCCAGCTCCCCAACATCGTAACTCCGCACTGCAGATCAGGCAGGGTTAGGTTGGTTGAAGACATGCGCACCATCGACGTGCAGTACGCCTTAGTGCACGGCGTCATCGTGCCCCCCATGAGGACAATCGGGGTTAAGTGCCTTGCCCAAGGACACAACGCGGGAGTCTGAATCGATCGTTCAGACGGCCACTATCAACAAGTTATTTCGCAATCGGTTGTTTCGGGTGACCAATCGCCTGCTAATGTTTACAAACACATGTGTGATTTGGGGGGAATTCCAATGGGCAAATTTATGAATAGGATACATAAATGTGGTGTACGTATGATTGTACTATCGTAGTACATGCATACTTGAACTAGTTCTATACAATTTGTTATCATTATACAGCTTATAATGATTGGTTTGAACTCTCCCTTCTAAACTTTAGAAGTAATTCTATATATAAAGATGGTTTTTATTGAGTTTATTGTCTTTGCGATTAAACTGCAGGACTTCCGTGATTGTAGATCAAACGGAAATTCCAAGTAGGCGGGTTTATGTTAAGTTTTGTCAGATAACGTGATCGTCCAAAAAGTCGGTCAACGATTTCCGTTCGGCACATGTGTGGAGCAGATTTTCATTTTCCGCGTGATTTAGTGTTACTGTAGATGGGGATTTCATAGAACAGGCGTGTAATAAAGCGGAAATACTCCGAAATAGCATCTCCGACTCACTGTTATCGCATTTCCTTACCAACAGATGAAATTCTAAAGCGTTGTGGAAAATATAAATTCCATCGAATAGCGACCCAGTCGCGATCCGATCAAACTTTTTTCGCCTCTTTTGGGATCACACAACTATACCTGAACCAGACAAATCGGGTACTGACATATTGGAGCTGTTATCCACCGGTGGGCGATATCACTTGATATTTTTAAATTGTATTTATTAGTGCTTAAGTTCACATGTTTCTGTACAATGGCAAATCGTGACAACAACATGGAGATAAAGTTAAGATCAGCCAATCGTTTATACCCATGTTGCCCATTTTAGAGGACTTCCGCCCCAAAACATTGATGACTAGATAATATTTTACCATGAAATCAGAGCTTGCGTACCACAGGAAACAAGCACTGCTCCACTTCAGAGGGTCGTAAAAGCAAACCATGGGTCCACTTTGCCAAATAACTTCAATGTTCAAGGCGCGTGAATCCTAATGTATACGATGGACTATTTCAAGGCTAGACTGGTTCCATGTCTATGATATCGTCGAATTTCTTTCAGAATTTCAGTATTGGCTTCAGAGCGTACATATTTGTGTGTCAGAAACTGTAAGTCTATGCTCCACGGAGGCCAACCTTGGCTCAGCGGAGCTCAAGTAGGCGTGATAGGAGCCCGTCTTACACAGACTATGTAATAATCCGCTCAAAGTTTTGACTATCGCTCTGAGACACTATGTGATTTTATCGCACATAGCCCTCTTTGGTGTATTTTCTGTAGTCAAGAGACGCCAAGGGTAAAACTATGGAAGAGTTTATTCAAAATATGATTTGTGTTTGTTTAGTGATGGTTCAGCCACTTATCTGCATCCCGCATCTGATCCGAAAACATCAACTGATCATTCAGTTGCATGTCCTTCTATCTTCCGCGATTTTTCATGGAAGGCACATGTAGAAGATAACTTCTGCGGGAGTGACCACTTTTCAATTATGTTTGAGAGTGCGGTTCCGATCGAAGATGAGATAGTGCCCCAATGGAACTTTAAAAAAGGCTGATTGGGACACTTTCTCATCGTGCACGCCGCACTCAGGAGAAATTTGAGGAAAGTGCTGACCAAATTCAACCTTTCATTATGGAGTTGCTTGCTATTTCTAACACGTTATTCCTAAAACTTCGGCAAATCCAAAACGTTTCACAAAACCATGGATTTATAACGACTGCAAACGGGCTATTAAGGATCGCAAGAAAACCGAACGGTAATATAATAGATCACCAACCACACAAAATTTGGAAAAACTACGTATAAATCGGGCAAAAACAAGACGACATATCAACCAAAAAAAAGAAAAGTTCTTGGGAAACTTATGATTCTATACTTAACCAGCAAATACCCATTAACAATATTTGGAAAATGATTAAGCAAATTTAATGAAAAGAAACAAAATCAACTCCACAACATTTGCAAGACACGAAAACACAAATTGGCCTCCACATTTTCTAAGCACTCGTCGTCTGAAAATTGTAATCCGAAATTCATTAAAATTCAAAAACAGCAGGAAAAAATAAAAGATTAAATTTGCATCCAATAATTTCGAGGATTACAACGACCCTTTCTCTGTTAAGTAACTCTTTGCTTAGAGCAAAGGATACTGCCACTGGTCCAGATAAAATACACTACAATCTTTTATAACAACTGCCACAATCCTCACTTGAACTTTTATTGTCATTTTTTAACAAAATGTGGGTGACTGGACAGTTTCCATCTTCCTGGCGAAAGACAACGATTCTTCCCATTCCTAAGCCTGATAAAGATCACATCCCCCAAGCAATTACCCACCCATTGCATTAGCAGGTTACCTATGTAAAAAGGGTGATCAATGATCAACTTGTCTGATTTCTGGAATCGAACAATCTACTTGTGAATGTTCAGTGTGATTTCAGAAGCCAGAGAAGTACTGTGGATCATTTGGTTAGACTTGAAACGTTTTATACGAAATGCCTTCGCCAGAAAAGAACATGTGATTGCCATCTCTTTTGATCTGGAGAAGGCATACGATACAACGTGGGTGTATGTGGGTTTTTAAAATATCTTTTTCTACATGGGGTTGAGAGGGAGTGTACCTCTTTTCAAAGACCATTTTTTAAAAGACCGCCAATTTCCGGTTCGTGTTGGGTCCACTTTATCTTATCCACACGAACAGGAGTTTGGGATTCCTCGGGCTAGTATTTTATCCGCTGCCCTCTTTTTCAGTCAAGATCAATATTATCCTTGACGCAATTGAGAATTCGGTAGATTCTTCATTGTATGTTGATGATTTTTTTTTAATCTGCGAAAGCTTTGAAAATATGAATGCTATCGAGCGCAGACGTCAGTGGTGTTTAAATAAAATCCAGAAATGGGCTACAGAAAATGCTTTCACGTTTTCGAAGAGCAAAACTAATTGTGTTCATTTCTGAAGGCTCTGGAAACACCATCTTGATCAGGAATTAAGTATAGATGGGAGTCCTGTTAAAGTTGGCAAGGGCGCGAAATTCTTAGGTTTATTGTTTGACAATAAACTGAATTTCATTTCCCACATAAAACAATTGAAGGCTAAATGTAAAAGGGCACTGAACCTCGAGTTGTGTTTAAATAAAATCCAGAAATGGGCTACAGAAATGGTTTCAAGTTTTCGAAGACCAAAACTAATTGTGTTCATTTCTGTAAGCTCTGGAAACACCATGTTGATCCGGAATTAAGAATAGATGGGAGTCCTGTTAAAGTTGTTAAGAGAGCGAAAGTCTTAGGTTTATTGATTGATAATAAACTGAATTTCACTTCCCACATAAAACAACTAAAGGCTAAATGTAAAAGGGCACTGAACCCCCGGAAGGTAGTTGGTAGCGCTGATTGGGGTGCTGACCAACCAACGTTACTCTATCTTTATAGATCACTTATTAGATACAAATTAGATTACTGTTGTGTGATTTATGGCTCAGCAAGAAAGTCAGACCCCAAACCACTTGATGCAAAACATAACAGTGGTATTCGAATTAGCTTTGGCGCTTTTGGAACATAAACAATAGATTCGATGCTTATTGAAGCAGAGGGGCCTTCTCTAGAGAAGCGCTGAATTAAATTGTCTCTCCAATGTGTATCTAAACTTTTGGCCAATCCATCAAATCCTGCTTATAATTGTGTTTCGGACCCTCAATTAGGACATGTTTTAACAGGCACCAGAAACATATTCCGCCTTTAGGAATTATAATGAAGCCCAAAATGGAGTCCGCCATGCTTGAATCTTGTTCGATAAGGGAAAACCGTAAATAACATATTCCTCCTTGGCATCTTAACTCTTTACCCAACTTAGACGATATCAAAATTTATTATTTTAAATAAATTTTTTTCAAATTTTTCCCCAAAAAATCAACGAAACCATATCATGTGACCCCTCGTTGGAACGAGCTCGTCGAGCTCGTTCCAACGAGGGGTCACATGATATGGTTTTGTTGAAAATTTTTGAAACATAACAGTTTTTCAACTACTCAGTTTGCTTATTACGCGGGCGGATGCGGGCGGATGCGGCCGATTCGTTGGGTAAAGGGTTAAAACACCTACTGCTGTTTTGGACCCTGCTTCTGCCAAAACGTCCGAGATAAATCCTGTGGAGTTCAAACAGAAATATTCTGAGATAAAGTCAATGTATACAATGATCAATACGGATGCATCTGAAGATGGTGACAAAGTATCATCAGCTGTTGTTACTGGTGAACAGATCACGTAAATCAAAATACCCAATAAAAGTTATATTTTCACAGCAGACGTTAGAGCTTTACAGCTTGAGCTTGAATACATCGAGAATGTACAGGAAAGGAAGTCGATTGTTGTTTCCGACTCTCTTTCCTCTTTGATAGCTTTAATCAACCCCCAGTGTGAAGAACCCTCTCAATTTGGACATTTGTGAGAAGTTGAATACTCTCATGTCTTACTGATGTGATATCCTGTTTGCTGGTTATCTGGACATGTTGTTATGTTGTTATCTCCGGTAACACCAGGGCAGACAGTGCAGCAAAACATGCTTTAAACAAGCCTCTCGCTGATTTTATAATTCCGTTCAGTGATTTTAAACCACATATCAATACGTACATCAAATCTGTGTGGTTGGCGGACTGGGAGGAGGTGACAAATAACAAGCTCCATCACTTCCGACCAAATATTTATGATCACTACCCGCCTACTAACCTTTGTAGAAAAAAAATCATGCAGTTTTTGACACGATGTCATATTGGTCATACAGAACTAACATTACTTTTTGTTAGAGGGTGATATGTGACAGGTTTGTGTTCCTTGCCAGCAGGTGTTGCCAGTGGAGCATATTATTTTTTCATTGTACTGATTTGTTATCATGTTAGAGGGCAGTTTTTCACAGTTGGCTCTCTAAAAGATTTATTTTATCATTCGAGCCCGCACAAAATTTTCTCATTTTTGAAAGTAATCAACCTTTTTTAATAAATTTTATTCTTTTAAATTCTCATCCATTCCTATCTATTTCACAGCTTGATTTGCACAGCATTTTTGAACAACTGGTCTCATTTTCTCATTACTGTGCCTACTCCCTAGTTTGATTCCTCGTATTGCACATTTCAACGAACTACTTTAATTATTACATGGCGAAAAATGATCTATTTAAAAATATTAAACTACTAAAATTAAAATTAAAATATATTTAAAATTAAAATATATACTTTTCATCGTCACGATATAGCCTTAGCTGCTGATGTGGCGTTAAGCACTAATAAAAAAATAAAAACAAAATAAGAGATTTTAAGTACAAAAATAGTTTCAAGGAACCGTATTTATTATCTGAAACATTAAATATTTAAAAAATCGAAAGAAAATATTTTATTATGCCTCAAAGTTAGTTTGTCCAATCAGAACGCTGGAACTCACCTGATATTATTTTGCTATCAGATGAATAGCAGCCATTACTATTTTGATCGAATTGATGCATTTCCACTCGCTTCGATTTTCCCAATTTGAATTAATACAAAATAAGAGAATTTAAGTACCAAAATATTTTCAAGGTTCGGCAATTATTGATTTGCAGCAATAAATATTTAAAAAATGGACAGAAAATATTATTTGTAGTCCCGTTCTTTGTTGTTTTTGTGACTTTAAAGTTACCGACTATAGACAATCGATTTTTTATGCTGAAGTGAACATTTTCTTTGCAGTGAACTCAACAGATTAAAAGTTATTTTTTGAATATTTAAAAGTGCTTTTCGGGTGGTAATGGCAGTAACTGTATGTAAGGGTATTTCAGATATGCCTGTAGCGATACGTTTTATTTTGTACACAAATCGTCCCCTGGGTTCCAATGTGTTCTATGAGCCTACTGGCTCATAGAACACATTGGAACTCAGGAGACGAAATATCGCACTTCGAACAGGAAAGATTGGCACCGGTATGTATCCATCGTGAGGTTTACCGAGGCTCAGATCAATTTTAATGAGCGAGGGTAAGAATTTTCGTGTTAAATCGTGACCAATTTGAGATTCTTGTTATCACATAAAGTGCTATTAAACCTTTTACCTGGTGTTACGATTAAACTGGCCAGCGCATTTTACACAATTGACTTGAAAACATAGGCTATGGCCCCTCATTGTCGCGCTCGTTCCAATAAGGATCATAAGCTATGTTTCTAAGGCAAAACTTGAAAATGTTTAGTTATTGAAGAAGCGTTTTTTATTGGCAATTACCGTCTGCTATTTGTTTTAGGAAACAATTAGTTAAACAGTATTTATTGAGAGAAAACAATATTATGTTTCATGCACCCACAACATAAAAACAGAAAGAAGGAACGCAATAATACAAGATACACAGCACACAGTATAACAGTAGACAAGTTAGAAACAACAAAGATGAGGGATTCGACGGAAAGCTTTAGGCTTTTGTAAAAATTTTTTAGTCGTCTCCCCAGCTCGAAATAAATTTACACAGTATGATTTGTGGAAGTAGTTGAACTCCTATGATACCACCTAAGGACCAAGGCCCCCAACGGCCAATCTGATAGAATCCAACTTCGACTCAGCAGTAGCGATCGTCCCTCCCAACGCCGTACCAGAGTGCTACACCCCTCACACAACCCAACCCAACGCAGGGGCAACGACTGGTGGCAAATATTCGAATTTGGACAAAGGAGCCAGTCCTTAGGCTACGATATTTTTCGAATGTTTAACCTTTGTAATTAGATATATATGGGAGAAGACAGAAGAAAGGAAGAACGAGAGGAACAAGGATAAGAAAAAAGGAAGGTAAGAAAAATGGCGGGTAAGCCAAAAGGTGGGTAAGCCAGTCTGAAATCCGATTTCTGCACCTTGAAAACACCCTTTTGTGGAAGCAGCTCCCATACACACTCAGGGGAAGGAGTTTTAATCCGGATAACATGAGCGACAAGCACTCATGGATGTGATGGAGAAAACTAATCCTACAGAGAATCCTATAGCGTTTCAGAGTATAACGAAGACTTACTAACGCTAACAGTTGCCCCGTAATTATCCGATCGGATGTAATCTGATTTCCTTTCTATATCAGCCACTTTGGGTGTCGGGCAGTTATCTAAAACAGTGTTTGCGTTTTTGAGAAGTGGCCTTTTGAAGGCAAAAGCACCTAGGTCGAAATCTTGTTATATGCTAAAGTACCTGCACGCCTGGTAAGAAAGAGCATATGTCATTTTTCTTCTGATTGAGGCGGCCTATAGGTAGCCTAATGATAGTTTTGGGGTTATTCCCAGGTCAGTACCAGCCTTTTGGAATGATAGGAAGAAGATACAGCCAGTTTCTATCGGAAAATCTATACTAAGGAGTTAGGTTTCATATATTTACTACTGTATGATTCTTTTAATGTGCAGAAATTTGAAATAGTTGACCAATCTATGTGTACTTCACTCCTTACCAGCACATGCACCTATTTCAATGTTTAGTGTTACAATATATATTTTGCAGTGGGGGGAGGGGGTGGGGGTGGGTGTTTACATAGGCTGGGAATGTTGGCCAAACCTTGTTTCATCTTGGAAGAAAATAAAATTATTGTTTTTTTATCGCCCACCCAATAGTCCTATTATAACATGGGATGTCAAATCCACGTCGATTGACAAAGCAACAGATACATCTGTTACTGACCTTATCATTGCCGGTGATTTTAACGACAATGAAAGTGCAGGTCCCAGAGGGCATCTTTCAAATATTATTAGATATTTTAATTTTAGACAACTTGTGGAATCTTCTACTTCACTGATTGACATTTTCCCTGTCAGCGAAACAGTCAACGCGAACACTTGCGCGATCTAAGATCCATTCACACCTTATATGACCCAGGTAATTGCCTCCGAAACGTCATCCTGGAGATCGATAAACTCCGGAGTTCCCCAGGGGTCGATACTTGGCCCATTACTATCTCTTATATATATTAATGACATAATATACAGCCTATTAAATAGCATTCGGCTCTTCACTAACGAAACATCATTGTATCTCATTGCTGAAAAACCAATCCAAGAAGCAACTCTGATCAACCAGGATCTGACTACAATAGACCTGGCTGGTTGACTTCAATCTGAAAAAAAAAATCTGAGAGCAAGCTCATATCGTGCAAGGTTACACCTGCTTTGCACCCACAACTATTTTTTGGTAGCACCCAGATATCGGAAGTTAAAAGCCATAAGAATTTGGGAGTTATCTTGAAAGGTGCATGTACGTGGAAAGAGCACATCGAACATACATGCGGTAAAGCCTGGTCTCGCGTAGATTTACTGAGGAGGCAAAAGTTTACTCTTGACCCAGTGTCATTGAAAAGATTTACTTTGCCTTTATCAGGCCTCTTCTTGAATACGGTAGCACCATTTGGGACAATTGCACGGCGAGTTATACAATCGAGCTGGAAAAAGTACAGTTGGCTTCAGCAAGGATAGTGACTGGCGAAACCATGAATGCTAGGACTTCGGCGTTGTACAAGGAAACCCGCTGGGGCTCTCTTGAGAAAAAACTGACACAATTCCTCCGAATGTTTATCATAATGACGCCACCATATATTGTTAATAATGTTCCTCCAACAGTCTCTGCTACCAGGCAATGTCCCAATGAGCCTGGTTCACTATCCGCTTTTGACACTGTTGTGGTTTTTCGTTCGGGGAAAATGAGGTTCCGGGGGATTGTTTCTGGCGATGTGTGCCGCGGGGGCGATCAATGTTTTAATATTTTATTGAACGATACATTGCATGCTAATGCAGTAATGCATCTTACATCTCTGAGACATGTATATTGTTCGGTTCGCGACGGTGTATGGTGCTGGCGGGGTCGGAGCCGAGTTCTGTTCTGGAGTGAAAAACTTCAAAAGTGCACGCACAACCCCCCCCCCCCCCCCCCCCCCTCCGCTGTCCATCAGAATATTATCCTGGCATACTGGTGTTAGGCTACGATCTTCAAGTGAGTCAGTTCCCAAACTGTTGTTGATCAATGTTGATGTCTGATGCATTCAAGTTAGCCTTTTCCAAATGTCTTCCTTCTCTTTCAATCGTCCTCTCGTTCTACTTTTTCATTTTTTTCAGTGTTTAAAGAATATCCAACCAACCCACCCGTTCTATCTGTCTAACTGAAACTGTGTAATCTTACAGACTTGGGAGACGGTTCACATAAGCTTTCAGCTTTCTTCCGAATCCCCTACTACAACAATTTAGTTTGATACATTATGTGTTGATTGTATTCACTGAAAGTTTTGTACAAAACATTCAATCCGTTTTCACTTATTTGCAGGTCTACAGTTAACCTGCTTTTTCCAATAAATATTGTTTAAAATAAAATTATTGTTTATGTAAAGTACAAAGTATATTTCTTTTTACGATCAAGATTACATGTGTGCTTTCGCTGCAAATCCAATCGAGGGCAGATGTGGTCCACGCCGTCGTTCCATGTGCATGTTCATGTGCTATTTAATAACACTCCCAAGTGTTTGCAGGTTTGACTTCGGATATTAGTGTAAAACAGTTAATGAAATATTAAGATCAGATAAACAGGTGATGGGATATAGGAGAGGATTAATTCAATTTTTCTTACGAAACCAACTCACAACGTTACAACGTCGACGTCGATGTCTGGCATTATACTCGCATCAGACGTGTTGTGAACGATATTTTCCATGTTTAAGGTGCTGTCATAAGGATACGAGTTAAATATATTTATTGGAATGCTTCTAACGTCGTCTTCACGGAAGCTTTGCACAAAATGGAAAGGGAATAAATATTGGGTATCGTAAATTGTTCGTTGATTTCAATCTGCGATTATAAGTCTATAATTTGAAAATATTGGTCAGTCTTAACCTCGCGTAAAGTTTGAGGCTTGGGCGCCCAACGTGGGGGTGGGGGTTGGGGGGGGGGTTCGTAAAAGTTTTTCGACTGTGGTACTGATATCATATCTTTATATTTTGTTGTATGTCTGCTACGACACATATTAGTGATATGCCGCGTAGCAGACACACAACACAATATAAAGCATTGGGGTTGGAATCAAACGTGTCTTCCGCTGCTGAGCATCCTAATGCATTTACATGTGGACATTCTATAGAAATAAAGTATTACCACACTCGAAAATCATCTGAGTTAAAAATGAACCCAAATCAACTGGTTTGGGTGAATATGAACCCAATTGGGGTTGATGTTTAACCCAACTGATTTTAGAGTGTAGTACAGTCTAAATTTAGTCCGGGAATGTGTTTGGCGTAAGTTTTAAAATTAGAACAAGTACAACATGTTTAACGCTCCCAACACTGGTTGCATCTTCTCTGCCAGTTAAATGACAGTGATTGGTACAGTCTATATTAAGTTATTAGGTGTAGATCAATTAAAAAAGAAAGCGTATTAGACCATTGACATTTAATATTCCGAGTTGTTAAACTATTATAACAGTTTAACTATTTGGAATATTGAATGTCAGTGGTTTAATACGTTGACTTTTGTAACTGATCTTTTGTTATAACAATTTAGTTTAACCATTTGCAGTATTAAATTTCATTGGCCTAACACACTGCCTTTTGTAATTGTTCTTTCGTTTTATCTTACAATCAACTTGTATTTTGTCTGTATTAACTCCGCAACTCTCGTGTATCTGAGCCCTGATACAGATATTTGTATCAGGGAGTCGGATACAAGCACGTATCTTTCGAGTGAGTTCCATTTTTTTTCTTTTTGTTCATCCGTACGAATAAATAGTTCGTTATATATTCGTCTACATTCTTGACTTATCCCCAATATATTGTAAGATAAAATGATTATTACCATTATGTGGATGTACAAAATATGTATCCGAGTCCCGCTCCGGGTTCTAAGGGTAGATCACGACTCGTCTTCGTCGAAGACGAGTCGTGATCTACCCTTAGAACTTCGTTGAAGACGAGTCGTGATCTACCCTTAGAACCCGGAGCGGGACTCGGATACATATTTTGTACATCCACATAATGGTAATAATCTCTATTTAACAGTTTAACAATTTGGAATATTAAAGTTCAATGGTCTAATACGCTGACTTTTGTAACAGATCTATTGTTATAACAGTTTAACCATTCGGAATATTAAATATCAATGGTTTAATATGCTGCCTTTTGTAATTGATCTACACCCAATAACTTTATAAAGACTATGACAATCGCTGTAATTTAACTGACATGGTGTGTACCATAGTTTAGCTAACGATAAATTGTTATAGCAGTTCAATAAACTGTTCTAAGAGTTTAACCAATCTGCTAGCGTATTAGCGTTTAGCTAAACTGTTATAACAGTTTAATCTGAGAGCATTATAGCAGGTTAACTAATCTGTCGACGTATTCGCGTCATAACAACTTAATATGTTAATATTGTTATAATAGGCAAGTAAACTGTTATAATTGTTTAACTAATCTGATAGCGTATTAGCGTCGCTGTAATTTAATGTTAAACTCTTATAACTGTTTATTAATCTGAATCTGAAAGCGCCATTCCAGGGTCAATATTACGAAATGTCTAATTTCTAAGGAAAATGAATGAATGAATTATTTGCAGTATAATAGATAATTGTACAACATAAAATAGTGAGACAATAAGCATGACACTGCAGGGTAATGGTATAGCCATGAGGATGTCTTCCTGTCACACACAAATGCTAGTTTGTAAACACATTCCAGACAACAGACTTATTCACAATTGTTGGTTTTATTACACAATGAGGTTTTACCAGATATCGAATACATTTTCAGTATGATGGTCCATACCACAATGTATGATGATAATTTTACGACTTAAACAATTTTATCTGATAGTCAGACAAATAATATGGGTGGTGGGGGTGGGGGTGGTTAACTCCAAGTCTAAATACTAAATGTATGTTCGGTAAATTTATGAGTAGACTAAACAATATTTTCAGCTTGCACCCCAACGACACATGTTGAAAATATTAATTGATCTATTCCAAGTAACTGAATAACAGAAATGATGTTCTTACGCATGTTTGATTATTGTTTGATGCCTAGAATATCTCGAAATGTCTGAAAAAAATGTTATTTTAACTGTTATAAGGAATTGATGTTATCCTAATCCATTTTAACCAATTTTATATCTTGAGATTTTCACCTCACTGTATAATACTGAAAATGTTACCTAATCATCTCGGCCAGTTATCTTTCCAAAATTGATTATAAAGGAGTGAATTAAACGATATACTTTCATCGCCTACTCTTATTCGAGAAAATCGATCAAACACACACCTTAATCGTATAGAAGCTATGTCTCATCTTGTCTCAATGTATTCATACCACCCATTTACACACACAAAGCAACAATAATTACTCTTCCGCCATCCCTTATCAATGTAATTAGCTCCATATAGGTTGTAGTGACCCTTCCGAGCCATCTACTCCACCTTCTTGTACAAACTTGCATTTGGCCAGTAAAATCTATTATAAAATCATACAGTACATTATGTTAACTCTTTGAACCCTGGTGGTATCTTCCAGGCCAGTCAATTGGAAGAGTCAATATTCTTTATTTTGGGATAGAAGAATTAATATTTTCAACGTGCAGCCCTGGGGCTGCACGATGAAAATATTGATTGGACTACGCCAAACACTCACTCAGTTGCCATCCTACTTAAAGAAATTATGACGTATCATGTTCCAGGGACAGAAAAAAATGGCGCTTCGTTTTCAAAGGGTTAATCTATGACATTCCACGTGACTTTCCCTTTCCTTTTTTCCCTAAAAGTTTCTACTCTATTTCCGGAAGTTTTACATATTATAATAATAACACTTTGGCCAGGCGCTGATTTGTCGCGGTTCTCAGATGAGAAGGCATCGGTTACCCGCGCTCCCAACTGCCCCCATATTCCCACGCATCTTTTCTCCTCCTAACACTCGGAGACGAACTGTTTGATGACACCCCGTGCCCCATTTTTCCCAATCTCCCCGATAAGCATACTAACGCTCTCCTTTGTGTCACCCACTAACCACATGTCCTTCAGTCTCCCATCCCACTTCCCCTTTATACTGTTAGACTGGCATTTTTGACATTCTTGTAAAGTGAAAGTGTTCTAGGTGTCCACCACGCCTAAATTACACATCTGGAACTCCTTGTTTACTGTTTTTTCCCATTTTGTACCCTAAGCTTCAGTGACCGCGACCTCATCCCCAACAACAGTAAAGGTGACATCAAGGTACTCTTCAAAACCTTGGTTCTCTTTATCATGCCGACCACCCAAATACCTCTTTATTTTGAACCTCTCTCGCCAATCAAGGTTACCATCTTCCATAACTCTTTCTCTGACGATTTCTTTTTACCCTGGGTTGTCCCTACTTCTAAGTCCGAGATCTCTAGTGAGTAGTTCTCTATTAACTCCCTCACTTGGACCATCCACCATGTCTTTGTATTTGAATTCCAAATATTCTGGAACATCGAGGTTTCTAAAAGTAATCGTGCTCTATTACCGTACAATATACACACTCCAAAAACGGTCGCCGAATATTCCAGGACACGCGGCTGACGGAACACAACGCGCCCTTTTAACAGACATTTACCTGGAGTTAATCTTCGTCACCGAGATTAGGAAGGACCATTCCCGTCTGGGGCGTGGCTCATGATAATACAGAGTATACTTAGGATTGCAATCCTGACGAGCAGTAAGATTCTTCCTTGCATTGGTTGATATAATATAATTATTACACGGCATCTCACTGACTATGCCCAAACAGTAATCCTCGAGGAAGTATATAGTCAAACCCGTCTCCGGCACATTATAATATCCCACGACCACGATATATTTCTGGGGGCGTTGATCGAAAATTCAGACCACTGGGTCGTGTAATTGAGAGATCCAAATCAAATCTGACCAGCACCATGATCATATTCGATGAAGCGAGAATGCGATGCCATGGCGTTTTAGGACGTACAGCGTGTTGATGAAACACGTGGTGCTAACCAATGGTATATATGGGTTGGGTATCCGCATGAACCACACGAGTAAGATGAAAGCATGGATGTGTTTTCTTTGATGCTTAGTGATGAGAAATCCGACTCCAGATGAAACTGTACCACCCCCACCCCACCCCACCCCCCCCCCAAAAAAAAGGAAACACTACAACACAAAAATGTATATCAAACAAAGAGAAGTGAAAGTAAAATGAAAATAAAATAACGTTATGTAAAGAAAAGGGTAATTGTTTCGTTAACCGCGTTCAGTCCTTGGGTAAGGCAATTAATCTCCAATGTCCACGTGGGGACAAAGTGTCACTGTGTAGTAAGACGCACTGACCGCGTTGTGTCCTTGGGTAAGGCAATTAATCTCCAATGTCCACGTGGGGACAAAGTGTCACTGTGTAGTAAGACGAACTGCATGTCGATGCCACTTGTCTTCAACCAATGCTCACTCTGTTTGTACGGAGTTAGCACCTTAGGGAGTCTGACAGTTGCTCGCTGTTGCTCGGTGGTTCACTCCTGGTGCTCCAGCTTCCTTCACCCGTAAAGCTGACCGACACGAGGAGACCCTGGCCGAAGAAAGTGTCGTTGAACCTTAATAAATAAATAAATAAATAAATAAATAAATAAATAAATAAATAAATAAATAAATAAACTTATTATTATTATTAATAGCAAATCATCTGGCAATGACATTGAACGTAGAATACAATCAGTTTTGGAAATTATTTAGTCAACTTAGTACCTTCGTTGGGTTAAATGACGTCACGACCATTGCTCAGAACTATACGGTAATTTTATCATATGTCTCACAAAATACGAATATGGTTGTTTATAGACAAGCTCAGAAGATAAGTCCATAATGGTCTGCTGGATAACCACGCTGCTTCCTCATGCCTTTCTCATGCCAGAGGGCCCAGGATCGATTCCCAGTCGTGGGAAAATTCTCCAGTTGTCCGCCATCAGTTGTGGGGGTTGATGCTGTAACCGTCCTATCAGAAAGTGACATAAATAGCTATCCACTGTGCATAGAGAGACACACATAGCGCAGGGTAAAGATCCCTTCGTACTCTATAAAATCAGTTGGGTTAAAATTAACCCAAATCAACTGGATTCAGTGAGTATCAACCAGGGGTTCATATTCACTCAGTCCGTTTGATTTGTGTTCATTTTTAACTCAACTGAGGTTAGAGTGTAGTAGTCGAGAAGATCGATGCCGCGAAGGTACCGCTACAGGGATCACCCCACATTGCAGCGCCGTTGGGCCAAGCTGAGAGAGTAATATAAGTTGTATGAATTGCTTGCTTGACAAGACTTGTAAAATGATTAAGCTTAAAAAGGTTACTTTACAAACATTCGCATTAGTAGATTGTGCATTGAAGGATTTTATTTTGAATTTGAAAATTTTGTGTTGGTATCAGTGGTTGTTGCTTTCCACGCGGTCGTCATGCTTTATGGGCAGGAGGTTGGCGGGATCACTGTTCTTCTGTTTAGTCACTGGCAGTCAAAATTTTTGATTGGTTGAACGGTTGATTTTATTTAGTAGTACAGCATGTATATGTATATAATTACAAAAAATATAAATAGAGGTAACATTCATTGGCCACAACTGCCTGACGGCACCACAAGGAGATACCTTAGCCACTATGGCCTACCCACTCCCCCCCCCCCCCCCCCCCACACACACCATTCCATTCCCATTAAAAAAATAAATCAAAACAAAACAAAAGAAAATGATAAGCACATGTAGGACGTATGTATTTAGCCTTTACCTAAGGTAACGCAATGGCGTTAAAATTGCCGAAAAAGTACTGGCGACTTGATCTGGGAGGTTTCGGTTTTTCAGATTTGGTTTCGGTTTCAGGAAAAAACTTCGGCTTCGGTTATGTTTTTCTATATATTACGGGCATATAGTACATATCACTTCAGGCTCCTTAACGTGGAACGAAATCCGCAGTACAGTACGACCGCCGTAGACTGGCCACTTTCCACGGGATGGGCAATATTCCCAAGGACGGAATAATGTTAGACTGCCAATACCAATTATAGAAATAGTCATCCAATATTTAATTAATGAAGCACCGGGTACAACCCGGTGCTTCATTAATTAAAATTTTGCTGATGAGGATTCTTATTACCAGGTAAACGCATGCGTGGGCATCACTTCCCACGCGTCGATTACGACTAGTCCACGGAGACTGTACTGCAGTTAAAACGACACCACTCGCCACAAAAGGCCCCCTCTGCAAGTATCTCTATTGGGTAACTTTTCTGTGATTATTCATAAGGAAATCAGTGGCTAAGACTATTGGGTCAGAAAAAAACCCATAAATTATGGTAACAACTGAACAAAGGTCGTCACATCTCAGTTGACGATTGAATGAGGAAGGAAATGTGACAATGCGAACAGGACATATTAGTCCATTTAGTAGAGTGAATTAGTAACGAGAGTCCATGGGGGCCATTAGTTCAATCCCCTCCCAATGAGATAGTTTGATCAGTCACAGTAAAATCGGTGAACCAGTTGTTGCCTGGGTCTTGCGGTTCGGGTTTCCGATTTGCTACAAAAACCGGAGCTGAACCAGAAAACAAAACAAAAAAAATGTCCTGCACTATCCAGTTGGCGTTACTTCTTCCGTAAATTTTAGTGTAATGGCTGTTACTTCGAATTTCATAATATGAACACTTACAGACGAGTGCGCATGTACAGTGTAGTAAACGTTTTCTTTTAGAATATACGCATTCAACTCTCTAATTCCTGCTTTTGTAAAATGACATCGGTTACGTCGGGAGTTGTCTCGTATCTGAAGAGTCAGCTTAAAGGTAGACGAATTAATATCTTAAGCCCTGCAGTCAAGATATTAATTGGTCTATTTTGTATGTCAAATCAGCTGCCTTGCTGTGTAATGAAGAGAAACAAAATAACAGTTCCTCGGTTTCGTTCCAAGATCAAACAAAAAAGGTCGGTATTACCAATGGTTGGTTTAATATGGTATTTGGGACGAACTTCCGGTAAATATTAGAGAGGACTCTCGACTTTGTAAATTCAAACAGTACAAAAACAGGGACAGTAGACAACCACCTCCTTTCTTTTCAGGGTCAAATTCACAAAAAGCACAAATTTCCCACTCTTGTCTAAGACTCAGCTGCAATAGTCTTAACACCCACCTATACGATAACCACTTGGCTCGGTCTCATCTGGGTCGGTGTGGCGATCCAGAGACAAGCGAACACTTTCTCTTGGCCTGTCCAATATATGCTCGGTTTCCGGGATAATATTTTAGGACATCTCCCTCCAGACATAGACTGCACTACGCTCTTATGTGGTTCCGAGGAATACTGTAACGAAGACAACCGTCTCATTTTTGAGACTGTACAGAGTTTTATTTTGGCTAGTGGTAGGTTCAACTAAATGACAGAAAAGAGGATGACACATGCCAACATGATGGTATCTATGACTTCGATTGGACGGTCTGTAGCCCGCCCCCACCCGCCACCCCCCCCCCCCCCCTCCTACCACACAGCCCGGGTAAGATACAACACTCGTCTGGACATGGATGGACCTCTCTTCTCTTCCGCACGATGTAGTGGTTACAATACACAAAATGGAGGCAAAAGCGCCCTCTAACGTATTTTACCTCAACATTTAAAAGAGCATAACATGAAGGAGATCAGCTGATTGGGGCAATATGTATTGATTTTGAAACCCTCAATAAAAATGTCACAGTGTCTATTTTAGAAAAGACTGAAAATATTGGCACTGGCTACTCTTTAAAAATTGTGAGAGTTGAAATATAAGGTGAGAGGGGCAAGTAAAATATGCCTTTTCAATTGAGCGTGAAACTGGACGGTAGTTGGGAAATCGTCAAATTTGAACACAGAAACACACAGTGACATATATGTTTTTCCTGTTCAATTTTAATGAGATGATACACCAAGTGGATTCAGGACTGTTTTCCCCCAACCGACCTTGATGAGCTTAGGAGACAGGAAATTGTTAACACTGTCGCCAATGTAAATCTTTTAGTGTATTGCAACCTAAAGCAACATTTGTCATGATTTATGTCGATTGACATTTTGTGATAGGCGTATAATGCTCGATCTACCGGTATGAATAATTTTACAACCAAAGCCAAGTCGGTTTGTGCATCGGTTGAAATTGTGGAGAAAATGTTATTTTAGGGGTGTAGGATGCCCAGATTCATCAAACAGTGCCTAATTGCGAATGCCAATATGCATAATAATGGTGGTTAAATAAACAGATGCTCCCATGTGGAAGGAAAGATTGTATAGTTTCATTATTTATTGTATTTCCAGTCAATCAGAGTTCCACCTGTATGGAATGACATAATTAAGTATGACAAATGCTGCTATTAGTATAAAATAAGTCTCTTTTAACCCCCCCCCCCCCCCACACACCCCCCCCCCCCCCCCTGGCAAGCACTTGAATGAAGCCACTTGCCACTTTGAAGCACAATAAATCAAATTTGTCATTGATTTCCACTTGCCAGCTTACCCACACATCACATTTAGTCAATACAAGTCTCCTGTTGTCCAGTGTCAGACTTTAACCTCTCCTGTCCAAAGCAAGTTGCTGAAAGTGTGACTGTCAACATGCTGGGATACTAGAAACAGGAATAAAACATGGAGTTTTCTCTTTTTTGCAGGGGTGATGGTGAAAATAATGTGAAATATTCTTTTTAAGCCTGTTATTTGAATAACATGTGGTGTTGGTGAGATGTACAGGAGGTTTGTACTCCATGAGAGCAATTTGTGTTGTGTTACTACTTGAATTCTCTGTGTAGAAACGACTGTTTTTCCTTCATTTTGAACAGAACTGTAATTGCATTATGTACCCTTGTTTACTAGGCACCTGTGGACAGTTTTTTAATTTAATGTTGGAGGAACTACTTGCTTTGAAGTTGATTTACACCCAAGATTTCAACTACCACTATTTTGGCATTTTCTAGATGTGGTCTCATAAATCTGCATTCAACATTGTTAACAATATTTTCTCCTTCACAGCCACAGATTCAGCTCCATTGGTGTCAAATAGCCATTTCTTGTTCCACCATAGACAGTGTTGTCCTCATAATGAGTAGCTTTCAACAAAATATGGAAATATGCCTCAAAATTGCATTTTGTTTACTCTCTATGTCTTTGGTCAACCATTTATTGTTGTTCTTACAAAACACTCTCACAAAAATTAGCACCATGTTCATGTAAGAGATGATATGCCATCTTTTATAATAAATCAGTATCTAGACACACATAACAGTTCTTAAGACTAGTCAGTTGAGTATATTTCAGTTAAAATAAGTTGATGGATCTCCTTGGAATCAAAGCACTATGCTAATTCCAGCAAGGTTCAACACATGATTTTTTTTTTTTAAAAGGTGTCAAATGGTGGAGAGAGGGTAAGTTGGGTACAGGATTGACAGTACTATATAGGCTTGATACCTGTGAATAGTTAGTTAAAGGAAGAACTGTGACATTGCATACAGATGTGTGGCTCAAAACTTAATCGTGGATTCATTTGTGAAAGCTCGTCATAGCGAGAACTCCCCCACCCCACCCCTCATCTCTCCTTATCATTTCAATTTCAAAGTTTGACAACAGGTGGAAGTATAGAAGGCATCATGTGGTTAGTGCTCCTCCAACTCCTTATGACATTCAAGAATACTTCTTTGAGTGGAGTGCACAGCGGCCCATAATCTTTGTGTTCGGTACGAAACCAAGGGAATTTTCCGCTTTATCTCACTTTGTCAGTGTCTGTATCACCGAAAAGTATGATACATTGAATTTTCAAGTTGCTTGCAATCTCTGTGTACTGTTTACGTAGAAAACACTTTGAGCTTCTGCCAACGATACTAACATGGAAGGACCAAAATAGTTTAAGTGTAAGCTTTTTCACAAAACTGGTGGCAGGGGTAGGGTTGATATAGCCATCATTGTTTGTTCAGCTGTTTCTATTTTTATTGAAGTCATCTGGTTATCTTATGGCAGGGAACTATTCTCCAATATGCTGCTCTTCTACTATACATAATACTTTATGCAAACAGTTTCTGAAACAAAAGTAACATGTTTTACACTTTTATTTTGAGAAAAATGAGAGGGTTAATGTTTCTGCTGCTCATTTTCATCTGATTACCTTTTTCCCTTCAGGAGTTTATGCGGCCAGTCTGTTAATATATTAATACAAGAAGATGGCAGTTTGGGTATTTTTTTTTCAATAATTGTGTTGCTTGGAGACATTATATAGGTAAAATGGACAGATATTTTTTTTAACTCAAATAAAGAGGGTGGGCTAATTGTAATGTTAATTGGTCCGGCAAAGGGCATTGAGATTTAAAATGAATATTTCAGATCAATTAGGATATATTTTTTCTTTAATTTGAATTCAAAAGTACAAATATTTTTATAAATTTTGGAACAACTTTAGGATACAATACACTAAATGGAGGCAAAAGCGCCATCTAACGGATATTACCTCAACATTTAATAGAGTATAAAGTGAAGGAGATCAGCTGATTAGGGCAATATTTGTTGATTTTGAAACCCTCAATAAAAATGCTACAGTGTCTATTTTTAGAAAAGACTGTTCTTTCAAAATTGTGAGAGTTGAAACATAAGGTGAGGGGGCAAGTAAAATATGTCTTTTCAGTTGAGCGTGAAACTGGACGGTAGTTGGGAAATCGTCAAATTTGAACACAGAAAACACACGGTGACATATATTTTCTTCCTGTTCATTTTTTTTTAATGAGATGATATACTAAGTGGATTCGGGACTATTTTCCCACAAATGACCTTGATGAGCTCAGGAGACAGGAAATTGTTAACACTGTCGCCAATGTAACTATTTTAGTGTATTGCAACCTAGTATTATACGCACACAGTGGATCAAAGCCCCTGTGTGCTTTGCCTCCGAGCGGTTCAGTCGACAGCAGACAAATTCTATAAAAGTAACAGCCGATTAGTAACCTCAAAATGGCTTACACCAAACATGTTATTCCAATTTAATTTTCTGAGATCATATTGGACGCGGTGGGATAGGTCCTGGGTGATACGATAAAGGACGCTTTTGCATTTTTACCAACGCAAGCGACTCTTACATCGCATCCACTGTGTAATACTCTAAAATTCCTAGGATTGTCCATATATGCGCTACTGCATTCTGGAATTGGTTGGGTTGAAGTTCGGCCCGGGCTGGCTGGCTTGGGTGAATATGAGCCCTACTGGGTTCGTGTTCACTCGGCTCGGTTGGTTTGGTTTGGTTTCTGGCCTGGCTGAGTTCGGGTGTGGTATTACATTTGATTATACGATTGCCCATGGGATTGCGGGATTCACCGAGGGGGAGATCGCAGTTATGTCTTTGCTGATGAGGGACAACGAATCTGTCAAAATCCGTACCTGTAATTGGATTTGAATGCTGACCTGGGTGTTTATATATCGGCAAGCTAGGTAAGTGGCGCGTTTTGGGGACAATCCATCCACCTCCATTGCTTCAATGCTGGCTACTCAATCTAGTAGAACTGTCATATATATATTTGTTGGTTTTGTATTTCATTTCTATTCACTATTATCATTAACATTTACTTTCTCTCTCTCTCTCTTAAACCTATATTTCCAATATATACTCGAACAGACACATAGTGTCCCAGCTCCTGGACAAACATAATGATTAGTATACACTTGATATATATTATAATCTGTTTGTAATATTATTGTATATATGGAATCGACATTACTACCAGATACTATTAGAAATGAATATTGTTCAAACTAATATAGTCTTTTTACCGTAATGTGTTACCGTAAAAGTATCGGCAACAAGGCCCAGTACTATAAATCTTTTACAATTGTATTTTTAAGAATTTTATTTTCTAGTTATGACTTTAAATGTGCAGTTGCCAAATTGTCATATCTTTTAAAATGCTAATGATTTATTTTAGTCAGTTATATTAATCAGTAGAAAATATAATTCTAGAAAATACAATTGTAAAAGTTTTATATTATTGTTCCCTGATTTCTATTACCTTTATCGTATTTTAATGGTATTTTTTAAGGGCAATGCACAGGACACAATAATCGCTTATTCCTATTTTATCACTTTTCCATTTTATTTTTTTTAACATAGCTTATATAGTCTATTTCCCCAGGCCTGGCAATCTAGAAAATCAAGGAGTGCAAAACAGTTGCCCTCCTCAGATAGCTTGGGAGTGCAATTGCACCCGAAATTTTCAGTGCCAAAACTTGTATGCTATTTTGGTTATCTTCACTTCAAGGTATTAATATTGTGACTGAAAAAATGTACTACATTCAGCTACATAGTGGAGAAATTGGCACACACATATTCTCATTATTCAAAATGTTGTATTCAATTCTTATGTGACTGTCTTCTGCACTCAAAATGTATCGAAATGCGACACAGAATGGGTCATGAATTATTGCGAATCAATGCAACGTTGACAAATCGTCCCCTGAGTTCCAATGTGTTCTCTGTGCCTACTGGCACAGAGAACACATTTGAACTCAGGGGATAAAATGATAATAGATTTTAAAGGTAGTCCCAAACAGGTCTGGCATTCCAGAAAATCAAGGGGTGCAAAAATTAAAAAAAAAATCGAAATGCGACACAGAATGGGTCATGAATTATTGCGAATCAATGCAACGTTGACAAATCGTCCCCTGAGTTCCAATGTGGTCTCTGTGCCTACTGGCACAGAGAACACATTTGAACTCGGGGGATAAAATGAAAATAGATTTTAAAGGTAGTCCCAAACAGGTCTGGCATTCCAGAAAATCAAGGGATGCAAAAATTACCCTCCTCAATTTTTTCTAGCCGTGCAGCACTCCTGCACTCCCAAAGAATGACAGGCCTGCTATTCCCCTCATTCGAACGAGCTCATGGAGACATTCAGTCAAGGGTCTTGAGATATTTTATTGGGAACGAGCTTGTTTTGGGCTGCTTTCTTTGTGTAGCAAAAATGAATAGTTTTAGATTTTTCAGAAACAATTGCAATTTTTTCCAATCTCGTCTCGTTAGGCAGATGAGGCAGATGGGTAATACATATCGATGTTATACGCAAACGTGTAGAATTGAATAAATAAAATTTTGGAAACCTTTTAGTTTAGATGTTATTATTTCATATCAGATACTGCGATACAAATTAAGTGACGAGAACTAATTTGCGGATCTTACGACTGATGTCACATAAATGATATTTACCGCTAACATGAAGTATACTTTTCTTCCGTATTAAATATCCGGCCGTGGGAGGGGCAACGTTTTTAATCTTCATGCCCTCAGACAATTTTTCTCTCTCATCTGTGGAAGACGTTGGTGGCATTTCAATCAACTGGTTCTGGAATTAAGTGGTATATTTATATCCATGATAAATAATTACCAATGTGACCTTGCCGGACAAAGCTACGAATAAAATAAATGATTCCTTTTATTCCAACATTACTAAAGAGAAGACCGTTAAGGTTACATAGTACGGTTTTGGTGTTTAACAAAGAGCCTTTGAAAATGGGAGCCGCGGTCAATTAGAAATAGAAAGATGTGAATGGGAGTGCCAGAATCAAGCCATTCATTAAGGTGTATCATTTAAAACAAAGCAAAGTTGATGTGGGTGCTGGGATTCTGTCACAGCAAGTACAGCTAATGTTCATGTCACTAAATAACAGAGTTTTGAACAAAAAACATTAAATTGAATAGTACAGAATGCATAGGGTAAGTTAGTACTCGTAACCCGACGAATGGAGGGACATATTCCTATCTATCAACTTACTTGTCAGTCAAGGAGAACGTGTAGACTCACTGGGGATCGGGTGTTTCAGTGGAAATGACGAGGTTCCGGTTTTTGGTTTCGGCGCGTTGTCGAGCAGCTTCACGGCGTTTCGAATATCCTGTTGGCGTTTTTTTTCATCAGAGAAGATGGAAAGGTGGGTCAAACTAATCAAAGTTTCACATAAAATGATTTCGGATACATGTCCGTCACAACAGACCATGTAAAGTGAAGGACGTCATGTATGAGGAAACCAGAGAGTCAGTATGAAGGCGGTATGTGTTATTCCATGCATTTTCTCATAGCAAAAAGTGGCTGCATTTTACGTAACCTAACATGAATTATTTGGGGGTTTTCACAATAGCAAGAAACAAATGCGGTCATCTGGCTGTTCAACTGCGATAATGACATTCTTCGAATCGTTTTTATGACGAAAAGCGACGTTAAAAATAGAATCACGAAGCTCCTGTCCTGTTTCACTAGATGCGCGGTTGCGGTATTTCTACTCCTGTACGGAATCGCTTACAAAATGCGAAATCACTTTATAGTTTTGGGGGACAGTTTCTAACAACTAGAGATGTAGTTTCAAATATAGTGGAGTTTTGCGAACGGCAACTCAGTCTTTCTGTAGTACTTCAGCTGGTGGGACGGCTGTACAATTCTATCCTCGATATGAACAATTTGATGGGGTTCATATTGAGCCAAATTGCTCCCGACAATCTTGACAATACAGTACATGGATAGCGGATTGTCACCAAAACACCCATGGAGTGGAGGTATCACCCAAAGTACTACTTTCAAATTTTGTATAGAAACACAAGAAGCACACGCAAAGTTTCAACCAATGGACCTCCGGGTTTAACCCGGAGGTCCATTGGCTGAAACTCTGTTTATGCTAATTATGCTTTGCAACAATTTAGCATTTATTGCTTGAAATAAATCATCACTCTACGGGTGATTTATTGACAATAAACTGTAATGAACACTTGACATGAACCGTAAATGTAGGGGACTCTGTTACACCTTAACGTTCTAGAGAGTATCAGTAGTATGTAGATTTATTTATTTATTTATTTTTTGGCGTTTAAGGTTTCTGCACAATAGCTAAGTGTGACTACATTAGAACCTAGATATTATTATATTTGTTCATAATAAATATAATACAGTAGCAGTCCTAGGATTTGGCACTTAACGTGAAAGGCTCGTGATACATTTTTAAACACCTAGCGATCTTGACAATATGTGGGGTGGGTCAAGAGGAATGGAGTTGTTATACCTAAATTGTGCTCTATCAGTCTTAAGGAGGCAGTCACTCCTAACAAGACAACAATTTGGACAAGGATTCTTTCTTTTGTTCTCATCGAGAAGCACCACAACTCGTCCCTGGAATTCCAAAGTGTTCTATGCGCCTACTGACACATAGAACACATTGGAACTCAGGGGAGGAACTGTAAAGGAGGAGTAAGAACCAAGTTCAAATAAGTTCATTTTCCATGAGAGTGGGTAAACTGCTGGGGATCTACCTGAAATTAATATTTGCATGGCTGTAATTTAGTATTACAACCCATTTTCCACGCGTTATTTGTATGTTGCGCGAAAGATATTACTTTCGCTTCAGGAAAAAAGTAAATCAAGTCAACTAAATTGGTTTTTCATATGTTCTGACAAAGAATAAAACATGGTCTAAATGTTCTTCTAATTAGAGCTTAATGAATCGTAAACGCATATTTAATCACTGACTGAGAAACACGCTCAACAACTTGACATTAGGGATACTCCATCAAAAAAAGTCAAAGCTCAGATGTAACATCCAGGGAAGGTCCCCGAATTATTTTACGTTCAGCTGCCCCGCCCCAGTGACTACAAAAATATTCCTAGAATCAAACCACTTTGATATCAGCTTGCTAAGTTCCATTAATTTGTAACACAGATCGATGCAAATAACCAAATACATTTCAATTAGTCATGTCCAAGATTCATACTTCTTCAGACGAAGGGCGGCTCTGAGAATACGGAAAGCGGGAAAATGTGAAGAGCCTTATATTCCGTGGGTAATGGATTTTGACGTATTTTGAAGAATTATGTTTGTGCAAATCAATGGGTAGAGTACGGCCGCCGTGGACAGGTCACTTTCCGATGGGCGGGCAAAAGTTCTTATTTTCCAAACACTAATTATAGGAATAATCATCGAAGATTTAATTAATGAAGCACCGGGTACAACCCGGTGCTTCATTAATTAAATTTTGCTGATGATGATTTTTATTACCTGGTAACCTTATGCGTGGACATAACTGACCATTCGTGGATTACGTCCAATCCACAGTGACTGCACTGCAGTATTCTGAAGGAGAGAAGGTACATGTAATGGGTCCGATAATAATGAATATTCATTACCTACAAGGGTGGCAGCAATGGAGTTTTAGGGGACACAGTCCTTTGGTTTCAAACCCTTGGCTCCACAACTCGAATCATAATCACAATGTATATGGCAAGCAGCGAGCCCATACCTAATTATTGAGAATAAAACGACTTGATTCTGCTCATTTTCCTTTTCAGAGTACTTTATGACGGCGCACAGGGCTCCCTTCTCTCGTATGAAGATTCAGTTTTCCAGTTGGACCTGCTATTTCAACTCGAGGATGGCGGCGATCAGCAAGCAGATGCAACTATTTCCCCTCCGCAGTACTCCAGTAAAAGAAAACAGCGAATCAATCAACGAACCGAGTTCATATGCGTGTGGTATTTGTGGTGTGTTGAACAAAAAAGCTAATCTAGACCGACACAAAAAGACGCACTGGGCAACTAAGCCTCATGAGGGCGCACAGCTTCTTTAGAACTATTTGAAATAACGCGTCACATACAATCGAGGCATTCGGCCTATAAACTTCCTAACATTATCAAAAGTGAGGCTAGCATGTAAGGTAACAGGAACAAAATAGATGACCTCCTTGGTCGCAAAATTTGAGACTGACTTGTCATGTTTTCAATAAAACTCAACATATTTACCACAACCAATTATTCGAACAGAAGCCACTCAGTTTTCGCAGCAAACAGGCTGATGCCTCAAAAATAACAGACAGGAGTCACTCACTTATCAATTTGAAAATCGTTTTGTCCGCTATCACCCGACGTTAATCGCTTAGAACTCCTGCGTAAAATGAAAATATAAAATATATATGTAGATAAAAATTCCAGGATATTTCAAGTCTCCAGTCCATCAGGTGTGATGACGCAGCAACCTCTTTATCGCGAGACTATAGTTCCCTACGTTTGACAATCGACCATTATTTTACTTTCATTCCTTTTTCTTCACCCAAAACAAATCGTTTTCACCCTCCCACTCGCCGAAAATGGTATTCCACTCACAGCATCGTATTCCACTCTCAGCGATGACGGACTATTTTTTGACATGTTTTGAAAGTATCCACGGAATCAATTATAAAGGGTTGTTTTGGGGAAAACAAATAAGGAAAACATAAAATAAATAAAAAAGTTCATTGCTCGGATTCGAATACGATGTTATCTTCTCGAGGGCCGAGCGAATTATTTCACCCGGCTAACGCCTCGTGAAATAATCATCTGCGCTCTCCACTCCAGGATAAAAATCGTACTCAAATCCGAGCAGTGTACTATTGTCTATATATCCCCTCATTTGCTGGGCAAAAACTTTACTGGCTTAGAGAATCTAGGAACATTTTGTGATAACTAAAACATGCAATTTGCCTAATATTATCTGTTGTTAAGAATTCGCTATTGTCATGTGTTAACTGCGTATAAATAAGAGAAGAGAACTGGTTTGTTGTCAATCACAAAACGTGCAAAAAGCAGCTTTTTCCTAAAGCAACCACTGTATGGAATTTTCACCAAATAGTAAACCATACATTCTGCAAAAATGAAGATAGAGATAACACCGCAACGGGATAAAGGTTAAATAACGACAGGCTCATTTTTGTTTTGACTGATTCTCTGGGATATCTATTGAAAATATTGGAATAATCTCCAAAGAGCGCTCAATGAAAGGAGAATCTAGGATTTGGTGGAGGTGTCGCATATTGTCCCATTGGTGGGCCAAACGGGCTTCAAATCGTCGCCTGAGTACTAAAATGGCCTATGTCCCAAAGGGAACATAGGACATTCTGGCACTTAGGCGACGAAATATCAAAATTATTTTAGCCCTTTACCTAACCTGAAAAGCAGACGACACTTGCAAAAATAATTCTTGAATAACTATTTTTTTTCATTTTTTGTCTCAAAAACATAGGTTATGACCCCTCGTTGGAACGAGCTTGACGAGCTCGTTCCAACGATGGGTCAAAACCTATGTTTTTGAGACAAAAAATGAAAAAAATAATAAAAATTAATTGGCGATTTTTGAGAATAGCTCTGGCCGGTTTTGGCCGTTGCGATATCGCAATTTTTTATTTCAATTAATGTTTTCAAAGTTTTCAAAAAAAGTCAACAAAACCATATCATGCGACCATTCATTTCAACGAGCACGACGACGACGAGCGTGCCCCAAAGCTCCAAATGGGAGAGGGAACATGATATAGTTCTGTTGTGGTTATTTTTCAAACTGCTCAGTTTTTGTAATACGCCGATCGATGCAGCCGATTAATTAGCTTGAGTTCTAACTTGTAGTTTTCCCAATTGTAACACAGTATGAAAATAAAACATGGATTTATTTTTTCCGAAATGAAAAGATCACACAGTACGACAACCTATTTTGCGACATTTGCTAAATATGACAAAGACAACAATTTGCGCAAAATGGTTTATCATCTTCATCGAAGTTCATTAGAATATTGATGAAATGAAACACTTCTCTGATTACTCGGTTAAAACAACGCCCGCGTGATGTGCAAATTCAGCAGCTGAAAAAATATTATTTTTCAAAACATTTCAACAAAACCATATCATGTGACCCCCCCCCCCCCCCCCTTGGAACGAGCTCGTCGAACTCGTTCCAATGAGGTGTCACATGATATGGTTTTGTTGAAATGTTTTGAAAGTCTTTTAAAAATGATATTTAAAATAATAAATTTTGACATCGTCTGCGTTGGGTAAAGGGTTAAATGTTGGGCACTAAGAATAAAGAGAATTCAGAATTGTATTTCCTTTCCCATATTTTCTTTGATTAGGCATTTAACAACACTTTCGTCAGGTAGTGTCACCTCGTATATATAGGGCAGTTTTACGGGTGGAGGAAGCCGGAGCACCCAGAGAGAACCACGGAACAGCGGAGAGTAGCTGCCAAGCTTCCAAAAGTGCTTATTCCGAAAAGGGTGGGTTACATTGAATGCCGACATGTGCACCTTCGACATATATTACACCTTAGTATACAACGAGACCCTCCCCCTCCCACACACACACAAACGTGGACAGTCGGGAGTAAGTGCCTTACGCAAAGACACAATGCAGTTACCCTTGGTAGGGGTCGAACTGTGGACCTTTCGATTTGAAGTCCAATTCCGCAGCCCATGCATCGGCTTTCCTTGACATTAGGCAAAACATCAGCGGTGTTAACAGCTAACCTGTTAAATAATTTTATGAATAATTCGTTTCATTGGTTTGTTTTCCAGATAAAATTTACAATATAGAGCCTAATCTATACCTCAGTCACATCAGGTGACCCCATCTTATTGTTTACAAATTTTGACATTTTGGGGTTTGCAAACGTGGGCAGAAGAGATTAAGAGACCTTGTCGCTTTCTAGTACGAAGGACCTGGTTCCACAAAATACAGTTTGACTTGTTAAGTCGGTAGTAAAACGAAAAAAATACTGTTGACGGTTCCTAAACTATATCAAAAGCTGCGGCTCACCAGTTAACACGACACAGTCGTTTCAAGGATAAAAAGGATTAAAAAGTTGAGCTACATGTAAGGTAAGTCCCAAGTGGTTTTGTTGTTCCCTCAATAAGAGAGGCAAATACATGATAAATCAAAAAAGAGCAACATCAAGGTGCTGAAGCATCCACAAAACCCATGCCTTGAACTGGTTTTAATTTACTCACCGTTTGTCAACAGTAAACGCTTAAATGCTTTGGAAGATAAAAACAGGAATGCGATCTTGTAAAAACCTTGTATTCAGAACCGATAAGGTGATAGAATCACCTACTCACTAATAAATGTTTATGCTGATGATAAGGAAGGGTGACGTATTCAAAACAGATAAACGAAATTCCGACAGGACAGTAATGCTAACAAATAATCATTATCTCTACATGGCACCACACACGTGTCCGTTACGTTACACGTAAATTTCCGAATATATTGTTGAACATCATATGTAAATATCAAACAAAATAATACTTCAGCATCACAAGACTCGCAGTCATCTGAAATTAATAATGGAATTGGTGTTCGTCAAAGCAAAACTGAATACTATTCTTTCTTACGGGATACTTACTTCTGTATTCCGGAAGGTAGCAGCAAACGTCTTAGTGTGGGAGGGACAGGTGATTACGAGTATCTGAGGGTAAATATAAACATCACAGGGAGGAGGCATCTACCGAAACCACACAAATAAATTAATCCTGAAGGGGAGGCAAATCCTCAACCAACTGAAACTTACAGGGAGAAACAGTTTCAACACGGTTTTCGAGGGGAAAATCATTTGGGAAATGGTGGGCCTGCCAAGTGTAACGTATGGTACGGAAGTGGTACCCCTAAACCAAACGGCTGTTAAGTGCTTAGAAACCTTGAAGAACGATACAGGCCGATGGATAACGGAGTTGAGTAATGCCGCAGTACCAGAAACAATCAGGGGAGAGCTCGGATCAGGGACAGGATAGACTTATTGAAACTCGGTTATCTTAAATATTTGGTAAATCTCCTCGACAGCTGATGGTGTAAAGTAATGTTCAAGAGTATTTTGCAACTCAAATACCAAGACAGGGTGGATGGTCCAAGTGCGGGAGCTAATAGAGAACTACTCAATGAATATCTCGGACCTAGACGTAGGGGCAACCAAAGGTAAAAAAAAAAATCGTCAGAGAAAGCGTCATGGAGGATGGTAACCTTAATTGGCGAGAGGGGGTCAAATCAAAGAGGTTATTGGGTGGCCTGCGTGATAAAGAGAAGCCTGGTAGTACCGTGATGGCACCTTTGTGGAGTCACTGTTGTTCAATCCGAGGTTGCGGTCCCTGGAGCTGAGGGGGGAGGGGGGAATTGGAAAAAACAGTAAAAAGGTGTGCCAGATGTGTAATTGAGGCGTGGTGGAGACCCAACAACTCTTCCTTATAGAATGCCCAAAATACCTGTCTAAAAGAGTAAGATTCACTGGGAGTATAATTGGGAAGTGGGATGGGAGAATGAAGGCCATGTGGATAGTGAATGAATCAAAGGAGAGGGCTAATATGTTAATCCGAGAGATTGGGAAGAATGGGACAAGGGATGTCATCAAGCAGTTCGCCGCAGAGTGTCGGGAGGAGAGAAGAAACTGGGAATAGGGAGGCAGTTGGGAGCACATGGGTAACAAAGTCGTCTCACACGAGAACCGCGACAAATCAGTGGCCGGCCAAAGTGTTATATTATTATTACAAATGCTATTGCCTGGATTTGACAATAAATGTCATAACGTGATTTCTTCAAGCTTGACACTTCATAATGGGACCTTCGTCTTGTTTAGCAGCCCAAAGGTCATTAGCGACCCACAACGACGGCCGCTAATGACCACATGGCTGCCAATCGAAGATGGAGGCTCGACAAGGAAGTGTAATACGTTCGCAAATAACAATATTTTTATAATTTGTTATATTATTACGACATCCAGGGTGTTAATACTTTATGAGCAGTTCACAGCAAATCTATATAACGTGCCATAGTCGGGCTGATAATAAAAATATAAATGTATGGCTTCTAAACATGGGTGTTTGGCCACCAATTGTATATTGAAAATTATGATTTTAATTTATATCTATTTGAATTGAGAGGTTCAAGGCGGATCGGCAATGGTTACGGTTACATTATAATAGGACCGGCGGAAAGTATTTTACATTGGCCGGGATTATGCTTGATATGCCGCAAGCATGTAACTTTTGACGAAAGCCCGAACCAGAAGAAACTTTGGGAGGGGTTTCCCCCATGAAGGGGAAAGTTTTGACTTATTGAATTCGTGAATGCCCGAAACTCAATTTTAGGCATATTTTGTCAAATTTACTGAAAGAATTTGTATGGCACACCTGGGTCAGTTTTCAAAACCTAAATGGCATGGGAGTGGACATTTGGAATATTAAACCCGCCTCTCGGGTGGAGCGATGTGAATATTTCTCATATTTTGTAGCTCTCTAACATTTAAACACAGTTTGAATATAGATAGGGAGACCCATCTATACATGTGATATAATAAAGTGGAAAGAATCCGTACATCTTCAACCTGCCCCATTTGGATGATCCCGATACACACGTGGGACGTGTAGCCTTAGGCTATTGATTATCAAGGTAACGGGTCGCATGCTGTTGAGTACATGATGTATGTAAAGTAAAAGGATGATTTGATCAATCATTCCATGGTATCACTCTCTCTATAAACCTTAATTTGGACATTATTGTTCAGGTCATGTCTGGGCAGTCTGACCTAGTCCGCCGGTACTGTATTATTATCAAACAGAAGACTGAAAGATTAAAAGCAGAATTTTCAATGCAACTATATTCATAAATGCACGCTTGCATTTGGCTGAGAATTTTATGAGCGTTGAAAGTATCGAAGGGTAATGGAATATTAATTACCACACTTTCCTATCGTCTATCCAAGAATATCTATAATAACGACCAGCATGTCTGTGTGTTGCTAAAATAGGCTCTCTGATCTTTTATTCAAGGTGGTCGATTCTGTGCTGTTTTGAGAAACGTAATATCTATGCTCGCATTTCCATATGTTACTGTCGATATCACCTGGTAAGGAGAGCTGAGGGCTTGGCGAATTCCGGCCTTCAAAGTTTAAACAGAAAACGCCTGTTGAATTCGGGATGCCAATTCCTGAAGTCAGCCTAACATTGTTCACGAAAGGACATGCACAAGTTTCAGCATTTGGTAATTGCTTATCAAAATACCGTTCTTGTAAATGCTATCATTCTGTGGTTGCATTTGAAAAATAATCTAAAAGGTCAGCTGTAATCCTGAAACAACTAATGCGATTTCTATGAATTTGGTCTTGGTCCGAGTTGTGCTGGGTTGAATTTCCAACTGTATATCTAGCGGTTTCGACTGGCGAAAAAAACAACTTTTGAGAAACCAACATGACCCCCCCCCCCCCCCTCCACCACCACCACCACCATAAAGTGAGAGGTTTCCATCTGCTATCTTTAATTTCCAAATGCGGAAAAAATCCGAATGCACCTTTGTAGCTTGTGTTCGAAATAATTCACCATGTTTTTTGAGTTTCAGAGTTAACAGTCGTCTGCTGAGTTCAACAAGACGTCATATGCATTGCGTATGACGTCTTGTTGTACTCAGGAGATGGAATATCGACTACAATTGGGAAATTCCTTGAGATGAGATTCAAAAATAAGTGACTGTTTGAAACTGTCACAGATAAAATGTCAGGACATCCGCTATCAGAAGGCTGGAGATGTCCAACTCGGGTGTTTTGAAAATTTACTCTTCTACCAATTAATCGTAGAGAAAAAAACGAACCACATGTCCAGAAAGCGTACCGAAAGGAAATACTACGAAAATCAGCGTTAACTTCCGAGAACGATGCGTTAAGATGTTGATGCGCGTTGCAACAACTGAAATTTCAGTGACGTCAGTGTTGAAATTATTGAGAGAAAAAACAAGAAAATACAGCAGTGCTGTGCAAAAAAGGAAGATGAAAATATGCCAATGCAGTTTTACTGAAAAGATGTGACGTCAACATTGACCTGTATGTTTTTATTTGCAATACATTTTGGGTCCGTATACCGAATTTGGTCAAAATCGGCCCAGTAGTTAGCCCGTTGCTAAGGTGGCGCTCTGGTTGCTAGGAAAGTCACGTGACGTCAACATTGACCTATCTGTTTTCATTTGCAATGCAGGTTGGGTCCGAATATCGAATTTTGTAAAAATCGGCCCAGTAGATAGCCCGTTGCTAAGGGGCGCTCTGGTTGCTAGGAAAGTCACGTGACGTCAACATTGACCTATCTGTTTTCATTTGCAATGCAGGTTGGGTCCGAATATCGAATTTTGTAAAAATCGGCCCAGTAGATAGCCCGTTGCTAAGGGGGCGCTCTGGTTGCTAGGGAAATCACGTGACGTCAACATTGATCTGTCCGTTTTCATTTGCAAAGCATTCTGGGTCCGTATACCGAACTTGGTCAAAATCGGCCCAGTAGTTAGCCCGTTACTAAGGGGGAGCTCTGGTTGCTAGGGAAGTCACTTGACGTCAACATTGACTTGTATGTTTTTATTTGCAATACATTTTGGGTCCGTATACCGAATTTGGTCAAAATCGTCCCAGTAGCTAGCCCGTTGCTAAGATGGCTCTCTGGTTGCTAGGGAAGTCACGTGACGTCAACATTGATCTGTCTGTTTTCATTTGCAAAGCATTTTGGGTCTGTATACCGAATTTGGTCAAAATCGGCCCAGTAGTTAGCCCGTTACTAAGGGGAGATCTGGTTGCTAGGGAAGTCACGTCATGTCAACATTGATCTGTATGTTTTTATTTGCAATACATTTTGGGTCCGTATACCGAATTTTGTCAAAATCGGCCCAGTAGTTAGTCCGTTGCTAAGGGGACGCTCTGGTTGCTAGGGAAGTCACGTGACGTCAACATTGATCTGTCTGTTTTCATTTGCAAAGCATTTCGGGTCCGTATACCGAATTTGGTCAAAATCGGTCCAGTAGTTAGCCCGTTGCTAAGGGGCGTTCTGGTTGCTAGGGAAGTCATGTGACGTCAACATTGATCTGTCTGTTTTCATTTGCAAAGCATTTCGGGTCCGTATACCGAATTTGGTCAAAATCGGTCCAGTAGTTAGCCCGTTGCTAAGGGGCGTTCTGGTTGCTAGGGAAGTCATGTGACGTCAACATTGATCTGTATGTTTTCATTTGCAATGAAATTTGGGTCCGTATACCGAATTTGGTCAAAATCGGCCCAGTAGTTAGCCCGTTGCTAAGGGGACGCTCTGGTTGCTAAGGAAGTCACGAGACGTCAACATTGATCTGTCTATTTTTATTTGCAATGCATTTTGGGTCCGTATACCGAATTTGGTCAAAATCGGCCCAGTAGTTAGCCCGTTGCTAAGGGGACGCTCTGATTGCTAGGGAAGTCACGTGGCGACATCATTGGCCTGTCTGTTTTCGTTTGCAATGCATGTTGGGTCCATGTATCAAAATTGGTCAAAATTGGCCCAGTAGTTTGCCCGTTGCTAGGGGCGTGCTTTACTTGCTATGGTCGCCACGTGACATAATCAGTGACCCATTACCCCCCCCCCCCCCCACACACACACACACACACACGCCCAATATATTAAGGGTCCCTCGACCCTATGAGGGTGAAAGCAATGATGGAGAGCCATCACTTGTTCTAGCGTCCGAGTATCCTAGAAAAAATGTAACCTTATTTGTCCCCGGTTCCTTTGGGAAAAATCCCTAAAAGTTTAATCAGCCAGAGTCATTCTCGTGAAGTCTCATCTCGTTAACTACTTCCTACGTTAAAAAAAGTGTGAAATTAGTATAAAGGACTCACGAGTTTCGACGTCGGCTTCGCCTCCGTCTCAACTCGGGCGCCTCCGGCGCCTTCGTCCTTTATAAAAAAATCCTTTAGAGGTGCGGTTGTGGGATGGTTAGCTGTGTATATTGAAGGGAAGTGAGATGCCATATTTGTTTACAAGTTGCAGACGATGATTACAGTACAGCTTCCATGGACTGGCCACTTTCCACGGTTGGGAAATATCTCCACAGATGCACTAGTATTAGATTCCAAACACTAATTACAGGAATAATCACCAAAAGTTTAATATACATTAATTAAAAATTTGCTGATGATAAATTTTATTACCCAGTAAAAGCATGCGTGGACATCACTGCCCATGCGAGGGTTAGGACCAGTCAACGGCGACCATACTGTAAACATTCAATTCAGGATAGTGTGGGGAAGGTAGACCTATCTCCTCCGGGTTCCTACCCGGTACTTATTTCAATCGGCAACTGGTGGCTCAAACGCAATAGAAACTCATAAAAATGAAACACACTTTTGTAAAACAAACTGCTTATAATGAATCAAAAGAAGGTGAAACTCTTGGTCAATTCACATGTGTATGAAGGGTGAATTTGTCCGCATTTGTTTCAATTGTGTGAAAAGTTATTATGATTTGCATCTGGCATGAAGAGTTTCCGCTGAGATAATTTGTATGCGAGACGCACGAAAATTTCCCTTCCAGTTGCCATTGATGATACTTCCCGCTGTCGGCAACATTTCGTGGTGCACCAAAAGGAAATGCTTTACACAAAGGATGTCAAGCGTCTGAATTATCAACGGAAGAAAATGCACCACCGGTCTTTTTTGAATAGCCAATAACTTGTGTTAAATAACATAAAACAAAAACTACCGGAAACATAACTTTGTAGACGTATCTTTTTTAATGTTTGGGTGGTGTACTCTGAGCAGTACGGGCAAATCATGCGTATTTAGTTTCCTCTACGAATATTCATTTTCGATGAGATATCCCTAATTCATATTACAATCCCGGGAAAATGTTCTTGAAACTCCCGAATTATTTTGGATCTTTGCACGAAAACGTTGGCTTTACGGAATATCGCGGTGACTGCGGCCTCCCTTGCTTCCAAATTCGCATGCTTATGATTAAACGGGTCCACTAGTTAACCAGCGGACACAATTAGCGTACGTAAATGCAAACCAATTGTGTGTTACAATTGGTTTGCATTTATTACGACATTTCCAAAGTGTGATTTACAGGGATTTCCGTGTTTGATTATAAACGATAACTTCACAAGTGAATTATGCCATCAACAATTGTGTCATGTATCCGTGCGCGCAATCGAAGACACTTTGCCGTGGGTGTAATGGGGACTTTATTGTTTTTTTAACATGAAAAGCAGACGACACTTGCAAAAAAAAATTCTTGAATAACTACTATTTTCATTTTTTGTCTCAAAAACATAGGTTATGAGCCCTCATTGGAACGAGCTCGACGAGCTCGTTCCAATGAGGGGTCAAAACCTATGTTTTAGAGACAAAAAATGAAAAAGTAATGAAAATTAATTGGCGATTTTTGAGGAATAGCGCTGGCCGGTTTTTGCGGGTTCGTTAGGTAAAGGGTTAAATAATATAATTATCGTTAATAATGAAAAGTAATAAACAGAGTAATCGCTTGACTGGACTGGTTATGTGAAATGATTCATGAGAGGTGAGGGACGTTGTACAAACACGAGTGCGCGAATGCGCAGGAGTGTTTTACAACATAGTCCCTCGCCTCAAATGAATTATTTCACGAAATGATTGATCAAATCAGCCTTTTACTTTACATAATTATAGCAAAACTTTGCTTTTTCTGTTTCAGAAATTAATCTAGACCTCGTCAAGCATTACCTTTTCAGTATGTGAAGTGTCACGTGGCATATTTTGAAAATGTTCGTTTGTTAAATAAATAAATAAATAAATAAATAAATAAATAAATAATTCAATTCAGCACATAGCGCTTGCTTTACAAGTCACGTGCCACCCTAGGAATTTCAGGGGTCGGTTTCCATTTAAAACACGAATTCCCAGTTCAAAATGGGACAGTCTCACAAAATGTGTAGCGCGTGGGAAATAACGTTATGTTTCACCCAACTGATTATATGTGCCGGGTTTTGCATTGTTTAGAACATTACAAAACACGATGAGTGTATGCGGAGTAAATTTAATATTAAGTTGACAGGTTTTAATAGATCTATGTCACACCATTTCGTTGAAGGTCGTTGAAGTGATAATGTTCTTTTCTGAAGGAATAACATTTAAAGGGCAAGGATGGAGGTGAGTGTAGATCAAATTGTATGTGCGACCGTAAAATCGGGATTCAGGGAATTTGGCGAAAATGGCGAAAGTCACCGGGAGCGCGGTGACTCAGTGGTTACGCCATTGAACTTCAAACCGAAAGGTCAACGGTTCGATCCACGCCAGGGGTAACTGCGTTGTGTCCTTAGGCAAGGCACTTAATCCTGATTTCCTACGTGGGTGCTCTGTGGCACTGTGTACTAAGGCGTACTGCATATCGATGGTGGGCCTGTCTTCAACCAATGCTAACCATGTTTGTGTGGAGTTAGTTCGTTGGGGAGTCGAACAGTTGCTTGGTGGTTCTATGATGGTAATCCGGCTTTCTCCACCTGTAAAACTGTCCGACTCGAGGTGACCCTGGCTGTCGAACGTGTCATTAAACCCCAATAAATAGATAAAAATTAATAAATAAATAAAGTATGTGCCCGTTCCCATAGCAATATGTGTAAGTAAAAAGTGACCATTTTCAGTTATTTGGGATTTTTCAACGTTTCCGATTCGTTTCAGGTCAAGCAATGGGCCATGAGAAATATTTGTGTGACAAAAAATGATAATTTACGGTTATACAATAGTTTTTATCGTCTCTAATTTGTTTTAGGCAAAAGGTTAAATCAAACCATCGTGATCGAAACATCATTTATATAATTATAATGTGGCATGTAAACAATTATCCAAAGTAATCCTATGTCACAAGTTCTTGTTTCATCATCATAGGTTTATGTTTTTGTTTATTTATTTAAATTAATATTATATACATACTTTAAAATAACATATTCACACTAAGGACCACAGGTTTAGGAAATATCGATCTCTGTTCGGGAATATGGTCATGTTTTTTCAAGAATATGGTCGGTTCTGAAAACTGGAAACATGCTGATGTCCGGTCGGCAATATTGTTACGGTGCCGCGCCATGAATTATCGGTTTATTGTCAAATTGTCAGCACGATCTGACCTGAATGTGTATTGCATGCAAGGGTGTCGTGAAAATTGTTGATTGGGGAGGGGTTGAGGGTGCGGGTACGAAAACACAATTCGTCCTGACTGTCATAACTCAAGTCCCAAGTGACAAAAATTCAACTACATCAAGAGATACTGCATTGATAATGTAGTTGGAATATTTGTCAAAGGGAATTTGAGTTATTATTTATTTATTGGAGTTTGACGACACTTTCTACAGCCAAGATAACCTCGTGTCTGATAGTTTTACGGGGAAGAAGCCGGAGTATCCGCAGAGAACCACCGAACAACTGTCAGACTCTCCGGTCAGGCAGGGTAAGCATTGGTTGAAGAGAAGTGCACCATCGACGTTCAGTACGCATTAGTACACAGCTCCACCATGCCCCCACCCATGCCCCCGCCACATGGGCACCCGGGATGTAACGCAGTTGTGCCGGGGGGGGGGGGGGGGGGTACAATTAACCCTTTACCTAATACGAAAAAAAAGACGACACCTGCAAACAAAATTTGTGAATAACTAAATATTTTCATGTTTTGCATAAAAAAACATAGCTTATGACCTCTCATTGGAACGAGCTCAACGAGCTCGTTCCACTGAGGGATCATAAGCTATGTTTTTGAGACAAAAAATGAAAAAAAAATAATGAAAATTGAATGGTGATTTGTGTGAATAGCCCTGGCCGGTTTTGCTCTTTACGTTGGGTAAAGGGTTAAAAAGAGTCAGGAACTTTCCTGGTGGATAAAATCACTTAGTATTCGTGGTGCATGGGTTTCCTAACTTCTTATTTAATTAGCACATACCGGATTCAATATTGGTCATACCGTGACCCCCTCTTCCCCACCAATCTGCCACAAACCCCCCTTTACACGAGACCCACCCACTGCGTGTGTGACAAGTTCAAGAGCAAATATCGTTCCATAAGAAAGTAGAAGATTACCAGGAAGAGTGACTCCATAACTAAGACACCTATCCAGATGATAATGCCCTACTCTCAGCTTATTGGGGGGGGGGGGGGTGTCACCCCCTAAACCTCTCGTAGTTTTTGCCGTATTTATATGTGGATAATTTTACACACTAAGTATGTGTTCATCAACCAAACTCTAACCTATTTCCATTCGAATATCCGACGACTATCGATTACAAAAATGGTATTAATATTTGAATGACAGGCTTAATTCTCTAAACCGTGTTATTCATTTGTGCATTTATATATAATAATCGACGTGAGATATGCCGAGTCACTAAGTTCTTGACACGCGATTTTGTAAGTCATATCGTAATCATGCGTTTTTTACACATGGAATTTTCACTAGGGGAAATAAGCACACTTTTTAACCAAAGGTCCTGTCTTTTTTATGGGACATGACAGATGTTACTTATTCCCAGTTCCTTGTTGGACTTTAGCTATCAACCGATAAAACGGTTGGTAGCGAAGGTCGAATAAGAAACTGGGAATAAGTAGATCGGTCGACAGCGAATGTCGAATAAGTAACGGCTATCACGTCCGTGTCTTTTTATGATGCATCACAAAGAATAAACCTTATCCTTTTTAGTACGAAAAATGATAAAAACAGTGTTTGGATATGGTATTGGAACATGCTTGTTATATAGATGTTATGATCATATGGGGAGCCTGTTTAAATTGAAAAACGGAAGCAGTAGGAGAAGTATGAAACGACCCTCATTGGGGGATCTCATATGTGAAGTCATTGTCACGTTACCTGGTGGCGCCATGTTTGGTTGTCATGGTAACCCGCGTGAGCGGCCATCTTGTGACTTCATCTCCATAGTGACGCGTGGTGTTAGTGCGCAGCACGCGTTGTTAGGGTGATATGTGTTTCCGTCGGCCATTTTGTATACTGGAGGTCGCCATCTTGGATTTTATGGTAGCACGTGGTTGCTATATTACCCAAAGGCTTACAACGGGACAGGGTTATGTTCGAAGGGTATGTTCCTCCTTTGTACAAGAGTATCAAGTATTACCACAAACAACCCGACAATCCCTCCAAATCACAGAAAACGACCTTATTTACTACGGCTTCCCCATTTTATCGGCTTAGTACTTAACTTAGTGCTATAGTACTGAGGGCACAGGGGTGAGCTCGATTAACAAGGAGTATACCCCAGTAGAGTAGCAGAGCCTATCAACAGGAACAGCTTTGCTTATTGTTACTATATTTAGTAATTTTTGGTCTATTTTTGTTAGTTCTGATCCTATTCCGAGTACTCTTGTTGTTTCATTTATCCAGATCACCCAATCACTTCACTTTCCTGACGCTAACTAACTAATCAGATTGCTTCATCCCCCATAATATAGAAGCAGAGTTATCTCCCCTTATTATAACGAAGTCCTAAACGATTCTCATCACCTCTATATCCAATGGCCACGTCCCATGGAATCATTTTTTGTGAAACGTCTCTGGTTATGGAATCCCGTTACAGTCGTATGAGGCCATGAGGGCTATGAGAAAGACCTCATTGAGGCCTCATTTACTATCCCTCTTAGCCTCATTTCTTTTGAGGGCATGAGGGCCATGAAAAAATCCCTCAATGAGGTATAATTTACTATCCCTCTTAGCCTCATTTCAGTATTTGATGATACATATGGCGTGGTATTGTATTGTTTGAGGATACCTATCAAGGATACTTTCTGGAGAATCCCTTTTTTGTCGTATGAGGCCATGAGGGCCATGATAAATCCCTCAATAAGGCCTAATTTACTATCCCTCTTAGCCTCATTTTATTTGGGGGGCATGAGGGGCCTAAAAAATCCCTCAATGAGGCCTCATTTACTACTATCCCTCTTAGCCTCATTTCAGTATTTGAGGATACCTATGGCCTAGTATTGTATTATTTGAGGATACCTATCGAGGATACTTTCCGGAGAATCCTTTTTTGTCGTATGAGGGCCATGAGAAATCCCTCGATGAGGCCTCATTTACTATCCCCCTTAGCCTCATTGTCTTTTGAGGGCATGAGGGCCATGAAAAAATTCCTCAATGAGGCCTCATTGACTATCCCTCTTAGACTCATTTCAGTATTTGAGGATACCTATGGTCTGGTATTGTATTATTTGCGGATACCTATCGAGGATACTTTCTGGAGAATCCCTTTTTTGTCGTATGAGGCCATGACCTTTTTAACTCTTACCTCGGGAAAATGGCTTGAGACCCCTCGTCGGTGTGAACTCACAGAGCTAGCTCCGGCGACGGGTCATGGCCTGTGTTTTTATGAGAAAGAAATTGAAAAAATAATAAAATTTGAATGGAGATTCCTGCGAAGAGCACTGAGCGCTGATCGCTTTGGCTCGTTATGTTGGGTAGAGGGTCAAAAAAACTTTCTCTTAAGCTGTTGACTTATAAAACCAATGGCCATCTGTGTGTACTTCACAAATGACGATCTGCTTTCCGCATGCCTGTCCTGTCAGTCCTGGCTACAGCAGTGGTATTGGACTACGTCAGAGTCGCGGTGGTGTTGAACTGAAGTATCACCCGAAAGGATTTGTAAATCCGAACCGGCAGTGTGGCATTTTATTTACTTTTCCTCTCTACCTCCTCTCACTCTTCTGTTCTGACTCTTTCAAAGTTGATCAGCCATCAGGGCTTTGTTCCGAGCCTTGTATATACGCCACATTGTTTCGAAATATATAAACATTTGCTTCGCCATTATACACACACATACGTGTAACTGTTTTTAAACAAGTAAGCATACTTTGTAAACTGTCAACTGTATTTTAAAGAAAGGTTATAATCTAAGTGCTGGACACTTGTCATCCAATCCTTTTTGTTAATTATAACAAAGAAAATAAGTCGAATCTAATCTAGTCCTATGTAACTTGCCCTACTCTTGGCTGCACCCACACCCACTATCCTAGCTCTATATTGTATACTTCAAAAACTCCCACCCTCCTCCACACCTGTTTAGGACCCAAAGTGGTCGCTCCAACGGAATTGGCAGTAGTCAAAAATGAAAGCCTGAAAGCCGATCTGAAGGAAGTAAATTCCCGGGTATGAAAGCAGTTTTGACAAATGTATATACATTATTTAGTAAGGAAAATAAATATCACAATGCCTGGTGGAATTCTTTATTGTCATAGACTAAAACAATAAATTCCAAACTGCATCTTCACAGAGCATCCATTAATTGAGATTCCTGTGTTTAAAACATGGGCCATATACCTTTTGCCATATACATACACATATATTCATATACGGTGTGTATCACCCATCAATCACCGCCAGGTGTGCGCTCTTATCGATAGAGGTTATTAACTCTGAAAATTCTTAGAAACGACATCGAGTATTGATGAGTGCCGAACATGGAATTCCGTCATCCATCGCCCAGTCCTGAATGTTTCTGCTACAGAACGACCGCCGTGGATTGGTCATTTTAAGCGGTGAGTAATATTGCCACAGACGTAATAATATTAGATTCCGAACACTAATTATAGGTGTAATCGTCAAAAAAATTAATTAATGAAGTACCGGGTACAATCCAGTGCTTCATTAATTAAAGTGTACTGCTGAAGATTTTTTGGTAAACGCATGCATGGATATCATTGTCTACGCGTGGGTTACGACCAGTCCACGGAAGCTATATTGTACCATACCAACCCTTCCCGTTTCCCACCCAGACAAAAAATGTTTGAACGTGACTCGACGAGTATTTTCGTTCAAATTGAGAACCCTTTCCATGCTCAGTTTACGAGAATTGGCAAATCCCCATTGCTGCTGTCCGGCAACTGTCTGTGCGAGCACCATGCGCACTATGGAGAGGAAATACTTTCAACAATGGATTTTTTCATTTTATTACTCTTTCCCCGTGTTGACTCTATTTTGCCTTTGAGTTCATACATAAACGCACTAAAAACGCACAGGCACACCTGCCCATGTATTTCTAAGAAATTCTTACGTACACACAACTGAGCAAGAAAAAATGCATGGTGGTAGTTTGTGTGTTTAAGGACCCTTTGTGCTGTACTATTGGACGTGTGAACATACCACACTAAATATCTCGACCCACGCAATATCAAAAAGCAAGTAGAATTCTTCTGTAATTGTCATCATATCCTACTCAAAGTTTGCTAAGCACCAAGTATATCCAAATACCTGTTTTATGTTATAGTTGAAATATTGTAATGAAAAGTGTATATATTTTTTATTTAATTACATCTTTAATGATTTAAGTACAGAAGTTAAGATTTTAGTTGTGTTTGACATTATTTTTTAGCTTTTGAATACGATAACCACGGAAAATGGATATTATTGGTAAAAGAGGAAATTTTTCAATTTGCCAAAAAGTTGACGGAGCGAACTGGTATGGGTTCAATATCGAGTATGAGACTCATTACTGCTAATTACAGCTTGGCAACGCTTTCTCGTGCTCCCAGTAAGGTTCCTGGTGGTCTTTTGTGGGATGTTGTTCCATTCTTGGACCAGCATGGCACCAAGCTTCTGGACAATTCTTGGCTGGATTGGACGGGCTGAAATTGCAAGCTGCAACTCATTCGAGACATGTTCGATTGGATTGAGGTCAAGGGATCTTGCTGGCCAGTCCATACGCTCAGTCCCCTCCCTCTACCGGTGCTCCCCGGCTGCATGGGCAACATGAGGATGGACATAATCGTCCATCAGAATGAATCTATCATACACTGCACCTGCATACAATCTGACGTGGACACCCAGGATCTCATCAATATACCGTTGTGCAGTCAATGTACCGCGTTCAAGGACACGGAGCTCTGTACGTCCATCCCTGCTGATACCGCCCCAGACCATTATTGACCCTCCACCATAGCGGTCATGCTCAGCAATGTTGGCTGAATGGAATCGATCTCCTGGTCTTCTCCATACCCTAGCACGCCTATCTGTGTGGTCTTGACAGTACCTTGACTCATCTGTAAAAAAGACAGGTCGCCAATCTTCTCTGGTCCATCCAACGTGGTCCATGGCCCATTCATATCGTGCCTGGCGGTGGTTCTGGGACAGCGGAATGCAAATGCATAGTCTTCTCGGTCGGAGACCACCTTCGTGCAACCTTGCCCGGACAGCCTGCGTCGAAACATTTACCCCGGATGTATTCTGAAGGTCACTGCGAAGCTGGGTTGCTGTGGCAAAGCGGTTCCTACGGGCTTGAATGATCAAAAATCAGTCTTCAACTGCAGATGTTGCCCTGTCTCGCCACCACCATGCCGTCTTGCTGGTGTGCCATACTGCCGAAATCTTTCCCAGACTCTGGTGATCACCGTATGGTGCACACCAAGGGTTTCACCAACCGGACGAGGGGTAACCCCTTGCTACACCATCCCTACAGCCCGCCACATTTTTGCTGCAGACAAATGTCTTCTTACCTTTGCATTTGCCATATTCAATCATTAAATCACAAGGGTTTGTGTTGAAATGAAGACTGAATGCAATACACATGTCATGTACATGTAGACAGTACACAAAAACATCATGAAAATCAAGGGGTGCATGCTTTCCATGGCAGTCACGAAAAGTTTGCCTGTCAAGAGAGCTGATGTAAATACTGGGGACCATCTCAATATATGCCTCAGTCATATCCACCAAAAATATCGCAAGTATGTCACAAGCAAATTTCACAATGAAGTGTCAAATATTTGGTGCTTAACAAACTTTGAGTAGTATATTTTGCCTCGTTCTTGGGCTATATACAGCTGTACACCGACCACAAAGACGTACATATCTTCTTTTCACACCCATACTGTGCTCAGGAAAACACGGAATAATTAAATTATGGAACCACATTTTAGGTGTTTCTGTATCCATTTGCCATTATTATCGTTGTGTTCAAATTGTTGTATCAGAGTGGTTGTTTTCTTAGGCATTATCTCAACTCGTCTTCGTCCTTCATCCGTTTGAGATAGGTCCTTCAAAACAAGAGCTCGACTCTGATGCAACATTTTGTACATAAACACAATGATAATAATATACAGTTGTGATGCGGTTTGTGAGTTGTAAGTGCATTCTTTTCTTTTTAGAGGCACGGCCATTTTGTTTTATAAACACATTGAACTGTCTCGTTATTTCGACATCCAGTAGCTGGCTTTGTTCATAATGAGGCATCAGTATGACTAACAGCTGAAATTTCCGGTCAAAGTGAATGTATCTCCATTTATTACCACGATATGGTCGAGGTGGTCAATCAGAAAGCATTTGTACATGGGTTGGCGTTATCGATCGCATTTTTTGCTCCATATTTGACAATATTTGTTTAGCCATTCGCTGAGTCGAAGATTGAAACGTTTACATGCTTGATTAATTTATTATAATCTCATCATCTTAAAATCTGTTTCTCAGCACCTACCTCCCCCACCCCCCTCCCGCATAGTCCTTTGGCTGCCGCATGCTCTCTTTTTATTTTTATAACCAATAAATGGTTTATGTCTGATATTTTACCCAAGTTAATAGAATTGATAAATTTGTCCCTTGAGTGCAACAAGGTTTTGCAATGCTTTAGCATTGCAAAGCCTTTTTACACTCAACGGACGAAATACACTACCGCACTTGTTGCTTTTGTGTAGATTATGAGGCCTAAAACAAACCAAGAACATCAACTTTTGATGACGAAGAAATAATTACAAAAATAAAGAATAACATAAAATCCGCCAACCCGCCCGCATGCTATTTTACCAAAAAATGGCCTGATAAACAGAAAATCTACTTTGTGGGGCCTTATTAAGACGTTAATTTTCTCGAGTACTTGACCGTGTGGCGTTATCTCCCCTCGGTTGAATCACTATAACTGGCAGACTGTTGTAATTTCATGTCTGCAGTTAGATAGAAGTACAGTAAATGATCAGCCATTCGACGCGGAGTAAATGCTTGTAACATTTACATTCTAATGTATTTTATTATAACCTCGTACAAGTGTAAACGCTGAGATTAAAATATTGTTATTTAATAAGATGTTAAATCTTCTCCAGTATTTGTCTGTGAAGCATTATTCGATTGAATAACAAGACTTTTCAGACTGTTGTAATTTAAGTTTAGCAGTTAGATAGACGCAACGTCAGCGAAATCTGTTGGACAGGTGCGTACCAACTCATATTTGTGTTTATTATAGATGTACCCCAGACATGTTTATTGATGTTTGTTGCCAATCAATGGAGTGGTTTGATAACCAGCTGCGTAATAGCTACTTATCAATGTTCGATGGTTCTGTTCAGGCATTCAGACTTGTTCTATGAGATAGGCTTCGACATGGGGTCATCCTGCATTCTAAGTACTGTTTAGTCCAATAAACAGACTTAAAATGACGCGAGCAAAATCGCTTTTTTGTTTGCTTTGGGAATTATGAGAAATATTAAGAATTATGTGGTTTTCTTTCGTGATACATAGCAAACTGTATGCTGCAATGCGATATACTCTTTGAATTATACTATTCAAAACAAGTAGGGGATATTGATAAAAGTGAGAGATATGAAGAAATATATTTATATTTTCATCTAAAAGACAGTTGAGGCATGGCACTGTAACATCTGGTGAATGATTTCAGCGATAGTTGGGCGTCTGACAAGCACACATTCCACGAACTGAGCTGTAGAAGACATGGACGGTCAGTCAGAGAATTTACCACATTATGTCCAAAACACCAATACCAAGTAACTCATCCTCTGTTCGCGAGACAAGCGCGGATCTGACATGGCATACTCCCCACCCAACGTCCAATATCAGCTTGACTGATGTTATTTCATTCTTCCTGCAGTGCAGCGCAGAGTTCCTGGACATTGATAGTGGGCTGTTGGCGTTGTCGTAGGCGCCTACCAAGCATATCCCAGACGTGTTCGATTGGTAAAAAGTCTGGACTTAGTGCTGGCCAAGGCAGGGTAGTGATGTTCTGCTCCTGAAGGAACTATTTAGCGACACGGGCCCTGTGTGCTCTTGCATTGTCATCTTGGAAAATGAATCGACGGCCGTGACGTCACATAAATGGGACCACATGAGCTGTTAACATGTAGTCACGATAGTACTGCCCTGTGACGCGCCCTTGGATGACATGTAATGCTGTTCTGTTTGTCATGGCTATGCCTCCCCTCATCATAACCGATCCACCGCCAAAACGATCGTGTTGCCTAACGGTTACGTAATGGCATCGTTCGTTCCTCCGCCGCAACACTCTGTTTCGCCTGTCGTGGAAGACGAGAGTGAACCTCGATTCATCGGAAAACATGACGTTGCTCTACCGACGATTGTCCCAGCGTTGTCGTGCTCCACACTAATTACGCCTTGCTGCGATGTGACGTTCAGTCAAACGTGGAATTATTCAATGTCGTCGAGCGTACAAATTCCAGTTGTGTAGGCGATTTCGGATAGTCTGACCACTGACTCGCACATCTGTCACTCGGTGCAGCTGCTGTCCAATTTCTAGGCACTTTGATGGCGGTTACGTAATGCTGTGATTCGGATGAAACGATCCTGGTTAGCAGCTGTCACCCTTGGACGACCTGGCCGACATATGTCATCATCATTGCCTGTCTGACTGTAGCGTGACCACAACCTGCTAATCACCGATTGAGTAACGTTGAGAATTTGAGCCACTGCAGTCTGTTTGTTGCCAGCTTCCAACATGCCAACGGCACGTAAACGTGTCAGTCTTCGCATACCTCGAAAGTTACGTTTCGACCAGAAACTGTGGATAAACAAGTTTATGCCAAGAAAAAAACGATGAGATCTCCGAAAAAGGCCGTCCAGTACAAATGAAAATTTCAAAACGTACCCCACAGACATTAATGTGGCGCTCGTGCGAAAAAACTGCACGAAGTTATCGTGGGCCGGTAACATTCATGATCCACACTAAACTTGGTAATATATTGATGTGTCCAATCACGCATATCAAATACCATTTTCCGAAAATATCAACATCAGTTTGGATATCCCCTACTTTTGTGAATAGTATATAATCAGTATCAGCACCCGCCATCTTCTGGATGATGATGAATAATGCTTAATAAAAAGAAAAGAAAAAAATGAATATTGAAATTTTCAAATTTTCTGACGCCACACAATCGCCGATCGTTTTTTAAAGAAACATACGTTGTTGTCAGTGAAAAATTGAGAAGTTCATGATGTGCACATTTTTGGCAACAATACAAATTGAATATTTTACAATATATTTTATTTATATTGATACAAAACAAGTGCCGCAATTGTAGTTTTCCTGCTTGGTAAACACCATGACGTTTGATGAAGTGGAAGCTGTTACATTCTTTAGGCTTTTCCCTCTGGAAAAGACTATTGTTTTTCTACGGATTATTATTTTTTTGGGGGGTTTTTTTGGGGTTTTTTTTTTTTTTTTTTTTTTTTTTTTCCACACATTTTTGTCCGTACGATTCCGAAGCCATTTTCGAACCGATTTTCACACAATTTGGCACACGCATAGATTGGCAAAAAATCTAAAAATGTACCGAAGCGGAATTTTCGATTTAACCCTTATTTCGCCAGAATTGGCAAAAAACTGCCAAAATTGGGGTTTATCGGCACTTTCTCGAAACACGTCTTTAGGATTTTTTTTAAATATTCATAATTACTAGACCTGCCTATGACACAACCTTTGATACACACGACATATTAGGCGATGCATATGGTAACCCTCCACAGGCTGCCAAACATCGAAATTTTGATGAAATGGGCCGGTTTCAGACCCCCACAGCACCCAAACGATACCCGAGAGGTAAACATAACTTCCTTAATTGGAAGTGGAATTCACCGAGGATCATTTTTGTAAGTAATAAGGGTGTCCAGAAAACCAAGTGTTAACCCGTTTTGGGCTGGTTAAACAGCAATACCCCCAAAAAGCTCAAAACGTCATGTTTTCCGTGGATTTCTCTAAACGAGTCTTGTAGATTTTCAAGAAAAATTGGTCACTCTCAGGTATTGGTGGGACATTACAAGTTGCATGGATAAAATATTCCGGTCAGCATTAGTTAACCCTCCCCGAGCTGCTAAACGTAAAAATTGTGATAAAATGGGCTGTTTTTAGACACCAACAGCACCCAAACGATATACCACAGAGAAAGAGGCCTTCATTTATCGGACGCAAAATTGATCGGAAAATATTTTCGAAAGTGGTAAGGGTATTCAAAATTTGACGTCTTAACCCATTTTGGGCTGGTTAAAGAGAGATACCCATTAAAATCTTAAAATACCTGTTTTCTGTGGATTTCTCTAACAACATCTTGTAGGTTTTCAAGAAAAATCGGCTATTTGCAGGTCTTGGTGTGACATTACAAGTCGCATGAACAAAATACTCCGGTCAGCATTAGTTAACCCTCCCCGGGCTGCTGAAGGTCAAAATTGCGATAAAATGGGCTGTTTTTGCACACCAACAGCACCCAAAGGGTACACCACAAAGAAAAGTGCCTTCTTTTATTGCGCGTACAATTTATACGGAAACATTTTTGTAAGTAGTAAGGGTATTCAAAAGTCGACGTCTTAACCCATTTTGGGCAGGCTAAAGAGAGATATCCCTTGAAAGCTTTAAATTCCCATTTTCTGTGAATTTCCCTAACGGTAACTTGTAGGGTTTCAAGACAAATTGACTATTCGTAGGTCTTTATGTGACATTACAAGTTGCATGGACAAAATACTCCAGTGAGCGTTTTTTAACCATCTACAAGCTGCCAAGCATCGTAATGTTGTTAACATGGGGCTGTTTTCAGACACGCACAGCACCTAATGTACACCTGAGAGATAAACATAATGTCCATTGTTTGAAGTGGAATTCACAGAGGTCCATTTTTGTAAGTAATAAGGGTATTCAAAAAGCCAAGCGTTAACCCCTGTTGGGGAGGTTAACAGGGATAACCATCAAAAGCTTAAAAAATCGTTTTCCCTGGATTTCTATAAACATTTTGTGGGGTTTTCAAGAGAAAATGGCCGTTGATAGGTCTTGGTGTCATATGACCAGTTGCATGGATCAATTATTCTGGTAGGCATTTGTTAACCCTTCATGGGTTGCTAAATGTAAAAAAAATGAGGAAATAGTCTGTTTTTGGACACCAACAACATCAAATGGAAATGCCACAGAGAAACGTAACTTCTTTTACTGGACGCAAAACTGATAGGGAAACATTGATATTGATATTAACCCATTCTACCATTAATGATGGGTTTTATCTAACCATTTTTTTATCAAACCCAAACCGAGTCATTTGAGACTACTATACTCACCTTTCTCATAACATCAATGAAGGAACTTTAGTGAGACAGTTAAAAACAATTCATCAGACACTGTGGGGACAAGAAAAATCATGGAATCTAATCGGGAAAAGCCATGATTCTCCAGAATCATAAAGTCTAGTTTCTCTTTACAATTGTTCTCGTAAATCTTGATTTTGTTTCCAGAGGATAACAGAATGATGCAGTTATATGATAAATAAAATAAAAATATAGTACGTAAAAATATTATTTTTTTTATTCCACTCGTGGCATTTTGTCTGCTAATGAAATCACACCATGATTGTTTTCAGGCACTGCGAAATTTCTGGAAATACCACGCGTGGAATCCGGCCTACGCATAAAAACGTCATTTGAGAACGCACCTAATTGGTCGATACGCATCTGAGTGATGTTATGACCCGAATGATATGCTTCGACAAAAAGTGTCAAGCAAGAAAGAAAACAGACAGCCGAAAGTGATATTTTTATTTAAAAATATAATCTTCATTCAGACCAGGTTTAATCGTAATATAATAAATACAGAGCACGACGTGGGTAGTGTACGAGGTACATGAATCAACCACCATGAGGCCGTTGATTCAAGTCAACCGTGCACCACCTCCGTTACGTTCTGTCTTATTGATACTTTAACCAAATCGTCATGACTCGTGACTTAAATAATTAATGCTGCAGGCGGGATGAAACAATTAGTTTACACACACTGTATCTTTATTCTGTATAAAACACGGGTTTAAGGTCATTGGACGTTATGGGTTCCGGCCAGGAACATGATACGTCATAATGTCATTAAATAGGATGGCTCTCGGTAAATGTGTGCGGTAGACCAATCATTATTTTCAACGTGCAGCCTCGAGGCTGCACGTTGAAAATAATGATTGTTCTACCCCAAATAATGAATAAGGACTCTTCTAATTGCTGCCATTGAACTGGCATGGAAGACACCACCTGAGTTAAAAGGTTAACACGTACCGTACCAGTACTCCAAATTTGTCATGTTGTTTCTTCCAAATCCCGAATCGGAAGCTAAGGACCTCCATCTGACATACCAACTGTTTGTGTGACACAAGTCAAATCAACAAATCTAGTCTTTTTGGAAGGTACATGATTATAGCAAGAATAATTTGACAATTAAACGCCATTTGACAATTAAACGCCAATTCTGACGGAAAGGTCTCGACTGGAAAAATCACCGTGGAGAGGGGTGGAGATCGCACCCACTAATCCACATACATTCACTCCTAAGTGATGAGCCTGAGCCATGGTATTAATTAAGAATGGATGATATCGGTAAATGTTCATGTAAAGCACGATTATCACAATTATCAACCTTCTCAACCATCATGCGCTTCTTTGCATTTCTCCATGCCCCCACTGTGATTTGAAAAATGGCCGTATCTAGTTTTCATTTACAAGAAGGTCAATTAATAATTAAATCCTGTAGCCCCTCTGGCCTGTAGGTTTAAATTATTACTGACCCACTTTGCCAGTTTGGGGCCACATGTCTTGTTCGCTCACGAACTATCAAATTTCGGAAGGAAATTATGTTAACCATTTAAAACGAAAATCCGTTTTTCCTGTTCGGGATTGTGCCCCGACCTGAATTCATAAAGTAGACAGTTGCTCAGCGAATCTGTGTTGGAGACAAATCAAGATTTTTAACGTGCAGCCCTCAAGTAATGGATATAGACTCTTCCAATGGAGGACGCGGAACTGGCGTGGTAGATAGCAACAGTGTTCAAATGGTTAACGTGTTCTGAGCGTTGAAGAGAAATATAACGTAATTGTTTCCACCTACTATACGCTATTTCTGGAAGTAACGCTATTTATTTTAGCAGTGAACTATTATTTTATTGCTGAATCGAGGAAACAGTTGTGTCAGGTTTATTTAAATAATGTTTGTATTGAGGTGGACCGGTAATGGAGATTCTAACGGGAAATGCAGATAAAACTAGAATGCGTTTTCATTGTAACTTGTACGCAATGAAAACTATACAATATTCGGGCAATTTGATATCAAAACAAAGCATATAGTTACCGCAATCGTGTATACAGAAACGCATTCGACAGCATCCAGTCTTTCAATGCACTTATGTGTCTTTTCTGTCCTAACCTAACCGGGAATAACACTCATGCATAATTATGTTGTATCCAGATCTCAGGTCACCAGTCCTATTCTGAAAGGAAGTCGAGGAACCAGTCTTACCCTTAAATAGTCCATCGCCTATGTTTAGATTTAATCGTCTGGAATATTTCGGTTAGTCGGAAAAACGTCTGAACTGAAATATTCCATCCGACTGAATCTAAAAATGTCATACACATACATTTTCTCTGAAACAACTCTAGAAATATTTCTCATTCGAGAAATGGATTTTCTGAAACAGGGACGATGTCTTTTTCGAAAAACGTTGAAGAGCAACAAAAATTGCATTGCAAGGATTTACTACACACTGCAAAAAATATAGGTTCTCTTTAGAACCAAAACTGGTTCTAATCTTGTCCCTGAGATGGAACCAGTTCTGTTTAAACAGTATTTATTTCAAATCAAATAACTTTATAAAGATTAACATTAAATATTAACAGAATTAAACATAAATTGAGGGGGTTTCAGCCGTAAGTTTAGAGCTTATACGAGGTTGTCTCAAATCAATATTAAGCAAAGGAGATATGAACAGTTGGCATCTCGAACCAGTTTTGGTTCTGTACAGAACCAAAACTGGTTCGATATGCCAACTGTTCATATCTCCTTTGTTTCAAAATGTATGGCGACTGCGTTGAATAAGCTCCAAGTTTACTGCTGAATCTACCTCAGTTCATGTAATATTCTGTTAAAATTAAATGCTAATCTTGGTAAATTTATTTGATTTGAAATAAATACTGTTTAAACAGAACTGGTTCCATCTCAGGGACAAGATTAGAACCAGTTTTGGTTCTAAAGAGAATCTATATTTTTTGCAGTGCATGATCTTATCAGATTTCAGCTGCTACAAGTTTCTTTTGCTAAAGATCCATTCAAACTTCTGTACTCTTATGTAGGAATGTTGAGACTTCAAGCTTCAAGATTTGTTCACATATTTCAACTAGATATATAACTTGTTTAGCTTTAATTCTCTGTGCTCGTTGTGTTAAGTCGCACAATGTTGAATATGGTAAATTCCTATTTGCATTATTGGAAGAGAGAAAAAAATAATCAATCGATCGAAAGAAAGCAAACATGGCGTTTAATTATTTATTTATTTATTTATTAAGGTTTAACGACACTTTAACAGCCAATGACAATTCGTGTCGGTGACAGTTTTACGGGTGGAGGAAGCTGGAGAACCCGGAGAAAACCACCGAGCAACGACGAACATAATATGGCGTTTGAGAATGCCGTGTGACAAGGTGGTGCGAATTAACTCTTACGCGTTGAGTATTTTAAAGATATTTTCCATGAAATATAGTCATGGCTGCCAAACAGCAGCCATGACTAGATTTGATGAAAGATCATCTAAATTTAACTGAAACAATTGTTCGTGAAAACATTCATTCATTTTACATAGAGTAAATTTGATTAAATGTGCTCAAATTATACTTATCTAAGTGGCAAGAGCAATTTGGTACTCGGCAGGAATATCTGCCAGCAACACCCAAGGAGTTAACCATGGCATTTGGCAATATCGTGGTAAGAGCCATTGCCCACTGGCACTAATTTTAACCCATTGAAGCAGAGGAGCTGCTTTTCTGATCCAGGAAAATGATACGTCATAATTTCATTTATTATGAACACTGGGGTAACTGCTGAGTGAATGTGTGGGGTAGACCAATCAATATTTTTAACAAGCAGCCACGAGGCTGCACGTTGAAAATATTAATTGGTCTTCCCCCAAATAATAAAAATGGACTCTTCCAACTGCTGCCATTGAACTGACATGGAATATACTACTCAGGTTTAAAGGGTTAAGACAGCCTTTTTGTCGATTGTTGTTCCCATGTACTAATAGCGCACCGAAATGCATAGCTACATGAATAAAAAGTCGGGAAACTTCATAACATGGATGGCAGACTTGGGCCCCACCAATCGTCGGTATCTGTAAGCAGTTAGGGGTCAGGCCGATCAATATCACATTTGCAGGTAGTTGGACATATGATTGTGCGGTGTTAGAATCAGCGGTCAACAAATTTCAACTTACTATACAACTCTGTCGTTCGAAGAACGTCTGAACGTATCGTTTTCTCTCATAATTTAGTGAGACAAATAAACTATTCACAGTGCACTGTATTCGGCATTCTTTAAGCCTTCTCCTTTGAGACATACCAAATAGCGTACTATCTTGTGTGGTAAAACGTGTCTAGCAATTGAAAAGGTGAAAAATGGAGATTTATTCCAACCTCGAAGCACGCCATATTCACGGAAGTCTTTGGCAAACATATATTTATGTCTCGTTTGCGCAAGCGAATCATCTATGTAATGTGACTCCATCAATATTACATTCCACTACATAAAATAAACGGAATAGCAAAAATATGATAATCGGGTAGAAAACAGTGATATTTTTGTAATATGGCGAATATGGATATTTACATAACTAGTGATGAGGACTGGGAAATATACCGATAATAATGGTTCACAGCGACCTGATATTTATTCCATACTCCGACATGGAATGTATGTTAATTGTTACTGTCCGCAATTTTGTTTTATCCCAAAAATCGCAGTCTGAATTCGTCGAGTTTGCACTCTGTAAGGTTAGTTTTCGGTTCATAGCGCCTGAAAGCAGGAAGAATTGTAAACGCGCCCACATATGTCGAAAGAAGTAAATCAATAAGATTACTCCCTGTGCATTGCATTATTACTCGTCTGCTTTTTTAACCCTTTACCTAACATGAAAAGCAGACGACACTTGAAAAAATAATTCTTGAATAACTAATTTTTTTCATTTTTTGTCTCAAAAACATAGGTTATGAACCCACGTTGTAACGAGCTCGACGAGCTCGTTCCAACGAGGGGTCATAACCTATGTTTTTGAGACAAAAAATGAAAAAAATAATGAAAATTAATAGGCGATTTTTGAGAATAGCGCTGACCGGTTTTGGCCGTTACGTTAGGCAAAGGGTTAAAAACAAATGCGCGTCGATAGGATAATTTAACCGCAACTGATGAAAGAGAGAATGAATTTCCGGTGAGAAAAATGGCTAGCATACTAATATGTTACGGAACTTTTATTTTGTTGTGGACACAGTGTCACATGAAACTCAGCGCGAACAATACAAGAACCGACTAAAGCTTCGCCAACTGTTGTTCTCACGTCGCCACATGTAACACCGCATCCGTCACCTGAACGTCCTTTACTGTAATTTATAATATAACCACGCCCGGTTGAAGACCGTGTTTCCTTTACCTTACATATTCAGGCAGATGCGGGTTAATGTTGTTGATTTGTTGTTGATTTAGTTCGTATTTAACCAACTGTATCTTGTTGTGGAAATATTAGAAATTCAAGGAGTAAACTTTATCCATAATGCAGCTAGGAATTAAACTAATGCTATCGTGTTTGAGCTCTGTGAAACAAGATTACATTGGCTGGATTCAAAATTGGTCTATCGGAAAATGTTAAACTTCAAATGTTGTATATCGTGAACACTTTCAAAATGAGAATCGAACGCATATGAAGTTCTCAAATTTCAAATCTATTCTTCAAAGCAATGGCGTCCTGGGGTCCTTGGTACCCCTTTAGAATTATAGCCCTACAATCGTCTCCAATATAGGGAAACACGATATAAATGCCTCAAATTCACTCTCAGAGCACAGAATTTTGCAAACGGTTTTTGGGGAGGCATAGTCTTAACGAGGAACCTCCGGTCGTTACCCCTTCCTCCCACTTCACTGGGGGGAAGTGGAAGGAACGAATGACGACCGGAGGGTCCTAGTTCTTATCAGGGTAAGCCCGACCCCCCACAAAGGTTTTCCAAATAGCGTGTTTTGCCCCACCACAAGACTGCACCGGACACCCCCTATTATAGAATACTGGCTACGCGCCTGCTTCAAACTTGCTTTAAATATTTCTATTCACGAGAGTTACAGTACGTGGAGAGTGGATTGTAACTGAAACACCCGCGGAGTGGTGCATCACCCAAAGTATCACTTTCAAATTCTGTACATATGGACAAAAAACACAAGCAAAGTTTCAGCCAATGGACCTCCGGGTTTAACCAGGAGGTCCATTGGCTGTAACTTTGCTTGTTATGGTTATGCTTCGCAACAAATTTGCCATTATTGCTCGAGTGGAATCTCCACCCTGCGGGTGATTTAATGATAATACACTCTCCACGTACTGTACTTGATTTTTCTGCAGGTATCATGAAAACAACTTCAATTCAGATTAAGTAGAACATCTTAGGGAAAATGTTTCATTCCCCCCGACACACACAAAATGCACAAGAAGACACAAAATAGGTCGAATTTGGGTAACTTCATCTCTCTCATCTCAATTTATAATTCACGATCTGAAATTTCCAGCAATTCTGTGATGTCAAAATTTCGCAGCTGGTTGTGTAACGTTTCGCAACGTCCTCAGTTGGGGAATTGCTGAATCGATGTGATGCATTCATTTAAAATCAGTTACTAGATACTCGAGATATTTGAATCAGGGACGCATGATGGTTCTTGGAAGCGATCGCATATCAAGAATGCACCTTGACGTTGTATTAAGTAATAGTGGTGTGATCACAAATCAGAGATTATTAATTTGGGGTATTCAAAGAGGACAGGAAAAACAAAATAATTTCACCTGTGAAGTTTTGCAAATGTGTGCGTTTTTCGAATAATGTAGCAAACCTTATTTGCAGATGAAAACCTTATACAAACGAGTTGCGGTAATTTCGGAAAACATACTTCCATGAAATATATATTTGGTAAAATACATTTTTGGAAGTTAGTAGTTGTTCCTAATCCTAATTTGGAGTGCAGGAATTGATATGAATATCTCCAACAAAACGTTATGAAGTTGTTAGGGGCAATGGTGCGGTCTGAGGGCTACAATCTAATCCCCAATTGTCCCCCGACAAGCCATACTATTTCCTCTAGTCCCTAAGCACTAGTTTCCTGACCAGTAGTCTTCAATCACTGGAAATCCCAAAAATATGCGTATGTGTCCATGTTTTTGGAGGCACATTTCGTCCAGTCACATAAGCTCACCCCGGTCTTTCAAGCATGTGACTATGCATCACATGTTCTGTGTCGAATAGGCAGTTATTAGGAAAAAATCACACTGATGTCGGACTGAATCTACCAAGTGGTGGGGAAAGGTCAGCACTTTAGATAGCTGGAACTACATCAAATGGTAGGGTCAAAAGTATGCTATCCGGACACACACCCTCTTCACATTATCCCTATTCATTTTTGTCGGGTTTAACCCCTTTACAAACAGACTATAACGCCCGCAAAGAAACGAAATAATTTTTAACATCCTCGAAGGTTCCTCATATGAAAAAGAAAGTAATTTATTTCATATTCTCTTACTTTGTCAAAACGTCCCTAAATTAGATTATTTTGTACTTTTACGTTCAACCAAGGAAGTTGTTTCCTACTTCCCGTTTTGTCCCTGCGTGAGCAGTGACCATTGCTGGATACGTTTTGTCAAATGTTGGGCAGGGCTCAAAATAAGCAGTGTCGCGTCGCTTTTTGCTATGCAAAACTTGCAAAAAGCTACACAATGTTCAATTATGTATAGCATTTTGCGATACAAGATAATCAACTGCAGCCTATTGTATCGCAAAATGAAAATGAAAATGTGCAAACAAATTTGAAAACTAGTTCACTGATGCTTTACTTCGGATTGTGGAACATTCCAGGCAAAACTCAGATTAACTCTCCATCAAGCATCATTAGCAACTTCATATGTAAGATGAATTCTATTGGTTCAAGCCCATCAAATTAAAAATCCAAACTTCCATTTTGAGAACTCTGTTAAACAACCAAGACGTCATTTGAAAATATCCAAGTCCATGCAACCCTTAAAGGCAGTTCAGTTAAAAAAAAACATAGTAAATGTTCCATGTGTTGCAGGTCATTTGGAAATACCCAGAAATGGATGGAAACTATTCTATCTCCTTAGAATAATTCAATACAAAACAGCATAACATAATTCTGGTATACAAAAATAGCTATGGAATTTTTACAAAATGCTATTCATTTTTTTGGAAATTTGTAGCATTTTGCTGCGCATAGAAAAAAAGTTATTTTGAGCACTGATGTTGGGGGGTCGTTTTGAGCAACAGTCGGGAACAATTTGGTGCGGAGGATTTAACCGGCACCCATTCGTTCGTGTATTGATGATTTAAAGGCGACTGGTGTGAAAAGCAACATGGAACTATGAATATTACAAACTGAGGTACTTGTGAATGTTAAAGTTCTTGAAAAGTGCCTATATAGTTAGTAGTGGAAAAAACAAAATTCCACATATTAGGAGGACCCAAGTAAAAGAACTATTGCGATTGTCGATCATTTACTGATTCATTATGGCTACACATTTTGATAACTTTTATGCAGTATGCGTTTGAGGTTCATTGCTACACCTATCAAATTGATGATTTTATTGACTACAGTTAAAACTAGAAGTCCTGTCACGAACTGCGCGCTTATCTAGGCTTAATTGTGCGTATGAATTGCGCGCAATTGTCATATCGAATGGCATCCAAAGCACGGCAGGTTCTCCTGGTTACTTATAGCAAACACGGGCAATGTTTCTGCCAATGGACCTCCAGTTGAGTCTGAATTATTATCTTACCTCACCCTAAACCCGCCCCTCCCCCTAAAGCATGCTCGATAGTTCCAGAGCATATTCTGGTAGCACCGAATAGCGCCAAAACTATTCGCATTATGTTACTATTTTTAGCTGTTTTGCTAATCCCAAATACTTCTAGACAACGTTCTCCCTCAGATTTTTGATTCTACATAATTGTAATGGAGTAGAAAAACCTTCCAAGTACAATAATTTTATAATCAAACCTATAATACAGTCCGCCGTAGTAATACAACTATATTTGTTATCATTTCCAATTCTACTAGAGGTACTTCTGGTAACGGCCTCTGTTTTCTAAACAGCTCAAGGCTTTAACTTCTTGGTTCCGAACCTATAACTTCTAGTTTACACTTAGATTATCTCATGGCCTTCGTGGTTCAAATGTGGTCCCCAACTTCTATAACATCCCATCGCCTTCTTAGCACTAAAACGACTTCCACTGATTTGTCCATATTCACATCTATCTACGCTATGGTCAGCTTCCACTGTCCTCATACAGCTGTCAACACTATCTGTCCTCTGTTCATCTGCTACTACCACTATCGTCTACCAGTACTACAGTTTCCTACTACTTACCTATACTGTTCCCTCCAATCTCATCAATGATTTCTAGTAAGACTGTCTCTTTCCAATTCACTACCAGCTTTTACTACTAGTCTTGCAAACCTGAAAAGTGCACAAACACTATAAGGTATCCCTCAAATTATCTTCTAGTAGTAGCACTTCTAACAATGCCTTCTACATCTGCTTGTACTTATTACTCCACTATCCAATAATGACCAGAACAATTTCGATGTATATCACTGTCTCCTCTCAGAATAAGCTCTATGCCCAACCATGCTAACCGAACATTTTATAAGGTACTAATTACTAACTTTAGACCCCAAAACATGTACTGCCTATCAGTCATATGATTGATGCCCACTACTATTCCTTCTAACATAACTGATCTTCTCCTGGTGGATCTACGAATACCACTGGCCGATTTATGGAATTGATCTGGAATCCCATTTATGGAATACCACATTTGGTACCAACTTGTGGAAGCCCTTTCTAATATTTGACTATGCCTATAAAACCCCCTTTTCATTGTAAGTGTCTTATAATGTGCTGCGTGTGTTGTGCGCTCATTGTGTATACGTACATATCAGAACACACAATATGTACCCATGTGCCGCATACGCTGTGCGCACACTGTACACTAGGGTCCAGCGAACGTTCGAGATTCGATTCGATTTCGAATGTTATCACCGATCGATTCGACTCGAAACCATTTCGATTATTCGACAAATCGAATCCTGGAGAGATTTGAATTTCATACAATTCTTTAATGTTGACTTTCGGAAGATAGCAATGCACCCTGCAGTTTCTGATGAATAAGACTGAACGTATCAAGATTCTAACTAAATAGCACAAATTCAGTCTGAAAATTCATAAAAATGACATTTGAAGCGACAGTGGAGACGGCGCCACGGCTCGTTGGCACACTATATTACCATTAAAGTACACCAAGATACCGTCTAAATTTTCTTGTTGCATTCAAAGGACGATAAAAGACTTTTTTCTTCGCCCACCTTGATGATACCTGTCAATTTTCTAATGGTCTAGTATGCCTGTTGGTATTGGGCACGGAGATAGACATCACCAGTAGGCCGTAGTATCGAAACAATTGAATTGCATTACCCCAAGAAATAAGACAATCGAGTTCACTGAATAACTTTGTCAAATATTTTAATAGTGGCGCATGTAGACCACCTATGTACTTTCACAATGGCGATAGAGCCGTCAATATTATACACTGCAAGTTGCGGAATTCCTGTAGCGACCTAAATTATGATAAATACTCCAACTGAAGACGCGAACCATTACTTTTTCGACTGTAAGACTGTAATAACTATTCAAACGAAAGACTAGTCCTACAGAGAAATCTTGCGCATCTTACAATAAAATCGATCAACGATCTTCTTTATGGTATTCCCAACCTACCAGAATCCGTCAACATCCACCTTTTTCGGAGTGTACAAAATGTCATTAAGGCCACGAAGAGGTTTTAAGACTGGACCGTAATCAAGCAGACTAGTCTGACAACATCTTCCCAGCCAAATGTCCTATAACATGAGTGTCCATTTTCACTTCCATTTTCTTCAGTCACGGCTTTGTGCATTCCGCGTGTTTGTCCTATATGCCCTGGCTATAGCAGTGGTAACGGGGCCCCGTCTAAATCGCGGTTCCGCTGGAATCGCGATTGTGCAGTAATATGACACGTTGGCTAGTTGACCAAGTCCAGCAGTGTTGTAATGTGGCAGTTCACCTTTCACCTTTCCGCTCTCCTCCCTCTCACCTATCTGTTCTGACTCTTGTAAAGTCGAACACTTACCAGCATCCATCTTGAAGAGTGTACATACACAATATTGTTTTAATTATTCATAAGTTTGCTTTGCCATTGCATGCACATTTTGGTAACTTTTTGTAAATATTTGTAAAGATAATTTGAAATTTTCAAATGTATATTAAAGAAAGGATATTATCTAAGTGCTCGGCACTTGTTATCCAATCCATTTTGTTATAACAAATAAAATATGTTTAATAAAAAAAAACAATTGAAATGTAGATTCGATTCGATTTCGAACCTTTTGCTTGATTCGATTCTAAATTCGATTCGAGAGAAACATCGTAATTAGCCGGTCCGTAATGTACACAACATCCAGGACCGGTTCAATCCCTTAGTAGTATCTGATTATACCTATAGGACCCCACAGCACCCACCCACTGCACGCAAATACACCAGCGCATGCATCAAACACCTGTTCCACGTTTCGTGGAATCAATGTCTAGTATCTAAATATGCCCAGAGAATCACCTTTTCCCTCAGTGTGGGAGCCTGGTGGCTCAGTGGTTGACTGTTGGACTTCTTTGCTAGAGGTCCCGAGTTCGATCCCCGTCCAGGACGACCCGCATTGTGTCCTAGGGCAAGGCACATTATCTCGATTGCCTACATGGGGGCTCGTTGACGCCGTGTACTAAGGCATACTGCACGTCGATGGAGCACATGTCTTCAACCGCTGTAACTCTGTTTGAGCGCAGCTTGAACAGAGTTAGAATGTTGAGGAGCTGACAGTCGAATTGAAACTGTTTGGTATGTATGAATTTCCCTTGTTACAATTTATGGGAGAATGCCTGTAGGCACTCTCCCATAAATTGTAACAAGGCAAAGACACGTGAACACATTGTGAGAATTCTCTCACTTAATTTCGATCGCTGTTGTTATTAGTTCTGTGCATCGATGCAGCAGTCGGTAAGATATATTCGTTACACAGTTTGTTGGTGGCCTAATATGGTATATATGGTGTCAGTTAATTCCATATTTGACTTCGCTCGAGTCCAATATGGAATTAACTAACACCATATATACCATATTAAGCCACCAACAAACTGTGTAACTAATAATAGCTAACAAGTACACCCCATCAAACATTTCGTGAAAGTAGTGTAATTATTCTTTCTGTCCAAAATGAGTTAATTTGTCATAGTTGAGAGTTAATTAATATGAACTCTTCCGATTGGTGCCATTGAACTGACACAGAAGATGCCATCAGGGTTCTAATGGCTACTTTTGGTGTGTTGCACATTTTGGTAATTGATATTGCGAATGTGTGGTTTTAGGTCTCTGACAGTTTTTTATTGCACACCTATGGTTTTATTTTCATAGAATACGCGCCTTTTCTACAGAATCCGAAGCAAACAATATTTTTTTGTATTTCCGTTACAATACGGATCGCGAGCGCGGACTATTTAACTATTTCTTTTTTACGTTTGGGTTATTTTTGGCAATAATTTGTGTTTTTAATATTTTTTTAGTAAACTGTTGGTATACAATAAATACAGAACAGCATACGCGTTCGATCTGTCATTTCTTACCGCACTCGATGGATTCTCGAAGCCTTCGGCTTCTCGTTCAATATTATCCATCCGCCCATATCGATCTCGTGCGATAAACAATTACAGTTCGAAGACGAGTGCCTTTCTGTTTACCCTTCCACGGTTAATATGTGTTATAAATGTTTTCAGTTTCGTTATTTTACAGTAGAAATTCGTTAATTTATTCTTGTAGCAGTTTCAGTCCGAGTACAATATTTTAAGAGTTTGTGTTTCGAGTGCACCCTTTATGCACAAGGTTTTTATTTTGAAGGTCTCAGTTTAGGGCTATTTATTGACCTTGCATTAGTGCATTTGTTGGCTAGAACCTCAGATCATGTTACCGTCAACTCATCACAATAACGTATATGTTCCAATACACATACTCCAAAACCTACATTATGAAACACGAGAGATTTATTTACTAAACCTGTGATCGTTAAAAGTTTCCTTCTGCGAGGCAAGTTTTAAAGATCACAGGTTTAGTAAATAAACCTCTGTGTACCCACGACGGTATTGGATAAATAATGAATAAACCTGATAAACTCATTCCATCTTAGTTCAAATCGTAAATCGTTTGTAACTTAAACAACACTTTATCCGGAACACCGTGTGTTGCACGTGTGAAAACTACAGAAAATACGAAACGACTTGCTAGGCACTCCGTTGATGAAGCAATTATGAAACGGGCGATGTCATTTCAAATATTCCGCGTTGTGACGTCAGGCGGTAACATTTGCTACTGGAGCTGTAAACATAAATGAAACTACGCCAACTCTCACCCAATCAGAGAGCGATGATTTTATTCTTATTGGAACATAAATTATGGAAACAGATGAATTTCGTTGATCTCATCTATGCTGTGTTCTCACTGTTACATTTTCTCCGGTGGGCGAGTCGGCACAGGAGAAAAGAAACGACGAGAACACGTCATATTCGCCCCTTTGTTGGACAGACTTACAATAAGTAGTTTGATCTGTATATGTACAGTCGCATTAAAACTGTTACATTTTCTCCGGTGAACGAGTCGACACAGGAGAAAATGTGACGATGAGAACACGACATATTCGCCCCTTTGTTTGACAGACGTACAATAAGTAGTTTGATCAGTATATGTACAGTCGCAGTAAAACCGTTAGTAATAAGGGAAGGCACATGGGCGTAAACAAATAACACTGAAATCGCCATAGACATCGGTTCGCCAGAGAAAATCGAGACCTAGAAGGGACTTGGCGTAAAAAATTAACACTGAAAATTCCCATAGACATTTTTCTCGCCAGAGTGCCATCGGCCGATGACACTCTGGCGATAAAATGTCTATGGGTATTTTCAGTGTTAAATTTTTACGCTCAATTCCTTTTACGCCAATTTTCATATCAAATTCAAAACCTTATGGGAATTTTCAGTGTTAAATTTGTACGCCCAATTCCTTCTAGGCCTAGATTTTCTCTGGAAAACCTATGTCTATGGAGATTCAGTGTTCAATTTTTACGCCGAAGTGCCTGCCCATACTACTACCGTTCGGCCGTTTTTTGCTAGGCGTTACGAATCGGTTTTCCGGTTTGACGCAAAAGTAGAACTGAACTTGAAATCCTCCCAAACCACCCGGCTCTAGTGTTGGTTCATTTGTTTTAGTCTAATTTTGTTTTGGTTTGCTCTATTGCACAATTATGGATTTTGATATTGGCCATTGGTGTGTTTTCGGATCTTGACAGCTTTTATTATTCATTATCCCTTTACCTAACGAATCGGTCGCATCCACCTGCGTAATTTACAAGCTGAGCAGTTGAAAAAAAGATTATTTTCGAAAACATTCAACAAAAACACATCATTTGACACCTCATTGGAACGGTTAGAGCATTGGTCTTGAGAGTGAAAGGTCAAAGGTATGTCATCTTCATTATGTCATTTGGCAAGACACTTGATCTATGATTGCCTTCATATGTGTTCTGTAGCTGTGTGTACAGTACGGCCGCCGTTTTCCACGGGTGAGCAATACCTCCACGGATCCAATGAAATTAGATTCTGAACACTAATTATAGGTATAAATATCAAAAATGTAATCTGTGAAGCATCGAGTACAACCTGGTTCTTTATTAACTAAAATTTGCTGAAGATGATTTTACTACTTAGTAAACGTATGCGTCAACATCACTGCCCATGCGTGGATTACGACCAGTCCACGGCGACTAAGCTATATGCAACGCAAGTACACGTGCCTCCAACTAAGGCTAAACTTTGTGTATGTAGGGTTGATGAGTTGTTTGGTGGTTCTCTCTTAGTAACCCATTTGTCTCCACTCGTAAACCGCTCGACACGATATAACCATGGTTGTTGAAAGTGTTGATATAACCCACAATAAACAGAAATAGAAACGGAACGAAACTTTTTTAATCAAACACAAAATAATGTGATACTACTTCAGGACAAAAAGCATATTTTCTGTTGACTTTCAATACGGCTTTCTTGGAAAACAGAGTTGTTTCCTCCTGGGTGAAAATTTTTAGTCTGTCTTGATTTTTCTACAAATACAAAAGTGCTTTTGTCATATTGTTTTACTCCTTGATGACTGAGTGGAAAACGGTCAACAGTATTCAAAACAACGTGATAAAACATGACAAATGCATACTTGTCTATTGAGATCACTGGCGACCATCTAGGAATGGAGGTCAGTTTTGTGGAAATCTCGATTTTATATGTTTAAACTCATCAGCATACACTTCTGTGCATAATTCCATGCATTCTTCACAAGCTGAACAATTTGTCCCCTAACCGGTAGGCTATACAGATTTAGACATGTGGCTTGAGAGCTTGCGTCCGATGTTTCATTATTTTAGTTTATAAATTCTTGGCTCTAGGCCTGTGAAACAGTAAAGGCTGTTGAACTGGAAAGGTTTGTGTTCTTCTCGACATACACTTCCAATGCTTTAGCGCTTGATATTCATAAAATCATGATCGCGCACATTTATCAAATCCACTTGTTTGATAAGAAAAATCTGAAACAAAATGTCGAATCAAAGACCGGTTGGAGATATCGGATGTGCAAATAACTAAAAAGCAATAGGTCACAAGTTTCAGAGAAAAACTATGTAGTTCTTACAGCCGACCAATTATAGAAGCAAAAAAGAAACAGCCCTTTGTTTCATAGTATCACATGACTGAAACTGCTCCTTCTAATTTAATGGAAGGGTCATAAATAAATATATAAACGAAAACAGGCTGCAACAAACCATAACTTCCAAATGCATGGAAATTGTTATTTTCAACACGACGTAACTTTCAAGTTTACATCAATTCATTCAAGGTCATTTATTAATTAAAGTCAAGCGATTTCACTTAAAACAAAACATGGTTATTTCTGAATGTTTACTTGCAGGTTTTAATATAAATTTTGGTTTAATGCAACCGAACCCCCATTTGTATATTTACAAGGCATTTCCCTTTTAAAAGATGGACACCCTTCGAAAATCAACATTCGCTTGGTTCTCCTTCTTTTGACATTTTGCTGATATAATGGTTTGATAGAATGTGCAGTTCTTTCACCTGACAAAACCTCACTCTTTCAAACCTGTATGCAACAAGCAGGCGCGCAAATGAATAGTTTGCGGTTGAGGTGACAGGGTACTACGAATAAGAATTTTTTTTTATAATTAGCCTTTTGAACCAGGATGGTACATTACATGATAGTTCAATACCATCAGACGGTGGCTCAGTAGTTAAAGGTGCAAGCTGAGAGGTCCTCGGTTCGAATCCTACATGCGGCGCCCGCATTGTGTCCTTGTGCAAGACACTCCACCCACATTGCCCACGTGGAGGCACGATGGCGTTGTATACTGAGGCGTACTGCACGTCGGTGGTGCAATTGTCTTCAACCAATGCTAACCCTGCTTGTGTGGAGTTAGTATGTTGGAGAGCCTGAGCGTTGCTCTCTGTTGCTTGGTGCTTCTCTTATGGTAGGCCAACTTCGTCCACTATACCTTTTGAAAAATAATACAACACAAATTAAATTCCTAATCCAGATTGTTTTGTCAGTAAACTCTGACAATCGTTCGAGTTATAGTCATCTCATAGGTTGCACATTACATTCATGTATGAATGGAGTGGCATGCTATTCATTTCTTAATATATTTTCCGCATAAATAAAAAGCAGCGGCTAATGCTCAATCTCGCCAAAGTTTTTGCTGTTTATTTTGGCGGAAATTCTGTTAAGACATAAAACTCAGCTTGGCTGGCGTACAGTACGGCCGTCGTGGACTGATTACTTTCCACGGGTGTGCAACATTTCCACAGACGCAATAATATTAGATTCCAAAAACTAATTACAGGAATAAACATCAACAATTTAATGAATGAAGCACCGGGTTGTACCGGATTAAAATTACCTGGTTAGCGCATGCGTGGATATGACTGCCCCGTGTGGATTATGACCAGTCCACGACGACTGTATTGTAGTTAAAACACAGCAGACGGAAAAGCATCAAAACAATTTTCCATATAAGTTGTATAGCGCAACCTACTAAAGTGTTACGACGTAAGCTATTTATTTCCATGCCCAACAACTAGTTTAAAAACTGTGGCCGAATTAAAAGCTCGGGAGTAAGAAAGTTATGGAGATGCAGGGATGTTCATTTACTCTCTTAGAACGTCAGACGTATGGGCCGATTTCCTCATAAGATGCTTAAGGACATGTGTTGATATGCAGCAGAATGGAGCTTAATGATATATCTGTCGAGTATGGAAGAAAATAATATCGATCTTGAACTTACCTCGCCAAAATGGTGTTAATTTTCGTGCACAGTAACGGATATTATTTGTTTTAAACTAAAATATGCGTTCCACAAATCGTGCGAAACTAACTCTATAATCGTTGGAATCAACGAGAGCAAGTTATTTTAACCTCCTGCACACCGATATCGAAATTTCAACCTGCAAATATAAACCACATTTCAACTAAACATATAACCAATTTAATCCGGTTTGACATAGCCCAAAGGGATTCAACTTGTTAAATTTCAGGTTGCAAATTTAAACAATAATTCAACTGGAAATTTAACTAATTCAATCATGTTTGACATAGCTCACTGGGCTCTGTCAATCCAAATTGAATTCGTTAATTGCATAGCTGCAGTAAGTAAGATCAAGCCTGAAAATAAGCAATCTGTCATTTGGAGAATGAGGTGCCCAGAGGGCGAATTTGCTGATGCTATCCCATACAATGGGCCAATTTATCCTCTGGGTACCTCTTTTTGTTAAGGCCCGAGACCTTGATACCGTTGAGGTTCACTGAGGGTAAATTTAGTGATGCTACCCTGCTAAGCAGGGTAGCATCACCAAATTCACCCTCTAGGGACCTCATTCCGCAGATGTCAGCCTGCTTATTTTCAGGCCTGTATAAGATACGGATGTTAGAAATGCTGATATTTTGAAAATAGAGTGGAGAGTTCTAGAGGACATTACTTTCAGTGGTAAATTTACCACTCAAACTTTCAGTAAAAATATGTAAGCGTGTGATGTCAAAAACAAATTTCCTCATAAAACTTATGCAGCTCACGGGTTATTTACCATTATTTATTAGATATGTGTTTCCTTCACTTCATTGTCCATTATTAAACTCTGCAGATATGGCTTCAAACTAGGTTGAGACTATACCGTTCTTGGTTGATATCACCCAAGCTAGAGTTGTCCCTCTTCATGTGTTACTTGGCAAAACAAGTCACTCACAGTTGTTCGTCGAACGCAATCGGGAAAATTGGCGTTACTGACATGATTGCGTGGTTTGAAAGCCGCGTTTTTGTATGATGTGGTATTAATGGTGGTAACGAGTAACAATTAGGTGGATGAAGGAAAGAAAGAATAGAGCTGTACAGAAAATTCAACGCCAACTAAGATTCAGAGTCTCTAGAGAAGATTCATCGATGTTGGAGAAGAGATAGTTCAGCTATCTGAACGTCAAGGTTTTCCAGTGGGGAAGCCTACACGTTCGGAAAGCTGAGAGAAAACTTCGGACTTTGTGAAAAGAAAGAGAAGCAATAACATTGTCAGAAATTGTAACCGATGTGAGAACATTTTGTAATTATTTGTTTGGGTTTAATAAACAAAGAAGTTATTATCCGGTTAGTTTCATATCGACCGCGATTATAGTCGGAGGTAACTTCATAGCAGCCTGAGACTGAAAGGTCTCATGTTGGTATTAAGTTACCTCGGGCTGATATTTCGGCCGATATGAAACTAAACAATTAAATATAGAGTAATCGCTTGACTGGACTGGTTACGTGAAATAATTCATGAGAAGTGAGGGACGCTGTACAAACACGAGTGCGCGAATGCGCACGAGTGTTTTACAATATAGTCCCTCGCCTCGAATGAATTATTTCACGTAACCAGTCCAGTCAAGCGATTACTCTGTTTATTACTTTTCATTATTAAAGATAATTATATTATTTAGCCCTTTACCTAACGTAAAGACCAAAACCGGACAGCGCTATTCTCAAAAATCGTCAATTAATTTTCATTATTTTTTTCATTTTTTTGTCTCTAATACATAGGCTATGACCCCTCATTGGAACGAGCTCGCCGAGCTCGTTCCAATGAGGGGTCATAACCTATGTTTTTGAGACAACAAATGAAAAGAATAGTTATTCAAGAATATGTTTTGCAAGAATCGTCTGCTTTTCATGTTAGGAAAAGGGTTGAAAAAACAAAAAAACAATGAAGTCCCCATTACACCCACGGCAAAGCGTCTTCGTTTGCGCGCATTGATACATGACGCAATTGTTGATTGCATAATTCACTTGTGAAGTTATCGTTTATAATCAAACCCGGAAATCCCAGTAAATCACACTTTCGAAAGTAATAATAACTTCTAATAGCCAAGGGTCTCGACCGATGTTTTAACCATTTGAACTCTGGTGGTATCTTCCATCCCTGTTCAATGGCAGCAATCAGAAGAGTCCATATCCATTATTCAGGGTAGACCAATCAATATTTTTAACGTGCAGCCTCAGGGCTGCATGTTGAAAATAATGGTTGGTCTGCCCCACCCATTAAATGAAAATAATGATTGGTCTACCCCACACATTTACTGAACAGCCATCCTATATAATGTCGTTATGACGTATCGTGTTCCTGGCCGAAAAAAACGGGCGCCCATGTTTAAATGGTTAAAAAAGAAATCAGAGATATGAATCGTATTTAACCAGATACCCAAAGTCGCTTGATGGATCTTTCGGTAGCGGTTGCGCATATTATTAAATAAGTAAACCCAACGCTGATGAGGAGAATATTTACCCACCGCACACCGATATCTGAATAATATTCGACGAAACATTTTTTGTCCACAATCCAGGAAGTTAACCAATTCAATTTGTTTTAACTTTGTCAAAAAAGATTGAAATGATTAAAAATCTAGATGTATTATGGAAAAAAGTTGCTGCGTGAAATGTCAATATTTTTGGCATAAATATGGAGAGGGCTAAACATATTAAAAATTTAAGCCCACAAAAAAGATTGAAATGATTAAAAATCTAGATGTATTATGGAAAAAAAGTTGCTGCGTGAAATGTCAATATTTTTGGCATAAATATGGAGAGGGCTAAACATATTAAAAATTTAAGCCCACAGTCATACAGGGTTATGAGATTACATCATTAAAGAGCTTCCATGCATATATATAATATAATCGTCTTGTTGTATTCTATTGGAGATACAACACCTACACTTGTCTGAGAATATCTAACCTCCCACACATCTCTGATAATTTCGAGTGTGCCCAACGCTAACGTACAAAATCTGCTCGATAAAAACAAAAACATGTTTTTTTTTCGTATTGTTTTCGTCCCCAGCACACGGTCTGCAAAACATGTTCTCGTTTTAATATCCTGTGGACAGTATCAGCGCGCATTTTGTCCAGATCAGACAAAACGTCATTGAAATTGTAGTCCGCATGCACGCGGAAAGTGTGTTTTTCCAACGCGTAAATATTGCTTGCAATAGCAAACAAATGTGCTGTTTGAAATATTCGAAAAATTTGTTTCGTGTAAATGATTTTGCGATTTGTTTTGCTGTTTATTCTGTTGTTGTTACTGTTGTTGTCGTGTATTTGTCTTTTGGGAGATAGTTTGTTTTGTTTATTTGTTTTGTTTTTTTTTGGGGGAGGGGGGGCAGGTGCTTTGCGGGTACTCCCTGTTGTCCCTTCCGTACATGACACGACTAATTGAAACGTTTCGTTCCGAACAAATGCCCGACTGTTTTGGGAATTAGCAACAATTATTATACGTTGATAATATTCATAAACGTAAAGTGGTGAGTATGTTAACTCTTAACCCGCTGAGTATTTTCAAGATATTTTTCAGCAAATCTAGTCCTGGCTGCTGTTAAGCAGCCATGACTAGATTTGATGAACAAATCATCGGAATTTATCTCAAGAAATCATTGGCAAAGAAATCTATTCAATCTGCAGGGAGGAAATTTGATTAAATGTACCCAAATTATACTAATTTTAGTAGCAAGAGAAATCTTGTCCTGGGCAGGAATACCCGCCAGCAGCATGCAATGAGTTAAGACTAGATGTATTATCTGTCGTCTGCTTTCCCAATAACATAACCCTGATAGGGTATATTTTCGTAAAAAAGGTGCATGTAAAAACGAATTAGCATTTCAAAGAAAACCTTGGATGTATTTGAAATCTAACTGAAAAAAGTTCACAAAATCCTGTGGTAAACCTCACTATGTAACAGAGCACCACCAGTCCCGGGTGTGTCCGTAAAGGAAGGATAATCTCGGGAACACATCGCCGCTATGCATATCTCTTTTCCCTTTGAAACGTTTATGAATTTCAAAACACTTGAAGATACGAGTATGCGGAATAGAGTTGAAACAAAGCTGACTGAAGAAGTATTGGACTTATACATCGCTATATTGACATTCACAGAACCGCAGTAATAAGTCGTGATAAACTCAGTCAATTCCACTATCCCACTACAAAATCAGATAATTAATTATGTAAACCGCATCCCGGTGGGCGGTTTGCTTAATTCTCGAATGCCTATATACTGGATAAATTAGCGACAGGAACTGTCACAGAAAGTTTGCTTTTGTTTGGAAATAATTTCTATGCTGTCACATCAAAGCGATCCTGTTCAGAGGAGCACAGAGTGAACTAACGAGAGATCGGAAATCCACACAGCTCTTGAAAATGGACAATTAGTTATTATTGGCAATAGGAACGAGATCTTCTCTCTGATAAAAATCGGATTTTTTTTTTCTGAACGATATATAAGCGGAGATTCCCATTAACAGCCACTTGAGGAATAACATCAGACAATAAATAAACTATGGTCAGGATTAAATACAGAATTTGGAAGTTTAGCTGGATGGTTATACTCGTTCTACCGTTCCACTATTATGCAGGTAAGTTTGAAACTTTTCACAACTCTCGCAATGTTGTGATTGAAACAGCGGGCAGAAATGTCGACTAGATCGAAACTGTGTCGCGATCCTCGTCGATAGTCTCCCTTCCGTTTTCCCGCTCGCCTGGCGAAAAAACGAGAAAATTAAGTCGCCATAAAAAACTATATTCGTTTCGTTTTTTTTCAGTCAGAGAATTTTAACTTTGAGTCAAAGGTTTATCTGGTAGGTTGAGATCATCACGGTTTTAAGCTGTACTTTCTGTTACTGAGATAATGAATTGTTTAAGCTTATTTGTTTTACAAGGATTGGCGAACAAGTTATGCAACTTACATTAACGCCTCTCCTTGGCCCAATGCCGTAGGTGTGTGGGATGACCTTCGTAGCGGCAATTTCGTGACATCACTCTTCTCGAAAACTACGAAGGGATATTTAGCTTGCACGCAGTGTCTCTTTCCACACAGAGGACAGTCAGTTTACTTCCCCGCCGATAGGGAGGTACGCTGTGATAGCATCAGCCCCACAATTGATGCTGACAGAGGGTGTTCGGACACCTTGAGAACTTTCCCCGATCGAGGATTAATCCCGGAACCTCTGGCATGAGAGAACAGCGCACTTATCTACTCGGACACAGATAGTGAAATGTCGTAATGCCATAAATTATTGGAAAGCTTTCCACCATATCGCCCCATTATTGTGCCACCCCATAGTTTTTTGCAGGCGCGGGTCAAAGCAAAAGAAAGATATTGCTCCCCCAAATCTGGACAAAGCAAGGGTCTCTGTCTTCAGTCATTTACGATAAACTACAACAGCTGTGTGAAAATCTGGGACTGATGCCGCGGGCAGAAGAGAACACTCCATTATTTAATGATCGTATTTAGCAATTTATCTACCTTTGGCACTGACGTGGTGCCTAGAGTCGTTTTTTAGAATATTGTTCCACCTTCTAATACCGTATTCGAACTGAACAGAAAATCACACATTTAAGTAAACGTCACACAGAAGGAGCTGCGTATTGCCGATCTACTTGGTTTTGTGTACAACCTGTTACGTTTGCTGGCGAAATATGTTTTTTCACCGTTTACATATCTCACAAAATGCGTTTGTGGGAAGTTGCATTTCAAATTCTCTTCTGAAACGATGCATGTTTGAATGAATGTCAGAATCGAGATACGCTGTAAAAAATATATCCGTATTAGTTTAAAATAAAAATAAATACCGGTAGATAAATAAAATTCTGGCAAACAACCTCGCCACGGGAATATTTAACATTTACGACATACCATACAAATGAATATTATCATTTTGTTTTGTATTGAGCTAAAAGGATATCATTGAGTGTCTTCGGGAGATAAAACTATTTTCCAAACTTTATCATCACAGCGACATGATTAATGCAAAATTTAGACTTTCGCGGGAAGGTCCAATTAATTAAACATGATAAATATAAAAAAGACGGCGAACGATTTAACCCTTTAGAAGATGTGGGTATCTTGGAAGGCTTCATATTCATTAATACTCGAATCCATGTTATATTTGTGGGGAGATTCAGTAATAATTTAACCCTTTACCCAACGCAGACGATATCAAAATTTATTATTTTAAATATCGTTTTTTAATTATTTTCAAAAAAATTCAACAATACCATATTATGTGACCCCTCATTGGAACGAGCGCAACGAGCTCGTTCCAACGAGGGGTCACATGATATGGTATTGTTGACATTCTTTGAAAAATAATATTTTTTCAACTGCTGAATTTACATATTACGCGGGCGGATGAGGGCGATTCGTTGGGTAAAGGGTTAATACAACAGCCCACTACGGCTGTTGGATTAAATTATTAATGGCTTAGCAGTCATGGTAGGTCTATTCTCGGACTGTCAACTTTTGATTTACGAAAACAAATAATCGCACCATGTTGAAATGGTTAAGACTGCACGTTGCAATCTCACAACTTCAAGTAGCAGCTATTTACTTTATACAAAAAGCACTCATCATGATGTGGGCCCGAGAAGAGAAAGTGGAATTTTGAGTTCAAATGGTGAATTTTGTCCATCACATCCATATATGAACGTCATAATGCTGGTCATTCTGAAGATGCAAATTAATAGAGCTAATCGCTTTTTAAAAAAAAAATATTAGAAAACCCTATGAGATTCATCCCATATCATTCAAGTTTGATAGAACGCGAAGTACTGATAAGTATTCAAGTTATTATAATTTAATTTTCTTCAATTATACCCGATTTTCTTGCATATGATTGGTCGAGGAGAGTTTTTCATAACTTGATGAATAATTTTCCTCTCCTCTGAATGTTGTTTTTTTGTCTCGCGAAATGTCAAAACGCAAATATGTGGGTGTATCCAACAGTGCAATTAAACAGTAATTGCTGTAGGTGGGCTGTTAGGTAGTATTTACTTGGGTTGTTTACACTAATTTTGCTCTTCATTATCCGAGACCGCATGTATTTCCTAGTGTTGAAAATACTAAAATTAGTGAAAGCACAAAAGTTGATATGACTGCACTGATAGAAATGACGGCGGCCTCGGCCGAGTAATGGTACATTATAATACAAATAAACACTCTAAATTAAATTATAAGAATTGAAATTAACTATATGTCTCTTTGTTGGAGTATGAATGTGGAGTGGCGCGTTAAGTTTTGCTTGAATTGGTAGGCATTTCATACAAGTTTAATTTCAAATTTCGCACATGAACGCCAGGTGCTACTGGTTCCGAGGCTGTAAATTATTATAACTAATAAGACATTAGGGACGATTTGTGAGAAGATCCCACGAGATTCATCGTATGTCCTTCAGATTTGAAAGAAAGAATTGTTCTGATGAATGTTCAAGTTTTTATTAAGAAGAATTTATATGCAGAATGGTGAAAACTCCTGAGTAATGTCAACTATTTTAAGCTTGCTCACATCAACATAACAGACATGATTCCAGATAATGGCAACATCGGCTATTCTCAAAACAGAATATAATCAAGCGTGGGCGTCAAAACTGTCATGGGTGTTTCTTTTTTTTTAAATCGAATCGCATTTTTTGTGGAGTATTGAGACGAAAATCGTTAGATTGGAAAATATTTCGACGTGTGGAACCCTTAACGCAACGACCAAAACCGACCAGCGCTATTCTCAAAAATCGCCAATTATTTTTTATTATTTTTTTAATTTGTTTGTCTCGAAAACATAGGTTATGATCCCTCATTGGAACGAGCTCGTCGAGTTCGTTCCAATGAGGGGTCATAACCTATGTTTGTGAGACAAAAAGGCAAAAAATTAGTTATTCAAGAATTTTTTTTGCAAGTGTCGTCTGCTTTTCATGTTAGGTAAAAGGTTAAAGACTCACTACGTCTGTATGCTTACTGGAACTATGGACTATCTAACTAGGAAAATAGACACAGTGCGGCCGTTGTGGACTGGTCACTGTTCACGGGTGGGCAAAAAAATAGCTTTCAAGAATGTTTTTTGCAAGTGTCGTCTGCTTTTCATGTTAGGTAAAAGGTTAATGACTCACTACGTCAGTATGCTTAATGGAACTATGGACTATCTAACGAGGCAAATAAATACAGTACGGCCGTTGTGGACTGGTCACTATTCACGGGTGGGCAATATTTTCACGGACGCAATAATATTAAATTCCAAACTCTAATTATAAGAATAATCATCAAAAACTTAATTAATGAAGCACCGGGTACAATGTTGCTGATGGTGATTTCTATTACCTAGTAAATTCATGCGTGGACATCACTGCTAACGCACGGATTTTGACCAGTCCATGGTGACTGTACTGTATTCAGTTCAAATGGAACTCATAATTGATATTTGAACCAATGTGGTCATACCTCACTCGGGGGAATAGGTTCTTTTTATCTCTTCTTATAAGTACAATAAGAAATGTACACTTCATCGTTTCTTTATTCAAGAAATGAAAAATAACAACGTATGGTCGATTCGTGAATTTATTTCTTCTAACAGTAAAACATCATACATTATACCACGATTGCCATGTATACTCAATGTTGCCGGATACAATACAGACATTGAGACATGTGCTAGATATCACACGCGTGGAATACGGCCTTCAGGTGAGAACGTCATGTACAGTACGTGGAGAGTGGTTTGTAACGAAATCACCCGTGTAGTGGAGTGATCATCCAAAGTATCACTTTCAAATTCTGTGCATATGGACAAACAACACCAGCTATGTTTCAGCCAATGGACCTCTGGGTTTAACCCTGAGGACCATTGGCTAGAACTATGTTTTAGTTGTTATGCCTTGCAAGAAAGTTGCAATTATTGCTCGGGTGGAATCTCCACTCTGCGGGTGATTTAATGATAATACACTCTCCACGTACTGTAAGTATACATCTGATTGGCCGTTATGCATCTGATTAACGCTATGGTGGGAATGAAACGTTTCGACACAAAACGGCGTCATGCAACAAAGTAGACAAACCGACAAAGGTGATATTTTTTTTTTCAAAATATATCAGCCTCACACACTTAATTCAAGTGCCCATACTTGTCGGACCAACACCAAACGATCACGTTATTAGCTTTTAATCTTTTATCCACAGCGTTCGGTCACAACCAGAATGCACTCTTCATAAAAATCGCTTTTCATGTCTTATTATTTTTCCCAGTTGTAGCCCCCACAACATTGTTTCTGGACACTGACGAAAACGAGCTCCCGATGAACACTGACGAAAACGAGCCCCATGAACAATGACGGAAACGAGCTCCATGAATACTGATTGATTGAAAGTTTTCAACTCACTGTTGGAAAGGGGTTACAAACTACGTTTTTGACTCAAAAATAAAAGTATCGTTTATTATTCGTGTTGAATGAAAGGTTAAAGTAAATTATAAGCATTAAAACTTCATTTACTCTCATACTGTTGAAACTCGAAGTCCTGTCGCAATTAGCACAGAAAATGCGCTCATTACTGTTAGTGCTCTAATATACCAATAACATGATTTTGGAGGGCGTTACAGATTAGTAACGGCCCGACAGGAATGATTAACAGCCAGAGGGTCCATTAACAGCCCGAGACGAAGACGAGGGCTATTAACGGCCCGAAGGCTGTTAATCATTCCTGGAGGGCCGTTAATAAACAGGGACGCCCAACAAAATCTTGTTATTACTATTATTACCACTTCTAAAATGGTTAAATCGAAGGTTCTTCATCAAGTTCACTTGATTGTGACATTCCGAGTTTTCGCAATGACATTTAACCAAAACACATGTGTCGTCTGTTTCAAGATAAACAAAACGTCACGCGGTCAATCACATGATAGATTAATTTAAATATGTTTGTTTGCCGCGAAAAATTGGCCTTCTCCCGAAATCTACTAACAAAAACCTACCGTAATGAATTAATTACACTCACATTGACAATTCGAATTCTTCCTCACCGAAGTAATGGGGAAGTCACACAAATTTCACGTGTTTTTTTAACATTCATTGCAGTTAAGCGCGTTTCGTCATCTCGAAACCAGTGGCGCGTTTGGTATGACGGATTACATAAACTGTAACCGGAACCTGGGCTGTTAACAAAACATTTAGCCGGAAACGGGCTGTTAACCACGTTAACACACAACTTCCACTTTGAGTCTGTGCATTGTACACTTTTGCCGTAAAGGTAAAATTGTGTTAATATACTAGAGAACGCACGCTAAAGTGGTAATAATTACTGCAGAAGAATGGAGTGATCTGAAATACACAAGAGCGTTTGCGCTGTGCAAAACAAAATATAATACACTATTAGCGAGGTCGGTAGTGAAATCACGAAATAGCTAGTCAAATAGAAAGAAAATATTGATACTACAGTATGTGAAATGGGTTACTACTAAGTATTTGTGGGATAAATTTTTAACTCAGTAATTATTTACAATTTCTGAGGACAAGACACAAGAAGCACTTACAAGTGAGGATGTATATTACTATATCTTACCTCCTACAGGTATCTGGGAATTTCATTGGTTCAAAGACGTCACATGCAGACTGCATATACAACCATATACTGCCTGTCAACACCAATATACGCTGACAGCTATGGGTAATCTCCCCTTTGTTCATTGATTATTCAAAATGACGGCAGTCGATAAACGCTTCAAGTTGAAATATTGAGTACTGGAAGCCCACATTTGGTCTGAAGTGCAGGTTAGGCAACTTAAAATGCTTCATATTCTGTGGATGTGTGTCATGTTACCTTCGAAATGAAACTGTTTGATATGTATGAATTTGCCTTGTTACAATTTATGGGAGAGTGCTGGAATTGTAACAATTGTAACGGTGAGCTATATTCGTTACACAGTTTGTTGGTGGCCTAATATGGTATATATGGTGTTAGTTAATACCATATTGGACCCGAGCTTCGCTTTCGTCCAATATGAAATTAACTGACACCATATATACCATAGTAGGCCACCAACAAACCGTGTAACTAATAATAGCTAATAAGAAATCAAAAACGATTTGTAAGAGGGTCCCACGAGATAATCGTATTTGATAGCACGAATTGAACTAATGAATGTTCAAATTTTTATTATGAAGAACTTGTAGGTAGAATGACAAAAACTCCCGAGTAATGTCAGCTGTTTTAAGCTTGCCCACTTCAACATAACAGACATGATTTCAGATATTGCCAACATCGGGTATTCTCAAGACAGAATATAATCAACCGTGGGCGTCAAAACTGTCATGGAAGTTTTTTTTCAAATCGAATCACATTTTTTTTTGTAGAATATAGAGACAACATTCTATTTTGAAAGTGTTTATCATGCTGTTATGGACAATTATAAATGCTTTTCGAGTGGAGAATATGTAGCGCTGCGGTTAAGTAGTAACCTACTCTCTTCATTCTCCACTTTCCGATCTGTTTAATACGATCCGAGCAATTCCGTCAAGACCAATAACTGAAAATTGAGAATAAAATATACAGAGTTTGGACCTTGCAGTTTGTGTCATCATTATTGCCTTTCAAACACTTTGAAAATTAACTGAAATTATTTTGTTTTCATTTTCGCACTTTTCATTTTTGGCTCTTCTCGGTTACAGGGAGACCTAGAATTAACTGTTGGATTGTGTCCGACTGAATTCACTTGACACAAATAGCTCGCTTTCTCTGTGATAGCGTGTTTGTATGTGACACTCGGGACCTAGACAAAATATCTCCGAATTGTGACATTCTGCTCAACATCTCTTAACCCTTTACCTAACACGAAAAGAAGACGACACTTGCAGACAAAATTTTTGAAGAACTATTTTTTTTAAAGTTTTGTCTCAAAAACATGGGAAATGACCCCTCATTGGAACGAGCTCGACGAGCTCGTTCCAATGAGGGGTCATAACCTATGTCTTTGAGACAAAAAAAATGAAAAATAAATAATAAAAATTAATTGGCGATTTTTGTGAATAGCGCTGGCCGGTTTTTGCCATTACATTGGGTAAAGGGGTAATCTAATTCTTATCACAACATTTTTTTTTTGTTATTTAATCTTTTATATATTGCTTAATCTCTTTTATATGTCTATTCCTGAATTTATTTTTTCTGACATTAAAACATCATACATTATACCACGATTACCGTGTATACTCAAAGTTGCCTGATAAAATACAGACATGTGCCAGATACCACACACGTGGAATACGGCCTTCATATGAGAACGTCATGTAAGTATCCATCTGATTTGACGTTATGCATCTGATTAACGCTATGGCGTGAATGAAACGTTTCGACACAAAACAGCGTCATGCAAACAAGTAGACAAACCGACAAAGATGATATTTTTTTCAAAATATATCAGCTTCACTCACTTAATCCAAGTACCCATACTTGTCGGCCCAACACCATACGATCACGTTATTAACTTTTAAGAGAGGTCATAAGCTACGTTTTTGAGACAAAAAATAAAAAAAATGAGTTATTCAAGAATTTGGTTTGCAGGAGTCGTCTACTTTCATGTTAGGTAAAGGGTTAAATTGATAAACTGTTAATTCGGTTGATCCATAAAAAAAGAGCCATTATTATATTAGGGATCCTTTACTTGCCCTGTAGATAACTTACCAGATGTAAATTTTGTCTCACCTATGTCGTCAGACAGCGATTTTATAGAAAACAACGCACTGAAATAGTCAACTACAAAACCTTCGAGACGCACCAAACAGGGATGTGTCGACAGGGGGGGGGGGGGGGGGGGTCTCACCCTCCCCGCCCCCGGCTAGGAGTATTTGTTTTTCAATAGTTGGAAATTCCGAGGTCAAAAATAAAATAGTTGGAAATTCAATAAATTAACATTGTTCATGTTTCAAATTTCCTACTCTAAAATTGACATGGCCTCAAAATTTCGACTCTGACATCGGTCCGTTAAATTTTCTGACCCAGACACATTATAAATGATGCTTTTTTTCCGTTTCAGGACTAGTGAAAATTTTCAGAAGGGTTCATAACCCTTTACCCAATGCAGACGATTTCAAAATTCATTATTTTAAATATCATTTTTTTAATTTTTTTTTTTTAAAATTCAACAAAACCATATCATGTGACCCTCTTTGAAACGAACTCGACGAGCTCGTTCCAAAGAGGGGTCACATGATATGGTTTTGTTGAAATATTTCGAAAAATAATATTTTTTCAGCAGCTGTATTTGCCTATTACGTGGGCGGATGCGGGCGATTCGTTGGGTAAAGGGTTAAAAGATATCACCCAGCGCTGCAGTGCAACCACCTATCGAAACCACTCACAGTTGGAATTTACACCGGTTAAACACACCCCCGCCCCTCCCCTCCCCTCCCCTCCCCTCCCCCCCCTCCCCCAGCTGAAAGCCTCTAGCCACATCCCTGGCACCTAAACTATACTTTTGTTCTACAGTTTGCGCCAATTACAGTATTCTTTGGTGTCAGACGAATTGTAAGTGCAATTAGCACCATCGAAACCCTACAGCGACAATACTACTTGTCTGAACTTGAATTTTGAAAACTTCCATTATTATGAAATGTATTTTTCTCTAAGTGAGAATCGGTCACACGGATTCAAGTCTGTCGGCATACATCGATTATTTAAATATTCCTTCTTGTCATCATATATTTCAGATCAACAGTCTATTACAAAATGTTTTAGGAAAAGATTCGTGTTTTATGCTGAGACAACCATATTGAACCACCCAGTCCCCAGAGAGATGACAAGGGGGGAAATTAACCTTTTAGATCCTGGTGGTATATTCCATGCCAGCCCAGAGACATCAATTTATAGAGTCCATTGTTACTTGGGACGACCCATCAATATTTTCAACGTGCAGCCCTGGGGCTGCACATTGAAAATCTTGATTGGTCATCCACACAGATTCAATGAGCAACCATCTACTTTGTGAATCCAGGTCGTATCACGATCCTGGACCGTAAAAACAGCCTTTCGGGTTCAAAGGGTTAAGGAATGTGCACTGACACAGTCATACAAGCGGAGATCTGCGGTGCTCAATTCGGCTGTTGGGGACCTAGCATGACGAATTTATAGTATGGTACGTGCTTCGTAAATAGGTTGGGAAGCGCAAGCGCAACGATTACAACTTAGAAGTTATTACTTGGTTAGTTTCTGATTGGCCGAGTTATCATCCCAAGGTAACTTGATATTTGACGGAAACCGATATGACATCAACCAAGTAATAGCCTCTTTATCATTTTTAACCATAATACATAATTGCAAAATGTTCGCAGATCTGATTCAGTTTTCGGACAGTGTTATTGTTTCTCATCTGTTTCATAAAGTCAGAAGTTGTCCTCTCCTTCTAGTTCAGCTATCCAAACGTCTCAGTATTACTAGCTTGGGAGCTGCAACGTTCGGATAACTGCATTATATCTGCTCTCACCTTGGACGGGTCTCCTCTTAAGACTCTGAATTTTGTTTGCGTTGAATTTTCTGTACAAGTTTCTTACTTCTTGTCTTCATCCACCAAATTTGCACTTATTACCATCGTTAATTCCTCTCCATAAAAATACTCCCATTTTCTCGCTAACGCCAATTGTTCCGATTGCGTTCGTCGAATAACGGTGAACGATTTTGCAGTAAACATCAAGGAGTGCAACACTATCTCACCTTCATATCGGCAGAGATCGGCGACATATCAGCCGAGTTAGAACTCATATAAGGCGATCTTGATAATGGGGAATTGTGGGAAAGAAAATCAAATCCTTTCTTAGAAAAAAAATGTATATATTTTCGAGAACTTGGAAGTTTTCGCCTATATCCCCAGATAACTAATATCCCAACATCAAAACTCCGAATTGACAAATGCATGCATTGATGATGTAGCTGAAATATTTTATCAGTCGGGACTTGGGCCATATCTCCCCGAACAAATCCACCTCCTATCGTTTATCTTATCTACCCTGGGTGCAGATATATGACATCGAAATGTTCGAAGCTTTCTTTTTGAAGTCTTTAAAACACCTACGACGTGGGTTCGATAGACATTTAAAGCTTCTACTGACGTGGTAGCTTGCCACATGAAGCTAAATCTCGCTATCTCTCAATGCATTTGACCATGTCGTCCATGTGAGTTGGCGTTGGTTTCTGATAGGAGACAGAAACGGGATGGTGTACAGAACAGTCGCCGTGGATTGGTCGTAATCCACGCGTGCGCTGTGATGCCCGCGCATGCTTTTACCAGTTATTTATTTATTAGTGTTTAAGGTCACATACTTATGCACAATGGCTAATCGTGACCGTGACAGTTTTACGAGTGGAGGAAGCCGGAGTACCCAGAGAGAACCACCGAGCAACGACGAGCAGCTGTCAGCTCTCCAACATCGTAACTCTGAACTCTGCACTGCGGCACAGGCAGGGTTAGATTGGTTGAAGACATGCGCACCATCGACGTGCAGTACGCCTTAGTACACAGCGTCATCGTGCCCCCATGTAGGCAATCGGGGTTAAGTGCCTTGCCCAAGGACACAACGCGGGAGCGGAAATCAGTCGCTGAAATGGTCACCCATCTAACTACTAACAGCGCTCGACGTTGCTTAACTTCGGTGATCTGAAGAGAACCGGTTACCGCGACGCCACCGCGCCACCCTTTTACCAGTGAATAAAAATCATCAGCAGCAACATTTTAATTAATGAAGCACCGGGTTGTACCCGGTGCTTCATTAATTAATTTTTTGACGATTATTTATGTAATTAGTGTTTGGGGTCTAATAGTATTGTGTCCGTGGTAATATTGCTCACCGGTGGAAAGTGACCAGTCCACGGCGGCTGTACTGCACATTGAGCAACATTGAGCAGTTGGACGTTGCTTTCTGTTTTCTGAACGTAATTAACGTTATCTGATCATGATGGTCTAACATTCTTTGAGTTATTAAGGATTGAGATATCCTATATGTTCAGTTATTTAGTTATGGATCGTGAGTAGATTCAGACTCTATAAAGAGACACTTAACCACATAATTATAGACGTCAAGCTATTCGGAGACATATAAAAATGTCGCACCCAGAAACCAGAATATAGAAAATTGATTTGAATTTTAAATATGTGTGAAAGTCGATGTGCAATACAGTTAGGACCAAAGTGTGTCGCATGTTAATTAATTTAAATGAGACTATCATCGGTTTTTCAAAATAAATGTGGAAGTCATTTGTCAGAAAACTTGGTAAAAGATATTGAAAAGAGTGCGATGAATAATTACGTCATTCGATTTGCATAAAACTGTTGGTTTTGGTAACATTGCGGCTTTCTTCCAGCTGGATCTGTTTCGAGATCTTTAATGATAGACTGGCAATAATAGAATTAAACGACCATTGATACAGAAAAGTGGGCGACATCAATAATAATCATCCTATTAAAAAAAACGCACTTCTTTCATTTGTGTGGTTGTGTTTGTGTTTTATCTTTATTTTTCTTCGACAGTTTTCTTCATTGTACTGTTTAAATGTAGGCGAGATGTATTTATGGACGATCTCCAACGGGTGACGATTGAATATGAAATTTACAAAATGGGTTCAATTATATCGATCTGAGCCAAGGTTTACCTCGGCTCATCAATTTTATTTAACGAGGTTCAGAACTTTCATATTGCATAGAGAGGTTTTTTTAAATCACCTAAATGTAACAACCCTTTACCTAACTTAACGGCTAAATTTAATTGGCCAGCGTTGGTCACAAAAACTGCCAAACAGATTTTATTTTTCCCCATTTTTATCTCGAAAACATAGTTGATGACCCGTCATAGAAACGAGCGTGTTGAGTTTGTTTCAATGAAGAGTCATGTCCTATGTTTTTGAGGCCAATAATACAAAAAAATGTATTTATTCAAAAAATGTATTTTTGCAAATGTAGTCTGCTATTAGTCGTACTTAACCCTTTACCCAACGCAGACGATATCACAATTTATTATTTAAGTATAATTTTTTTAATTTTTTCTAAAAAGTCAACAAAACCAAATCATGTGACCCCCTCATTGGAACGATCTCGTGCTCGTTCCAAAGCGGGGTCACATGATATGGTTTTGTTGAATTTTTTTGAAAAATATTATTTTTCCAGCTGCTGAATTTGCATATTACGCATGCGGGTGTGGGCGATTCGTTGGGTAAGGGGTTAAATAGTAACTGTTAATGAAATATAAACGATTAATTGGATTATACCTCCCAAACCAACTAGCTTACTCACAACCTCCAGTACCTGTTTGATCTGTTCACAATCTTCGCCAGTCGAATTTTATTGGGTTTTTTTTAATTATTGCCTCTGAAAAAATAGCTTTTGACCGACGCATAGGAAAGAACAGGTTATGTTTGTTCCAATGAGACGCCATATGTTATGTTTCAGAAGCAAAAGATGAAATAATTTAATTATGCAAGAATATATAGCAAGTTTGTTAATCGATTTCGGTATTGAGTTAAACAGGCCCGAATAAGTTCTAAGACTGCCCCCTTCAGTTCGCGTGGCGGTCTTTCGATTTTGAGGCGAGCTATCGCTCTTGCGCGCCATCGGACCTGCAATTTTTAGTTTTCGCAAGTAGACAAAAGCGCGCCTAGGTTTCACCTAACTGGCGGTTAACCTTACATGGCGAATCGGCTACAGCCGCCGCGTAATATACAAATTGTGTAGTAGAACAATGTTAAAAAAACATATCATGTGATTCCTCATTGTTCTGACAGTTTTGCTGTTTCTCATCCTTTTTATTAAGTCCGAAGTTACCTCTTATTCAAGTTAAACTATCCAAAGATCGAACTTCCCTAGTGGGGATGCCGCGACGTCTTCATAGCTGAACTATCCCTTTTCTCACTTCGAAGAATCTCCAAATCGTAGTTTGCTTTCTTTTTTCTCTTCATCCACATCATCCTTACTTATTGTCTTCACCCACGTCATCCTTACTCATTGTCATCACTAACTCCTTACCACATAAATTATTTATTTTCATACCATGATTACCTGTTCTACTATACATGAAAAGCCTATGACATAATTTTTATCTTTACACACCAAGCGTGATGAACACGCCAGAAATGGGATTTCAATAGTAAAAATTTACACCTATAGTTGAGCTACATCCACGTTGACCTTTGGTGACGTCGACCTTAATGCAAACTTGTCGAAATTTATCGCACGTCGCCTCGCGAAGAGTGAAATTGAAGTGGCGATTATTTATTACGTTTTTAAATGGGTTTACCACATAAGATGCCAAAAATTAACAAACATGCATTGTCTCATGTTAATAAAGCATGCATAACTCGAAATAGTATGTTATTATGTTATTAAAACGAAAAAGGCTAAGTTTCTTTTTTCATTTCGTTTCGGGAATAAAATTAACAGCGAAAGTACCGCACACCGATGCTCGTGTAAACAAAAACAGATTCGCAAGTTTGTACCTCTGGTGCTCAGTAAAATCGAGAAAAAAATAGCGACGCTTAATAACCTGACGATCATGGTATAAATAAAATATATCCAAAGTAGCTTGGTGTACCAAATGTTCACCACTCGTGGTGAAGTGGTGCTAACCGCGCGCCGAAGGCTCGTTAACACCACTTCACCACTCGTGGTGAACATTTGGTACACCAAGCTACTATGGGTATATTCTATATATTTATTTATTTTATTAAGGTTTAATGACACTTTAACAGCCAAGGTCACATCGTGTCGGTGGCAGTTTTACGGGTGGAGGATGCCGGAGTACCCGGAGAGAACCACCGAGCAACGACGAGCAGCTGCCAGCTCCCCAACATCGAACACTCCACACTGCAGCGCAGGTAGGGCTAGATTGGTTGAAGACATGCGCACCATCGACGTGCAGTACGCCTTAATACACAACGTCATCGTGCCCACATGTGAACATTCGGGGTTAAGTGTCTTGCCCAAGGACACAACGCGGGAGTCCGAATCGATTGCTCAGACAGTCACCCATCCAAGGACTAACCGGGCTCGGCATTGCTTAACTTCTACCTCACAAATACTACTCCACTTTTCTGGTAACGCCAATATTACTGACTGAATGTTTTCGACGAGTAACGGTGAGCGAATTCGCTGTAAACATAATGACTGAGCCCAGCAACACATCAAGGGGAAGAACTCTAACTTGGGTCATATCGGCCGAGATCGGTGTCATATCAGACGATTTATAACATGAAATAACTCTTGTATACCAGGTACAGTACAGTCGCCGCGGATTGGTCGTAATGCACACGTGGGCAGTGAAGTCCACGCATGCGTTTATCAGGTAATAAAAATTATCATCAGCAAAATTTTAATTAATGAAGCCCTGGGTTGTAATTACATTTTTGATGATTATTCTTATAATAAGTGTTTGGTATCTGATATTACTGCGTCCGTGGAAATATTGTCCTCCCGAGGAAAGTGACCAGTCCACGGCGGCCGTACTCCATTTGGGAGCTGTGACATAGTTATCATGGTATACAATGTGTAACGAGCATCGGGCGGATTAGCCACATTTGAGGTTTGTGTGTACCGTTTCTCTGTCTGTTTTCTTTGCATAACTGTTCACTGTACCTACTTTCAACATGAAACCTTCTTGCCAGTCTACAGTTAAAACTAGAAGTCCTGTCGAGAAATGCGCGCAAATAGCACGTCGGTGTGCGCGTTAATCTGCGCGTTATGACCATAGTAAGGCTATCAAATTCTGTACAAGTGGGCTGTGCACAAGAGCAATGTTTCTGCCAATGGACCTCCGAGTAACCCGGAGGTCCATTGGAAGAAACATTGCCTGTGTTTGTGATGAGTAACCTGTGCTTTGGATGCCATTCGATATGGCATTTGCTCACATTTCACACGCGCAATTAAGCCTAGAAAAGCGCACAGTTCTGGACAGGACTTCTTCTAGTTTTAACTGTACTGCATATTCTGCACATTGTTTATTCCAAGAGGGGCGGATTGTTGTCTCAGGGACACCACCCCCCCCCCTCCCCCACGTCCCAATATTCTTCAAGTCGAGACATTTTTGTCAGGATTGAAGTCTGAAATATCAATTCTCTCTTACCACTAATCATGTACTTTCTTGAAGGAGAAACATTTCGTTATTTGACTTAGGTTGCACAAACAGTCGGTCATAAAAATGGGAATCTCTTGTACCCGATTCGTGTTGCTGGGGGTGGGGGCGAACGTCATCACCGTGTTGGAGTTCCAGAATGGTACATGGTAATTAAATAAGAAGTTTAGTCACGACTACTACTTGTATATTTTACTCATTTCCAAGAAGTCTTATTTCTTTCATCTATAAACCTGACTGAGTATTATTCCAACCGAATTACAGAAAAATCGGACCAAAGACCACTCGACCCAAGGCCCGTGGGGCCTGTTTTGAAACTAGACCGAGTTGTCTTCAACATTGGTTCGACCTGTCTTTGATGTTGGTCCGAATTATCTTTAAAACAGGTCCGAGCAGTCTAAAACATTGGTCCCAGTTGTTTTCAAAACTGGTTCCAGTTGTCTTCAAACCTGGTCCGAGTTGTCTTCAAAACAGGTCCGACTGGTCTTGAACCGAGTAGTCTTTAGTCCGAGTCGTCCTGACCCCATTCCAACTACATCATCAAGACATACCTCCGGCGAACACTCTAAAATAAGTTGGGTTACAAATTAACCCAAATTAACTGTGTTGAGAGAATATGAACACGACTGGTTCATATTCACTCAACTCAATTGATTTGGGTTGGTTTTTAAACCCACTGATTTTCTGATTTTAGAGTGAAGGCATGCCTTGATGACGTAGAGCGCTGTCGTTTTTGACGGTGTGCAATGGCCTAGGGGTGTAGGTGTTGGACTCCTGATTGCCAGGCGGGCTTGCCAAGGTTTCGACCCCGGCAGGGTATCAGACACCAACATTCTAAATTCCTCTAAAACATGTTGTTTCCTTCGACACACACACACTGGACCGTGTAAGTCTTCATCTGAAGCCAACCATTGCACTTCCGTTGTACTGTAGCCAGACATTCCACACTTTCCTGCTACTGTCGAAAGGAAGATGAACCAAGTAATCATGGCAACTTCATCTAAAAATCTAGATTCCAGCATCATTTTTGTCGGTGTGCAATGGTTTAGTGGTTTATATGTTGGATTCCTGGTTGTCAGGCGGGGATGCTGAGGGTTCGACTCCCGGCAGGGGATCAGAAACAACATTCTAAATTATCTAAAACATGATTGTGTCCTTCGAAACACACTCACACAAACACAGACAGACAGAGACACAGACACACATACACACACCCAACCAATCACTCCCCTATCACCGTTTGCATCATTAATGGAAATAAAATATGTTAAAACTAAATCTTAGTTGAAAGATAATGAACTGCAAACAATGGGTATGATTCCAAAAATGACAGTAAAGTTGTGTACAATAATAGACTATTTAACCGCTATTGCCCCTTCAACATCATGCGTTGGTCGAATAGTTAATGGACAAAAAAGAATACCTAGGCTTCCTTGAGATTAAAAGACATTTTATACATTAACGCTCCCGTCATCAGCTTGTAAAATAAAAAGAGTGATTATAATGTTCTATTCATATAATCCTCCTGCGCTATGAACATACAATGTACATTAACATTGAAGATAATTTTACCTTTAGAAACAGGACATAGAACTAATTTGTAATTGCCGTGCGTCCTTCACTTTAGTCCCACTGTACTGTTATTTTCGATTCGATTTTTGTCTTCTATTATTCCTACTCTCGGCAGAATCAATGAAAATGTCATCCTCAGGTGACCGAATGCTCTTTGAACACAGTACATAGCATCGTCAGCTTATTCAAATCTGTATGGCGTTTTATCTCCTGAATCAAGCAAGATGTAGCTCCGTAAGCACATTTATACAATCAGAGTTATTCGATTTAATTCGCCTCGAGTACACATTGTCACATATATTCTTGGTGGCAGGCGAGAGAGAAACCCTAACACAAACACTCCATCATTGGATGGGTCCAATTAAGTCATATTCTGGGTTCACAAACACTCAAAGTGCACTAAATGTTTCTTGTTTCATGCACAGAAGGCATCCGTTTGCACTACGACCCATGCCAATTAACCGTGTCGCTGATTATTATATTTATCAGTAACATTTTTTTTTATGTTTTATACTTAGCAGACGCGGACTGGCCGTATGGTCCACAGCGAAATTTCCCGCCCCCACCCGTGGCACCAATATTGATGCAGCCCAACACCTGTTCGTAAATGAAATTTCGTGAAATTGCCCAAACGCGAAATGGACCCGAGTGAAGAGGTTGGCTGTATATCCACATCGGCAGTCCATACGGAGGGCATTTCGATATCACAGCAGTCTTGTCGTCCAGTCCGCCCTATCAACTCTTGTGGAGACGTCGGTTTTATTATTTTCAACAAAGGCTAATGCACGCGATCTGGAATACTGGAGAGAAAAATCAGTGTGAACAGCTACGTGAATACTAACATCCAGCCCACGTGCAGCAATTACAGTTTAATTGCACCAATGGACATGCCCGTATTTTTTTATTCGACAAATGGGCGAGCAAAGCAAAAACATTCATACCATAGAAATATAATTCACCAAGTTATGAAAACCTTACCTCGATCAATCATATGAATGCAAATAGAATATTATTAAAGAAATTTAAATTATGGATAATAAATAATTGATCCGCAACATTCAAATTGTCGTCTTGATTGACATATTAAAATTCCCCTTGAATCCGAGTTGAACTATGTGAGAAAACCCATGTTGTCTGATTTGAAGATCTGAATTCCCAATGACCATATCCATAGATATTACTCTACTGCCGAATTTGTCCCCTAAATCGAGAAAAAGCAATCCAGAGACACGGACAGGGATGGCACCTTTAAATTGGTGGAGGAATCTATTCAAAACGGAACGTTGTCAATGTTCAGTACTCTGATCGAGTTTTGTCTTCGGAATTGCACTCAAAACGTATGGCGATTCATAGAGAATGACTGTAAAACGGGGTATTATTCCGTGTGCAGTAACAGGAGTCATGAAATATATGATTTCAATTGTACAGTGCTGCCGCCGTTGACTGGTCACTTTCAACGTGTGGTTAATATTTCCACGAACGCAATAATATTAGATTCCAAACACTAATTATAGGAATAAAAAATAGGCAAAACTTGCTTCATGATTTAAAAATTTGTTGCTGATGATTTTTATTACTCGGCAAACGCATGCGTGAACAGGGCTGCACGGTATATCGATAAACCGATATATACCGGTATTCAAACCAATATCGATTGAATACCTGTATAATTACAAAAATATCGGTTTATCGTCATTATTTATTTATCCACAATTTAAATTTCAAGATGTCTTGAGTTTTTTAACTGTAGCCCCGAATGAATAATATTACCCCTTTATCCAAGGAATCGTCTGTTTGTGCCCTCGTAATATACAAATTCAGCAGTTGAACAAATAATTTTTCCAAAATTTCAACAAATCTATATCATGTGACCCCCTCATTGGAACAAGCTAGTTGAGCTCGTTCCAATGAGGGGTCACATGATATAGTTTTCTTGAAATCCTTGGGGAAAATCTGATAAATTAATTTTGAAAATAATAATTTTTGATATCGTCTGCGTTGGGTAAAGGTGTTTCGAACCGCATCATCAAAGCATACAAATTCGTTTCGACTGTGATGCCTCGAGTCTCGATTGTGGTACTCGTGTTCATATATCTGAACGGTTTTCGATATACCGGTATACCGCGGTTTTGGTTTTAATACCGATACCGGTATTAATTGTTGAATATCGTGCAGCCCTATGCGTGAATATCACTGCCCACGAGTGAATTACGACCAGTCCACGGCGACTGTAAAGTATCTACAGAGAGGTTATTTCCCGAAACAGAAGTACTTAGATATTTGTACAAATCCCAACTCCGTCTACTATACTTACCACCCATCCCACCCCAAGCGTCTTTCGGAATTATTTATGGTTTCTAAGATCAAAATAATGTGATAACAGGTTCCTTTTCGGTTCAGAAAGAGAGACTATCTGCATTTAATTTGAGTGTACAGTATACTTAAAGCGAGTAAAAAAATTAATAGCGCCCTCCGTGCTAGACGAAATCTAGTTAGCCTCCTGTCCTACAACAGCGGTTTCAGAAAAAAACGATGAAATTCAGAACAGCGATAACATCGACTTCATCTGAAAATTCCACAACGAATATAATGATACAAGTGACGCCGACTCAACTCCACATTCTCCATTGATGAACTTAACTGTATGTATTATACACCACAAGGTTACCAAGACATGATGTCGAACAAATACCCTATTGTTTCTTTGTTTAATTTGAATTTCTGAAGTCTCCGTGCTTATCGAGAGAACCTTCGTTATGTAATTTGTGACCTTCAAACAGCCTCGAATCTTCTGTAATTGGCCTCAGAAGGATGTTCAATCTGAAGAATAATATCTGCTACGCACTCGAAGACTACCACCCCTTATAACTCGACAACGATCGGACGACGGCGATGGTAGAGCGGGAATAGGACTGTTTATTAACGAAATTACCCCTTTCAAAACACGCGACGATCTCACAGTATTTATGCCGCATGTTTTCGAGTCCTTGTTTATAGATACATAATCCAAGGAAAGACGCATATTAGGAATCATTCACAGACCTAATACAGCACCCAAAGCAGACCTAGATCTTCTCTTGACAACTTTATCCCAGCTAGTTGTGAAACTTAATAACCAGACTAAGAAAACTTACTAAATGGGGGATTTCAGTGTTGATTTACTGACCTTTTGCAGCCATAACAAAATAATAGATTCTATGTTCAGCGCGGGATTTATTCCAGTTATTACGAGACCAACTGGGACAACTGACCATTCGGCTACAGTTATTGACCATATTTTCTGCAACAACGTAAGCATACAAACGTCCTATGTAATTATATCAGGCGTTAGTGATCTATTTACCACATTTAATGCCGAAGGGTCTATCAGAAATATTATATCTCACGTAACTTCCTTGCATTCTGATTGACTGAAAGATGATACCCTATTTCGTGTAGTATGCATTCACAGAACTGGCCAGGACTACACCCAGGCACTACACGTTTTCTATTTTTAGCACACTACTATATCAGTTTTCTTTTCAGACTGGGCGAATAAAACTGATCAGGCTAAATTTAAAAATCGATTCACAGAGGCACAACATCCACAAAACGACCAGGAAAGAAATCTGTGTGGAAAAATGTGTCGCTTTTCCTTTGTTGAAGCCACATTTTTCGAGGCGTTCATTTTATTCATTGAGAAGATGATCCATATCTCGTTTCGAAGAGAGTAATCCATACCTGGGTCCAACTTTCATGAGAACGCGTCTGGATATGAAAAATCGTTTGTTTCGCTGCTCATATTATTTCGCTATTTAATTGTATGTTTTGGGCAGTAAACGAATAAATAATGGAATTCAATTGAATCTTCGGAGTTTGTATCCCGTGCTGACCCATTCGGTAATGTATGTGTGTGACAAATATGTGAAAATTGTCAAACTGAGTTGTCAAATTTCGACAATTGTAGTTTTCATTCGCGAGTTGCGCGATTCTAGAATACACAGTTCCGTTTGGGGGAAACGTTTTGTTTACCCTTGCCGACCGATTCAAAATCTGTCTTCTGCTCATATCAATAATCCAAGTTAGCCGTGTTTTGGAAGAAGAAAATGTTTTTTTAAAAACTACATGGTATTTTTTCTATATAACGCTGGTTGGTAGGGCTGCTACCTTGGTAACAGATTAACAAATCGGACAGATGTTTTTCTTGATGGGTGTTCGATATAATATAAGGATTAGTGCATGTCTTGTCGTTGACTACGCCCATATAGTGCCCAGTGAGGAGGTGTAGTTCCCTCCGCTTCGCGGCGGGAACTACACCACCTCACTGGGCACTATATGGGCGTAGTCAACGACAAGACATGCACTACTCCTTAAAAAGTACTCAGCCTCCAGTACAGCCGTCGTGGACTGGTTACTTTCCACGGGTGGGCAATATTTCCAAGAACACAATAATATTAGATTTTAGACACTAATTATATGAACAATTGTCAAAAATTTATTTAATGAAGCAACGGGTACAACCCGGTGCTTCATTAATTAAATTTTTTCTGATGGTAGTTTTTATTACCTGGTAAACTCATGCGTGGACATCACTGCCCACGCGTGGATTATTGTACGATACGCAAATCTTGAAAATATAATTTAAAACAGAAAACATTGATTACTTTAAAAATTTGCCACCAGCAAGCGACTTCCCAGATGTTTTTAATACATGTTGTCCCAACAAGGCAAACGATACCTCAAGTTTCATACGCTATATGAACAAGCTTTTCCAGAAGGAAAATGATATCAGTTCCAAACAAAAACGTGAACCTGGAACCGTGGATGACCGTTACTATGTTGCAATCTTCCACCGACAAAACAAAACTATATGTACACAATCTTAAGTCACCGTCTCCCCATACGACAATGGAATACAAGACATATTGTATTGTCTTAAACAGAGTAAAACGAGCATGCGAAACACAGTATTTTAACCGTACTTTACCTGAATTTACTGAAAAATAAATTTAATAAAAAAACATGAGAGATACTGAGAAGCTCCAACAACAAAACAAAATCGTTATCTCCATGTCGCTGTCTGTAAACGTCAGTGGCAGGGACTGACGTTTACAGACAGCAGCATGGAGATAATGAACCCACGAGAATTAGCTGACAAATTTAATTCATTTGTTTGTCAATAAAGGTCACTCTATCAGTGATCAGTTACTCAAATCCACACATCACTTCACCGAATATATGAGAAATGAAAACACCAAATCATTTTTATATCGCCAACTAACAACCGAGAAGTAGCTCAGTGCATTAAAAAATAAGCCCCAAATTAAGCAAGGATATTGAAAATATATCCACCACACTATTAAAAGAAATATCCTACGAAATCGTACACATAACTAATCTTTCTTTTGCGTCGGGAATAAATTGAAAATAGCCAAAATTATTTCCATTTGTACATCTGGAGATCAGCAATTATTTAATAATTATAGGCCCATCGGCATCCTACCCGCATTCTCAAAGGTATTAGAGAAACAAATGCATAAAAGACTTGTGAACTTTCTGAATCATAATAACATAATTTATCAGTATTAATTCGGCTTCAGCAAATTACATTCCACAATACATCCCATACTGCATCTTCGTAATAGCGTTGCTTAATCAAACGATAAAATAACCAGAGACTTACATTATCCTGATTTAGCCTTCTTAAAAGCCTTCGGCACGATAAATCATTTCATATTGTTCAAAAAATAGAATTGTATAGAATAGGATGTCATACAAAAACTTGATTCAAGGACTACCTCAGTGGTAGAAGCCAGTTTGGCAAACGCACAATCCGAATTGTTGGAGATAACAACTGGCAGCCTCAAGGATTCATACTCGGACCTATTCTTTAGTACCTTACGTAAAAGATCTAAAGAATTATACGAGTCTAAATGTGTTATCTTGTACGGACGACATGAGTACATACACCTCTAGTGATAAAATAGAAGAAGCTACAGTACGTGGAGAGTGGAGTGTAAGTAAATCACACGCGGAGAGGGGTTATCACCCAAGCTATAGCTTTCAAATTCTGTTCATATCGACAAAAAACACAAGCAATGTTTCAGCCAATGAACCTCCGGGTTTAACCCGGAGGTCCATTGGCTGAAACATTGCTGCTGCTGGTTGTGCTTTGCATCAAATTCGCTATTATTGCTTGGGTGGAATCTCCACTCTGCGGGTGATTTAGTAATAATACACTCTCCACGTGCTGTAATGTGAACTGCATGGAATAAGTAATTGGTGCGCACCAAATAAACTGGCGTTTAGGGCCAACAAAACAAAGTTTATTTATCCACATCCACAACATGTGTTTTATCTAATCGGAATTAGGTCCATTACTCTAAAAGATACAAATATCTCTCATGTCGGCAACGAGCACAAAGAAAAGTGTATAAGATTCTTAGGTATTAACATGGATGAAAATCGTTAGCAGTATATATCTGTTGTCTGCTCTTGAATGCCACGAGCCATTTATGCGATTAACGGGGCCAAGAAGAACCTCCCCAAAGAGTGTCTAAGAACACTCTACTTTTCCTTTGTACATACCTACTTGTTATATGGTATTCATTCCTGAGGGCATTCGACTGACAATAAGTCGATATTTCACTAACAAAGAAAACTATCCTCGTCATTGCTAATAAAAAGCACAACACCCATACTGACCCCTTGTTTAAATGCTTTCGAATCTTGAAATTCAAAGATTTATGCAAAATGCACCTATTACTATTTATACATGATTGGTAGAAGAAAAACAAATTGCTCGGTAACTTCGATAACACTTTTAAAATTTATACCAATCCTTCGGTGATAAACACAAGACGATCAGACAATCTGTTCTTGAATAAACCTAGAACACAGTTCAGTGCAAAGCTTTCCCTGCACTCTTTTCCGAGGATCTGGAATAAAACTGAACGACACATTCGAAATCAGACCAGGCCCCTATTTAACAAGACACGAACAGAGAATTTTTTTAAACTCTTACGCCTCAAACATGAGCTGTAATAATCCCATGTGCCCGGGATGTATAAACTAACTCTGCATTCTCATCAAATGTCTCAACCCTTCGAAACTTTTAAGCGTCTCTTTATGTATCTTATGTTTACTGGCCTGTGACCCTCTTTATCTATTGTGTTCATTATTAAGTCCGTGTCCTTGTAAATTGACATCTAACATGGGAAAAACAAAATTGTGAAATGGCTTCAAGAACAAAGGATTAAGTTTTTTAAAAGCATTCCATGTTACACCATCTGGTGCTAACTTACAGTATCACGGCAACCAAATTCCTATCCTGGTTCCATGCTCTGATAGTACCAAACTAGGCCATGATTAATTGTGGGCTTTCTCCGGCGCTATCAAGTTTGCAAACTACGATATAGTTTTACTATGGTTGTCCCATAAGCGATGTTAATTTGTATTTAGACATCCCCAATATTATTTGTTACTGAATCCCCAAAAGGGGGAAATGACTATCAAATCAAATAGCTTCAAGCCTACAAATTATCACACACTGAAAAGGTTATCAATATATGTGAACAACTGACTGTTTAATGCAACAAACAATTATAAGTACGTCTACTACCCGGAATGTGTTTCCAATCAAATATTTGGGTGTGGCAGGAAGACAGCCTCGTGCCACTACCTTTATAATATTCACTGATTCATTATTTAATCTTATTCAATCTTGTACTTTTTGCACAATAAAATTATTCATTCATCAAAGTGCAGTTTTCAAACCCCACACTTCGATTACTTTTGTGTAGTTGGCAAGAACGCAAGCCGCAAGCCGCAAGACGGGAATGCAATAAAGATGTTGTCCTTAGGGTGCAGGATTTATATGACCTCGAACGTAAAAATCATTTTCATTGTGGGGGTGGGGGTGGCAAGAGAGTTGATATTGCACTGGAGGCAAAGAAAGTGTGTGGCCTATACAACACGTATAACGCGACTATGAAAGAATGTCAGGTTTGCGTGCTCAGTGTAATAATAATAATAATAATAATAATAATACTACTTATAATAATAATAGTAAATAGAACTTATATAGCGCACATATGACAATGATTAAAAATTTCCAAGGCGCTAAACAACATCAAAAAGCATTACTAGATGTCAATATATACAGTATTTAGGCACGTGAAACATCAGATTAATCAACATGGGGATAATAGTTTTTAAATTGATAAGATTTTAGCTTGGATTTCAAAACTGGAAGAGATTGGACCCCCCTCCCCCCACCACCACCCCCTCATAGATTCAGGTGACATATTGAAAGGTATTAGAGCATTGTAACTGAAGGAACGTCACCCATATGAGGCTAGGCCACATAAGGTCTATTCCAGGAGATGTTCAAGGCGACGTCATCGGCTGAAGCGTAACATCATTTAGGAAGCTACTGAAACAATTCATAGCGTGGACCTCGACTGCGTGCCGAAAAAGCAGGATATCACGAGTGCCGAAAAAAGCAAAAAAACAAGCAATCTCGTGCGATAATTCTTAACCCATTCAAACGTATGTGTAGTTCTGTATATTTATGCGACATACAGAACGACTCCAAAAGAGATCTCTGTAGAAATGCTCATCTACCTCACAACCAATCCCCCTGCACCCATCCATGATTAAGACTCTATTCTGTACAAACTCCATCCCACTCCCTCCAGTAGGAGTGGCATCTTGGAGGTGTCCACGCCCGAAGAAATCCCATTCAGTCTTCAAGTAACAGCGTTCAGTGCATAGACCACTGATATGCAGACTGACATTACAGCACTGCAGCCGACGACTGGTCACTTTCCACGGGTGGGCAATATTTCCACGGACGCAATAATATAAGATTCCAAACACCAATTAAAGGAATAATTGTCAACCCGGTGCTTCATTAATTAAATGTTTTTCTGATGATGATTTTATTACCTGGTAAACGCGTGTGTGGACATCGCTGTCCACGCATGGATTTTGACCAATCTACGTCGACTTTACTGTATCCAATTACCTTCCAGTTCCGACATCACGTCAGAGCTACTCGCATGGACTCGCACGCTCTGCACAACCATAAAGGCGAGTCACGTGGCTGATGAGTCCTTTACTCATCATTTGAGGTAGCATTCGTGAGTATGCAATCAATTCCCTGCTGTATTCGTCGCGTTTCCAAATTTGGAAGATTTTTAAAATAAATTTCAGATTTTTGTCTGAAAAAGTGGAATATATCGGAAAGCTCACATCCGAATTTTAGGGAGTTTTAGTATGAAATGCCGAAAGTAGAGATCCAACAACTGGCAAAATTTCATCATTAGCATCTTCATTTCTCCAGATTACATACTTTCGTTTGATGTTCATGGACTAAATAGGATAACTTTACTTGTCCTATAGCGTTGTTGTTTTATTTTATATATTTATTATTATTTTTTTTTCGTCTGCTTTTCATGTAAGATAAAGTGCTATAATTTGCGAATATTTTCGCTGTTTCAGTATAATCGACAGCAAGTCTTCCATGATGGTGTTCCACCCAAATCTTGTTAATACACATTTCATCACCTATTCTACTTTTTAACACCTTCATCTCGTCAAAAGATAGATATCTCTTTTCGTGCTTATAAAATGAGTTAATCTCACGTCAAATTACGCCTTCATTCAAGAAATTGTTAAAGAACGCTAATTTCTGATAACCTCTCTGGCTGAGTTTCCATCTTCCGTGTTTCTCCCACTCTTCCATGATAACGCAGGTGCTCATAAAATCAGTAATTGTTTCAGACCGTGTTTTAAAATGACAAATGTCCAATTCACATTCCTCCAAATCGCATGAAGACATTTCACAAAAATCAAATCGGAGATATTTCCTGTAATACAAGTAGGATTTTAACCAATCCAAATATGTTGATCGTGGTGAAGTCTGTCAAACAAGACTGAATTGGTTAACTTACTATTTGCATTATATGAAAAAGTTTTCTGTTCGGAATTTCGGCATTTTAATATCATTGTGCATATAGAATAAACGTATAGTGTTTTCAAGTAAAAAACTTTTTTCTACGAGTAGGATTAAGAATGAAACCGACAAGCCTCTGGCGAGTCGGTTTCATTCTTAATTTTACGAGTAGAATAATTTTTTTACTTGAAAACGCTATACGTTTATTTTGTTTATCCCACAACTCTTTTACAGAGCAGTCGCGGTGAAAGCGTACTGTTACTCGCTACAAACCACAGCGAGAAGTGAGGCGCACATTGGTCTAATTCGATCCACAATAAATGATTGGCAAAAATAAACAAGGCACAGTAATACATTTCTGTCCAAATATAATTTTCCTACAAACTTGAGCTAAACTTGTAAAAATACTTTATTAAATGAACAGTGTGTTGTGTTTTCTTCTGGCATTGTGTAAGACTTTCAAAATGGTTTATAGAAAACAACAATTGAGACATTAATTATGCAACACGAATGCGGTAGAGGCCAGAGGTCAACTAGTCCGTCTCTACTACAGGAATAAATTCTTTCAGTGTTAAACCTACGGGGGAAATGTATCACTCTAGAAGGTGAACAAAGCAAAAATTTATCCAAGGCTTTTATTGTTCAAACAAACGGCCATTTCTGGGATAAAGAAGGTTAACGACATAGTTTTTTGTGTCCATGTGCACAAATGGGTAACCCTTAACCCAACACACACAGAATCAAAATTTGTTATTTTATTTTTTTTTTTAAAATCAACAAACCAAATGATGTTGCCCTTCATTGGAACGAGCTCGTTCCAATAAGGAGTCACATGATATAGTTTTGTTGAATTTTTTGTAAAATATTTTTTTCGACTTCTTAAATTGTGAATAGTGTGGACGGAAGCGCCTGATCCGTTAAATGAAAGGTTAACGTGTCGATCCAAATGTAACTGCGGGATTCATCGCACAGAGTTGGGAATGAAAACCCACGGGAAAACTTTTGCCCGAGATTGTGTGCTGTTGACGTCTGAATGATTGAATTATTAATAACACAGCATACGTATAAACTGTCTTAAATAAAGCTGGTTCACCTGGACTTATTAAAACGTCGAGACAAGAAAGACGTTGTATTTCATGGTGTCAACAGCGAAATGTTAGCTTCATAATATTCAGCACGCAGGACTCAAGATAATCACCTTCCAAGAAAAAGGTGAAAACTGTTGTCTTGAATAATTCCCACGTAAATGTTAGAACACGCGTTATTTTTATTCAAGACTCAAGCTTTATTTATTTTTGCCTTTACTGTGCATATTTCGTTCTATCAGAAATAAAGGCGAACCTTTACACACGTGCGCTTACTGACTTGGCACATAAAGGGCTCTTGTAACACGTCTTTGTTCTCCACTGGTTGACGAAACGGTACATGAAAATACTATACGCTCAGCGTCCATTCTCTTTGAGAATAAGAGAAGGGCTTTAGTAAAAGAGTTGTTCTGTTACTATTACATGAACTAGATTCGCTTACTCAATACCACGATGGTATACATCAATATAAAATTGGATACGGGTATCTGCATTATTTTAAGACCTAAGAAAACTCGTCCATGTTCTCTTCTTATGTCAGGAAAGCAACATTCATTGATCGATAACAAAGGTCTACAATTATTTCATTCTAATATTGAACACATAAAGGTTTGAGCAAGAAACTAATATTATCACATATCCTTGAAACTTTAAACCCTTGCATTTAACGGAAAGGTCGCAATGGCATTATAAGTTATTGTGATGAATTGACGGTAACATGGTCTGAGGTTTGCGGCTCGGAGCTTATTTTCAACCGAGACGCGAGAGACTCATAGCAATAATGTATATGTTCCAATAAGACACTACCCATAGCCCAAAACCTACATCGTGAAACACGAGAGGCTTATTTACTAAACTTGTGATCGTTAAAAGTTGCCTTGTTCAAGGCAACTTTTAACGATCACAGGTTTAGTAAATAAACCTCTCGTGTATCCACGACGGCAGTGAATAAAAAACCAATAAACCAGATAAACTTATTCCATCTTAGTTCAAATCGTAAGTCAGTTTGTAATTTAAACAACACTTCATCCGGAACACCATCTGCTGCATACGTGAAACATCCAGAAAAATGAAGCGGCGTGCTAGTCACTCCGTTGATGAAGCAGTTACGAAACGGACGACGTCATTGCAAATATTTCGCGTTGTGACGTCAGACGGTAACATATGCCACTTGAGCGGTAAACATAGAATATACTAAGCGAGCTCTCGTCCAATCAGAGGAGCAGGATTTTAGTCTCATCGGAACATTATAAGTTATTCTGTTTGTTGACAGGGGACATGGTCTCACGTTCCCTGCATGAAATTTATATTCATTCAACCGACGCGTTAGCCGAGGTTGAATATATGTTTCATGCAGGGAACGTGAGACCATGTCCCCTGTCAACAAACAGAATAACGTATATGTCCCGTTCTTACACAAGTAAGATTGAATTGAAAACAAAAATCTTTTATTTAGAAAGCAGATGTTGTTTCGGTAAGGTGTTAACTTTTTATCGTAACAAACTGGAGTGATTTCCAATTATTCAATGTTTACGTACGCAATCAACGGGGCGAGATGCTCTCGATTCGTTTCAGTTTATGTTACAGTAAATTAATGAAAAGAGACCTTATAATCTAATCGGTTTCATAAATAATTACCCATGTTTACATAACTAATCTTTTTGTACGTAATAACGGTACTTTTGGGTGTATTATACTTCAGATAAATGTATTTGTCCCAGTTGATCTCAAGTGAAAAAAGACATTGCGATGAACCGTTGCTCATTGCAACGAGATGCTTTCCTTGACAGTGGACATAAGAATAGCTGACAGTAGACATATGCGCGTGCCCGGCGACATAAAATCAAATCAACGAGGCATTGGCCAATCACTGCACGGTATTGCGGTTGGTTTCGGGACATAAATGTTTCTGTATTCAACTGATGATGTACCAAGCCGAAACTTTTCCCCAGTACCGTTTGTACCAGTTCCTTTCCCATCGAATCATTAGTTACGCTTCGAACGGTTTCCAAATTTCGTTATACAATTATCGATCGTCTGTCGCGTAGTGTAAAAATGAAAACGTCCAAATCAAAATAAAGTCGGTTGACTAAATATTAGTTAACCAGAAATGAGATAATATTTTTAAAAAATAACCATTTCCAACCACAACATTAGCCCAGTCCCGTGGCAGTCTCGTTTGAGGATCTCGTTATATCTGAATTGGACAACTTTATTTCGGTATATCTTCGGACATCTTGGCATGCTTCGAACTTCTTTTAAAAACGCTTCTCTCAGCTGGTTTGCAAATCTGCCCAAATTTATACTTATATTTTTACTAACAGCAAGAGCCACCAAATGGTTGGGCGTGAATGGACATCAGTCGAAGAGAAGCAGTGATACGAATTTCAACAAACACACCCAATAGAAAAGATAACGAATGTAATTTAGACTGGTTCCCAAAAGGCTGTTTTGATTTTTTTTATCGATCCATTTGATCAGTACAACTTCAAACAAACAAACGGACTCTTCATCTTTGGGTTTAAACATCGGAATTAAAATTTAAATAAATCTTTATGCATGGGATGTGTACATGTAATGAACGCCGAACGCAACGTGTGTTTGAATACGGCTCTCGCGAAATATGACTACGTCATTCAGCTCAATATGTAAAACACCCCCCGATTCAAACACACATCGCGTTCTGTCTATTTCGCAACACTATGTAGCAATGGCGCTCGCTGACTGCATCGTTTGGGGCACGGCATCACATCGAAATTAATCTATTGAAAAAACATCTTTTAGTATCGCAAATAGCGTCTTGTAGGACTCAAGCGAAGAAATGTTCTGGCACGCTTTGAAGTTTGTCGCTGGCCTAATATCAGTTATGAGAGAGTAAATGCGCGAAGCTGTAGGACAAGTATGAATTAGTGGATCGATTACAGATGGTAAAGCCAAAGCAAGAAGGATCAGTATGAAAAGACGAACCATCCGTCCAAAAGGATGTGATATAGTATATTTTGTAATCATTCACTATGCAAAATAAACAAACAATATCGGCAAAATGGAATGAAATTCATTCAGTCTGATATCTGGATGTCCATTTTGGATTGATTTCAAACATGTCCCTTTATTCACATCAGCAATAGAGAGAAGGGGCAGAAAGAAACGAGGAATGAGAATGGGTAGAAATGTGATACTGAGTTTTGTACAAATATTCCATTTTTTATACAGCAAGTGTTATATGTTCCAATAAATATTGTTTAAACTAAAATCTGATGGCAAGAACACAACTTCGACAGAACGAGACCTGTACTTAAACGACGCGGTAATCCCTTGAAACCGAAAGACCGCTTTATTACCTGAGTGCATTAACCCTTTACCCAACGAATCACCCGCATCCGCCCGCGTAATATGCAAATTCAGCAGCTGAAAAAAAAAAAAAATTCGAAAAAGTTCAACAAAACCATATCATGTGACCACTCTTTGGAACGAGCTCATTGAGCTCGTTCCAAAGAGGGGTCACATGATATGGTTTTGTTGAATTTTTTTTTAAAAATTTAAAAAATGATATTTAAAATAATAAATTTTGAAATCGTCTGCGTTGGGTTAAGGGTTAAGTGATTGTTGCTCGGTGAATTTGTGTGGTACACCAATCAAGATTTTCAACGTGCAGCCCCAGGGCTGAAAATATTAATTGGTCTTCCCCCAAGTTATTTATTTATTTATTGGTGTCTAAGGTCACATACTTATGCACATCAGCTAATCGTGACCGTGGCAGCTTTACGGGAGGAGGAAGCCGCGGTACTCGGGGAGAACCACCGAACATCGACGAGCAACTGTCAACTCAACATTCTAACTCTGCGTTTAAGCTCCGCTCAAACAGGGTTACAGCGATTGGCTACATGTTCTCCATTGACGTGCAGTACGCCTTAGTACACGGCGTCATTGTAGGCAACCGGGATAAACTGCCTTGCCCAAGGAATCAGGAAGTAATTTAGAACATAATTAACTGTTTTTTTTAGTTTTAAGCAACCCACCTATTCCAACAGCCCTCTCCCCTATACACGCTTATTATAGCATGCTAGAGTCGCTGACTGACGCGTTAAATAAAACATATTCCTCAGCTAGAATTGTATTGACAGGTAGCGTGCGCACCCTGCTGGTTCTCGCAGGTTTATTGTGTTGGTGTGCATTTTATAAATCTTTCATAAAGGATATTACCGAACTGCATTTACATGTAACTATACCCTTTCGGTTGCAATTTTAACCCAATGCCGCGGTAAACAACGAATAGCTGATTTTCTGTTGTCAGCCGGAGAATTCCAGTTGGCTCATGTTAATTTTGAAAATAGATAAATTTGGGTGACTCTGTTTATAATGTTAGACCTGAACACTCAACAAAATTTATAGAATCACAGTGCTCACTGCCCTGTGCTCGTGTGACTTTGTCCCTATACCCAACGTAATGGCCAATTAGGGCCAGCGCTATTCTCAAAAGTCGCCAATTAATTTTCATTTTTGTCTCAAAAACATAGGTTATGACCCCTCTTTGGAACGAGCTAGTCGAGCTCATTTCAATGAGGGGTCATAATCTATTTTTTTTTTTGAGACAAAAAATTAGTTATTCAAGAATTTTGTTTGCAAGTCTCGTCTATTTTTCATGTTAGGTAAAGGGTTAACGTCCTAAATTTGTCACTGTCCTGTGCTCGTGTGACTTTAACCTTTACGTTTTTGAGTTTGGTTCTAAGGTGAAAGTTACTTTCCCGAGAATTATTTATTTATTTATTTATTTATTTATTTAACGACACTTTAGACGGGGTCATCTTGTGTCGGACATTTTTACAGGTGGAGGAAGTCGGAGTGCAAGAAAGAATCACCGAGCAGCGGCGAGCAGCTGACAAACTCCCCACCGTACTAACTCCGCACAAGCAGGGCTAGCATTGGTTGAAGACAAGTGCACCATCGACATGCAGAACCCCTTAGTACTCCGTGCCCCACGTAAGCAATCGAGATTATGTTCCGCGCCCAAGGACACAACGCCATTATCCCTGGTGGTAATTTGAGCCGTGGAGCTTTCTGTCTGAAGTCTAAACTAAACTCAATTAACCCTTTACCCAACGCAGACGATATGAAAATTTATTATTTTAAATATCATTTTTCAATTTTTTCAAAAAAATTCAACAAAACCATATCATGTGACCTCTCGTTGGAACGAGCTCGACGAGCTCGTTCCAACGAGGGGTCACATGATATGGTTTTGTTGAAATCTTTTGAAAAATAATATTTTTTCAACTGCTGAATTTGCATATTACGCGGGCGGATGCGGGCGATTCGTTGGGTAAAGGGTTACTGACCCACCGCGCTCCTGAATCATCTTGATGCATGTTTGTTTTTGCTTATGGGTTTTGTGATGTGACATAATGCTCAAAAGGACTACCAGAGATCTTTCCAGCTTAATGTCGCATGCCAGTACGTGTTCGTAAGTATGAACAGGAAAGTGCTTTGCAAAACTTATTTCAGAAGCTGAAAGAGAATTTCGACCGGTCACGATCCGGTCAAAATTCTTCGTCCGCTTTACCGTCGATCACTCAAAAGAAAGTCTCCTATTGAAAGAGATATACGAAATCTCGGCTTCTACTTTTTTCTTTATTCTGTCTTGATTTCGTACTATTTTATTCAGGAAACCTCGATCTGTCGGTGCATGTGTGTCGCGAATAGGTCACGATTGGATAGTGATTTGAGCGAGAAGGTTCGCATTTGCTTTACACAGTAATCTGTCTCTGTATACTTCCTGATATTCTAATCAAAATGTTGGTGCAGCTGAAAAAATAGAGGGCCTCCCCTGTTATTCTCGTTTTCTTATTTCGCGAACTTTTTTTCTTTAAAATATTCGAGAGATATTTAATTTCACTAACATGGGAGAGATTATTGCTTCTGTTCCAAAGGGACTGCATCAAGAAGCTGAAAGAGAATTTCGACCGGTCACGATCCGGTCAAAATTCTTCGTCCGCTTTACCGTCGATCACTCAAAAGAAAGTCTCCTATTGAAAGAGATATACGAAATCTCGGCTTCTACTTTTTTCTTTATTCTGTCTTGATTTCGTACTATTTTATTCAGGAAACCTCGATCTGTCGGTGCATGTGTGTCGCGAATAGGTCACGATTGGATAGTGATTTGAGCGAGAAGGTTCGCATTTGCTTTACACAGTAATCTGTCTCTGTATACTTCCTGATATTCTAATCAAAATGTTGGTGCAGCTGAAAAAATAGAGGGCCTCCCCTGTTATTCTCGTTTTCTTATTTCGCGAACTTTTTTTCTTTAAAATATTCGAGAGATATTTAATTTCACTAACATGGGAGAGATTATTGCTTCTGTTCCAAAGGGACTGCATCAAAACATCCATTTTGAATAATCGTTTCTTTCGGCTGTTCCCAAAGAAGAATCTGTTTCTTTTGATTATCAGATTACAATTTCGTCTTCAGAATGAAAGCTTAGTAACTTTGTGAGGGTTAGGGTGAGTTTGTCGGTGAGCTAACCCTAACCCGCGGTACACTGACTCTAACTCTAGTAATTATGTACTTTTTTCTTCGGGGCGTCCGCAAATTTAGGGACAGTTTAGTGAGCGTCAGGGTTAGCTTACCGCTAAGATAACCCCTACTATACTATGGCAGCTCATTGGGTTAGACCATTAAATTAGAGATCGAAACCTGGTTGTTCGAACCTTACTCGAGAAAGCGGTATGAGGTATACGAGTCGCCTCCAATTTTGATGGTGGATCTCGGATATGGCATCATACAGCGGGGAATTGTGTGTGTCACATGACAAGTCCAGTTTGCGTACGCGAGGGACCATGGTGTGAATCTGTCACCATGGCTTTACGTGGATTTATTGAGCAAGGGCAGAGGTGTGGTTAGGGTGATACATGACACTTTTTACTTTTGAAAATTGTTTTTCCTGTAGACAGCCATCGCGGTTTCTATTGTGGTACATGCATAATATGTGTTGCACGTAGTGTTATGGACCTGGGGGTATGTTTGATTTAACGGGAGTTTATCTAATTAGCGGAAAGGATCGGACATCTACCATAATTATCGAAACGAAGAAATATCTGGTTATTATGGTGCCCAGGAGCTTCCAACAATACTGAGAGTGTGTTCTGGGGTGTGTTCCATTTTATTGGGGGAGTATTTCAGCTTGATTGGATTCTTCCAGAAGCCTCGTTTTTCTGCACTTGTCTACGCATACTGGAACCTATTTTGCAAACTCTCACCCCAGCATGCCGTCTTGTCTATCTACTCTTTCGTTTGATCCGACATAAATTTGCCGAACGCATCTCATGGACATACGCATACCGATGTTTCACGAGGAGCTATTCGGGTGTCTTAATTGATCGCTTTTAAAATCGACAATTTACTTACCCGGTCGAAATAGTTTGTTGAAGAGGTACTGTTTGGGAAAGTTTTCTTCATTTGAATGATACAGACATATGGAAAGAATGAGGTGCATATTAAGGCACTATTACTGCCAGAACGCACGTTCCAATTTGGAGATTATGCACATTATATTCATTCAATTCTCTATCCATCGATAAATAAAAAATAACAGGTTCCATATGTGACTCAGTTACGAACTACTTCATTAGATCGATTCGTCTAAATGACTTGTCAAAATAATATTGTATTCCTGTAATAGAGATTTGACTTGCGCTGTGTGTCATTTGCCTGTTAGCAATGATATCTCAAGGATAAAGTACAGTCCAATAATATTCTATAACAGTTATAGCCGGTATAACATTCACTATTAGATATATTTTGATTTATTTTCTTAACCCTTTACCTAACATGAAAATCAGACGACACTTGCAAAAAAAATTCTTGAATAACTAATTTTTTTCATTTTTTGTCTCAAAAACATAGGTTATGACCCCTCGTTGGAACGAGCTCGAAGAGCTCGTTCCAACGAGGGGTCATAACCTATGTTTTTGAGACAAAAAATGAAAATATTTTGAAAATTAATTGGCGATATTTGGGAATAGCGCTGGCCGGTTTTGGCCGTTACGTTGGGTAAAGGGTTAAAGATATTCTTGTGGATTACAAGAGTTTTCTATACGTTTTTCTTTGCTTTCTTCTAAAGTAATAGTACTGTAAGTTTTGGTTTGAAAAATTAAAATCAGGTATGAGAGAAAAATATAATATATTAAATAAAAATAAAATAAACCAACATGTCTTAGAAATAGTTTTAGAAAGGGGAGCGTGGATAAGATGACTTCAAGACTTCTTGGAAATTTATCAGTGAATAAAGAAATATTTATGCAGTAGTCGTGACGCAACTTATATAATTAACACGTACCATACCAATACTTAACACTGCCCATGCTGACCCCCAACAACCTGAAATGTGAACTGCAGACCCCCATTTATATGACTAACTGCATATGTGACGTAACTCTACAATACGGCCGCCGTGGACTGGTCACTTTCCATGGGTGCGCAATATCTACACGGACGCAATAATATTATTTATCATATGACTCGTCCGTTTTGTTCACTTTAAAACATTTGATATTTTGTTTTCATATTAATCAGTGATAAATAAAGCCTTCCGTCAATTTCATTGGTCAATTTCAAAACTAGACAATTTGAGTGGCTGAACAAAATACAACTGTGCCACATTTTCATAATTTGCATAATTAGAGTTGGGAGCTTTCATCGGTCAATTTCAAAGCTGGACAATGTGATTGGCTAAACAAAATACAACTGGGTCACATTTGCATAATTTCAGTAGGGAGAATTTACGTTATCTGTCCTATTTAGGGTGGGTTATACTGTATTGATCTTTTACCTAACCTCTGCAACTCAAGTTAGGTGATGGGTTAAAAAGTCATACTAAGTGGCTAATTTGTGCATGTGTGTGTCATATGATAAATAGAATATGAAATGAGTGTTCTCTCATATAATATTTATGAAACTCGTCCGAAGTTTCCGTTTGGGCGAGCCTCATAAATACTATATGAGAAAAACACTCATTCGATATCCTCTATATAATAATAATAATAGATTCCAAACACAAGTTATAGGAATATAGGAATAAGAACAAAATATAGGAATGTTCATCAAAAATTTGATTTATGAAGCACCGGGTACAACCCGGTGCTTCATTAATTAAACTTTTGCCGTTGATGATTTCTGTTACCTGGTAGACGCATGCGTGGACATCACTGCCCACGAGCGGATTACGATCAGTCCACGGCGACCGCACCTTAAGTATCAAATCTAGCCTGATAAGAAAGTACGCTTTTACCAGCAAGAGAGTACTGATATCTTAGAGTTCGATTCTTATGAAAATGTCCCAACTGTAGTTGGAAAATTATTGCAGAGTGCCCTACATTCCACTAACCACCCCACCCCTCCCCGAACGAGGCCGCTGTTTAGAAACCACATGGATTGGTTCTAACATTATTTCACCGATAAACAGCAATGCGCAAACAGGAGGCCATGTGGACCAACTATCCCTCTTGGCGTTACTTTCGGCGATCATAGGTCACTTTCATAGAGTAATAAATACAGCCATTCCTCTATATATATATTTATTTCACTCACAAATCAATATATTTGATACATGAAGTCAAATTTCACACACAAAACAGAAACCAAATAAGAATGCTAACACTTGTTCGTGGTGGGTACTCCTATCTGGCTAAGAAAATTCTGTCACCACGGCTACTGAAGTTCATACCGTGCCCGCACTAAAATCTAATTTAAATTTAAAAAAAAAAACAACAGAGACGTTTGCTTAACAGAAATTGCAAAAATCACATAAATGTGTATCATTTATAATTTTCTCTGAAGTTCAATAATCATCATAAAATTATTACATTATGACAGCCACCTGTTGACAACTTTATCCAACGTACGTTTTCCGGGAAGAGGTTATTTCCATTGGTCGTTGCTGCGCTTTATTTTGTGTGTATCAGTTGTTAGACTATTTGATTGACACTACGATTAGACAGACTGTATTATCATGTAATATATCGGCATATAGATTGGTGACTTCTGTAAAGTGAATCACGTAGTCTGTATTGCAAACTGCTGTAATAATTCAATACGGTGAGTAGTTATGTGTCTGTCATAAAAAAAAATACGTGTGTAATCACAGTCGACTTTGCAGGGTAGGTACAGTAAGGTCGCCGTGGACTGGTCACTTTCCACGAGTGGCCAATATTTCAATGAACTGAATAATATGAAATTCAAAATATGGGAATAATCATGAAACATTTAATTAATGAAACACTGGGTAAAACCCCGTGATTCATTAATTCAAATTTTCCTGACGATGAATTTTATTACCTGGTAAACGCATGCGAGGATATCACTGCCCACGCGTGGCTTACGACCAGTACACGGTGGCTGTATTGTACACTGTAAACATTTACCGTAAAAATAGGGCAAGAGTACTGTTATCCAGCTACCGGTACTTCTACCGTAAAATATTACGGGAAAAATACTGTATTTAACTACTTTTGGCAATGCCGAACCTTTTGTTCGATTCTGAACAACAATGGAGGAACTAATATTTCACTTTGTGGAAGGAAGGAGCGTCCATCTAATTGTGGAATTCGAGACGCAAGACAACACACCACCACCCTCGGGGATAGGTGGTACCATTCGTGAGTGGACCTCCTCTCACACTGGTCCTCACCCAAGGTTGCCTGGATCTACTCAGATCTACCCAGAAAGAGACGAAGAATACGAAGAGCACTTTTACCAGTCGACAGGACACCCGACATCTGGAGGCCTTTCTGGAGAAGAAGAAATCCAAGGGTGACGAACGGGATATGGAGGAGGCAGCCACCACTTCCCCTCCTCATCCCACAGCTCTACCCATCCAACAGACGACCCCTCCCCCAGAGGGGCTACTGGATGTGAAACGACCTGTGGAGACTGAGGCGGAAATGGGTGTTGCTTTCTCCCTTCTCTCTGTTCTTCTCTTGCCGCTTCCTTCTGAAACATATGTGCCTGAAGTGAATTTGCAAGCGGTGATTCTGGAAATAAGAAAGCAAGCCCAAGAGACCATCGAAAAATTCTCCAAACCACCAAATTTACCACGCCAAGCTTGAACAAATTTCTCCAAGCTCTCCAATCGTAAGTCCATCAAAGCCACCGGCCAAACATAAACAGCGTAATACCAAGAAAATACCCAGACGCCGCTAAGAGCAACACCTACGTCTTCAAAGCTTCATCGTCTTTGCCTTCTTGGATGCCTTTGTCATCAAAGAGAACAGACAAAAAGAACACCGAACACCGCCAACAGGGTCGAAAGGGGTTGCGTAACCCCATACCATCACTGCGCGCCATCGTCGCCCTGAAACCATTCTCTCGACCGGGATGTATTTCATTTCATTTGATGAAACCTAAAGCAGCAACAGTCATTGCCATAACAATTACAGGAGACGTTTCGGCAACTGATTATCAGTACTTTACCGTAATTTTAACGGAATTTCTTTTTACGGAGCAGTGCAACCTGACAGATATTATACATGCGGAGAGAAGTTTACTTCTGTACAATAACTCGAATTGTGTGAAAAGTATGAGAACAAAAAATAGATTTTTATCCAGTTAATCTTCGGATTCAACGCAGGATCAGCGAGAAGTATTCTGTGCACCGGGGATGAATTCTGTTACGCACCCAGGCCCTTTGATAGTCTCTAGTTCATAGAGTCGAGCACATCGTCTAAGTCCCTAATCGGTGACGGAAAATTCCACCTGCAATTTCTAAAACGTGGATTGCAAAACGTCGTGTGAGAAAAAATAAAGTTCTATCTTCCACTGGAAGATAGAACCTTGTGGTTCTCACGCGACGAAAAGTCGTCATTTCCACTAATCGTTGCCCAAAGTGACTGAAATTTATTGAATAAAAATGTGACTCTCTGACTTCGTTTCCAGACTAGTGACTTTATTCCAATTCAATGTCCACGGTTCGATCCCAGCCAGACACTTCATGCCGATTACCTACGTGGGGGCACGGTGGCGTTGTGTACTAAAGCGTACTGCACGTCGATGCTGCACTTGTCTTCAACCAATGCTAATCCAGCTTACGTGGAGTTATTACTTTGGCGAGTCTGACAGTTGCTCGCCGTTGCTTGGTGGATTCTACCTGAGTACTCCGGCTTCTCCCACCCGTAACGACACGAGGTGGCCTTGAAAGTGTCGTTAAACCACAACAAATAAATAAATAACCCTGCTTGTGAGGAGTTAGCACGTTAGGGAGTGTGACAGTAGCTCGCCGCCGCTCGGTGGTACTCTCCGGGTACTCCACTTTCCCCCAACCGTAAAACAGTCCGACATGAGGTGACCCTGATCGTTGAAAGTATTGTTAAACCCTACTAAATAAATAATTAAATAAATAATATTCAAATTCAATGAACAGTTCGTGTTTGCTAGCCTGGGGCAGACACGGGTCTCCCTACTACTCCTGTTTCTCTATTCTCTCTATTCTCTCGTTGGCTCTGCTCCAGTCAGAAAGCTCATTTAATAAAAAAGAATGCTCCTGATCCTCATGCTCATTTACAAACTTTCAAAGGATTTTGTTGGAGCGAGAAGAACACAATTGGGGTGATTTTATTGTAAATCAGTCACCAGGAACATATTAATACAGTTGAGTTCATCTACGTAATTTCCTAGCTGCGATCTGTAAAATTCAATTCAATCCTTTACCATTTCGTTATCATTAATAACATCACTGTTTGCGTTCAGATTAAAGATTCCACTCACTCTTCCATCGGAGAGAGAGAGAGAGAAAGAGAGAGGTACCCCCCCCCGAGAGAGAGAGAGAGAGAGAGAGAGAGAGAGGGGGGTACCTCTCTCTTTCTCTCTCTCTCTCTCTCTCTCCCGTATGTTGCTGCTCTGTGGTAGTCACCCCACAAAAGTATCTACGTTGGTCAAGTTGAGGTCACTGTCCATAGAAATGAAGACAAAAGCCGAATTAATTCAATACTTTTAGTGTAGGGGTGAGATAAAGACATACTTTTTAGCGATAACTGCCTGTGATATATTATTTCTAAAAAATTGTGATAACATGTATGTGTCCGATTTGCTCATACATTTGACAACTTTCTATCAAGGCTGCGTGTATTATGTTCTGGGCATGTTCGTTTTAAAGATGTTGCTGAAGGTGACAATGAATCACGAACGCCCCCCCCCCCCCCCCCCCCCAAACCCGTTGATAAATCTCACAAGTAAGTAAAAAGAAAACAGAATCACGAATCTGACATGTTACTTATATATGTTGCTTGTATAATTGCCATTCGTGGTCATTATGGCTAACTATAATGGCAATGTGGACACATTTCTTTTTTTTTGGTCTGGCGGTAGGTGGTATAAATAAGTATGATACTATAGTGTGTGCGGTTTAATGGACCTTTGGCTTCAACGACTCAATGACGTTAACCCGTTGTTGCTTATGCAGTCGCTTGATAAGACTGATGCGATTGTTCTCTGTCAACTAACTCTCAGTACAGCACAGCGCATGTACCACATTGTCTACGTCAGAGTCAGTACGCTTTTGTGTGCAAGTGCACACTGTTTCTCAAAACGTGTAGCACATGTCACAAAGTCATCAGCCACACCGGCCGTTTTATGGGAAAATAAATAGAGAAAACACCTACACACCCTCGCACCCATATATATGTTACTGGGTTGTAGAGCAGCCTTTGGTTTGCCCGTGGCTGTTATGTTAACAGTTAACAGTAAAATAAATGAGTTTATTTTATAATCGATAACTCGTTGTTAGACATTAAAAATTCCATTGTGCATGCTTCTTCCTGAATACTTGAGCGCATTAATCCGGGCGAAGTTGAGATCATTAATTCTAAATATTGGTATCTTATAATTATTCTTGACAAAAACCATGAACGAGAAACCAATTCCACTGGGAGAATTTCTGCTCCATGTGTAGAGCCAGCAATTACTATTGGTGTAAAGAACTTCGTCTGTCAGTTCCCGATTCCTTTGACTACTTTACTGAGATAAAAGGCCGTTTGAACCATTAACTCCATAGTTGACGAGCCAAATTCTGTCCGACCTCTGTATACAAATAACCGGTCACATTTGGTTGTTAATACTCCTTTCAATGTTCGTCTAAATATACTTTACCAGTTCGTAGTGATCGTTCACGCGAGGAGTAATCGGCTGTTTCAGAAGCAAAAATGACGCAATTTTAGCAGTTACAGTTGAAACTAGAAGTCCTGTCACAATTAGCGCACAAAATGCTCTTTAGTTAACCCTTTTCCCAACGCAGATGATATTAAAATTTATTATTTTAAATATCATTTTTTCAAATGTTTCAAAAAATGTCAGCGAGCTCGTTCCAACGAGGGGTCACATGATATGGTTTTGTTGAATTTTGTTTAAAAATAATATTTTTTCAACTGCTGAATTTGCATATTACGCGGGCGGATGCGGCCGATTCGTTGGGTAAAGGGTTAATGTCCTCTTTACTGCAGAAGAATGAAGTAATCCGAATTACACAAGAGCGTTTGCGCTGTGCAATGCAATATTTAATGCGCTATTAGCGAGATCGGTAGTGAAATTACGAAGTGGACTGATCAAAAAGAAAGAAAATATTGAGACTGCAGTATGCTGAGGGTGGATTACTACTAAATTACTGTTGGATAGATTTTTCACTCAGTAATTATTTACAATTTATGAAGACAAATCACAAGAAGCATGGTGGTCCATGTGATGAAAGTTTGCAAGTATTTCTTGTGCTGTAACGAACAATTATAAATACTTTTCGAGTGGAGACTTTATGGCGCTGCGATTAAGTAGTAATCCACGCTGTTATGTTAACATCTATTTACGTTATTACATGAATATGCATCCTAGTAGAGGCTAGGAATGGTGTTAATGATCTCTATTTACTAGTTTGGAATTGTACAGAGTTGGGCACGCTGTTTTTCTCCAGGAATTGAAATATCGCTAATGGTGTAGTTTGACAGGAACAAAAGTACACTTACTCAGCGCATTATTACTTCAAAATAGTGCACAATTCAGTGATGGGACTTCTAGTTTCAACGGTAGACAAATTTTGTTTTATTGGACAACTTCTGTTTTATTGGTAAAATATGACTCTGTAATAGCCTCTCTAAAGTAGGCAGCAGAGGTATAAATGCTTGGCAAACCTTGACTTCATGCTTGTGTTGTGGTCTCGATATTGCATATTGCTAGGAGTGACCTTAACCACCAATACATTTTCTGAAAAATTTATATTCAGTTCAGAAAAAAAAATATTAAATTCAGTGGCTGCTTAACTGGTAGAGTGCTAAGTTATTTTTGATCATCAGTATATGTTCATATGTCTTTACCTTGTTACAATTTATGGGAGAGTGCCTCTTGGTACTCTCCCATAAATTGTAACAAGGCTAACCCTTATAGACTAAATAATGTCACTTCTAAGATAATATGAAGCACGTCCACAGAATATGACACCTTTTGGCTGGGGTACCTGCTCTTCATATTAATGCCCTGATAGTGACTTCTCGCACTCTACGAGTTAATTACTTGGGCTCTCATATTTATAGATTTATTTTTTATTATATGGGCTTTAGTCACACTTCTGACAGCTATTGTCATATCATGTTGGCGATTTTCACAGAGGGGGAACCTGAACTATGTGGCGAGAACCACTGAGTTGCAGCTAGTAACTGTCTCATAATTAGTTTCTTATGAATGTTGCAAGTGTTGTCAACAGGTCATGTTCGTGACCCGAAAATGACGTCAAACAATCAACACGGTAACTCCTCCCTCGATGTCTTCATCAAACATCATGGTGTTTACCTGGTACGAAAACGAGTAACGCGGCATGAACTTTCCAATATCATCGTTCTGCGAATAACAACCAAAATATGCTGTGAACAATCAAATTGCATTGTTGCATTGTCGGGAAAGATGTGCGCATCATAGGTGTATTCGTTTTATTTTGTTTGCAGGTATCAAACTAAGTCCTTTAAAACAATTTGTGAGTTGTCTGAAGATTAAAAACTATCGAAGAAACATCTGTTAGAAGGAACAAATGTCCCCCACCCCTCCCCTCCTCAAGCGGTGGAAGATGGACACTTTTCTGTTTGTCGCCAACGAGCGTTCCAGCAATCCAGTTGTAAAGAGATCATTGGAATATTGGGAGAACAGCAAAAAGCGGTGCGTATTAATCGCAAACGAGAGGTCCCCAAACTGTATTTCTTTCATTGAAATGCGTTTGATATGTTTCTATGCTTGAAAGGTACTTGATTTTCCCTGAAAAAAAGGTTTATTTCTGTTTAACCCTCTAACCATGGCTCACGATATCAACGGTACAAAATTGCCACCAGACTGATTCGAGAAATATGCGTTCAGTTTAACTGTGTCGTTATCGGATACCATCGTTGTTGCAGTAGCTGTATGTACACAACAGTTCAATTTAATTTGGACCGCATTGGCGTTACAGGAAAACTGGATACATGTGTACGAAGCTTAACATACTGGACGCTTCGTGCGAAATGCTAACGCTGTGATACTTTTATATTGCTGGTGCTGTGATGCTTTTGTCAGGATGCATTGCGGTGTTGTTATCGGCATACTTTGCGAATGGTTTGATACTGTTATCAATATATATTACCAGTGCTGTGATGCTGTTATCTGTATATATTGCTAGTGTTGTGATGCTGTTTCCCGTGTATATTGCTAGTGCTGTGATGCTGTTACCAGTATGTATTGCTAGTGCTGTGATGAAGTATTCTGTGTATATTGCAAGCGTTGTGATGTTGTTATCAGTATATATTGCTCGTGCTATGATGTTGCGATCAGTATATATTGCTAGTGATGAGATACTGTTATCAGTATATATCACCAGTGCTATGATGCTTTGATGCTATGATCAGTATATATTGCTAGTGATGAGATACTGTTATCAGTATATATCACCAGTGCTATGATGCTATAATCAGAATATATTGCAAATGATGAGATACTGTTATCAGTATATATCACCAGTGCTATGATGCTATGATCAGTATATATTGCAAGTGATGGGATACTGTTATCAGTATATATCACCAGTGCTATGATGCTATGATCAGTATATATTGCTAGTGATGAGATACTGTTATCAGTATATATCACCAGTGCTATGATGCTATGATCAGTATATATTGCAAGTGATGGGATACTGTTATCAGTATATATCACCAGTGCTATGATGCTATGATCAGTATATATTGCTAGTGATGAGATACTGTTATCAGTATATATCACCAGTGCTATGATGCTATGATCAGTATATATTGCAAGTGATGGGATACTGTTATCAGTATATATCACCAGTGTTATGATGCTATGATCAGTATATATTGCTAGTGATGAGATACTGTTATCAGTATATATCACCAGTGCTATGATGCTATGATGCTATGATCAGTATATATTGCTAGTGATGAGATACTGTTATCAGTATATACTATATCTTACATGACCTTCTAGGCTCCTGATTGGACGAATGCTGCACCCCTATTTCGTGTAATTTGCATCCACAGAACTGACAAGGCACTACATCCAGGCACTACAGTTTTTCCATTTTTAGCACACTACTATATCAGTTTTCTTTTCATACTGGGCGAATAAAACTAATCAGGCTAAATTTAAATATCGATTCACAGAGGCACAGCATCCACAAAACGACCCGGTGTGTCAGGAATGGAAGTCCGTAGGAAAATTAGTCCCTCTGGACTATTATTCCGCGGAATTATAGTCCTAGGTCTAACATTTCTAGGAATAGTAGTCCGCCGGACTACTATTCCTAGAAATGTTAGACCTAGGACTATAATTCTGCGGAATAATAGTCCAGAGGGACTAACGTTCCTACGGACTTCCATTCCTTTTACACCGGAAAGAAATCATTGTGGAAAAATGTATCGCTTTTCCGTTGTTGAAGTCACATTTTTCGAGGCGTTCATTTTGTTCCTTGAGAAGATGATCCATATCTCGTTTCGAAGAGAATGATTCATACCGGGGTACAACTTTTATGAGAACGCGTCCGGATATGAAAAATCGCTTGTTTCGCTGCTCACATTATTTCGGTATTTAATTGTATGTTTTGGGCAGTAAACGAATAAATAATGTAATTCATTTGAATCTTCGGACTTTTGTATCCCGTACTGACCCATTCGATAATGTATATGTTTGACAAATGTGTGGAAATTATCAAACTGCGTTGTCAAATTTCGAAACTTTTAGCTTTCATTTCCAAGTTGCGCGATTCTAGAATACACAGTTCCGTTTGGGGGAAATGTTTTGTTTACCCTTGCCGACCGATTCAAAATTTGTCTTCTGCTCATATCAATAATCCAAGTTAGCGTTCTGTACCGAGAATGACAGCTTCAAATTGTGATTTAAACTACAATCGATTTGGCGATGATGAGCAGGAGGAGTTTATTGAGCAAAATTTGCTGAGTAAAAAAACGAAGAAAACAACAAAATTTTGCAATAAGTGTGTTATTCTCCTTCCAATGAGGGGTCATAAGCCGTGTTTTGGAAGAAGAAAATGTTTTTTGAAAGCTACATGATATTTTTGTCTATATAGCGCTGGTTGGTAGGGCTGCTACCTTGATAATAGTGTAACGAATCGGACAGATGTTTTTCTTGATGGGTGTTCGATATAATATAAGGATTAATCCATGTCTTGTCGTTGACTAGGCCCATATAGTGCCCAGTGAGGTGGTGTAGTTCCCTCCGCTTCGCGTCGGGAACTACACCACCTCACTGGACACTATATGGGCCTAGTCAACGACAAGACACCCACTATTCCTTAGATATTCCCAGTGCTGTGATGTGTTCTCAGTATATATTGCTAGTGATGTGATGCTGTTATCAGTATATATTGTCAGTGCCGTGATGCTGTTATCAGTATATATTGTCTGTGTTGTAATGCTGTTGCCAGTGTATATTGCTGGTGCCGTGATGCTGTTTTCTGTGTGTATTGCAAGTTCTGTCGTACTGTTATCAGTATATATTGCTAGCGCTGTGATGCCATATTATGTGTACATTTCAAGCGTTGTGATGTTGTTTTCAGTTTTGTTGCCAGTGCTGTGATGCTTTATTATGTGTATATTGCAAGTATTGTGATGCTGTTATCAGTATATACTGCTAGTGCTGTGATGCTGTGATTAGTATGTACTGCAGGTGATGTGATACTCTTATCAGTATATATTCCAGTGCCGTGATGCTGTTATCAGTATATATTGTCTGTGTTGTAATGCTGTTGCCAGTGTATATTGCTCGTGCCGTGATGCTGTTATTAGTATATACCGCGAGTGGTGTGATGCTGCTGTTAGTGTATATTGCTAATAATGTAATGCTGTTATCAGTACATATTGCTGGTGCGGTGATGCTATTGCCAGTATATATTGCCAGTGCGCTGTGATGCTGTTAGTCTGTTATCGGGATATATTGCTATTGCTGTGCTGCTTTCGTGCCGACGATCTTGTGAATATAAGACGATAACACTAATAATGATGCTGTTATAAACACATAATGCTATCACTGCGATGCTGTTATAAATACATAATGCCGGCGCTACGATGCTGTTGTAACTATGTAATGTTGGCGCTGCGATTCTTTTGTAAGTTTAACCATAATGTAAGCGCTGCAATGCTATTATAAGCAAATACAGCTAGAGCCACGATCTTGTTGTATGCTATAATGCCATGTCTGCATTACTAAAATATGTATATAATACCAGGAACTATCGCGTCGATGCCTTTTGTAATTTACAGTTATTATAAATTAGTATATGTTTAATTACTATGCAATCGGTGTAATGCTGCTTTAAACACGTAAAACTAGCGATGTGATGCTACTTTAGGCTAGTACCGCGACACGGTATTGAATATATAATACTAGCAGTGCGATGCTGTTATAAGTATATAATGCTAACACTGCTATTTTATGTATATAATAATAACATTGGCTTTGTGATGTTGTTATACGTATATTTTTTCTTCTTATTTTCCAATTTCGATACAATGTGTCATATCTCATCAGCTCACAGGCCACCAGTGCAACTCTAATTTGACGCTGTTATGAGCTGTTTGTTTACCCACATTTTGTGGAATTTGCGCGCAGTCCACCTTGATATAATGTGATGCGCCTTCAATTACTAATATATACGGGTATTCATTTCTCCCCCGTTATACATATTCCGTTATATAATTCCACTTGAAAACATCCAGATATTACCATAATTTGTGGAACAAAACGTGGCGTAATCATAACACTACGGTGGAGTGTCTTCATTTCCAATTATAATGTCATCAAAATGTTGATCAAATCAAGTCGAGATTGTACAAATTCTCTTGTTTTGATTCGTCGAAAATGAATCGTTATGATTTTTTTTCAAATTCGATCGTCCAGAATATATCAGTTGTTCGGAAAAGCGAATCATAGATTCCGACTAACTGAAATATTCCAGACTCGTGAATCTAAACATAGGTGATGACGTAGTTGAGGGATAGACTGGTTCCATGTCATAACAGTGTCCATACATAATTAAGCTGAGAGCTGGACATATCAAGTGAAACTTCCCGTAAAAAAGAACACATCGAAAACAGTACTGCAAACTTGAACATACAACAATGGTGATGAATTTGGCGTAATGTTTGTTGTGTCAAAATGAATGAGCGAGTGTTTCTCCTGGACAGTTTCCAACTTGAAGACTGAGGAGAATAATCACCAATTAACCCTTTACCTAACGAATCGCCCGCATCCGCCCGCGTAATATGCAAATTGAGCAGTTGAAAAAAATAAATTTTTCAAAATATTTCAACAAAACCATATCATGTAACCCTTCATTGGAACGAGCTGATTGAGCTCATTCCAATGAGGGGTCACATGATATGGTTTTGTTGATTTTTTTTTTAAAAATTTACAAAAATGATATTTAAAATAATAAATTTTAATATCGTCGTTGGGTAAAGGGTTAAAAGTTCAATGATTCGGTTGCATCCAGCACATCGCATCCATTGTATACAAGTCTTAATTGAGTGAGAAGTCAATACGTTAATTTGGTAACTTGTGTAAACATATTTACTATTCAAAACGAACGAATACAAAATATTGGTGAATTTACAGTTAATAGCAAGCCGCCATTGATTATCAACCTTTTTGGAATGTTATTTTTCTTTCTTCATTCACCACAGTAAAGTTTATATTATTTCATATGTGTAAATAATTCAGGAGATGTGTTTATTAGTCGTTCTCTCACTACGGGACGTCTCGTTAGGGAGCAGCAAATGCATTGATTGTTGTTTTGTGTTATAATGCAAAAATAACGCAGGAATCCCACCCAATCGAATGTACCGAACCTTTTCTGTTCTAGAAGTTAATTGTGACAATAATTGGACCATTTGTGTTCCATATTTTATAATTATTCAACCACTTGTAACGCGATCGCGATCACTAAAAGCGACTGGGAAGTCTTGCAAAGAATGAATACGGTTACGTTTGTGGTGATTGGTCTGATACGTGTAAGACGTCCTTACAAACGGGATGGATATCATTAAACTCTACACAATCTGTAAGTTTGTTTTCAGTGGATGGCTGAATTAAGAAATCAATGGTGTGTGTGTCCGTCAATTAAGAAAAGCCCATTCATGAAACCAGTTCCCTAGAGGCATCAAGCTGGGAATTTAGAACGCATTGGGGAAGGAAAGAAAGGAATCACGAATACATTTGTTAGGCACCGTCAATATAAAAAAAAAAAACTGCAGCTGAACTGCATTTTACCATATCTTCATTTCATATATTTCTGCTCACAGTACGGCCGCCGTCGACTGGTCACTTTCCACGGGTGGGCAATATTTCCACGCACGCAATAATAATAGATTTCAAAAACCAATTATAGGAATAATCATTAAAAAATTCAATTAATGAAGCACGGGGCACAACCTGCTTCTTCATTAACTGAACTCTTGCTGATGATTTTGATTACCTGGTAAACGCATGCGTGGACATCACTTACCTCGCCTGGATTACGACCAGTCCACGGCGATCGTTCTGTACTGTCAACAAGATAGAATAAAATATTTTCATACAATCCCTCGTATGTAAATACAGAGTTCGTCAGTGCCGGCAGACATAGAACTAAATTAGAGATTTCTTCTCGAGATTACTTTTACAGGGTTGGAATATTATCAGTCGGACGCCAGGAAGATAGTTCTGTTTGTTCGTAATAAACTTCATGGAAGAGAGCAACGAGGACTGTTTTACATCGTTATGGACACTAACCGTACAGAACACTAGGAAGCTCTATGTTGTATTGTACTGGTACTAATTGTTGCGCTTTCCATAATCTTGTGTCAATTGTTTGCGTCGAGTATGCCCCTTTTCCTCTTGCGAAAAGGGGCAGGTGCCCCTTCGGTCGTTGGCTACATGTTCATGTTATAATGAACCGACTCTGTACCACCATGGGGCTTCGAAAAGCTAAAGTATATGATGCCATCATTTTCGGGTCGTTCATCCATAAACACGTCAAATGAAACACAATTTTATCAAATCGAAAAATGGCAGGAGGAAATCAATAATTGCCTGGTGTGATGGCGTATATGATGAAAACTGGCAGCATATTAGTTAACTCTTTAAACAATGATGGACTCTTCCATTTGAGTTAAATGATATCTATTGGAATAGTTCATGTTCATTATTTGGAGATGAACCAGTTAATATTTTCAATGTGCAGCCTTCGGACTGCACGTTGAAAATATTCATTGGTCCTCTCTACAATATAAGTAAGCAACTTTGGGTCGAATACGAGTTGACGCTGGATGTCGAAAGTGTCGTTAAACCCCAATAATATGAAATTTTATCTAAAAATCATATAGATTTTGGCCGGAAAACCACGAGAAACTGTACGTATCACACAATGTGTTCCGATTCCGTATCAAAACGACGACTCATTCTGACTCCGTATTATATAGACGATTCGTTTCCGGTTGCGCTACGGGCTATCATAACAGGCACATAGATACATTCTATATGCGTTTCAGTGGTCGACCGAACATTATGTCCCAAAAATGTTTGAAAATAATTTATCCCTTTATCTATCATGAAAAGCAGACGACACTTGCCAAAACAATTCTTGAATAACTATTTTTTTTATTTTTTGTCTCAAAAACATATAGGTTATGACCACTCATTTGGAACGATCTCGTCGAGCTCGTTCCAACGAGGGGTCATAACCTATGTTTTTGAAACAAAAAATGAAAAAAATAATGAAAATTAATTGGCGATTTTTTTAGAATAGCGTTGACGGTTTTGGTCGTTACGATGGGTAAAGGGTTAAGATTTAATCTGTTTATGTGACAGAATTGTTAGTTAAATAAATTATCATGATAATGTGCATGTTCTGTGATTTCTATCAGATTCTTGGTGGTGTCCAAAAGTGGGATCACAACTCGCCGGCAAAGCCTTTGTGCGTGTGCGTGTCATATGATAAAATTTGTGCGTGTGTGTGTCATATGATAAACAGAATAAACAGAATATGAAATGAGTGTTTTTCTCATATAATATTTATGAAACTTGTCCGAATTTATGAAACTTTATGAAACTCGTCCAAATTTTCCGTTTGGGCTCGCCAGAGGCTCGCCCAAACGGAAAATTCTTAGACTCGTTTCATAAATATTATATGAGAAAAACACTCATTCCATATCCTCTACATATTACCAAAAAGATTTTCTCCAAAATAAAAATGCAGTCACTCACCCAACTGTTGGACAACAGAAATGTTATCTAATTCTTTTGACAAAAACTGGAACTATTTTCAGTTTTGTGTTCCATTCTCAAATTACAATTGTTTTCAGGATTCATAACGAAACTGAAATTAGAATGCACCGTGTATGTGGACGACAATGTTTTAAAAATTAAGATTTGACAAAACACCATCCACTTGCTGTTGAAAAATATAAAAAAATATTTCGAAAAATGATCATCTCAATTGAGTTGGATTTGAACCTCCTCATTAGACATTTGTATTATGTCATGTTTTTTAAAGAATTTGTGAAAACTTGGAATGGTCATTTTTTCACATTTCTCGACATATAATTATTTAGCTGTGTTAGCAGTAAATTGTTTTGGTTTTTTTTTTGTTGTAGTTTATGGGAGAGTGCCCAGGGGCACTCTCCCACAAACTGTAACAAAGAAAATTCTGATATACGGGATCATGATTTAATTATTTATTTATTTGCTGGTGTTTAAGGTCATATATTTCTGCACAATGGCTAATAATGGCCGCAACACCGATATAAACTCAAGTTTAACCAATCATTTAGAGCCAAGTTTCCCATTTTAAAGGACTCTTACCCCAAGCATTGGTTAGTGGGGGCCTATTCTAATGGATCATGATGCTTGACAGATCTATACCATTAAAAAGAACATTAAAATACAAATCTTTTTAGCTGTTGTTACGGCAGTTAGTTATAAAAGGTATATTATAATTACACTAAAATACAACCTTTTCTCTTTTTTTCAAGTGGAAAGACGGCAAAAAGATTTACTGAGTATACTCAACCCTTTTACAGGAAAACATTTTTTTTTAAAAAGTAAAAATAAAATCCTCCCTCCCTCACTTATTTGAAAAAAAAATTGCCTGAGAATCAATTCATTTTTTTTATTTGGCCTAAGCGATTTGGAAATTCAACCCAATCAGATAATGCAGATAACTGGTCACAAAAGCGTCAAGAGTAGAAATAACTATTCACAACTTAACAATTCCCAGATATCAGAGGTCTCATATATTCTGTCTATTTCCTCGAAAAACACACATGAAGTTAGTAAGAATTACTCGGTAGATGACGCAACCACACGAAAACATTAGTAACATACGACCAGTTTCCAACAATCGGAGATCAATCTGTGTTATCCACGGACATTTCCAGCTCATCCACGTAGCAGTGAAATGCCGGTTGAAACCTATTCTATATACAAAAAAGATCCAGTTGAATGAAAAATGTTGAAATTCCAAACGTGATGATGCTACAATTTAAAAAGCAAACTTATGAAACAGTTTCTCTAAGTTTACTGTTCCTAATTTAAATTGTGGAAGTGAGGCGCGTTCAAACTTTTCTGACTTTCAGATGAACAAAGTGGTTCTTTCTTTTCATTGGCTGATGTTTAAGTCGATTCAGTATCAATGCCAGTGTTGAAAAATCAGCTGATTACGAAAACAATGATCGGCTGTTCGAATGTTTACAAACATTATAGAGGTAAGACTCAAGAGATGTCGTGTTATTAATTACCGGTGGAGTGTAATATAATAAACACAATAGCAAACTATTTTGTTTTCGTATGCTTTATTATTTCCCCGTGGAATGCGGGGATTATGTCGCTCTGTCGTTGTGTAGGGGAACATCCCCTTCGCACTCCACTTGAAAATAAAAAGCACATCAAAACAGAACAGTTTTTCACTGTCTACTTTTCACCATTATGTTTATGAACAAGATGTATCAGACTCGAGCTCTTCTTTCTGAGACCTTATCTCGATGAGATAAGATTGTATTTTGAAATAACTATAGCTATATTGTCTAAATTTCTGAGATGAGCATACAACTTCTGGAAACCAAATATAGCAGATGCAAATAAAGTCATTGGTCGATGTCCACAACAAAATCGAAAGAGAGAAAATAAGAGACAATGTTTGTGGAAGGCGTTTTAGGAAATAGTCGCTATTAAGTGGCCCATTCCCGGAATATCGTCCACTCTGAGTCTAATAAATATGTGACGTCAGAAGTCGAGGTCGTAACATTGTGAGTTGGTTTCGTGATGTACGGATGATTTAATCTTCTCCATTTTTGAAGTCATATTAAATACAGAACCGCACAAGCTTTTGAATGGGTTAATGGTTATCGTACCAGTTTGGTTGGGCGCAAGAATACCACGATAGGCGAAGCCTCGAGTGGTATTCGGCGCAGCCCAAAGGCCATTAACCCATTCAAACGCTTAACCCTTTACCTAACACTAAACACAGACGACACTTGCAAATAAAATTCTTGAAGCACCAATTTTTTTGATTTTCTGCGTCAAAAACATGGCTTATGACCCCTCATTGGAACGAGCTCGCTGAGCTCGTTCCAATGAAGGGGCATAAGCTATGTTTTTGTGACAAAAAATTGAAAAGTAATAAAAATTGAATATTGAATTTCGTTAATAGCGCTGGCCGATTTTGGCCGTTGCGTTGGGTAAAGGGTTAAGCGGTTCTGTATTTATTACACACGTGTGCTATAGAACTTTACTTTTCTCACACATTCTAAAATGCCGTGAGCAAACCTTAATTTTAGATCAGGGTGTTATAAATTCTAGTTCCTCCATCCACACACCGAAAGAAAATGTAACATAACCAGTCAATGTCCATCAGTAACCATGCCAGTAGATTAGATTGGAAGGGGTGCTTTTTGAAATAGAGAAAGAACCCGGCTGAGTATTATTTGATTAAAACAAATCGATATCTTTTTGAGTAATTCATTTTTATCGCTTGTTTGGAACTCTTCAGATCTTGCATGAGCGTGCCTTCTAAACACCAACGCAGTTTTCAACATATGGGAAGAGCTTCTGAAAATTCCGATGAGAAACAATACCCCGCGGCGTCTTTCTATTTACACTGATGTAAAGTGGACCACGAGGGATTTTCCTCAGATCGACTTCCGTGCAACAAACAAATATCCCAACATGATTTTGATGATGAACATTTACAGCAATAAAATATTTCAAACTCTAGAGAGTAAACAACAGTTCTCAAAAGCCTACGTATTTATGTAACACATGGGGAAGGGTCCTTTATCTGCAATCTGCAAACGAACATGATGGGACGAAAAATCATACAACAGTAAATGCTGACACAAGAAAGCAGAAATGTTGAAACGTTCTAAGTATGATATCAAAGCTGTTTAGTTCTGCCATGTCACGAGCTCCCACACACCACACCCATTATTTATATTACTTTTGAGATTAGTTTTTCGATCAAACTGGTTCTGTTGGGGCGATAAGATTACTGGAGTGTGCATGTGTGTTTATTTGACAATGTGGAAACTGAAGGACACAATCATGTTCTTTAAGAATTTGGAATGCTGATTTCCGACCCCAGCAGGAAATTGAACCATCGACAGCACCTCCCGGTAATCAGGAGTAAACCACAAGACAATTGCACACCGTCAATAAACAATGGGCGGAATCTAGCTTTTTAGATGACGTTTCTTAACGATTATTTTTTTTCCTTTTCCTTAGCAACATGAACGTGTGAAACGCGCTGGCTACAGTACAACGAAAGTGCTGTGTAGGCCGCAGATGAAGACTGGCACGTGCCTGTGTGTGAAAATTGAAGGCCACAATCATGTTTCCAAGTGTTTGGAAATGCTGATTTCTGATCTCAGGACGACAGTCGAACCATCGGCAACACCACTTGGCGAACACGATCAGGAGTCCAACACTAAAACCACTAGACCATTACACGCCATCACTGAACGATGGTGGTAGCTTTTTAGATGAAGTATTTCATGATTATTTGGTTCACTTTCCTTGCGGCAGATACATGAGCGTGTGAAACGCGCTGGCTATAGTACAATGAAAGTACCGGGTTTGGCCTCAGATGAAGCCTGATACGGGTATGTGTGTGTATATTGAAGGACGCAATCATGTTTTTGAAGAATTTGGAATGCTGATTTCTAATCCCGAGTCAGGAATCGATCTATCGGTAACACAGCATGGCAATCTGAAGTTCAGCACCTAAACCACTACATCACTGGACACAGTCTCTAAACAATGCCTGGAATCTAGATGTTAAGATGGGTTTCTTATGGTCTCTTGGTTCACATTCCGACTTTGAATCTCACTTGTTTAAAAATCTCAAATGCGTTTCTGTTGGGTTTTTTGCTCTTCTTTTATCGATTTCTTTTTTCGTCATATTTTAGTTTTTAGAAATCTCGACCCACTGGTGTGTTTCACAATTGGGGACGTGATTTGATCGAGAACAATTCCACTTTTTTGATACAGTACCATACAACCCCGAAAGGCAGGACTTTAACCCCCTACACTCTGATGTCAAAATACCTTAATTTCAAGCAGCAACTTCTTCGCATAATGCAATTAGGAATTTAACCAATTCAGTCTTGTCTGACACAGCTCTTAGAGGAACAACAAGACTGAATTGGCTAAATTTCTAGTTGCATTATGGGAATAATTTGCTGCTTGAAATTTTAATATTTCAACCACAGTGTGCAGAGGGTTAAGTAATGCTAACATATTTTATGATTATTAACACATGATAGTCAGTTTCCCCGTTATCCATCAGTAAATATTCTCATAAGAAATATTATGTAAATATTACAAAGGTTATACAAAGCACAATTATTTCCACTATTTTCCGTAAAATAACTACTTTTCACATTAAAATGTAACGGGCATGAAATACATAGTAAATGTTTTATACCTTATGAGGGAACCGTCAAACCTTCGGTCTGTCTTTCAGAGATAACTATATGGCTTCCATTTGCTGACAACTGACGCCTTCGTCATGTGTTGTTCCTGATAAACTGGTCTACTGCTCATAATTATCCGAAATGATGAGCCTAAGATGCTTAGCGCTGCTCAAGTCTTGGCTGTAGTGTAGATATATATCTATTGTGTGATTCAGCTCTTATTTGACGATATTAGTCCTAACACATATTATCATTGTTTACCCTTCGTTTAATCGGTAGGGTATGCCAGGTTTATGAACATACTTTTCTTACCTGGTCCCAATCGCTTAATTTATTTTCTACTTGGTGTACATTTAACCCTTTGCCCAACGCAAACGATTTCAAAATTTATTATTTTAAATATCATTTTTAAAAAAATTTTCAAAAAATTTCAACAAAACCATATCATGTGACCCCTCTTTGGAACGAGCTAGTTCCAAAGAGGGGGGTCACATGATATGGTTTTGTTGAAATTTTTCGAAAAATAATATTTTTTCAGCTGCTGAATTTGCGTATGACGCGTGCGGATGCGGGCGAGTCGTCGGGAAAAGGGTTAAATTTTCAGATTTGCAGAGTGTTCAGCAGGAAAACGTTGCTTGGTCTGAATTGAATTGAATTTAATGTAATATACAGTTAAAACTAGAAGTCCTGTCACGAACTGTGCGCTTATCTAGGCTTAATTGCGCGTAGGAACTGCGCGCAATTGCCATATCGAATGGCATCCAAAGCACGGCAAGTTCTCCTGGTTACTCATAGCAAACACAGGCAATGTTTCAGCCAATGGTCCATTGGCTGAAACATTGCTTGTGCCCAGGCGATTTGTACTGAATTCAATAGTCTTTCTATGGCCATAACGCGTAGATTAACGCGAAGATCAACGTGCTATCTGCGCGCATTTCATGACAGAACTTCTAGCTTTAACTGTAGTTCTAATCCTTATGCAGATTACAGGTAGAAAGTCAATCTGGCTGTGTTATCTCCCAGTGGCACTGTTCTCGCTGCCGGGTGCCAATTTAGCAAATTATTCTAAACATTTTGATTTGGTACCGGTACCAAAAAAGTTTTGTTGGTTAAAATTTTGGCAGCAAAGTTTCTTTCACTTGTGAAGGAGAGCGGTGTTAGAAATAGTGATTGGTCGAACTTTCAAAATTAATTGTCAGTACGTGGTAACGAAGCATTATTTTTATCGTCAATGAAGCGGTGCAGTTGAATAACTTTGCAAAATGCAGAATTTAACTGGACAACAACTACATACCGCTGCGAGTCACTGTGATGCATTTATCTAATATAATACTGTCTTTGTAAAGACACGCGGCCCACCAAAACAATTGTCTTAACAGTAATTAGTCGATTAATCTGTAATTATCTGAGTGCAACAATAGGTTTACGTACCGACAGCAATCAGACCTACCATTAATTTAATCAGACGCAAAAAGAAAAAAAACTTAGGTGACCGCCTTTTTCACCTACCGATGATTCCGCCAGATTTTTTCTGCTACCAGTTGTCCGTTCAGTTTTGAGATAATTACCAATTCATTTTCCAAAACTCGATAAAAATATTTCTTTGGATCAGGCAGCGAACTACACCCCCTTCTTTCTCATTAGCGTTTTGGCACTAACAATACTTTGTTTGATACTAAAATATCTTGAATGGCTAAAATGTGACACCAGACAGTTATGGACCAGCATGAACACTGTCCAGCAGTATGTGTCATATGTTTTTGTCTATACGAAACTTATAACTCTGTATATATGCACATGCTGTCGATTAAAGTATTCATCTGTCTATCACGTCACAACGGTCTAACGCAAGTCTGCAACGAGTGTGGCAGTCGTGAGAATTCAGCACTTCTTCATTTGTATAATTATAGTTAACACTACACAATTCCAATGTTTGCTCTAAGGCATGGATTGTTTTAAAAGGCTATGTTTACCCTTGGGTGCTGGCCATTATGTTATCGTTTCATTTTGTCGTTAAATGTATTGATCCAATTCTGGACGGAAATCATATCTCAAATTACGAATTCCGTTAACACCATAATGCATTTTTCAAGTATTATTGCGTCAGTGTGGGGGGCTGCAGAAAACAAATAACCAATCGTTTCATTTTACGACGAAAAGTATTGCTCATATCTAATATAATTCGAAAGCGAAGACAGGGTAGAAACCTCAAAAATCTAACTTGTATTCATTAATTATAAGAATTGTATTTAACCAATGGCTGTTGATGATGCTAATATTTCAAAGATATCTGATTCTGTGATAAAACATGCTGCTCTTCCAAATCTCTTTTAACCTCCTGCATACTGACGTCCAAATAACAAAATTGTAACCTGTATTTTTCCCATCATGCAAGCGGGAAATGTAACTAATTCAATCTTGTTTGACAGAGCTCGGCGAGCTCTGTCAAACAATATTGAATTGGTTAACTTTCTAGTTGCATTATGGGAAACATTCGCTGCTTGATATTTTGGTATTCTGACATCAAAGTACATGGGGTTAACTGCGAGGTATATAGAAACTAATGGTCAGAAACGTTAACTCTAAGTGATTGGACTTCCCCTCTTCCCCACAAGTCGGCCAGAGCACCAGTGCCAATGTATACTCTGTCTGAGCGACGAGTTTACCTTAACTGGAACAGTTGAGCACAAAGTTTCATATTATTTAGAAACTGCCTGACGGAATTGGAAGGTTAGCAGATTATTATATATAATTCCACTTTTCGAAATGGCCCACTACAAAATGCTGATAACTTAGCCACAACATCCAGGGCCGAAGTTAGAATACATATTCCAAGATAGCCACATAGAAAGCTCAGAAGCATGGGGATTTCACATTATCAAAAAGTGGACCAGATTCACTTGTTCTAATCTCAACTGAAGCCTAAAACTGTCAGGTTGGATTCCAGTTTGATAGGTAGATTATATTTAACGGTATAAATCAAACACAGTTGCAATCTGATACAGATATTATAAATTTACAATTGATTTACACCGTCGGGAGATGATATTGCCAGATAGGCTGTCTACCTGTCATCTTCCACTAATCCTGAACTACAACACTGCCAACAGTCATCCCGAAGGTCTCTAGACGTGTTGATTTAGACCAGGACACTCCTTCATACATTTATAGGTGGTGGCGTTATCCAGAAAAAGTTATTGCACAGGTAATTGTAAGTACACTGAGCAATGAGGTGAATGGATAATGTGTAACGATATCAAATCAAGATAATGACATAACTGCACAACGCTCAGTAGTGGAGTGATATTTCCAAGCATTTTGTCAAATACCAGCAAGAAGGTATTCGAGTCGAAGTCAAACATCTGAAATTGGTTACGTCAGTCTGCCACGGATTTTACTACTGCATTATCAATAACCGTGAATAATTCTCATGGTAATAGACTCCTTATCTGAACAGTTTGCATTGAAGCATGAGTTATATCAGATCGTGTAAATACGTGCCACCACTCCCTCCCGATATCTAAAGAATGTTACGGATAAGAAAAGGATCCATTCACATTTAAGATGCATTGGTAAAAGCGAGCCTGCGAACCAATGGAACAAAAGTAGAGTTACCCGAGAGTACTTCTGTAAACTTATATAAGTTTCCCCATTCTTCTGCTAGTAGAATATGTGTCTTTGTCTGGACGGCAGCTGTTTGGTGGTAAATCACTGAACTGGACACCGGCTACCAAGACTGAACTAAGAGCCCGGAGACAATTGATATCAATACAACTGGATTGCTCTCGTGTCACACCCTCCGACATCCAAGGAGTGGATATTTCTATAATATTCTGATGCTCGCATTCGCCGATAGCTTTTTAAAGAATATACGCTGATGTCTGTGAAAAAATGAATATCTTGAAGATATGCACATTTCTCGGTTACACAAATTTAATATTTACATCATTTTTAGATATCATGTATAAAAAATGACCCATTTGGAAAATTGATACAGAGCTACAGAGTTACTAGTTTTCGTGCTACGTAAACACAATGACGTTTGGTGAAGTGAGAGTTGTTACGCTGTGACTACAGTCACAGAGTAACAACTTTCACTTCACCAAGCGTCATCGATTGGGATAAGTTATCGTGTTAATTGACCTGACTCAATCGTAGGAGGAGGGTGGGGGACGGGGCAGATTGAATTGCGACGTTTTCCGCTGAAGTTCCACCAATCCATTTGTAAAAAGACCAGTCCCAGAAACTAACAAAGCTGAATAGTTCTGCTTCCTCGTCTATTATTAATTTGTTTTGATGGACATATATGTAAACTGGAGTCCTGAAGCTTTTTAATGAGACGATCACATTGAATGAACTCTCTTCGTGCAACAATTGTTCATTGAATTCGAGCTTACGATATTTCATTTATTTATTTATTTATTTATTTATTTATTTATGTTTAAGGTCACATATTTATGCACAATAGCTAATCATGACCGTGACAGTTTTACAGGTGGGGGAAGCCGGAGTACCCGGGGAGAACCATCGAGCAACGACGAGCAGCTGCCAGCTCCCCAACATCGTAACTCCGCACTGCAGCACAGGCAGGGTTAGATTGGCTGAAGACATGCGTACCATCGACGTGCAGTACGCCTTAGTACACGGCGTCATCGTGCCCCCACGCGAGCAATGGAAATGAAGTGTCTTGCCCAAGGACACAACGCGGTTGCCGCAGGTGGGATTCGAACCGAGGGCCTCTCGGCTTGCAGCCTGCACCTCTACCTACTGAGCCACCGCGCTCCCACGATATTCCACTGGAGCGAGGCAAGCAAGGTCGTTCTAAATGCTGGGTCAAAGGTTATTGGTTGATAATAAATCAAAATCGTGAACAAATTTTGAAGGAGGGTTTTGAAGGCAGTGTTAAGATTCGTATTCTTTAGGCTGATTTGGTGCATGCAATAGAAAAATAGAATCGTGTGATCGAGATTTTTATTTATTTATTTATTTTTTTTTTTTTATTTTAATATTTTTTCTCATACAGTCGCATAACTCTTCACCCAACGTAACCTCACAGCCAGCGTTATATACAAAATCGCCATTCACCTCCTATTTTTTCATTGAGGTTTTGTCTGAAAAAAACATAGCTATGAATCCCTCATTTGGACGAGCTATGTTTATGAGGCAAACCATGATCCAAGAAAGCGTTTATCAAGTGTCGTCTGCTTTCGGATTAGGCGAAGTGTTAAAATGTATTCCCTATATTCGTACTATACGTGTACTAGGCACCAGGCCCATAAGTATCTTATGATATCGTTGCAAACAGATATAACCTATTTTGCAAAGTCCTGATAAAAAATTAGGGTAGGGCATGAAAATTAGGATCGGTCGGGAAACCCTGACCATTTCATTTTTCCCCTCGGCTTACGTGAAGTGTTAAACATAGAACTATATTTTATTATTCAGTACGCATGTGAAAAAAGGGGAAAAATCATGTACTAGCAAATTTTATCATCCTATAATAACCAAACTATACCTAAATGCAGCACAATGTACACAAACCTTTTACAACACTGAACTATCGAGTCATTATACCGAATGAACCTCTGTCAGTGTACATATAACACCTTTGACTACAAGTATAATTAAAACTAGAATTATCGTATAAGAGCAAACAAGGGTAGTGACCCGTGCATACACAATGGTGGGTGAAAGTGGCAAATATTAATTTTCGTTTCCGCTTTTGAATGATGAAAAATCGCTAGTCATTTTTAGAGCAAAGAGCAGTGACGGTGGCTTTACTTTGAGTGATTTATTGCTGTTTTGTCAGTACCAGGATGAACTAGTGCACTCTTCCTGTGTAACACGCTTGCTTCAATGCCAATGCAAAATATGGTTTTGTGTTGCGCTAATGCACTTCGCAAACGGACACGCAACAGAAGCGATTTTTTTTAGAATAGCAGTATGACGTGTGTCACCTACGCCTTATGCATTATCCGGGAAAGTGATGACTCGGTGGCTAGAGCATTGAACTTTAACCGAACGGTTGACGGTTCGATCCAATAACTGCGTTGTGCCCTTTGGAAAGACATTGAAGGGCGCTTGTCCTCAGTGAGGCACGGGTGGGGGGGGGGGGGGGAGGGCGATGGGGGAGGGGCGCTTTGTACCAAGGCACAGTGCACGACGTTGGAGATTTTACCTTCAGCCGCTGGTAATTTTGAGCAGAGTTAGTACGTTGAAGAGTATGACTGTTGCTTGCCTCTGCTCGGAGGTTTCCGGGAGCTCGGGCTTCCTCCCCACGTACAATTGTCTGACACGATATGATCTCGACCATTGAATGTGTTGTTACACCACCATCAACCAAGAAACAAACATCAGTGTTACTTCCCTTTTCTTTTCATCACATGTATTCTTTAACCCTTTACCCAACGTAACGGACAAAACCGGTCAGCGCCTATTCTCAGAAATTGCCAATTAATTTTCATTATATTTTTATTTTTTTGTCTCAAAAACATAGGTTATGACCCCTCATTGGAACGAGCTCGTCGAGCTCGTTCCAACGAGGGGTCATAACCTATGTTTTTGAGACAAAAAATTTAAAAAAAATAGTTATTCAAGAATTTTTTTTGCAAGTGTCGTCTGGTTTTCATGTTAGGTATAGGGTTAAAATAGGATGCCCTTTCCCTGTCTATATCATACCAGTTTGCCGTATATACAGTACGAATTGGGTGGATTACCAGTAAAACACACGCGGGGGAGGGGGGGGGGGGGGGACATTGTGTGGTTCAGTGATTCTCCATTCGCTAAAGTTTTGCCCTTCTACTTTAGATCCCTATCGGGTCGAGACGCACTTGCGTCATTGTGTCAACAAATAAACAAAACACGAATTCAAGACTAAATGAAAAAAATCAAACAAAAATGGCATTCACACCCTCCTTTTACAACAGTTGATAGTTTACCATGCAGTTGGGATTAATACCGACATAGACCTAGTCGCGATCCGGTCGAAATTATCTGACCACTTTTTTAATAACAATACCGTATGTCCTTTCCCGTGATATAACTTGCCCATCTTGTTTCAGTTTTTTTTTTTTTTGTTGTTCTTATTTTAAGCTACTTTTATTAAGACTGGTAAGAGTGTGCGGTGGCTCGGTCGTTACGGCTTTGAACTTCAAGCTGAGGGATCCACGGTTCGATCCCATACAGGGGAAACTTGGTGTGTCCTTGGGCAAGGCACTTAATCCCGATTGCCCACGTGCGGGCATTATGACACTCTGTACTAAGGCGTACTGCGCGTCAATGGTGCACCTGTATTCAAACAATGCTAACCCTGCTCATGTGGAGTTAGCACGTTGGGGAGTCTGAATGTTGCTCGCCGTTGCTCTGTGCTTCTCTCCAGATATTCCTCCTGTCTCCACCCGAAAAAAAACAGCTTGGCACGAGGTGACCTGGCTGTCGAAAGTGTCGTTAAACTCCAATAAATAAATAAGGACTGGCAAGAAAATTCACACCACATATATTAAAGTCTCTTCTCGGTCTAATGGACCAGATCATATGGATAACCCCTGTAGCGTGATACGATCTGGTCCATCGTTCTATATAAGACTAATGAGCGTTCCAGCAATTCACTTCTATTGAAATCAGTTGTCCAGACTGCGGTTAAACATTCCAGCATTTGTATATCCTCCGATTCAAGTTGAGCAATGAGCGGATATTCGATACCGAAATGGTGGTAACTGGATGGTTAACCAGTTACAAGATTCTCTAACCGTTTCAGTGGTGGCTTCTACTAGGGACTGAATCCCTCCATATATGTATATCTTACAGCAAAACAGGAATAAAACCAAGGTTAATTGCAATTTTTAGTTTAATTTTCTTTTCAAATCTTCGCGATACTGTTTTAACCCTTTACCCAACGAATCAGACGCATCCGCCCGCGTAATATGCAAATTCAGTTGTTGAAAAAATATTATTTTTCAAAAAATTTCAACAAAACCATACCGTGTGACCCCTCGTTGAAACGAGCTCGACGAGCTCGTTCCAACGAGGGGTCACATGATAAGGTTTTGTTGAAATTCTTTGAAAATTTTGAAAAAATGATATTTAAAAAAATAAATTTCGATATCGCTTGCGTTGGGTAAAGGGTTAAGAAGTCACTACGGATGCGGAAGAATACGTTTGAAAATCGTTTAGAAATTAAGGAAAAATGAAACAAATGCAGTCGTTGCTCCAGTTCCGCGTCACTGGCAACATTACGAAACTGATACATTCAAGGAATTTGTTTATAAAGTTGCGAATTAATCTTGTTTATTTTTTTGTTCTGCTTTTTAATGTGATAACGACCTCGTCTCAACCAAGATTTGTTATTTTATTGTATACCCCATTCACATGGCGAGATATAATCCTAGAATTTACCATATCCTAGATTAAAAAAAAATATAACCCTAGGTTTTTTTAGCTAAAATCTTAAGGGCAATAAACATGACAAAAAATAAACCTGGTACATTCTTTAATCGGGGAATAAATTTTAATCCAGCAGTAAATTGCAAAAGTACTCTGCATTTACATGCTTAAGACAGGTATATTTTTGATTTGATGCATGAAAATTAAATTCACATGGTCGCAAAATTTCAATTCTTTCCTGGATCTTTCGTAAATACACAACCTCACTAGCCAGAGTATTTCTAAAACTTTTAATCTAAGATTTTACCAAAAATCCTGGATTAAAATCGTTTACCTGGCTGATAAATTGACCTAGAGTTATTTTTTTTTTAATGTAGGATGTGCTAAAATATAAAATTATATCTCGTCATGCGGATGGGGTATTAGATTAAATGTCTTAGAAATACTCCAGATAGTGAGGTGGTGTATTTACGGAAAATCCAGGACTAAATGGCAGTTGTGGACTCCCGATGTGATTGTGACAGCGTTTTTTTTATTACGAAGCTAATAAATATTAGGCCAACGACTTCTTGTAGTCTCCGTGGACTGGTCGTCAGCCACACGTTAGCAGTGATGTTCACGCATGCGTTTACCATGTAAAAAAAATCATCACCAGCAAAATTTTAATTAATGAAGCACCGGGTTGTACCTGGTGCTTCATTGATTAAATTTGAGATGATTATGATTATTCCTATAATTGGTGTTTGAATCTAATATTATTGAGTCAGTGGAAATATTGCCCACCCGTGGAAAGTGATCAGTCCACGGCGGCCGTACTGTACAGAACGCTGTAAACACGTCGTGAAAACGTTGCGGGAACACAGCCGTTTAGCAAGTTCTTGCTTAGCGTTGTTCACATGCGGCTGAAACGTTGCGGTCAACACACCCACCTTACATGGAATAACCTCTGTTGACGCTGTATCCATCTTGTGTCAACTTTGCAATTGTTTCTAGGCAAGTCTTGGCTGCCTACAAGGCACGTATAATGTAACTTGCAGGTTTGTTTTCCAGAGATAGCATGTTGGAGAACTCGAATTATTCCAGTAAAAATGGTCAATCAACTCAAAACGTCTTCGAAACTTGGCAACTTTGATTCACCAACGTTGTCCTCATATTTATCTCAATTTAGATGAATGTATGTTTGTTGGTTTATTTATTTGTGTTTAACGACACCGTCATCAGACAGGGTCACATCGTATCGGACAGTTTTTTACGGGTGGAGGATGCCTCTAAATCCAGGAAAAACCACTGAGCAGCGGCGAGCAACTGTCAGACTCTACAACTTCGAGTGACTGGAGGTACGTTTGCCATCGTTGTACAGTACGCCTTGTACACAGCACCATCGTGCCCCCATGTGAGCAATCGCTAATAAATGTCGTGCACAGGGGCAAAACGCAGGTACCACTGGTCAGGATCGAACCATCCACCTTTGAATGTTCTTATCTCTGTAAAACCGCTTTCCCGATCTTGATGAATATTGTCTCACATCTGGAAGACATTTACAAACTGCATATGTGGTCCGCCCGGTGAAATTGAAAACGCCCCATTTCTTTAAGAGTATCGTCTATTATTGCTAGGAAATATGTTCGGGTGGAAATATATAAGCGTAAAATGGGTTTCATGGCTGCTTCTGTCCGTAACCACCCAGGAGAAGAACGTTAATTTTTTTTTATGAAATAGTTATAGCATGTCACTATCAAATAGCCCATTGCGAAATATCGTCCGCCACACGTCTATTAAGTCTTAACCCGGTGAGTATTTTCTAGATATTCAAATCTAGTCTTTGCTGCTTTAAAGCAGCCATTAATAGATTTGATGAAACAATCATCTAAATGTACCACAAGAAATCATTGCTGAAAAAATCCATCCCATTTACAGGGAGACAATATGATAATGTGCACAAATTAATTTCAGAGAGAACAGATACCCTGTGCTGGCAGAAATATAGGCCAGCAGCATTAAGGAGTTAAACGCGTAACGTCAAAAGCCAAAGTGACGTTGCAACAGTGTGTGTTGGTTTCAGAAGTTGAATTGAATTATTTTTCTCCCGTATTTCATCAACCGTTTATGACTAGCAGACGACAGTAGTCGATTTTGTTAGTAACGTGAGGTAACGGACAAATTACACACTATGTGATAAAACAAATTTCAAATTCTGATACGATTTTTTTTTATTTTAATCTCCTGAACCTCGGCGAAGATCAATTTTAGTAAAATCGGTTCATAAAGTTCACATCAAATCGTGACACAATGGACATCTTATATTTTATTACACCCCTTTCTTATATTAAGATTTGTTCACGACGTTCTAGAATGTGTGATAAAAATAAAGTTGTATCGCACACGTATATGATATAAGTTTTTGTACTATTGCATCATCCGAATGGAACCAGTTATATTTTGGGGGATACATGAACCCATTCCTATACAATGGACCATTTATTTTAATGTTGAAACTGTTAGTGGACTTTAGCATCTAAGTTTCTGTTATTTCTGTTGAACCTCAGGTACTATAAATCGGACGAGCAGAGGAAACTTAGTCTGTTTTTTTTTCATTAACGCGAACTATACTGAATACTTATTCCACGACTATATGGGTTAAATTAAAAGATGAAATTTACGCGCAGAAGTCTGGGAATCAATACATAAAGGTTATTTCACAATCTGGGATGACTCGTATCTGCAGAGTCTTTTTTAACAAAAACAAAGACACACTAGTACCCCTGTTTTGAGCGTTCTCTTTACAAAACAATTCTCGTTAACTTTCGTGAAGATTTGAAGAAAAAATGCAATGTTACACTCCCTCTTACAACACAATTTATTCTTCTAGACTATCAAAAGTCTGAGTAAAATTTGGTACCACGTAATTGTGTGCGCTTCTGTATACGACATTTATTCACTCCTGCAAAGTGAGACGATGCACACCGGCATGTAGGTCATATATAGAGCTCTTGAAATCATATCATGATGTAGAAAATATGGCATCCAGCATTTACTCACGTAGAAACCCTCAGGCTATGTGAAAGGGGTGGGGGATATTGAAGTGTGTATTTTCATCAGGAGTGACATGGATATCGAGACCATGAAATGTTTGTTTGTGAAAGCGAACCAGACCGACTCCCCCAGCCTGAAAAGGTAAAATAAAAATAAGCTTAGTTACAACTTAGCGACAAAAAAGGTGAACGACAGTTTATACTACGGCTTTCTAACGTGAAATCATTGTCAACGGAATTTAAAATCAACACCCCTTCTGACTTGTTTTTTTTCGTCTTAGGCCTGAAGGCGGTTACACACAACACTTGACTTGGGCGATATCGCGGATGCAAGAGTAAAAACATGCTCTCGCTCTCTCTCTCTCTCTCTCTCTCTCTCTCTCTCTCTCTCTCTCTCTCTCTCTCTCTCTCTCTCTCTCCCTGTTTTTTATGTGATTTTAGTATGTATGGTATATGTGTTCTTACCAGAGCGCCAACTATGTTTTACATCAGAGTCATGGTATTTTGTTTTCGGAACATATGATGCCCTCGGGTTGTTCATTTTTCTTGATAGTCCGCAGTTTTACATATCAGGGTTTTCCCTAAACACAGATAGGTTCAAACAAACACAATGTACAAAGAATCGGAAGGCGTCCTTGAGTGACGTCACTTTGAATGAATGACATCGCAGGAAAAAGTGTTCAGATCAGTAAAATCAAAATACGAAACAAATTGTGTGTCGAACGACTGCATGCTGATATTCACTGGAATTCGTATGGATTCTGTACCTCTGTTAACCCTTTACCCAACATAACGGCCAAAACCGGCCAGCGCTATTCTCAAAAATCGCCAATTAATTTTCATTATTTTTTTCATTTTTTGTCTCAAAAACATAGGTTGGGGTCATAATCTATGTTTTTGAGACAAAAAATGAAAACAATTAGTTATTCAAGAATTTTGTTTTGCAAGTGTCGTCTGCTTTTCATGTTAGGTAAAGGGTTAAAATCTATAACACGGACTTCAATAAATTATGACGGAGTATTGTGATTAATACAATCATTTCTCTCGATGAATAAGAGTATAAATTTAATTTACGTGGAAGCATTCGAAAATGACAACTGTATACAACGTTCAAATCAACCTTTTTCCCAATCTTCACAGAAAACAGTCGCTAAGAGGGTTTGGGGGTCTCACATCACACCAATAATTTTTTTCAGTCGGGATATTTTCTTCAGAAATGGATTCTGAGATATGAATTTTCACATGCTCGTAATCCTGTACTTTCTTAAAAGTCCGTATTTGATTATACACGCCTGTTCTATGCATTCCTCATCTACAGCAAAAATAAGTAGTGCTGAAAATGAAAATCTGTTCCGCACATATGTGCGGCACGGAAATAGTTGACGGGGTATTTTTAAATAGAAGCCAAATTTCCCCGGAATTTTCTAAAAATCGTTTTTTCGCAATTAAAATTTGAATCGCTAGCGATAGCTGAAAATCGTCTACTGAGATACAATATGTTCTATGTGCCAGTAGGCACATATAACATATTGGAACACAGGGAACGAAATAGTAACACGGGTTCCCTTGGAAATTTGGTTGGTGATAAAATGTGTTGTTTTTGTTCATAGTTGTCAAATGAATTGCTGAGTGTCTTTCTAGTAATTGTTTTGTTTATAGATGTGAAGGTGTGTAATAAACACAGAACAACACAAGCGTGTGAATGGGTTAGCCAATGTGGCACTTGTGCCATATCGGTTAATCCATTCACACACGTGTGTCGTTCTGTGTATTTGTGTCACAAACACACACACAATCGGTCATACAAATGGAAGTCAACAGTACAATATTCGAGCTGTTGTTGGGCCAGCAGGGCTAATTTGATTTACCAATGTGGTGCGTCACGACTCATGCTTGTATATTTTATTTATTCAGTAATAAATTTTCAATAAGTCTTGAAATTGTAACTATAATACCGACTGACTAATATTCCAACCACATCTTGCACGATGACATGCCTGGATGATGTGGTTGGAAAATTGGAATATTAGTCTGTTGGGACTTGAGCCATCCCAGTCGAGGCAAAACAGTTTTACACTCCCAAACCCCAAACGCCCAACTTTGCGACACCTCTTACAGAGAACATCTTTTCATCTCGAATCCTGAATGGAGGTTCTATTTTTGTGCGACGCGGATGGAGGACGCTTTTTTTTAAAGTAAGATCGAAAACATCCACTTGATGTTTATTGACCAGGAACTTTGTCGACGGTAATTAACTGTGTTTCGGAAGAATTTTTTCGGAAATCATGTTGCCTATCTGACAATATGTATAAATATTTCTTGTTAAATCAGAGGGCATCAACCTAGAATACACTGCATGTCCTTCCGTTTTTTTTTCCTCCAGTATTAATATATTTTCCTATAAATACTAACCGATGGTTAATTAACCTCTGTTACAATGACACGAGTATAGTCAATGCGTTTAGACAACAGCCTGTTGCGTGACACAGTTACTATTAACCTAATTACTGAGCGACGTTTCGTATAAGTTCACATACATTGATTCCTTAAGCTTTTTGTACTGTGAAGGAAGGATAAAAGCGGAAAGAGCGAGTGCTGCGCGTAGTAGTCCACTGCTATGCAGTTTTATCCGTTAGCCTAGTTCAAAGCCAAGAGGGTAATTTAAAGCATCAAATGTGTTGTTCATCGAAAACATCCCTTGAGGGATACATGACCCTTTTTAAACGAATAGGAGACTACACCTGCACAAATGTCTTTTGTAAACTAAAACTCTTATTTCTCCACTGAACAATAACTAACAGCCTTGATTTGAACTTGTTCATTGCGCTCTTTCCAATCAGATACCATGAGCTATGTTTTTTAGGCAAAACATGACAAAATAATATAACGACCGGTTACCGCCATTGCGTTAGGTGGGGTGTGTTAACCTGTTTCCAAGCAAAGTACGCATAGAGTTCGTCACTCCACGAGTGTATTGTACGATGAAAACACCATGAGCAAATTATCAGCCAGTCATTCGACAACGAAGTCTGTCTATTAGCTGGAAAATTAGCTGTATTCCTTTTGCGTTTCCCGGGCACTCGTATTTTAAGTTGTTTGTTGACTGAGGTTTGTTGACATTTTCAACAGCCAGGGTATTTCGTTTAGGGCATTTTGACGGGTGGAGGAAACCGGAGGACCCGGAGAGAAATATCGTGTAGCGGTGAGTAATTGTTGAACTCTTCAATTTGGCACGAGACGGATTAACATCGGATGACGGCACGTGTACCGACATCGTGCCCTATGTTTTAGTACGGAGAGCGATCGGACTCCCATAAGAGCTGTCGAGATGAAGTGACTTGCCCATGGACTCAACGCAGATGGTGCGGTCAGAATTGGACCGTTGACCTTTATCTTTCTAGTTCAGTGCCCTAACCACTCACTGTGCTCTCTGGGGCTAATATTATACACTGTGTTATCAGGGCAGGCCCTCGTATTTACGCAGTGAAATATCCCATGGCGTGTGTCAGAAACTATGGTTGGCCCGAATTTATCGTTTAACCCTTTACCTAACCTGAAAAGCAGACGACACTTGCAAAAATAATTCTTGAATAACTAATTTTTTTCATTTTTTGTCTCAAAAACATAGGTTATGACCCCTCGTTGGAACGAGCTCGACGAGCTCGTTCCAACGAGGGGTCATAACCTATGTTTTTGAGACAAAAAATGAAAAAAATAATGAAAATTAATTGGCGATTTTTGAGAATAGCGCTGGCCGGTTTTGGCCGTTACGTTAGGTAAAGGGTTAAATTATTAACAATACAGTACGGCCGCCGTGGACTGGCCGCGTTCCACAGGTGGGCGATATTTCCACGGATGCAATAATATTAGATTCCAAACAATAATTATAGAATAATGATCACAAATTTAATTAACGAAGCACATTAATGTGCCTCATTAATTAAAATTTTGCTGCTGATGATTTTTATTACTTGGTAAACGCGTACGTGGACATCACTGCCCACGCGTGGACTACGGCCAGTCCACGGCGCCTGTTCTGCAATTCATTGATTCAGTTTCAACAATGAGTGGAGAGGGTAAAGGTTGCCTGGAGCAGGTGTGACATATGTATGGCAAACACGGATACAATGGCTAGTCGTCGCTTGTTCAGTTTTGTTATCGGATATTCACATGTGATTATTGAATGCCGTCTGGACCGAAGGAAGTGAATATCATGTTTTTTGTAGAGATGAAATTTCTCACCCGAGTAAATAATTTATTGCCCGTAACGTGAAATGTGGAGTTTGTTGCCCGGAGCTAAGAATAGGCCCTGAAGTGTAACGTTTTACAGATCCATACGCACCTTGACTGTACGTGCATGATGGAATGACATATCAGAATTCATGTATTCGATATGGACTTAAATGTCATCTCCCAAACTGATTATTGAATAAAACACGAACAAGAATAATGCATCAAACGTGAAAGTAGTTCAAATAATATTTATTCGATAATCATTGTCTTTCTTTGTAATCCTACCAAACCTTAATATTTTGGAGTCTGGTTTGACGTCTGTGTGTATTGGAATGGATTAAAACAATTTAACCCGTTCAATGGTTTTATAAAGTTCTCTGTCATATCATTTCAAGTGAATGGATTTGTAGAATGCACGTTTAAGCGAAATAACAGACCAATACATATACATTATCATGTCCATGTGCATCTCCGGGAATTTGTCTCAGATTCTCGGTCGTGTTTACAATCGGATCGCAACGAGCACGCCAGGGGCTCGTTGCGATCCGATTGTAAACACAACCGAGAATCTGATACAAATTACAGGGCATACATTGGTCATGATAATACATTTATCTAACAATTCCGTTACATAAAGCCCGTTCCCCCGTTTTTCAGTTTAAATTGGGTTGGAATTGGTCAAAATTTAGCATTTTATATTTTAATGCGTAATCACAATGCATATTGCGTTCATGATGTTGCGTAATGCGATAGTGCGGTGTTTACCGGAAGTTGAATCTATCTACCTCTGAAATGTACGACGCTGAACACATTCAATGAGTTCTTATCCATAAAAACTACTGATGGCTGTGTACAGACATTCACAGGTTGCAAATGTTACTCCAACTGAAGGTGTTGGAGGGTTGTTTGAGTCAGTGTACCAGAGAGTGGTAAACTATATCAAGGAGTATGTTTCAGTATCGACGGAAGTAACGATACATATGCATCAGGTGTGTGGAGATTGATGCGAACATCTGACAGAGGTCTGACAGAGGAACAAAAAAAAACAAGCAGAAGGGCTTTCTTAAAAGAAGGACAGTTTTTCGAAAGAATCTCATGATCTCGGTCGGACAAACATGAGATAAGATTTATTGATTCAGCACTCATTCGAGAATCAATAAGGATAATACCGATCCCAGGAGTGTGTGTGGGGGGGGGGGGGGGGGGGGATTCGGGATGAGGAGATTTTACAACTGGAAAATGCTGGAATAATTGGGAAATCGGTTAACCGTTGGACTACATTATGCGTTTTGGAGAAGAAGAAGAAAGACGAAGCTTTGCGTAGACTATAGAATGTTAAACCAGAGTACAATAAAAAGGTACCCTATTTCAAGAGTGAAGCATAATCATGCCGCCATTAGCGAGGGCAAGTAGTGTTTCATCATTGGATTTGGCTATGGGATATTACCAGATCCCCGTGAAAGGCTTTATCAAAATGTGACCATAGTCATGGGCCTCTGTAATTCCCCTTCGATGTTTGAGTACTGTATGGGAAGGGTTCTTCATGGACTGCAGTGGTCTATAGTTGGTCTGTACTCAGATGATATACAGTACGTGGGGAGTGGATTGTAACTAAATCACCCGCGGAGTGGAGATATCACCCAAGCTATAACTTTCAAATTTTGTACATATCGGCAAAAAACATAAGCAATGTTTCAGCCAGTGGACCTCCGGGTTTAACCCGGAGGTCCATTGGTTGAAACGTTGCTGTGCTGGTTATGCTTTGCAATAAATTTGCAATTATTGTGTGGGTGGAATCTCCACTCTGCGGGTGATTTAGTGATAATACATTCTCCACGTACTGTAATATTGTACTGTGAAGACATTGGCGACCATTTTCGAAACTTTGGGGCACGTTCTGGATCGGCGGGACGCCCCTTTGTTTGAAATTAAAACCCGAAAGGTGTCTGTTGTGTTGGAAGGAAATGTCGTCCCTGGGCCATGCAATGTCCAATTGAGGAATGGCAGCAGATCCAGACAAAGTCAGAGCTATAAAAGACATTCATTAGGCGACTAGTGTCCGTTATCTTAGGATATTCTTAGTCTTGACAGCTTATTATCGGAAGTGTGTTAAAAGACTATGCACAGAGTGCTAAAACACTCTAAGGGCTCACCGAGAGAGTAGAGATTTTGAAGTGGAGCCAAGACTGCGAAAGTGCATTTTTTTTCTGAAACGTCGTCTTTGGGAGTCTATTGTACTTGAGTGTCCATCCGTGGACCGTGGTATTTTCATTCTTGCAACAGACGCAGGTGAAGTCGCAATAGGGGCGGTGTTATTACGGGTGGGGAATGGCGGGAAAAATGACCCACGTGCTGTTGTCAAACACAGTGACGGGCAGAATAAAAAGACAAAGATCGCTCGACGCGTTATGGTCGAGAAGTAAAGACGCGAACTCAGTTGGAGTTTCAATTACGACGGTTAGTGATGTTTGTGTACCAGAGAACTTCGGTCAGTCTAATAACGCGGTGTCGAGACAATATTCTAAATTCAGAATGCGCGGAGGAGGCTGTGCACCATAGGAATCTGCAGAGAAATTCTATGTCATACATGGACATCGAGTTCGTTATATACGTTATGTTTGTTACGTACAGTGTTCGGAGTGTCAGGAAACGTCTCAGAGAAAGCGTTTTGCTAGGAACATTTATTGAGGAATGCAGTGTAGAGGAAACTCGAAAAGAGGGGATGGGGAGATTATGGAAAAGGGCGGACGGGGGGGGGGGGGGGGGTACAATGCGTTTCGTGGTAGCAGTTGTTAAGGGGACCGAGGAAGGACTACTAGTCATAAAATGGACGGGAACTTATCATTGATGAGAGCGTAGAAACTTCAGTAATTATGACGTTGACACGAGGAGCTAGCATAGCACTCTATAGAAATTGTCAAGAGATCGTGGAAGCTGGTAGTCTGGACAGTAAGAGGGGCTCATCAATCACTTACATGAGACTTAACGCGGCATCGCCTGGATCAGGGGCGGCAGACGCACGGGAAAAGTGGAGGGACATAAATTTGCAATGCTACCATGGTTCGACCCAGTATGACAAAGGTTACAATCGTATATTGGTATAAATGTACCATGGCTCGCTATAGTCTCTTGTTTAGATGAATATGCCGCTGTATGGTCACTGTCCAGTCCGTTTCTTCTACTTCAACCATCTTCCAACCCGAAGGCGGGCCTTTGGGTTGGAATATAGTTGACGTAGAAGAAACGGATCGAAGTTACCGAAAGTGGGATTCTTTGGCTAAATATTATTTGGATTGACGCGTTTGCATGCGCACATTTTAACTCATTGTGTAATCGCGAAACATATCTGTGGGAAAAAGCGGAGGGACACGTGAGCCCTGTGTCCCCTGGCTCCGCCGCCTCTGTCGTGAATCGTGAAGTGTTGAAGGAGGACACCGTTTGTGCGTAATCTCCCGACAGTTAGTCAAGCACTGATCTAGGGCCTACCGTACCGATGAACGAATTGGACATTGTATGTAACATTATGGACATGGACAGGGAAGAATTATCAAAGTGTGTTTCGTCATTGTTGCAAAATCGTCTGTCCAGTTCTGAACATCACGGGCAGCCCGAGTCGTTGATTGAACTGTCTGCTGTGTACATCGGCATAGACATTGGGATAAAGACTTGTACAGCACCGGTATAGAGACTGTAGAAGGCATACTCAGTGAATTATTCCGAGGGCATTGACTTGCAGAAAGTTCATTTTCACTGCATGGTACCGCGGATCGTCTTTGATTTGATGGAAGCGATGAGACAACACAGGACAAGAGAATATGATGCACAGGAGATTGACTCATGAGATGTGTCGGAGCAGTGTGGTGTAGATAACTGTGTGATTTTATTAACCCCGTACAAGGAACGTTCAGTTTTGTAAAGCGACTGGTACTGTAACATACCTAATCTGGAATAGACAATAAACACTCGATTTCTTTGCAAAATCTTTTTATCGTGACGTCAAAGAGGCAGTTCCAGTCGAGCCTTTGAACCGAACCTATATGATTATGAGCCCAGACGTATTGGCGCTAAGCATTCGAATGATTTCAGTTTTTATAATATTATTGTCCTGCAAAAACGTTGCGGTTGTTTCATGTTTGTAGTTGGGTGATTCTTCCGGGGATAAATACCAAAGACCAACGAACACTTAATGATTATCGTAGCACTCACTCCGAGGGAAACGCTACAATACTCTACATTCTGACCAGCAGCGACGGACGCTGTGTGTGCGTGTCTGGGTGATGCTTGTACCTGTTAGAGTGTGTGTATGTCTGTGTATATGGGGGGGGGGGGGGGGGGCGGTCTGGATGGTGGGTGGTAATACCTTTAGATTTCAAATCATATACTTTGCCCCACACCTTCCGCCACCCCAAAATACACACACTATTTTGACGATGAATACAAAATTACCATATTACCCACGGAATTTTTTTTTAACAACATTGAGTAATATTGTTTTACCCTTTGCCTTGAAAAAATAACAAGCGGCACTAAACAGGGAAGATCCATTTTTTCTCTAAAAATAAAACTTGTGACATCCGGTCTAAAATTATACCTTCTCACCCCACCCCCATCCAGGAACTTCGAATAGAGAAAATGGCGGAAAATGTGCTGGTGAATGTTTGTGATTTTCTCGTGTTTACCGACGTTTCTCGTGCTATAACGTTCATTAATTTGAGGCAACCACAACAAGAACAAGCATGTGTTCAACTCCAATCGATTTACGACCAGTTTTAACAGCTGCTGGGTATAGTGGGCCACAAAATTAGGGCTTCTGGTGTTTATACCACGATTTCTGTGTGTATTCGGTGTTGTGCGATACAATACAAACATTGAGAAATGAACTTTCCACCACGCGTGGAATTTGGATTGAGCGTAAGAACATCACTTTAAAACGCACTTGATTGGACGTTATGCGCCTGAGTGATGTTATGACGTGAATGAGATGCTTCGATGCAAAACAATGTCCGGCAAGAAAGTTATCAGAACATAGAAGGTGATATTTTTCTTTAACCTTTACACAACGTAACAATCATATACCCCCAGCCCTGTTCACAGAAATCGCCATTCACATTTTATCTTTTCATTTTTTTGTACCCCAAACAATGTTTATGACCCCTCAATGGAACGAGCTCGTTCCAACGAGGGGGTCATTACTTATGTTTTTAAGACAAAAAAAATGCAAATGTTTATTCATTCAAGACTTTCTTGCGAGTGTCGTCTGCTATTCGTGTTGTGTAAACGGTTTAAAATATCAGCTTCATTCACTAAATTCGTGGTATATAGATATTATCATAACAGTGTGTTGATCCGTGTCGTCGCATCACGTCTCGTTGAGGTGGCCAGATTTTCGGATCACACTCGCTGCGGCTGATATGTTTATCATATGACATTGTTTCGATGTCAAATTCACCCAAATTAGCCATTTTAATTAATATGCGGTGAAAAGCCGGTTACAAATAGCAGACGAAACAACAACGACTTCCCTAGTTACGAAAACTATTCACGGAAACTCTCGGATATTTCCATGGGAGTGTGATATGGATTTTTGATTTCCGTAAGAGTGTGATATGGACTTTTGATCCGGAAAAATCTCACCCGGTGTGATACAACAGTTTGGAAAACATCGTCAAACAGTAGTGATATTTAGGGTAAAAATGTCATAGTCATATGATAAAAATGCAGAACAACGGTGTGTTCTGTATTATTCTTCTCAACTGTGTGTCACATTTTGAAAGAGGTGGAAAAAAAACAAGCGTGGACCCCCACCTCACTGTCTTTTATGCGGTGTCCTCCCCATTGAACATCTTGGCGTCCACGGCTGATCTTTTGGTGGAAGAAAAGATACCGAACTTTTACTTTCAGGATGAGAGAGGCTCACGTCTATTTCATGGCAGCTGCGTTAGAGCTTCAAACAAAACAAAGATTTTATTTGGAGGATAGAAGTGACAGTTTTAATTCTTCTACTTTGTTGACGTTACTGGTACAATAGGTTTCCCAATTTTGAGTGAACCACAACAGCAAGAAGCATATAGTCCTTTTCGAACCTTATAGATTTTTTGAAAAAGGGAATATTTCAGTTATCGAGACTTCTGAAGGGAGAAAATCGTTGATACAGGGTTTGGCCTTATTTGCATCATTGCTATTTTTTTTAAATATCGAATTTTCAAACTTGTCGAACTTGTTAATCACGTCAACTTGTACAATCACTGATTTTTAAGTGCGTGATTGAGTTTTCAACTTATGCCAGAAGATCATATAATAATTACAATGGATTACAATTTTCAAAGAAGACCGACGCTGGGGATTGGACAACGTGGATTTTACTTCAAAATATTTAAAATTGTGTCGAGTCAAAAATTAAAGCGACCCATATCTGTTTAATTTTTTATGACATATAAAATACTTAAATTTTAAGAAATGAGGAGAACTACTGTATTTCTTTATACTTTTGTATAGTTACGTCATGGAATAACCCTACCGTAGACATCGCTAGTCGACTAGACATGAGTGGAGTTTTTTTATATTGTTTTTTATCAGAGATTAACCCTTTACCCAAAGCAGACGATATCAAAATTTATGATTTTAAATATTATTTTTTTTCAAAATTTTCAAAATATTTTAACAAAACCATATCATGTGACCCCTCATTGGAACGAGCTCGGCAATGAGGGGTCACATGATATAGTTTTGCTGTAATTTTCTGAAAATGAATATTTTTGCAAATGCTGAATTTGCAGATTACGCGGGCGGATGCGGCCGATTCGTTAGGTAAAGGATTAAATTTCAAAAAATTCAAAAGCTGATATTTCATTAGTTTTGATATTTTAAAAAAACAATGAAAACTCTTGAAACTGAGCGTCGTTTTGAATTAGTCAGTATTTTCGAAAAATCCCAAACCTTTCTCGTGACAAGAACATTTCTGAGATATTTGTGAAATATCGTAAACTTAGTATAGGTGAAAGGAAAGTACCCAATATCCAAATGTACCTTTGAGGAAACATGAAGAAAAAAACTGGTATAATCACTGTATATCATTCATTGAGATACAAAATCAGATAGATTAGAGAAACGGGTGTATGTTCAATTTAAACAAATTATTCCGACAGTACAGTACGTGGAGAATGTATTACCACTAAATCACCCGCAGAGTGGAGATTCCACCCGAGCAATAATTGAAAATTTGTTGCAAAGCATAACCAGCACCAGCAAAGTTTCAGCCAATGGACCTCCGGGTTAAACCCGGAGGTCCATTAGCTGATACATTGCTTGTGTTTTTGTCGATATGTACAAAAAAGTGAAAGTTGTAGCTTGGGTGATAACTCCACTCCGCGGGTGATTTAGTTGCAATCCACTCTCACGTACTGTACATCACTTGTGAGTGGTTAAAATAAATTACGTATCGCGCATTTAGAAATGATATAAACGTTGAGGGAGGTACGAAGTACATTTCCGGGATTAAGGACTAGTAACTATAATTAACTTGGCAATTGAAAAGGTGAGACATTTCTTCGTCTATTCTCGTGGAAAATAGGATTTGCAGGGATTATAATGTATCTAAGGACGCCAGAGAGATGGAATCTACATATTGATGGACTTCCCGACCGACAAAAATATCAAAATGCAATACTGTTGTTTACGGTAATTAACAGAGAAAGAGCGGGAATTTCAAATGCAGATAAACAGCATCACTTTGAATTGATCATAAAAAATAATACCCTCATTGTGACAACATGACTCAGCTTTTCTGTAGGAAACGAGAAATATTAATTGTCAAATCATAAGTGAAGTACATGGATCTGTGACTTGGGTGGTATCTTCAGATATGTTTTATTTAATCATGTGTCTTCCTCTTTTATTAATGATAACGCATTTCCCCCCACCACTAAGGCACTGAAACATATATAAAGTGGTGTGGGAGAGATATGCCTCTCTCACCCCACCCACCTGACAGCTATCTCACCCCACCCACGTGACCAACCTATATTGGCTTATTAGCATATTTAATGAGCCCAGGACTATTCAATCGTCACACATTCTTCTGTAAACAAAAATGTTGTCATGTTTCGGAAATATAAGCAGACAGACCTTTGTCGAAGAAAATAGAAGTAAAAACACAGATCGCAAAACCAAAAGACACTTTTACATGAAATTTTGGATGAACGCCATTATGAGTGGAGCGAGTTGCACCAAACTCCTGTTGAAAAGTTATTCGAATACATTGCAGTATTCATAAAATACTATTAAAAAAATTTGGGGATATTTGATAAAAATGACATATATGAAGAAATATATTTATATTTTCACCAAAACGACAGCTGTGGCATTGCACTGTGACATCTTGTGAATGATTTCAGCGATAGCCGGGTGTCTGACAAGCACAAATTCCACGCATTGAGCTGTAGAAGACATGGACGGTCAGTCAGAGAATTTACCACATGCAGTCCAAGACCTCAATACCCTGTAAATCCTCCTCGGTTCGCGAGACAAGCGCGGATCCGACGTGACATACTCCTCACCTAACGTCCAATATCAGCTTGCCTGATGTTATTCCATTCTTCCTGCAGTGCAGTGGCGAGTTCCTGGACATTGGTAGGGGGCTTTTGGTGTTGTTTTAGACGCCTGGCAAGCATATCCCAGACATGCGCGATTGGTGAAATGCCTGGATTTAGTGCTGGCCAAGGCAGTGTAGTGATGTTCTACTCCTGGAGGAACTCTGTAGCGACACGGGCCCTGTGTGCTCTTGCACTGTCATCTTGCAAAATGAATTGACGGCCGTGACGTCGCGGATATGGCACCACTTGAGCTGCTAGCATATTGTCACGGTAGTACTGCCCGGTGACACGCCCTTGGATGACGTGTAATGCTGTTTTGCTTGTCATGGTGATACCTACCCACACCATAACCGATCCACCACCAAAACGATCGTGCTGCCTAACGGGTACGTCAATGTATCATTCGTTCCGCCGCCGCTGGCGCCTCCACACTCTGTTTCGCCTGTCATGGATTCATCGGAAAACATGACGTTGCTCCTCCGACGATTGTGCCAGCGCTGTCGTGCTCCGCACCAATTACGCCTTGCTACGATGTGACGTTCAGTCAAACGTGGAATTATTCGAGGTTGTCGAGCGTTCAAATTCCAGCTTTGTAGGCGATTTCGGATAGTCTGACCACTGACTAGCACATCTGTCGCTCGGTGCAGCTGCTGTCCAATTTCTGAAGCACTTTGATGGCTGTTACGTAATGCTCTGGTTCGTATGAAACGATCCTGGTTAGCAGTTGTAGCTCTTGGACAGCCTGACCGACGTCTGCCATCAACATTGCCTGTCTGACGGTAGCGTGACCACAGCCTGCTAATCACCGATTTAGTAACGTTGAGAATTTGAGCCACTGTAGTCTGTCTGTTGCTAGCTTCCAACATTGCAACGGCACGTAAACGTTCGTCACGTATCCGTCTTCGCACGCCTCAAAAGTTACGTTTCGATCGGAAACTATTGATGAACGAGATTATACCGAGAACAGAACGATGGAACCTCCGAGAAAGCCCGTCCAGTACAAATGAAAATTTCAAAACGTTTACAACAGGCATTAACGCCGCGCTCGTGCGAAAAACCTGCACGGATATTTCGTGGGGCGGTGACATCAATGATCCACACTGAACTTGGTAACATACTGATGTGTCCAATCATGCGTATCCAATAGCATTTTCCGAAAATATCAACATCTGTTTGGATATCCCCTACTTTTTTGAATAGTATATATTATCTTCTCTCATTGATCATAATTTAAAAATAAATGAAACCTTTACTCAACACACACGATATAAAAATTTGTTATTTCAATTATTTGTTTTTTTCCCATTTTCCCCCAAAATTCGAATAACCGTATTATGTGACCCCTTATTGATCGAATTTGACGAACTAGTTCCAATGAGGAGTCACGTGATATGGTTTTGTTACAATTCGTTGAATTATGTTTTTCTTTCAACGTCTCAGTTTGTTGATAACACGGGTCGGTGCTCTGGATTCGTTGGGTGAACGGTTAACCCTTTACCTAACGTAACGGCCAAAAAGGGCCAGCGCTATTCTCAAAAATCGCCGATTAATTATCATTATTTTTTTCATTTTTTTGTCTCTAAAACATAAGTTATGACCCCTCATTGGAACGAGCTCGTCGAGCTCGTTCCAATGAGGGGTCATAACCTATGTTTTTGAGACAAAAAATTTAAAAAAATAGTTATTCGAGAATTTTTTTTTGCAAGTGTCGTCTGCTTTTCATATTAGGTAAAGGGTTAAAACGTGGCTGAGCTTTTATACAAACATAGCGTAAGATAAGAAATGCACCTAACTCGTATAACCTGCCCAAATCAGTTACAATGTGATAAAAAATATTCAGTTTTCATAATAACAAGAGGCCTGTCACGCCTAGAGAGCTCCGCTGAGGGCCACTGATCGCATGGGCATGTTTTCTAATACTAATATTGTTACAAACTTTAGCCGAAAAGTGTTCAGCGGTTCAGAAATTATGGCTTGGACAAACAAATATCAAAAATATCTTAAGATTTTCTTGATCCTGTGACCTGTGACCTTGACCCTGTGGATTTACAGACCGCAGAATAATTGATGACACACCGTCTATTGATAATACATATTGTTATGAAGTTTGGTGGAAAAATATTCAGCGGTTTAGAAATTATGGCTCGGACAAATAAACTGTTGACGACGGACGGACGGACGGACGGACGGACGGACGGACAGACGGACGACGGACGACAAACGACGGACGATAGACGACGGACGACAGACGACGGACGACGGACGAATCAGTATAAGAAAAGCTCTGCTGACTTTGTCAGCGGAGCTAAAAATAGCAGAAAATACAACTTGTTGCCTTGGTCAACTTTTTCTGACCAGAAAACATAGGGTGATGCAACAAATAAGAGAAAAATATCAATATGAAGTGAAGTTTTTTCTGGGAATTTCCAACAAACATAAAACACATAGTTGACTGACCATCTCTCTTTTTTCTTGAAGAGCGTTCATCGTTGTTGTAAAAAAACTAATAAAAGGCATTAACAGTCTTCTCAAGCAAGAAGTTTTTTTTTCTTGGTACCTTATTTTCGAATAGTGCATCATATCCGTGTGCAACATTCCACGACAGAAAACTCTCAATCAATCAACCAAATATTTAGTGCAATGATGCCATTTCTCCGCTGTAAAGTTATAACTTTGGACTCGTTCTCTCATCTGTTTCTAATATTTGTAAGGTATTCTTGTGCAATGCTTCCAGTTGTGTCAGCTTCATGTAGCCCCTGTATCAATGTATACAGTTTTACCAATACGAGAGCTGATAGATCATTTTCAGGATCGTGACTGGGTTGTTATCTCGTCATACTCTTTAATCCGCGTTTTTATGCCCACAACACTGTAGAGTGGAATCAGAAATACAACACACAGTGTTTTAGATATTACTGCGTTTCTTTTTTTTATTTACTTTTGATGTTGCAATTTTTTACTTTTGAAATATCGACCCACTTGTGTCAATAAATTGCGACCTCAGCAAATGTATTTTCTGGAATTGTATTTGAAACTTATTAATATAACTGACTAAAATGAATCAGAAGCATTTTAAAAGAGATGACAATTCACTCCAGCCCATTTAAAGTCAGAACTAGAAAATACAATTCTAGAGAATACAATTGTAAAAGTTTTATACAGTACGTGGAGAGTGGATTGTAACTAAATCACTCGCGGAGTGGAGTTATCACCCAAGTTATAACTTTCAAATTTTGTACATATCGACAAAAAACACAAGCAATGTTTCAGCCAATGGACCTCCGGGTTCAACCCGGAGGTCCATTGGCTGAAACTTTGCTGGTGCTGGTTATGCTTTGCAACAAATTTGCAAATATTGCTCGGGTGGAATCTCCACTCCGCGGGTGATTTAGTGATAATACACTATACACGTACAGTAGTCCCCCCCCCCCCCCCCCTCACCCCATTGGAATCCTTTCGCAATCCAATCAAGAGAGAGAGATCGCTTTTTGGATTAGAGTAGTGCACGGTTTTGTCCACACTTGTAAATTAGATGATAAATACAGGAGCTCTTATGTATTATATGGTTTGATATGATATTTCTGAACCAAGATTATAACTGTCGATCTGAGCCGAGGTTACCGAGTCTCAGATCGATTTTAGTGAACGAGGTTAATAAATTTCATATAAAATTGTGACGAATCTGATATTCTTTTTATCATCTGATGTGTAATTTAAACCTTTACCAAGTAACCGTCTAAACTGGTCATCGCTATTCACAAAAATCGACAAACATTTTTTTTTTTTTCTACTAATTTTGCTTAAAAATTAAAGCTAATGCCTCACTCGTAAGGACGAGCTCGTCGAGTGCGACCCAGTGGTCCATTTGATGGAAGTTTGCAAGTGTTTCTTGCGTTTTGTCCTCAGAAATTGTAAATAATTACTAAGTGAAAAATCTATCCCACAGCAATTTAGCAGCGCTCCACCCTCCACATACGGTAGTCTCAATATTTTTTTTTTGTTTGATCGATTCAGTTCGTGATTTCACAACCGACATCGCCAATAGCGCATTCAATTTTGCTGTGCACAGTGGAAACGCCCTTGCGTATTTCAGACTTCTTCTTCTGCAGCACGGAACGCATTACCTAACCAGCATTTTCTGGGCTAATTGTGACAGGAATTCTACTTGTTGCTGTACATGTACATTTTATTTACCTATAAATAAATTTCCAAGAAGTCCCAGCTGACTAATATTTCAACTGCATCAGCAAGGCATACCTCTATAGAAGGCATGCCTTGATGATGTACAGTACGTGGAGAGTGTATTATCACTAAATCACCAGCAGAGTGGGGACTCCACCCGAGCAATAATTGCAAATTTGTTGCAAAGTATACCCAGCACCCGGAGGTCCATTGCCTGAAACATTGCTTGTGTTTTTTTGTCGATACATATAAAATTTGAAAGTTATAGCTTGGGTGATAACTCCACTCCTCGGGTGATTTAATCACAATCCACTCTCCACGTACTGTAGTTGGAATATTTTTGATACTTGATCCACCATAAACAGGACAAATCCGGACAAACAAGACAAATTTGTTGCAAAGTATACCCAGCACCAGCAAATTTTCAGCCAATGGACCTCCGGGTTAAACCCGGACGTCCATTGCCTGAAACATTGCTTGTGTTTTTTGTCGATACATATAAAATTTGAAAGTTATAGCTTGGGTGATAACTCCACTCCTCGGGTGATTTAGTTACAATCCACTCTCCACGTACTGTAGTTGGAATATTTTTGATACTTGATCCACCATAAACAGGACAAATCCGTTTCCCACACATCCCCCAATTGGTTATCTTCGCCACGCTCCTGATTGTCGGGGCAACGTGTAGGTTCGACACTCGGTTATCTGATAACTGTCGCTGGCACGATTTGCAACACAGGCATGACCTTGATATAATAAGATAGCTGATATATACAAATAGAAGAAAACACATGAATATAATCGCAGAGGAATGGCTTGGGTGTTGCCACTTGGAACAACACCTCTATGTTATATCAGTTCGTTGTCAGTAGAGTCAATAAAAATAAATAAAGGTTCAGCGCCATCAATTTATTTATTTACTTATTTATTGGAGCTTAGCGACACTTTCGACAGCCAGGGTCAACTCGTGCAGGGCAGTTTTACAGGGGGGGGGGCGGCGTAGTCACGGGGAGGACCACTGAGCAACGGCGAGCAACTGTCAGACTCCTCAACGTAATAACTACACACAAGCAAGGTTAGCATTGGTTGAAACCAGGGCACCGTCGACGTGCATTACGCCTTAGTACACAGCTCCTCCGTGCCCCCACGTGGGCAATCGGGATTAAGTGCCTTGCCTAAGTTTACAACGCAGTTTGCGGGAATCGAACCGTGGACCTTTCGGTTTGAAGTTCATTGCCGTAACCACTGAGCCACAGCGCCCCCCCCCCCCCCCCCCCGGCGTCATGAATAATAATACGGAATACGTCGAAGGCGGTGTCGCGAATAATATGTGCGATCGACGTATTTTGTAACGTTTTTGGGGCCATTTTAAATTGTTTTCAAACGTAAAACAAAATGTTGAAGTTTTAACCTTCTCTTTCCTTGGTAGCTACGATCGATAGGGTATTCAATGTAATGGAGTTACATGCGATGGTACCGAAATGGTTACGTTAGCGGGTGCTTACGTGCTACAATTCATATCCGCTTTGACAAATACGGTACGCAAACAGCAAATATGTGGGTCACAGACAAGAGAAGAATATAATGGTCCTTCAAGACACACTTTCATTGAATAATACCCTGAAAAGAGATTAGATCTAAATTACACGGAAAGAACTGGTATCAAGACAAAAGAATTTCAATTGATCGACATTCTTAATAAAATTATCGTCTGAACTATGATCAAACCTTGAATGGAACTTTGCCGTTGTACATGTCATAAGTATGTGTCTTCGGTGAAGCGGTTCTATAAAACGCCGATTTCATTTGTGATGAAACGGGCAACAACGATCTGAAGATGCGTTAATATCATTTCAGTCTTCTTGAGCATGTAATCCACAATAATCATTTGTGTTGTGCAATAACAATGTCCTGATGAACAACCACTTTAAAAAACTCGAAAGCTCATGCGAAATTGTTGGATGCAAAATATCAGAGAGGGTGAACTCAATTTCGTTTCGTGTGGTGGACCAGCAATAATGTATCCTGAAATTCGTCTAAAATGTTTATTATTAACCCTCTGGAGACTGATGATATATTCCAAGTCAGTTCTGAGCCTTCAACTGGTAGATTCTATATTCGGTACTTGGGCGAAGACCAATCAATATGAAACAATGTTCCAATAAGACTAAAATCCTCCTCGTCTGATTGGACGAAGCTCGCTTTGTATATTCTATGTTTACGGCTCAAGTGGCAAATGTTACCGTCTGACGTCACAACGCGAAATATTTGAAATGACGTCGCCCGTTTTGTAACTGTTTCATCAACGGAGTGACGAGTAAGCTGCTTCATTTTTCTGGATGTTTCACGCGTGCAGCAGACGGTGTTCCGGATGAAGTGTTTAAATTACAAACCGATTTACGATTTGAACTAAGGTTGAATGAGTTTATCTGGTTTACTGATTATTTATCCAGTGCCGTCGTGGATACACGAGAGGTTTATTTACTAAACCTCTGATCGTTAAAAGTTGCCTTGAACAAGGCAACTTTTAATGATCACAAGTTTAGTAATAAAGCTTCTCGTGTTTCACGACGTAGGTTTGGGGCTATAGGTGGTGTCTTATTGGAACATATACGTTATTGTGATGAGTTCACGGTAACATGGTCTGAGGTTTGCGGCTCGGAGCGTATGTTCAAACTCGACGCGTTGCGTCTCGGTTGAACATAAGCTCCGACCCGCAAACCTCAGACCATGTTACCGTCAATTCATCACAATAACTTATAGTGTCATCGATTGGAAAAATCTATATTCGTTATTTGGGGGAAGAGCAATCAATATTTTCAACGCGCAGCCTTGGGACTGCACGTGCAAATATTGATTTCCCACCACACAAATTCACTGAGCAGCTACCTACTTTGTGAATTCAGGTTGTATTACGACCCTGGCCGGAAAATAAGTCTTCCTGGTTCAAAGAGTTAATGGTCCAAACAATACATTACCGGGTTACGGAATGCAAAGATGGGGCGTTTCCCCCCGCCTCCTACTCCCACTCCCCACGCACACAACACAATCACACACCTGCAGTCTTGTTTAACTGTTTTTTCGTTTGTTGTCGACGACAAAAACGTCCTAAAAACAACAGTGATTTACAAAAATATCGGCTTGTTGCTCAAGGTTCGTCTAGATTCTTAGTGACTTTGTCCCCAGCCACGCACCATCCGAGCCATTTTTGTGGATCAAATCCTCACACCCTTCCCTCTTCATACGAAGAGACAGTAACAGTTCGACTTTACAACTATAAATGCATCCAAACTTGAATTATTATGACTCTCGTCAGTGATGGGTTGTTTCCTGCGCCGTGTGTTCGACGACTGTTTCGTGGACTTTTCCGAAAAAAACTACTTTCATTCCACGAGGGGCTGATTACGCATTTTTCTAAGACATTTATTTTTGTGGTAATCCAATGGGTATATTGCTCCTGATTTTGTCTATTGCAAACGTCAACCCTCTTATCCAAGGAAGAATGATGTTGATTGTTCCCAAAGACCAAACAGATGCCTTCAGAATTCGTGTTTTATTTATTTATTTAGTGGGGTTTAAGGTCACATACTTATGCACAATGGCTAATCGTGAGCGTGACAGCTTTACGGGTGGATGAAGTCGGAGTACCCGGAGAGAACCACCGAGCAACGACGAGCAGCTATCAGCTCATCAACATTCTACTTTGTTCAAGCTCCTCTCAAGCAGGGTTACAGCGGTTGAAGACATGTGCACCATCGACGTGCAGTACGCCTTAGTACACGGCGTCATCGTGCCCCCATGTAGGCAACCGGGATAAAGTGCCTTGCCCAAGAACACAACGCGTGTAGAATTCGTGTTTTAGAAGAGAATCTAATTTGCCAAAATAAAGCAAAATCGTTCACATTGGGTTACAAGCATGGAACTTGGCACAAAACTTCCCCGGGTCTATACTGCTTACATTTGCTTGAAGCGTCATTTCAAAAATATTCAAGATGGCAGCGATATCCAAGATGGACGCCATGGAGATTCACGTTTGGTGGATGTCTTCCTTGGGACAGCTTTTAAGGATATTTAAGTACTACTTTGTTTCTGAAATGATGCATTTGAGTTCATCCATGTTTTTATTGATTAAATGTTTGAATTTTTTAACATACTGCGATTTTCAAATTTTCGTATCAAAGTGGTTGAACAATAGATAATTTCCCTTAGTAGAGAGTCTAGTTACACAATCGTTCATTTTGTGACACAAACGTGAAATTTGTAATATGAGTTGGTAACATGGAACTAATCATGTTTTTGATGTACACTTTATCCAAAGGTACAATTAAATTCCAGTGGTGCAATAACCCACAAGAGTCCTTGACAATTAATGTAACTGTAAGAACATAGCGGTGGTGTGGTGTGGAGATGGGCAAATGTAGCTTTCTTGTGTTCGGCTTTTTCACCTCATGTGCCAGTGTATTATGGTTTACAAGTGAACAAAAATGTTAATGTTTCAACAATACATGGCCGAGACTAATTAAAAAGTATATTCACCGCCCTCGCAATGTAATAAACCGACGTAGTGAACGTCATCGCCAGTCTCTTAGCGAGACTAAAGAGACAATGGTGATTTTCTAACCTTCAGTCTGGCGAGAGGCTGCGATGTTAACACTTTATTGGTCTCGAGATCTTTCGTTCTGTCACAAATGCAAATACGCAAGAACAATCACAATGAAAATGAAGAATCAAGTAGATTGTGCACCTCATTTGTAATTTTTGGTGTACCGACACTACCGCGTGTCCTTCATTTATAGCATGATTACCTATTCTACTATATATAAAAAGCCTATGACATAAACTTTAGCTTTACACACCAACCGTGGTGAACACGCCATCAATGGGATTTCAGTAGTAAACATTTACACATACAGTGGAACTACATCCAAGTTGACCTTTGGTGACGTCGGCCTGAATGCGAACTTCTCTAAATTTATCCCACGTCGTCTCGCGAAGAGTAAACTGAAAGTGGCAATTATTTATTACGTTTTTAAATGAGTGTACCCCATAAAACACCAAAAATTAACAAACATGCATTGTCTCATGTTAATAACGCATCCATAACTCGAAGTAGTATGTTATTATATGATTAAAATGAAAAAGCCCCCGTTTCTTTTTCCATTTCATTTCGGTGATAAAATTGACAGCGGAAGTACCGCCCACCGATGCTCATGTAAACAAAAACAAATTCGCACGTATGTACGGCTGCTCCTCAGTAAAATCGAGAAAAAATAATAGCGACTCTTAATAATTTGACGATCATGGAATAAATAAAATATACACAAAGTAGCTTGGGGTACCAAATGTTCACCACTCGAGGTGAAGAGGTATTAACCGCGCGCCGAAGGCTCGCGGTTAACACCACTTCACCACTCGTGGTGAACATTTGGTACACCAAGCTACTATGGGTATATTCTATATGTCCACCCATTGTCTGCGCTCGTGGTGAACGCTAATGCAGTTCTGTCCACAAGTTTCAATTTTATGTTGTTATGATAACAGAGATCAAATTTCTCTTTTCTTTTAAAAATACAATTCCAAATATAACATGATACTTTATTGCCAATAAAAAGTCAATAGAGAGATCTCATATAAAGATTGTTGTCTTCTTCTACTCGATTGCTTTTGTATGAAATCTCCTGAAGCGCAGCCTTGAAGGGCGTAAACAACCACACTACATTCATAAAGCTTAAAATAAAACATTATTCCGATAGTGTGGTTCAAGGCAATTTAGTGCAATACGAGATGAAATCATTCTCACGCGTAGTTAAGCAGAAGTTACATAAAGCTTTGTATCGGAAGCACTAACTCTTATCCCGCTGAGTACTTTTAAGATATTTTTTCGCAAAATCTAGTCGTGGCTGCTATGAAGGGATCATGACTGGATTTGATGAAAAAGTCATCTAAATTTAACTCAAGAAATCGTTAGTGAAATATACACGTAGTGTACAGGAGTAAAATTTCAATAAAAATGCCAGAATTATACAAATTCCAGTGGCAAGAGAAATCCTGAAGTGGACAGGAACACCCCCCCCCCCCCTCCCAGCAGCATGCAAGGAGTTAACGCAAAATAATTAATCTGAGGCCAGAGGTGGCAAAACTGGGGAGGACAGAGTGGCACGCATCACTGCCTCATCGTTCGACACAGATATGGCTCATGATTGCACAATCTGATTTACAATTGGAGAGTTTGCAAATGCGTTAATGTTTTGAACTATATTATCTGAGAGGGAGGAGGTGGGGGGGGGGGGGGTGGTTAGAATACGGGACTATAAACCATCCTGACCCAATGGTAACTGTGCGCGGGATACTTAATTTCAATTGCCCTCGTGTAGGCATGGTGGTGGTGTGTACTATGGTGTAATACACATTGATGCTGCACTTGTTTTTTACCGCTGCTAACTCTGCTATAAATAAATAGAGGATATCTGCGCTGTTTTATAGAATATCGACTGCAAACAATGTTCAAGACAATAACATAGATCTGCTGATCGTTCATTCAAGGCGGCGTCTTGCGCCGAAGCGTGGCGTCATTTAGGAAGCTACTGAGGGATATTTCTCGATATCCAACCAGTCGCTGGATACCGAGAAATATCTTTTAGATAATTTGCGATAATTCACAGGCTAGCATATAATTTATTTATTTATTTATTTAGTTAATTATTTATTTATTTATTAGCGTGCATGTAATTGTGTGGTCATGGTTCACCTCATTATTTATTTATTTATTTATTTATTTATTTATTTATTTATTTATTTATTTATTTATTTATTTATTTATTGGGTTTAAGACCGGGGCACACTATAGACTGACACCCTTTCATCCCAAACCTAGTCCTTCCAACTGACTTACAATCTTGAAGGAGTAGGTATTGGCTTTCCGGTTTAGCGGCTGGGGAAGCCGAAGTACCTGAAGATGACCACTGAGCAGATGCGTGAAATTGTTCACTCTTCAGTTTGCTATGATCACCCCGTGTCAGACAATGTTGCGGGTGAAGGAAGCCGGAGCAGTTAGTTGGAACGGAATTAAGTACCTTGCTAAAGAACGCAACGCTAGTTTCCCTGGTTAGGATCGAACCGTAGACGGTTCACTTCATTATTTCTCCTTCAACTATTCAAATTAGAATGAATTGGCCAGATACAGCTAAATTTATTTACGCTTGTAGATACTATGGTATGTTTGTTTATTGGGGTTTGTTTGTTTGTTTGATGGTGGTTAACGTCACATATTTATGCACCATGGCTAATCGTGACACAACATGGAGATGAAGTCAAGTTTAGTCAATCGTTGATCAACATGTTGCCCATTTTAGAGGACTTTCACCCCAAGCATTGGTGACTGGGTCCTATTTTACTAGTAAAGCGGAACTGGTTGACCACAGTAAACAAGTGCTGCTTACTTCCCGGGGTTCCCACGGGGAATTTATTGGGGTATAATGACACTTTTGGACATTTTGTCGGACTGTTTAGCGGCTGGGGGAATCCGGAGTACTTGAAGAGAACCATGGAGCAGATGCGAGAAATTGTCACACTCTTCAACTTACTATAATCACCCCGTGTCGGACAGTTTGACGGGTGAAGAAAACCGGAGTTGCAAGTTGAACGACTGAGCAGCGCCAAGCAACTGTCCGACTTCCCAACGTACCAGCTCCACACATGCCTGGTTATCATTGGCTGAAGGCAAGAGCACCATCGACGAACGATCCGCCCTAGTACAGAGCGCCATTGTTCTTCCATGCAGCCAATCGGAATTAAGTGCCCTGCCAAAGGGCACAACGCGTTTTCCTGGTTCGGGTCGAACCGTGGACGGTTCACGTTATTATTTCTCCTTCAGCCATTCAAATAAAGAATGCAACGGCCAGATACAACTAAATTTATTTACGACTGTAGTTTAGCGGCTGGGAGAAGCCGGAGTATTTGAAGAGTACCACCGAGTAGACGCGCGAAATTGTCAGACTCTTCAACTAGCTAACTCCGTACAGCCAACATCTACTCCTTCCAGCTGACTGCCAGCGATTCAGCCAATTCCTACTCCTTCCAACTGATTGCAAATCAGTTGGATCGACTAGGTATTGGGTGAATTGCTGTCAGTCTGTATTCCTCGTGTAGCCTGGCCAGTGTATGGGAAAACTCATGGACCTGTCTGGGGAAATGCAATTTTCTTGTGGATAAATGAGTTGATTTAAGCCAGGACGAAGCCTCAGAATCCATATCAGAAGGTTCAAAAATTAAAAAGTTTCTCCGAGAAAGGTCCCCTGTGCATCCAACCATCAAGAGGAAGATACCCCCTTTCGAACTCTCCCCCAAACGGGGCAATGTAAGGGAAACGGAACTATGGATTCGAAAAACAGGAGAAGGACTGGCCACAGATTTGAGTCGGAATTTCGGAAGATTTTGTCGGCTGATTGGAAAGTCGGAAAATTTGATCGAAAATTGGAAAATCACTTTGGTTCTGACCGTTAAAAATTAACAAGAGCAAATTAAATTGATTTTATTGAATTTCCAATTTTTGAATTGACATCACCGAATTTTCAACGTTTAAAATTTTAGGCGATAATGGAGGGGGGCACCCCCCCCCCCCTCCAGACCCCCTTTAGATACGTCCCTGTTGATTATATATTTATTTTTTACTATTTTATTTACCTTTTAGTGTTTAATGCCATATCAGCATATAAGGCTATACCGTGGGGAAAAAAAGAGGAATGTATTGTAGAAGAGGTCACCATCTTTCTTAAAATAAAACATGTCTTTCAAATCCTGAAATAACTACACTGCTATTGTGAATAAATAAGTAATCAGAAAAGTAATGAGAAAAATACCAGAAGTTCTTAGAACATTGTTTCATTCAACCCTGTTAAAATACAAGAAGAGAAAAATATGCGTGAAAAGAATAAAAACGATTTAAAATGTGTTGTAAATAGATTGATTTTCATCAGAAAGAACAGAATGTGCGCGTGAACACTGCGCTCTGACTTGATTAAAATCAGTACAATGAAATAGAATGGGCTCCACTATCACCACACCTTGGCAATGAACACATTCAGGAGCCAACACTAAAAGCCTTTTACAATTGTATTTTCTAGAATTGTATTTTCTATCGATTAATATAACTGAATAAAATAAATCATTAGCATTTTAAAAGATATGGCAATTTGCCCACTGGAAAATTGCCAGATCTTTGAAAATGGTAAGGGTTCATTTTAACCCATTTAAAGTCATAACTAGAAAATGCAATTCTAGAAAATACAATTTTGAAAGTTTTATAGTATTGGTCCTTGGTCGAATATAACCCTTTAACAAAAATAAATGTCTAAATTTTGTATTACAATATTGCCATCGTGTCAAGATTGCATGCTTTCATTAATATTTGGTCGGAAGCGATAGTGAGTCGACCGGATGCCAGATTTGTGACCCACATTGCAAGGTACAACAGGGCGTATTGCACATGGCGCCTAGTGAAATCACAATTGATAAGGCCATTATGGTTTAGTATGACCAGTTATCACCGTTATGTTGACCAGTGTTCATGATGTCGAGGGCCAATTTAGACAATCGCATTAAAAAACTATTTGGCAGTAAAAATCTTCGTGGTCTAAATGTTTTGGACCAAAAAGTGTCTTTCACCTGTGAAGGATAGCCATTGCTTCAGTGAAGGGCGCGATTGATGGCGAAACAAACAAACAAAAATATTTTATTACATCAATTACAAGGGAATCGTCACCTGCAAAAAATGTGGAAACAATAACTCATTCAACGAAACCCAAACAAATCAAGTAATTTTGTCAGTAAGTGGTTAGAAATAGTGTTTGGACAAACTGTTAACGTCAGTTGTTAATGGCTGGTAAGAAGACGTTGTTTTATCTTCAATAAAACTTTGTAAGTTATCAACTTTGTTAAAGGCAGCATTTAATTAGATTAATTCCTCATACCGTCGCGAGTCACGGTATGGAATATTTATTTAAATGTTTTCTATTGTAAAGACTCACGACCCGCTACTAAACCCTGTGGATTAAGAGTAATTAGTCGAGTAATCTGTTATTATTTAAGTGCACCGACAGGTATACGTACCTATATCAACCAGCCTTACGATTAATTGAATTAATGACATTGATTAACTTATGTGACTGCCCTTTTCACCTTGCGAGGATTTCGGAGTTTTGTCGGATATTTTCGTGACCAATTATCCGCTCAATCTTGAAATAACTCCCAGTTAATCTAAAAAATCGATCAATTTATCTGGATCAGACAGAGAAAAAAACAACCCCTCCCCTCCCATTCTCGTTTTGACACCAAAACCCTTCGTTTGGCACTAAAATATTGAGAACTGCTAAAACTTTGGCACCAGAGAGTTTCGGACTAGCGTTAACACTGATGGCGATCGAAGATGTACTTGTGATTTCTACCATTGGTGGGGTTAGTTCAAAGCATGTTAACTGGTTGAGGCCTAGATTATGTTTGCTTGTCTGAATTTGCTATTCAATAATTGTTTATTACAAATTATTCGAGAGAGCCCACAGACACTCCCAATAATTTGTAATAAGACAAATTTACATAAACAAATATTATTTGCGTTTGACTGAGCATGAAACATAAGCAACGAAAATGCTGTCTTTGGTTCTGGTAACCTCATTTTTTGAAAGCCCTGATAGTCGTTCTAGCACACAGCCAGTTAAAAGATCACATTAGATGTGTCACGTGGATTCTAAATGTGAAACGTGGTCTCGGGAGACTGTAGCGAAATAAGGATAAGCTGTAGTGTTGAGATCCGTTATGTTTGGGAATATCGTGAGGAAAAATCCATAAATAAACTAAAATAAATGTTCCATTTGTTGTATTTAAAACGATATATTAGGTATTTTGGATAGTTTTGTTTTTTTTTTACTTTTTAGTCGTTTGGTTACCTGATACTGCTTCTGCATAACTAATTATCAACGAGGAATTAGACATTTTTTTGCATTCTGTTCACTCTCACCATCACTTGATAATACTGATGTGAATTGTTCTTAATATTCTCGATGCACACAGTGGGAATATGTACAATTGAAACTAGAAGTCCTGTCATGAAATGCGCACAAATAGCACATCGATCTGCGCGCTAATTTACGCGTTAGGACCACAGTAAGGCTATCAAATTATGTACATATGGACTGTGCACAAGCAATGCTTCAGCCAATGGACCTCCGGGTAACCCGGAGGTCCATTGGCAGAAACATTGCCTGTGTTTGCTAAGAATAGCCAGAAGAATCTGCTGTGCTTTGGATGCCTTTCGATATGGCAATTCCGCGCAGTTCCTACGCGCAATTAAGCCTAGATAAGGCACAGTGCATGATAGGTCTTCTAGTTTTAACTATAGCTTCACTCGTGTCAGACGTTGTTAAGCTACGACTATCATAAAACAATTTATCGTTAACGTCCCCGATTTTAACTCTTCACACGGCCATATACAGCAAATTGTTGACTTTCTCCAATGTGGAGTCATAGCCTATGTTGTGGAGACACTGTGTTGATACCAATGTTCGGATATACATAGAGGATATCTACGCTGTTGTGGTAGATATCGGGGATTATCTCAGGAGTGTGGCCCTGAAAATACTCGCAGACCCACACGAATGAGATAATTCCCGATATTCACTAAAACAGCGTACATATTCTTTTTACTGTAATGTCTCTGACAGTAACACCTTGAAGCAGCACCTACAGTGTGGACTGTTTATTATTTTCGTAGTGGAGGTTGCCAAGCGAGGCAGTCATGCACTAATTGAAAATCCATTCGTGCCCCAGATGGCAAGAGATACGGGCAATGATCACCTTGATGAACAGAGTTAACGTGTCTCGGGGAATCCTGTCCAGAAAAAATCATATCTCACTGAAAAATGGGCATCATTCAACCACACTCAAGCGAGTTGATATTTATTTATTTATTTGGGGTTTAACGACACTTTCGGCAGCCGGGGTCACCTCGTGTCGGACAGTTTTACGGGTGGAGGAAGCCGGAGTACCTGGAGAGAACCACCGAGCAACTGCCAGACTCCCCAACCTACTAACTCCACAGAAGCTGGGTGACCATTGGTTGAAGACAAGTGCACGATCAATGTGCAGTACGCCTTAGTACACAGCACCACCGTACTCCCACGTGGGCAATCGGGATGAATTGTCTTGCCCAAGGACACGACGCAGTTGCCCCTGACGGGGAGAGAACCGTGGACCTTTCAGTTTGATGTCCAATTCCGTGACTACTGAGCCGCCGCGTTTCCGTAAACGAGTCGGTAATGTAGTGGTGTTGTTCAGCTTTTATTGAGCTATGGAGTTGAGGAATATGTCGTACCTTGCCTGCGATAAGGCGCCATTTGCAATGTTTTAGCATTGCCAATGGCACCTTGTTGCATTCAAGGTACGATTTATTTTACGCCCCAAAAACCTGCTCTAACTGACTATAAAGAATTTGAAGGCTTCCGCACATGTACTTATTCCAACCATAAACATAATTACACGTCATTATGACAAGCCGAAAATATCATTTGTTGATCTATATGCTAAATAGATCGTTTAATTTGGTAAGAATATCAAAATCTGCTAATTAGTATCTTAATTTATTTTATCGTATATATTCGACCTTCATACTGCTCCATGAGCCGTGCAAACAAGTTTTTAAAAGAAGTAGAAACGGTACAGCTTAGTTTGTAATCCCGATATTTCTTTAAATGGAAACAGTTTAACAGAACACTGACACAACACACCTTCCTAAATAACTGTTATTTACTGGCCGTGTCCCGGTGCCAATTTACTAATCAATATTTACATTGATTAACCCTTTACCTAACATGAAAAGCAGACGACACTTGCAAAATAAATTCTTGAATAATTAATTTTTTTCATTTTTTGTCTCAAAAACATAGGTTATGACCCCTCGTTGGAACGAGCTTGACGAGCTCGTTCCAACGAGGGGTCATAACCTATGTTTTTGAGACAAAAATGAAAATATTTTGAAAATTAATTGGCGATTTGGGGGAATAGCGCTGGCCGGTTTTGGCCGTTACGTTGGGTAAAGGGTTAACTAAGTATGTTAGAGTTATTTTAATTGTCAGTTTTGTTTGGGTATACTCTGATGAGCTTTTTCTGACCCCCGCTGAATAGATATCGACGTGCTTCTATTTCAGCAATAAAAAGACGATGGAGTATCTAAAAACAAAAACGTGATGGTATTTTTCAGTCTGAAAATAAAATACAAATAGAAAGAAACCAAAAATTGTCTTTTCAGACTAAATCACAATGAACTAAACCGGATACTCTGGAAATCTGAACAACAATTAATCCCTATCCCGCCTGGTCCACTTTTCGATATATGGAGAGTCTATATATATATATATGCTTCTATACAGGAAGTTCGACTTTTTAACACACCTACAATTCCATCATCTAATTAAACATTAGAAAGCCCTCCCTTAATTCATCCAAGAACTAGTCAGATGATGATTTTATTCTGCGCATTCCATAACATGCAGGATATCACAATAAATGGATGACAAGTGTCGAGATCGTAAGTTTGGGGTATGTTAACCCTTTAAACTCTGTTGGTATCTGTCATGCCAGTTCAATGGCATCAATTAGTAGAGTCCATATTCATTATGTGGGGTAGACGAATCAATATTTTCAACGTGCAGCCTTGGGGCTGCACGTTGAAAATATTGATTGGTCCACCCCACACATTTACTGAACAGCCATCCTATTTAACGACGTTATGACGTATCATGTTCCTGGCCGAAAAAACGGCCGCTAGGGTTCAAAGGGTTAAGCTCTCGGGCTATCAGTCTAGTTCTGTTCGGAATTCAACGGTGTTATGGGCTGTTTGTTTACCAACTTTTCGTGGAGTGTGCGCGCAGTCTACGGTTGGTGAAACGCGACAAAGATAGACAGATACTCGTTCATACCCTAGTTACATATATTCCAATCAATGCGTATTGAATTCCCTTTGAGAACCTGAATATATTAACACAATATGTTCCAATAGGAGTAAAATTCTCTCCCTCTGATCGGATGAGAGCTGGCGTACTTTATTTTAAGGTTACGGACCCAGTATCAAATGTTACTGCCTGACGCCACTACGCGAAATATTTTAAATGACGTCGTCCGTTTCATAATTGCTTCATCAACGGAGTGACTAGCAAGCCGCTTCATTTTTCTGAATGTTTCACACGTGCAGCAGACGGTGTTTGGCATGAAGTGTTGTTTAAATTACAAACCAATTTACGATTTGAATTAAGATGGAAAAAGTTTATCTGGCTTATTGATTATTTATCCAGTGCCGTCGTGGGTATAGGAAGGGTTTATTTACGAAACCTGTGATCGTTAAAAGTTGCCTTGCAGAAGGCAACTTTTAACGATCACAGGTTTAGTAAATACGCCCCTCGTGTTTCGTGATGTAGGTTTTCGGCTATGGGTAGTGTCTTATTGGAACATATACGTTATTGTGATTAGTTGACGGTAACATAGCCTGGGGTTTGCGGCTCGGAGAGTATGTTCAACCTAATTTATAGCGTTGAACTACGCGGCGTACAAATAACACTACGACAACGGTGAGTGTTCAGTTCTAATGGAAGTGTCACAAAGAAAACGGTTAAATTAGGTCTCGATTGAGCAATTTCCTGCGTTGATGCAAAGAAAATAAAAATGTTAACGTATTTCTATATTCAATCGTCTAGACTTTATCAGTTAGTCGGAAAAGCGAACCGAAGGTATGCTTTGCCGACCAAATGAAATATTCCAGAGGAGTGAATAAAAACGAAAGCGAAGGGCTATTTCACGGTTAGACTGTTTCCATGTCTTAACAGCTTCGAATTCCTTATCGAAATTAACTGGTGGCTTGAGAGCTGGTGGTTAAGTATGTGTAACTTATTATGTCGTTCTCACAGAACGATCACACTCTAAAACCAATTGGGTTCATATTCACTCAACCCAGTTAATTTGGGTTCATTTTTAAAACCCAGCTGGTTTTTGAATACAGTTATTCACTGGTTTGCGCGATGATCTTCTGAACGAGAGATGACGTCATAATACTTTCTCTACTTTTCATAAACCAATGCTTATTACAGGTCTATTACTTTTCAACCCGTTCCATATTTACAAATCTATACGGAACACGTGTTCCATACAGAATTTCCGTTGACGGTCTATTTTCCACCTGACATCATGTATCCATCAACAGAACGAAACTCCGCCCATTTGCGCAATCGACCAATTGAAACATCGCATTCCGACTCGGATCAGTTCGAAGCTGTGACGACAGTCGACAAATAGAATGTCAAATGGAAAAAATAAGAAAGAGTTATAAAGTTTGACATTTTCTGTGTGTGATGTTTGAATTTTCAAATTAATGGATTCTATGTTATTGAGGCGTGTGATAAATAAAGAACGCCACGACGTGTGAACGAGTTCGCCAATACGACACTCATGCCATCGTGGGAGGATAGAACTCGAGACTGCGATAATCCTTCTTTCCTTCCGCGATGGCATGTGTGCCGTATTGACGAACGCATTCAGATGTCACAATGTGAAAATGTGTTCGTCAATAAGGCACTCATGCCATCGCGGAAGGACAGCATTAGACGAACAGGCGTTCTGTGTGTTTATCGAACATTGCGGAATAGTGGATAGTGGTGACAACAGACCTATTAAGACGCTTACCTGATGTGGTGTTCCGTGGATGATTCATATTAATTTTATACAAGAGACAAATATCAGAAACATAAATAAGCTTGTCCCTATATCCCGATAAATTCTGTCTTTTGACGAGATTCAGAAATTTCAAATAAAACTGTCACGAATCTGAGATTTTTTTTACTAAATAGTGTGTAGTTAATTGAAGAAATAAGTTCACATGGTGAATCCGCATATTAAATCAATGTGACACGCTGTGACCTCTGACATCATGTGTTTGTTCCACGTGTTGCAAATAATATTTCCGGTATGGATAGTTTTATAGTGATTTCGTGATAAATATTGTTCGAGGATTGCCAGAAATATTCATTGCTTTATTTCAAAGCTTTCGGAATTAATACATATATATATATATATAAATATACTTTCAACAGCAAGTGTATACAATAACAGGAGGTATGGTGGCTCAGTTGGTAGAGGTGCAGGCTGCAAGCCTAGAGGTCCTCGGTTCGAATCCCACCTGCGGCAACCGCGTTGTGTCCTTGGGCAAGACACTTCACCCCCATTGTCCACGTGGGGGCACGGTGACGTTGTGTACTGAGGCATACTGCACGTCGATGGTGCACCTGTCTTCAACCAATGCTAACCCTGCTTATGTGGAGTTAGTATGTTGGGGAACTGACAGTTGCTCGCCGTTGCTCGGTGGTTCTCTCCGGGTACTCCGGCTTCCTCCACCCGTAAAACTGTCACGGTCATGATTAGCCACTGTGCAGAAATATGTGACCTTAAAAACACCAATAAATAAATACATAGTATACAAGAACAAATATATCAAATTTCTCCCAATACCATGTAGTATTTATGGACCTCGCCCACTATATTCAATTTAAGCCGAGCTTTAGCACCTCAAAATTGGAATTTGTGCGAACCCACTGGATGAATCCGTTTGAAAATGCGACTTATTAAAGATTTTCACATTTACATGATTTCTCATTTTAAAAGTCACTGTGCAACCATAATCATGTCTGGCGAGAACGAAGAGGCCAAGTCTCACCCTTGTAACCGACAGAATAGCGCCGAGGTGGGAAAACGTGTACAAGGTCATAGATGCTATCTTTTCGTTAATCGAAGAAACATAGTGATGAGTTTTCCAGTTAGGTATACTTGAAACGTATTGGGGAATTATGTCTGGATGGTACGTGAACCGATATAAATATATAGTGCTGAGTCAGGAGAAATGATTTTCAATTTTGGAAATTGTTCTGGAGATTTATCCCGATAATGAGTAATTGATGAATTCACTGGCGGTCTTATTGATCACTTATGTATCGTACTATAAAATATAACATTTTTGGCAACGTTTTGGTTCAATTTTAAAAAAGATAAAATACGCATATTTACAAATACATTAATTTTCGTAAGGCGATGGGGCAATGTTCTGTGCTTGCAGAATATGTTTTGTTATTTTTGTGTAGGGTGGGAAGGGGGATACATGTTGTTACTTGAACACGTCACAAATGGTGGTTGTTCGATGATACAGTGCGCAAAGGCAAAGGCTTATGACCAGTCGAGAGAGTACATCCAGTTCTCTCGCCTCCGTAGTATGATTCCTCAGTATGAAAGTCTTAAGTAATGTGCTGCCACCACTTGCAGTTCGATTGTTAAGTGTCATTATATCCCAGTTAAAATAAACTAGGTAACTGGGTATGTGGCCATCCTACAGGTGCGTTTGAATTGGATAATGGTACAATTACTTACTGCCAGTTCTTAGTTAGAAGTAATGGTACGTTGAAAGTACGATACGCGGAGGGTGAATTGTCACCAAATCACCAAATGCGTGGAGTTTTCGCTCAAGGTACTACTCTCGAATTGTGTGCAGAAAAACAAGAAGCACACGCAAAGTTTCAATCAATGGACCTCCGGGTTTAACCCGGAGGTCCATTTGATGAATCTTTGCTTATGCTAGCTAATTACGCTTTACAATAATTAACATTTATTGCTTGAGAGAAATCATCACTCCACGGGTGATTAATTGATAATACTCTCTTCATGTACTGTACACAAAAGTTACATTAACCCACAAAACACTTTCGGTATGGGGTTTCCACTCACTCGGCGTAGCCAAAGGATGGAATGGGGGGGGGGGGGGGTACCCCTAAAATGAGTTCATGTACGTTAATCAAGATATTTCTTGGATCATTTTGCTTTGATTATTTGTCCAATTTCTGGATACTTAAGTCTTCCAAAAGTACCTAAGGTTCGCCGTGGAAAGCCCAGGAAGAGAAGCAGTGTTTGTTTACGGCGGTAAACATGCCTTGTTCTACTGGTGAATTAGGACCCAGTAACAAATGCTTGGAGTGCAAGATCTCTAAAATGGGCGACATGGGTATAAAGGAATGGCTGGAATTGACTTTTTATCCATGTTGCGGTCGGGATTGTGGGGGAATTATGTAACCTTAAACAACAACGAATAAATATTTAATAATGTACCCAGGGTGCTCCAATTTTCTTGAGAAGTTATGTGTTTCCAGGGAAGAAATAATCTTAACCCAGCACGAGGTGACATGAAGTTGGGTATAACATATTTTGCCCCCCCCCCCCCCCCCCCCCCCACTCTACACTTCATTTGGTCTGGTCGCATCACTGTCTCCACTCAGGCATTATTATTTTCATCTTCTGTTAGACAGTATAAGAAATGCCACCGAAGACTTAATCCAATAGACCTCTTGCTCTACCTCGGAGGTTCACTAGTATGAATGTTCTTGCTCGTTCATCTTAACTTTTTCACAAACAGCAGTTAATGCCCACGTGAAACGTCCGTGTCATCAGGATTGAAGCTAGTGTGGGCAGGGTGGCGGACAACCTCTCCAACATTGTCTGTCGGAACTGTTTGTTGTCCGTCGGAAAAATTGTTGCTCGCCTTAACGCCACCATTTTCTCCGAAAGCCGCTAGTTTAAAAAATGACCGTTTGGGGAAATCACAGTTGTCTGACTTTTCATGCGAAAATACCCTTATCTTTAAAAAATATTCTTTGTTTGAGAGCGCTCGTTATAACTATATGACAATCGAGTAGTCGTGTATACGAAAAAAAAACAATCACCTATTATTACTAACTTAAAGAATTGTATTCTTTAAACGAAAATAATTCCTTCAAATATTAATAGAAAACGAACGTTTCCAAGTTGTTTCGTTTACCATTCTTTGGGTTAAGCTTCAAGGAAGCACCGACAGTCAACAAACCGAGAACTTTGTCGGAAATTTTAACTCTCGACCCACCGTGTCGGAAAGTTTTGAGATCTTGTTACCAGTCTGCATATTGTCCATACTTAAGAGATTATTATTATCCCTGATGGGCGAGGGTATGAGATGGGGACATTTCACCCGAGAGCAGGATATTTGGGCCAGACACGAGGCTTGCCGAGTGTCTGACCCAAATATCTTGTCCCGAGGGTGAGATTTGCCCATCTCACAACCACCCCCATCAGGGATAATTTTTCTTCCCATGCACCAAAACACCCAGAGGTCATCAAAAGTAATTCAGGGGCACGTGTCGCTATATCGAATAATTTTGTTGTCCATTTCTGAAATGAAACTGATTTGCTTATCGGAAAGAGCGCACAAAAGTTATGTATATACCACAGGTATATACCACGAAATTAATTTTTAACGTCGACATGACAGGAGTGAAAGATTTGTAGCGAAATGAACATTGACCCATTCCGATGACGTCATATTTTGAATCCTGAAATGTATTCGCATAATGTGTCGGCGGGAATTCCGTGCAACTCTCTCCACTCATAACGGCGTTCACCCAAAAAATAATATAAAAGAGTCAAGTGTCCTTCGGTGTTGCGTTCTGTGTTTTTACTTCTGTTTTTTTTTCGACAAACGTTCGTCTGCTAATATTTCCGAAATGTGATACCATGTTGTTTGTTTACAGAAGAACGTGCGATGATTATGATTGAATAGTCTTGTGCTCATTAAATATGATAATAAGCTGGTCACGTGGGTCATGTGAGATAGATATCTATCTCACATAGCCTCCTCACATGGGACGCTCATATCTTGCATAGGACGTGGGAGAAAAAAGTACTTTTACTTAACCCTTTCAACTCGGTTTGCATAAATTTGTGCGTGAAGAAAACATTGATAGTGGACGAGCAGAAGATGTGAAGAAAAAAAGTCCAAAGCGAGGCGCTGTTATAATTTAATCCAACAGCTCGACTGAGGTATTGGATTAAATTTTTACTGAACCTTCCAACAAACTACGATGGTTTCGCCCATTTCGACGTTGACAATATTGACTGAAATGATACCTTCCAGGGTGCCAGTGTAGAAAGGTTTAATGCATGTAAACATTCGTCTCGACTCCTTGAAAGAGACTATTCTATATTAATCAGTTGGGTAGAGTGTTTGTGTCTACTCTACATGCTTATGTACTGCAGAGAATATCAGGTTGTTTCTGTTGTCGATACTTTATCAAGCGGTTTTGTAGGAATGGGACCAATTTCCTGAATTTATGTCTTTTGTAGAGTCATAGAAACTCAGCGTTGTTCACACTAGTATAACTAATGATTCGGAAGTTTATCAATAAATTGATTGGTTTATAATACACTAAAGGTTTGGGTAATTAATTTCATATCACAGATGTGTGAGACGGTTTGCATATACAGTAACGCACAGAATGCAACGATAAAAGAGAAATAATCAATCATATTCTACCTCACAATCTGTTTTTTATCTTTTGGAAACAAAACAGGTCTTGACAAGATTAAAACTACGGTAATTAGAAAGTAAGATAAAAATTACTTCGCTAGCAGTTTTTCACTGACCGTGGTTCTTTTTGTACTGTCACCAGGATAATAGTTTTAATAACATTCCATTTTGGCATCTTGAAATCCCATTTGTGGATTATTTTCAATTTTGAAGTGTATTTTAATCTACCATTCCGAGGTCAACATTGATCCGGTATTATGGGGGTGGAATGTGATTAATACAACGACGGAACAGAATGGTGAAAACAAGCGCAAGGTTATTTAAGAAACAAACGGGGACTGGACATATGGAGACCCTCTAGTGCATCTATGCTCACTTCGCTTAAATAATATTTATTTTCAAATAGTTTTATAGTGATACAATAGCTTACATTAACAGTGAGTATGAATTGGACAGTAGGCTGGTACAGTTAAAACTACAAATCCTGCCATATCGCCCACAAAAAAAACACTTCTTTCTGCGTGTTGATCTGCGTTCTATGACGATAGTACGTCTATCAAATTCCGTACACATGCGATATGCACATGCAATGTTTCAGTCACTGTCCGGGTTTAACCCGGAGGTTCATTGGCTCAAATATTGTTTGTGCTTTCTATTGATAACCAGCAGAATCGGTCGTGCTTTGCACTCCACGCGAAATGGAAATTGCGCGTAATTCCTATTCGAAATTATGTCAAAATAAGCGCACGGTTCCTGACAGGACTTCTACTTTTAACTGTTGCTTATTCGCGATTGTTTCCACTTATAACACAATTAACAGGTAAACAAAGAAAAGACAGTGCAGTTATTTTTTCCACTTAAAACATGATAAGACGCGAACAACAGGCCATTTGTTACCATTTTTAGTTTTCAGACTTTAAATGGCTGAAAAATTAGTACTTCGATACACATGGCTGATGCTGTAAGAAATTTAATGGAAGGTTAGCTGCCTTTAATGCCCTAAAGCTGTCAGTAAATTCAACACTGCGGGTATGGGAATAAAATAAAGAAATTAACATTTCGAAAGGTTAGCGAATTTATAGCATCAATGTGCGTATCATTTCACAAACTTCAGGCATTTTCCTGTAGAGTAGTATAAAAATACAGAAGCTCAATTGTTTATAATCTTCTCTCAACCGGCTTGAGTATTATTTTCAGTTGAAACCAATTTAAAAATTAAAAACGGCGTTATCAACATTTTTGATGTTCTGTAACCTTTGTTTCCCTCCTTTCCGTTAATAAGAAGGTTCAGGAGGTGAAATTTGCTTTTTATTTCCTATGAAGAACAAACACTTGCAAGTTACTGTAAAAGTACATTCGCTAAACAAAGTGACTAAGTGGAATCCTGGTGTTTGTGGGTGTTATGTTTCGTGACGGATTAACTGTGAACTAGTTGCTTCTAATTAGCTAGCCATAACAAGTCATGATTCCTTTTGGTACCTTTATTAATTAGTTATTATTTATTGGTGTTTAAGGTCACATATTTTTGCACAATGGCTAATCATGGCCACAACATGAGTATCAACTCAAAACCAGGGGCGAGCGTTGATAAGCCACGTTGGCCATTTTAGAGAGGGTTTACACCTCCCAGGCATTGGTGACTGAGTCCTATTTTACCAGTAAAACAGAGCCTGTTTACCACAGTGAACATGCACTGCTTCACTTCCCGGGGTGCCCGCTGGGATTTTGTTACTTTTAATAAACGAAATCAACAGACAGGTCAGAGAGTTGTCTGTTGTTTTCGTTTATGAAAGGGTACAAAGGGAAGTTGAATTTATTATCTACTGATGTCAAAGGTGTTTTCTCTACATTTACTTCCTTCTTAATTGGAAATTAAAGGAGATAATTTATGGAAGATACATTTTCATGCTTTAGGTGCATTTCAGGAAAGATTTAAAAAAGGATAAGGCGCAACTAGTTATGACCAACTAATTTCGATGTTGTATAAAAAACAGAAAGTTGTTGTATGAGTTCTCTGTTTGGTCTCCAGAACTAAATGCCGAAGGGTACTAAAGGAACTAGGAGTGTCTGAGGTGTAACATCGTTCCATTAATGCACATGTAACAGAACGATGTCTACTGGAGGCTCGTTTCTTTAGTGTAGCATTTTTCGACGGACAAAAGAAAATTCCGACAGACATTGCCCCCCCCCCCACCCACCCACCACACCCACGTAACATTGACACGAGCTTCGAAATACGGTCGAGCTCTTTGATCCATTTAGGGATTTTTTTTTATTAAATTCCACATTTTATAGCACCTATTTCTCGTTCGTCACAACTCGACGAGTGAGCTCATTCCTGCATTATTATGAGAATCAAATATGCCGAGGGAACTGTGCTTGAATCAAAATGCTGGTTTTCGCTTTTTGCTAAAGTTCCCGATGTAAGGTATCGCTAAACATAATAAAGCACATTTCAAAATGCGATGCGATATCTCAATTTTTTATATACTAAACAATAGATTATAGAAAAAAATGTGGAAAGGTAGAAATCGTATCCCCCACTGTGAAGATATAGAAATTTTCTCTTTCACGGTATTAATCAAAATGGCGGCGTTCAAAGCATCACTTCAAGGTGAATACGAGTCATATTATTACTGGAAATGATCAATTTGTTCCAGAAACGAATAATGAAAAGAAAAGAGTGGATACCCATCATTTCCAGCAATAATTCAACACGTATTCACCTTGGATTGATACATAAAGCCGCTGGTCTAAACATGACCTAAAAGTCCGTAATATAAGTTTTTGGTTTGGTACGTCCTTTCAAAGGACGTACCAAACCAAAAACTTATATTACGGACTTTCAGGCCATTCAGGCCATGTTTGAACCAGAAAGCTGCCAACTGAATCAGATCGCAAGATCACTTCTGCGTATCAAGGATTCAATGCGCTGTTTACTTTCTTGCATCAGTTCAAGGCTGAGACGAGTGGAATTATCAGATTCTTATAAAAAGAGTATAATAAAAAGAAAATCTAGTGTTTTGAGTAGAATTATCTCACGTGTGACAGAGACAGATGGTTATTTTCGCTCGCGTAAGCGCTCTAGAAAAATAACCATTTGTCTCTGTCACTCATGAGATAATTTTCGATATCCACTCAAAAACACTAGATATCCTCTGTTACTGTATGCACTGAGGGACTGCAAAAAAAGTTTATTTTTCAGTCCCAGTATCAATGGTATGACAGTGTTAACGCTGGCCGAAACTGTCTGGTGCCACAGATTTGGCCATTTTGGATATTAGTGGCAAACAAAATGTTTGGTGCTAAAATGCTAGTGGAGAGGGCTGCTGTGGTTGTTCGCTATCTGATCGAAACAAGTTTATCGAGTTCTCAAAAGTGAACTGAGAGTTACTTCACGAGTGAATGGACTAAATAGTTCTAACAAAATCTCCGGTAGGTGAAAGCGGATGTCACCTAAGGTGTTTAATATTGCTATTGATTCCATTAACTCTTTTGGCGCTGATTATCCCGAGTAACAGAATTCTCAGCGCGTATAATAATTATCAGGCACTTTACTAAAATACGGTTTATTAGATTAAAGAATTATAATTCTCAAAAACGTTTCAGGGATCTCATAGAGTGTTTCTTTTCAGAATTGGATCATGATTTGTTTTATATATATATTATGTATATATTGCCGTACATTTTAGTAGGATTTTGTGGGGCCATTCTCTACTAATTTCTGTATTTCTGCAGTCAAAATAACACAGTAGGATCTACATTATTAGAGACAATGTGATATTGTCATTGTAAAGCATAAAGGTGCCAACTGCAACGCAGATGCGTTGCAGTTGGCACCTTTATGCTTTCCAGTGCCAATATAACTGTCCTTGGATAGAATAAAAATCGTGCACGAAACATAGAAATGCGTTGGTGTTTGATTGATAGCACTTGGAGATGGACACACACAGTTGTCTAAAATGACGACTGTAGTTGCCTACCGCGGGTTGACGTGCTGTCGACTTTAGCTGCCTGTCGCGCCAAAAGTGTTGATGGACAAGGTGAATGACATCGGTACTTACACCTGTTGTTTCACTTAAATAACAGATTATTCTACAAATTATTTTTAATCCATCGGCTTAGCAAGTCGCTGGTCTTTATAAAAGGCCGCATTTTATTGGATATACACTTCATACCGTCGCGAGGTATGAAGTATTTATCTAATTAAAAGCTGTAAAGGTTTTTTTGTGGTTGTAAAGTCGATAACAACATTGTTATCGACGAAAAACAATGCCTCATTACCTCTCACTGACAATTAACGTTGAAAGTTTGTTCAACCACGCATTCCAACACTATATTGACAAAGGAAGTAATCAGATATTTCATTTTTGTTTGCTTCGACATCGATCGAGCTTTCCTTCACTAGTGAAAGAAACTTTGTTGGTGGCAAAATTTTAGCCAATGAACATTTTATGGTGCCGAATCAAATGTTTTGTGTAATTGGTAAATAAATTGGCATCCGACAGCGAGATCCCATTTACCCTTCAATTACGATGCATTACTCGAGCAGTGTTTTGTCCACATACAAACTACACAAAGTGCATTTTCTTCATATTTTGGACCCATTGTCTTTTGATTAAGAAGTAACGTTCGCCAGCACCCTCATTTGTTATACGCCTGTTCTATGAAATTCCCGCTTACAGCAACACTAAAGCATGCGGACAATAAAAAACCGTTCCGCACACATGTGCCAAATGGAAATCGTTGACGGACTAGTTTTGAATAGAAGGGAAATTTCACTGGAATTTTCTACAAATCGTGCAGCGTAATTACAATTTCAATCACTAGCGATAGTTAAAGATAGTGATACGAGTTAGTCAAATGAATTTCTGAGTGTCCTTCTAATAATTGTTTTTATAGCCATGATGGCCTGTGATAATCACAGAAAGACACACGCGTGTGAATGGATTAATCCATACGGTACCTGTGCCATCGTGGAAGGATAAAACTCGAGGCCCGTGGCTTCCCGTTTCATCCTTCCGCACTCACACTCGTGCCATGTCGATTAACCCATTCACACGCGTCTGTCGTTCTGTGTGCAAGAGGTATGTGAACTCTCCTTTCATTCTTGGGAAGTGGTGATGTGAATCAACGTCATAACACAAAGCACGTTGATTACCACGTGTGTTGTCAGCGTAACCAAGGCAAGCATCTACATCGTGAGTTCATGGTTAACACAATATGTGTGGTTAGGTTAATGGGGTGATGAACGTTTGCGACGATCATTTTGCTGAATGAGACCACCATCTTGGTATCTAGTTTGGCACGTATTTCACACGATGCCGAAGGGCTTGTGGTAGTTTTCCATTCAACTCGAGTACACTAAATACAGTTTTTCCCATCCAAATCCTCATTTCCACCACACACTGTTCTATACACTCTTAATCGTTGTCTTCTTTAACCCAATCGGGTTCATATTCAACCAAACTGATTTGAGAATGTATGTTGGGCGATTGACACAATCACGTTGTATGACACGATTTGCCTTTAACAGTGATATACATTCCACGAACGGATTGATGATCCGTGGAAATCCCTGTGCGGTGACGATGCATATATCTACGTTTTGAAGGGCGGATATATAAGGAAAATATTGAAATGCGCCTGTACACAGGATCAAATTTCACCAAACACATTTACGTCATGATATATATTTGATCGCACCATCGGGGAGTATTGCGAGTAGGAAAATGGAATTCCGAAATATAATGGTTTTCATTTTTCGGCAACAGCAAAGTGACAGAAAGACAGCCAACTCACTGGAACAGGCGTCTCAACATGAGGAGAGAGACACGATTGACGCACGAAGTTGCTGCTACAGACATCGTTCCATACAGTCTGCTAGTGTGGATAAACAGTGGTGTTAACACCTCACCTAACGCAATGGATATACAGGATCCAGGATTAATAAAAAAGCCATTCAAACTTTATTATTTCATTTAATCTACACAACATAGCTTATGCCTCGACCATTTGAACGAAATCGACCCAATGAGGCATCACAAATTACGATTTTGTGCCAAAAAGCAAAACGACAAAACTTATTTATTAACACTTTAGCCAATCTAACGGCCAAATCCGACCAGCGCTCTTCACAAAAATCGCCAATTAATTTTTACTATTTTTTCATGTTTTTGTCTCAGCTCGTTCAAAAGCGAAGTCATAACCTATGTTTTTGAGACCAAAAAATTAAAAAAATAGTTATTCAAGATTTTTTTTGCATGTGTCGTCTTCTTTCATGCTAGGTAAAGGGTTAAATAAATTTTGTCACAAGCCTCCTCTACTTCTGTCAGGTAAAGTGTTAAATTAGGCTATAGAACATTATACCCCGATCGTTATGTGTACTCAACGTTACTCGAAAGAACACAAGCATTGAAAAATGTGTTTGAAAAAAACATGCGTCGAATCCGGTCTGCAGAATGTGAGAACGCATGTAATTGATCGTTACGCATCATTGAACATTCCCGTTGATTTTCTGGAATTCGCGTGTTAGACAAAAAATGCTACCCTGAGCCAATGAATTTCGTCGACCCAAAACAATAGTGTCACAAACAGACAGCTGAAGGTGATGTTTCAAGTCGTTTCGTTAATTTAATTCAAATTTAATCGTGGTATAAATACAGAACACAACTCGGGTGGAGTACGCTGGACAAAAATCCACGTCCCCTGTTGGGCATTCTCCTTTGTTTATTTCGTGTTCGTTGAACACATGAACAATTCCACATCGGGTTGTTAAATCGTGTCCTTTATACACCTATCTGTCAACTCGTCTTGCACGAAATGGCCATGATTTTACTTTTTCCTAACATGAAAAGCAGACGACACTTGTAAACAAAATTCTTGAATAACTAATTTTTGCCATTTGTTGTCTCAAAAACATAGGTTATGACCCCTCATTGGAACGATCTCGACGAGCTCGTTCCAATGAGGGGTCATAACCTACGTTTTTGAGACAAAAAATGAAAAAAATAATGAAAATTAATTGGCGATTTTTGTGAATAGCGCTGACCGGTTTTGGGCGTTAGGTTGGGTAAATGGTTAAAAAAGAATTTAATATTCTCGGTTCCCATTTAAAGTTGTTAGGAAACACACTTAAAACTACGGAGAAATGGAGGGGTTAGAAATATAAATCAATTTTGTAGAATCGACATTTTGATTCCCCTTGTTAAATGGCTAATTCGTTCAGAAATAGTGTAGAACTGGATATAGACTCGATCGCACCCAATAGATAATTGATAAGTACGATCTCTACAAGCACGGTCATTAACAACACAATTAAGTATTTAAATGATCATTATAGATTCTTGAGATCTACCTCATGTAGATATTGTTATGTAATTGTCAATAAAGAATGTTCTAATTATGTTTCCGGGAGGAATTTCTACAGCTAATTCTGGAAATTGTTGAGCGGATTATAATTATCTCTGCGGACAGAAGCCTTCAAGGTGTATCGGCAGCAGATCGATGTAAAATTCAACACCTTTTACGTTATATTGCCAGTCTCCGTACAAGACTGGGAACTCTTTTCTGACAGTTATTATTATAAATTGATTAGGGTTTAACGACACTTTAACAACCAAGGTCATATCGTGTTGGTGACAGTTTTACGGGTGGGGGAAGCCGAAGTACCCAGAGAGAACCACCGAGCAACGACGAGCAGCTGCCAGCTCCCCAACATCGTAACTCCACACTGCAGCACAGGCAGGGTTAGATTGGTTGATGACATGCGCACCATCGACGTGCAATATGCCTTAGTACACGGCGTCATCGTGCCCCCATGTAGACAATCGGGGTTAAATGCCTTGCCCAAGGACACAACGCGGGAGTCCGAATCGATGGCTCAGACGGTCACCCATCCAAGGACTAACCGGGCTCGACGTTGCTTAACTTCGGTGATATGACGAGAACCAGTTACCGCAACGCAACCGCGCCCCCTTTTCGGACAGTCTCGACATTGGTAAACTCTTGACTTTTCAACTCACCGAGAACTGTACACGATCACACGCCATTTATCTATTATCTGGGTGTCTTCTTTTTTAAATTATACCGTAGGTATGCCATCTAAACAAGCTTGACTTTAGGTACGTCACAAAGAAATTTGGATGGCGATGGCACGAAATATGAAAGGCAGCAGGTTGAGGATATAATGGGAACATACTACCTACACCCCTCCGCCATTTAAAATTAAGACCAAACCTCAAACTATATGCGGGAACATTTCTAAATTTATTTCCTACCAATTTTTGTCTGGGTCATTAACCGTTTGAACCCCAGGGTATTATCGCTATGTCAGTTCTATGGATGCCAACGGAAGAGTCCATCTTTATTATGTGGGGACAGACCAATTAATATTTTTTAACGTGCAACCTCAGTGCTGCCCGTTGAAAATATTGATTGGTCTACCCTACAAATTCACTTAACAGCCACCCTACAGTACGTGGAGAGTGGATTGTAACTAAAACACCCGCGGAGTGGAGTATCACCCAAAGTATCACTTTCAAATTCTGTACACATGGACAAAAAAACACAAGCAAAGTTTCAGCCAATGGACCTCCGGGTTTAACCCGGAGGTCCATTGGCTGGAACTTTGCTTGTGATGGTTATGCTTTGCAACAAATTTGCAATTATTGCTCGGGTGGAATCTCCACTCTGCGGGTGATTTAATGATAATACACTCTCCACGTACTGTACTTTATGAAATTATGACGTTCCTGGACTGGAAAAGCGACCTCTCGTGTTCAACTGGTTAATCCTTTAAGAACATTTCAGAGGGACCCTTTTTGCGCCCAATAGATGATAAAGTACACAAAATAGTCGATCTGTTAGGCTGTAGGATTGAATTATTCTGAAAAAGTAAGGGCGATATGAGCAATATTACACACTACGATCTCCTACAGAAATGGGTCTCTGTACGGCAGTCTTGTTTAGTGTGCTAGCCTGTTTGACGAGGTCGGCATGTGCAAATATTAATTACGTGTTTTCCCCATGTCAAAATGACATGTAGACCCCACTCGCCTCCACAAAACAAGGGCATGACGGAGGGCGAGTATCCCGCCAAGAATTGGGTTCTGGCGCCCGTGCTTGACATGCTTCTTGAAATAATGACATCCCGGTGTTCATTGTCGAAAATAAAAAAGCAAAATGCATTAGCTAAGAATATCTTGGTGCTACATTTGCAGTTTATATTGAGTGAAAGAGAAAATAAATAACTCAAAACATAGTGCCAGTATTACAAGTATTGAATACAGACTATATTTGTTTATTGGGGTTTTATGACACTTTCCACAACCAGGGCCACCTCGTGTCGGACAGCTTTACGCGTGTGGAATGCCCGAGTATCAGGTTGAAGAAAAGTGCACCATCCACATACCCCCACGAGGGCAATCGTGAGTAAGTGCCTTGCTCATGGACACAACGCAGTTCGAAACGCGAACCTTTGCAGTCTAATGCCGTAACAACTGAGAAGAGAGAAAAACACCAGTCAAAGTGTAAAATATACTGTCCAAAACAAGTTAAGCCCTCACCCCCACCTCCACCCCCACCCTCATAACACCTGTGGGTGGGTATACGAATAGCTCATATTGTGACGTTCTGCATTCCTCTATCGGATCGGGAATACACCAATAAAACGGGTAAATCTTTGTTGGCTATTGACCACTTCACTGCCGTGTGCTTATAGAGAAATGAGACAGCATCACAGTGAGAGAAATTCGGAAGGTCATGGACAGCATGCCACGACGATTAACCCTTTACCCAACGTAATGGCCAAAACCGGCTCAAAAATCTCCAATTAATTTTCATTATTTTTTCATTTTTTTGACGAGCTCGTTCCAACGAGGGGTCATAACATGTTTTTGAGACAAAAAATGAAAAAAAATTAGTTATTCAAGAATTTTGTTTGCAAGTGTCGTCTGCTTTTCGTGTTAGGTAAAGGGTTAAGATGCGTTAGATATTCTCGAGGCTGTTCCACCAGGTATTGAACAACGTGACGTTTTGTAACGTTGTGATGACGTCCGCGGTGCCTAATATTCATTCAATAAAAAAGAAAGCTCAAGAAACCCTTGCTTCACTAATAAGGCATATTCCCCCAACTGCAAATAGCAGGTTTTCTCGGGAAAATTTACCCATTTACTGTCTACCCACTGGTATTATATGGAGGTGGCGGGGAGATGGGGGGTAACTTTTTTGGACAGTATATATGGTGTATTTTGTGAGATGTGGGATATGTCAACTGTTCTGGAGAATATTTTTGTTTGCGAAACATACCATACTTTTTTCTAGAATATGAGGTTCAAAATTCATCCACATAACCTCATTGGCTGAAAAGTACGATGCACATAATATATCCTATTATCTCGGATTGTGTACACCTTGCTTTTTCCAACATGAAATATGAATATGCAGAGAATGTTATTGATTTAACAATAGTTTTTTTAAAAGGTAATATGGTAAATGTTTTTGTACAAATATATAAACTCTATAAAATATATATATTTCTAATGGGAATGCAGTCATTTTTCATCTTCATTATTAATATTTTTTCAGTTTCGTTCCATTTTTTGCCCTTTTTAAGTACGTTAAATTCTCAGAGCCCATTAATTCTATATTAAGTGAGTAGATAGGCACATTTTAATATTTTGGAAAAGTTTAACTCTTCGAGCCCGCATCCAATTTCCAGCTAAAATAGTTTTTCAGTATTATTTATGTCATAGAAACATAACATTCTGTGCGCGTACTTATCTAACGCATGACATTGCACCAGACACAAAACAACTTTCACACACGCATACTTTTAAATGATATGACATTGGTAATACTATAGGGAAACGGATCTTTTTCAAAAGATGGTTCGATTTTAGTTGTGTATAAATTATGGAGCCGAACCAAGTAATTCACATTTGATGTGATCCCATTCAAGCAGAAAGCTGTTAGTTGGTCTTAAGGAGTTAGCAATTAATTTATCCCCACTCACAGTCACATGACTAGGGCGTGCAAATAGTAATTTGTGTTGTTTCCGAATAGTCGTTACAAAGACAATAATCATTCGATGAACGATGCAACTTGGAAAGCAAGAATAAAATATATTATATTTATGGCGCAACGAAATCTCATTTTTCACATTCAGTGCTTTCGGGAATTGACTTGATAGCGGAGGAAAAGATATGATTCTTAGAGAGTATTATTTGCTTCGTTTCATATCGGCCGGGATATCAAACCGAAGTAAGTTCATATCAGTCTGAGACCGAAGCTCGAAGGCTGATGTGAAGTTATCGAGGGTTGATATCCCGACATGGAACTAATCAATTCGTAACCTATTTATTTATTAAACCAAAACAAATATTTTCAAAATGTTTTCAGATTTGTATCAGTTTTGTTTCTCATCCTTTTAACAACCTCCGAAGTTTCCTCTATTCCTTGTTCAGCGATCCGAACGTCTCAGCTTCCCCACTGGGGAAGCTGCGACGTTCAGATAGCTGAACTATCTCTTCTCCCACCTCGACGAATCTCCGCGAACTTCTAGAGATCTTAGTTTGTGCTCAATGATCTGTACAACTCTCTTTTTCATCTCTTCATCAACATAATCCTTTCTTATTGCCATCATTAATTTCTTGACATACATAAACTCGGGGGTCGGGGGGGGGGGGGGCAACTCTAGCTTGCTGCATATCGACCGAGATTGCCGTCATATCAGCCGTGTTTGAGGCCATATGCGAATTCGATAATGGACAATTTTGGGAAAGAAAAACATTTCATAAATAAAAGACGTTATCACAACAAACCTGCATATAAATCCAAAAACAACAGAAAAATGGATAGGGAGTAACCTCTTAAACACCCGTGGTGTGGATTTGTTTTTACATCTAAACGATAACTGATACCTTTCGTCAAAGTACAGCATTCACATGGATGTCACAAAGATCAGATACTGGGGGTGTGGGGTGTAAACCTATTTTGTCCCCACTGTGAAGATCCGAATCGCGAATGTTAAAATATTCCAACGAAACCATCAAGACATGCTTTCGTCGAAGGCTTGCCTTGATGAAGTAGTTGGTATAATAGTCAGTCGGGATTTCAGTTGAAAACACTCTTCAGTTCTTGGAGATTTATTTGTAACATGTAATTGTAGTAATACCCACCGTACCGATAATCCAGACAGTCAGGTAAATTACGCCTAGATAAACCGAGGACTCAGTTTTCTGCTAATCTTCCCATACACACTTTCCCTAGGACGTGGAACAATATTGAACCATTCGTTCAAAATTATTCAAGACCACTTTTCAAAAAAACATTAACTGAATTATTTCTAAGCTCATACTCACTACATATCAACTGTAACAATCCAGTATGCCCCGACTGTCGGCCGTAGCTCTGTCTATCTCATCGCTACCTTTCTATTGAACTCAATCTTCCGGACATCCCAGAAAAATAGAATAGATTTTTCACATTGTGGAAAGAACCAGCCTAACATATCCTTTATAGTAGGGACATAAACTGACCTCCTACTGGAGAACACGCTGTTGCCAGGATTGCCTCGATTGTCATGTCTGCTTCTCATTCATTTTTTTTTTCTTTTTTTCATTTTTTCTTTTCTTTTCTTCGTTTCTTGTTTTTTTCTCACCTTTTCTTGTTCATTTTTTTTTTTAAACGGGAATGGCGGGAAGACAGCCACTAGTGGCTACGCCATCTCCCTGTGGTGCAATCATGTAGTTGTGAATAATGTTACCTCTATGTATATTTTTGGATTTGATTGTATACATGTGGCACTACTGAATAAAACCATTCATTCATTCATTCATTCATTCATTCATTCATTCATTCATTCATTCATTCATTCATTCATTCATTCATTCATTCATTCATTCATTCATTCATTCCAAATTCGTCTAAATTGGGTACTACAGACCTGCAACTTGTACAACCTACTGTGTGTGTGTCACAATATTCCAAGTATCAAATCAAGTCTTGACAGAAACTTCTAGTAAGAGCTTGACCATATCTAAGCCTATCCATATCTACACGAAACTGTCCCGATTGGACAATTATTGATTATTGGGGGGGGGGAGGGGGGGTCCCCCCCCCCCCCTCCAGTCCCTTATTGTCTTCCTTGATTTACATACGGACACAACATTTCGGTTCATTGACATTCGGGTACTTAACCCTTTACCCAACGTAAAGGCCAAAACCGGCCAGCGCTAAAATCGCCAATTAAGTTTCATTATGTTTTTCATTTTTTGTCTAAAAAACGTAGGTTATGGCCCTTCTTTGGAACGAGCTCTCCGAGCTCGTTCCAACGAGGGGTCATAGCCTATGTTTTTGAGACAAAAAATGAAAAAAAAAATTATTTTTCAAGAATTTTACTTGCAAGTGTCGTCTGCTTTTCATGTTAGGTAAAGAGTTAAATTTGAGTGTTTTAGGTAAAATTCAGGTAATTTAGTTAGAATCCGCCCTTCACTTATACTGTATAGTTTACGTATTTTAAGTTTATCTAATCAAAGTATTCTATACATAATACTTACTAATGATTATGACGTATCTAATCCTGTTGTTTCATTATTTTATTCCAGAAGGTTCACAAACGTCTAATTCTCAGTCAAATATTTCACAGTTCGTGAAGCGGCGAAATGTTCACAGGGTAAGTACCTTATCAGTCTATATTATATCTCACGTGATTTACCCTTCCTCTGAGTGGCTGGGAGGAACTGTACAATTTTCAACTCGAGGAAAGGTGTGGGGGGGGGGGGGGGGGCTCTCTGTCGCACTGTTCAGAGAATTGTGTTTTAAACCGAATGATCGGCGATTCCTTCCTGACTAGCAGTAACTGCGTTTTGTCCTTGAAAAAATAGAATAAATAGGCACAAGGGCCGGTAATTCGATTGAAACCACGAGTAGGATAAAGGTTTTGGCCACAAAGCTCTGCCACGTGCTTAAAACCCTAATTCTACGAGTGGTTTAAATCCGATTTCCGGCCCTAGTACCTATTTGTTTTATTTATACCATGCTCTTAATATATAATCGACTTTGTCACTTAAAATGGAGAAAAACGATACTCTCTATTGCAAACACATGAGTTTGTTTTGTTTACATCTGCGGGCAGTACTTCCGGCTGCACGTGAATGCTTGATTGACAGCTAGACACGTCGTCAAAGTTGATTGAATTTACCCCGCTTTTTCATTCAAATTGTTATTAAAAAATTTTAAATTATATTTTAAATATTTAATTGTAGGCATTTTAAACTTAATAAGTGATTGCACGTAGTGGATAGTACCGCGAAATGTCGTTTGTTTGAATAAAACATCGCGAAGTGTGCTACTATAGGTGTATATATTTGTAATGAAATTCCTATTGAAAACATTTCAACCGCACTTGGAGTTATACACCGGCAGTGGAGTTAAAATCTAAAAATTAACATACGGGCTTTTACACAAGTAGTAACATTGGTGAGCATGGTATAAAATACACCTAATCTCGATTTATTCTGTGAACTAATGAGTACTGCACATCGATGATGCACTTGCATTCAGCGGCGGCTGCTAACATTGTGTGTACCGAGTCAGTAAGTTGGAGAGTCTGAGTTTTGCTCGCCGTTGCTCGATGGTTATTTTTTGCCACTCAGGCTTCCGCCCCCCCGTAAACCTGTCTGACCAGGTGTGGTTGAAAGTGTCGCTAAATTCCAATAAACAAACAAACAAACAACCCTTACAATCAACGCTCTAAAATAATATCCCCGTGTACTATAGACTTTCTAAAAATAGCCGTTGAATAGTCTACGACGTTTGCCAGACGGAACACAACACGCCCTTTCACACTATGAGACTTTAATTATCCTGACGTTCGAACGTCACTGGGAATTCAGGTCTTCAACGTTTTTTTTTTCAAAATGCGACGTCAAACGTCGAAAAGTACAAATAACAAGATATTTTTCACATTACTGATTATCTGGTTGAGGGCTAGATTATTTTTGGTGGTCTGAATTTGTTACTCAAAACCTGTTTTATTACAAATTATTGAAGAGTGTCCAGTGGCACTCTCCAATAATTTGTAATAAAACAAATTTATATAAACAAAATATTACTTGTGTTTGATTGAATATGAAATATAAGCAAGGAAAGTGTTGGTTTTTGCTCCATTATCCTAATTTTTTGAAAGCCCTGATAGTCGCTTCTAGAACTCAACCAGTTAAGAAGTCTTGACAGCAGGATTATATTAGTACTTTAAGCTGCGATAACATTTGGCTCAATGGTTGTCACTGAGTACTATTCGGGAGTAAATAGGAATTGAGGTTAAAACTTTAAAAAAATCGAAAAATAATAACAAAACAAATGACCACAATGTATCAACGCGCTATTTGAATTCGCACGTCATATCATAAGACATACAAAAGTATTAAAGGATTAATAGAATTGCTTTCCGGAATTCTGTTTCGTTGATTTTAAGTTTAGGAATAAAAACGCTCGTCCCATTCTGTAACACTGATATCGGCGACGAGTATCATGTAATCCTGGAGTATCCTGAATTGTATGACATTCACCGACGATACTTGGCTCCTTACTATTATGCAAACCCCAATAATTATAAATTATTTATATTTATTTATTGGTATTTAAGGTCACATATTTTTGCACAATGGCTAATTATGACCACAACATGAGTATCGACTCAAGACCATGGGTGAGCGTTAATAAGCCATGTTGCCAATTTTAGAGAGGGTGTGCACCTACCAAGCATTGGTGACTGGGTCCTATTTTACCAGTAAAACAGATCATGTTTACCGCAGTGAACAGGCATTGCTTCACTTCCCGGGGTTCCCGAGTGGAAATTATGAATTAAGTGAACTGTTTAATGCGTAATTGCAAGCACAATTTAACCCTTTACCCAACGTAACGGCCTAAACCGGCCAGCGCTATTCTCAAAAATTGCCAATTAATTTTCAAAATATTTTCATTTTTTGTCTCAAAAACATAGGTTATGACCCCTCGTTGGAACGAGCTCGTCGAGCTCGTTCCAACGAGGGGTCATAACCTATGTTTTTGAGACAAAAAATGAAAAAATTTAGTTATTCAAGAATTTTTTTTGCAAGTGTCGTCTGCTTTTCATGTTAGGTAAAGGGTTAAAACTCAGAAAATAAATTAATAGTTGATGAATGTAGGACGGGTAATAGACAGGTGTATTTACTTGACTGTGAGCTATTGGTAAAACTGTATGGCATAATTATCCGCGAAGTTAGTCTCGTTTCGGGACCATACCCATATATCATAAAAGGGTTATTTGACGTGCTGTTTGAAAAGAAATCAGTGAACAATGACCCATGGTGATAATTCCGCAACTGAAAACTAAATAGACGACTACTTGGTACTGCTTGAAAAACCACTAAGTGATTCATAAAAATTGCGTACAATGAATGACACCTTCATAAATCCAAACCTTGCAACTTATATCTTCTTAATTAAGGACACGGTGTTCATGCTGGGATGCGTGAAATATTCGTCGTGTTAATGTGTGCATCTAAGCTTGAATAAACTTTGCTTAACCATTGAACCCTGGTGGTATCTTCCATGCCAGTGCAATGGCAGCAATTAGAAGAGTCCATATTCATTATTTGGTGTACAATATTTTTTAAGGTACAGCCTCGGGGCTGCATGTTGAAAATATTGATTGGGCTACCCCACAGATTTACTGAACATCCACCCTATTTAATGACGTTGTGACGTATCATGTTCCTGACCTGAAAAAGGCCACTCATCTTCAAAGGGTTAAATGATACGAATGTGTCGCGCGTCCTTGCGTGAGAGCCATTCCAATAAGTTTCAGGAGAGAGACTGTTACACACAACACATCGAAAATGAGATTCTCCCAGCCGAGGGAACTATAACAGAGTGGCCCCTGGTGTCTCGACATGTGAGACTCGAGAGTCGAAGCCTACGAGCACTGCATGTCCAGATACTCTGTGCCACCTATTCGTTAGTATTATAATTGTAATTGTTGACCGATGGTATAATCGTAATATCTTTATTAATTGCGTGATATGTGGCATGTGGGCTTGGGTAAATGGGACCTCCAATGGCATTGTGAGTTGAATTCTGGATACGACCCCAACCAATGCAAATGGAAATCATAAATTATTGTAATTGTAAAATGTATTATCTTTAACACCTAGCAATGGTTTTTAGCTCACCGAAGGGAGCTTAACTGATCACTTGCCGTCCGTCGTCCGTTGTCCGCCGTCGTCCGTCGTGGACTTTACATCAACGACTACTCCTCACAAACTACTGGATCAAATTGAACCAAATTTGGTGTGCATATTTCCCATCATATGTCAATTCAAACTTGTACAAAGAAACTTGCAGTACCCACAGGGGGAACCACAAGGGGCATAATTCTGATAGCACCCATGGATTTCTTTCCAAAATTCAAAACAATCTTATTCAGATCCACCAGGCAGAATTCTTTCGTATTTGGTATACATCATCTCTAGGGGAGTCAGATTCAAGTTTGTTAAAATCGCCCCCCTGGAATCATATTTGGGCTCACTATAGAAGCCCAAATTTGAACTTAGTGCATTTCAGGCAAATTTCTTAAAAAAATCTTCTTCTCCAGATCCAGCAGGCAGAATCTTTTGATATTTGGTATGCAACATTGTGGGGTGAATCTGATTCAAGTGTGTACAAATCGGCCCTCTGGGTTCATATTTGGGCTCAGTATAGGAGCCCGAATTTGAACTTAGTGCATTTCAGGCAAATTTCTTTAAAAATCTTTTTCTCAAGATCCAGCAGCCGGAATGTTTTGATATTTGGTATGCAGCATCCTTAGGGGGTGAGATTCAAATTTGTTCAAGCCATGTCCCTAGGTCCATATTTGGGCTCACTATGGGAGCCCGAATGATAACTTAGTTAAAAATGAGGAATTTTCTTTAAAAATCTTCTTCTTCAGATCCAGCAGTCAGAATGTTTTGATATTTGGTATGCAGCATCCTTGGGGGGGGGGGGGGGGGGGGGGGGGTTCAAATTTGTTCAATCCATGTCCCTAGGCCCATATTTGGGCTCACTATGGGAGCCCGAATGATAACTTAGTTCAAAATGAGGGATTTTCTTTAAAAATCTTCTTCTTCAGATCTAGCAGTCAGAATGTTTTAATATTTGGTATACAGCATACTTGGGGGGGGGGGGGGGGATTCAAGTTTGTTCAAGCCATATCCCCAGGTCCATATTTGGGCTAACTGTGGGAGCTTGAATTGTAACTTAGTTCGAAATGAGGAATTTTCTTGAAAAATCTTCTTGTTCAGATCCAGCAGTCGGAATGTTTTGATATGTGGTGTGTAGCATCCTTATGGGATGAGATTCGAGTTTGTTAAAGCCAAGTCCCTGGGTCCATATTTGGGCTCCCTGTGGGAGCCCCAATTATAACTTAGTTAATATGAGGAATTTTTCTTTAAAAATCTTCTTCTTCAGATTTAGCAGTCGGAATGTTTTGATATTTGGCATGCAGTATCCTTAGGGAGTGAGATTCAAGTTTGTTCAAGCCAAGTCTCTGGGTTCATATTTGGGCTCACTGTGGGAGCCCGAATGATAACTTAGTTCAAAATGAGGAATTTTCTTTAAAAATCTTCTTCTTCAGATCCAGCAGATGAATGCTTTTGATATTTGGTATGCAGCATCCTTTGGGGGGTAAGATTCAAGTTTGTTCAAGCCATGTCCCTAGTTCCATAAAATTTGTCTCTCATGACTTCATTCCTTTGTAGTGTTGATGAACCATGTCTTACTGAATGTGACCCCCAAATACTTCTTTGAACCACTTTGGCCGGTGAGCGATTAAGGCACCTTGGGGGCCTCTTGTTTAAGAATAGACTGAATTGAATTGAATTGACAATGCACAGTGCACAAAAGATTGGGAACCTGATGGGTAGCAATATTTTTTTCTGTGTTTGTTCGACATAATATCATAGGTATTGCACGGCATGCCATTAACCCTTTAAACACTGATATTATCTTCCATGTAACTTCAATGGAAGCAATTGGAAGAGTCCATATTCATTGATTGGTCCATACCACACATTTATCTTGTAGCCATTCCACTTAATGACATTACGACGTAGCTTGTGACCAGGCCGGAAAAAACGGCCTCTGGGGTTCACTGGGTTAACTGTGCAAAAGTTGTGGTTCGATGAAGAATAGTTGGCACCCCTCCGGCGCGTGGACTATTCTACTTCGAAGACCACTATTTTGACATAGTCATCTCCAAGCCATGCAGTATTTATAATATGCAATACACTGTTTTTATTGACTGCTGTTGTACTCAACACGATATTCAGAAACGCAAACACGCCTTTGTTATGTAATATTCGCCTAAAACACAAGAACATTTCCATGCAAGCAAAAGCGCGCGAAAAAAGGTACCAGGTCTATTTCGTGATACATTTTTAAAATGAATAACTCGCTGAGCATCTGCGATTATTTTAATCGTGATTTGGGGTGACTTTGCTTGGTTAGGTTGTTTAGGTGTAATAATTAAGCGATGCAACCTGATACTAATAATTTATTGAGTGCCCCGTGTGTTCTGTACTGAACCGTATATCCTTGGTTAATTAACATTCCCTTTTAGAGTCTCTCTGCGCACTAATGAGTGGTTAGTTTAGTTTCACTAGGTGGTTGATGCCGAAGAAAGGTCTCTCGGTGTGAGTTCGAACTCCATCTATGTTTTTTAAGTAGTAAACCTCGTCAGTTATAAATAAGACATAAGTAGTACCCCAATGTCGGGTCAGTACTGATTAAACATGATTTTGATGCAACTGGTTTCGATGTATATGTTTTACAAAACGAATTCATATCAAATATGTATTGTGAAGTAGTATATTGCATTTACGCAGGAGCGGTCTTTTTCTTCGCACACCTAAATGATAAAAAGTAATTTTACAAAGGGTTTGTTAAAATGGGTTGCCTGGATGATTTTGGACATGACCTCAATGTTGTTCAGATATACCAATCTGTTCATAATTTGTAAAGTTATAGCGAGGACAAAGGCAAACATTTAATTTTCTATGTCTAAAAGGGGCATAACTCAGTAAAATTTGCTGGACCAGACTGATATGTGAACATTGGCCTCAGTATCGTTAAAATGATTGCTCACACTAACTTTAGTTAAAATTTATAATTACTGAAGAGTAAGTACATGGTCAAGAAGGAAAAAATTACCCCAAAAATTCAAGATGGCTGTCACGGCAGCAATATAGGATATAGCAGAAAACTGATTATCGAAAGGAACCTTCCTCTAGTCACCACTAAATTACCACACAGAATAGGATATAGAGAGCATTCCATTTTCCAGTTATTGCACGGACGAGCAAAAATGACAAAAGAATCCAAGATAGCTGCCACGGCGGCCATTACGGATATGGCAGAAAACTGATTATCGAAAGGAACCTTCCTCTAGTCGCCACTAATCCACCGCAAAAAAGTAAGATCCATAGTCCATTCCATTTTCAATTTATTGCACTGACAAGCGAAAATGATAAAACATTTAAGGTAGCTGTCATGGCGGCCATATTGAATATGGCAGAAGACTGATTATGGAGAGGAACCTTCCTCTATTCACCACTAATCCACCACAATATAGGATCCATGGTGCATTTTGACGTTTTTTCCCGAACAAGAAAAGGCTTACGGACAGACAGACAGACATGCGGACGGACATGGCCACATCATAGTACTGCTCGCTCAAGAGAGCGGCCCTATAACAAGAGAGTAATAAAAAATGAGTTGCCCGAATGATTACGGTAATCCTTTTTTGGGATTTTCTTTTAATTGTTATTTTGTGTTGGACTACAGTTGGGTTTAGAATATTACCGCAGTTACCATCTTTATTAAACTAAATAACCGGATGTGAAAATGAGGAGTCGTGTGTTAAAAAAAATTCATCTTATCACTACAAGCGAAAGTATTACACGTTGGAACGATTTCTGCTGTACGTTTCAAGAATCGGCGTCGTGTGGATAGGAAAAAGTCGCGGGTGGTGAAGGTGGACGATATTATTTATTCATTTATTTATACTTGCCTCGTACCCCATCTGCAGCGAAGGTGACTGAATGCACGCAAAAATCGAAGACAGTTATCCTATAGATTGCAACTACAGTACAAGTTTGTATTCTCGTGTTTGGGTAATAGGTCGTTTACGTGACGCGAACATCAAACACTCGAAGTTTATACTTTTGGTAGTTGCGTCGTCACTAAATGCATTTATCTTCCACAATGATGTTGAGATGCAACACATCCATCAGAGTGAGGTTTATTGTTGTAAAGAGGAGTCTGATGGGCTTCGAGTGCAATACAAATGGGTATGTTCTTGACATGTTGCGAGGAAATTAAAGAATTGTGGCAGTTCGGTGTCCAATTAACTAATCGGGTATATATATATATATTAAATATAGTAAACACCTGAGATAAAATTGGGAGGCATATTGAACAAATCGCTTCGATTTCATAATCATTGTCATGTGAATACATTCTTCTAATTGGCATTAAATGTCACCAGTCTTATTTTCTTAATTCTAATTTCGTGTTTACAGAAGATGTTTAAATCCTTTTGGTACTATTGGTCTCCATCAACCCATAAACTCTAATATTTATTATTAGTCAGTCTCAATGCACCACCAGCTAGATCGGTATAAGAATAGACGAGAGGAATTTGAGGATGCATATTCTCTTCATACCATCGTTACACGCTTACCTCACATCACAGTTCGTAGAACGAAGGACACTTAAAGCGCCGGGGAAGGCACCTTTTAATTTCTCCAGAGGGTCCTGCCATTTTAGATAGTTCATACTTCTGTGTGAATATGGCATACCTTCCGTCCGCATGTGTATTGAGTTGTCATATGGTATGAAGCAAAATTCCCTTTTCAGTTTAGAGTAACGTTCGCTGTCTCCGCGTGTTCGCGAATTCTGAAAACAAGTCTTCAGTAGATTTTTGTGATTGGCCTTTGAAGTTATTTGCTCAGTTGCAACAATTGTCAATGCATGGACATCTATAAGTACTCCACACATGTTTCCATCTCTTTGATGTGACCTGGTGACTTCAAGGTGTGATGGACTGTTAGCGTCTGAAAATCTCTCTATGAGGGGAGAAATGAAATGCATACCGGCTGCGCAACAACGTATCTCAGCATCACGTTCTGGGTTGAAATCACATTTATTGTACATACCATTTACATGACTCATCTCTGAACTCTGACGATGCTATCAGCGGTAGATTCGGGAGGGTGCTAACCCAGTTCACACACCCACTAAAATTTCTTATTTTTCAAGTAAGTGTCTACTGAACTTAAAACTTTTGCCCAACTCGGATAGCAGACGGCACATTTAAAGAAGAAATTTTTACTAACTATTATTTATTTATTTATTGGTGTTTAAGGTCACATACTTATGCACAATGGCTAATCGTGACCGTGACAGTTTTACGAGTGGAGGAAGCCGGAGTACCCGGAGAGAACCACCGAGCAACGACGAGCAGCTGTCAGCTCCCCAACATCGTAACTCTGAACTCTGCACCACAGCACAGGCAGGGTTAGATTGGTTGAAGACATGCGCACCATCGACGTGCAGTACGCCTCAGTACACAGCGTCATCGTGCCCCCATGTAGGCAATCGGGGTGAAGTGTCTTGCCCAAGGACACAACGCGGTTGCCGCAGGTGGGATTCGAACCGAGGACCTCTCGGCTTGCAGCCTGCACCTCTACCAACTGAGCCACCGCGCCCCCAATTTTTACTAACATTTTATTTTATTTTCCGCCACACAAACATAGTTTTTGACCCGTCATTTGAACGAGCTCTTTTAACTGAGGCGTCAAAAGCTGTTTATACCATGCTCGTCTATGTTACTACCTGTGAAAAGCACCTATGTTAAATTGTAGCTTTTAACCTCACTGCCGATGTAAAGCTTCTACTGCAGTTAAAACTTTTTCAAAAGAAATTTCATTACAAAAATGTACACCTATAGTAGGAACTACCTCCAACTTGACCCGTGACATAACCCAATTTGCCGACTTCGATACATACATTCACACGATACGACGTTTTGCGGTACAATCTACTACGCGCAATGACATATTAAGTTTAAAATACCTACAATTAAATATCTAAAATAACATTTAAGAATTGTTAATAATAATTTGACTGAAAAAGCAAGGTAAATTCAATCAACTTTGACGTTTTGTCTAGCTGACAATCAAGCATTCACGTGCAGTCGGAAGTACAAAACCCATGTATTTGCGATAGAAAGTGTCACATTTGTCCATTTTAAATGACAAAGTGCATGCTATAAAGAAAACAAATAGGTGCTGGGGCCGGTAATCAGATTTAAACCACTCGTAGAATAAGGGTTTTAACCACTCGGCACACCCTCGTGGTAGAAAAACCCTTATCCTATCCGTGGTTTAAATCTGATTACCGGTCCCAGTGCCTATTTATTCTATACGTTTCTAAGACAAAAATAATGTAAAGATAATCAAATCTGAAAGGTGATTTTTATGAACTGCCCCGGTCGTTTTTGAACGCGAGAATAGATAAAGGGTAAATGCACTATGTAATTGGAATTCAATGTCAACATTCATTTTTATACAAAAATATTTATTTCCTATCATTTTCAACGACAATATGTGGAAAAACATGGCCGCGCGTATACCAAAATGCCCTTTTTAAAAGCATACCACGAAACGCCATATACTGTACCAGAAACCAATGTGTACAATACAAATTTTGTATAAAGAGCAAGTAGGTTTGAGGGATCGACATTCCAGTCATGGGTCATGAATCAAAGCACCATCTGAGTTGGGCGCGGACACGACAGGTGGAGTGTCTAATTCTCAGTTGGGGTTTTCTGGGGAAATGTTTTGGAAAACGGAGGATTAGTATGGTCACCGATGGCTTTTTTTGCACATGATATTCAGCCAAAATATTCCCGCTACTTTATAGACTCCTTCAAATTTTGAAAAATGGAAGCCAATTTAAAACGGCTGGTATTAGATCCGAGCAGGAGCTATAACTGCATGCACGTAGTGAATGCCCAAGTATTATCGCGGATATTCAATACTATGTCTCCAGGGGACAATACTATAAAACTTTTACAGTTGTATTTTCTAGAAGTGTATTTTCTAGTTATGATTTTAAATGGGTTAAAATGAACCATTAGCATTTTCAAAGATCTGGCAATTTGCCAGATGACAAGCAAGTTGCCATATATTTTAAAATGCTAATTAATCATTTTAGTCAGTTATATCAATCGGTAGAAAATACAATTCTAGAAAATACAATTGTAAAAGTTGTATAGTATTGGCTCCAGGTTGGTAAGTAATAGTAATAGTCTACTGGAGTGATGGGTCGTCGGAACAAAGAGCTGATACCGATTAAATAACCTTCGGAAACTTTTGAGTTTTTTTCTGTAAACTATAGGTTCTAACATTGAAATATTTATGAAAAAGTTTCAGCCTGACACAAACGTTGACTAATTGATTTTGGGAATTACAGGTTTACCACAAAGACATTGCCGATAACAACAATGGCCACACCGTTGTGTCTCGCGATTTCCAGGTGAGATAAAAATTACACCGATAAACTACACCCTAGTACACGGAACAGTTTCAGTTTTAGTTGTTGCACTTTGTTTAACTCTTTTCCCAACGCCCAGAATATCAAAATTTATTATGTTAATTATTGTGTTTCAAATTTAAAAAAAAAAAATCAACAAAATCATATCACTTGCCTCCTCATTGGAGCGTGCTCAACGAGCTTGTACAAATAAGGGGTTATATAATATGCCTTTCTTCATTTTTTTTAAATATATTTTTTTCAACTGCTTAAATTTTAAATTTCGTTAGCGGGAGCTTCCGATTCGTTAGGTAAAGGGTTAATTTGTAACCGTACATGGATCACATCAATATTTTTTTTATAATTTTGTCCAAAGATAAGTAAAGCTCTGACACCGAAAACAAAGCGTCGAAAAATATCGACAGAAGACGGTTTGTTAAGAAAACTTATGTTTATACATGCTTGTGTTTATGTTTTTACTCGTCGATCACGGTATATGAATTATATATTTAGAGCACGATTCACAATTTGATTTGAAATTGTTTTACAGATGTCAACTAATCGCTCTTGTTTATTGCCAACAAACCATTTACCACACATTTCGTGCAAATTGGACCCAAAAAGCCAAGGAATTCTAAGTTGGATAATAAATTATTTATCTCCCTCATAAAAAAATATTACACATGATTATAAAAACAGTCATATTGTATATGATACTTTTCTACAAGATCTGTACGACTTTGGTGGGGAGAAAGTAACATTTCTGTGTGTTTGGAACCAAAATGAAAGAAAAATATATTTACACTTATACTGAAGTAGGTAAGTATTAACTCAAACAAGTAAATTGTGTCTCTTTGTTGTATGCAATTTACATTTCGTTATTCTGAGAGGTTTTTTTTCAAGGTTGGGGAGAAATGTAAGTTTGTTAGTATGGACCACTAATCTCTATACAGCTGAATTGCTGGAACGTCAGCGAAAAACATCGCAACTCAATCTGCCCCCACCCTGCACCTGAAGATCACGTCTAAACAATCAACGCGATAACCCATCCCACCCGATGACCTTTGATGACGCGTTTTCCTTGCACGGAAACCAGTAACAATCTATCACTTTTACAATATCAGCACTTATTTATATCCACAGTAACTAAAATATAAAGACAATATATATTTGTATAACTAAAATATATTTATAGTTTGCTGCTCGGATTCGAATACGATTTTTATCCTCGAGTGGGGCGCGCGGAGGATTATTTCACGTGGCATTAGCCGAGTGAAATAATCCGCGATGCCCACGACAGGATAAAATCATACTCGAATCAGAAGAGTGAATTTTTGTATTTATTTCATTTCTAATTATTTGTTTTCCCAAAACATATAACTGATTCATCTCAGCCGATTTGTAAACAATAAAAAAATAGTCTGTCATCTCTGAGAGTTGAATACGGTGCTGGGAGTGGAAAGCCATTTTCGGCAAGTGGGGATGCGAATACGACTTGTTTTGGGGGAAGAAAGACGAATGAAAATAAAATAAATTATAAATATGCAATTTGTATTGCTGTGACAAATGTTCACACCATCAACATAATTCATTATGCACAGACATGAAAGTTATATTCTTTAAAATGCCATCGGCGATTGCGAGGCGCCAGAAATCCTTCCAGATTTTTTTTTTCTTTTCTTGTTTTTTCTTTTGGTCATTGTTTATTTATAGCAACTTCCGCCTAAGATGGTGGTGGCGGAGACACTCTTATTGTGACCAACGAGCATTCCAGCAATCCTGTTGTATAAAGATTAGTGGCATGACCAACCAAACTGAACAATCCAGTTGTATAAAAATCAGTGGAATGAGCAAGCAAGCTGAACAATCCACTTTTATAAAGATCAGTGGTATTACCAAACAAAATGAACAATCCAGTTGTATAAAGATCAGTGGTATCACCAAAAAATTTAACAACATGTAACGTTTGCATTTATTCAGAGAAAGAAAACAACAAGAATTCGCTAACTGAATATAAAATCCCTCTGAATAAATTAAATGGAAGCTTTCAGGTTTGACACGGGTTAACACTTTTGCTTCCGAAAGCGACTATTGTCGACTATTTTATGAAAATTATCTATACGTTCTTGTGTGCGCAGATCAAACCTACCATCTCATTAATTGTTCCGAGCCCTTTCCAACAATTAATCAGATGATAGAGTTTCAAGTATGTCATAAATTTGATTAAACGTCCTTGTATCCAGGCGTACATAGAGGTCCTCCATATATGGATAAAGTGTGCGTGGCAGTGAAAAGGTTAAAATAGAGCAATGTGAAGTATTGTGACACTAATACATCAATGTAAGTGACAGGAATTTCAAAAAATATAGCCGGGGATGTCTCTTTTGTCTTCAAGTATGCAGGGTCTTCGTTAAGATCTTCGATTGGAGGGAAGGGAAGCTTGAGCCATCACAACCATCACTTGGCTCAAGTCAGACTGACTACTATTCCAGCTACATCATCAAAGCATGCCTTCGTTGATGTAGTTGGAATATTAATCAGCCGGGGTTATAGTTGAAAAAATTCAAGACTTCTTGGAAACGCATTACTGAATAAATGAAATATACATGTACATGTACATGTAGTAGTCGTGCCTTAACTTCTTATTTAATTAACATATACCCTTCGGGAACTACAAATTGGTCATTCTGGGCCCTCAACAGTTCGAATCGGTTATGCTGTATCTCTCAGTAGCTTTCAGACTCCTCACTTCGAGCTCTTTGGCTCAGTAGTTACCGCATTGAACTTCACACCGAAAGGTCCATGGTTAGATCACCACAAGGTGTAACTGCGTTGTGTCCCTGGGCAAGGAATTTAATCCCGCTTTCCAACCTGGGACACGATGGCGCTGTGTTCTAAGACGTACTGCACATCGATGGTAAGCATGTTTTCAACCACTGCTAACCCTGATTGTTTGCGGGGTGTCTGTCAGTAACTCGGTGGTTCTCTCCGCGTCCTCTGGCTTCATCCACCATTTTCACTGTCCGACACGAGGTGACGCTATCTGCCGAAATTGTTGCTAAACCACAATAGAAAAAGACTCCACACTATTGAATCGTCTAACTCCTGAACGTTAAGTAATATATGGTTATTGACAAAACAAAATTGTACATTTGCTGAAAACTTCATTTGTCTCTTTCGTTTCGTTTAATGCTGATGAAAGAAATTGTTTTGTTTTTTTATTACACGCCTGTTCTATGAACTTTCCATCTACAGCAACACTAAACCATGCGGAAAATGAAAGTCTGTTCTGCACATATGTGCGGAACGGAAATCGTTGACGGACCCCTCTGACCTGATTCCAGTTGGCAATATCAAAACAAAAATGTATAGTGTAAAATATTTATATCAGAGGTGGTTGGAGACTGTGTATTTTAACCCTTTACCTAACATGAAAAGCAGACGACACTTGCAAAAAAAATTCTTGAATAACTAATTTTTTTCATTTTTTGTCTCAAAAACATAGGTTATGACCCCTCGTTGGAACGAGCTCGACGAGCTCGTTCCAACGAGGGGTCATAACCTATGTTTTTGAGACAAAAAATGAAAATATTTTGAAAATTAATTGGCGATTTTTGAGAATAGCGCTGGCCGGTTTTGGCCGTTACGTTGGGTAAAGGGTTAAACAGACTCTGAATTTTTTTGGCGAAAGGTAATTGTACTTTTCTGTGAATTGGTTTTGAGTAACATTGGACACAAGGGGGGATTTTAGACTATTTTTTGTGGAAATGTGTCCATGAAATGTTAATTCGTTTGAAAGCCCACTTTTTATTCTAATAAAATGGGGAGGAATGTGATACCAGATGGTCTTCAGTAGACGTCCCCGATGTACCTCAAGGAGATTTGGAATGTGATTTCACAAATCCCTTTGTTTATTTGGCCCATTTGTACTGAAGAATCCGAACCACCGCATCGAATCTTCATGTTTCTGGCAAACGTGCTTTAACAGAACTAGATCTTCAGTTCCAGTGGTCTTAATATGTTGGAAAATCACTACAATATACTTTTATTTATTTTTTTTATTTCTTGGTGTTTAAGGTCAGGTCACATATTTCTGCACAATGGCTAATATCAAGACCACGACAGTTTTACGGGTGGAGGAAGCCGGTGTACCCGGAGAAAACCACCGAGCAATGAAGAGCAAATGTCAGCTCCCCAACATACTAACTCCACACCGGCAGGGTTAGCATTGTTTGAAGACAAGTGTACCATTGATGTGCAGTTCGCCTTAGTACACACCACCACCGTGTCCCCACGTGGGCAATGGGGCTTAAGTATCTTGCCCAAGGACACAACGCGGATGCCGCAGGCGGTATTCGAACAGAGGACCTCTCGGCTTGTCACCTGCAAATCTACCTACTGAGCCACCGCGACCCAGCTACAATGTGCATTTCACTCTTCGGTCACTAACCAGTTACTTTTCTTGTATTCAGAAGTAGCAATAGATAAAGGATATCTAGTGAATATCGGGAATTATCTCATGAATGTGGTCCTGAAAGCAAGCGCTCGTGAAAAATAATACTTTCAGGTCCACACGAATGAGAAAATTCCCGATATTCACTAAATATTCTCTGCTACTTGACATTTTACTGCGCAATATTTAACCAATTCGATTGCAAACAGGTATGTTTAAAAAACAATAACAAATATCAACGATCGTTTTTTCTAGTCTATACTAGCCAAATCACTCAAACACAAAAAATAGTCCCACTTTCCCACGACAATTTGAACCAACTAATTGTTCAACTCACAGGTGAAATGTAATAGTTATAATACTACACATGAGAATATTCTCATATTTTTCATTAATGTTAATTATTCGAAAATTTGGAATGCCAATTTGAAATAAGGAATTTGGAATTGAGTGCGCTGATTCATCCAAAAATAAACCTTCCGGGGGCGAATCAGTCAAAAAGGTTTTTTCGGAAAAGTTATTCACTTCAAGGCTCAATATCACTCCTGGAGTCATTTCTATAAATCTAATTATTTCAATTTATTATTTTATGTTTGTTATACATCTAATTGCTCAGTCTTAGAATCACCGGAAAAAGGCTTGGAATTGCATAAACGTCTGGTACTGCTGGTAAAGCTGACACTGAATCGCTTATCAGTGTCGAAGGCGAAATGGTGCGCAAAAGCGTGACGTCATTTAGGAAGCTACTGGGGAATATTCCTCGTTATCCAACAAGTCGATGGATATCGAGAAATATCTTTGGGATAATTTGCCATAATTCAAAGGATAGCATAAAATAAAAGTAATTATTGATTAGACAGGATTTCCATTCCTGGAGGTGCCCATTCTCAAATTGGCAAATGTGATGTTAAACTCGCCTGATATGACGCCAATGTCGGGCAATAATATAAGTTATCCCCCCTACATGTTTAAATGAGACATCCAGGTATTAAATCTCCATGTACCATACATGTTGGCGGAGATAACGTTTTTGTCCCGTTTGATACACAATACAAACATAGTGGAAATAAATTTGTGGACACATTTCTCATTTTGACAATCACTTGGACCAAATTCGTGATAATTAGTTTGTTTTTATAATCGTAGATGACAACAGACAGAGTTACATCCCTTGGGTCGTTGAGGAAATGAGTAAACAGTATTTTGTTGACATATCGTCCCCTGAGTTGCAATGTGTTCTATGTGTCTACTGGCACATAGTACACATTGGTACTCAGGGGACGAATTATTTGCTCTTATTTTATTTTTATGATTGAATTGTCGGAAATCTGATGATATTTGTGACTATTTTCGGTTTTTTTTTGGTTCGATTTTTATTTCGAGGCGAGCAAAAGCAGCGGAAAGCTTTCGTTTAAACCATATACCCCCGGTGTTTCGCGTGCGCTTGTACCCTGGATGTTCACGCTCTCATATACCTTGGATGTTGGGTGCACCCTTTGTCATGGCTATTTGTCCAAGGCATTCTGACCAATCAAAAGACAGAATTTATCGGATATAGGGACAAGAACCAATCTAGTGCTGTCCTCCTTGGTGCGTTATTTGGCGCAACCCGATTGTTTGCTTCGAAACCTTTCACCGTGTTCGCCTAATACAATCAGGAACGTTCGCGTGAACATGCATAATGGTGTGCCTTGAAGCTGACGTTTTGTTTGATGAGGATTTGAAGATGGCAATAAGTAGGGATTAGGTGGATGAAGAGAAGAGAGAAAAGAGAGTTGTACAGAACGCAAACTAAGATTCAGAGTCCTAAGCGGCGATTCGTCGAGGTGGGAGACGATGTAGTCCAGCTATCTGAACGTTGCTGTTTTCCCAGTGGTGGAGATGCCGAGACGTTCGGATAACTGAACTAGGAGACGAAGAAACTTCGGACTTTGTGAAAATAGTGAAAACAATGACACTGTCAGAAAACTGTAACAGATCTGAGACCATTTTGAACTTCTTTGTGTTGGTTTAATAAAGAAGGTGGTTATTACTTGGTTAGTTTCATGTCAGCCGAGATATCATCCCTTGGTTACTTCACATTAGCCTTTGACCTTCGGTCTCAAACTGATAAGAAATCACCTTGAGCCAATATGTCGACCGACATAACCCTTTACCTAACGAATCGTCCGCATCCGCCCGCGTACTATGCAAATTCAGCAGTTCCAACGAGGTGTCGCATGATATGGTTTTGGTGACATTTTTTGAAAGATTCAAAAAAATGATTTTTAAAATAATAAATTTTGATATCGTTTGCGTTGGGTAAAGGATTAAACTAACCAAGTAATAACCTCTAAAAAATAAATGAAAAACGTTTTTGTTGAAGATAAAGCGGGTATTGTTTGCTTCCATTTGAATAACCAAATGCACAAAAAGAGAAGATGCTAAAAGTTAATCGTATGTAGGTTTTCAACAGACTGTGAGTGATGTATACCTAGCTCCCAAATACCTTCTAAAACCCAGTTAAATTCCTTGAACTTTGTGGTTGGTAAGATATAAATCATTAAAACTAGTTTCACAAAGTATTTCTTATAACGACATTCGTATCTGCTCCTCATTGGGCTCGTTTTTCCGACAAGACGTTATACACTAGGTTTGACAAAGAATGGAGTTACAGGCATGTGTGCTTCGGAGACAGTTGTTACCGTTTAACTTCATCACAGGTCCAGATTTATATCAAACAGCAAGTTGCAGGGTGATACTGGCTGTGGAGATAATACTGACCAGTGAAAGACTCATACGCTAAGTAGCTGTTTTTATTCAAATCCCACCCATTTAACTAAGCAGAAGATACTTTTCTTGAAATACATGATAGGCCACATGTCTTGTAAGTGCGTTTTTTTTTTTTGTTTTTTGTTTTTTTAAGTAATTTACTAGAAACAAGTGATAGGTCATACGTCTTGGTATTTTTGTTGTTTTTTTAAATTCAGAAAATGCACTGGTCTTTTGCTGGTTTGTGAGGGTTAATGCATCATAATATATCTATTCCACAGATCTTTTTACAACTCCTAGAACTTCAGGGTAAAACATCGCAACTCCCTTTGCACCCGTCTAGTCTGTTGTCAAGTCAAAAAACGCGATACCTCCTCCCATTTGATGACAAGAAAGTTGTTACGCTGTGAGTGTATTCACAACATAACAGCTATCACTTTGTCAGACGTCACAGTGTTTACCTAGCACGAAAACTAGTAACATCGTGTCAAAACGTTCCAGTCTCCGAGTTGGTATTTTGTCAAAAATAACGAAAGTAAGTTAAATTTTTATTGCCACGAAAAATGCGTACATTATCAACATATGCATTTTTCATATACATGAAAGTATATTCAATAAGAAGCGATCGTGATCGGGAGGCATCAGAAAATGTTATCTTGAGCACTGATTATTTATAGGAACAGCTGCCACCCCTCTCCACAGCCTCCAAGATGACTGTGGGTGAGACACTTTTCTCTGTTTGACCAATGGGTATTTAAGGGATCTAGTCGTATAGATATCAGCGATCTCTACCCCAAAAATAATTACAGACCCCACCATTCATCATTCAAATGACATAGGAAAACAAAATCGATAAGCGAGTGTTCAAAGACTTAATCCAACCTAAACAACATTTTTTTTATGTAAACATAACTTTATTTTCAAAATAGAAACGGGTTTGACCAACATGCATAGCCTATTTCAACATCTCTCCAGATACATTTCACAGATTACAATAAATATCAATTGGGTGCAAGTGCGTGTTCAGTGGAAGGCAACACATAATTGTGATTTCATTAATCGCATTTTATGATATAATTGGTTGCATTATATCTATGTGTTTTGCCTCCAAAGAGAAATAAATCCATTCTTTAACCCTTTACCCAACGTAACGGCCCAAACCGACCAGCGCTATTCCCAAATATCGCCAATTAATTTTCAAAATATTTTCATTTTTTGTCTCAAAAACATAGGTTATGACCCATCGTTGGAACGAGCTCTTCGAGCTCGTTCCAACGAGGGGTCATAACCTATGTTTTTGAGACAAAAAATGAAAAAAAATAGTTATTCAAAAATTTTTTTTGCAAGTGTCGTCTGCTTTTCATGTTAGGTAAAGGGTTAATAAACCTTGCGTGCTTTTTATTTCGATTGGCAAAAAAGACATTTTCGAACATTTAAACAGCATTTACTGATAGTTATTTTTTCAGTCTTAGTGGCTGAAAAACTGGAACAAATTGGCCAGAAAATCGAACATGTCAACAAATGTGTCCATATTGAAATACTTAGATGTCCTTCAAAAATACAACCTAAAGCATTATAATTGACACAAAACACACTTCCAGTAAGGTGGGTTTTGTTTTACGACTGCAACGGCGCAACTCGAAACACACCAATGTACAAAGAATCTATGCATTTAATGAGCTGTGTGAAGAGAATAATCAAATACAGTGGAGAGTTTCTATGTACATATCATCAACTGTATTACAAACATTGATTAATCACACGGCACCTAAGCGCTTGGTATTTGAAGGTTCTATACGGTTATGTTTATCATTAGCAAAATGCTTTGTTTGTCAGACGGTTCTTGCGTAACAAACATGAATTGACATTTATCATAAAACTCGTCAATTTTGTTCACTTTAAAACATTTGATATTTAGCCTTCCGTCAATTTCATTGGTCAATTTCAAAACTAGACAATTTGATTGGCTGAACAAAATACAACTGGGCCATATTTTCATAATTTGCATAATTAGAGTTGGGAGCTTTCATTGGTCAATTTCAAAACTGGACAATTTGATTGGCTAAACAAAAAACAACTAGGTCACATTTGCATACTTTCAGTGGGGAGAATTTATGTTATCTGTTCGGGTGGGTTATATTGTATTAACCTTTTACCCACAAGAAAAACGCCATTCAACTTTTTTTATATTTTCACTTTTTGCTTCCAAAACATAGGTTGTGACCCCTCATTGGAACGAGCGTAACGAGCTCGTTCCAATGAGGGGTCATGACCTATGCTTTGGAAGCAAAAATGACAATTTTTAGTTATACGAGGATGTTTTTTCCAAGTGCCGTCTGCAACTCAAGTTAGGTGATAAGTTAAAAAGTCATACTAAGTGGCTAATTTGTGCGTGCGTGTGTCATATGATAAATAAAATATGAAATGAGTGTTTGTCTCATATAATATTTATGAAACTCTTCAGAATTTTCCGTTTGGGCTCGCCAGAGGCTCGCCCAAACGGAAAATTCTTAGACTCGTTTCATAAATATTATATGAGAAAAACTCTCATTCCATATCCTCTATATATCACACTTCTCTCGAACTCAAAAGTTGGGACAAGATCGGTTGATTTTCCAAGCGCATATTCCGAACTTAATATCTCTTCACAATCGGTCTCTCAACTGATGTATCTTGCTGACATCTAATCCCTTAAAATACAACTTGTCCTTCCACAGCAGTTTGAAAGTTTATGGTTTATTTATCTCCAGCTTGAACGAGGCAATATGTTTGTTTATTGGGGTTAAAAGGCACGTCCAACAACCTTGGTCACACGTGTCTGACAGTTGTACGGGTAGAGGAATCCGGAGTCCCCGGAAAATAACAACCGAGCAGAGGCGTGTAGCTGCCAGACTCGTCTACTTAATAACTTTGTAAAAACGGAATTAACAGCGGTTGGTGGCAGGCACGCCATCGACGTGCACGCCTTAGTACACACCGCAGCAGTCACCCCCCCCCCCCCCGCCACCCCCACGTGGGAAATTGTGATTAAGTATTGTGTCCAAGGACACTACGCAGTTTCAGTTGGTCAGGATCGGATCGCAAACTTTTCGATTCAAAGTCCAATGTTTTAGGCACTGAGCCACGATATTCCCTTGTACGAGGTAATAAATATTGCAACCAAAGGGTTGAACAAAAGTAGTGATATGGGTATTGTTTAGCTCGGATAATTAAGATATGATGAATTGTTTGACAGTGTAGCGTTGTATATTTTAGCAGTTTATCCCGGGGGTGGAGATGTTTAACCTCCTATACTCTGATGTCAAAACATCAAACTAGCAACCTTAAAAATTCTCCCATAAAGCAACTAAGAATTTAACCAATTCAGTCGTGTCTGTAAGGGCTCAATGACCTTTATGCTTTGAAGAGAGATTTCTTAAATTCTTTGTTGCATTACGGGGAATATTTGCACCAGGGAATTTTTTTTTTTTTTTTAAGTCAGTGTGTGTGTGGTTAAACAAACAATTTCTAAGCAAGGTGGTGGCGGTGTGAATTTCGTTGTGTGGTCTATTTTGTTGCCTTCACTGGATTACGGTTGGGCGAAAAGAATACATTATTTTGAGACGTGATGTTAAATGAGACGTCAAAGGACGTTTAGAGACGTGATGATAAATTAGCCGTCAAAGGATGTTTAAACACTTGATGTTAAATTAGACGTCGAAGGGTGCTTCGAGACGTGTTGGCAAATTAGACCACAAAGTGTGTTTCCAAACGTGATGGTAAATTAGGCGGGATGGTTAATTGAAGGTTTAAGCCTGTTTTGAGGCGTGATATTAAATTAAGTTCTGTTCAAAGGTGTTTCAAGACGTGGTGTTGAAATAGAAATCCACTGATGTCTCGAGTGGCGATGTTAAATTACATATAGACGTTTAAGAGTGTTTCGAGACGTGATGTTAAATTAGATGTTCTAGGCTGTTTCAAGGCATGGTGTTAAAGCAGACGTTTAATGGAGTTTTTAGACGTGATGTTAAATTAGACGTCAAAAGGTGTTTCGAGACATGATATTAAATTAGACGTATGTGTGTTTTTCATGACGTGACGTTAAATTAGACGTCTGGGTGAGAGACATGGTGTTAAATTAGACGTTCAATGATGTTCGAGATGTGATGCTAACTCTGGCGTCTAAGGCTGTTTTCAGACATTATATTAAATTAGAAGTTCCGTTCAAGGGTGATTCGAGCGGTGTTGGTAAAATAGAAATCCAAGTGTGTTTCGAGACGTGATGTTAAATTAGATGTTCAAGGTTATTTCGAGTCGTGATGTTACATTAGATACCTAAGGGTGTTTTGAGAGTTGGTGCTAAATTAGACGTCCAAGGGTGTTTAGAGACGGGAGATTAAATTAAACGATAAAAGTGGAAGAGGGACAGTGAATTGACTCTTCACTTACCACAAATTCCATGATTGTTTCAACCAATCAAGCCATGGCTGCTGTAAAGCAGCCATTTCTTGATTTGCTGAAAAATGCAATAAGGTCTGGAACGAGAAATATCTGGTAAGTGGAATATTCAGCTTGTAGATGGATATTTAGTTTAAAAGAGTCTCCCCTAGGTAACTGAGTATTTGTATCGGGCAGGGAAATCCGCCTGCAGCAAGCAAATAGTTCATATTAAATCAATGATTCCGCGCGGGGGAAACCTGAAATTCTGTGGGAAAGAGAAAGAAGCACAAGCAAAGCTTCGCTATGGGGCACCCATGTAATTTATTTAATTATTGGGGGTTAACGACGCTTTTGACAGCCAGGGTTACCTAGTTTCGGACAGTTTTAAGGGTGGAGGAACCCAGAGTACCCGGAGAGGACTACCGGACAACGGCGAGCAACTGCCAGTCTCCCCATCATACTAACTCCACACAAGCAGGGTTAGCATTGGTTGAAGACAAGTGCACCATCGACAAGTGGAACATCGACGTACAGTATGCATGATACAACGCAGTTACCCCAGGCGGAGATCGAATCATGGACTTTTCAGTTTGAAGTCCAATTCCGTAACAAATAAGTTATTGCACTCCCCGGCATCCGTGTTAAACATTCATATCTGATATCTGGAACTTTGTTATGCTCTTTTTCAAAATATATTTTATTTTTTACTTTCCAAAGTGTGATTTACTGGGATTTCCAGGTTTGATTATAAACGATAACTTCACAAGTGAATTATGCAGTCAGTAATTGTGTCATGTATCCGTGAGCGCAAACGAAGACGCTTTGCCGTGGGTGTAATGGGGACTTCATTGTGTTTGTGTTTTTTTGTTTTTTTTGGCTTTTTTTCACCCTTTACCTAACATGAAAAGCAGACGACACTTGCAAAAAGAATTCTTGAATATCGATTATATTCATTTTTTTTGTCTCAAAAACATAGGTTATGACCCCCTCATTGGAACGAGCTCGACGAGGGGTCATAACCTATGTTTTAGAGACAAAACAATGAAAAAAAACAATGGAAATTAATAGGCGATTTTTGAGAATAGTGCTGTCCGGTTTTGGACGTTACGTTAGGCAAAGGGTTAAATAATATAATTATCGTTAATAATGAAAAGTAATAAACAGAGTAATCGCATGACTGGACTGGTTACGTGAAATAATTCATTCGAGGTGAGGGATTATATTGTAAAACGCTCGTGCGCATTCACGCACTCGAGTTTGGACAACGTCCCTCACCTCTCATGAATCATTGCATGTAACCAGTTCAGTCAAGCAATTACTCTCAAACTGATGAGCATGTCATGATATTTCGTACCGCTGTTGTCGACATGATGTATATTCGATCCCAAGCATTCACGATGCTTCGAACAGATAAATGATCAGCAGACTTGTTTATAGTGTATTTATACTATGATTACCTATTCTACTTGAAATAAAAAGCCTATGACATAAATTTTAGCTTTACATACCAACTGTGGTGGTGAACACTCCAGCAATGGGATTTCAGTTGTTAAAATTTACACCTACAGTGGAACTACGCCCAAGCTGACCTTTGGTGGCCTCGCCTTAAATGCAAACTTGCCTACATTTTTCACTCGTTGCCTCGTGAAGAGAAAAATGAAACCGGCATTTTTTTATTACGTTTTTAAAAAAGTTTACCATAAATTAACAAGCATACGTTGTCTCTTGTTAATAAAGCATCCATAACTCGAAATAGCATGTTATTATGTTATTGAAATGAAAAAGGCCCCATAATTTGCGAATTTCGTTTTCTATTTCGTTTTGGCGATAAAATTGCAAGCGGAAGAACCGCCCATCGGTGCTCATGTAAACAAAAACAGATTCGCACATGTCAATATTGATCTATTTAGCATTTAAACTCTTATTAATCTGGCGATCAATGCATTAATAAAATATACCCAAAGCAGCTTGGAGTACCAACTGTTAACCACTCGTGGTGAAGTGGTGTTAACCGTGCGCCAAAGGCTCGCGGTTAGCACCATTTCACCACACGTGGTGAACATTTGGCACACCAAGATACTATGGGTATATTCTGTATGTAGCACGTATGGTGGGTTTAATAGCATTGCCTGCGAGGCGATTCTTTCCACAATTTTCGATCACCCCTCTGTCATTGCATGATATGTTAGTGTTTACCTAGCCATTTTCATCCATACATTATTATTAATGCATATATTTTCTATATTTCATGCTATCAACAGAATATGGTAAGTAGTACACTAGTTTAAAGCTTTCAAACCATTTATTGTAGTCAGGAAGAAGCATATTACTGACTTGTCTACCAGAGAGTTGAACAAAAGAAATTCACGTCTCTTTCTTGCTGTTTCAATGTCCTCAGAGAAATGACTTTCAACTTACAAAAGATAAAAGTTGAGCACGCATTAAGTATAGAAAGCGCCCTATAATCGGAACTGTGAACGCGATCTGGTCGTGTCATGCTTACACTAGTGGGTGGAGATTTGTTAAAATATTTCGTCATCAAGTCTGAATATAGAAACATACATCTAAATAGCATTTGAAATAGAATGTTGGACGATGTTTATACATTTCGTATAGAATTAAACCGAATTTGAGAATTTTTATAACATAAACGCCCTGTTGAAAAATATTGAGATTCCATCGGAAAGTTGGGGGAAAGTTGAAATCGCTTCCAGAATGTATCTGCTTCATTGTTGTTCGTGACCGTATAGTTTTGTTTATTTACAAATAAAATCTGTCGATTTAGGCGGCAATTATGCGAGGAAAATAAATGCAAACCACAAATGAGACTTCACTTTAATTTAGATCACGGGCTTAAAAGAAGACGCCCTTTTCAGTCTGACCTGTCTTGGGGCAAACCTATTGGTATATACGTAAACGCGCAAATTCAGGACTATCACAAATTAGGAAGCTAAAATCCACTCTGAATAGGCTACTCTAAAAAGCGTGTAGCAGTCTTTCATATTGGAGTATGCTTGTCCCATATGGAGTTGTGCGCCGTCTTACCTACAGAAACGTGTTGATAAGATACCTTATGACGCCACTCGTACTAGATCAGGCGACATGTTCCATACCGAAAGAACGTCTACTGCTGGAATTAGGTTGACATTCACTTGAAGAGAGATGGCACAGCCACAGGATGCGGTTATTCTACCCAATTGTGAAAGCCCATGCACCCGATTTTTTACAGGGGCTCCTACCTCCACGATTTTGTGATATATCGACTTATAACTGACGTAATGCATCCGATTTTCCCCCAAAGTACACAAGAACCGAGACGATAAAATACTCATTCTTTCCTTGAGGTGTTGGTCACTGGAATGCCTCGAGTGATACCATCAAAGCAATTATCCCAACACAAGTCTTTAAATCGCGCATCTCCCCGCGAAAAATGAGATTCCACCGTATTTCAATTTCGTAAAACGCAAACTGAATATCCGGCACTGTAGAATACGTAATGGTTGTAGTGATCTTAACTTTGACAAATATTCTAACCATATTAGTGACTCACCGTACTGTAGATGTGGAAACTTTGAAGAAGATAATAGTCACTTTTTCAGACTTGTTGTCTCTGTGATATCTCGAGACTCCAAGTAATGTCCGTTCTAATACAGACTATCATGATAATGTGCATGTCCTGTGATTTGTATCAGATTCGAGGTGGTGTCCAGAATGGGATCTGAATGAGCGGGGTTTGTCGGCGAGTTGTGATCCCATTTTTGGACACCACCGAGAATCTGATACAAATCACAGGACATGTACATTATCGTGATAATTCATTTATCTATCAATACTGTCACTTAAGCAGATTAAGTCTTAACCCTTTATCCAACGTAACGGCCAAAACTGGCCAATGCTATTCTCAAAAAATCGCCAATTAATTTTCATTATTTTTTTCATTGTTTGTCTCAAAAACATAGGTTATGACCCCCGCGTTGGAACGAGCTCATCGAGCTCGTTCCAACGAGGGGCCATAGCCTATGTTTTTGAGACAAAAAAATTAAAAAAATTAGTTATTCAATAATTTTTTTTGCAAGTGTCGTCTGCTTTTCATGATAGGTAAAGGGTTAAATTATTTTCAAACATTTTTGGGACATAATATTCGGTCGACCACTGAAACGCTCTTCTAGTAGAATGTATCTATGTACCTGTCATGATAGCTCGTAGCGCTACCGGAAACGAGTCGTCTATAATATACGGAATCAGAATGAGTCGTCTCGTTGATACGGAATCGGAACACATTATGTGATACGTGCCGTTTCTCGCGGTTTTCAGGCCAAAATCTACATGATTGTTAGATAAATGCAACGTAACGCATGCGGAGCAACCTGTTTTTGGAAAAACAGTGCTCTCAAACGAAAAAAAAGGAAAAGATATTCAAAGCTGTGCTGAAATATATTCGAGCCCCCAACGTTTCACTTTATCTTCAATTCTGAACCGAAGTATAAACCTATTATATTAAATCTCACAAGGAAGAATATGTAGAAAGCATGATTAGTATTTCGGTACTTGGATGTTGTTAGTCCTTCCTGGGGCATTAAGTTTATGACTTACTGGTTGACGAAAGACTTCCAACTCAACATATCTTTACATCATAATGAGCCCTTTATGTCTGAAGACAAGTATCTCAAAACTTAGTTCGTATAAACGAATCCGTGATAAAATGTTTGTATCTCCTTACAACATCTGGAGACAATACTAAAAGACTTTTACAATTGCATTTTCTAGAATTGTATTTTCTACCTATTAATATAACTGACTAAAATGAGTAATTAGCATTTTAAAAGATATGACAATTTGCTTACTGGCAAATTGCCATATCTTTAAAAATGCTAATGGTTCATTTTAGCCCATTTAAAGTCATAACTAGAAAATACAATTTTAGAAAATGCAATTGTAAAAGTTTTAAAGTATTGGCCCCTGGTGGGGAGATTACTCATGAGTTGTCACCAATTTACCCTCTCTATATTCATCTCTCAGTCTCTTTCTTTTTCTTTCTCCTCACATTCTTTCATTCCCTTTCTCTCACTCTCCGGTTTTGTTACTTTAGTTCAACTAAAATTTGATTTTGTTATTTAGTAGTTTGTTTTCAATGTTTTATGTGTATTTTAAATTTGTAGGAGAGAAGGCTAAACGAAGTGTTTACCACTTGTCCTCCAATTCAGTTTGCTCAAACACGTTGCAAATAAATAGAGGATAGTGATTTTGAGTGGATTACGAAAATTATCTCATGGGTGATCGAGACAAATGTTTATCTTTCGAGAGCACTTGTGCGAGCGAAAATAACCATTTCTCTCGGTCTCGGTTTCTCTCGGTCATGAGTGAGATAATTTTCGATATCCACTCATAAACACTAGATTTTCTTTTATTATACGCTTTTTTATAATAATCTGATCATTACTGTCAATAATTCCACACGTTTCAACCTTGAATTGATGGATGAAAGTAAACAGCGCATTGATACGCGGAAGTGATTTGATTGATGCTCGGAACAGGTAGCGCATTGCGATCTGATTTAGCTGGCGAGTTTCATGCATCAATTCAAGGTAAATACGTGTTGAATTATTGCTGAAAATGATCGGTATCCACTCAAAAATAATAAATTGTCTTTTCATTATACGTTTTGGGAAAATTGATCATTTGCACTGATAAGTTGACTCGTATTCACCTTGAAGTGATGCTTTGAAAGCCGCCATTTTGATTAACACCGAAAAAAGTGAACATCTCTATATCTTAACAGTGGGGGATACGATTTCTATCTTTCCGCAATTTTTTCGATAATCTATCGTTTAGCGTATAATAAATATATTTAACCCTTACCCAACGCACAGGATATTCAAAATTTTATTATTTCAATTATTCTCTTTTTTTATTATTTTTCCAAAATTTCATCAAAACAATATCATGTGACCCATCACCAATGAATGGGTCACATGATATGGCTTTGTGAATTTTGTGAAAAATATTTTTTTTTCAGTTCTTAATTTGTACATTACGCGGACGGATGCGGCCAATTCGTTATGTAAACGGTTAAACGAAAAGAGAAAAATAATATTACAACTTTCTAAGGATGTATTACTACTTTTCCAGACCATTTCTTCTTTAGTATTTTATTAATGTGTGCCACGTCAAACTCTTTAAACCCAATTTTCCTAAATAAGGAGGCCGTAACCAAAAATGGCTCCAGCCAACAATCAAATTCGATTGCATTTGTGGATTGGTCAAAGATAATATAAATGTACAACTATTGTATATTATATTGAATTCTTCACAGCGGCCTGTTTGTTTATTCTAGCGCCCATTCGTCAACATAAGACATTTTTATAAACAAAAAACTCATGCATATCTAGTTGAAAAGTTGAAAATGTTTAACGTCTTCAAAGGAACACATTTTTAACAAGCACTCAAAGCCTATTATAAATGTATGCGAATTGTTTCTAAAAAAAACTGCATAAAATGTTTTAACCCTTTACCCAACGTAACGGCCAAAACCGGTCAGCGCTATTCACAAAAATCGCCAATTAATTTTCATTATTGTTTCATTTTTTGTCTCAAAAACATAGGTTATGACCCCCTCATTGGAACGAGCTCGTCGAGCTCGTTCCAATGAGGGGTCATAACCTATGTTTTTGAGACAAAAAATGAAAAAAATAGTTATTCAAGAATTTTGTTTGCAAGTGTCGTCTGCTTTTTATGTTAGGTAAAGGGTTAAAATCATCTTTGTAGAAAGAGTTGTTTCTCTAAACCTATATGAAGTTCTTGTATGAAAACCTTAATCAGTAATGACAAACGCTGAACGTATTTAAACACAATTTTAAAAATAGACATTTCATTACACGAAATGTACGACTCACGAAATGAGGTTTCTTCAGTGCGTTCCATTGAAATGTTCAAGTTCCATATAGAGGTCAGTCATTTAAAACTTCTACAATTGGATTTTCGGAGTTGCATATTGTACATGACCGAATGGAATCAGACATCATAAGACGTGGCACATAATGTTTCGGTAAATATCCACTACTTTTAATGATGGTGATATATTATTGCAGTACACAAAGATGACTAAATTGTGTGGAGTAAATATATCTCCATCTGGGCTCATATGTCTATCGAACACTAATTGATCACTGACATAGCGGGAGTTCGAACCTTCGCCACCAACCGACCAGAAAAGCTATACTAAACCACGCACACCACTCGGTCACCGCAGACCCTAAATAAAGGGAATGCTAGTTAAGCAATGATATACATGTACGAGGCCAGTCCAGAACGCACGGACTACTTAATTTTCTATTATTCATCATATAATCGCATCATTTAATTCTATATACTGCACTACATGAAAATCCACGATAATCAGTGGTTTAGTACAGTTTCACCTGGCGGTTGGTGCTGAAAGAAACACTTTCAGTGCGGGTTCGACCGTCCCCCCCCCCCACCCCCCCCCCCCACCTCCTCCCCCCGCTACGCCAGAGTAAATAAAGCCAGAGTTCTTTCGTGATTCTATGGCACGCCGGCAATTTGAGAAAGAGATGTTCTCGCTGATTTTAAAAAATCTTCGGCTGTTTCATTTCCCAGATAGCAAATTGGCCAAGGTGTATTTGTCTTTGAAGTCTTTGTGTTGAGTGGTCTTTGATGCCACACAAGGCCAGGTCCCGCCTCAACTATGTATGATCCGGGTCATGTTTGGAGTTTCTCGCATTAATGTATTTTGTGTTACACTGTTGGAACGTGTCATAAGAGCACTTCCCAATACCGTGTCGCATAATAGCATTTCTCAAACTATAAAAGCACACAACAAGTTGATCTCTTGCACTGAAGCAGCTTGGTCTTGTATACAAGTGGGCATAGTATACTACCATTCAAACGTTGGGTGCACTAATTGAGAGGGTAAATGATGGGGTGGCTTCCCAAATGCACAAGAAACTTCTTCTTGCAAAACGAACCATGGTAGCCAAAGTACACCACCATCCAAACAAAACTTCAAAGTATTCTATCATAGCAGTAGCAATCACTCCATAAAACTGTAAGACAATATACAGGGCCTGCTATCACCTTAATGAAAACAGTCACGGTGGCTACAGCGATTTAATAATGCGGTGTTTCCGACTATATAACGTGTAAGGCAGTTTTACTACACAATGCGTCGTTTGTTGTCAAATAATGCGTTGTTTTGTATACAATGCGGCTGCACTCACTCCAAAATCAGTTACGTTAAAAATTAACCCAAATCAACTGAGTTGAGTGAATATGAACCCATTTAGAGTGCAGTTCTCTTAGAGTTTATTGGTAAGGTAATCCTAAAAATTGTCAGCATACAAATAAAAATGTGATCTTTAAAATGATTCCACTTTTTTATGAGGCTACTTAACTTGTTTTACTGAAAAAATAATTGTTCATCCACTTCTGATGAAATGTACTGGATTGTACTTCAAAGTATTTGGGATCCATATATCGTCTGTTTTGTTACAAGTACTTTCGGACGGAGCCGTGATTTAGTATTGCTCTTGGGTTACATCATATTGAGTTGGCTGTGTGATCGATACTTGAACAAGACATAGGAATTCCCTTGTTATGTCATCCGTTGACAACAACCAGCAATTATCCAGTTGACATGGACGTTAATGAGCATACCTTTCTGACGTGTATTTTAATTAAATTAGAGTCTCTCAACTGAAACTGTTGCTGCAAAAGCCCCCGCAAATTAACAGTCGCAAATTAGGCAGCCTGCTTCGCAACATCTGCCAGAATGTGAAGAAGTATATTAATATGGCGGAAAATATTAATTTGCTTCAAATGTACTTAAGCAGTAGAAACACAGAGTACTTAATTATCCGTGAAAGATGTTCTAATGTCTCTTTTGACATCTCAGCATATTTTTATTTCAAATTTATAACTTATTTCTTTAATTATACCATCACGGCTATGTGTGTTCAACGTTTCATGATACAATAAAGGCTGTCAAAAGCGTCGTTAAACTCCAATAAATAAATAAACAGACACAATAAAGACATCGAGAAATGTGCTAGGTCCACCACGCGTGCAACGTCATGTAATAACGCATCTGAATAACGTTAAGAAGTGAATGAAGTGCTTCGAACAAGAACTTAAATTGACCGTATAAATACAGGCCACTAATCTCGTACTGTACGGGGCACAGGAATCTACGCCACTTGCTTGAGTTGTTCCTATATTTCACTCGTGCCTTCGGCGATCGTGAAAGACAGGAAAAACTCCAACTCGGATCGTTAATTCCAGTCCCGTGTACTCTACCCTCGTTTTGTTCTGTCTTATTCTTCAAATTCCTGAAACAATTTTCTAAACTTATTCGATGCCGTTGTTGTACAAAATATTACTATCGATGAAAAAAATGCGATCGGAGCTCTATCTGCATGGTGAAGCTGTTTCATTTATTGTCATTAATTGCTACGTCTTTCAAGCACAACCATATTTAAATATATGCGCATTACCCGGATCGAGCAGGAATCCTACTAGGCGTGGTGCTACATCCGAAACTGGGCTAAAGTATCGTAATTTGTTTGGAGCAGCATTGAAGTTATTCCGAAGCCGGGTTGCGGTTCCGTATTGCCAAGCTCTTTATATTCGGCTACCAATGATACCCCTCCCCAAATGGGTTGGATTAAACGTAGGCAGTATTTTTGTTTATATTCAGGACCCGCCCCAAGTATAATTTGCGAAATTGACAATTACGGAATGACAGTAGGTGTAATTGTCTGTGCTTGCTCCTATTCCAAATGTTCACACCAGTTGCGTCAATAGCACAACGCCTGGTGCAATTCCAGCTAGATTTATTTATTGGTGTTTACTTCTGCACAATGGCTAATCATGACCACAACATGGAGATAAAGTCAAAGTCAGTGAATCGTTTATACCCCGTGTTGCCTATTGTAGAGGACTCGCACCCCAAGCATCAGTGAATGGGACCTATTTAACCAGTGAAACAGAGCTTGTTTACCACAGTAAACAAGCACTGCTTCACATCCCGGGGTTCCCGCGGGGGTTCCAGCGAGATGCAGACGATACAAGAAACCGATTTGTGCCATCTTGAAACTATAAGTTCCCCTGTAGAAAAATGTCAGAATTTCGAGTTATCTCCCGTGATTTTTCACGCATCAAAGCACACGCGATCATATTTGGCATGTAATTGTCCCCGCAGCATCAGAAACCAAACCGTCCCCTACAGTAGTTCCTGCTATTTTTTTTTTATTTTTTTATGTTAGACGGTTTTCTCTATTGTGTCACTCCATAATATTATATCGTAATATTAATTATCCTTGTGTTTTCCAGGGTGTATGGGAATTTACACAGGTTTGGGAACTCATACACCCTGAGGCAAAGCCGAAGGGTGTATGAGTTCACAGACCGGTGTAAATTCCCATACACCCTAAAAAACACAAGGATAACGGATTTATTTCCAAGAAGTTTGGTGTACTTAATACTTTAACCTAAATTGTGGGAAAAACTGACAGAAAATTTGTACTTGGTAAGTTTCTTAATATAACCAGACAAATATGGATGTCATTGGAACTGGCTCAATGAGCCAGTTCCAATGACAGCCATATCTGTAATATATTATTACACATAAGTATTAAATTTCCTGATTTTTTATTTCTGCTCTAACATAACCGAGCAGAAGGTATGAATTAATAATTAACTAGAGCGATGTCACGCATGCAGCCGACTGTCCCAGGAATGGGAATGCTTGGACGCAAAATAATCGGAGCCATTTTATGTTAACAGTTTACCTAACGAATCTGCCATATCTGCACTCGTGATATACAAAATTTGCTATTCAAATTTTATTTTTTCATTTCTCTACTTCAAAACATACCTCCTGACCTATTAATGGAACAAACTTGATGAGCTTGTTCCAATAAGGAGTAATAAGCCATGGTTAGAAGTAAATAAAAAATGAAAAAATCTGATGTTTCAAAAAAATAATTTGTACTGTTGGCTTCAACTTGTGTTAGGTAAAGGATTAAAGATGCAGTACATAAAGCAATGTTGGACTATATGAGTCGATTTTCTTTTTTGCATGTATAATAACTCCCAATCCTTCAAAATGCATTTTGGGAATAATTGCCTAAGAAACACGTTTGTGTGTGTGTGTGTTTGTGTGTGTGGGGAGGGGAGGGGAGGGGGGGAAGGAGTTGTGGAACCAAAATTGAAACCTGGCCTGTATTACTAGCTGGAAAATACACATATCAACTTTGGCTGAAATCAAATAATCCAAACTGGAGTTATCAGTCGGAAACCAATTCTTTACAGACAGATGGATGGACCGACAGATGGACAGACGAAAGTCGTGACTGTAGTCCTGACTGTAAGTAGTCAGGCTAAAAAATGCATTTTGTACCAAATAAGAAATATTACTTGAATGGCCCTGGGTGAGGAGAAGGTGGGGTGGGGGAGAGTGGGGGTTGTTAGGGGAGTCCATTTTTTTTTCCATATGTGGTCGGTCTAAATCCTTTAGAATGCATTTTGAGCAGAGAAAAAAAAACTTAACTGGCACCATGGGGGTGGGGGTGGGGGATGAGTGGTGGTGTTTGTCTGGGTTTTTAACCACAAACTTTAACGAAAACTGTTAAAAAGCATTTTTGACGAAAGAAAAAAAGTGCCTAATTGGCTCCCGGGGGTGGATGTGTGTGTGTGTGTGTGGGGGGGGGGGGGGGGTTACGTGAGTTTAAAAAAAGGTTCCACATGTAGTGACTGTAAATAGTTCAAAATGCATATTCGAGGAAAGAAGAAAATGGAAGTGTCAATGACACTGTAGCTCAACTTGTAAAGACATGTACGTATATAATATGTGACACAGCAATGACAAACATCTAGGTAATGACCTGATAACAAAGGTACATATAAAGTATTGTAACGGTCTGTACATAAATACTGACCGTAGCCTGTAACAAATGTATAGGTAAAGTACTGTAAAAGTGGGTGACAGTCAGATGCTAAACTAGAAAAGAAATCTTTGAGTCCCAGAGTGGGTCTGACTGAACCCCAAAATATTTGTTCTCATAGCACAGTGATAACAAAGGCACCCCAAAACACACTCATTCCTGTCCCAAGGTGAAAACAAAGGTACCCAAGAAGTTTCGTGAAGGTCAGTTCATAAATATGAGCTGTATAGAAGTTGTGACAAAAAACTGATTGGACCCAATTTCGGTACAAAATGGCCACTGCCAGCCATCTTGAATATTGGACCGCACTCAGAAACACTCGTTCTCGTCCCAAGGTGATACCAAAGGTACCCAAGAAGTTTCGTGAAGATCGGTTGATAAATACAGCCTCTAGCCCGAGCCGTATTGACATGTGCACTTACATTGTATAAGTAGCACTAAATAAATCAAAATTCATCTAATTTGCATAATTTCTGTACGAGAAAAAAACTCGTACTGTATGTGATGTATTCCATTTTACTAAACATTCATACAAAAATGTATTCAAATCAGAACTTTCATACAGATGTTCTGTACAAAAGACTGATTGCACTAATTTTGGTACAAAGTGGCTGTGGTGGCCATCTTGAATTTCGGACCACACCCCCAAAACACTCGTTCTCATCCCACGATGATAATAAAGGTACCCAAGAAGTTTCGTAAAGATCGGTTCATAAATACGGCCTCTAACCTGAGCCGTTTAGAAATTGTGTACACAAAACTGTTTAGACAGAATTTCGGTACAAAATGGCCACTGGCAGCCATCTTGAATTTTGGATCGCACTCAAAAACACTCATTCTCGTCCCAAGGAGATAACAAAGGTACCCAAAAAGTTTCGTGAAGATCGGTTGATAAATACAGCCTCTAGCCCGAGCCGTATTGACATGTATACTTACTGTGTGTAAGTAGCACTGAAAAAATCAAAGTTCATCTAATTTGCATAATTTCTACACGGGAAAAAAAACCCGTATTATATGTGATGTATCCCATGGTACTAAACATTCACACATTTTTTTTTTCAAATCAGCGCTTTCATATGGAAGTTCTGTGCAAAAATCTGATTGCACCTAATTTTGTACAAAATGGCTGCCATCCGCCATCTTGAATTTTGGACCGCACCCCAAAACACTCGTTCTCGTCCCACGGTGATACCAAAGGTACCCAAGAAGTTTCGTAAATATCGGTTCATAAATACGGCCTCTTGCCCGAGCCGTATTGCTATTTGCACTTACAGTGCTGAAAGTAACACTAAATACATCAAAGTTAGTCTAATTTGCATAGTTTATGTACGAGAAAAAAAACCCGTACTATATGTGATGTATCCCATGGTACTAAACATTCATACACAAAATTATTCAAATCAGCGCTTTCATATGGAAGTTCTGCGCAAAAATCTGATTTCACCTAAGTCTGTACAAAATGGCCGCCAGCGGCCAACTTGAATTTCAGATCGGACCCCAAAACACTCGTTCTCGGTCCACGGTCATAACAAAGGTACCCAAGAAGTTTTGTAAAGATCGGTTCATAAATACGGCCTCTAGCCCGAGCTGTATTGAATTGTTGAAGGGCAGACGGACGACTGGCCATGGCATAAGCTCAAATTTGGCTTTGCCAAAGTTGAGCTAAATATGTCTAATTGGGAGGAGAGGGGGGAGGGGGGGGGTGTAACTTTTTGTCTGGATTTTTAACCACAAACTTTAACCAAAACTGTAAAAAAGCATTTTCGACAAAAGGAAAAAAAAGGTTCTGCATGTAGTGACGGTAAATAGTTCAAAATGCATATTGGAGAAAAGAATGGGAAAAAAGCCTAATTGGGGAGGGGGTGAGGGTGGGTGGGGTTAGGGGTGTTTGTCTGGGTTTTTAACCACAAACTTGGAGTCATCCTACCAAGCTACAATGAAATCCCTTCATAATTATGGCCTGTTGAATATTTTAAAGGTTTTCGGTCTTTGCGCCTCTGTTGCCGTCACAGTTGCCCAAAAGGGGACGTTCTCATCTAGACATTATATGAAGTCAACCCATCAAGTTACAATGAAATCCCTCGATAAATATGATCTGTAGACTGTGCTAAAGGTTTTCGGGCTTCGGGCCCCTGTTGCCGTCACAGTTGCCCAAAAGGGGACATTCTCATCTAGACATTATATGAAGTCAACCTATCAAGTTACAATGAAATCCCTCCATAAATATGACGTGTAGACTGTGCTAAAGGTTTTTGGGCTTCGGGCTCGGGCAGCCATCATGGTTGAATGATCGCAACCAAAAGGGGACATTCTCATCTGGGTATTATGTGGAGTCATCCTACGAAGTTACAGTGAAATCCCTTCAAAAATATGACCTGCAGACAATGCTGAAGGTGTTTGGGCACCTGTAGCCGTCACAGTTGCCCAATCACATCCAAAAGGGGACTTTCTCATGTAGACATTATATGAAGTCAACCTATCAAGTTACAATGAAATTCCTCCATAAATATGACCTGTAGACTGTGCTAAAGGTTTTCGGGCTTTGGGCTCGTGCAGTTGTGATGGTTGATAGATCACGCCCAAATGGTGAAATTCTCATGTAGACACCATACGGAGTCAACCTATCAAGTTACAATGAAATCCCTCCATAAATATGACCTGTGTAGACTGTGCTAAAGTTTTTCGGGTTTTGGGCTCGGGCAGTCGTGACGGTTGATAGATCACGCCCAAATGGGGAAATTCTCATATAGACATCATACAGAGTCATCGTATCAAGTTACAATGAAATCCCTCCATATTAAACATGACCTGCAGACTGTGCTAAAAGTTTTTTGGGTTTCGGGCATGGGCAGCCATCACGGTTGACAGATCATGCCCAAACGGGGACGTTCTCATCTAGGCATTATACAGAGGCATTCTAAGAAGTTGCAATGAAATCCCTTCATAAATACGACCTGTAGACTGTGCTAATGGTTTTCGGGTTTTTGGGCTCGGGCAGCCATACCGGTTGACCGATCACAACCAAAAAGGGACGTTCTCATATAGATATGACCTAAAACCTGCATATGAAATTTCGTGATGATCAGACAAGAACTACCAGGTATTGACTGTACTTGAAGGTTGAATACAAAAACTTTAACCACAAACTTTAACCAAAACTCCAATTGTCAACTAAACAGGCAAAAGAAAACAAACAAAAAAAAAAACCCACTTGAACCTTCAGTGAAATACTTTAACCACAAACTTTAACCAAAACTCCAAAAGTTAACAGACGGACAGACGGACAGACGGACGGACGGGATGGACAAAAGTCATTACTATAGCCCTCACTGTAAACAGTCGGGCTAAAAATGGATACTTTTTTAGCCATATACCCTGCTATTGTGAATTCTTGTTTTTACAACGTGGTTAACCACGGTGTAAAAAAAAGCTACTGTGGATTGCAAGTTACACCGTACCTGTCAGCCAATCAAAATGCAGTATTTTGTTGCATTTGAAAATAATATATAATATTACGTGGGAACAAAATAGGGAAAAATGTCTGGTGAAATACACAAATTAATATGAATTTGAATTAGCCAGTAACTCACGTTTTTTTTTCGCTTCTTTCTTGACAAAGGTCTTTCAACTTTATAAGTTGTGCCCAAAACGAATCTCCTTGAAATTGTGCGTTCAGGTCGAGGAAGTTGTTTTCCTTCAGATAGTTTCTTCCAGTTAATTTCTTTCTTTGAGACCGGAGTAACCGTTCTGCCAAGGCTCAAGTTTTATGAATGCTGATTTAAATGAATCCCATTTAAACGATAATGTTTCTATCGTCTGATGGGAGCTAGTGGGTTGTTTTATTTCAATTAAAACATGACATTGAGTAATGATTAGGAAAACAGCATCCACACCAAAGAATTTACCATTAGAAGTGGGCATTTTCATTCCATTTTCATCTTATTGCTCTAAACACACATCAGTGCATGTATTCCAAACTGTAAGCATCACACACTTTGTCGCCACAGTAAAAATAAACTTCTGTATTGTCCAGCCATTAAAAATTACACGTGCAGAGACTAGGGAAGGAGAGGTATTATCTGCCGCAAGGTCACGAAAATAAAACGTCAAGGTCACGAAGATAAAACGTTCCAAAGTTAAATGGAACCATTCAAACAATAACGTATCCAAAATATGTTTATAAAACAAAGAAATTTAATTTTTGCTTCAATCAAATCTCCGTCCAAATTTTATCATCAGGATTTAGTACATTCTTGGACTTTGAAGTTACCCCCATCAGTTTTTTTCTAACACACTGATAAGGTGATGTACTGGGATATAAAAACGAACATTTTAAATGAAAATGGAACCATTAAAATTAATTTTAACAAAATATATTTGATACCATTTTAAAGAGTATGTTTTGAAGTGTTTGATCATATGTCCGTCTATATGTAAAAAAAATGAAATTTGTGGCAAATGAAAGTTTTTCATTTTTCTCCCATAGATCTCTATAATAATTTAGATAGTCATCGTTACATCTTCACATCATAGTTAACAACTTCCTTCGAAACACTTGAGATGACATGCCCCCACCCCACCCCGCACACAAACACCCCCCCCCCCCCAAAAAAAAAAGATCAGCTTTTTGGACAAATCGTCCCAGTACGAAACTCGACTTGGGACAAAACGCCCATGCCGTGGTGATTTTGAGAGGAACTGCCCCTGCAACATTTCCAAGTATTGTCAGTAGTGGCTCTTTAAAATTATTTTTAAAGAATTTCAAGCTTATTGGACAATGGGGTGTGGGGGGGGGGGGTAAGATTTCCATTCGAAAAAACACGGAAAACTACCATACCCCTTCACACAAAATAAGCAAAAGCAGAATGCTAAAATGTAGGCTACAGATATATCGCGAACTGTAACGTTAATGCTAAAAAGCAGATTCCGTCTCTGGACGGCTATATGTGACGGGTGGGTCGATCCTAACAGGTATAAGCATCACTAATATACCATTTGGTCGTGTACATATGTAATATAAGACACCAGCGAACGTTCGAGGATTTCTTTCTGTTTGTCGTGTTTTTTTGATGATTATAATTATTCCTATATTTTGTGTTTATGTCTGACATGTTGAATTGCAGTTTTGAATATGTACACCTGGAACATAATTAAGCACCCCCTGTTTTTTTCGTTGTGTTAATAGAAACTGTCAGTACTTTCATGCTATCTTTAAGATGGCCAAAAGTGATTGTTTCCGGAAAGAATGGTCTATTGACAAATGAAAGACAACACAATGATGAAAATATGCAGTATTTTAATAGCGCTAATTACACATATCTGTCACTAATGTTTTTGGTGGAAAAATGTTCTCTCGACGAGTATAGTGCTGGAATGGTCCATGATGAACAGTGCGGGTAATTACTGACAGAAATGTAACTTGTAATCTCCTGAACACAATAGCAGTGTCTGATGTCAATAGCGAGTGTATCCACCACGTGCCCGGATGACAGCCTGAACTACCAGTGAGCCTTCTGATACGGTCCATGGGCAACTGCTGTCACTCCTCATGCAATGTAGCTTCCAAATCGGCCAAATTCTGTACATGCGGATCCCTTGCTTGCACACGGCGTTCAAGAATGTCCCAGTTGAATTACTAATGGATTAAAATCGGGGCTCATTTCATCGATCGAAATTCTCAGTCCCCTTTTGTGGTCACAACACTGAGAGAATGCATGCGTCCTATGAATAATATTAACGAGAAGAACGAATGGCTTTCTATTTGAACATTTTTGTGCAGGTTAGTGAATCAATTAGAAGAAATCTATTCTAAAATAGAATTGAACAATAACATGATTCTCGAAGGCGGTGGGCTCCATCACTGGACCGCCATCTGTGATTAGCAGCCCAGTAGTCGAGTCACAAATGGGTGTGTGGCTGCTAATCGCAGATGGAGGTCAATTACGCCTAATGCAGCCAAACAACACATGAGAAAGACATGTCATTATTATTATTATTATTATTATTATTATTATTATTATTATTATTATTATTAATACTTAGACACAATGAGAACGATTTTCGACCCTTTTGGATTTATATTATTTCGTGAAAATAATCAATGTGAAACACCATTTATTGAGCGATTTAAGGCAGAACACTTTATATTTATCTCAGTCAACACCAATGAACAATAACTCTAAGCTTTGTTAATGTCAATGTAAACAAATTTCCAGGAAGACCAGATGTCGCCATGCGCAGAACGTAAGTGCCAGCAAGCCGTTCCGCGGGCGCTAATGACTAAAAATAGCCATTAGCGACCGGCGACGCTTTACAATCTTTGTTGCAAGTTTATTATGCTCCCTTACATGTTGTGCAAATTAGTATTAACCCTTTAACTAACGTAACGGCTAAAACCGGCCAGCGCGATTCTCAAAAATCGCCAAATAATTCTCATTATTTTTTTCACTTTTTGTCTCAAAAACATAGGTTATGAACCCTCGTTGGAACGAGCTCGTCGAGCTCGTTCCAACGTGGGGTCATAACCTATGTTTTTAAGACAAAAAATGAAAAACATTAGTTATTCAAGAATTATTTTTGCAAGTGTCGTCTTCTTTTCAGGTTAGGTAAAGGGTTAACATGAAGTCCGCGCAAAATGAATTGATAATAATGTGCATTATTTCTTTTCACAAGCATTGATTATTATATTTATTTATATTTTTCTGCTGACAGGGATTACGGGTAAGTATCTATGTAAAAAAGATATACCATATAAACATTATACAATTATGAACTTTTGTGAAGGTGAATATGATGTGATATGAACCGACAATCATATATTGAACGAGGCGTTAGCCGAGGTCAATATAAGTTTTTTAGGTTCATATCACATCATATTTACCACCACAAAAGTCCATAACTGTGTTATTATATGCACCATCCTCAAAAAAGAACAATCTTCTATTTGTTAATTAAAAGTTCAATAATATAAACCAGAAATACTTTTATTTAACAAAATAAAATAGTTATCATCTGCAGAATAACATAAAAATAAACAATGCTTTAGACATTTCGTCCACTGAAATAGAACTGGAGAGGGGATTTCCGAAAGCTATATTTAGAAAGTTGATATTCACTGGAAAACCAGTGTACGTGGATTATTGAATTCCAGTCACGTGTATAAGATCCAGCCAATAAAAATGTGGTGATTTATAAAGTATATAATAATCGATATTATATCATGCAAAAAACGTAAACAAATGAAACAAATATTTGAATTCCAGGGCAAATTGGTTGGTTTATCGGTTTGGAATATATTCGGCTGTTCTCTTCTTGTCACAAACAAAACAAGTTATTTACCGCTGGAGATGGCGATTGGATTGACGACTGAGAGCCGAGTGGTGGTAAACGGCTGCTCATCGACAGTCAGTTCTCATAGCTGACATGAGATCTTCAATCCGAAGGACCGTGATGGCTTAGTGGTGAGAGCACTTAGCTTCAAACCGAAAGGTCGAAGGTTCGATCTTGACTAGTGGTAGATGCGTTATGTCACTGCGCAAGACACGTAATCCCGATTGTCCGTGAGTGGGTACGGTGGCGTCGTGTACTGAGGCACACCGCACGTGTGTGGCACATTTGCCTCCTCTGTCACCAACATAAAAATCATTTGGGGCCAATACTGTAAAATGTTTACAATCTTTTTTTCTAGAATGCATTATCAACCTGTAAATACACAGAACGACACGCGCTTGTGAGAGGGTTAATCGATATGGCACAGGTGCCATATCTATTAACCCGTTCACACGAGCTTGTCGTCCTGTGTTTATTACACGCCTTCACGTCTATAAAAAAAACAATTATTACAAGGAAACTCAGCAATTCATTTGACAGCTATCAACAACAAGAACACATTTTATCGCCAACCACATTTGCGTACTCATACCCTTCTTCTTCTGGGTATTCATTATCCCATTCAAATATCGACTTTATTTTTCCTTCGCTATTTTCGTCCACATTAAACTATCCTTCAATTTTAGACATTTTATTTAGTTATTTCGCAATCGGCTCAGTTTCGGGTGATCAAACATCTGCTCAAAGATTTCCGTCCGGCACATCCGTGCGGAAAAGATTTTCATTTTCCGCACGATTTAATGTCGCTGTAGATGGTGATTTCATAGAACAGGCAATGACAGGAATGAATCCAAGCTCTCATGCCATCAGCATAATTCTGTTCTGAAAACAACACTTTTGTAGGCTGTTTGTCTACCCACTTTTCTCGGAGTTTGCGCCCAAACTATAATTGATGTAATGTGATGTGATATTGTTTGACTCACAAAGATATATATATATTATTTCTTGTTCCTGTTATAGATATACCAATCATCAAGTATTTAATTCAACTTTATACATTCGAGATATCAACACAATTAGAGGGACTACGTGGTGTGATCCTAAAACTACGTTTCTGTTGAGTCTGCATTCCTAACTTTAATGTCTCCAAAAATTCGGTCAAATCAATTCTCGCCTGAGCAATATTTGTAGCGTTGATTCAAAGAAATGAATGTTTGTTGTATTTTTTTTTTTTTTTTTTTTTTTTTTGATTCAGCCGTGTAGAATATATCAATTGGTCGGAAAAGTCGGAATGAATCAGTATTCCTTTGAAGCACGTGACAATGCAAAAATTCATTTCAGTCATATGTAGTGATCCGACACCATGCGATCTGGGTGTTGAAAGTGTTGTTAAACCCCAATAAATAAACAAACAAACATTTGTACCGATAGACAGAAAGTAGAATTCAGAAAATTTAAAAACAACAACATGGTGTTGTGCCCCATGGTTACGTCTGGATTATCTGACTTTACCTCAGTCGTAAACCGCTTACCAATTCTAAATTCTGGCCCACACCCTCCTGTCTTTAAACCCCGTGCCATTAAATGAACCTAACGGTACCGTACAGCCACTAACCCTGAATAGTAACTAATGCTTTCGTCCCACAGTTAATGTCTGGAAGAAAATTTTTCCGTTCTGGTTTCAGTTCAGTATTAATAAATTAAGGGTTTGTGCCTGTATGGCGAGACATTTATGTATTTATTTACTGATGATTAAGGTCACATACTTATGCACAGTGGCTAATCGTGACCGTGACAGTTTTACTGGTGGAGGAAGCCGGAGTACCCGGAGAGAACCACCGAGCATCTGAGAAACTGTCAGATCCCCAGCATTCTATCTCTGTGCAAGCTCCGCTCAACCACGGTTACGGCGGTTGAAAACATGTGCACCATCGACGCGCAGTACGCCTTTGTACACTGCGTCATCGTGCCCCCATGTAGGCAACCTGGATAAAGTGCCTTGCCCTAGGACACAACGTGGGCGGTCACGGACGGAGATCGAACTCGGGACCTCTAGAATAGAAGTCCAACAGTCTACCACTGAGCCACCGCGATCCCCATGGCGAGACATCACATACCAAACAGTTGGCAGTGATGAATAATAAACGCACATGTATAGTTAGAAGAGAGAGTGTAAATATGCTTCGTTAAAGTTTGTATTAAAATAAAAAACAGGTTAACCCTTTACCCAACGAATCGCCCGCATCCGCCCGCGTAATATGCAAACTCAGCAGCTTAAAAAAAAATATTTTTCGAAAAATTTCAACAAAACCATATCATGTGACCCCTCTTTGGAACGAGCTCGTTGAGCTCGTTCCAAAGAGGGGTCACATGATATGGTTTTGTTGAAATTTTTTGAAAAAATTTAAAAAATGATGTTTAAAATAATAAATTTTGAAATCGTCTTCGATGGGTAAAGGGTTAAGATATGAATGGCCTATCAATGCTGTTTTTCAAGCAAACTTGTGAGGTCGGGAATATAGTTCATTCAAAACTTTATTCCACGTTTATTTGAACAAAAGAAGCCGTGTTTAAATATGGAATTCGTATCTTGAATCTTAATTCTGGAACTGAAATAAAGTAGATGAGAAAGCGTGTCTGACAATTGAACACGAATTTGTCGAATTTTGAAGTAACGCCTCTATTGTCATTGACGGACACAAAGTTCTGATTTGTGAATGGCGACTTAAATTAAACTGTATACCATTCTCTGAAATATAAAATTAAAAACCATCAAACTGATCGACTTAAGTATAATGTCGGAACAACTCGTTTCTATTCGGGAACGCGTTATTACTGTCTTAGTTTTAAGTACAATAAAACAATAAAATGTACCGTTTCAATAAACTTGTGAATAGACAAATCGATATAACACGAGTGCCAGTGCGGAAGGATAAAACGAGAGGTCACAGGCCTCTAGTGTAGCCTCTCGTTTTATCCCTTCGTGATGGCACAAATGTCATATCGATTAATTCATTCACCCGCGTGTGTCGTTCTGTGTTTATTACACGCCCTTACGTCTATAAAGGCAATTATTAGACGGATACTCAACAATTCATTTGACCACCCGTCCCCTGTGTTCCCCAGTAGCTCATCTACTGTGTGCCAGTAGGCACATAGAACACATTGAAACTCAAGGCACGATCCATCAAAACTAAATTTGCGAGGGGAACCCATGTTATTGTTTTAGCTATCGCGAGCGATACAAGATATAATTACGGTGCACGATTTGTAGAAAATTCCGGTGAAATTTCGCTTCTATTTAAAAATAGTCATCAACGATTTCTGTTCGGCACATGTGTGCGGAACGGATTTTCATTTTTCCGCATAGATTAGTGTTGCTGCAGATGGGTATTTCATAGAACAGGCGTGTAATAAAATAGTGTATTGGATTCTAACATTATTATAAATTAACCATAACGTGGTTGATGGTAGCCTGTGGTGGAAACGATTGAATTTACTTGTGAAACGCACTTTGAAATGTGCTTTTGGTTGCCTTTAATCAGGCGTCCGACTCCACACTCAGACGATAAAAGTCACTTATTATTAATATCACGACATGGGCCAGTTATGCGTGCTTTCCACTTTATCTTATATAGTACGTGGAGCTATGGCACAATTATTTCTCACCTACTGCGGAAAACACGATTTATATGATGAGTGTGGATAAGATCGGTTTCCAGCTGAGGCAGACTGAATGTGACTAAATAGCTAAAACCAAATATATTAAATAATAAATTCGATTGCATTAATAATATGTTTCATTTCCTGAATAGAAGACGGCTTTTCAAGTTGAATGATGGTGAAAAGCGAAGTACAACACATATGATGTTCAAAATCGCGATAAAGTTTCAAGATATATTCACGGGCGGCTCAAAATAATTTTTGTCATCGCATTTTTAGCTCAACTTGACAACATCAAGGATGAGCTATTGGGATGAGTTGCGATCCGTCGTCCATCCGTACGTCCATATGTATGTACGTACGTACGTCCGTCCGTCCGTCCGTCCACAATTCCTTTAGCATACCCTACAGGCTGCAGTTCTCACCCGATCAGTTCGAATTTCATATGTGGCTTTGGGATAATGTTTAGATGGAAGCTATGAATTTCTTTCGAATATCGCCAAAAAAACATGGCCGCCAGTGGCCATCTTGGATTTGGATATAAATTGTTCAGCAATTCATTTAGCACACCCCATAGGCCGCAGCTCTCTCCCGATCAGTACCAAATTTCACATGTAGCTTTGGAGTGATGTCTAAATGATTCCATTAGCACACCCCTCAGGCCGCATCTCTTACCCGATCTTTTTCAAAGTTCATGTAGCTTTGGTATGATGTCTAGATGGGACTATCGAATAATTCTGTATTTTGTTGAAAAACATGGCCGCCAGGCGGCATCTCTAATCTGATCTTTTTTGAATTTCAGCCATCAAATTTTTCTGAATTTCGTTTAAAAATATGGCCGCCAGCAGTCATCTTGGATTTGGCAGCTGAATTGTCAAAAATTCCATTAGCACAGGCCGCATCTCTCACCCAATCTTTTTCAAATTTCATATGTAGTTTTGGTGTGATGTCTAGATGGGAGTTATCAAATGTTTCTGAATTTCGTTGAAAAACGTCGCCTTTTGTGGCCATTTGGTTTGGCATATAAATTGTCAACAATCCTATTAGCACACCTACAAGCCACATCCCTCACTCCATCTTTTTCGAAATGTATCTGCAGCTTTGGTGTGCTGTCTAGATGGGAGCTATATAATTTTTCTGAATTTTGTTGAAAAACATGGTCGGCAGCGGCCATCTTCGATTTGGCATATAAATTGTCGAAATTTCCATTAGTAGACTATACAGGCCGCACCTTTCAGAAGATTTTTTTTCAAATTTTATATGTAACTTTGGTATGCTGTCTGGATCAGATTTGTCTGCATTCGGTTGCAAAAGATGACCGCAACCGGCCATCTTGGATTTGACCTATAAATTGTCAGCAATTCCATTAGTACGCCCTATCCCAACCCCTCATCCGATTTTTTTTTAGATTTTACGCGTAGCTTTGGTGTGATGTCTTTTCTACAGAAACTTGAGTGAATGATTTGGCATTACTAGGTCTTTCTATTTAGTTTAGTCGATTCTTGGACAAGTTGAGCTGCAGTGCCATTGACACTTTCATTGAAACTTTTGTTGATTCGCAAAAAATGCGCAACAATGCGTTTCTACTAGTATGTTGCCCATTTTCGAATTCAACGATCGGTCGATTAAGACATGGGTTCATCAAATATAAAGTTTATAGGACAACAGTTGGTTTTACACACGATTAATATCGCCAATTTAATTTTCAGTATTTTTTTCATTTTTGTCCCAAAAATATAGGTTATGACCCATCCTTGGAACGAGCTCGACGAGCTCGTTCCAAAGAGGGGTCATAACCTACGTTTTCGATTGCGAACACTTCTAGCTTAATGTTTTGACACACAGTAAATGGCTGGATCTACCTTATTCAAGGCACAATACGATCATTTAAAAACATAGTATGTGAAGATCACGGAAAAATATTCGTGTTGAGAACCAACTACAAGGCAAGAGCGTGGAATATGAGATCCCCCCCCCCCCCCCCCAACACCAATCCGATCTGGGTTTCATTGTAGATTTACGAAATATGTTCCATATGCGCTTCAATTATCTAATCGTCAAATTTAAACAGATAAAAGCAGACTTCTCTGCAATGGAACTATACAATTATTGTACATGTTTGTGGTTTGTTTGATGTATTGGGGTTTAACAACACTTTCAGCAGCCATGGACACTTCCTGTCGAACAGATTTACGGGAAGCCGGAGTTCATGGAGAGAACCACCGAGTAACGGTGAGCGACTATCAAACTCCGCGATGTACTAACTCTGCACAAGCGGGGTCAGCAGCGGTTGATTGCAATTGCTGCATCGACGTACACCTCAGTACACGGCGTCATCGAGCCCTTGCGTGGGAAGTCGAGATTAAGTGTTTTGTCCAAGGATACCGCTGCTCAGGACCGAACTAGCGACATTTCGGTTTGAAGTTCAATAACTACTGAGCCACCGCGTACCTACTGATTGTACATACATAATTACACTTCAGAAAGTCTTCTTCTCTTATGGCTGCCTAGCAAATCATCGCTTGGGCAGCAATATAAGTCAGTGGATGGTGAAAATATAGAATAAATAGGAACTTGGGTAGGTAATCAGATTTAAACCAAGAGTAGGATAAGGGTTTTAACCATGAGGCTCTGCCGAGTGGTTAAAACCCTTATTCTACGAGTGGTTTAAATCTGATTTCCGCCCCTAGTACTTATTTGTTTTATTTATACCATGTTCTTAATAAATTATCGACTTCGTCACTTAAAATGGAGAAAAAAACGATACTTTCTATCGCAAAACACCTCTAGTGCGAACACATGGGTTTGTGTTGTTTCCATCTTCGCAGTACTACTGACTTACGTGAATGCTTGATTGACAGCGTGACATATCGTCAAAGTTGATTGAATTTACCTTGCTTTCTCAGTCAAATTATTATTAACAATTCTTAAATTTTATTTTGAATATTTAATTGTACGTATTTTAAACTTAATAAGTTATTGCACGTAGTAGATAGTACCGCAAAACGTCGTATATTTGAATAAAACACCGCGAAGTGGACTACTATAGGTGTAAGTGTTTGTAATGGAATTCCAGCTGAAAACGTTTTAACCACAGTAGAAGCTTTATATCGGTAGTGGGGTTAAAAGCTAACATTCAACATACCGGCTTTTCACGGGGAGTAACATTGGGGGCATAGAATAAATGTTTTTTTCGTGGAATATTTTCCAAATCTGCTTCATCAAATATAGTCATGGCTGCTGTGAAGCAGCCATGACTAGATTTAATGGAAAATTCGTGTAAATTTAATTAAACAAATCATTTGCCCAAAAGTCCATTCATTTCAATGGGCCCAATTTATACGTATTTCAGTAACAAGAGATTTTGTGTCCAGGGCAGGAATATCCGTCAGCAGCATGCAAAGAGTTAATTGGCAGTTGATAAAAAGAATCTTCATCGTTGCTCTTGTCCTAATTGACCATACTCGTTATGTAACTCCCCCTATAAACTTGTGATTTCGTGAGGATTCATTATTTCCTCGATCAAAAGTGAGTTAGTACCACAATTAAGATAATCTAAACTATACGACTCGAGAGATCGGTCGCCGTTGGTGATAAAATTAGTTTAAACAGTTTTGTGACAAAACAAATCATACGACGTACATACATAAACAAATAATCATGATTACAAATTATGAGTATACATGGAAAGCGTGGTTTCGACAAAGGGCTAAATAGCTTTTATGGGTCGCCTCCATATAGGATATCAATTACACGAAATTAGACTGAGGCGAGACGTGTAAGTAAATGTCCGATCATGTGATCGAAGACATAATTACTATAGAAACTGTTAAGTTTTGACAATGACTTTTAACAATGGCTTTGACCACCCGACAACAAACCCCCATACTGGAGTCTCAAGTGCAGTAAGTATATATATTCATATATATGCGTATACATATACACGCATATACACACATAAACACGTGCGTACACACATGCACATACATATATATATGCACACATACATATGCACAGCGCGCACACATACACATATGTACACACATTCATATATATCAATATAACGTATTCGTACATATACATACATATATACACGTGCATAAACATGCACATATGTAATCACATGCTTGATCAAAGCGTCGACTAAGTATAATAAATTAGTGAACTTTATCGAAAACTAGTCGTTTTTCCTGATGAATGAGATCAGGAATACCGTGTAGAAGCATGTCTGCGTCTGTGCTGAACGGCAGATGGTCCGGGTAACTGCTCTGGTTGTTTCAAATAATGGACACTGCATTAGAAAGTGTTCAGCATTTTCGATATTGAAGCAACGGATCAACGACAAAATGGTGCGTGTGACAGATAATTGTTGAACAGGTCTAAGTTCAGATTGCGACAACGACGGCGGGGACAAAATTAGATGAATTGCTAATTTTCATCTTGCTGCAATGTTTCCCATGGCATCCACGGAATTATGACGTCACGTGGATATCACCCACGGAAGATTTATTATGGAGGAGTACAGAGTTATTCAGACTTCTCGGTGCAGCCACATTTCCTTTCTGACATGTCTTGACCCATTATTTTACCATAAGTGTCTCGGGGCAATACATTTGTTATGCAGATTGTACTCCTGTCAGCCGGTTCCGCGAACAGACATAAAGTTATTCATTCAAGGTTTCTGGAATATTTACTTATTCATATCATTTTGAATGAGAGTAAGTCTTGCCCTATTGTGCCTGCCTGATATGTTTACTATCGGGACCATTAGCTTGAAACTGTTTCTTTGAGTCTGATTCACATATTTTGATAAGGTGATTTATCACCAGAGAGTTATCATACAGGAAGGAAACAAAACCGGCTGATCTCTTTGTTTACTGGAGCCATTATCATTTCCAATGAAACATTATTATCATTTTCACGAAAAAGCGGTGATCTGTTTTTAACACTTTCAAGTGGAAGATTCATACGAGAGCGAAATTGCATCGTGTTATGAAAAACTCCGCTGGACCAAACATATACAAATAAGTCATTAGAGAAAATTAAATTATTGGTATTTAAGCGTAAGTTGAAATAGAGTGAATACAATATATAAAAAATGACAGCCAATATGTGACAGGTTCAGAGAGGTGTATACCATTTTTTGTTACGTCACTCCATTGTCGTTCTGATCCGATTTAAAGGTCCACTGACACGCATAATTCTGGAAAAGGAAACTTTGTTCAACCCAAAACTAAAAAAGGAGAATATAAAAGATCGGAACCTGTTCTTTGTTGTTAGCGAAATTGTTTTATTAAAGTCTGTTTTATATTTTTAGGGACATTTCTTGTAACTAACCCATTACCACTAGCTTTTTCTGTTGCTGCAAGGACGTTTGGACAAAAAACCGCTTCCTCAACCAAACATATTATATATTACAAATACTGCACGGCTTGGAGTTTATTATACCCAAATAGTGTGTCATCAAGGAAGAATAGTCCACGCGTGGAATAGTTTTCTTCGCGGACCACTATCTCTGGATAGTCAACGACATTTCGCGCAATGATTATTATATTATATGGAACAAACCCGTGACAAATATTGCTACGGATCAGAATTCTCATCCTACGTACACTGCGTATTTCAAGTACCTTGCCGAAAACAGGCATTTTCATTCTGGAACTACTCGCGAACAGGGACGTGGCTACAGGTTTCCGATTGGGGGAGGGGGAGGTGGTGTATGGTAGTGAATTTCAAACTAAGGTGAGGGACCGGGAGGGGAATCCCCCTTCTGGTCCCTCCCCGTAGTTGGAAATTCACTACCGAGAAAGATTTTGAAAACTAAGCCATGAAAGGGGGCATAAAATTGATTCTAGTAACTAAAATGCCAACCCATTTATGAAAGAATTATCCGGTTATTATTATTTGGTATGCTTCTGGGAATTGAATATGTGCTAAACAAATGCTCAAGCTGGGAACTTTGAGCAATCCACACTGTCCTAACATTAAATCAGATCTTATGTAGGAATGATCAATTTTCGATGTTTCATCATTTGGTAACTGTGAATGATAGAATTACCTCAGCATAACGATTTTACATGATGTGATTTTCTTGAAGTGTATTTGGATGATTTTTTTTTTATTCCGATAAGTAAACGTGCTATAGAAATCCCGTACCGATTGGCATCATGCATACTTATGAAGCTCGATATTGCGTACATTGTAGTTGTAAATAGTAACAGTTAGAATTTTTGCCGATTTTAAACCGAGTTGGGATTTTGGGAAGTAAAGGAGACGTCAACATCGCCAAAGAGGGTCTAAAACCCAGATAGATGGAATTTCCATGTACTCATGACTTGCCATCGGAATTTCCAACTGAAGAAAATTTTGACCAGGATTTGGGGGTCACCCTCCGTGTCGCCACGTCCCTGCTCGCGAAACAAAATCTCGGCAGTGGATCGTCCGAGAATATTCCAAGGAAAGTGAAAAGTTCACCGGAATAGAAGATGGTTATTTTTTAATCTCGCGATGGGCAAAGCTATCAAAATAGTATAATACCACTCATCCAATCCGAGGAAGGGAACGTTACATGCGATATAATGTAGCGTGTATTGAGTAACTCGACACTCTCTCCAGTGACAGCTAATGCTCATCCGTTACAATCACAAGTACGATGGAAACCAGTACAGAACAGTGAACATGCTTATTGCAACCACAAACTTCGAATGGATTTGTAAGTACACCCTGTCCCCACAAACACACCGAGCTTGTACTGTTATTTGGCTATGGGAAGAAAATGATTGCGCAAAATGAATTCGAACAACTTTTGCGCGACTCAAACGAGCCTTCATGCAATATCCAATGATTTTTATATGCTGCAAATGATGGACTTTACTTTAATGCGCTGATAACTATTCGTTCAAACTATTTCACATTTATATGGCTTTTCTTTCTTTTCATGTTGCGTGCAGATGGTGAGTAATTTTTAAGAATTACTTTCTAAATGTTCAGTTTATTTGTTTATATTTTAAGTTTGCTTGTGATGTACATGTACACCCACAGTACGGCCGCTGTGGACTGACCACATTCGACGGGTGGGCAATATTCCCACGTACCAAATAATATTTGATTCCAGCACTAAATATAGGAATAATCATCTAAAATTTAATTAATCAAGCAATGGTGCTTTATTAAATAAACTTTTGTTGATGTTGATTTTTATTACTTGGTAAACGCATGCGTGGACATCACTGCCCACGTGTATTACGACCAGTCCACTGAGGCTGTACTGCTAGGCGTAAATCTGTCAGTAGCAAATAAAGCTCTGTCGAACTATTCGTTTGTGTGTCTCCGTATTTCCTCAAAATTAAGCAGTTGCCAAAAAAACTGTATTTCCAAAGTTTTCATCTAAGGCATATCATATTACCCCATTGGGACGAGCTCATCAAGCTCGTTCCATTGAGGCGTCACTTGATATGGTTTTGTTGAAATCTTTGGAATTGTTTTTTTTTAAATTACTAAAATAAAAAATTATATCGGATGCGTTTGGACAGAGGGTTAAATTATAGTGTCCAGGATAATTATTTGTGGCATCGAGAATTGGTTCATCGGTAAGAATTATTTGCAGATTAGTAGACTTTGCATATAGACTCTCTCCAATAGATTGCGACAACGCAAACTCTCACGCAATGCGCTTGGTTCTGACTGAATCTGAATATGTTCGAAATCATAAAGGAGTGATACACGTCTGGTGATACCAGCACTTTGATACAACCTCGAAAGATGCATCCACGACAAGGACGGGTTCAAATCGAACGCGGATCTATTCTCGGGGAACCTGCTCTAATTGGAAGGTGCTATTAGAAGTTGGCCACTTCGCATCTAAAAATAAAGAGTTCATGCCATATCATGCAACAATTTAACTGGTGCAGAGACAAAGCCTGGGGTTTTGCCATGCAGGCTTGTAGGTAGTCATTTTGTTTGCTCTAAGCACTCCCATAAAAGACTTGTTTTTTTCTTTCTCAGGAAGTCAGCATATATTCTAAGTAGCTTCCATCCGCGTCTCTTTCTTTTATGTTATTTATGTTTGTAGACTTTGCATCCCAAAGCTTTTTGTTCTAAATTGCTCTTTGTACTTTGATACGTTAAAGCTGATGTAAATCACGTGAGTTTTGAATTAATTGGGCAACATTCTACAAAACGTAACAGAAATGTTTGTGTAACATCTGTCGTGAGTCTTTTTTCAAATTAGAACAGAAAGGAGATATACAATATTCCCAATGAAATTGTTTTTTTTTTCATTTGTCAAAACAATCTCAACCCAACATATATAGAATGTGGTATTGAGTCTGAACTGATAAACGGAGAGTCTTGAATTTCCACGAAAAGCACAACAACATGAGACAAATATTCTTCCATTACCGCTGTGTGCTCAACAGCAATCTTGTTTTGAAAGCCATATTGTCTTATTGTGTGCTCCCATTTCAGTTCAGGCTAAAGAGAAGTACAGGATTTGATTATAGGGTGACGGGCAGACCTGGTGGCCACTTTACAAAATATTCCTGGAATGAGTATTTTCTATTTGATAATTAAAAGTTTTTCAGCTTGCGGTCGTGGCTGCGGCTTCGGCTGTGGCTGTGGCTGCAGCTTCGGAGCTAAATTGAAAGATGGTTTTGCTGCGAGAAAACGAGTGTTGTGGAATTTTACCCCAAAAATTCGAAACCTAAGTTAAGAAAAATTGCCAAGCAAAATTTCAGTTGATGGGCATTAGGGTGTAACCCGGATACCTGTCATCAGAAGCCAGACTTATGCTTTTGAAAACATGTAATAAATATACAGAATATACCCATAGTAGCTTACACTCTAAATCGGTCGGGTTAAAAATCAACCCAAATCGACTGGGTTGAGCGAATATGAACCCAAATTGGGTTCATATTCACTTAACCCAGTCGATTTGGGTTGATTTTTAACCCAACCGATTTAGAGTGTAGTGTACCAAATGCTCACAACGAGTGGTGAAGTGGTGTTAACAGCCAGCCTTTGGCGCGCGGTTAACACCACTTCACCACGAGTGGTGAATATTTGATACACCAAGCTACTTTGGGTATATTTTATTTATACCATGATCGTCAGATTAATAAGAGTTTAAATGTTGAATAAATCAATATTCACACGTGCGATTCTGTTTTTGTTTACACGAGCACCGGTGGACGGTACTTCCGCTGGCAATTTTGCCGCCGAGACGAAATAGAAAACGAAACGCGCAAATTACGGGGCCTTTTGTCATTTTAATAACATAATAACATACAATTTGGAGTTATGGATGTTTTAATAACATGAGACAACGTATATTTGTTAATGTTTGGTTTCTAATGAGGTAAACTTATTTAAAAACGTAATAAATAATTGCCGTTTCCAGTTCACGCTTAATTTAGACAAATTTGCATTCAAGGCGAGGTCACCAAAGTTCATCTGGGATGTAGTCCCACTGAAAGTGTAAATTTTAACTATTGAAATCCCATTGCTGGCGTCTTCACCACGGTTGGTGTGTAAAGCTAAAATTTATGTCATAGACTTTTTAATATATAGTAGAATAGGGAATCATGGTATAAATACCGTTTTGTTGATTATAACAGCATTTGATGTGGTAAGAGACTATTTGTTTTAGAAATAAATGTTGACAAGAACACTTATATGACACCAGGAGGTTCTATTTAAAGACTTTATTTGGGTTTCATCAGGGGAATCTGAATCAGACCCTTTCAACACATTCACCTCTGACGCTGCCAGACCATTTAGACCAATAGCAATTTGCTTCAGACATCCATTAGGTAAGGATCGTTGGAATATATTAACAAATATATCCTGTCTATTGGTACAAAATACCGTAATGGGTGCATCAAATTACACATTCATAACTAGGTTTGTTAATTCGTCCCTTTGCTTCGCAACTTCTGGTATGTTTGTGTCTTTGTACTAACAAACTATATGCATTTTTAAACATACGTCTACTTCGCTAACCAAGTAAACTGCAAAAAAATATGTACTCCCTCCCCTCACCTCTCATTGTGTTATTTGCAGATTTCTAACACCGTTCTTCATATTTTAAAAGCAAACCTGTTCATTTCGACTTTTCCAATAATGACATTAGATTGATTTGGACCCATCCTGGAGTTCCACTTTGAAATATGGAAAATCAAAATCATTTTGCTTTCTCAATTCTGCATTTTTTATGATGGAACAGGGAACCGAGGCAGCAAACATTTTTGACCAGGAAGTATAATATAAATGCAACACATATACATTTAACCCTTTACCCATGCAGACAACATGAAAATTTATTTTTTGAAATATTATTTTTTTTCAAATGTTTCTGAAAAGTTCAACAAAACCATATCACGTGACCCCTCAATGGAACGAGCTCGATGAGCTCGTTCCAATGAGGGGGCCACATGATATGGTTTTGCTGAATGTTTTGAATTCTTTTCAACTGCTGAATCTGTATATTAGGGGGCGGATGTGGCCGATTCGTTAGGTAACGGGTTAAAGGACTCTGTGTTTAAGAATAGATAAATACTCCGTCTTGCTGAATAAAATTTGCACATGCCGATCAAATAAATACAGAACTTGTCTCTTGGCTGATGACAACAAGGCTAAAGGTACTGTTAGCAGGCTGCCTATACTCTATAGTATATAATTAATACCGGCGCTCAAATATTGAATGCAGAATGCACTATCCTCTCCGCAACTCGCACAGTTCTGAATAATATTAAAACGTTAATCTTGTTTCAAGTGCAAAGCGTAATATTATATAGATTTTTATGTCCTAGTCGCCCCGAAGACTAGTAATTTTCATCCAGTAGCTGCAATAGTCCGATAAATTCTGTGCAGCACGCATTCATTATGCTCTCAAAAATGACTTCTTTGAACACAAAATGAGTTGCGCTTATATTTTTGATTCTATTTACGATAACCCCCTAGAGGTTCAAAGGGTAGATTTACTTTACTTATTTATGTCCCATGTACTATTTTTATATTGGTGTAGGAGGTAAACATTTATAAATAATTTACTTCCGATTTCAGTATCGAATCAAAACATTGGCCTATAACCCTTTACCTAACGTAACGGCCAAAACCGGCCAGCGCTATTCTCAAAAATCGCCAATTAATTTTCATTATTTTTTCATTTTTTGTCTCAAAAACATAGGTTATGACCCCTCGTTGGAACGAGCTCGTCGAGCTCGTTCCAACGAGGGGTCATAACCCATGTTTTTGAGACAAAAAATGAAAAAAAATAGTTATTCAACAATTATTTTTGCAACTGTCGTCTGCTTTTCATGTTAGGTAAAGGGTTAATTTGTAAACTCAGACATAGCAGAGCAGTAGATGGGATTAGGGTTCAGGTGACATTTTCACCTATTGAGAACATTGCTACATATGTAGAGGCTACTCTTTCCGATCAGCTTGCAGAAAATGTAAACTTGACGACCTATTCTTTTACAAGAGTTACCAGATACCATATAAATGACAATTTTTTTTCTGCTTGATTGACAGGGGCTTGGCTAGATGGTATTGGTGCTCGATCGAGTGTATTCCAGCTGATTTCCAACTGTACCCCCATCCCTCTTCCGAACATCCAACTTTCTAGAAAACCACTTGCAATTATCCTTGAGTGATAATTTGTCAACTGCTATCTGAGTTCCCAACTGATGAAAGACATCCGAATACACCCTCTCCCCTTGAGTTGGAAATATATCCCCGTTGTCTTCTGGAGTTGGAAATCGTTTCTTGGGTGCAGCAAGGCGCCATCTGCAACAGTTACAAAATTACACTGCCCCCCCCCCCCTCAAATTGGGAAAATTAAAGCACTAGAGGGTCCCAGATTCACTCTGAGGGCACTAAATTTTCAAAACTTTCTCGGGGGAGTCTCCCCACCCGAACCTCCACCAACGGGACCGGGTACCACAGGCCTAAAGTAGTGGGTGGGCATGGCCTTTCCATTGGTGAGGCTTCGACCAAGCCCCCACCAATGGGTGGGCCATACCATACCAATGGGAGGGTCTAGGGCCTTCGGATATCTATGTGGCACCCTAAAAACAATTATGGCCCACCTCAACAGGAAATCCTAGCTACGCCCCTAAATGTTGCAGATGGGGCCTTGTTGTAATGAACCCAAGAGAGGAACTATTGACGCCAGTTGAAAATTATCACGAAATATGGTTAACATTACTAAATACCTGTTAGAAACAGTTACAACCACAGATAATAAAACATGAAATCTATTACACCAGTAGGACTGGCCATATGGTCCGCCTGGAAAATTCTCGGTGGCCCCCCTATTCGGTTCCCCACGGTCCCCTAAAATCTGATTTAGCCCAACATTTGTTGGTACATGAAATTTCGAGAAAATGACCAATAGGTGAGATGGATCCGATTGTAAAGAATGCCGGTATATCGAAGATATTCTCTGTGTGGAATGCTATTGGCAGTCCACATAAAGGATACTTCCATATACCAGCAGTCTAGCCTGCCATTGAGCACTCAAATGAAAGGAAAATTCTCAAAAATCGCCAATTAATTTTCATTATTATTTCATTTTTTGTCTCAAAAACATAGGTTATGACCCCTCGTTGGAACGAGCTCGTTCCAATGAGTGGTCATAACCTATGTTTTTGAGACAAAAAATGAAAAAGATTAGTTATTCGAGAATGTTTTTTGCAAGTGTCGTCTGCTTTGCATGTTAGGTAAAGGGATAATGAAGATGATTTTCATTATTATTTCATTTTTTGTCTCAAAAACATAGGTTATGACCCCTCGTTGGAACGAGCTCGTTCCAATGAGGGGTCATAACCTATGTTTTTGAGACAAAAAATGAAAAAGATTAGTTATTCGAGAATGTTTTTTGCAAGTGTCGTCTGCTTTTCATGTTAGGTAAAGGGATAATGAAGATGATGCAAAATGCCATCGAAATCTTTATGTTACCTGTCATTTATCGGTCAGATGTATGGAAGCCGCGTTCGTTCATAATTTCCTCCGGGTCTGGGACCCCCTTGGTGCATTTTGTGTTCTTGGTCTAGTTCGCCCCTGGTCAACTACCCAAAGGCATGAAATTTCCAAATGTTGGTAGTATGATGCCTAAAATTTCTAACTATTGATATCTCTGGCCGGGATTGGAGGGGAAATGAGGGTTAGCCCCCACCCATCCCACACCCGTTGATAAACAGGTTGTTACAATACTCTGTATTTTTGGAAACCTATACCTTTTCATATAAGTAAAATCGATTAGACGAAATACTGTATTGACGGTACAATACTCTACACACGGGCGAAATGAGAACGATAGCTTTTGAACCTCGCAAAAGTAATTAAATATTTCAATTTTTAAACATGTTGACGTCACTGCTTTAGGTAACACGCATTAAGTTAAAAACCTAGCTCAACAACGTCGATGGTATTCCGAAATCAGTTAGTTGTTTTGCGCTCAACTGAAAATCGAAAAAAAGAAATTCCGCTGACAATTCTATTAACCCTTTAAACACGAGCTGCCTATTTTTCTGATGACAGACTGCACATGAAATAATCTTGGCGTCAATTCAATATAAATGAGACAATTTTTACGAAAGGCAATCCTTACTGGTCATAATCCTCGCGTGGGCAGTAATGTCCACGTGTGCGTTTTTCAGGTAATAAAACTTATCATGATGAATGAAAGGTTTTAGCGCGCGCAAAGACGATGTGGGATTTACAAATCCCTTGCGACCCGGTTAACCTTATTTTATTTCACTTTGATCACACAGGCCTAGCTTTCCTATTGAGATGATTAAAGATGGCGAATGAAAGGTTTTAGTGCGCCGAAGGCGCGCAGAGATGATGTGGGATTTACAAATCCCTTGCGACCCGGTTAACCTTATTTTATTTAACTTGGATCACACAGGCCTATCTTTCCTATTGCCTCAAATGGGGTCTGAAGGGGTATGTACGCGGTTAGTTTACGTTGGAGTGATAGATTGCCAATAATCAATCCCTCAGCGCCATTAAGACTATTAGAGAGTGGGTTCTATTCGGTTCCAGCTTGGCGATGAAACTTATCATCAGCAAAACTTTAATTAATAAAGCACCGGGTGCAATTAAATTTTAAACGATAATTCCTATAATTAGTGTTTGGAATCTAATATTAGTGTGTCCGTGGAAATATTGCCAAACCGTGGAAAGTGACCAGTCGTGCTGTAGAGACAATAACAGACAGTGAATGGTGGTTATTGATTGTGTGCGGTATGTTTCTCGACCAAATTTCCGACTTTGTACAGTTTTTTTGTTATGCCATTATTATATTTTTATTATGTCATAATATAAAATTACTTTGAAAACACCAACAAAGTTGTCTTTGTTTCATCCCACAAAGTAGAAAAATATCACATCAGTTGACTGATAGATGTAATATCTCCGTAACTTGAATACTCAGAAATTAACCCTTTATCCAACGTAGACGATTTCAAAATGTATTATTTTAAATATCATTTTTTAACTTTTTTCAAAAAATTTCAACGAAACCATATCATGTGACCCCTCTTTGGAACGAGCTCGACGAGCTCGTTCCAAAGAGGGGTCACATGATATGGTTTTGTTGAAATTTTTCGAAAAATATTTTTTCAGCTGCTGAATTTGCATGTCACGCGGGCGGATGAGGGCGATTCGTTGGGTTAAGGGTTAACTTGCATCAGATTCTCGATTTCGCCAAGAAGCAAGGGTGATTCTTTGGTTATGCAGCAGTTTGGCACATCTTATAATATTATAAATGTCCCAGGATCCACCTAATACTGATAATTTATATTGCAGCAATTCAGATACACGAATGTGGGATGAACAAATCCGTTACCAGATGATTTAGCTTTTCAGGTGATAAGAAATAAACAATCAGGATGTTTTCGGTACCCATGCTTAACTATAATGTGTAACTGATAGCTTTTAAAATATAATCAGTTTTAGTTGGTGAACAGTGAAGTGTTACATTACATTTAGAAAACTAATTAAAACACCCATGGGCTCATGTTTGCTCACCAAGTTTTAATTTTCAAACACAATGCTTACATGTTTGACTCGATACCATTTTCAATTCTCTCCCACTGAGGCTTTTAGTTTCCATAGCGCAAAATCTCAAAGGTTGCTTTCGCCTGCACGGGGAGTCGCATTTACCAATATCCATGACGTGATAAAATTCTATCCCACGCGTTAAAAAATAAATATTATGTTTCAATTTGTGTAACATAATTGTCGTAAATAACGTTTTATGATGCCTGAATGCCTTGTTTAACATATTGATGATCTCGTGCTTGGGACCTACTCGGTGAAACGCTCGATCTAATATAATAATTTGGTTTATCCGTTGCAACCCACACAGTTGAAAGGGAGAAAGAAGTTTTAGTACTTTCCAAAGTGTGATTTACTGGGATTTCCGCGTTTGATTATAAACGATAACTTAAGAAGTGAATTATGCAATCAACATTGGGTCATGTATCCGTGCGCGCAAACGAAGACGCTTTGCCCTTGGTGCAATGGGGACTTCATTGTTTTTTGTTTTTTTTTAACCCTTTACCTAATATGAAAAGCAGACGACACTTGCAAAAAAAAATTCTTGAATAACTATTATTTTCATTTTTTTTGTCTCAAAAACATAGGTTATGACCCCTCACTGGAACGAGCTCATTAAGCTCGTTCCAATGAGGGGTCATAACCTATGGTTTAGAGACAAAAAATGAAAAAAAATAATGAAAATTAATTGGCGATTTTTGAGAATTGCGCTGGCCGGTTTTTGTCGTTATGTTAGGTAAAGTGTTAAATGATATAATTATCGTCAATAATGAAAAGTAATGAACAGAGTAATCGCTTGACATGACTGGTAACGTGGAATAATCCATTGAGGCGAGGGACTATATTGTAAAACATTCGTGCGCATTCGCGCACTCGTGTTTGTACAACGTCCCTCGCCTCTCATGAATTATTTCACGTAACCAGTCCAGTCAAACGATTACTCTTCTATATAAAACTACTCCGAGGGTCCCCTTTTAGCCCAGACGAATCATCTGGCAATCATTGTTGGTTAACTTCTTGCAGTAATAGATATTTGACCAGACGCTGATTGGTCGCAGTTCTCAAATGCGATCCCCTGTGTGTCCGTCACTCTATCCCTTCTCACCTACCAGCACTCTGAAACGAACTGTTTGATGATATCCCGTGATATATTTCACTGATAAGCAAACATACCTTCCTCATTGTACAACCAATTTGCCACATATCGTTTATTCTCCCGTTCATTTTCCTGGTTATACTCCCAATGATATTTTTTTCTGTTTAAACCCATAATTGGACATTCAAGAAGAATGAGTCACCGGGTGCCCATTACTTCCAAAAAATAGAAAATAAAGAACTATTAAGGCCAAACAAAATTAAATAATTGATTCTCGGGAATTTTTTAAATGTCACTTTCTATGATGATACGCTTGAATTTACAAGTGTGTAATATTTAATTGTGCAGTTTCTATTTATTGTGTGTGTGTGTGTGTGTGTGTGGTTGGGGGGGGGGGTCATTGGCTATTAATAGTTCTCTCTCTAATTGAAAGGAATTTTCTTTTGTTCTGTAAGCGAAACGCACATAGAATGTATTTATACTCCTGTTATGATAGGTCGTTGCGTTTCCGCAATCGAGTCGTCTATATGATACGGAATCAGAACGAGTCGTCTTTATGATACGGAATCGGAACACATTATCTGTTACGTACCGTTTCTCGCGGTTTTCAAGCCAAAATGTATATGATTGTTAGATTGTGATTGCATGTACGTCAAGGAATGGCGAAAGCAAGGCACATTACCAAATGTTTTCCATAATATGCTGTTATGCCAGAGATAATTCGCAATTGTTTTCACCGTGGGCGACACAAATATATTGCACATACTTTTATCAAATTACACGTACTTTCGACTCAGCAGATATTCAAGACTTTCCCCACCTTTTTCGAATGAGATTGATTGCTGTATGCGTCTGATTTTCCGATATGGCGTTTGCCGTAGTGTGGAAAAGAATATTGTTTGAACTAAAACGCCCCAAAGACTCGATCGCATTGATTTGATGGACATGTTTACATCAAAACACTGTAGATGAATAATTTATTAAATTATTAATGGGGAAATAGTAAAAATACTTAGTTTGCAAAAACATAGGTCCATTTTCTGTTTTTTGTCATCCGACTGATTTAATTTGTATAATTCGACACACGATGCACATTTCTCAGAGCCTTTTCGTTTTCTCTAACGACAGTAACAATATTGATTGCTATTTTCTGTCACATTATGGTTATGATGTGTTACCAGAAACAAATCACAGCAGTAATTTTTGATTGACCTACAACTAAATTACTATACAGCTGTCATGGACTTTCACATTGCACGAGTGGGCAATATTTTCACGGATACAATAATAATAGATTCCAAACACAAATTATAGGAATAATCATCAACAAATTTAATTGAAGAAGCACCGGGTACAACCCGGTGCTTCATTAATTATTAATTTGCTTAGGGTCATTTGTTTTACCTAGTAAATGCAGGCGAGGAGATAACTGCCCACGCGTGGATTGTGACCAGTCCACGGCAACTGTACTATATCATATACATTACAACTATATCTTTCATTGAAGATACAGATTTTTCCAATCCAGCAATATCGTCGACGCCTGCAACAGACTTAATCTTCTAATGAAGATCGCATAGACAAGAGAAACAATTGCTTCGTGAAATATTCTCGAAACAAATTTTTTTCCAAATTTCAAACGCATACGTACGATCACGACGTCGAACGAGAGCACGGGCTCTCCCTCACGGTAACAAATTGGATTATCTATGAAAGGTGGTACGGTATCTAAAAGCAAACGCACTTTGTCACCAAACAATCCTCATTCAGTACACTGGGAATGGCCGCGATGTGTTAACCCTTTAATCACTGATCCGGCGACTGCTATCGTTGAGTACACTTCTAAAAACAGCCAGATGGGAGCGTCTGTCTTGTATTTGGGGGGGGGGGGGGGGGCATTAATATAAAGGGCTATAGCATTAGATTATCACTGATCCTCCTATTCTGTTAAGTCTTTAATTGTTGTCTTTTCTTGGACTGTCAAATTGTTTTTACGCGAAACTTGTTCATAACTATATGAAACGGTAAAACATCACAGGAATTTGTTCATTTGAAACTGATGAACTTGAAAACTTGAGCAAATTGAGAAGGCAAGGTGCATACACTCGAAATTACGCTTTCAGCTTTAATGTTATAGAGTGGAGGACTGCCATTGTGCAGAATATCGCACTCGAATTATGTGTCTTCCGAATATTTCCCGGAATTCCTTGTAAACCATGATTAGCGGCACAGATTTTGATGGCCTGAAGTGGTGGTATTTACCTCACCAAAGACGTGGAATTTTGAAGCTAATTATCAAACACTATTTCTTTAAGACCTTCATGTTTCAACAAAATAAAATTAAGAGAGCACATCCTTTCTTTAGAAAGACAAGTAAAGACCAAACTATGTCTTGATAGTAGAAACGCATAGGAACACAGCGTGATTGTTGTTTCATGCGGGGACAGAGGCGCGTATGAAGTATTTCGAACTTTTCGATATGCAACGGCCATGGACGTACATCCACATGCTGATACATAATTGGGGGTACATGTGGTTTAGTGGAATGCTAGGAATACAATGCAAAAATATTTGGAACCAAGGCACCGCTACATTGGGAAAATGCATATCATCTTCAACATACTTTGCAAATTGTTGCTTTGGCCCGGTTGGAAAATTTGTTAAATATTGAGCTAAAAATGTGCCTTTTTCGCGAGTTTAAAACCCTTTACCCAACGCAGACGATATCAAAATTTATTATTTTAAATATCATTTTTTTAAAATGTTTCAACAAACTTTAACAAAACCATATCATGTGACCCATCGTTGGAACGAGCTCGACGAGCTCGTTCCAACGAGAGGTCACATGATATGGTTTTGTTGAAATTTTTTGAAAAATAATGTTTTTTTCAACTGCTGAAGTTGCATATTACGCGGGTGGATGCGGGCGATTCGTTGGATAAAGGGTTAAATATTATTGAAGAGAAAAGTAAAACGAGGAAATTTTACGCGTTACATTTGAGGTGTACAGAGTCTCAACGTCCCCTCCTACTAATTTCAATATGTTTACAATGGTGGAAACGCAAAAGAGAAACACAAGTTTCAGGTGACTGCAGTTGAGTGGTAAACCTCCCCCACCAAATCCTGATATTCTCCGGTGGTAGTATTGTGGTGTAAAAATATATTGGTGAAGAAAATGTTAGCGTAATAATCTCTCTCTCTCTCTCGCTTTCACCCCCCCCCCCCCCCCTTCTCTCTGAATAGCTTCAGAAAAAGGTTGTGGAGGGAACGTGACAGTTGTGCCTCCTACTGTTTCTGCTTTCCTGAGCGTCGATGCTTTTCATTCATAACCAAGTTGTTATTGAACGTGTTATTGTCGCGATCCCGAACAGCCATGACTGATTCGATACAAACTAAAATTCCTAAAATGATGGACTTGAATGTTTGGCCAGTACTGCAATATTTTTATTGAAAGTACAAACCACTGATGCACTGCGGTAAAATCTAGGCTACTTGAAGAACTAATATAATGCACATAACACTTCACAAACTTGATCCGATCAGCAGGAGACTTTAGGTTGTACCTACGCGAGTCGTCTCACAAAATCTCTGTCATCTGACCCGGGAAAAACGATGAAGAAAAAGTCTATTGTTCCTTTAAAAAATTAAGCTCAAGGAAGTCCAAATGTAAAATATATCGACCAAAATAACTTTCCAGTCCTTTCGTGAAAAACAATGTTAGGTCACTTAAAAAGAAATCTTATACCAATATTTGAATGGAGTATTGTACTTTAACTAATCAACGTTAGTTGTATACAATATGTTTTTTATGCCACATTTGGACGACCTATCAGGAGACTATTGTCATGTGACGCAGTTATGTCGCGTTGAGTTGTCTTGGTAACACGTATGAACATCCATGTTGTGAACTGACGTCATTAGCACAGTGATACATGTCGGTGAGCATGCACAGCGCTTGTTGTAAGGGTGACACGTGCTTCCATCCTCTATTTTGTATACTGGAGGCCGACATCTTTGTTTCTATGGCGGTAACGTGTTGCTATGTGACCCCAACCCTCTAATAGGACGGAGTGTGCTCGGAAAGTACGTTCGATTGGATTAGGGTAAACCTAATTACCACAAACACCCCAACAACGGTCCCCTGACTTCTGAAATCCTCGTTTGTTCATTACTAATCCGATGACCGGCTGTAGCTATGAGCCTTTATGACTGCTAATATAGTGGGGGATGCGTTCGATGGAATAGGAGTACTTTTGCTGGTTCAGATGCTTCTTAGTTTGTATTATGGTTCCTCGCAAGCACAATCAGGCCACTGAAGGGATTCCAAAGAATGATTCCCCGTAACATGGTCGTTCGATACCCATATGATCGATGTTACATTATATCGCACAGAAGGGTTCGTCGTAGTCCTTATGGATTTGTGTTCCCAAGTATATGTGTGAGGATATAAGTGTCTTGAGATTACCGGGATAGAGTCACAGACAACTAGCAAGTTTGTAGTAGTACTACACGTCAATAGTAAAGACACAAGTTTGAAAGGATCGTAGAATGCTGAATACAATAAACGTTGATCATAGGATATATAGTAGAAGTAGTGGAAGAAGCCAGCTGTAGAAAGTTTAGAAACTCCATTGCAGCGAAATAGGAGCTAGAATCAGTATAGGAGCTATGTCATAGGTATCCTCAAATACCCAGATGGGATATGGGGGATACTAGATTACACCTCATTGAGAGATTTTCCTATGGCCTAATTTTCTCATTTACCGGAGGATATGAGGAACTTGAAGTTAGACTTCACTGAGGGATTTCCTCATAGCTTCTAACGATAAACTGACACGCCTAGATCTTGAGCAATATGTAGGGATAGTGGGCGGTACTTGGATGAATGGGGTCATCTGATCAGTTGAGGTTAGAGGTCGAGACCAGATACAATAAGGGGCTGCGAGGACAAGATGAAACGTTAAGATTCGAGTGGCCATACCAGAGACCGCCATAAGCAAAAACCGCGAGCTCTGGAAGAATCCGAATCAACAGAAGTATTCCTTTTCAAAAGAATGCATCCCTAGAACAATACTAGAAGCCTTCCAGGCTCATAGCAACCACGTGCTATCAAGTTAGGAATGAACAAACGAGGATTCCGGAAGTTTTAGGACGTTGTCGTGTTGTTTATGGTAATTGGATATATTCACATACGATCGAACAGATTCACTGAACACACACCCGTCCTCTTAGAGGGTTTTGGGTCACATAACAACCACGAGTCACCGTAGAAACAAAGATGCCGGCCTCCTATATACTAGACGACGGAAACACGTGTCATCCTAATAACACACTATGCGCACGCACACTGACAATACTTACTACTGTGGTAATGACGTGACACCCCACGTCATCCATATACGGCAAGTAAACGACATAGCATATTAATGTGTTCACACAATTAATATCAGAAACCTTTTCAAAAGATGAAATGTTTTATCCTATAAATATACAACCTGTGTCGATAACAAGCCTGGATCAGCTTTCTGCTTTAGTCCAGGTTAACAACGACCTAGGTGACCCAGCGAACACTCTTTTGGCAGTATCGGGCAAAAGCAATATCAAACTGGCGCATGCTTCTCTTCTCTTGATAGGAAACCGACCAGGTGAGAAACGAACTTCCGTTTGAGAATTGTCTTTCAAGAATTATTGAAAATTTCTGCCGTGGAAGAGGGATGACCAGTTAGCTGGCATCTATTCTATTGGTGTCGAATTTTGGGCTAGTTTTTGTTTCCATTCCATATATCTCAACTTGTTTCTCCCTATCTCTTTTAGGTTCTAAAATTCGTTCATCCTCTCACGTTCAATAAACTAGGCTAAAGATTTAACTAATAAACACTAATAAACATTCTTAAAAGGTGATACATTTCGACGTTATAGGGGAAAGTGTAACAGTGTGATTTAAGGATCTAATTCTGAGACGCTGGATAGTGCCCGGACAAGAGAATTGTTTCACGTGCAGATTATGTGCACTCTCGATACTAAGATACGCTAATCCTTTGCGAGCCTTTAATCAAATAAATTCATTCAATCTTGTTTGACAAAGCGCGTTGAGCTCCGTTAAACAAGATCAAATTGGATAGATCTCTAATTGCATTATGGGAAAAAATTGCAGCGTGGCATTTGGATATATGGTATTTATTGTCAGAGGGTTAAGCGTTTTGGGGGAAACAAGAGTAACAAAGTTCACCCACATGTATGGCGTCCGAAAATAGGCAGGCGCGTAAACAGAAAATGCGCCATGTTGTACATGAAGTTTTTGTAGATGATGGGTTATGGTCTTGTTGAAATCAGAGGATCATGTTTGGATACAACATGTTTCACCTCATTTATTTTGAACTGTTTCAGTTGTACGAGTTGGAAAATACAATAGAACCACTATTTTGTTCTGTTCACTTTTGTTCAATTCGATCTCATCGTATGCTGTTTGTTATTGCTGAGATGATATACCTTTTCCAGCATGTTATTTGTTCCTACTGTCGAACCTTTAAAGCTCCCATGTGACCGCGCTGTGTTGTGAGAATTAATTCTAATCGTTTGTAATTTAGTTAGACGCGATTCTAATTAAGCAGTAAGTCAGGCAGTATGTAAAGTTAATCCATAATACTCTCAACATTCACAAATTGTGTCGTACTGTCTATAATCAATATTAGAGATCAATGTTATTTTATCGAATAATGCTACACAGTACAAGTGACCAGCTACAGTGAAATGCAATTTAAAAAACATCTCGCGAGACTCCATTTTATTGCACGCCTTTGCTTTTATTTTCATAAAATACACGTTTTTTCCTGCAAAAACCGAAGCGAACAATATTTGTTTTTGAATTGACCTTGAACAATACGGATCACGTGCGCGGACTATTTAACTATTTCTTTTTTCTGAGTTTGAGTTATTTTTGGCAATTATTTGTGTTTTTAATATTTTTTTAGCAAACTGTAGGCGTGCAATAAATACAGAACAGCTTAGGCGTTCGAACTGTCATTTTTTTACCTCACTCGATCGATTTTGGCGGATGGATAATATTATCCCTCCGCCAAAATCTATTAATATTTTTTTTAGTAAACTGTAAGCGTGCGATAAATACAGAGCAACATACGCGTTCGAACTATCATTTTTTACCGCACTCTGTCGATTTTGGCGGAGGGATAATATTAAACTCGAAGCTTTCGGCTTCTCGTTCAATATTGTCCCTCCACCCAAATCGATCTTGTGCGATAAAAACGACAGTTCGAACGCGAATGCCGTTTTGCCTATTTATCACACTATCGCTATCAAATATCGCATTACGACAAACATCGTTCACAGCACGTTTAACGTGGAAACGTCAGACGTGAACGTCGAGGTCGTAACGTCGTTGTGAGTATATTGGCTTCGGAAGGAGAATTGAATTAATCTTCTCTTATTTTTCATTATCTTCTACCTGATACAAATAGCTGACGACATTTGCCGAAAACATTTCCTAAATAACTAAATATTTTTTTTTTTTTGTCTCGAAAACATAGCTTATGACCTCTGATTGGAACGATCTCGACGAGCTCGTTCCAATTAAGGGATCATAAGCTGTGTTTTTTGAGGCAAATATTTAAAAAAATAATAAATTTTGGCGGAATTTTTGTGAACAGCGTTGGTCAGCTTTAGTCGTTACGTTAACTGAAAGGTTAAATTACACATCACGTGATTAAATCTCAAATTCGCGATGATTTGACATGACATTTCTAGACCTCGTTCACTTCTGCGCCAAGGTTTACAGAGCTCAGATGAACTTTAGTTAACTCGGCGCATATATTTGACATGAAATCGCGAATCATTGGAAATCCTCTTTGTATCCCTGAGAATTATTACTTTAATACGTTTTGGCTGATGAATTTTTCTAGAAATGTGTTTTTGAACCGAACTTTTCCAGCTATACAGAAAAAAAAACAAAGGCGCTGATTTTTGTTTCTTGATCTTTTATTATTGAGTGAGTTGTGGTCATGGTTAGCCATTGTGCAGAAGTATGTGACCTTAAATAAATAAATTGAGTCAATTGTTTTTCCTTTTTGTGTTCGGATAATTTTTTCGTGTACTTCAACTTCACTCGCTCTCACATTTGCCAATCTTCTGGGGTATTACTTTAACTCGTTCTGGGGTATTACTTTAACTCGTACTTATCGTCTCAAAAAAGTGGGGTCATACCTCTCTGGGTACCGCAAGAGCGTAGGATAGAAAATAATTTTTCTTCGGGGGAGGGGGGTGGGGGAGTGTCAATGGTGGTGGAGCGGTGTATTCATGCAAAATATATTAATTTATATACGCTACCCCTCACTCTTGAACCCACTCTATTTAAGACACTTACCTCAGTGTATTTATTTTGATTTGTTTTTCCTCAACCCTTGGAACCCTGGTGGCATCTTCCATATCAATTCAATGGCAGCAATTGGAAGAAGTCATATTCATTATTTGTAGGCAGACCAATTAATATTTTCAACGTGCAACCTCAGGGCTGCACGTTGAAAATATTGATTGGTCTTTCCCACACATTCACTTACGAGCTACCAAACTTAATGAATTTATAAAGTATGATGTTCATGGGCCGGAAAAGCAGCCCAAAGGGCTAATCATCATTTTGAAACCGTCCTTTGAAATATTACGCTCCATTTGGAGCTTTCTATTTTTATTCAATACAATCTTGAAAATCAATGTGGTCATATATGTATAGGTGATGCGTAGTGACCATAGGGGTTGTGTAAGTTATGTCGGAAAATGCCGTTCGGGTACCTATAATTGGTGAAATAGTAGGGGGGGGGCACGTGCCCCAGTGCCCCCGGCTCCGCCGCCCCTGTCTTTACATTTAGAATGTCAATCTAACGTTATTCTGGACGGTTTACGTCATTTTATGTTTTTGTCAACACAAAATCGTCGAAAATATTTAATCTTCGCATTGCGGATCTGATCTTTTGTTTTCTTAACAAGGAGATCACATAGTAAATAATGTCAAAAACATTTCATGCTATCGGTTTTTTACCGACGCGTGTCCGTGTCCGCCGTCAAAAATTGGGTATTTTGGAAACGAAAATTTCAAATCCTCTCGCGCACCTCACCTTTGGGGTTAAAAAACACCATATTTTTGCACCTTTTTCATAACAATAAGACAATAGGTATTAAATAGGACACATAAAGCGTAAAACCTTTACCTTAGTTCATATGGCACGATATTGGGAGCTTCTTATGACTCAACATTTTGCTATACACTTATCGTCATAACTATAAAAAGATACCGTGACCAAACTTCACAAGTGCGCACATCAACCAAAGTGTGTACGATTGCAATTTAGTTGTGACTGACTCAAAAAAAAACGCGAATGTACAGCTTCAAAAACACTAAAGCGGTTTATCGATGCCCAATTTTATGAAACACCAACACCAAAAAACTACCAGATATGTCGTTATGACATTTCACAACCAGTTACGCCCATCCTGGGTCTCGTGCACTATAATATTACGATGCCCGTGTACTTCTTTGTGTCATCGTTACGACGTCCAATACAGCGAAGTGTCAAGAAACGTCAGAATTATTTTTTAGCCCAGATCTTTTTTAACACCTGACCTCATTGCTGTGTCCGTCCTAAAGAAAGAGATAAAAACAGTTGAAAATCCGATTTCATAAAACAGAGATATGACGTGAGTACCAGCCACTATAACTAGTATTGTGTGCAGCAAAATTTGCAAAAGATTAGATTAAACTTTTTACACCACCATATTTAGCACCCACCCACCCTAATTTGCTTTTTTCTATCCTGCTTCTGACACCTGTACCATAAAACGTGTGATTTCAAGAGATATTTTGTTCTCATTGGACAGAACAGCTATGTAGCAGTTTCTCGGACTACTAAATCTGTCACTATTTTGTTACGGTACCTTTCTCTGGAAGACCAATTTTTTTTGCTAAGCTAAATCAAATGCCCTGATTGGAAATTGCTAAATCAAATGCCCTGATTGGAAATTGCTAAATCAAATACCCTGATTGGAAATGTGACGGATAAATTGCAGTGAATTCTGAATGTAATATTCATAAAGCATATGTAATGTGCACAGCTTCGGGTATAACTATCTAGCCAGTACGTAACTGACATGGAGTTGGATCAGTGATTGGGTGTCTGCAATTCTCTATCTCCTGTCACTATTCACGGAACCCAGGCTAGGTCAAGTGCCCACCTGCCCCCATGAGATAATTACCTATAATTATTGAAATGGTGACCCAAGACAAATATTCACCCTTTGAATCCCAGAGGCCGCTTTTCTGGTGCAGAACATGATGCGTCATAACTGCATTAAGTTGGATGGCTGCTTTGTGAATGTGTGGGGTAAACCAATCAATATGTTCAACGATTGTGGAGCTGAGAAATGCGTCCACAAATTTAATTCCAGTATGTTTGTATTGTGTTTCAAACGGGACAAACATGTTGTCTCCACCAACATGTACGCTATATGGAGATTTAATACCTGGATGTCTCAGTTAAACACCTCGCCTGCGGCTCGGTGTTTAAAAACTGACATCCAGGTATTAAATCTTCATATACCATACATGTTGGCGGAGATAACTTATAATATCCCAGTATATCCGAGCACGGGGGTTTTGAAGTTTCTAACCAGCCAGTTCAATATCACTGTTGTTGTGTTGTTGATATCTGTTGTCGCTCTTTTCTGACTATCCTAATTTATATTTATTTATTGGTGTTTAAGGTCACAATCTTTTTCACAATGGCTAATCATGACCACAACATGAGTATCAAGACCAGGGGTGAGCGTTAATAAGCCGTGTTGCCCATTTTAGAGAGGGTTTGCACCTTCCAAGCATTGGTGACTGGGTCCTATTTTACCAGTAAAACAGAGGCTGTTTACCGCAGTGAACAGGCGCTGTTTCACTTCCCGGGGTTCTCTCGAGGACTGACTATCCTAAAGTCTCAAACTCGTTGCTAATTTACCTTTTATACCTCGACGGCTAAACCACTCTCCCATTCTTTTGAAACTCCCATCCATCAATGAATCTCACCCAAGAGCATCCCACAAAGCGGTCAAACCACTGGCTTAAGTCCCTCTACAGTGAAAGGGAGAAACATTTTGTCACTCTTTTCTTCGTACCGAGACACCATCAACTGTCTTTTGAAATACTGTACTGATCAAAATACTGATTAAGCGCCACACTGCTATGTTGCTGTAGATAAAAATGAATGATTCTTGTGATGATAAATATTATGGAATTATTGGTAGTTTTATAAAATATTGGGATACAAATTCCCCTCTTGCTCTTTTTGTGATAAAGATTGTATCTTCATTGTTCTTCGTCTGATTCCTGATACCTTCATTAACTTCATAAATCGAAACAAAGGTAATTTCAGGAATAAAGAGAAGAGAAGGATACTCCTAATATTCCCCTTGTTTATTTACAGTATATACAGTACACGGAGATTGGATTGTAACTAAATCACCCGCAGAGTGGAGTTATCACCCAAGCTATAACTTTCAAATTTGTACATATCAACAAAATACCACAAGCAATGTTTCAGCCAATGGACCTCCGGGTTTAACCCGGAGGTCCATTGACTGAAACTTTGCTTGTGCTGGTTATGCGTTGCAACAAATTTGCAATTATTGCTTGGGTGGAATCTCCACTCTGCGGGTGATTTAGTGATAATACACTCTCCACGTACTGTAGGTACATGTATGCTAAATGTGTTGTTCATTTCCTTAGTTTTTATTGTTATATTTTCAAATGTGATTGGTAGATAATTCACGTTCGTCAGAACAGTTCTGGACCATCCCGTATGAGCCGGAATGGTTATAGGAATAATCATGTTCATATATGATGGAACAGCGATTTTCCTGGATCCTTTGTGACCAAATAGGTTGGGATTTTGTTCATTTTGTAATACATATTAAAAGAATTAATTACTTCTCCTTATCGTTGATCACAGGAGATCTCAAAGCATGATCACAGACTGATTGGCATTCGAAGGTGTGTGCACGATTTTGGACTGTAGATACAAGTATAACCCTCTTGCCCCTAAAATCAAAGATCAGCCTTTACAATGAGATGTTGTCTCGCTGCACCTGACATTTCCCATGTCATTTATTTTCATTTTCGTTCATTTGAACAATTTACCATGTCATTTTGGACACAAAAATGAACAAACTGTTCGACCGAAAACTGCCACTAAGTTATTGTTACCCAAAGCCCAAATATGACTCATTAAAGATTATTCTTTTCTGAAATCTCAACATCTGTGGGTCAGTTGTCATAATAATAGCTGAATTATTGTTTTCCTTGGGATAAAACTGATAAAAAAGGAACAATTATGCTCAAATATAGATGACAAATGGCTTTAGTAAAAAAATGCACGATGAGGAAAATAAGTGAAATCGTGTCGTCGGTACCCCCCCCCCTCCCATTCAAACCTAATGTGTTGACCCCCTCCCATCCCGTGTTGTGTACGATTATTTATTTATTAATTGGTGTTTAAGGCAACGTATTTCTGCACTATGGCTGGTCATGATCACGACAGTTTTACGGGTGGAGGAAGCCGGAGTTCCCGGAGAGAACCACCGGGCAACGGCGAGCAACTGCCAGCTCCCCAGCATACTAACTCCACACAAGCATGGTTAGCATTGGTTGAAGACAAGTGCACCATCGACGTGCAGTACTCCTTAATACACAACGCCACCGTGCCCCCACGCGGGCAATGGGTGAAGTGTTTTGCCAAAGGACACAACGCGGTTGCCGCAGGAAGGATTCGAACCGAGGATCTCTCGGCTTGCAGGAGGCACCTCTACCTATTGAGCCACCGCGCCCCGTTGTGTACGATATTTTTGTAATGAGTTATTTGGTTGTGATTATGTGATAATAAATTTACTGAAACAACTATAGAAAACTCTAATGGCTTGTAGGTTAAGATTGTGTTTTAGCGGTATGAACCTGTGCGATTACTATCTCACAATTTCGCCCTTCTGTCAGTGTGGCGAGCGAGAGACAATTTTCCGTTGCGTTGTCCGGTGTATCAAGGTGCTCGTAATTCCACCATTAATGTTCTTCTGTTTACTCTCGATCTCTCTATACGCTTCCCTTTGGGTAAGAAAGATTGAACAACACTGATGATTCTCTTGTTTACAAACAGCAAGGGAACCGTAATCTACGTAAACTTGATTGATTTGATTGGTATTGATCATTTTTTTTTTTTGTGGCAATGCTTGTATTGGCTTTGGTCAAGCTCTTGTCTCCGTGTGTGTTACATGTTCTTTGGTTATGGTTTCGATCAATTTAGAAGATACGCCCTTACTAAGACGCAACGTTGGCGCGACGTACTGGTGGCATTATGGGTCACAAATACCGTTGTCGTAACTTTACGACAACGTAATTTGCGACTTTTGGCGCTGTTGTGGTATTGCGCCAAGGTTGTGTTATCTTGGACACATCCTTTTGCCAAAATGCAACAAGAGCAATTGGGGTTAGTGACCTGAGGATGTCTGGCGAAGAGAGAAAAGATATATAGTCTGCGCTTAGCGAAATTGTATTTGCCCCAGTAAAACACTTGTTATTTGTTTCTTCTAATCGTTTTCGCCTATCTCTCCCGTCCCTTTCTCACTTTCTCTTGCTTATACGGTTAGATTTAAACAGAGTTACTTGCTGCATATGAACTTATCCCTCAATTTCGCAAATACATTATTTGTTATGGAAGACAGCACATACAATTTTAATGCCTACTGCGAATTCAGAACAATCATAGTGGATTCATTTTTCTTACTAACACTGCATACATTTCTATTATTCATTGTGTACAGCTGTTTTTCTATTGATTGTCAAACTTAGATTCTATCTATTATATTAGTTGTTTCTAAACAAATATTGTTTAAACTAAATCTCAAACGTCATACATTTTGATACGTCTCGTACAAACATTAAATAGACAGCCTCAGATCAGATGTCTCACGCTTCATCGGGGACATGGCCGGAGAGTCTTGGTTCAGAGATGTGGGGGGGGGGGGGGAGGTGTCCTCTGAGTTTCATACAGTATCCCTCTTCTGACTGCCGAACATCCAACTTTTGAGAAAAGCATTTACACTCCCAGCCTCATTAAGTGAGCATTTTCCACACCTACCGGGGAATTTCCAAATGCCGAAGGAATCCGAATGCACCCTCTCCCTTTGTGTTCGAGATAAATGACCTTTGGTTTCTGGAGTTGGAAGTCGTATCGTGAGAGCAACAAGGTGCCATCTGCAATGCATCAGCGTCGCGAATGGCGCCTTATTGCACTCTAGGAACGAAGTATTGCTCCCAGTCAGATAATTCCATGAAATATGGCTAAAAATCATCGACCCAGTGGTCCATCAATCATAGTTCTACCTGGAGACTGGGTAACTGCCAAACTATCCACGGGCTATATCTTTCAGCCAGTAATGATTTATATTCTATTGGAGAAAAAGCACTTGTAGCACCATAATAGTTTCTGCTCAAGGACCAGCTCGTATCCCATACCTTTTCTTATTTACTGTAATTATACTGAATATTGAAATTATATCGAGTGCAAAATCTAGCCCACTATATTTCAAAAGGAATCCACTATTTCTGTACAATGTATCGTACCTTCAGTGCAACAAGACGCCGTCGTCAATGCTAAAGCATTACAGGTCAGGTCTTGTTCATCCCACTGAACGATATTCATATTATTTCAATATTGAGGATATATTTCCATCAAAAAGTAGCAAATCAATTATTTAGTTTCAACAAACATGTTCACGTGTGATATGCAATATAATAATAATGTTTTTTATGCTTTATTTCATGCTTTTCTGGGTCTATCAGATGTGCGCGGTGAGTAGAAATAATTATTGCGATACTTTCGTTTTCTTTATTGGATCACACTCAATCAACTGATAAGATCCCTGACAAAAAAGGTAGAAGAACCAGTGAGACTGTCGCCGCCACTTGTGTAGGCTGTACAAGGAGCCATTACCATTTGCTAAACAAATCACTCACGATCGCCCAGTGCAATGAAGAAAAATCACCACATATTTTTTTCCGTTTATTAATTCGCTTTTCTACTAATAATGTGTTAATTACATATATCGTTATAATGAGATAAAGAACAACATTTGTTCGATGTCCAAAATAAGCCACCGAAATTCATACAGACAACCCACTAAATTATTATGACCAAAGTGGAACGCGGAAAGCGCAGTGTCATTTTCATGAAAGATTGTTTTGTGGGCACAAGCTTACAGTTGTAATTTACTGGAAACTGTTGTGAAGTCGCGCCATTAAGGCGTCAACTTTCATGTTATTTGTTACATGTGGTACCTGTTTCTGGATACATGTTTGTGTTAATAACGGGGGAATCTTTGAATATGTGGCGTTTGTCAGATCAACCAATAATAGGCCACACAAGATGCCGCGTATTCAAAGATTCCCGCGCTTTTAACCAATACCCAACATAACCAGTTAACCGACAGCATAAAACCTGTTAATCTCTTGATCGTTATAGCGTTGCTAACGGGTTTGTGAATAAAACGCATTTCAGTTTAACGGAACTTTAAGTCGCTATTTGAAATAAAAATATTTGAAATTAATACTTTGCTTGAATGTGAAGGAGCATGTAAAAACACTGCATGCAAAGTGCAGGACATCAGAAACAATGCGAAATGACCTTGCAATTAAAAAGCTGTAATGCAGGCGAAACTTCAGAAAACACGACATTCGAAGACAGAAACGAAATTACCCGAACGTTATCGGGGGAATAAAACCTGCAGCATAATATCAACAACGTCAACGGCAATCTGAAATTGATTTCAGTGACGTGAAAGCCATAAATAGACCTGAACACATTTTGAGAAGTGCTGATGGTTGGGAGATGGGAGAAGTTTGTTGCTGACATTGTCATTGAATTGATTTTTAAAGTAGTTCCCAAAGGGACAACTATTTACCACAACGGTATATGCGAATTTGGAAATTCTGGCACTTCCCAACATACAAGAAGGAAGAAATCAAAGTGTAATGTTTATCAGTCACATTATTATTACTTCATTTGTTTTTACATGGCAAACAAACTGCGTTGTTGAAAAATAAATTGACCATTTGACAAAAACACAATGTCTGTTATGCTAAAGTACTCTCAAATTTTAAATATCATTCGTATGAAAGCGTTCGATTCGATTAAGTAAATAAAAATTCTGGGCGAGAATTTATCGGACATTTGACAAAGGCTGCCACAGTTTTTCAATCCGAACTGGTTAGCCGATCACTCACGGAAAATTCCGCGGACATGTCATTTTCCATATTCGTCGACATCAGCATTCTGAGAAGGGCAAATGGTGAAGTTTGTGTTTACGCTGGTCGATTTACAGCGTGCACACCAATTGAAATCTATTTCAGCTTGCCGTTGTTGTTAAACATGCTGAAGGTTTCATTCCTCAGGTAACTTTCGGGTACCTTCGTTTCATTCTTCGCAATGTCATCTTTTCTGAAAGTTCATCTGTATTAAAGCTTTTTAATTACAGACTTAAGTAATTTTCGCGTTGCTTCAGATGTCTTACAATTTGCATGCAGTGTTTTTACATGCTCACTCACATACAAGCAAAGACTCAATATTTTTTTTCACATTAGCGACTTATTGTCAGTGGCGGCGCTACGGGGGGATTGGGGGGCATTCCTCCCCCCCCCCCCCCAAACGAAGGCTTTGCCCCCCCCCCCCCCCCCCCCCCCCAGTTGCCCTCTCCAACCATCTCGCATGCATTTCCATCCACCCTCACACACAAACACATTCAGTCACTCTCTCTCTCACACACACACACACACCCCTCTCTTTTTTTATTCCCAATAATTTCCCATACACACTTAGCCCAAAGCCTCAGGCTAGCTGATGAACACATCCAGGCAGTAGAGATTTAAAGACTCGGATGCAGATACTTATAAGTTATAATTAAGTTATGAGCCAACAAAGGCATGTCTATCCATATCCCTTGTCTAAAAAAATTCATGGATTTCGCATTATGACAGACGGGCATTATCTCCCTTCCACTGTTCAATTATTTGAAGTCTCTCTCTCTCTCTCTCTCTCTCTCTCTCTCTCTCTCTCTCTCTCTCTCTCTCTCTCTCTCTCACGCACAGACCCACCAGACGCGGATCCAGGATTTTTTGAAAGGAGGACCGCTAATTACCATTACATTTAGTCGAAACTTGGACCCAAAGTCCGTAATATAATTTTTTGGTTTGGTACGTCCACAGGGCGTACCAAACCAAAAAAGTATATTACGGACTTTGGGTCCAAGTTTGGACTACCTCATAACAAAGTAATGCTATGATCCTTTACGTATTTGCCCCCCTTCATGGGAGTCTGCCCCCCCTAGTTGCCCCCCCCCCCACAAAAAAATTTCTGGCGCCGCCACTTCTTATTGTCCCTTTAAATTGAAATGTGTTATATTCACAAACCTGTTAGTAACGCTGAAACGATTAGGCGATTAACACGTGGCGGAATGAATACCGGCTTTTTCCAGTTACATTTAATCCTGTCGGTAAACTGATTATTGGTGATACAAGTGTAGAAATATTTTGTATTTGTGGACTCAGATGGGGGCGCGGTGGCGTCGAAGTAACCGGTTCTCGTCAGATCACCGAAGATGAATAATGCCGAGCCCTGTTAATCATTGGATGGGTGACCGTCTAAGCGATCGATTCGGACTCCCGCGTTGTTTCCTTGGGCAAGGCACTTAACCCCGATTGTCCACATGGGAACACGATGTCGCCGTGGACAAAAGCGTACTGCACGCCAATACCTTCAACCAGTCTAGCCCTGCCTGTGCTACAGTGCGGAGTTACGATGTTGGGGAGCTGGCAGCTGCTCGCTGTTGCTCGGTGGTTCTGTCCGGGTACTCCGGCTTCCTCCATCAGTAAAACTGTCACCGACACGATATGACCATTGGCTGTTAAAGTGTCGTTAAACCTTAATAAATAAATAAATAAATATATAATTAAATCGATAAATAGATAGATAAATAAATAAATAAATAAATAAATGTACTCAGATACATATAAGATACACAGAATGTTGCTTATGCATCTTTTGTACAAAATACTCGCGTATGTTTCATCAGACTCGATTATTTTAGACGACAATTGCGAAAATTATGTTTTGTCTGGACCGAGTACTTTATGAACGACTTTCATATGGCGAGAAAATAGTACCTGACTTGGTTCAGGTTACATGCAGTAGAAAAACAGGATCAGTCGCTCGGAGTTCGCTTGAGAAGGATATGCTTATTGCCTGGCAAGCTGACAACAGTACGGCAGACTTGACTGTCCTACTTAAGTTTGTGCTGTTTTAGAAGAATTCAAGTCATCAGAGTGGCATCCAAATGATACCATCAAGACTTCCACAAGATATTCTATCCAGGTTGCAGAGTGAAGATGAACTTCTGAGTGTCCTGTCTTCTGAGACTCTGCCAGTGCCTAACAACGAGAATGTCCCCAGCAGTTCGTCGGAAGCATCGCCAAGAGGCGATAGTCCCGACTTATCAGATCTCGACAAGAATCATGATTTCAGTAAATATGTCTAAAAATCGGTGAAGATTTCAGTAACATTGTACTTTTCCTGCAAATCTCAGGGTTTATACATAATCACTGACGGAATCAGTAAATACACATAATCACTAAAAATTTCAGGAAATATACATATTTACTGTTTATGGCAATTTGCTGTAACTATACAGTACGTTGAGAGTGTATTATCATTAAATCACACATAGAGTGGAGATTCCAACCAAGCAATAATTAAAAGTGTGTTGCAAAGTATAACAAGCACAAGCAAAGTTCCAGCCAATTGGCTGAAACATTGCTTGTGTTTCTTTGTCCATATTTACAGAATGTGAAGTGATACCTTGGGTGATAACTCCACACCACGGGTGATTTTGTTACAATCCACTCCCTACATACTGTATAAACTGGCCAGCGACATTTACACTTTGCATGCATTGGAGTGAGGTCACTGTTCATCAGGCTTGACTATTTTATGCAAAGTTTGCGAAAGTTACGTTCTATCTTATTCTGGCCAGAGTATGCAATGCAAACAAAATGATAACTGGTTTGGCCCAGGTTACATTTAGTAGAAAGATGGATCGGTCGGTCAACATTTGTATGTTTTTTTCTATATATATTACATTTTCTGAAATAGTCGCTTAACCTTTTATAACTAACATAACGACCAAAAGCAGGCCAGCGCCATTTACAAAATTCACAATGCAAATTTTATTACATTTTGTTTTCATTTATTGTTTCAAACTAAGCTAGTTTGTTGAGACAAGAACTGAAAAATCATTGGTTATTCAGTCTTTTTAAATTGTCGTATGCTACAGTGCATCTTATAACAGTGTATCATTGGGCGATATTCGTTTGTTAATAACGCCATATTTGCGCCTTATTATGAAGATATTCCTTTAGTGAGGAACGCGATATTTTCACAATCATCCTTTGTAAATTAAAAGATGAAAATCCCTGTGGTGAACGTTCTCTTGCATTTCAGCTTTCACCACCGGGCTGTATATTTTATAACTATGGTATCATAGACATACAGGTAAAACTAGAAGTCCTGTCACGATTGTGCGCTTATGTAGGCTTAATTGCGCGTTGGAATTGCGCGCAATTGCCATATCGAATGGCATCCAAAGCACGGCAGGTTCTCCTGGTTACTCATAGCAAACACAGGCAATGTTTCTGCCAATGGAGCTCCGGGTAACCCGGAGGACCATTGGCTGAAACATTGCTTGTGCACAGGCCACATGTACAGAATTTGATAGCCTTACTATGGTCATAACGTGTAGATTACCTCGCCGATCGACGGGCTATTTGTGCGCATTTCTTGACAGGACTTCTAGTTTTAACTGTACATGACAAAATGTATGTAAATATGTTTTGTGAGGAGCGTCACAATAACAAGTTCGATGGACGATCTACGACCCATTGACGCGTTTGTTGAGTGAAATTTCGACCGACTGACGCGTCATTGCTATAAGAATATCACAAGATTCAAGCCAAATGTGGCGAAAATAAAGCACAAACCTACAAATAGCGAGTGTAGGTTTAATCTTCATTGCCGGCTGTACTGTATTTGGATTAGGTGAAGCCTTGAAATGTATGGCCACTTTTGGGCTGTGCGCATGTATTTGAGGTCCGGTCCATACATATCTTCCGATATCATTTTAATTGGAAATAACGCGCTCACGATTAGCCAATGTGCAGAAATATGTGACCTCAAGCACAAATAAATAAATGGAGATAACATTTTTGTGAAGTGTTTACATAATGATTATTACCGTCTCGAAAATTCGGATCGGTCAGGAAACCTGAACCATTTCATTTATTTCCGTCGGCCGAAGTGATATTATCAGTTTTCTCATTGTCTGAATTCACATAAAGATTGGAGCTCAGTGGCACAGTGTTTACGGCATTCGTCTTCAATCCAAAGTGTACACGGTTCGATCCCCACCACGGGCAACGCGATGTGTCCTAGAGCAAGGCACGTAATCCAGATTGAGCAGGTGGGGGCTCGGTGGCGCTGTGTACAAAGGCGTACTGCGCGTCGATGGTGCACTTGTCTTCAAACAATGCTAACCCTGATTGAGCGGAGTTAGTGCGTTGGATAGTCTGACAGTTACTCGTTGTTGCTCGGTGGTTCTCTTTTGATGCTCCGGCTTCCACCACCCATAAAACTGTCAGACACAAGGTGACCTTGACTGCCAAATGTGTCATTAAACCCCGAAATGATTAAATAAATAAATAGCTAAATAAATACTTATACAGATTATTTTCATCCCGGCCCTTCACTGCATTATGAAGATTCAGCACTGATACGTGAGCATATTTCATTTTCCAGAATAATGGGCGGCGAATTGGTAAGATAATGGTTATAGACAAACGCTTAAGCGAAACAGGATACCTAAACCGTTTCAGCCTAATATTATTAGTTTCCGTTGTGTTTTCCAGGGAATATGTGAATTTACACCGGTTTGGGAACTCATACACCCTGAGGCAAAGCCGAAGGGTTATGAGTTCCCAAACCGGTGTAAAATCCCATACACCCTGGAAAACACAAGGATAACGGATTTATTTCCAAGAATTTTGGTGTACTTAATACTTTAACCTACATTGTGGGCAAAAACGGACAGAAAATTTGTATTTTGCAAGTTTCTTAAATAAATCCAGACAAATATGGATGTCATTGGAACTGGCTCAATGAGCCAAATCCAATGACATACATATCTGTAATATATTATTGCACATAAATATTAAATTTCCTGTATTTTTATTTGTGTTCTAACATAACCGAGCAGAAGGTATGAATTAATAATTAAAAATGGGTACTTGTTTAGCCATATAGCTTGCTCTTGTATATTCTTGTTTTTAGATCGTGGTTAAACACGGTGTAAAAAAGCCTCTGTGGATTGCAAGTTACACCGTACCTCTCAGCCATTCAAAATGCAATATTTTGTTTCATTTGTAAATAAGTTAATTTTCACCAGTCTGGACTTTAGTATTCTCAATGGCCTCTATACAACTGAATTTCGGGAACGTCAGTTAAAAATCGCCACTGAAATTGCCTCCATCCCCTTGGATGGCATCCAGCCAATCAAACTGACAAACTCCCCCATTCTATGAAGCTTTATGACGTGAAAACTGTTATGCTGTGGCTGTAGTCATGGTGTAACAGCTTTACGTTATCTACCGTCATGTTGTTTACTTGGTACGAAAACTAGTTACACGGTATCAATTTTCCAATCGCAGCGCTTGGTTTTTTCAGTAATGACTAAAATATTTTGTAAATATTAATTTTGTATTGCAGTGAAAAATGTTCACATCATCAACATTTTCATTTGACTTTAAAATGCGATCTGTGAGTTCAAGGAAATTGGCAACCTTGAAGAAAATTCCTGTTTTTGTTCATTAATTATTTGAAGCAACCACCCCCTCCCCCCACCCACGCACACCGTAATAATAATAATAATGATAAAAATAATAAATATTCGGTCTTCCGCTGATTTGTCGCGGTCCTCTAACGAGGTCTACGTTAACCCAGTGCCCCGTTGAGGTATTCTGCCTCAATCTCACGCCTAATCTGCCAGCATTCAGTCAAAGACTGTTTCATACTTCCCCCACTGGCGCCTTCTCGATCTCCCCAACTGTAACATTGACTCTTTCACTCATGTCATTCCTCATCCAATTGTGTTTCATATATCCATCCCATTTTTTTCCCAACGAGTCTTGTTCTACTAGGCAAATATTTGGGAATTTCTAAAATGAAATGTTCCAGGGTCTCCGTTACATCAAAGTTACACATTTGGCACACACTTTTCTCGCCTTTCCCGATTCTGCCACTCATCTCCAGTGACTTGGATCACACTTTCAACAACAATTACCCCCCCCCCCCCCTCACACACACACAAACGATCCATCCAGGTACTCCTCAAAAGCTGGCGCATCCTTTTTATATAACCCGTCTAAAGAACTTTTGTTTCTCATTCGAGCTCGTCAGTTTCTATTACAATCCTCGAACACCCTTTCCCTTATAAAATTACTACCCTACTAAATTCCATGAGCTCGTTCCAATGTGGGGTCATAACCTATGTTTTTGAGACAAAAGATTTTAAAAAATAATGAAAATTAATTGACGATTTTTTTTGAGAATAGCGCCGGCCAATTTTTTCCGTTACGTTGGGTAAAGGGTTAACTCGTTCAACACTTAGCTCCGGAATGGCATAGTTCTAAAGAATACAATTTACAGAAAGAGGGCCAGTCCATTTTGTATTGAAATGGAAGTCCAGAAATAATTTAATCCTATAGCCGTACGGGGCTGTAGGATAAAATTACGGCTGATCCTCCTTATCGATTTATTATCCTCCTCTGCGTGAGAGTAGGATATAGGAATGGGAGCCTTCTATCCTTCAACCCGTCCATCCATTCGTCCATCCGCCTGTCATTACTCATTTCTTGTCACCACATATTAAGGTATAAATTTGTTTCCCGAATTTACCATACAGCTTTTTTGGCAATGAAATCAGGAATGAGATTCCAAATCAGGTGTGTCCAAGTATTTCTTCAAGAGTTATTGTCCTTGTTGGACTCATACTTTCCTGGCATCACATTGCCATTTCTAATAATCACATTTCAAAGAAAATAATTCAAGATTTTCTTTTTCAAATTTAATATATAGCTTTTAGTGAACCAGCTGCGTCCGCGTATTTCTTCAATAGTTATTGCCTTTGTTGGACTCGGAATTTCTTGTCATAGCATTACCATTTTTGTCATCATATTTAGAAGAAAACCGTTCAAGATTGTTTTTCCAATTTAAATGTAGCTTTCTGTGATAATACCAGGAATGGTAATACACACCACCCATTCCAAAGAGTTTCTGCCATTGCCGGATTTTTCTTACCATCTCATTACCCTTTCTTGTCACCACATTTCAAAGAAAACTGTTCAAGATTTTGTTTAACCTACATTGTAGTTTAATATATAGCGTTTGGTGAGAAAATTAGAAAGGAATTGCAAACTAGATTTATCCCCATATTTCTGTGAGTGGCATTGCCCTTGTTGGAATTGGGTGGCAGGTTATTGGTCTCTCATAGCGTTCCGCGTGGTTTTATTGTGCCATCTTGTCATGAAATGTAAGTTTTGCATTACCATAGATCTCTAGTAAACTTGCTAACTGTAACATTCATTGGTCACATATATAAAACGGTCTCCACCACCATCATCTTAGGGTGGGCATATCGCGAAAGTTGCTATAAATAAACAGTTCTCAACAAACAAAAAAATTCGGAGGTTTTCAGTTTACCGACGACTCGCAATCTCCGATTGCTTTGTAAAGAATATACTTTTATTACACGCCTGTTTTATGCAATCCTCATCTACAGCAACACTAAACTATGCGGAAATGAAAATCCGTTCAGCACATATGTGCTGAAAGGAAATCGTTGACTGACTATTTTAATAAAGAAGCGAAATTTCACTGGAATGTTCTACAAATCGTGCAACGCAATTACAATTTGAATCTCTGGCGACAGCTAAAACCATCAGCGGAGTTCCAATGTGTTGTATGCGCCAGTAGGCACATGGTACACATTGCAACTCAGTGGACGAAACAGTAACACGAGTTCCTTTCGCAAATTTCGTTGGCGATAAAATGTATTGTTTTTGTTAATAGTTGTCAAATGAATTGCTGTGTGTCCTTCTGATAGTTGTTTTTACAGATGTGAAGGCGTGCATTAAACACACAATGACTCGCGTAAGTGAATGGGTTAATCGATATGGCACTTGTGCCATTGTGGAAGGTTAAAACTCGAGACCTACGGTCTCTCGTTCTATCCTTCCGCGCTGGCACGCGTTCCATATCGACTAACCCATTCACACGCGTGTGTCGATCTGTGTATTGAAGTTTGCGAAAAATGAATGTTGATGATGTGCACATTTTTCGTGGCAATACAAATTTAATATTTACAACGTATTTTAATTATTATTGACCAAAAACAAGTCCCGAGATAAAAAGTTATGTACAGAACGACATGTGCGTGTGAATGGGGTAATCCATAGGGCACGAGTTCCAGCGCGGATGGATAAAACGAGAGGCAGATGGACATGTTTGTTCTACGATAGTGCAGACATTTGGTGTACGTATGTTTGTACTATGGTAGTACATGCATAATTGAGCTAGTTCTACAATTGAAACTAGAAGTCCTGTCACTGTATTGTGTACTATTTTGAAGTAATAGGGCGCTGCATAAGTGGACCTTTGTCCCTGTAAAACTGTACCATTAGCGCAAATCAGTTCGTGTAGAAAGACAGCGTGCCCAACTCTGTACAATTATATACTAGTAAATAGAGATCATTAACATAATTCATAACATCTACTAGAATACAAAGTAATGATGTAAATAGATATTAAAATTCGACTGCATATACAGAATGAAGAGAGTGGATTACTACTTTATCGCAGCGCCATATATTATCCACTCGAAAAGTATTTATAATTGTTCATAACTGCACAAGAAACACTTGCAAAATGTCAACACATGGACCACCGTGTGCAGCCCGGTGGTCCATGTGATGAAAGTTTGCAACTTCTTCTTGTGTTTTGTCTTCAGAAATTGTAAATAATTACTAAGTGAAAAATCTATCCCACAGTGATTTAGTAGTAATCCACCCTCGACAAACTGCGGTTTCAATATTTTCTTTCTGTTTGATCGACTCACTTCGTGATTTCACTACTGACCTAGCTAATAGCGCATTACATTATGCATTACACAGCACAAAAGCCTTGTGTATTTCCGACTACTTCATTCTTCTGCGGTAAAGAGCACATTAACTAAAGAACATTTTCTGCGCTAAGTGTGATAGGACTTCTAGTTTCAATTGTATTTAGTTTGTTATCATTATACAGCTAATAATGATTGATTTGAATTCTCCCTTCTAAACTTTGGAAGTAATTCTAGACTGCACGGCTTCCGTGATTATAGGTCAAACGGAAATTCCAAGTAGGCGGGGTTATGCTAACTTTTGACAGATGACTTTATCGCCCAAAAATAGTCCGTCGATGATTTCCGTTCGGCACATATTTGCGGAACGGAGTTTTATTTTCCGCGTAGTTTAGTGTTGCTGAGGTTGGGGATTTCAAAGAAAATACATTATTATAAGTTTTCCTGTAAGGCAAACGTCATGACGTTTGGTGAAGTGAAAGTTGCAACGATGTTGCCTAAGAGTTCTCGCGTCATCAAACGTCATGGATTAGATGAGTTACCACGATGATTGATTTGACGCCATATTAAGGGGGAGGCGAGTTTGAGTGGCGATATTTTTCGCTGATGTTCTAGCAATCCGGTTTCAGAGAGATAGTCTTTTTGATATATGAATAATGGCTTGAAAGAGTTAAATTAATTTGTTCATCTGGCGACTAGCCACATTTTTCTATCCGGCGTTAGTAAAGAGAACACACTTATATTGTTAAAATTGATCACGATTTTCAAGACTAATTAAACATTTTATACATTAAAAATTAATATTTAAGATTGTTTCGCTCTATATGAACCTCGAAACTAGAATCTTTGTTTGTTTTCGTTTATTGTGGTTTAACGATACGTTCAACATCCAGGGTCAAATCGAGTCGAACAGTTTTACGGGTGGGAGAGCCGGAGTTCTCTGATATAACCAATGCGCAGCGGCGAACAGCATCGAACAGCAACGGGCAACTATCAGACTCCGACTTTCTAACCCCTCACAGTATAAGTTATCTCCGCCAATATGTATGGTATATGGAGATTTAATACCTGGATGTCGGTTTGCAAACACCTATCCGCATGCGAGGTGTTTAAATGAGACATCCAGTATTAAATCTCCATATACTATTCATGTTGGCGGAGATAGCGTTTTTGTCCCGTTCGAAACACATTACAAACATAGTGGAAATAAATTTGTGGACACATTTCTCAGCTCCACAATCACTTGGACCAAATTCGTGATAATTATTTTGTTTTTATAAGAGCAAAAGACAGCAGACAGAGTTACATCCCTTGGGTCATTAAGGAAACGAGTAAACAGTATTTGGTGACATATCGTCCCCTGAGTTCCAATGTGTTCTATGTGCCTACTGGCACAAAGAAGACATTGGTACTCAGGGGACGAATTATTTGCTCTTATTTTATTTTTGATTGAATTGTCGGAAACCCGGTGATATTTGTGAATATTTTCGGGTTTTTTGGTTCGATTTTTATTTTGAGGCGAGCAAAAGCGGAAACCTTTCGTTTAAACCATATACCTCCGATGTTTCGCGTGGGCTTATGCCCTGGATGTTGCACGCTCTCATATACCTTGGATGTTGTGTGCATCCTTTGTCATGGCTATTTGTCCAAGGCATTCTGACCAATCAAAAGACCGAATTTATCGGGATACAGGGACAAGACGAATTAACTGCGGTTGAAAGAAAGTGCTTCATTAACGTGCTATACACTTAAGTACATAGTGCCACCATGTCCGCGTATGGGCAATGTGGGTTATGCGCCTTGTCCAGGGACGCAGAGCCTACGGTCTAAAGTTCAACACTCCAAACAATGAGCTGCCGTGCTCCATTTGAAACATTTATGCAGAGTAACACTGCCAGTGGTTCTGTTAAAACACTTTCTGGGATGTGTGTGCGTGGAGTTTAATAACACAAGAAGTATGTATAGCGTGACTGTGGGATACCGTCGGCAGATACGATGTTTTGCGTCCATAATATCTGTCGGCTATTTTATAGCCTCGATCACCTGAACTGTCTTCCCACTTAATTTGACAGTTTTTTAAATAATGGATGCCTTTCACACTTGCTGATATCTGGTAACTATTTTTAGCGTGAAACGTCCATCATACCATTTGTATTATGAGGGTATGCTACTTTTCGTTTAATACTTCTGTGTAGTCGTGAGATGAAGCCTGTTTTACAAAACCGAATAAAAATTGAGATGGACAATATGTCCTCTCTTTGTAGGAAAAGTGGAAGACACATGACCGTTACCTCCAAATCGAATCCAGTGGAGATATATTACAAAACATAGAGTTTTGTCTAAAACAACAATTGCGATGCTCAGGTATCAAATAGCGACCTACAATTATATCGTAGTGATCAATTCCGGCTTAATTCTGTGACCAAGGGAAAAAATCTGTAAAGGTCTAATACAATTTTCTTCGTGTGTACCAGGAGCCAATTCTATAAAACTTTCACAATTGGTGTTTTCTAGTCTTGTATGTTCTACTTATGACTTTATGTGGGTTAAAATGAACCGTTAGCATTTTCAAAGATCTGGAAAATTGCCAGTTGGCAAATTGCCATATATTTTAAAATGCTAATAATTCATTTTAGTCAGTTATATTAATATGTGGAAAATATAATTCTAGAAAAAAACAATTGTAAGAGTTTAAAAGTATTGGCTCCAGGGTGCCAACTTCCGGGAAGATAACATTTCGATAACAGCTGTGGGTTGCCATTGTGACAATTCGAAAAAACATCGAATCCCGTAAGAATTTTGGATTGTATACGTTTCTTTATTGCCGACTTTCTGAAGATGACAACTCATCCTGCAAATTTCTGAAGATGGAGATTGACAGTAGCCAATATAATTAGATAACATAAATTTAATTGGAAAATTCCTAATAATGTCATTTGAGGCGATGGTGGAGTTCGTGTTACGTATAATTTGCACAATATAATGGCTTTTACTTCCGACCACCCTGATGATACCTGGTCAATTTACGTTTGACTTTAGTCCCGCTGTTGAGATAACTGCGAGATGAATTGTCACCACTAGAATATTCACAAACAGAAAATGTCAAAACTCCAAGTAGTAGTCATCCATTCAACGCGAAAGATTCGAGTAATTTGAATGCCAATGGGTCAGAACTAGATCCTATACAGTTCTAATATTAATAACGATACATTGAACATCGGGTCCATGTACTTGTCTGTGCCGCACTTTTTTACACTGAATACTAGTGGTTGTTGTCTTACTATAATTCCAGTTAATCTCTTTTGTCGTTTCTCTTTATGTTTCTTTTTATCGTGACGTACCCTATCTCCTCAATTGTCTTCAAACTGTATCTGTATCTCAATTCGATATAACTAAATGTACATGCTTGACGGCAATATGATGCGTTATTTACCGAGAATCGGCAATTGTCTCTTAAGATATGTGTTGGTGAAACACTTTATGGCTCGGGGCCTGTTATGGTATATGTGATGTAACTGGAAATGCCATCTATCGAAAAACTATGCGCAGCATGGGTCTACCCACTAGCACAGCACACTCGCTGTAGACTGGTCGTAATCCACGCGTTGGTAGTGATGTCCACGAATGCGTTTACCAGGTAATAACAATTATCAACAGCAAAATTTTAATTAATGAAGCACCGGGTTGCACCCGGTGCTTCCTTAATTAAATTGTTGATGATTACTCCTATAATTAGCGTTTGGAATCTAATTCTGTTGCGTCCGTGGAAATATTGCCCACCCGTGAAAAGTGACCAGTCCACGGTGGCCATACTGTAAAAATAAATTGCTCAGCTTTTTGGAAACAAGTAATAGATCCATCTTATTGCACTTGGCGGTCGGCGATACGATACGATACAGTCTTTTACGCATATTCTATTCGATTCGAGATTCGATTCGGTTTATAACTTTTTGTCTTCACCGATTCGAGCCAACCTTGTGATTCGCCGGGCCATATGGTGAAGCTTTTACGTGGAGACATGATTACTGCCAAAATAGAGGCGCGGTGTATTCATCAGTCAGCAGTCATTTACGCGTTACGTCCCTGATTAAAATCGTCTTGAAAATCAAGGTTCGATAATTATCTCCCTTGAAATTAATGGTCGCACGAGAAAGATGCAACTAAGAAGCAAATAATTGTTAAGAAAACACCTATACCCTTTGACATCAGTAGAAAATAACGTTATCTGTTGCTTATGATTCTTAAAAGTAACGAAAGGAAACTTGGCGTTTTTTGGCAAGCTACTTAGAAGCAACAAGTTCACAAATAATCAGTCATTAAGAAAATCTATCGGTGCCCCGCCCCCACCCCCCTCCCCACAGCACTAAGCTTCCACTTTGGCGCCTTGTTTAGCGAACGTGTTTTTACAGTAATTTGCAAGTATTATTCATCCCAGAAAAAGAAATAGCAAATGTCACCTCGTGGACTTTTATATTAATGGAAATAACATTGCATTATATGCCACGATGATCATACTGTTGATATAATGACCAGATTAAGCGTTACAGAACACCAGAAGATAGTTAAAACGCCGTTTTCGTATTTTATATGGATTTCAACAGACAATAGTGGACAAACGTTGAACTTCAGTGGGGAAAAATGTTTAAAGTTAACTTCTGTATGTTTATACTACTATACAGGAAAATGCCTGTGAAATGATGTACACATCGGTTGTACAAATTCGCTAACATTTCGAAATATCAATCTTTATATGAAACTCCCATACTTTTGGTGTTAAATCGACTGACAGCCATATGAAATTTAGGGGAGGTAACATTCCCATAAATTTCCAGTGACGAAAATTGTCAAAAAGCAACAAACTGAACTGAACTGAACTGAAAACGTACGTGTATGATTTAGAAAGTCTTCCTAGCAGAGTCTTGCTACCAATTCAGTCTCTCTTTATTATAACATTATTCTGTTTGTTATAGTGTTGGGTAGGGTTATATACATTTGAACCACTAAACAGTTAATAAATTATTGCTTGATGTTGATGTAGTAACTTATAGGCTCTATCGATAAATAGGTTATCGCCCCTTGACTCCTAGAACTCTTCTCTCCGAAGAGACTAATATAAATTACATCCGGTTGGCATTCGACATTCTTTGTTTCGGAGCGTGCGTTGGGTTATATTGTGATGGTATTCAATCGCGTTGTCAAAACTGCGATCACACTAAGGGAAAACCCTACTACTGCGCAGCTGAGCGTCATGGCTTGATTACACCAGAAGAGTTGTCAACGGTCAGATCTCCGCTTTGTATGATGCGCAATGTACAGGCCGATGTTGAGAGTCATGTTGATCGATGTGAAAAATCTTTCGTAGGGAAGAACACACCGGCCCCTCCTCCATCAACCCACCCCGGCTGGGGTGGGTTGGTGGAAAAGGGCTCTGTGGTGTTCTCCATAAGAAAATTTGAAACTTATTCTATCAAATGGAGTAGTAATATTGACAATACCTCAAATACCAACCGGAGGCAGCTAGTTCAAGAACGACAACTCACTTTCCGATAGACGCTATAACTCAGTCTTGAAACGTAACAAAATTAAGCTCAATGTTCCTTTAGAGACATTTTTATACTGCAACAAGAACATTCACATCAACATTTTTTCGAGCACTGAGATCTGGAACAAGTTTGGAATAACAATACTATGGACTTTTTCCGAGGACAACAAATTTAATGCCCACCTTATCTACCTACTCAGTTAATAACAACCTATGTAAGGCTTTGCGACACTCATGCCGGCGTGAATCAGAGAAGCCCATGTAAGAATGGGCGAGCATAGACTTGAAAGACTATGGATTATTGTTAGGATCCCTGTACCTTTATTCGGGGGATACTTGCTGGGCATATACGATCTCGTTCCAGTAACAGGTCAAAAGCTACGTTTTCGAGGCGACGACAAAGGAAAGTATTTAATTATTCCAGACAGTTTTTGTGTAAGTGTTGCCTCTCGCTTTGTTAAGTAATAATGGTAATTCGCTGCATGGCAAACGTATCTCGAAAAGTGTCACGTGACACAGTTGTTGTACTGGACGGTTTTACGGGTGTGAAGGTAGATGTTTTATTCACGCTTAATCCCCTCACCATATCTATCTACCGCCACCGGGTAGCTTATAACATAATAACATGCCACACGCTTAAGACAGAAACTCCACAGTCAAAGGGGAGTTTGTGTTCAGGAACAATCAGACTGATTTTAGCTCTTGCCAAGTAATCTCCTACTCTTTGAGTACTAAACTGCATTTTTTTCTCATTTCATGCTGTCCTTTCCAGATGTCGCCAAGGGTAAGTTAATTACAATTTTACACGTATAGATTTATTCAAGAAGGAATTCTTCTTTGACAGTACCGAAATGTTTCTACAATCAATATTTTGGGTTATTTTTCTATTGTTCGTTATTTTTTTCCGAAAACAAAGCTCAGGACAGCTGGGTGGAAGAACTCGCGAAGTTCTTTCGATTAGACGGACGCCACGCTCTTTACTGTTAACCCTTTACCTAACGAATCGCCCGCATCCGCCCGCGTAATATGCAAATTCAGCAGTTGAAAAAATATTTTTCAAACATTTTCAACAAAATCGTATCATGTGACCCCTCGTTTGAACGAGGGGTCACATGATATGGTTTTGTTGACATTTTTGGAACAATTTTTGAAAAAATGATATTTAAAGTAATCAATTTTGATATCGTCTGCGTTGGGTAAAGGGTTCAAACATCCATTATAAACTTGTTTTAGACCGTACAGCTTATTTTAATTGTGTAAGATAAAATCTTATTGACGGAAGTGGCCCGTGAATGATAGGGAGCCGAGCTAGTAACCCTGCTGTGCGGGGATTCGGGATAGAGATGGACCTAGCCCAGACATAACAAGACAAATTGCCCTTTAAATTTTAATAAAAACTGCCGGTTAATTGCAGACTAATTTTGAGAACCCCATTGAGACTACACTCTGTTGTCTCTATAATTTCCTCATTTATAAGGGGAAATGGCTACTTTTGCGACCCAAACTCGCAAAAGGTCAAGACAGTTTTCAGAATTCGGACGACAAAAGTCGTGACACCCTGTCACGTCCCCAATTATCAGTAGAAGTCCAGCCGCGGATGGATACGTGGAAACAGCTCCTTTTGCAGCCACAGCTCGAAAACCTTCCAGGATTTTTTTCCATCTTCAACAGTAAATGTTGTGGATGCCCGTCATGTAGTTCCCCGGTGCCTCTCTCGTATAGACTCTCGGACCACTTTGAGACTCGTATCATACGTTCGTTCAAAATAATGATCTCGAGACTATCAAAGGGCACGAGATCCGGAACAGAATTCAACCTACGACCGAATTTGGTCTCTCTGGCCATGCTGCAGCATCAACTTTTGTTGCATACTGTAAAGTACTTTTTATGAATTGACAGGACACTGTATTAAGCTCGACGCATTGCGTATAAATATTTATTTATTTTTATTTATTTATTTATTTATTTATTTATTTATTTATTTATTTATTTATTCATTTATTTATTATTAGTTTCGTCACCAGTAGTAGAAAAATCAAGCTGGGATTCCTTCGTCTGCTGATCGTGGTTAGACCGGCGAAATGAATATAATTTAATAATAATCTTCTGTTACCACCGACTCTCAAACGAAGTTTCCTTCATATATAACATTTCTATTCGAATCGGATCTGCCTTTTGAATCTAAAGAATATAAAAAATAAACATCTAACTGTTCGTGACCTGGGTGTCATGTGTGGGTGGGTGATGGTGTGTGTGTGTAGTGGAGAGGGTGGATAGGCGAGTGCGATTTCGGGTTGTGTGAAAGTGTGTTCTGCGTGAGTTATATTTGTGTGCTTGTTTGGGTTGACTCTTCTGAGGGGTGGGGTAAAAATACGTGTCAGTGCGAGAGGAAGAAAGTTTACATACAGTATGCATGTATGTAATGATAACCATCAGAAAATTAGTTGAAGCTATTATAGATCTTACGTGTATTTCTATGTTAAACTTTCTGTGTCGCATTGTGTATGCAAACAGCCCCGAGTGGGGGCATTTTTGCAAATAAAAACATTGACTAGCGTCTATTGAGGCAATGGGAGTTGCCAGTGTGGAATAGGGATGTAAACTGTAATGGTCTAGACCCGACAGATAACATATTCCAACTACGTCATCAAGGCATGCCTTCGTTGAAGGCATGCCTTGATGATGTAGTTGGAAACTTAGTCGTTATTGAAGTTCAAAAACCGAAGAGTTTCTGCATTGTCTGGATAATCATATTGGAAAATTCCATATTTCACTCTCCGATTTCGACGCGAATATTCGCTTCGAATCAAATTATCTTTCGAATATAGAATATTCTCACAAACTTGCTCTAAAGACCACAAAATGATATTGTTCTGAGTTTTTGCCAATTTATGCACTAAATTTACCCCATTTTTCCCAATTTTGATGTTATTGCTCCCAAAACATGGTTTGCCCCACACAGTTATAAGGTTTATGAGCTTGTCTCTTTTGAGGTTGTTAGGGTGCCTTTTCGACGGATAGAATGGGAATTTAATATAACAGGTATTGGAAAGTTTTGGTTTGTAGGATTTGTTAAATCAATAGTGTTAAAATGAACATTGCATTGCCAATAACAAATCCGGCTCCCGGAAATCTGTCATGTTTACAAAATGTAACTGTATTAAGCAAATTCTCCATACGTTAGGAAAGGCAATATAGCTATATACTAATACACGTTTAGTTAGAATAATGTGTTGATTTTGTGTTATAACCGTTATACGGCTGTATAGAAAATCGTACATGTTGGTGCAAGAGCTAAATGTATAATAAAATAAATTACTAATACAATTTTCAAAATTGGTGATGGCTTACAATTCACCTAACAGTATTGTAATTACCGAAGCGGACAAATGCCTTCGATTGGTTCTCGACCGGATTGCGATTCAGTCGATTTCTAGGTCGCCTCTTCTCCCAACAACTGTGTTGAGTATCATCTCTCGGAGCAGATACATTTTGTATGTGAGAAAATTTAATTTCACATGAAATTTGTATTTGCTTTTATTCATTCAGGCTTGGATTTTGAATTTTGTCATCAACGAAATCTCGACGCACTGTTTAAGTGTATCAGCGATTGGATCGCAATCCCGTCACAATTAAGACTGTTGTTATAATCATGGAACTATAATTGCATTTTTTTATCTATTTTTCAGAACTGTCCTGGGATGGTAAGTTATATAGTTATATAAAAATAAATCTAAAATATTTGTATATTTCAAAAACATGGAACATTTTACATCATTTATTTATTAATTGGTGTTTAAAGACACATATTTCTGCATAATGGCTAATCGTGACCGCAACATGGATATAAAGTCAAATCCAGCCAATCGCCTTATACCCATATTCCCACTTCCACCACAGGCATTGCATGGTGACAGGGTCCTATTTTACCAGTAAAACATAGCTTGTTTATCACAGCAAACAAGCATTGCTTCACTTCACGGAGTTCCCGTGGGGGAATTTTACATCATATTGTTTAACATAACACATCACCCAAATGAAGTGAGTAGCATTGAGAACGTCTGACAACACCATTTCTGATTCCTGCAGTTTTCGTCGTAGTTTAACATACTTAATGGTAAAGTTTGACAGTCTGTGAAAACCTTCGTTAGTATAAATTATTTACAATAGCATTTGTTGACAGTTCGAATCTATTAAAGAGGGGCGGCAAAACTAAGTATTTATGCAAATAAATCAACACAGCAAGACACTATGAGGCAGAGTACATTGGACCAGTTTCCTTTGAATTTTCACTTGCATCTATAAAAACGTGAGGCCTGGTCTGTGAACGGTCTGTGGTCTTGTAAACAAACCTGGATAATTGATAGTGATAAGCCATCAACTGTCTTCATCAAATTCATCACCCAAAGGCAGCTGATGCAGTCAATATTACAACAGCTCACATATTTATTTTTAACATATCTGGAACCTAAAACGCTGTGTTGTATTTGTGAATAAATCATACGTGTTACACTTCGCGCATTGACTGAGTTTCAAAACACAGGCGTTTTCATCAATACAGCCAATATTGCAACAGCTCACATGTCTGTTATTTAGCACATAAATAGAACCCAAAACGCTGTGTTGTTTTTGTGAATAAATCATACGTGTTATACTACGCGCAGTGACGAAGTTTAAAAACACAAGCGTTTTCATTCTTTTGAACACCTTCTGCCGAGAACACCGATATCCATGCAGCGGCGTATCTACGGAAAAGAGTGCCTACAGCATGCACATATGAATAGAGCGGCATGCTGTTTCCATCTTAAAAGAGTTTTCTTCAAAATAGATCGTGCGTTAGTTGTTAATATTTATATATGTGGAAATTTCATTGAGACGTATGTGTAAAAAAAGCACAACCGGAGTAGTAAAAACAGAGGAAGCGGAAAATCAACACAACCTGCCAAGTTTGAGCAGGAGAATTGTTTTTGCGCCAGCTGGGCTCAAGGTTTCGAGGTATGTGGTCATGTTGCTCCCTGCAATGTATTTTTACCTAATGATTTATATGAGCGTTTTAACAATCCGGCCACCCAAGTGCTTCTCACCCATGATAATGAAAGACAGATCATACATCTGAAGAAAATATTGTTTCACTATTCGCGGATGGCTTTTATGAGGTTAATAGAAACGGCTCAGTGGCGCCCCACCCCCTTCAAGTAGAGTCAAGGGTACGTGCCATACCTGCCATGACTTAGGTACTCTGTATCCACTGTATCCATGGGTGGCCATTTACTTTTTGAAACACAGTTTTTTTCACAAGCACGCGGACTAGCGGACACGATATTATCCGCTGTAATGGACATCATCTACCCCCATCCATGTGTTATCGCGAATACTCCCTTGTACAAAGCATAGTTATAGCGCCTACGCGGATCCCCACTAAATGGTTATAAATTAGCTAACTTTTTACAAAATTTGAATGAGTCTGTACGAAATTGCGAGAATATTTTGCCTAGAAAACATTGTTGTCAATTGCAACGGGGCTACGGGAGTGTCACACTGAACAGCCATTTTGCAACGCTTTTTTCACGGGCAGGTCATCAGACCCTTCTGATGAGAGTGGAATACCCCCTCTTTTGCTCACACAACTCGCCGCTGGGCGCCTTGGATGATACCTCTCTTCACGCCACGTGATTTAAATTTGTCGCCACCCCTCCCAAACAGAATCCTAGATCCATCACTATATCTTTGCAACTGCGCGTTTGTGGGAGAGAAAGGGTATTTACTAAACTTGAACAAGGCAACTTCTAACGATCACAAGTTTTGTAAATAAGCCTTTCGTGTTTCACGTCGTAGGTTTTGGGCTAAAGGTGGTATCCTATTGGAACATATACGTTATTGTAATGAGTTGACGGTAACATGGTCTGAGGTTTGCGGCTCGAGGGCGTACATGTATGTTCAACTTCGACGCTTTGCGCTCGGTTGAACATAAGCTCCGAGCCGTAAACCTCAGACCATGTTACCGTCAATTCATCACAATAACTTATAATGTTTTTCACATGTATCATTTTTCCGAAAAAGGATTCTGTCAACTGTGTCTGGTTTTATCTGGCGAATTGTTTAAACAGCTGCGCTGTGCTATGCGTGCGTTCGTCCTGGAGGAAATATGTTGGTGATGATAGTTTTGGTTATGACCAGAACAAGAGTGGCGAGTACTCACCTCGCCACCACCTCTTCGCAAAAAAAGAAACAAACACTAAAATCTCCTTGTTCTGCGTGTTTAGTTTGATGGAAAATAAGAATGTTCTTTACGGCAGTCTGTGGGCAATTAATTTACGAACACCAATGTGAAATATAAAAGAAGAGGCCTGTTTGCTGATCAGAAAGGGGAACAGTATAACAATAACATGACTTTGTCCGGCATTACAGTGCATTAACGGCTCAACAGAAATGGTTAACAGCCCAAGAGTTTATTAGCGGCCCGCGACGAAGTCGAGGGCCGCTAATAAGCTCAAGGGCTGTTAACCATTTCTGTTGAGCCGTTGATACACTGTAATGCCCGACAAAGTCATGTTATTCCTATTACTTCCACTTTCGTACATCGGGTACATTGCGATTAAATTATATGTGAAATAAGATAAATAAATTAAGTTTGGCGTTTTCGAATGAAAAAAAAAACAGCGACTCTATTGTCTGATTTGTTGACAAACAAACCGGGTAACATGACTATCGTCTGATCAGTCTACGACGAAATTTGGAAAGTTAGATGATGAAATATATCTTCGAAATGCGAACTTTAGGCAAAGAGTTTATTCATCAAAGATGTCATCACTTACTTTGTTTGTATCTCTTCCTATATTTATTAATTATTAATACTAATTAATAATTATTTTTCCTCTTCCTATTAATTATTAATATTGCGAAACATTCTGCTATTGCGCTGACGTCTTCTCAAACTTCGGGATTTGAATTTTACTTAATTAAGCCAATTAAACTGTGAAAAAGAAATCATCATAATGGTGTATTTGTAATAATCCACAAGGGTTGTCTTGTGTGGGTGAGGACATCCACCCCTTCCTTTCTAGGAATGAATTATTAAATTCCACGAGGAAGGGGCTAAAGTGGGGGGTTCTAAAAAGCCACATGTTGAGCAGCCAAACAAACAAATATAGAAGTCTTCCTATATTTGATACATTATCTATCCGTGACACAAAGGGAAACACTTGAAACAAATGTGTTAATTGTGTTTACAGATTAAAAATCCCAATTGAATTTCGATCCAAATGATATTCTGGGAAAAATGTTGTTGATCGGCTGAGAGAGGTGACGTCATTGTCTATATTTAGCCGTGTCGGGCTGTTATTGACGTGTTGGGCTGTTATAGTAAATAACGGTCCAACACGTCACATGACTTGTACTTGTTGAGCATTACGAGGTTTCAACGGCCGGTAAAACGTCATCAGTGTGCTAGGAACGACCGCAAAAGTTGTAATAATTAATATTTACAGAACTGGAGTGGGCTGGGGGAACTACAACAAGAACCATCTGGTCCCGAAACGCACTGTGCTGCCAAAATCCCAACATTACTGAGTACTCGGAATACTGTTTTTCAATAACACTCTCAAAAGAGAAAAACGCAGATATTCGTCCACGGTCGTTTTTCTTGTTTGAGTAGATAATTTCAGTATACAGAAGTTTGATTTTCACTTCCGTACTCTTGAGTATAAAAATATTATTTTGCCTTCTCGATGTCTGGATGACTCCAGTGGGATTTCGATGGGTTCGTGCTCCATCGGAGTACATTAGGAAAATGAAGTGAACAGCTTAAACAAGTGGTATATTTCCAAAGCGGGTGTTCCTTTCCCCCGGCGGGAAATGGAAGAAAGGACGTCGCACGCGCATTCTCCATAACCTGATATTACCTCCGAGAGTTCCGATAGAATATTATTTCACAAACAGATATAATGTGTAATGTTAATAAATTACAACAATCATTCTCAACAGTTACCAGGTCTCCAGAGTCGTGAATCCAATTAAACAATCAGTTATCTGCAATTGGATACCATTAACCCCTGCACTCTGGTAGTGCAACAGACCTTTCTCCAATCACACTGTTTTTTCTCTTCTTTAATTATGAATTTAACCAATTTTCTATTGTTTGACAGAGCTCACGGAGCTCTGTCAAACAATGTATATTTGATTAAATATCAAACTGCATTATCATGCCATTATGGTATATACTTGCTGCTGAAAACCGTGCTATTTTGACATCAGAGTGCAGATGGCTAACAGCTATTAACCGAATATAAAGAACACACTTTGTTGAAAGTACCAGAGTGAGTGTCAAAGATAGTTCCCTGTTCTCATGGACAAGGGATGAAATAATGACGTCCGCTTCGTGAGCTCTGTTTATCGTTCTACCTCCGCGAAAATATCTTTAAAATGGAACCTGACATTCGCTTATTAGTTATTGCTTAGGGAGCGCGAGGTCTAGGTGGTTACGCCATTGGACATCAAACCGAAAAGTCCACGGTACAGTCATCTCAGGGTTAACTGCGTTGTGTCTTTGTACAAGGCACATCACCATGACTGCCCACGTGGGTGGCACGGTGGCACTGTGTGCTATGTCGATGGTGCACTTGTCTTCAACCAATGCTAACCCCGCTTGTGTGGAGTTAGTACGTTGGGGAGTCTGACAGTTGCTCGCCGTTGCTCGGTTGTTCTGTCCACGCACTCCGGTTTCCTCCACCCGTAAAACTGTTTGATACGAGGTGGCCCTGGCTGTCGAAAATGTCGTTAAGCCCCATTAAATAAATAAATAAATAAATAAATAAATAAATAAATAAAGGATAGTCGACGTTTCTCAATAATGTCGTTCCCTGTGGGCGGGTCACGAAGATAATCGATGCGGGTGAGGAAGGAGTGGAGTAGGGGGTGAGTGTAACCCTCATTTGTCCCGACTGTGATATCTGAAGTCAAGACTGGTCATATATTTCAAGTGTATCTTCAAAGCATGCCTTCACTGAACGTATGCCTTGATGATGATGTTCGAATGTTAGTCGGAATAAAAGTTGAAAAATTCAAGACTTTGAAATTTATTTTTGGATATATAAAATATACACGAGGTAGTCGTTTCGCAACATCTTATTTAATAAACACGCACAGTAGCGGTACCCAAATAGGTCATTGCGCTCCACCCCCACCCTCCCTCACCCCACCCCCACCCCCACCCACCCACGCCTACTCGCCGAAATCGGGTACTACAAATAATCATTTGTTTCACGGATAATGTGTGCGCGGCGTTAGTCCAAGTATCGTCACACAAGAAAGTCCATGATTACAAGCAATAGTAAGTCGATATCTAAGACTCGAAACCAGTGGAGTCAATACTATAAAAGTTTTACAGTTGTATTTTCTAGACTTGTATGTTTCACCTATTAATATATTTATTTATTTATTGGTGTTTAAGGTCACATACTTATGCACAATGGCTAATCGTGACCGTGACAGCTTTACGGGTGGAGGAAGCCGGAGTACCCCGAGAGAACCACCGAGCATCTCGACAGTCTGACGCTGTTCAAGCTCCGCTCAAGCAGGGTTACAGCGGTTGAAGACATGTGCACCATCGACGTGCAGTACGCCTTAGTACACGGCGTCATCGTGCTCCCGTGTAGGCAACCGGGATAAAGTGTCTTGCCCAAGGACACAACTCGGGTCGTCCCGGATGGGGATCGAACTCGAGACCTCTAGCATAGAAGTCCAGCAGTCTACCACTGAGCCATCGCGCTCCCTCGCCTATTAATATAACTGACTAAAATGAATCATTAGCATTTTAAAAGATATGGCAATTTGCCAACTGGCAAATTGGCATATCATTGAAAATGCTAATGGTTCATTTCAAACCATTTAAAGTCATGACTAGAAAATAAAATTCTGGAAAATACAATTGTAAACGTTTTATAATATTGGTCCCAGATGAAAGTATCATGACGGGAAATATTAATGGGTGGGTGGAAGGTCACACCTACGAAACCCTTTGGTTCCATGTTGCACCAAAAAAGGACTTGCATAAACCTACGTGAAACTAGTTTCATATTCATGTATTATGTGTTGGATTCTTGATAATTTAATTCTGCTCTCATATAAAAGTTGATTTATGTGGGAAACAGTTATAATGCAATAACACAAACGAATAGGGCTACACCTTAAACCTTTGCACAGCCGATCGCGATTTTTGTCGAGTTTCCATTCTGGCGTTATGGCATTCTCAACATCGCCTAATTAATTGACGAAAATATACTGGAAGCACTTTCAAGTGATTGTAAAGGGATGAAGTTACAACCCCAGTATACATGTAAATGTTATTACACTTCGTCACATGCTAGGATATATTTAAGTCCCTCATATAATGTGTGTGTGTGGGGGGGGGGGGGGGGGGTGGGGGTGGCGTGTGGCCCTGAATCAGGTCGTGGCTTTTTACTTCAGGCAAGACTTTTTCATTTTCAGTCATTGGACAGACTATTGTCAGAATACTCTCCTCGATCAGTGCCAGTACAGGGATGGATAATAAGTTGGGTTTTATGGACAACCCCCCCCCCCCCCCCGCCCTCATAGGAACTTAGGAAATGTGTTGAAATTTCTATCTCATTAAATCGCGAAAGGTCGTAATATATTTTTCGTACAGTACGTCTTGTGGAAATCATATTTTGACTAATGTTTACCATGAGTGGACCATTTTTAACTTGCGGTGGGGGCACTTTATCCCTATTTTTTTAACTTGGTTGTGGGGGCACTTTATCCCTATTGCCCCCTGTAACTACACCCTTGGGGGTAACTGTAAGATGTGCTAGGTTTACGACGATTTCTATAAGCTCGTCGCTATGGTATAGTCAGGATCGAGAACCCACAATTGTTTGAACTTAAAGACGGGACGATTATATTTACTGCAGCAATGGCAGCTTGCATTAGGAGTCGAATTTGTGCTAGAACGGCACCAGAAGATCCAACAGGTGTACTTTTAAGAAAATAATATATCTTTCTGGAGCGAGTAGAAAAAATAGAGGATATGAAATGAGTGTTTATTCCTTATATGTATGAAACGAGTCCAGAATTTTTCGTTTTGCTGAGGCTTTTGCGAGGCAAAAAGGAAAATTCGGACGAGTTTCATCACTATCATATTGAAGAAAAACGAATGTCATATTATGTTTATCATATAACTGCCAATTGAAAGTGTTTTTTTTTTTGGGGGGGGGGGGGGTGTGGGGGGCTGAAAGGAAATCGGTATGGGTTAAAAAAAAGAATTTCAACATCAAAGAACAATGCTGCTACTGAGACATGTCACAACCATTGCCTACTGTGTTACAAGTTCGTAGATCAGTGTCAGCCGATCGCCCGGCCGGCAAAACTGTTGTAAAGTCAATTACATTAATATTCACTTCATATAGCCAGTTGTCGCTGATAACTTTCTTATAATCGACACACTTCCGGCATCATAAATTTCAACTTTTAAATCAGCTAAAAATCAGGCCTCGTGGCTTTGTTTTTATTTTGAAATAGTTCTATTCACAAGCGCATTAATTCGACCCAGTATTATATAGATGCACCGATCAGATCGCTCGATCTTTTAGACCGTAATATTTAGGTCAGCTAACTATGTTGCGTGGCTCTCTGGTGGCCAATGAAATTTGCAAGAAGTTTTGTGAATTAGTTATGCACAAAGCTGAAACTTGCGAAACGATTACAAGTGCAGAAAGCGGTTTAGTTTGTAGAATAGAAAATAATTTATTGAAGCAATAAACACCAACTTGAGGCAGATTGCCAATTTTACAACAGCATTATTGGGGTAAAATAATGAAACAATATAATGAAACAATATAAACGGATTGAATGAAAAATAATTTGGACAATGAAGAAAGGATGGATACACCCATGATAAGGTATATAATAATACAGTCATACATTAAGAAGACATCGCAATGATTACCATAAATCATGAATCACTGCGGGACTTCAGATTCCCATAATATGAAAAATCGCCGGATTATGTTACAGATCGGATTATACAGAGTGTAATATTACCAACCTTTTTGTTTGGTGAATGGTCAGTGAACATTTTGAACAGTTCATCACGTAACTGATAAAAAAATAGACACTCTATTATAAAATGGAATTCGGTCTCAACCGCTCCCGAATCGAATATGGTTCATATTCGTTCATTGGCCGGAACGGCAGGCTGTGAATGGTTCCCCGTTTCGATCAGTAAACTGTGTTTGCTGTTTCGAAGACGAGTGAAGAGTTTCCTGGCTTCCCAAGAAGGAGTGTGCACTAAAGTTCTAAAATATATTCACTCTTGAACATGCGATACGTTCTTAATTTATTTTTACCCTGTTTTTTTTTATTATCGTCATGAATGGCATCATAAAATTTTTCTTCATGTCTTAGTTCTCCTTTCCCTATTAAAATCATTTTAATATCATTTTCGCGACACAGTTGTTCGATGTCTGATATACCAAAGTATTCATGCACAATTGTCTTTAAATTATCGAGATCATGCCTCGTTGTGTCACAAAATGCTTCACCAAGCAATGTGGTAGAATCTTAGGAAGTTAATTTACAGTAATATTTCCTTTGGTGTAATTGCGTCGATAAACAAGGGATATCGTCCTAACTCAGCTCGTACTGCATTATTTGACGCATTCTTATTTTCCACGAGAAACAGTCTGCAAAATTTAATACGTACATTTTCGCACGCGTAGCGACTTACATTTCTGTGATTAAGTTTCAATGACCATATTTCATTCCCGCAGAGTAAGATAGGTTTGATCAACTTATCGAAAAGACGTAAATATACTTGTTCTGTCGGAAGATATTTCTGATTAAAAGAATTATTTAGTGAGTATAATGCCCTCAAGCCTTCCATGCTCAAGTCTTGTTTGGCCGTCTTGCAATGTACCATTTTTTGAAGTTGTTAATCCTAAGTAGTTGAAATTGTTTGTGTGTTCGACCTTTTGCGGGTCTAGGTAAACATCGGGGGAAACAGATGATTTGCGAGCCCGGAATACCATACTTTTTGTTTTACCTTTTTTGTATGAAGATTGTTTTCTCTTGCTAAATTTACCAATTGATTTAGACAATTTTGCAGGCCTTGCGGTGATTTCGATAGTAATGCAAGATCATCTGCGAAAAAGTAAAAGGTTCAAGGAATAATTATTGACTGGACTGGTTGACATGTATCATCAAATAGTCTTTAACGTCATCAATAAATATTTTAAAGAGGGTAGGCGAGAGCTTACACCCCTGCCTGACCCCGATGGTTGATAGTTGAGGTTGGACCTAGTCCGTTGTTTGTTTTCGAATTGTAGGTTTCTAGAATCGGTCCTTTTATACTAATGTGTTGTAGTTTTTGAAAAAGTATTGTTCTATCTGCAGTGTCAAATGCTTTTCTGAAATCTAGGAAACAGCATAGAGGGGATTTCTGTATTTATTTATTGTAGTTTCCAGAACTAATATACTTTCGATTGTACTGCAACCCTTCCGGAAGCCAAACTGGTTTTCACTTATTATTTTATTATCATCCAGGAAGCTATTAATTCTGGAATTAATTACCCAATTAAACAGTTTACCAATGGTATTGCTGTGAGCTATTACGCAATAGTTAATCGGGTCGTGTCTATCGCCTTTTTTGTATAATGTGAGAATTGATCTCTCCAACTAATAGGATAATATCGCGAATCTAGAACCTGGTTAAACAATTTCACTACTTCGTTTAAAATGTATGGGATTAGTAGTTTCAAAAGTTCACTCGACACGCCGTCGGGTCCGTAGATTTATTGTTTTTCAGCTGGCAGAGAGAGCTGTATATTTCGTCCACTATAATTTTATCGGTGTTAAGAGAGACCTCAATGTTCACCGGTTTATTCTTGCATTGATAGTTATTATTTTCTGGTACGGGTTTACATAATAAATTCTTAACAAAATCTACTGTAACATTCGGATCAAGATCATTCCCTGGGGACTCTTTTTCCCTCAGAAAATTAATAATATTCCAATATGTCTTAGAATCTGTGGTCTGTAAGCGGTCGAGTGGGTTGCAGATATTTTTGTAAAACATTTTACGTTTGTATTTTGTAACTGTTTTGTACATCTTTCTCGTTTTAAAATAGTTTACAATGAGTGATTTGTCTTGGTAGGATGTTTTAAGAGAACGGGCTAAATTATCCATGTGTTGTTTCAGTTGTTTACTTTCTATATCAAACACTTGCGTTTCGGTATTTTCTTAGTTTTACTACTCGAAATGTGCGTTGTGGCTGCTTTATTTATTGAGCCAGTAATGGACATCAGATCATTGACCGCGTCTTCTGTTCCAGATTTGTCTGTTCAAAAAGGTTTCATTCGAAAGTGCTGCAGTTGGGTGGTCATATTATGATTGTTTAAGGATGTTAAGGCCTTTTCCGCGCTCTTTGATGTCCATTTCAGTTTTGGCGCGCATTTTGAATAAGAGTAAGTACATTGTTTATTGACTTCATTTGCAGTTGGATACTTTAGTTGGAGAGAAAGTTGACAGTGATCAGAATATTCATTTGGATTTTTAGACAAAAAAAATCAATATCGGAAAAATACTTGTCAGATATTATAATATAGTCTACAGTACTTGCATCGTTGTATTGGTAGCTTGTAAAATTATCAACACAATCGCCCGGTGCACGCCCCTTTAGTTATTTTCAGTCGAGCTACCTGCCACAGTGAGAGGAGTTTCCTTCCAAAATCATTCACTATTTTGTCTAAACTCGCCCTCTCATTGGTCGTATCGATGCTGTAGTCGATAAAAGTTTGAACGTGAAGGGCCTGTGTTTAAAATATCTGATAAATGATCTAAACATTTGGCAAGGCTCTAGCGTGCCTTTTGTTCAGACTTTTGTCATTGGAACTCTCACCGAATCGCTTTGCTCCAACAGATCCAAATTGAATGAGGTGCTAGATTGTGACGACCATCTGACTGGAAGAGCAGCGATGATAAATTGACACAAGATAATATTGGTAGAAAAACGGAAACCCGGCATAGCCGTGCGTCAGTTTACAATCTTTCAATACACAACTTTCCAAAAATCTATCAATACTGTTGGTTAAGCTCCCTTCAAGACATATCCCATGAGGATATAGCAACCATTTATATATACACATGGCTATTTACAAAGAGTTTGTTCGTAGAAATTATAAATTATTCCTTTAACCAACCAGAAAAGTATATCGGTGATTGATTTAGGCTAAAGAAAATTAAAATTTTGACTCTCAGGCAGCGGCGCATTCGTTTTGTCAGCCGGCGTTCGTCATATTTATTTCGAAGGCAAAATTCAAAATGAAAAAGACAATCATAGGATATGATTTTAGCGGCATCACATCGCGATTTGCAATGCAAGTTCGCATACATTGACACAGCATTGTTATTCTCTTCGCGAATTGCGACACGATTCTCATATGTTTGTACAAAATTAATATTTATTGAACTGTTTGAGAGCTAGATTAGTTTTGGTGGTCTGAATTTGTTCGTCAACAATTGTTTTATTACAAATTATTGGAGAGTGCCAACAGGCACTCTCCAATAATTTGTAATAGAACAAATTTGTATAAACAAACTATTATCTACTTTTGACTGAATACGAAGCATGGAAAGTAAAATGTTGGCTTTTGTACTTGGTACCCTTATTTTTTTGAAAGGTCTGATTGTGGCGTCTAGCATTCAACCAGTTAAAAAGCTCCTTATTGTTTTTTTATCTCCCTTTTAATCGTATTATATTGAATTTGTGTTGTATGATCACTGTTACAAAAAACAACTATCAGTGAAATCAACATGGAAGCACTTGTATTCAATTTTAGGCTCTCACAACTGGATGTTAGGCATCAGCGACCATTCCATCAGGAATAAAAAAATAAAAATAAGAACCGCCCTCCCTCATTCGTTTTAATAAAAATTGCCTGAGAATCAATTATTTAATTTTGTTTGGACTTTTCAGTACAATTGCCACGCTCTGGTGTGCCCGTTGTTGATCCCAAGATCGTAGGGCTAAAATGGGATATTTCTGCCCGATGGTTTCCAAAAGTGGTAGGATTGATCTCTATCAAGTATTCAAGGCCTGGTTCTCGTGACTGCAACCTATTCAGGCAAAGTTCTATAAACCAAAGAGCATATGGCTGGACTATTCGCCGCCATGAACTTCTGTAAAATGGCCAAGAGCCCAGAGTGTTTTTTTTTTTTTTTACTTCGGTTTAATTAAATATTGCACAGTGTGATATTTTGCAGAAAGGAATTTAATGGAAAACTAGGTCATTTCAGTGGATATGATTAATTAGATGACGCCACTGACTAGGGCCACGTCTTTTGTGATACGTACCACAACAAGGCCTGTTAAAGACAGTAGCTCACAATCAACATCAGTAAAAGTCAGAAATGTAAAGAGCACAACTCTATGGAAATTTATCTATTGTCTTCCAAATCTGTCAACTCAGCAATATCTCCTTCTAAGGTTCTGCACCATAGTTCTCCAGGCATTTCCAAAAATGACATGCCATACATTCTCTTCAAATGCGAATATTATTTAACTTAGTTACCTAACCCATAACGTGTATTACATTTTCCAAATCCACTAAAAACATATAACACTATCTGACTAAGTAGAAATAAACAATCTGAATGTGGGTGAAATAATTTATTGTCAAATGCAATGCTTCAACCTGCAAAACTGCATGAAGAAAATGTCATTACCAGTCATTTTAAGCCACCAGCAGCCTCAAAGGCAGAATTGTCCCACTTCCCCAACTTACCTCATCCTGGAGCATATAACCCCTTGTTTCTAAAATGGGGGAAGGAAATATATGTTCCCGTCTCCTTGTTTTGTTACATGCCTGGCAACAACTCCGTGAATCTTCCCCTCCCTCCCATTGTTCGCACCACCCGTGGCTCAGCACCAATGCACTTTTTCCGATAGACACGCCGCAATGTTGGTTGCAGTTCTGCGATCATATTTAGCACTCAGAGTCACAAGGTCCTCTTGTCGATTATGTCATGTGGTGTCAGTATGGGCGCAATGACAGTATTCAGCACCTCCATAATATGATAGCACCCCACCTCATCATAACACTATCGTTTCGCAACATGTATCAAAATTCGGTCAAGTTTAATTTAAAATCGAAGACAGATGCTGCACTGTATTTCGTGCATGTTACTTTAACTAGATATTTGTCGGACGAGTTTATCTTCGTAACTAATTTACAACGTTTGCCACCAAACGACAACGCGTCCATATAAACAAATGCACACATGAGTACAAGAAAAGTGAATTCCATGCATTCGTTGTCTGTTTGTAGAATATATCTATTCAGAAACATACCAGGGGACAAAACTCAAATAATATCAAATGAATTTGTTTGTGCTGGACAATATAAATCACCAACATAATATTACCTGTTTCATAGTAATACAATGGGTATACACGGAAATGGGGAATCTTATTTGCGGATGGAATAATCTACGAAAGGACTTCTTGTTCCAATTATTTCATTTATTGGTGCTTGCTTCTGATTTACAGTTAGACTATTAGTCCTGTCATGAAATGCGCACAAATAGCACGTTGATATGCGCGTTAATGTACGCGTTATGGCCCAAGTAAAGCCAACAATTTTTGTACATATGGCCTGTGCACAAGCAATGTTTCAGCCAATGGACCTCCGGGTAACCCGGAGGTCCATTGGCAGAAACATTGCATGTGTTTGCTATGAGCATCCAAGAGAGCCTGCCGTGCTTTGGATGCCATTCGATATGGTAATTGCGCGCAATTCCAACGCGCAATTAAGCCTAGATAAGCGCACTATTCGTGACAGGACTTCTAGTTTTAACTGTAATTTGTGTCAGCATTTTTTAGTTATTAGACCTTTTGACAGCATACTTTGAAAAAAGGTTTCAAAGCAATAAGGAAAGATTTATTTATGAGCAGGCACATCAGGGAAGTGAGAACGCATGGACTACGTTCCACTGAGACCACCGCCCCACCCATGTGTGTTGGTTCCCCTTTTCGCAAACTAGCGTTTTAATATATGTTACATCAAACACTTTCTGTACGCTGGGGCGTCGTGAAGATGACGAATTGTGGTGGCGGTTGTGGTCGGGGTGAGGGGGGAGGTGGGTTGTAAACCTGATGTGCCCCGATTGTGATGGCTCAAGTTCCGACTGACTGATATTCCATCTGCATCATCAAGACATGCCTTCGTCGAAGACATTATAAATTATGATGATGAATTGACGGTAACATGGTCTGAGGTTTGCGGATCGGAGCTTATGTTCAACCGCGAAGCGAAGGCAACTTTTAACGATCACAGCTTTAGTAAATAAACCCCTCGTGTACCCCATGACGGCACTGGATAAATAATCAGTAAACCAGATATCTCTTTCTACCTCAGTTCAAATCGTATCGGTTTGAAATTTAAACAACATTTCATCCGGAACACCGTCTGCTGAACGTGTGAAAAATCCCGAAAAATGAAGCGGCTTGCCAGTCACTCCGTTGTTGAAGGAATTACGAAACGGGCGACGTCATTTCAAATATTTCGCGTTGTGACGTCAGTCGGTAACATTTGCAACTGGAGCCGTAAACATAAAAGAAACTACGCTAGCTTTTATTCTTATTGGAACCTGCTTGATGTAGTTAGAATATCAGTCAGTCTGGATTATAGTTGAAAAACGTAAGAAGTCACAGAAATTATTAGTTGATAAATCAGGGGCGCCGGAGCCGCCCCGACCACCCCGACCAATGTCGGAGCAAAAAATTTGCCGATTATGATATTTTATGTGATCGAACTTCAGCCGAACGTCATTCATATCAAATAACTAGGCTATGATTTTTTGCTTTTGTTCTGGCGGATATCCGAAAATAGTCCGCGCAAAGATCGTCTTGTTTCTTTAATATTGGGCACACAATGGCGGCTATTAATGACGAGTTAACGTAAGATGAGGAGATTTTGGGTTGGAATACTTAAGAAACAGCCCCAAAATGAGTCTGAGGGATGTCAATTTTGAAACATTTTCTAGGGGCAGGGCCTGATTTACGAATGGGCAGACTGGGCGGACGCTCAGGGCCCCCACATTTGTGGGTGCCTTCACAGTGAAGTTCGTCTTTCGAGGAACATAATATAACAAAATTCCCTGCCAAATTGCCTTTGGCAATTTGGCAGGGAATTTTGGCATATTATGTTCCTCGAAAGACGAACTGCATGCGCTGTCATATTTTTCTCCCCCACATGATCGATGGCAACAATTCAAGAAAAACAGGGATCTGGGTGTTATGGTCGGGCCAATGTTTGGGCTGTTCCGGCGCCCTTGCAAATAAAATATATATGTATCAGTCGTGAGACGTCTAAATTAATAAACACGTACCGTTCTGGTACTTCAGCTTGGTAATTCTAGGTACCCTACAGCCCTGTTCGGGAAGTGCAGACTTCCACTCGCATGACCTACTGCTTGTGTGTCAAAACTCCAAGTTTTCGTCTGGTCTGGTAAGAAAGTACATGATTACTAGCAAGAGAGATTTGATATCTTCGACTCCATACTGACCAAGATGTCCCAACAGGGAAAAGTATTGGGGCCAATTTGGGGGTGTCGCGCGTCTAAACCCCTTAGCGATGGCCCTGACTTCACGAATTGAACCACGTTTCACGCGAAGTGCAGTACAAACAACTGATTATAGGCACGATTGTTATAGATCAATAGATCACTGGTTATAGTTTCTTCATGTATGTGCATTGCGTTGATATGGTCTTACACTGTTTGTAGGTGTGTATTCGATGAGGCAAATTATGGGCATAAACCAATGGTTTCTAGTATTTTTGTAAAGTCAATTGAGAAACCTCGCAACTCAGTCTTCCGCCACCCCCACCCTCATAAGATGACGTTAAATCAATCAACTCAGTAGTCCCTCCCATCAAAGAACGTTGACTGCTTAATCGGTATCAACTTTCCAATTTCGCCAATAGTTTTTGTCAACAATAGCTCAAATATTTTGTAAATATTCAATTTGTACATTTGTATTTCCATGAAAAATGTGCATATCATCAACATTTTTATTTTTCATAGACATCAAATTATATTCTCTGAAAAGCAATCTGCGTTAGAGATGCGTCGGGAAATTCAAAGCCTTCGAGAATTTGCTTGCTGAGCATTGTTTATTTATGGCAATCCCCTGCCCCACCATCCACCTCACCCTCACACACACCCCGCTAAGACGGTGGCGGTTGAGACACCTTTCTGTATGTGGCCAAGGAACGTTCCAGTAATCCACATGCATATAGATTAGTGACTTAAACTTTAAAAATTAACGTTGGTTTTATTGGATAGGTTATGATGGATCGGACTGAATGGCTTCCATTGAAGTTATCAAAACCAATTTCATCTTTTCCCTTCAAAAGTCTTTCATCTTCGTGCACCAGTCTCCGAACGTCAATCAAGAAATTCAGGGATCTCTTTATGTTGGGGAAGACATCGCGAATTTGTTCAGTCTGAAAGGAGAATTTTAGAAATTTAAACTCTGGGCGGTTCTGGGACGACAAAGCAGAGCATCGTTTCCAGACAATCTTTTCGTTGGGGGGGGGGGGGGGTAGCCTGTTCCTTCCATTGTTGACAGTAGATCTGTACTGGCCTGTGAAAAGGTGGGAAATCGAGAGGGTGGAGTTGCCTCATTTCTGTAGACCACAAGAAGATGAGTCAAACAGCGATCCAAAAACATGGCAACAATCTCGTTTGAAAAACACATCGTTTTGTAAGATGTCGTAGTGGCTACGTTTGTCAGTGTCAATAGTAACGATTATAATAGTTCCGGGTTGCTAAAGGTCCACAGAAAATATCTGGAAATTCTGAACAAACCCTGCGTAAATATCCACATGTAGGCGCGAAGGTAACCGACTAGGGTGTAAACCCACTTTGACCTGAGTGTCATGACTCAAATCCTGACTGAAGAAATTGTCCAATGACATCATCTAAAAAGGCATGCCTTGAGGATGTAGTTGGAATATTTGTCAGTTGGGATTATAGTTTAAAAAAAAAGGCTCAGGAAATTTATGTAAATTCGCGAAGCATGGGCCTCCAAACTTCTTATTTAATTAACACCCACCACTCTCAAAATTGGCGATCCTGGGACCCCAACAACCACAATCAACCACAGACCACATTTTGGATGACACTGGCCACGTGCGTGACATAAGACCTAGAAGCAGAACTAGTCCCATACAAAAAGTCCATGATTACCAGCAAAAACGAATCGATATCTATGACCCCAATTAAGACGAACATGTCCCGACTGAAAAATTATTGGGCGGGGGGTGGGGGGGGGGGTGACTAAATAAATGCTTGTAACAGGGTCCATTGTAACAAACGAGCGTTCGTGAATGAAAAGTTTCTGCGCGCCGAATGCGCATAGTGACGATGTGGGATTGAAATCCCTTGCGACCCCAATAACTGCATTTGCTTTATAGCTTTATTTGCTTATAAATCCACGAGAGTCGGGACCGAGAGCCAATAATCTTATCAAGTTTGAGTGTGCGACTGGCAGTAGGATAGTGGGTTGAGATCCCCGAGAATCTCGAGCTAGAAAATGGTGAGGAATTTGCATAATTACAAGAGTTCTACACCACGGGTCAAAATTTATTGACGTACATCCTCATTCAGACTGGATATATATACAAATAAAACCCTGAAATAACAATACAACTACGTCTCAGTAAAACAACAGATACCAGTACTAAAAACACTAATTAATTGCATCAGGAGTTCTGGACTTTAAAACCGTCGTTAACACTAATTTGTGTTACACACACAAGAATTGGGCATTTCATTAACGTAAACGGAATGTATTGCAGCAAATAACTCAGGTACTCCTCAAAGTCACATCTGTGGAATGAATTGTAAGGAGACCGACGACGGACGGATGACGGACAAACGAACGAGTATAAACTGATAAAATACTGATGAATTCTACAGCTTTTCTTCTATGTCACGTGGTACGTGAGGGGAGACTTGGGACAATAGGGATCTGCCAATCACTTTTTTTTTCGAATTGAATCATGTCTCTGATATCGATATCGAATCGAATCTCGAATCGAATCGAATATTAATAGACAAGTTATTTCATATTACACCACACGGAAGTTATGGCACACTGTGACAAGACTGACTGACACCTTAAACACTAATTAATAAAAAGTCTTTGCAGCACCGTTGCTGAAACAGCTGGGCCCATTATCCATAGTTTCAGTTTTTGAAGGCTTAACTTGTTACTATTCACGTTCTTAAGAACGTGAATAGTAACAAGTTAAGCCTTCAAAACAAAAACTATGGATAATTTTCCGGACAAACTTCATCACTCACCAACCAATTAACCATTGTCAATTGATCAATTAAATATGAATTAAGCTTACATGAATGAATTGTCTAATGTCAATTTTATCCAATTTTTGTTGTAAATGTAACAAATTGAAGTTAGTATTATTCATTTATTTATTTATTTATTGGTGTTTAAGGTCACATATTTCTGCACAATGGCTAATCATGACAACGACAGTTTTAGGGGTGGAGGAAGCCGGAGTACCCGGAGAGAACCACCGAGCAACGGCGAGCAACTGTCAGCTCCCCAACATACTAACTCCTTACAAGCAGGGTTAGCATTGGTTGAAGACAGGTGCACCATCGACGTGCAGTACGCCTTAGTACACAGCGTCACCGTGCCCCCACGTTCGCAATGGGGGGGGGGGGGGGTGAAGTGTCTTTCCCAAGGACACAACGCGGTTGCCGCAGGTGGGATTCGAACTGATGACCTCTCGGCTTGCAGCCTGCACCTCTACCAACTGAGCCACCGCGCCCCGCTTACATGAATGAATTGTCTAATGTCCATTTTATCCAATTTTTGTTGGAAATGTAACAAACTAAAGTTAGTACGAGAGATTCGAAAAATCGAATTTTGAGATTCGGGATCGATCTCGAAGCAGACGTATGGTATCGATATCAAATCTAATCTCGAATATTCGCAGGACCCTACAAGGCAATGAAGTCAAGCATAGCCAATCAATCGTTTGCGTCTCTCTCGCCTCCATCATAAAAACACCTCTGATGCTCTTTTTTGGACTAACACTCCTTAGTAACTCGGTACAATTCTACCCCGGTAGAGTACATGTAGCAGTGGGACACTTTGTACCGACGTCAACTGACTTGCCAACATCTCTATTTGTAAAATACAGAACTGCAACGAAATGCTGATATCTGCAGTATTTACTTGTGTTGCATGATGGTGTTTCCGTAGGTCTACACTGGAAATGTCGTGTCACTTCAAATGTGTAATTTAAAAATTAAAACTAAATAAATGCTTACCCTATCGGTTGGATGAAGGTTTAGGTATCCATCGAAATCAACAAGATCTTCACATATATTTATTTACAGTAGGAAACGTCTTCAATATCAATATTTTAGATAGGCCGATCAGTCGTTCAAAACACTGTTTACGTTTTGATAACAATAGACAACTGCAAACAAAGGATTTTCCCGCGCTTCGTCAAATTGTCGTTAATCCGGCAGATAAAACAATTAAAAAGACAGATGGCGTCCCCTTCACTCTGATACAACTTCTCAAGCATACATTAACATTCAAAACATCGCGCGCATTGATGCAAAATCGCGTGAATAATTACTGTTAATATGAAGTAAATAACATTCTATACATTTTCATTACAATGCATAACTATAACGAAGTACTGGCAACTTTAAAATACACAATTCAAAATTTAGTTAGAATTCAGTTAAGCACAAAAGTATGAGCCTGCTGCAGTGTCACACACCACTACGCCCCTCCTCGTAGCTACGATCTTGCTTGTCCATATTGCCCGACTTTCGTAGTGCCTTGACTTTGTTTTGCAAAATTTTTTTGACCGTCACTTGTATGATCCACTGCGTGTGTGATATTATTATTATCCCTGGTGGGTGAGAGTGTGAAATGGGAAAATCTCACCCTCGAGGCAAGATATTTGATACAGACACCCAGCTGGGTGTCTGGGTCAAATATCTTTTCTCGAGGGTGAAATTTCCCCATCTCACCCCACCCCATCAGGGATGCCCCCCCCCCCCCCCCAACCAAAACACGCTGACGTCATCAAAAGTAGCCTAGGTGCACGTGCAGCTATATCGAACAATTTTGTTGTCCATTTCTGAAAAAAAAATGATTTGCTTATCGGAAAGAGCGCACAAATATTAAAGTTGTGTATATGCCGTAGGAATACACCGCGAAATTAAATCCCAACGCAGACAAGGTAGGGGTTAAAGATTTGTTGCGAAATGAACATTGACACATTTATAAAGGGGTTCACCTAAAAATTCACGTAAAAGAGGCAAGTTTCCATTGGTTTTGCGGTCTGTGTTTTTATTTCAATTTTCTTCGACAAACGTTCGTCTGGGGGCGCGGTGGCGTTTCGGTAACCGGTTCTCGTCAGATCACCGAAGTTAAGCAACGTCGAATCCGATTTGTCCTTGAATGGGTAACCACCTGAGCGATCGGTCCGATCTCCCGCGTTGTGTCCTTGGGCAAGGCACTTAACCCCGATTGTCCACATGGGGACACGATGGCGCCGTGTGCTATAGCGTAATGTACGTCGATGATGCGCATGTCTTCAACCATTCTAACCCTGCCTGTGCTGCAGTGCAGAGTTACGATGTTGGGGAGCTGGCCGCTGCTCGTCGTTGCTCGGTGGTTCTCTCCGGATACTCTGGCTTCCTCCACCCATAAGACTGTCACCGACACGATATGACCCTGGCTGTTAAAATGTCGTTAAACCTTAAAAAATAAATAAAGGTTCGTCTGCGAATATTTCCGAAACGTGGCGCCATGTTGTTTGTTTACGGAGGAACGTGCGATGATTGAATAGTCTGTGCGCTCATTAAATATGCTAATAAATCCGTCACGTGGGTCATGTGGGGATCGATGTCTATCTCGCATGGCCTTCTCACAGGAGACACGCATATTGTGCATGGGACGTGGGGGAGAAAAGTTCAAGAATTAAATCTAGACCCGTAAGAATTTACATGATTACTAGCAAGAGAGAATCGATATCTATAACTCTAATCCAGATGAAAAGGTCCCGACTGACTGGGACATTATTGGGTTGGGCGCAGATGCGGACTGGCCGTATGGTGCACCGGGAAAATTCCCAGTGGGCCCCCATTGGGTTCCCCGTGGAGCCTCCAAAATTGAATATCTGTTGGTATGTGGAATTTCGTGAAAATCACCAAAAGACGAATGCATCTGATTGCGAACTGCCGGTACATTGAAATGTTCTCGACGTGGACTGCCAATGACAGTCCACATTGAGAACATTTCTATATTCCCGCAGTCCAGACTGCCATTTATCGCTCAGATGAAAGGAAACAGCGTCCTTTCAATTTCAAAAATCAAAACTTTTTTTTCCGATTGGGCCGAACTATGGTCTTCTCGATGGGTCCACCACCTCCGCTAGAACCATTTGTGTCGAATGACCGAGGAAGATGGTATAAAACGCCATCGAAATATCCTCTTTGTGGACTGCCTTTGATCGCTCATATGCAACGAAGCCGCGTTCGTTCAGTTCGCAAAAGCGAAGTTTTCTCCGAGTCTGGGGCCCCTTGGTGCATTCCGCGGTAACTTTTCTTGGCCCAATCCACCTTTGGTTGAGCGGGTGTGTCACAATCTACCCCCTCATTGCTGCATCCCTGAAAGTAGATGTGACTATTGTTGTTGGAACTCGAGACAAGCTTAGATGACAGCTCCACGGATAGGACAAATGATTGGGTCCAATTTAAGGGATTGTAATGTGAGACAGGACGATGTCAGTTTTACTTCTTATAACATTGACTGAAACTCATCAACTTGAATCTACCAGTTAGATATCATTTGCACTCCTGATCCCTGTTTGATCTATTCGCATGTAGTAAGTAGCAGATCGGTATTTGCGCTTGACCATTACCAACGAATTGATCACATCCACCCAGGGGCGACGGAAGCTCGATAAAAGTGGAGGGGCACACATTTTACAATGCTGCCATGGTTCGAACCAATGTGAGAAAGGTTACAATCGAATATCGGTAAATGTACCATGACTCGCTATAGTGCCTCGTTTAGATGAATATGCCGTTGTGTGGTCACTGGCTTGTCCGTTTCTTCTACTTCAACCATCTTCCAACCTGAAGGCCAGCCTTCGGGTTGGAAGATAGTTGAAGTTGAAGAAACGGACTGAAGCGACCGAAAGTGGGATTCTTTGGCTAAATATTGTTTGGGTTTTAAAATAATGTTACAGGAATGCCTGACTGTATATTGACAAGTTTGCATGCACCCATTTTAACTCATGTAACGGCGAAACATATCCGTGGAAAAAAGTGGAGGGGCACGTGCCCCCTGTGCCCACTGGCTCCGCCGCCTCTGTATCCAACCCTGTACTTTACAAACTGAGCAGTTCAAAGAAAGCATATTTTCCCAAGCATTTCAACAAAACCATGTGATTCATGATTGTAATGAGCTCATGTCAGTGAGGGGTCACATTATATGGTTTTGTTGATTTTTTTTTAAATACGATGAAACAGTATTTAAAACACAAATGTTGAGATATTGTGCGTTGGGTAAAGGATACTTCTGGGATCATTTGACGATATTTTATGTCCTATCCTTTGAAATAAAACAAAATAAACTTTTCTCACTCCGCTTTACGCGTTATGGCATCGCAACCTCTACGGAATCTCATTGTAGCGTGACGCCAAGTGAGAAACGTTCTTGTTGTAGGAAGAGTCGGGGTGTGATATATCCCAAAATGACCCAAGAATTAAACAATATTTTAAAGCTGTCCCGTAAACATAGAATAAACTACATGTGCTCTCATCCCAATCTGATGGCGATGATTTTAGTTTAATTGAAGCAATTTGTCATGTAGTCCAGCTAATGAGGGTGCGTTTTTGCAGTTTTGAAATCTGAATTTGTCTGTAAAATAACCAATTCAGTCAATCTGTTATAAATTGTCATTCATGTTATCGAAATGGTCCCTCAGGTTACCACTTTCATGGATAAGAATGAGATTCAGAGCAATAATCCAGAAGCCATTGATTTACAAGCACAAAATTAGTTATAGCACTGAAATTGGTAATTATTTCTGTTTTTCGCCCTGTTCTTATCAGCTGTTATCAAAGAGAAAAAACAGCAGGGACGGTAACAGGAGGACATTGTGGACATTTGTGATGGTGATTCCCCTAAACGTGCTTTCCGATGAATTAAAATGCCTACGTTGTCACCTTCAGACTACCTTGAACAAGTCGGAAATCGTGATATGCACTTTTTGCCTATTTTCATCTCATATCACATATCGAGCCTGTAAGCCACCGGAGTAGCACGAATCCGTGATTTCTAGCGAGTCAACCTAATCCTGATGTATGTCGAAAGCTTAACTTCACGTCATCTTAAGGTTTTTGTTTCTTTGGATTTTTTTTTTTTTTTTTTTGGCGGGGGGGGGGGAATGGGTGGAGGATGATGACTGAGTTGTGTTGTGACGTGTTTCGCTGACTTTCCAGCAACCAAGTTGTATAAAAATCAGTCGTTGACATCATGTAACTAAACGTTTAAGCATTTGGGTGTTATAACTGAAATCAAAACATGTTTTAGTTGCAATTAAAACTTCTCAACATAAATAGAGAAAAAAATACCTTACAGTTTTTAGTAGTACCTCCATCATTTCATTTGTGACAACTAGGAAATTAAAGTCTTCACGATTGGTTTAAAGGCGCCCATTCGAAAACAATGGGTATTCTTTGTGTATCAAATCATATGCTTTATTTTATCGCTATTTTTCCAAGACATAATAATCGTTTTTTTCGTATTTTGGGGTGCGTACGTATTTTTACGTGGACATAAAACTCTTGTAGCTGACAGATATCTCTCCGTTCTTGAACTTCCTGGCACATTTCACCGTAAACTGTTAGATTTGTGACTAGTAGATGCGTTTACAGACAGTGAGATAATGTACCTAACTATAAGTGGAATTATATAGAAGAAAACTCATTTTAACTGCAGTTTTTTCTAATACGGGGCATTTCTATTTGCCATGTTCCCATATGGGAGTTAGACACTTTACCCGGGGTAACGATTGTTACGACCCGTAATGTAATAAATGCCCATAATGTAATACCTACCCATAATGTAATACAAAAACGACCCATAATGTAATACGAACCCATAATGTAATAAAAAACGACCCATAATGTAATAAATGTAATAACGTGTAATAAATGTTAGGTACCCATAATGTAATAAAAATTTTAAAAAATTAGATACAAATTACACTTTTCCAGGCCCGTAATGTAATAAAATTCTAAGCTTGATTTTTGTTTTTTCTCTTTACTCCAGCAGTGCGTTCGGCTACTTATGACACATCATGCGCCTTCATCAATGCTGCCAATGGCCCCTATGCCGTACACAACCAACATGTGTGGGTGTGTTGGGATTACGATAGAGAGTATTCCGGGACCTGGGGCGGGTATATTCTGCTATGAGTGACAGGCATTATCCCTCTTCCATTTGTACCACCCACGCAAACGACTTCCTCGATAGCCTCTACTGCCCTGCCACAATCATATAGGTCTACCTTACAAGACATTCAATAATTTTGATTCCAGGATGGTCATTTATAACTGCAATCACTTGCATAAAAGCAATGCGGGTAGCAGGTTCCTATACTGTTAATAAGTGCAAGCAATTCTGGCCAAAATTTGCTGAGGCAGAGGGTGTAGTGGGCTGCAGTGGGGTTTGGGTGCACAATAACCGGATAGTGTGTGTGTGTGTGTGTGGGGGGGGGGGGGGGGGGGCGTATAGTGTGGGATACAAGGAAAAGATAGAACAGAAGCAAGACGTTGAGTCAACCGATGCAGAGGAATATCGGGAGGCGATATGGTGAGTGTACTGGTATTGGAATGGGGGATATACTATAGCTCGATGGGATTTGGATTAGGCTACTTTCCTCCAAATTAAGCGTACAATCTATCCTCTGTCTCTCCAATTTTCACTACCTAAACAAATTAGTAATTTCCCTGTACTGTACTACTATAAGTTCATGTCGCACCCTCCGCACCTTGAAACCAAAGAGCCCGAGCCCAGGACCACACTTAATAACGACCACATCATATTCCCGGTCCTGTGATCACATGTGTTAAGTAATATTATCAAATGCTTTCCAGTCAAATAGTTTGCACTTCGCACATGCAAGAAAGACCTTACATTTTCAATAAAAATTGTATCAGTTTCATAGTGACAGCCCTGAGTGAAATGGTTTCAACTCCTCTCAGTGTTATTTTTCTAAAACCTCAACACACCACAGATTGAACACCCTCAATTGATATGAACCGAAGCAAGTTAAACGCCTTGTAGACTGCTATCATCCACGCAGGCCACCTTTGCGAGAAGATTGGTTAAGAGTATGTCATGTTCACCTGTGGCTGTGACCAGCAACTGAGTCGAGTTAATGTGCACATCACTTGGTTGTACAAAGCAGCCTCTTTGTATTGAGCTCAGGGGATTGCATTCTCAAATAAATTTCACCCGTGGTGTGGCATCACTCATAGTATGCACAGGACGAATGCAGATCTATAATAGAGAGTAGTTGTGGTGGTTCTTGAGATTATGTTGATTGGAAAAGCATTCCACAGCATTTTCTGAGCTGTGTGGACTACCACTTAAACCACCTACATTTCCTGACAGTTCCTGGCGGTTGGCAGGAACTTCCTGCCAACCGCATACTCTATCACATCGACTATTCGCGTGTTCATCCCCGCTATTGTGCCATCTTCTTCTAGGCTACACTCAAACAACATACGTAGCTAAACACCAGGTGTAACATGGGCATATCCATTTGACCGTGAGGTGTGACCTTGACCATCAATCCGGTGACCTTGAACCTGTGTATGGGCCGATTTTTATGAACTTGGTGTGTGGTTCGGGCGCCCAACAATTTTGCCACACCCGATGCCCGTCATGTGTGACCTTGATTGATATTCACACCGTTGACCTTGAACCTATATCTCGGCTCATGTTGGGCCGATTTGCGTGAAACTTGGTATGTGGGGGTAGTTCGGGTCTCTCTCTCTATCTCTCTCTCTCTCTCTCTCTCTCTATATATATATATATATATATATATATATATATATATATTTAACTGATAACCATAGAGTATAACAACCGTTGTATATACTTGAAGTATATACAACGGGTGTTGTATATAATTATAATTTATGCGAACGACCTCTGACCTCTTTCAATTCCATTTTCATTCATTCATTCATGAAACATCGTTATATCACAGGGCAGGTTTTAATTGTACGCTTATTGCACTTTGTCAAAATCCTCTGATGGTGTCATTTCTTATTTATTTTGCTTCAATAAAGGCAACCTAAAATTTTGCTTCAAAACATTGTAGAAATTACTTGAATGTTAATAGTAATTAGTATGCGGCGACTGCGAACTATTTATAGTCACGGCCTCGATCAAAAGTACTCGCGGAACTGCGCTAATTAAAAGTTCGTCTGATCTACCTGAAAAAAAAAACACTTCGTAAAAATTGTAAACAAACGCAAAATTATTTGTTATATTGGGACTACAGCATAAAACACGGAAGAAAACTGGAACTATGTCAAAAAAAGAATAACTCTACTGAAACACCGTTTTGTTACTGTTAATAAAATAGTTGAAATTTATTTTGTTCCAGCGCAGTTACATGATGCAAGAAGTGCAATCGCACTTTACAATCGCCGTCATCTATTTTGTAATGTAAGGGACACAACTCTATGCGTCTTGGCCTATTTCTTTTGTCTCGTACACGGGTTTTCTTTGGAGGCCCGTGGGAAGCATATATAAGTCGGGTAGACGCACGAGACGGGTGTCTGTTTGTTATCAGATAAAAACAATAAACATATAGTGTGTTTTTATATCTGTGTTATACAACTAGTTGAAAAATGGTTTATTTTTTCTCGGCGAAGCCTCGAAAAAATAAACCATATTTCAACTCGTTGTATAACACAGATATAAAAACACACTATATATATATATATATATATATATATATATATATATATATATATATATGAGCGTCCTGAACTACTCCCACATACCAAGTTTCACGAAAATCGGCCCAGCATGAACCGATATACAGGTTCAAGGTCAACGGTTTGAATATCAAGGTCACACATGACGGGCATCGGGTGTGGCGAAATTGTTGGGCGCCCGAACCACACACCAAGTTTCAGGACAATCGCCCAGCAGGAGCCGATACACAGGTTCAAGGTTTCCGGTTTGATGGTTAAGGTCACACACCCGGTCAAACGGATACGCCCATGTTACTCCTCGTGTCTAGCTACGTATGTTGTTTGAGTGTAACTTAGGAGAAGATGGCACAATAGCGGAGATGAACACGCGAATAGTCGATGTGATAGAGTAGGCGGTTGGCAGGAAGTCCCTACCAACCGCCAGGAACTGCCATGACTGTAGGTAGTTTAAGTGGAAGGCCGTGTGGTGGACTAATAATATTACTTGACACATGTTATCACAGGATCGGGAATATGATGTGGTCGTTACTAAGTGTCATCCTGGGATCGGGCTCATTGGTTTCGAGGTGCGGTGGGTGTGACATAAACTTATAGTAGTACAGTACAGGGAAATGACTAATTTGTTCAGGTAGTGAAAACTGGAGAGACAGAGGATAGATCGTGCGCTTAATTTGGAGGAAAGTAGCCTAATCCAAATCCCATCGAGCTATAGGATATCCCCTATCCCAATACCAGTACACCTACCATATCGCCTCCCGATATTCCTCTGCGCCGCTTGACTCAACGTCTTGCTTCTGTTCCATCTTTTCCTTGTATCCCACACTACCCCCCCCCCCCCCCCCCCGCCACTATCCAGTCTTGATGCACCCAAATCCCACGCCACCCACTCCACCCTTTGCCCCAGCAACTTTGGCAAGAGTTACTTGCATTTATTAACAGTAGGAACCTGCTACCCACATTGCTTTTGTGCAAGTGAACAGCCGGTCGAATATGATGATTGCAGTTATAAATGACCATCCTGGAATCAAAATTTCTGAATGTCTGGTAAGGTAGATCTATATGGTTGTGGCAGGGCAATAGAGGCTATTGAGGAAGACGTTTGCGCGGGTGGTACAAATAGAAGAGGGATAATGCCTGCCACTCAGAGCAGAGTATACCCGCCCCAGGTCCCGGAATACTCTCCATCATAATCCCAACACACCCACACATGTTGGCTGTGTACGGCATAGGGGTCATTGGCAGCATTGATGAAGGCGTAGGATGTGTCAAAAGTAGCCGAACGCACTGCTGGAGTAAAGAGAAAAAACAAAAATCAAACTTAGAATTTTATTACATTACGGGCCTGGAAAAGTGTAATTTGTATCTAATTTTAAAATTTTTTATTACATTATGGGTACCTAACATTTATTACACGTTATTACATTTATTACATTATGGGTCGTTTTTTATTACATTATGGGTTCGTATTACATTATGGGTCGTTTTTGTATTACATTATGGGTAGGTATTACATTATGGGCATTTATTACATTACGGGTCGTAACAAACGATGGCTAATGCGAATCGTTGACGTCACGTTTCAATGCATTACCGCCTGTACAGTTTTTACGCTAGTCCAAATTTCTTATGGGGCCAAGTGGAATTTTTATTCTGCGCCGAATGAATTTTTTTTGGTGCCAAATCAACGATTTTAGTTCCAAATGGAATCTGATCGTAAATAAGAACACATTAACCCTGTATCGATCTATAGTGCTACAAGGCGCCATCTGCAGCGCTAAAGCATTGCAGATGGCGCCTTGTTTCACTCAAAGTGCGATATTTTAATTTAGTTATCTGGCTCTTTTTTTTGGAATATTTTGTTGCAAAAAAAAGTACAAATTATGAAAAATATAGATAACTTTAACTTTATAACTTTATTTGCAGCATAAGTATATATTTGTATACAAATACATTGAATGCATAATAGTTTCGCAGAGAACAATAAAAAGCAATATATCTAACAATATAAAATGAATTGCATGTGCTGCGGGGAATGACATAGCCAGATTGGTTGTCTTCCTGCCATTCCATTTGAAACTAAAATTTGGAACTAAAAGGCTATTATTAACGATTACAAAATAATTTCATTATTATTATTTACTCACTGTTTATTCACTCCAAGGGAGAGTGGTGGCCGAGTGGATAAGTGCGCTGGTCACTTATGCCAGAGGTCCCGGGATCGATCCCCGGTCGGGGAAAGTTCTCGAGGTGTCCGAACACTCTCTGTCAGCATCAGTTGTGGGGTTGATGCTGTCACAGCGTGCCGTCCTATCGGGTGGGGACATAAAATGGCTGTCCTCTGTGCGGATAGAGACACACTCCGTGAAGGCTAAAGATCCCTTCGTAGTATTCGAGAAGAGCGAGGCCACTAAGTTGCCGGTACGAAGGTCATCCCAGGCGTTAAATAAGTTGCATAACTTGTTCGCCAATCCTTGTAAAACAAATAAGATTAAAAAAAATTCACTCCAAATAAACTAGTCGCAAATGTATTACCTTTTTCCAGCACGATTATAAGAGGTTAAGCAAGATGTGAAACGATTAAGGCACAAAATATTTTCATAAGAATCAAATTAACCCTTTACCCAACGCAGACGATATTAAAATTTATTATTTTAAACACCATTTTTTTCAATTTTTTCAAAAAATTTCAACAAAACCATATCATGTGACCCCTCGTTGGAACGAGCTCGAAGAGCTCGTTCCAACGAGGGGTCACAAAATATGGTTTTGTTGAAATTTGTTGAAAAATAATATTTTTTCAACTGCTGAATTTGCATATTACACTGGCGGATGCGGCCGATTCGTTGGGTAAAGGGTTAAATTGATAAACTGTTAACAAACAAACAACAATGATTATACCTAGCTGTAACCTATAGATTAACTGACAGGCGTGAATTCTGTCTCGCCTGTGTCATCAGGCATGGCTTTTATCGAAAACCACGCACTGAACTAATGAACCAAAAAATCCCTTGAGACCTATCAAAAGTATTTCTTTGGTCTAAATGTGTTGCCAAATGCTGTATTGTTGGTGCCAAACCAAATATTTTAGTGGAATTGGCGCCATTGGCATCCGACAGCGTGACCACTGCTCCTGTAGTGGTATTTTCAACAGTAATGGTTAAATGGGGACAAGGGAGGTAGTATGAGTGGATATATATGTTGTATTGTTGGTAATATATGTTGGTTGATAAATCAGTGATGTCTGAAGAGAAACGTCGACGGGAACAGAAAGTAATTTCCAAATGCCCATCACACCACTGAACATATGCCACAAGGGACTTGGAAGTGGGTGATCATAACTTCAGGTGTGTGCGCATTCTTTGTATCGAAGATTTTTATTCTGACCAGTGTTTGTGTGACAGTCAGACGACTTTTATTGTTCGTTTAAAGGATCACCTAATATATCTCTTCCAGTTAGTAATGCATTGAGAATATTGCTGAAACTAAACATTCCGTTGAGGATACAATGTGCGATTTTCTATAACTGAATGATAAATTGATTTTAAGGAGCGAATAACTTCCTAAACGTTAAGGGAGTTCATCTGTTGTGGATGTGAAATAATACTTTTACACAGTAGATTTTTAGTTTTGTGATATTCGTGGAAAACAGATCATTGGCTTTTCTTCATCAATATAAACAAACACAGCAGATTTTTCCCATAATGCAACTGGGAATTTAATCATTTCACTCTTGTTTGACAGGGCTCTTTGAGCTCTGTCAAACCAGACTGAATGGTTAAATTCCCAATTGCATTGTGGCAGAAAATTGCTGCGTGATATGTTGGTACTTTGACATCAGGGGGTAGAGGGTTAACAAAGGACTTAATGTGATAGATACAGATTTGATAAATGCAAGACAACACTGCAGTCAAGCTACAGGATGAATGTTTTTTTTTTTGGGGGGGGGGGGGGGGAGGGGGGAGTTGGGGGTGCAATCACAGTATAGATTCTGCTAGCAATTGATGGCGTAATTCGTCTAAGAGACCCATCAGGTGAACCTTGTATCTATTTATTTATTTATGTTAAGGTCATATATTTCTGCACAATGGCCAGTCACGACTGTGACATGAATATAACGTCAAGTCCAGCCAATCGTTTATACTCATGTTGCCCATTTTAGAGAACATCCACCCCATGCATTGATTAGAGGGCACTACGTTGCCAGTAAGTCAGAGCTTCTTTTCCAAAGTAAACGAGTGCTGCTTCACTTTCCGGGGTTCTCACGGGGAAATGAACCCTCCATACAGTTAATATCAGTATATATTATCACTTGAAATAATATATCTTTCGTTCATGGCATTTGTGACCAAAAATGTGCAGCTCCTAAAATTGTCTATTTCCAAACAACTCGGAAAAGACTATGAACAGGGACATTGTACTTTATACCGAAAAGTCCACGTTTCGATTCCCACTAGGGGGTAAATGCGTTGTGTCCTTGGGCAGGGAACTTAATAGCAATTACCCACTCGTGGGCGCGGTGGCGCTGTGTACAAAGACACACTTCTCGACGGTGATATTGACTTGTCTTCATTCAATGCTAATCCTGCTTGTGTGGAATTTGTACATTGGGGAGTCTGACAGTTGCTCGCCGTTGATCAGTGCCACCCCCCCCCCCCCCCCCAACATATTCCGGCTTCTTACACCCGTTAAACTGACCACACTGGGTGACCCTAGCTGTCGTATGTGTCGTTAAATCCCAACAAATAAATATGTAAATAAATAATTGTGGCACGCTTTTGAAAGTGGAGGGGTTGAATGACTCTCAGGTTTGATTTTTTGTAAGTGTGCGTTATGAGTATATGTTTTAGTGTATTTTGTATTTTAAAGATCATTCACTTGAATTTACGCGTAAATTAAATGTTTAATCTTCTGAATTCGTGAGGCCGATTTTTCGTCCCATTTTTGCCTTATTATAAGAGGTCTATACACGATGCATTAACGATAAAATAATAACTGCAGTCTGCAGCCAGATGGCTGCAGACGGCAGTTATTATTTTATCCTCCCTGTATATTGATATTGGACTGACCCACCTCATTGCAAGTATACAAAAAGGCGACTACATTCAGGGAAAAGAGGGTTCAAACAACCGTGTACTGCCGTTGCTCCTTTAGTTAAAAATGACAGTGCAATAATACATTTAATTTTCTCTTTGCAGTACCGGAAGCGTGAAGAGATTAAAGCTGTGAGTATTACAACTTTTGTGACTGTTTAGCTATATCACTCATAGGAAGCCCATATTTGGGCTTTATTCGAAGTGCAGATACCGCAAAATAAAGGTGTCATAATCTGCGGATGTGCCTCATGTTATGTTTGAAGTAAAACTCTTTAATATGTTTGGATTTGCCTTGTTACAATTTGTGGGAGAGTACCCACTCTCCCATATATTGTATCAAGACAAAAGCAAAAGAACAAATTTTACTGACCAAAAATAATTCTGAATTCTAAAAGTTAACTGCCTTCTTTTCTTATATTATTGGTTTGGTATTATTCCATCCCATTATAAATATATCACCTTTTGGGATTTTTATTTCTTAATACGAGCTAATATTGTGCAAAGATGCATGGAAGTGGAAGTGGTTTGAAACATTTTCCACATTCTTTACCGCGCGTTCCAGGGAATTACCTTTGTCCACGCGAAAAACACTGATGGACGAATTACTTATTCATCAAACGAGTCAATTGATTCTACTCTGTCGTCCACACAAACCTTTCTATTTTAAAGTTGTATTTAACTTTTTTTAAACAGTGCTCATGAACTCTCAATAGAATGAGCTCGACGAGGGACATAACCTGCAACTTGGGAAAAGACATCGTGAGGACGCGATGGCGATGTGTACTTGGGCGTAACTAACTATTTAACAGTTAGTACGTTCAAGTGTCTGACAACCGCCGCTGCGCGGTGGTTCTCTCCAGATACTCGAGCTTTCTCCACCCGTAAAACGGTCCAATACTTTGTGACCTCTGACTGTAGCCTTTTACAAGAACCCAAATAAAGAAACAAACAATCGGGAGAAGAAAGAAATTCGAGCTACAATACATTGGTCGCCGGTGAGGGGCGTCGCGAAGACGACCGATTTGGGAGGGGGGTAAACTCCTTCCGAGTGTCATAATGCATGTTCCGACTGAAGAAATATTCCAACTACATCGCCAATACATGCCTTCCATGAATAATATTTCTCAGCGAGGATTATTTATTTAGCACGTACCGGCCTCAGAATTCGTCATGCTGTGACCCCACCATATCAGTTAGTCACAGACCTCAATGTGGATGAGACCGACTACGTCATAAGTCCAAGAAGAAAATTCCCGTAAGAAAGTACATGATTATCAGTAAGAGCGTTTCAGTATCAATGACTCCAATCCAGATGACAATGTCTTGACTGGAAAATTATTGAGGGGTGTTACACTTCCTACACCCAATGGTTACGCCCTCGTATTCGCCAACGTGGACATTTCCGAGATCAGAATGCCATCAGGTCGCGATATATTTAAAGGAATGGATACATAGTTCTAAAGTAAATTATTGCGAAATCAAGAGAAAATCAGAAATTTCAAACGAAAATAACATCTGTGACGTAATATTTTTTTCATTTTGTTTCCGACAGGTGAGAATTTGCAGGGACAACGGGTGGAGGCTTTCTATCAGATCGTCATCCTGTTGCGATGTGGTCGGAATTTCATGACCAAATATATTCGTCTTTCAGAAAGGCTTCCAAGAACGCTACTTGTTCCTTCGTTTGTTAAATCTGTCGGCGCATTTACCATAAAGTCTATGGGAAATCTCCATAACGAATATTGTCAGCAATGTATATATTTCTGTTTCCAGTTCCGTGGTTTACAACTTGACGACTTGTTAAGAAGTGGTGGGCAGCTACCTTATTGGTTTACAAGATACCTCGACAAACTCCGAACCTCGAGGCGCCTGTCCACTCTCAAACAAGATTCTTCAAAATTTAAAGGAAGCAATAGTATGCGTCTGAAGCTGAAGTCAAACCAGGTAATATTAAATACACTATGACTGACATATTATCCAAGATTAAAATCCACAGCCAACAACTCACATTTTTTCACCTTCTGTTATCCGAAAGAATAACCGCCACGAATAATTAGTGTGAAGTCAGGTGAAGTAATAATTTCCAATCGTGCAGGATACGTTTCATGAAATTTAACAACCCGTGTTGCGGCACGGACATATTGTTCAAAGTCATGAAATACCGACACCGAGGTTGGTGACTTGCTTTGAAACTGTCTTTGCCCAGTGCGTTAAGTGTTGCAGGACGAACAGGTTGTTCATACTCATGAAGTGCCGACACAGAGGTCGGTAACTTGCTTACACCCTGTCCTTTGCCGTGTGTTAAGTGTTGCAGGACGGACAGGTTGTTCATACTCATGAAATACCGACACAGAGGTCGGTAACTTGTTCACACCCTGCCCTTTGGACAGTGCGTTAAGTGTTGCAGGACGGACAGGTTGTTCAGATTCAAGAGATACTGACACTGAGGTTGGTAACGCACTTACACCCCGTCCTTTTTGTTCATCTAGCAAGAAGCACGGACGCAGGTGTACTCAGTGGACCGGACATATTCAAGCGACGTCACTTGAACACCCAGTCTATTGTTTTATCAGTTATTTCAAGGCATTGCACACCCCGAAAAGACAATAGAGCCAGGATGTAATTATTTTTAAAAATGACCGGGCATTCTGGGAAGAATTCCCGGGTATTGTTTTTAATAATACACGATTTGTGTTTCAATGCAAACATTCAACCTGACCTGACCCGATTTCCGAGCTCAGCGTGCTGTTGTCTTCGATGAGCGAGGCTGAACGAAAACTCACCATCTCATTGTTCACTTTTTCAATTTTTATTCTCCTCAGTGTGTTTAAATTATCTCATTTTGGCACATTAAAATAAGACTTTAAAGGATATTCGACAAAAAAAATAACTGGTAGAATACTCTGGGTCACCTGTTTATCCCTTTCGCAAAAACTGAATCTTGACTTCTCGCCGCCCGGTGACACGACGTATTAAAAAATAAGGCTTTTCGGTTGTTTGTCCCTTTACCTAACATGCAAACAAAATTCTTGAATAACTAATTTTTTTTCATTTTTGGTCTCAAAAATATAGGTTATGACCCTTCATTGGAACGAGCTCGACGAGCTCGTTCCAAAGAGGGGTCAAAACCTATTTTGGGGGGACAAAAAATGAAAATATAATGAAAATTAATTTTTGAGAATAGCGCTGACGTTTTTGGCCGTTACGTTGGGTAAAGGGTTAAAAAACATTTTCTTTTTGAATGTTAGGCTAAAAAAGAACCATCGTGATACATTAAAATTTTACCTTTTTTGATAGGTGTATACATGTTTTTAAACAAAGCATAATTAAAATACAGTGTCTATTTATAATATTTGTTTTGTAAACAACCAGTTTGCTCTGTTCTGCAGAAAACAACTCAGATATTTTTTTTAAAAAGTGCATAAATATAACTTATGCAAAAATATAACTTAGGCTTCATATTATTTGTGAAATTAAATTATTTAGTCGGAATGGATTTGCCTTGTTACAAATTTAGGCGCTCTCCAATAAATGGTAACAAGGCAAGAACATGTGAACAATTTTTTGTGACCAAAAAACATTTCGCCCTCTACCTGTTATCATTATTATTATTATTTATTGGCGTTTAAGGTCATATACTTATGCACAATGGCTAATTGTGACCGTGACAGTTTTTCGAGTGGGGGAAGCCGGAGTACCCGGAGAGAACCACCGAGCAACGACGAGCAGCTGCAAGCTCCCCAACATCGTAACCCCGTACTTGTTATCAATCAAAACGAATAAAAAATTAAAATAAAAGCCTTCCTCTATCTTTCATTTGAAAAACTAATTGCCCGAGAAAATCAAATGTATTTTTTATTTGGCATTACAGATAGTGTTTAGAAGGAAGACTCTAACGTATTTTTCACAATGAAATTCGAAGCTTAACATGAAGCGCCACTTGTTTATTGAACAATTTGGGCGTCATTTCTCGAATCTTGTATCAACTGATGGATATAATCTTCAACTCGCCTCCGGTCTGCAGTGAAATGTACGAAACACGTTGCGTAAATTAGGCACAGACCGGGTCTTTACCTCAAACCGTCCCCTGCACCCCCACTAGCTTCAGGTCTGTACACAATACAGAAACAAAAAAGTAGCAGCACTAGGAATGTTGCGATAATAAATTCTTAAAACACACACTAGTTACCTTATTCGGAAACATTAACCCAACAAATTATGAGTAATTGTGATGAATTGACGGTGACATGGTCTGACCGAGACACGAACATACGCTTCGAGCCGCAAACCTCAGACCATGTTACCGTCAACTCATCACAATAACGTATATGTTTCAATAAGACACTGCCAATAGCCCAAAACCTACATCGTGAAACACGAGAGGCTTATTTACTAAACTTGTGATCGTTAAAAGTTACCTTGTTTTAACGATCACATGTTTAGTAAATAAACCTCTCGTGTACCCCACCACTGGATAAATAATCAATAAACCAGATAAACCAATTCCATCAATGTTCAAATCGTAAATCGGTTTGTAATTTAATCAACACTTCATCTGGAACACCGTCTGCTGCACGTGTGAAAAATCCACGAAAATGAAGCGGCTTGCTTGTCACTCCGTTGATGAAGCAATTACGAAACGGGCGACGTCATTTCAAACATTTCGCGTTGTGATGTCAGACGGTAACATTTGCTACTGGAGCCGTAAACATAAAAGAAAGTACGCCAGCTCTTATTTAATCAGATCAGAAGGCGAGGATTTTACTCTTATTGGAACATAATCTGTTATGTGTTTGTTCGTGTGAGGCACTCTTCGATGGGGTCACAATAAAGCCAAGACATGAGGTCATTCCACCTATATGCAAACACTCGCATACAAGTGTAAATAAGTGTATATACCGAATTTGGTTATCCTGTGACTTTCAACTAGTCTGTCATAAACTATGTGGTGGTTCCGCTTTTAGGTAGTGCACTCAAAATGTTGTAACCTCTTAATCTTGAGCTTTGCTCTCCAAAAATAATAGGTGTGGAAATCTTACAGGCAACATGTCTGCACCAAGTTTGATAATCAAAGGGACTACCGCTATTCTAGATTTCAAACATAATTTTGTAAGCCCGTTACAATGATCTTTGACTTAAAAATACAATAGCTATCCAGATATTATCAAGTACCACTCCCGTGGTTTGTTTTTCAGGATGGCAAACATACATACACACACACAGATGCACAACTTGGTAAACATTTGACCTTGACATTGGTAAAATAGCATTGACTTGGTAAAATAATGAGTTTTCAAATCTTACCAATTGAAATTGTTATACCAAGTTTGGAATTCAAAGAAAACGTGTCTTGTGGTGCACAAAGAGACACACGCGCACATACACATATAGTGATGGGAGTATTGAAAGACCCATTCGTCGACGTGAGTAAAAAATAAGATAGAAGTATAAAAATAGAAAGTGATAGACCACACGGTGAAATAATGTTTTCAGAACAAACTGAAGTGCTCTTATCGAACTAAGTACAAGTTTCATTTGGCAAAGGTGGCTCCCGCGGTCGGTTTTGTTCGTTTGACAACTTGAAAAAGTAGAAATAGATTAAAGCTGGGCGTTTGTTTTTGGTTTTCCGGTTTGCCGCAAATAGTACACCTGGCAGATTAAGGATTCGGGTATTTGACACGATTAATTTGAGACAAGGACATATTTTACGATTTGAGAATTTTAAATAGAATAAACCGGAAAACCGAACCGCATGACCCAGCAAAAACCGACCGAACAGTTTTATTGTGCCTGTGCATTAATTGATAAAACTTTCTTTCCGGGAGTGCACTGGACTAGTGGCCCTATGAACTTTCTTAACTTAGTCTATCCGGTATAGAAGCAAATACGCCGCGTTGTCATTGTCACAGTTTCTTCCATATTGACTCGTCAGTCGGCCGAGTCAGTGAGGGAGAAAATGTGACAATGAGAGCACAGCATAGATTTAACCCTTTACCCAACGCAGACGACATCAAAGTTTATTATTTCAAATATCATTTTTTCAAATTTTTCAAAAAAAATTCAACAAAACCATATCATGTGACCCCTCGTTGGAACGAGCTCGACGAGCTCGTTCCAACGAGGGGGTCACATAATATGGTTTTGTTGAAATTTTTTGAAAAATAATATTTTTTCAACTGCTGAATTTGCATATTACGCGGGCGGATGCGGCCGATTCGTTGGGTAAAGTGTTCATGAACTTTAATCATTTGTTTTCCTAATGTATGTTGTTTCTGACTGAATATGCTTAATAACTGGTCCCTTAGAACCCCTAAAAGTGATCAAAATGAAGTTAGGCCGAACCCAATTATGATACTAACAGACGGGATATTTTGTTGTGGTGAGTGGAGTCGTATAAACTATCACGGATTTGTCCAAGTGAAGGGACCTGAAGTGTTATTTATTATATGTTCTTAACACAAAGAAAAACCGATCCGGAACCGCGTTTTTTCCCTAAAACCGAACCGAACCCGAATCTTCAAAACCCCCCAGCTCTACAGAGGTGGCTTTTGCGGTCGTATTTTGGTAGCTTACGGGTTTTTGCTCGTTTGACAAGTTGAAGAAAAGTAGAAATAGATAGAGGATACCCATGCTGTTTTAGTGAACATCGAGAATGATCTCACGAGTGTAGAGCTGAAAGTTTATTTTTCACGAGCGCTTGCGCGAGTGAAAAATAATACTTTCAGATTCACGCGAATTTAATTAATAATTTGTATTATATGCTTCGTGACATTTTACAGCGCAGCATTCAGTCCAATTCAACTGCAAACAGGTTCAAGACAATAACGATCTGCCGATCGTTCATTCAAGGCGACGTTCAAGGCGACGTCATGCGCCGAAGCGTGACGTCATTTAGGAAGCTACTGAGGGATATTTCTCGATATGCACCGAGTCGATGGATATCGAGAAATATCTTTTCGATAATTTGCGATAATTCACAGGCTAACATATAATAAATTTCCTTGTTTAGGAACCATGCATTGTGAATCTTATCCGTAAGAATCATAATCATCCGCTACATTTCCGAGAAAAAAAATCTAAATATAATGATATTTATAAACGCATAAGTCTTCACCGGATGATGATTTCCCAAGACTCACCCAGGGGATGACACGTGAAACCAGCGGCTTCCATGATGTCCTATTGAAATTCTCAAATTTCTTCTCTCGCGATAGTAATTTGAACTTTTTTTGAAACGTGCTAAAGATTCTGATAACAAGACTATAATTCTTTCTTCTAAAATACCATTGGGAGCTCATAATTTAAAACATTTGCTCGCCGCTAAGGATTCTTTTACACAAACAGTGACGCTCGCATGTGGAAATTGAATTTTCAGTTGAAATTCCATTGACATTTATTCTATACGTGATGGCCAGGTCTCTATTTTACAAAAGAAAATCCATGAGTCATCAACTCCTTGTTTCGAGGAGGAAATATAGTATTTTGCATGTGTTAGATAAAACCTCATTATCCCCATGACACCCACTCTTTTGGTATGGCGCAACATTGTGCATGAACAACAAATAGAGTGTTCGACTTTGAGGCGTCGATGTGCATATTTGTTCTTTGCGTTGTGGTGGTAGACAATATACATCTTTCGGAAATCGAGCGGTTGCAATTACACTCACACTTAGTAGACTCTGACATCAGAATATGCGTAACTCATATCCGCAGTGGACAGATTCCAACTGCCACCACGGATAGACTTACGACATACCAGAGGAGTTATATTTGGAGGCTGAAAGGGCTTAAGGTGAAAACCCACCGAACACGAGCGAACGACTTTGTTAAGGTCGTTGCTCACCCATCGAATCCTGATCGCCGGATCACACTGAGTAGTTTTCCGATTCCAAATCCGATGGTTGGTCTTAGAACGAAGACGGCACTGGAGAACGTCAATCGAGTCAGCCCAGGTTACCAGCCGTTTTTAGGCACGCCTCCTTTATGTAAATAAACACTGTCGAATAACGTGAATTTCTAATATTGTTTTTAGCCAATTTTACATTGCTTTCTCGTGTGAAAGGTGAATTTCCTTAACGGCATATAATAAACAGATCATTGTGACAGTAAAGTGATCTGTTTTTTTTTTCCATTCCGTCTTGTTGACAAGGTCAGTGCGCCAGGATTACACTCGCCGCCTTCAGCGGCTCGTGTAATCTAGCGATCTGGCCTCGTCAACTTGAGGGAAGACGAGTAGTCACACCGTGCAGGGAAGGACAGTAATCCAATATCACATCGATATTGGACCAGATCACTTTACTGTCATAATAATCTCTATTTATTATACCTGTCGGATAGATTAACCAATGAACTGTAACAACTAGTGACTGAGGAATACACCGACAATAATTGTCAACAGTGAGCCCGTATTAATTTAATATACCGACACTTGCGGTATATTAATTGCCACTATCCGCCATTTTTGTTTTTATCACTAAAAGCGCAGTCTGCATTCGGTCAATTGACTCTTTAGAAAGTTTGTTTTCAGTCTAAAACGTGGGAAAGCAGGAAGAATTGTAAAAGCGCCAAAAAATGTCTGAGGTAATAAATCAGCAATTTTTTTGGCGATCAATGAGATATTGGGTTACTCCCCTTCCTTGCACTGCGTGACCACCCGTCTACTTTTGTAAACAAACGGATACCGATAGGAAAATGTAACGAAAACAGGAAGCCGTTTGTAAACACTTCGTAAGCCGGTATAAAAAAGAAGTTCCATGGCGTTTAGTTGGAGGATGCGGTGTCAAGTGAAGCTCAGCGAGAATAAAATTAGGCTCGGCTAAAACCTCGCTGAATATTGAATAATGACGCTACATCCTCGAATTAAACGTCCCGTAACTCAAGTTAAAAATAATATTCTTAGATTTAGATGTTTGAACCTAATATTTATGTTGTGTTTTTCTGTATTTTTTCAGATTTGATGGACACTTAGAGATAGTCGCAGTGACCAGCAGACCTCTGTAATACAGACCAGTTGTATAATATAACTATCAACTTTGGTTGTCTGTTCTCGACGACATTTTGTCTGCCACGCCCAACTCATTTTCATTGAATAAAATGACCAGTTGTTCCACCAGTGTACACACAAATAACTGGCCAAATTACATACCATCGGATAACGAAAGGAGATTACTTCCCCATATTCTCGGGCATCCGTTCTTAAGATCGTTTCAAGAACCGATTACGTGCAACTCTTATCAAACGTAGGAAACAAAAGTTTATTCTTGATTTGCAGACATGCTTATGTCCTTTTGATAAATACAGCTGAAACTTTGGCACTTTCCCTCATCATACGATTTTATTTGTAGGCTGGGGGTTTCTATTTCACATTTTTATTGCATTTTCTTTCTCCTAAAATTATTGACAACATATTCCGCTTTACCCCCAAAAGAAATAGGTTTTATTACGATTTGTTGAGAAAAGAAACTGTAACCCTCCATCAAAAAATGTATATGAGTCTCCAAAGTGTTGTATCAACAGGAGGGGGCAGCATAAACATATTGTACATGAACTGACAGTTTTATACCATGCTATTGTTGATAGACTATAGAAAGAATGGCACGCTAGACGTGAGGAATTCTAATGTAAACACTGGTATTTATTATTGTGTGTATCAGACAACATACTTTCAGCTTCATTAAACATCTCACAGTTGCTGCTGTTTGAATATTGATAAATTATTCCGTTTACCCCAGTGACCTCGCCATGGGGGGGGGGGGGGGGGGTTGAGGTGGCCATGCCCCCAAACCCTCAAGAAAAATTCTCAATTCTACGATCTGCACGAAACGTCAACTAATACATTATAGATGACATAGCACGCCTCGTGAAAACTGACGTTCTTTCGAGCCTCTACATATCTTTTAAATGCGTCCTTCTCTCTCCGAGAAGTTTCTTGAAAAAATATCCTCTCCTCAGACTACACAAACGCGATTAAACACCATACCCATAGCTTTCTCCAACTCAAGCTCCCGATCTGCGGCATGAAAATACTTGGAACGACTGGACAAAAGATCCAAGTGTCCCCAATATATACAGTACATGGAGAGTGTATTATTACTATATCACCCGCAAAGTGGAGATTCCACCCAAGCAATAATTGCAAATTTGTTGCAAAGCATAACCAGCACAAGCAAAGTTTCAGCCAATGGACCTCCGGGTTAAACCCGGAGGTCCATTGGCTGAAACTTTGCTTGTGTTTTTTGTCGATATGTACAAAATTTGAAAGTTATACCTTGGGTAATATCTCCACTCCGCGGGTGATTTAGTTACAATCCACTTTCCACGTACTGTACAGTACAGTCGTTGTGGACTGGTCGTAATCCACGCGTGGGTAGCCTTGTCCACGCATGCCTTTACTAAGTAATAAAAATCATCATCAGCAAAATTTTAATTAATGAAGCACCGCGTTGTACCCGGTTCTTCATTACTTAAAGTTTGATGATTATTCCTATAATGATTGTTTAGAATATAATATTATTGCGTCCGTGGAAATACTGCCCATCTGTGGAGAGTGACCAGTCCACGGTGGCCGTACTGTATACTTGGCTACGCGCCTGGTACACCCACCTCCCCAGTATTAACTATTAATTCCTCCCCTGAAGTTTGAGTAAAAACTGAATTTCTCAATCTAGTTGTTAATCAATAAAAAACTGTTTTATATTGAAACGGTATAATTTTTTACCCATTTCTGCTTCCAAAACATAGCTTATGGCCAAGGTCATAAATGAGGGGCCTAAAGTTGTCTTTTGGAGGTAAAAGGAAAATACTTAGTTATTCAATAAATTGTCCATGCCAGTATGGCTAAGTGTTAACAAACTGAAGCGTGTTGTCATATGCAACAATTTATGCTTTAAGCTCCTGATGACTGGAATTAAACATGTCTGACATATACAGTTAAAACTAGAAGTCTTGTCATGAAATGCGTACAAATAGCACGTCGATCTGCGCATTAATCTACGCGTTATGACCATAGTAAGGCTATCACATTCTGTACATATGGTCTGTGCTCAAGCTATGAGTAACCAGGAGAACCTGCCGTGATTTGGATGCCATTCGATATGGCAAATGCGCACAATTCCTGTGCGCAATTAGGCCTAGATAAGCGCACAGCTAATGACAGGACTTCTAGTTTTAACTGCAGGGTTTGTATATGTTTTCCTAACTGTGATCGCGCCAGTGAGATTTAAATGTGATTGTATGTGCTTCACTCATCATATTAAAGGCTAGTGCCACTCACCCTCCATGTCCTTTTGACTGTTACGTCTGTAAAAATTCGTCACTGTACCATCAACGGATTAATAAGTGAGATGACACCATATTGTCATCAGGCTCTACCACCAACGGGTTAATAAGCGAGTTAACACCACATTATCACCAAAGATGTACAATGAATTAATAAACCAATTGATACCATATTGTCATTGAATTGAAATTTACATTATCAGTCAAATTGCGGTGGAAAAAATGAGTTATGATTTTGATGATCCCTTTAAATGCATGTGGTGGATGCAATGATTTTGTATGTAATAATCGATGGGAATCAGTTGGTTTAAAATACACTTTATATTGCTGGAGATCGGATACCTGTAATTGTTTGCCTTTATTTATTAATTGATGTATAAGATCACATATTTGTTTGCACAAAGGCTAATCGTTACCGCAACATGGAGTTTATTTAGTTAATCGTTTATACCCATGCAGTACATTTTAGAGAACTGCCACGCATTGGTGATTGGGTCATATTTTACCAGTAAAGCAGAGCTTCTTTACCACAGTAAACAAACACTGATCCACTTCCCGGGTTCCGATGGGGAGTTTTCGTTTATGCATAATTGCCTTGTTTAAGCAATGGAGTTTGCTGTTAGATTCCCCAGTTGTTTTTGTTATATGACCCTCGTCGAAGAGAAATTTCAAGATTTTATGTTTTTCAACATTGCAGGGCCAAATAATTGAATCTATTTTCTTATAATGTTAGGTATTACTGAGTTGTCTCATGACTTTCTTTGCATACACATGCCAAGATAGAACGACAACTGACCCTCATTGTCAGATGGTTTGATAACTAATTTCCAATTTCTTCTAAGTGTCGTGAGGGGCTATCCGTTCACCATCTGTCAAGCTTTTTTGGAGAGGATGTTCAGGCTGAACATTTTATTGGGGATTCTATTTTATACCATGATTATCTATTCTACAATATATAAAAAGCCTATGACATAAATTTTAGCTTTACACACCAACCGTGGTGAACACGCCAGCAATTTCATTCGTTAAAATTTACATCTACAGTGAAACTCCATCCACGTTGATCTTTGGTGACCTCGACTGAATGCAAACTTGTCTAAATTTATCGCTCGTCGCCTCACAAAGAGTGAAATGAAACCGGCGATTGTTTATGTTTTTAAATGAGTTTACCTCATAAGATACCAAACTTTAATAAACATGCGTTGTCGCATGTTAATAGAGCATCCTTAACTCGAAATGGTATGTTATTAAAATGAAAGAAGACCCCGTGATTTGCGCTGTTTCTTTTTCCATTTCGTTCCGGCGATAAATTTGACAGCGGAAGTACCGCCCACCGGTGCTCATGTAAACAAAAACAGTTTCGCACGTGTGTACGTCTGCTGCTAAGTAAATTTGAGAAAAAATAATAGCGACTCTTAATAATCTGACGAACATGGTGTAAATAAAATATACGCAATGTAGCTTGGTTTATTACACATCCATTGAACTTTAAACCCTTGTATTTAACGGAATCACCGCTATGACATAAAAGTTTCTGTTTTCAGCTGGTGATGTACAAGCCGGAACTTTTTTCTCAGCGCCGTTTATACTAGGTCCTTTCCCGTCGAGTCATTAGTAACACTTCGAAAAGCTTCCAAATTTCGTTATACAGTTATCGATCTTCTGTCGCGTAGTGTAAAAATGAAAACGTCCAAAGCAAAATAAAGTCGGTTCATAAAAAATTAGTTAACCAAAAAATGAGGTAATATTAAAAAAACCCAGTCAGTTCCAATCACAACATTAACCCAGTACCGTGGTTGTCTCGTCTGCGGGTCCCGTTATATCGAAATTGGGCAACTTCATTTCAGTAAATCTTCGGACATCCTAACATGCTTCGAACGTCGTTTAAAAATGTTTCTCCAAGCTGTTTTGCAAATCTGTCCAAATTTGTACTTATATTTTTACTAATATTAATAGCCACCAAATGGTTAGGCATGAATGGACACCAGCCGACGAGAAACAGCGATAGGAATTGCAACAAACACGCCAAATAGAAAAGATAACGAATGTAGTTCAGACTGATTCCCAAAAGGTTGTTATGATTTTTATCGATCTATTTGATCAGTACAGCTTCAAACAAAACAAACGGACTCCTCACCCTTGAGTTTAAATATCGGAATGGGAGCGCGGTGGCTCAGTTGGTAGAGGTGCAGGCTGCAAGCCGAGAGGTCCTCGGTTCGAATCCCACCTGCGGCAACCGCGTTGTGTCCTTGGGCAAGACACTTCATCTCCATTGCCCGCATGGGGTCACGATGACGCCGTGTACTAAGGCGTACCGCACGTCGATGGTACGCATGTCTTCAACCAATCTAACCCTGCCTGTGCTGCAGTGCGGAGTTACGATGTTGGGGAGCTGGCAGCTGCTCGTCGTTGCTCGGTGGTTCTCTCCGGGTACTCCGGCTTCCTCCACCCGTAAAACTGTCATGGTCATGATTAGCCATTGTGCATAACTATGTGACCTTAAACACCAATAAATAAATAAATAAATAAATAAATAAATAAATATCGGAATAAAATGTGTTTATTTAAATGAATTTTAATGCATGGGATGTGTAATAAACACAGAATGTGATGTGTGTTTGAATCGGTGGGTGTTTTACATAACTCGTTGGAATGGCGAAATATGACTACACCATTCCAACTCGTCATGTAAAACACCCACCGATTCAAACACAAATCGTGTTCTGTCTATGTACCAAATGTTCACCACTCGTGGTGAACATTTGGTACACTAAGCTACTATAGGTATATTCTATATGCTAGCCTCAATAATTTCGGAATCTATCTGGAGGTGCACAAGAAATTTATGGCAATATAATGATAAATTAGGCAGATTACAAGTTTTTGGCTTTTGTTAACACAAAAGCCAAAAACTTGTAATCTGCTAATTTACCATCATATTACTTTAAATTTCTTTTGTGTTAGGCCGCGATCGAAAACAGAGATCATCTGGGGTGTTAGGTCATCGGTGCCAGACAGGTTAGCCACATTCGTTCTTACTCACACATATTAAAGCGGTCATTATCTTTGCCTTTACTAAATCTAAATCTAAATGATTCAACCGGCGATGTCACATAATATTGGCTGTCCAATCTAATTAATTAAATCCTGAACGACATCAAATCATCATTTTTGTGAAAATGTTCGAATGATATAACATTGCGTCGAGATGAAAGGAATTGCCCGAAAGTATTCGGAAGACCAAATGAGCACATGTCGCACACAGATAGTGTAGTAATATAATTACCTTCGCAACAATCCGAATGAATGATCGCTAGGAGTAACAATTATGCATTACTTTGGCAATAACTGGACACTGTTAGAACATTGAATCTGTATTGAATGATCAAAAATAGATATTCTTCTTATAAAACCTAATTGCCAGAAACAATACACATCCACATGTACCATCAATGACAGCACAAATCATTAAGGCCGTAAATAGGCTACATTTTGTTTATTTTGCAGGGATGTTTCATTGGGCATTCTTAATAATACAACCGGTTTGTCGGGTGTATACAGTAGAGGAATCAGAGGGAATTCGTCAAACCTGTTATTATAAATAGAACAATCTCATGTAAAGTACACAAACTCCACTTTCTTCTCAGAAACCAAATTACGTCGAATATCGAAAATGACATTGCAAAGTGTACTGTCCAGGAAATTACCCGTGAGTGATCGGATATTTGTGGGTTGCATGCCATTGTTGAAAAAATCAGTAAAATAAGTGTTAATTTAGAAGGAACGAACGTTTTCGTACAAATGATAATATGAAGAATAAGGAGTTTTTTCTGTGAAGAAAATTAAATTGCGGTTTCATTAAATGCACAACTTATTTCAAATTAACGGCTTGTTGTCCCTTTAATTAACCGTTGAATACGACAACAGATTTTTTTTACAGCAGATGGGCGGGGAAAAGTAGAAAGATTTACCGGATGGGAAAACATTCATAAACTCTTGAAAAACACATCTCAGTTAATCTTATTCAAACAAATAGGATATTCGTGAAGAAAGTGGAATTATATAAGAGTTGAAATTAATCATATATAACTTTATCATATGACTCGTCCGTTTTGTTCGCTTTAAAACATTTGATATTTTGTTTTCATATTAATCAGTGATAAATAAAGCTTTCCATCATTTTCACTGGTCAATTTCCAAACTAGACAATTTGATTGGCTGAACAAAATACAACTGGGCCACATTTTCTTAATTTGCATAAATAGAGTTGGGAGCTTTCATTGGTCAATTTCAAAACTGGACAATTTGATTGGCTAACAGAATACAACTGGTTCACATTTGCATAATTTCAGTAGGGCGAATTTACGTTATCTGTCCTATTTGAGGTGGGTTATATTGTATTAATCTTTTACCTGACGTAACTGCAAAAACCGTCTCGCGCAATACAAGAAAAACGCCATTCATTTCTTTATATTTTCTCTTTTTGCTTCCAAAACATAGGTTATGACCCCTCATTGGAAAGGGCGCATCATATGAGGGGTCATAACCTATGTTTTGTAAGCAAAAAATGAAAATTTTTAGTTATATGATGATGTTTTTTCCAAGTGTCGTCTGCAACACACGTTAGGTAAAGGGTTAAAAAGTCATACGAAGTCGTTAATTTGTGCAAATGTGTGTCATGTGATAAATAGAATATGAAATAAGTGTTTTTCTCATATGATATTTATGAAACTCGTCCGAATTTTCTGTTTAGGGCTCGCCAGAGGCTCGCCCAGACGGAGAAGTCTTAGTCTCGTTTCATAAATATCATATGAGAAAAACACTCATTTCATATCCTCTATTTACCGGAGTACAATACGGCCGCCGTGGACTGGTCACTTTCTCTGAGTGGGCAATATGTCCGCGACCTCAATAATGTTAGATTCCAAACACTACTTATAGGAATAATCATAAAATAGTTTAATTGATGAAGCACCGGGTACAACCCGGGGCTTCATTAATTATAGTTTTGCTGCTGACGATTTTTATGCCCCCGTGACGAATAGTCGGGGGGGGGGGGGCATATTGTGTTACCCCTATCCGTCAACCCGCCTCGTCCGCATCTAGGGTACACTGTTTGTCCGGCTAACTCTTCTCACAGTTTTCAAGCTGGGACTTATTTATTTCACAGGATGTCTGAACATACACCAGAGGTGTGCATATTGTCAGCATATTGAATTGCAGGAATATTTCACAAAATTACAGATTGTTGAACTTGGCCAATGTTTTGTAGAATTTCACCTGTATGGTACGGGGTTTGTGAGTGGTAGACTTTGGGTGGCATCATATGTGTTTTACAGACACAGCTCATGTACGAGTAACAAATCACAGTTTGCTCTTCAACCTCCTGTGTCCGTGTGCAGTGCGGGGCTGGCTTCAGTCTAGTTATTACCTGGTAAAGGCATGCGCGCACAACACTGCGCATTATTTATTTATTTATTTATTTATTTATTTATTTATTTATTTATTTATTTATTTATTGGGATTTAACGACACTTCGACAGACAGTGTCACCTCGTGTCGGACAGTTTTACGGGTGGAGGAAGCCAGAGTACCCGGAGAGAACCACCGAGCAACGGTGTACAACTGCCAGACTCCAAAACGTACTAACTCCACACAAGCAGGATTAGCATTGGTTGAAGACAAGTGCATCATCAACGTGCAGTACTCCTTAGTACACAGCACCACCGTGCCCTCACGTGGAAATTAGGATTAAGTGTCTTTCCCAAGGACCCAACGCGGTTGCCGCAGGTGGGATTCGAACAGAGAACCCCTCGACTTGCAGCCTGCATCTCTACATACTGATCCACCGCGCTCCCGCCCACGCGTGGATTACGACCAGTTCACGGCAACTATACTGTATGAATGCGGAATGGACGTGTTAGGTTGGATGAAGTGCATAAATCTTCATACAAAACTTGCCACGCCTACCCCATATTCATACTACCACAAAGCTACAGATGATTAATTCCACTCAGTGTAGTTTAATTTATAGTGGCTGTTCGTATTATAAAGTACAGTACGTGGGGAGTGGATTGTAATTAATCACCCGCGGAGTGGAGTTATCACCTAAGCTATAACTTTCAAATTTTGTACATATGGACAAAAAACACAAGCAGTGTTTCAGCCAATGGACCTCCGGGTTAAACCCGGAGGTCCATTGGCTGAAACATTGCTGGTGCTGGTTATGCTTTGCAACAAATTTGCAATTATTCCTCGGGTGGAATCTCCACTCTGCGGGTGATTTAGTGATAATACACTCTCCACGTACTGTACACCTAAGCACCCAAAGTCTCTGCGGTTTATATGACTTCAGTTATATTAACTTTTGTGCATACACCAGTTTTACTTTTTCGACAAAGGTTAATACACCCAGTGTTGAATACGCAAAAGGAAATGAATTGTGTACAGCACGTGAATAATACGTGACAGCGCACCTGCAGCAATTACAGTTTAATTGCGCCGTTGAATGTTCTCAAACTCTTCTTTTTTATGGAAATGGGCAGAGACAGAGTAAAACCATTTATATGAGAGAATAAAACGTTTATTGAGTTCTGAACAACTCACCTCGGCCGCTCATATGCAAAAAAAATGGATATCCTTAAAGAAAATTTCAGTTATATGAATTTGAAGATGGCGATACGAAAGTCCGATTTTCATCTCTGCGAACGAACACATATTACAAACATTGACATCTCTAATCTACCGAACGTTTAATTTACATCAGGATAAACATGTCTACCTGTTTATTTCGTGCGAATATCGAAATCTTTGAACGTTTATTTTCACGTTTTTATCTAAAGCACTGAACGCATATGTTACAATGGCAAAGTAACCCCTGGTCGTTCAGAATAAACATGTACACTCATTACGCACATAAAATAAAGAATACTTGAAAGGGGTCTCAATCGAATATCTGTGAAAACAAAGTTGCACAAGACATCGGGCTTTCAGACTGGACTACTTTGGGAAGATCGCAGACTTGTCAAGTCAGCTGCTATTCAGCACTAGTAAAACAGTTTTTGCAATGCAGACTGTCTGAAATGGCATTTTGTTTTGCTTCTCTGTGTTTTACTAGGGCCCCGGAATATCTATTAACCCGACAAGGCCTAATTCCAACTTTGGTCACTTTTTATTGCAACTCAACAGATGCCCCAACATCCAGTTTCTGTGTAAACTCGAAGTTACATTATAAATGCATTCGCAGTTGTGTCTAGGCAAGTCTTGGCTGCCTATATAGGCAGCTAAGACATGCCCGGAAACAACTATAAAGCCACAGGGTGTAAACTTTCATACATATATGAAATGTCCGACCGCCCCACTCTCAGAGTTATAATTATTTTTTAATGAAATTCGACAGAAAAATCAGAAGAGCAGTTTCTTTGCGTTATTCCCTCTAATCTGGGAACATTTATGTTCTTTAGAGACCAGTGTTGGGTTGGTGGAATTTAAAGTCTTGCTAGAAAACCTGAAATTTAAGGGTGAGGTTGACAGGGGAATATATAAGTATTATCCTCTTACCCAGTGGGGAGAAAGTAACATTTCTGTGTGTTTGGAACCAAAATGAAAGAAAAATATATTTACACTTATACTGAAATAGGTAAGTATTAACTCAAACAAGTGTCTCTTTGTTGTATGCAATTTACATTTCGTTATTCTGAGAGGTTTTTTTTTTCAAGGTTGGGGGGAAATGTAAGTTTGTTAGTATGGACCACTAACCTCTATACAGCTGAATTGCAAGCATTTTTTCGAATTACTTAGGAGTCTTGTTTTCTGCCTCAAGTGAACCTTACCCCCCCCCCCCCCCCCCCCACGTATAATTGGACCGTGCTCCTTCTAACGAAGGATCGTAAGCTATCCTTTGGAGGGAAAGAAAAAAATGACATAAATAGGATTTGATTTTCCGATATGTTAGATAAAAGGGTTAATAGCACATTTAAAACTTAAGTTATCAGTTCTACATGCAGACATATTTCAGACTAACATCAACATTTCGGAACGTGAATATTAAATGTACAACCTCAGTCAAATTTATAATTTCTGAACGTGGAATGAAGTAGCTAAATAAATTTATTATACACTACACGATAGATTATCGGTGAAATTGTGGAAAGATAGAAATCGTATCCCACACTGGGAAGATATAGATATTTTCACTTTCACGGTATCACTCAAAATGGCGGTTTTCAAAACATCACTTAAGGTGAATACGAGTCAAATTATCACTGGAAATGATCAATTTCTCCTAAAAACGAACAATGAAATGTAGATATAGTGCTTTTGAGTGGATACCGATCATTTCCAGCAATAATTCAACACGTATTCACCCCTTGAATTGATGCATGAAACCCGCTAGACCAAACATGGCCTGAAAGTTCGTAATATAAGTTTTTTGGTTTGGTACGTCCTTTCAAAGGACGTACCAAACCAAAAACTTATATTACGGACTTTCAGGCCATGTTTGGACTAGAAACCCGCCAGCTGAATCAGATTGCAAGACGGTCTCTGTTCCGAGTATCAGTCAAATCACTTCCGCGTTTCAATGTTTCAGTGCGCTGTTTACATTCATGCATCAATTGATGGTTGAAATGAATGGAATTATCAGATTCTTATAAAAAGCGTATAATAAAAAGAAAATCTAGTGTTTTTGAGTGTATACTGAAAATTATCTCACTTGTGACCGAGATAAACGGCTATTTTCGCTAGCGCAAACGCGCACGAAAAATAAACATTTGTCTTGGTCACTCATGAGATAATTTTCGGTATTCACTCAAAAACACTAGACCTCCTCTATATACTAAAAAAACAAAATCAACTGGATGGTTTTGAAATCGCAAAGCCAATTTTCAGAAGTCATTCAATAGAGCATAGCTAACGCCATTGCGGTCAACGCCGTTTGGGCGGCAGAATCTGATGTGTATTGTGATTGTATTTCCCAAAGTTCGAAACGGAAATGTTAAAAATTAGGATTGTAAAGAGACGGTCAACACAGAAATGTAAAATTAGCATCGCTGGCCTCGTGGAGTCAAAATTTTAATTCCAAAATATAGGTTAACAATTTCAAATGACAAGAAAACGACATGTGTGTTGGTTCACAGCTCTTTAATTCATATATGTGGGTCTTGGAATTACAAAGGTAGAGTTTGTAATGAGACATGACCAAAATAGCTCAAATTTTGAAGTGAAGTATAAACGTCAAAATGGCGGTAAATCGAAAACCAAACAAGAGTTATTCCTTAATATTTTGGGCTCTACAACACACTAAAGGTTTAGAAAACAACACAGTTGGATTTTTGGTCCTATGACCCTTTATGACATCATCTCAAAGTTCGACCATAATGGTTGGGGCTGCACCACATTTTTAGATATGCTTATTTGTGGAGATTATATTCCCACGATGTCGAAAGGCTGAGGCTTAACCCTTTACCTAACGTAACGGCAAAACCGGCCAGCACAATTCTCAAAAATTGCCAATTAATTTGCATTATTTTTTTCATTTTTTGTCTCAAAAACATAGGTTATGACCCCTCATTGGAACGAGCTCGTCGCGCTCTTTCCCAGGAGGGGGTCATAACCTATGTTTTTGAGACAAAAATGAAAAAAATAGTTATTCAAGAATTTTTTTTTGCAAGTGTCGTCTGCTTTTCATGTTAGGTAAAGCGTTATAATGAGGTTGAAGATAAAAGTTATAAAAAACGTAAACTTGACATCGCTGGGATCGGTTGTCTCATACTGCAATGACAAAAGACGGGAACGCATCTGCAATTGACCAGAAGTATTTGTTAGAAGTTTCATAAGTGTATCCCATATAAACAGGGCGCAACTGGGCCCACGAATGTATGTCTTTTAATGAAGAAAGTAGAACAGAGGCTGAGCTTCAAAGTGAGGTAAAAACATCAAAATGGCATTAAACCAAAAAAAAGAAAAGAAAAAACAGCTATCTCCTATTTTTTGTGCTATAAAACATACTAATTTTTTTTATAAAATCCTACGAATTTTAAAATCTTGGCCCTATGACCCCCATGACGTGATTTCAGAGTTCGACCATTAGGGTTTTAAAAGGATAAGGCTTAAAGTGAGATTGAAATTAAAAGGTTATGAAAAATCGTAAACTTAGCATGAATTTGATAAAAGTAGAAAATCAAAAATCTAAATCCGGAATATTCAATGTGAGATCTTCATTTACAAGCTTTAGAAATTTGGAAATGCAAAACTGAAGAAAAAAACAGGCCAACGATCCCAATGACTTAATAAGGAATATTTGGAGCCAAAGCCGATCAATCTAAATTACACCAAAACACCCGAATTTTGGATGCTGATGTGGCAAATCACCTTCTTAACACTAAATAAGAATACATGAAACGGCAATAATCAACTTCCCTTAGTTTCGGGGTATGATTTCATATGCAGTGCAGTCGCTGTGGACTGGTCCTAATCCATGCGTGGGCAGTGATGTCCATGCATGCGTCTACCAGGTAATAAAAATCATCATCAGCATAATTTTAATTAATGAAGCACCGGGTTGTACCCACTGCTTGATTAGTTAAGTTGTTGATGAACATTCCTATAATAGGCGTTTGGAATCTAAAATTATTACGTCCGTGGAAATATCGTCCACCAGTGGAAAGTGACCAGTCCACGGCGGCCGTACTGTAATTGAACAAAAAGCAAATGGTAGTTAGTATTTGGCGAAAATACTGTAGGAAAAATAAGTAAAAGCGGAAAGAAGAAGAGTACTCGTTCTCCTGCTCACCTTTGTTGATATATCCCTATATGTGACCAAGGAAAGGGTCCATCTCCGCAACCCCTTCATCTCGTGATCCCATTCATATTCTATCCCTCCATAACGCATTGAGTTCGGTTAATATCGAAAATGTACATCGTTTTCCACTGATATTTCCAAAATAGTCCGAGAGAGTTAACTTGGCATTTCTATAGTACCCCCATTATGGAGCACCATAACAATTGATCGTGATGTACCAGAATACTCAGTAAATGTGAAGGATATGCAAATTATTATTTTCTTGACAATTTTAATTCACACAGTTTGAGGAGTAAGTAAGAATGGATGTCTTCTTTCAACCCATGCTATCGAATGGACATGGGAAGTGAGACAGGAATTAAAAATGCTAAACTTTTTTTCCAAGATAATCGTCGCTGATTTCAAGTGAACGAATTCACTAGCGACATTTTATCGCATTATAATACGCAGTGTAGTGTAAATGGGTTAATCGATATGGCAAGAGTACAAGCGCGGAAGGATAAAACGAGAGGCCGCTGTACGTAAATGTGGTTGGTATTTTATCGCCAACCAAATTTGGGTATTCATACTCTTCTTCTGTATATTCATTATCCCCTTCATATATCGATTCTATTTCTTCTTCGATATTTTCGTACACATTAAACTCGCCATATCCGTCAATTTTAGACATTTTATTTAGTTATTTCGCAATCGGTTCATTTTCGGGTGATCAATCGTCTGTTTAACGATTTCCGTTCGGCACATGTGTGCTGAACGGATTTTCATTTTTCGCATGGTTTGTTGTTGCTGTAGATGGGGATTTCATAGAACAGCCGTGTAATAAATGATCTGGATACACCCTCATCTCTCTTGAGTCCAGATTCAGCCTTTTGCCAGCGATAAAACGTACAGATATGCCGAATCTCATAATGACATTAAGCCTTTGAAACCGAGAGGCTGCTTTTTCAAACCAGGAACATAATACATTATACTTTCTTTAAGTGGGATGGCCGATAAGTTTTATGGGGGGTAGATCAATCAATATTTGCTACGTTCCGCCTCTAGGCAGCACGTTGAAAATATTAATTGGTCAATCCCCAAATAATAAATATGGACTTTTCCAATTGCTTCCATTGAACGGACATGGAAGATACCACCAGGATCCAAAGGTTTAAAGTACATCTGTAGCAAAATATATTAGACCATTGTGAAGAATCGAGAGGATTTGGCACGTGACCACAAGTATTCCATGTAAGATGGTATTGTCCTATTCATCTTCTTTGACACGACTTTTGACAACCACCAGTCACTTGAACCATCTTTAGCATCAAGGGCTGTTGCTGTAGCACGGAAGCCGAATTCTTCACCTTCTCCATTGGAGATGAATATAAGTTTTATGGTATTTCCTGTTGAAATAATTTCATGATTTTTCAACTCCTCTTCAGTGTAAGTGTTTCTGAAATAAATAACCAATAAGCACCTATCACATAGAATACATTACAAAACAAAAGCTATTGCTGAAGACAATTGTTACCGCCACTACAATGCTGGACCGATAAATTATAAGTGAATTAAAAACGAAGTAAGAACCGTAACTCTGTGGACAAAATGCAGTCAACTTTGTTATAACATTTGTTGGAGAGGCTTTTCATAAGGATTCCACATGCCAAAGTTCATTGAAATCCATCTACTCACTAGTATGATATCGCTCCGAGTGGGTGGACGGACGCATGCATGGGTTCTTACACGTTCTTACTTGTGGGTTTTTACCCATGTAAAATCCTAACCCCACAGGATCTAAACATTAGCCTCACAGTGCAAAATATAACCCCACAAGTGGCCATTGTATTAACCCAACCCTACAACTACCACTCACCCTAAATTGTAAACCTACAATTTACCTATGGTAAGCCTGGCTAGACGGATGGACGGACCGTCGGACTGACCGACGGATGCACGGACGTCAGCACGGACGCAGGTACGGACGCATGTAATCCAGTATACCCTCATTCTCTTCGGGGGTGGGTGTATAATAGGCGAAATATATTTGTAAGCATTATTATGTTTTTCTCTGCAATGAAAAACGGGAGGCCCACCTCGTTGGAACAATCTCTGCAGATTCCTTTTGAACACAAATGTTCGTACCGACACCTGTCTGAGAGCCTATTCCAAATATGCAACGAGCGAATTCCATCAAAACCACCCACCCGGTGGAAGGCCCATCAAGTAAACATTTCTCAGATTCCGATGAAACGAGCAGTTCATAAGCTATCGGATTCCTCGGACAACATTAAATGAAAATATCTTACGAAGAATGCATTGAACACATCAAGCTCATGTGGGTAGATATATCCGGTTGGCCAACCGCAAGCCATCGGATACCGTGTTTAAACATACATGTCTGCAGGACTAGCAGACTGTCTGTCACTATATTAATTGTTAGATATACGTCCAATCAGAATGAGATTTGGAAGAAACATTCATGGTAGTGCGTGGAACATGCGTGCCAAATATGAACAGAACTGATGCACAAAACGTGGATGTGAAGTCCATTGACAAAACACACCTGATTTTGTTCAAGAATGCAGAATGGAAAGTGGCAAAGAAATGCCTAAATCTGGAAATATTTGTATATTCTCAAAGTTTTAAACGCAGTATCTAATTACGCAAATATACCTATTGAAAAACTGGGGACACATGTCTCCATTCCCCCCCCCCCCCTCCCCTGCCTTCTCTCTCTCTCTCTCTCTCTCTCTCTCTCTCTCTCTCTCTCTCTTTCCGCTTCCACTGACTCTGTTGATAGACAAGTGAAAATGAAAATGCTTAATGAAAACTAATACCCTTTGCGAATGGAACCGTTACATTCGTTTGGGTCATTTCATACCAAGTCACCGAAAGCCTACCGGGTGAACCCTTCGGATATTGCTTAAAATAACCAAAACATCAGGCTCTGCGATGGGTTAAAAACCAATCCAGATCAATTGGGTTCATATTCACTCAACCCAGTTGATTTGGGTTGATTTTTAACCCAAATTATTTTAGAGTGTATCGCAGAAGTTAAAACTTTGGATGTCTGCTGACACTCTCATTTTCAGCCGCTTGTATCGGAATGTCTTCAGGGTGCATACATTTCTATATATAGGAGCCCAAACGTTTCTGTGTGAGCAAACATAACCAAAAATGTGACCTCTGGGCTGTAGTACGTCATGTAATCTCCTTACCATATATAGACAGTTATTGTATGTCATCGTCCATTCACAATTTCATGGATATTCCAAACACGAGATCATTTCTTATCTGATCCTTCCCATTCGAGACCTCTAAAATGGCGCACGTACCAGGTGTCATTTGACCATGTGGAACACTGGGTATGATCTTCAGTTTTTGTTAACATGTCCAGTATAAGTTCTATTTACTGACTAAATAATTTAATTTAACGCGCATGGCTTCATTGTGAAATAATTAAGTTATTCAATAAAGTTGAGATGACTTAAAACGATGTCCTTTCTCGTTTTCTTTTTCTTCTCCAAACAAATCACGGACACAATTTTAAACCTACACTCACAAAAGTTGGAGCAAATGTTAACGGCGAAAGGTGCCTCCCAATGGTGAAAAACAATTTTTTATTTCCAACCTTTATCCAAAACACTACCCAAGTTACGCGTTTTGCTTCATCATTTAATATCATCTCCTGTATCAAATCTTCTTCTTTCTGGTAAATCTCATCTCTGACCAAAAGACATATCAAAAAATGTGGTACCGATAGGGAAAATTGTCAACACATATGGCCGAAATTTCGGGTGACACTTTTCACACCAACTTCATAAAAAATTAAATAAAAATAAATGAGTTTTTGCATTTTGTTTCATTTAATGTATTTTCGACGTTTACACGTCAATTCCCGTGTTCCGACCGTCTCCTCCACCCATTTTGTGAGCACCCGAACAGTTAAAGCTAGAACAGTTACCCCTAATATATTTTGCGTCCTCCGATGGGAATAGTGAAGAGATGTCTCGAGGATTTTGTATTCACATTTTGACACAAAATTTAACCCTACTACGAAATTTCCAACAACGGCCGGAAAACGTCAAAATTAAATTCCAAGGTATAGATTTGAAATCTTAGCACATTTAACCCTTTGATACTTTTGTACGTGTTATTACGTACGAAGTCTTTTGTTTAACCCATTGATAGTTTTGTAAATGTTATTACGCACGAAATCAAACAGCACGTTGATACTTTATGGTCATTTGTTTTGTTATTATTTTTCGAATTTTTAAAGTTTTAATCTCAAATTCCTATTTTCTCCCGAATAGTGCTCAGTGATTACCGTCGAGCCAAATGTTATCGCAGCTTAAAATACCAACATAATCCTGCTGTCAAGACTTCTTAACTGGTTTAGTGCTAGAAGCCACTATCAGGGCTTTCAGAAAAGGATTCCCGAGCAAACGCCAACACTTGTCTTGCTTATATTTCATATTCAGTCAAACATAAATAATATTTTGTCTATATAAATTTGTTTTATTACAAATTATTGGAGAGTGCCTGTAGGCACTCTCCAATAATTTGTAATATAACAAGTTTTGAATAACAAATTCAGACCACCAAAAATAATCTAACCCTCAACCAGATAATCACTAATGTGAAAAGTATCTTGTTATTTGTACTTTCCAACGTTTGACGTCGCATTTTGAAAAACGTTGAAGAAACGGAATTCCCAGTGACGTTTGAACGTCAGTATAATTAAAGTCTCAAAGGGTTAAGTACTCGTGGTCCCAAGTAAAACGTGGCAAAACATTGAAAATCCAACGTCAGATACCGGACAAATGACGTTATCAGCATCAAGGTAGGGGGGGGGGGGGTATACCTTTCCGTTTTCTGAGCACCCCTGCAGTACTCACTGCAACGCATACCCCTACAATATTTTACATATTCCTATAGGATTACTTGAAGTGATGTGTCGTCGTGTTTGTAATTCACACTACAACAAAATTCCCAAGGGCGGCTGGAAACGTCAAACTTAAATTTCACGGCATGAAGTTGTAATAATGGGACATAATACAACTCGTGGTCCCAAATACTGATTTGAAAACAACGTCTGGAGTACACCCTCTCATTTCCTCACGGCTCTATCCACCGCACCCTTCCTCACTTCAGAACATAGCACGAAATGTATTTCACAGTTGGATAGAGGAATAATTGAGGGTGAGATTGCCAATTTTTATCAACATTGCCGGGAAAATGTTCACGCTATGACGTAAATGCCAGTCGAGGATCGAGAAACCACAAAATTAAATTTCACTCCATGCTGTAGAAATGTTAGGATGTTTTATTATTCGTGTCCCATAATACTAATGTGAAAGGTTTTGAAAGACCGGGACGACCCGCGTCAGAATTTTTTGAAATTTTAGTATGTCGTAGAGCTAAATAAATTAGGAGACAGCTGTTTTTTTAGCTTAGTGATTTATCGTCATTCTTGATGTTTTTACGTTGCTTCAAAGTTTCATTATTCTTTACATATTTATTAAACTCCAACCTCTGTCAACCCTTTACCAAACATGAAAAGCAGACGGCACTTGTCAAAAACTAATTGTTTTCGTTTTGTGTCTCAAAAACATAGGTTATGACCCCTCATTGAGACAAGCGTTTAAATGAGGTGTCATAACCTATGTTTTTAAGACAAAAAATGAAAAAAAATAATGAAAATTAATCGGCAATTTTTGAGACCAGCGCCTGCCGGTTTGGCCTTTAAGTTGGGAAAAGGGTTAAGAGCTAAAAACCGTTGTCAGGAGTTCAAAATACTATGACCACATTCGGCAGATTGCCAGCAAATAACTCTGAACGTTTTCAGAAGCTGCTTCCAGAAGTTTGGCTACAGTTTACTGTCAACGGACGGTACTGTTATTCCGGTGTGAGAAACGCTCGGCTTTCAAGCAACAGGGGGCGATGTGGGGCGCGTTATCCAGTGGCTTAGTACGTTAAACGGCAGTATACAACACCTTCTCGTTGTTGGACCCACTCTGTGATGGGCGTGTTTCGTTCAATGACTTCTGGGAATTGGGCAGCGATTTCAAAATAATCTAGTTACTTGTGAAGTTTTTATTTAGAAAGTAAACAAACTATTTAATGTTAATGTTTATTAACATACATTCTAATTATTATTGTGAAACCAGTCCTTAACATTTTGAAGTTTGTTTTACTTTATGGACAATTAACTCTGCAGTTAAATCTTTACTATCAGCCTATCGTTTGAATTTTAAAGTTCGTGTGGTGGAATTGGCGTAACAGTTAAATGCCTAGTACCCTGGACACGTCTGTAAGACACTGGACAGGACCTGATCCTGTCAGCAGAAGAATAGTTTCAACGGGAAGACAACAATAAAAGGGCATGAATCAAATCAAATTGGTGAAAATAGAAGTGCAATGAAATTCCTAAACGTTTAACGTCAGGTACACCCTAAAACCTGTTGGTTTAAAATCAACCCAAATCAACTGGGTTGAGTGAATTTGAACCCAACAAAATGTATGTTAATAAACATGGACACCGAATAGTTTGTTTGCTTTTTAAATATAGCAACGTTATAAATAACTAGATTAAATACCTTTTTATAGATCATATAACTCAAAGATCAGTTGAGTTAAAATCAACCCAAATCAATTAGGCTGAGTGAATATGAACCCAGTAGGGTTCATATTCACTCAACCTAGTTGATTTGGGTTGATTTTTAACCCAACTTATTTTAGAGTGTTGGAGTGCAACTATCACTGAAACACGGTCACCCCACCACTTATTTCCAGTATCCTCTACTGCCAAGAATATGAGAAGAGTTGCTTCTAATGTCCACTACAGTACCCCCTGGACCAGTAATTTACCTCCACATCCCAAGCTGTACTTGGTGTATACTAAGCTGAATGATATATTTCTTGGCTTTACGTTAAAAGATGATATATTGGGAACATTGTGGAAAGAAATGATGATGCAAATGATGTCTTTGCAAATGTTATGAAGCAAGGAATAGGAAAAGCCCAATAAACCAGAAAAGTTCACTGCTCTGTCATATTAGTTGATATTCTTTGTGAGGTTAAGCCCCCGGATATAATATAAGTTATGGGGCTTTCAGAGGGCGGATATGGTGTGATGTAAGGCGAAGCGAGATCAATTTGAGGCGAGGCCTTTGAAAGAGACAAAACAATAAGTGTAATTGATGTTCGATATCGATCAACCTTCAAGTTCAATCATTCAAATCAAAACAAAACAGACGATAAAATTTACAGTCCAGGGGGAGTAACTAGAAAATACTTGCATGAACTGAGCAGGACAGATTATTCGGGTAAGGATTCTCGCTTGAATTCGTCTCAAACAGTGCCAGTTGGCTTCTATACATGTCGTTTTAGTGGTTTATATATAGTATTTATTTACATTTGTTTATTAAAATTTCTCAAAGACTTGACGAAACGTATTATCGTTGTACGTTGCTCAACAGACACACACGCGAAATTATTTGTTGTTCGTTGAACACGCGAAATTAGGAAAAACATCGAAGCGAGCGTTGGATGCCAAAAACAAATTGTCGGAACTGACCGTATATAAGCTCTATACACGGTCAGTTCGATGATACACCGTCCCATATACGGTCACTAGATATTGAAGTTGATTGGTCAATAACAATTAATGGCATAATAAAACATCTTGGCGGACTGTCGTAATTTAGCACCTCCATGTTTTCCTTGTCCAGAAATATTTATATACGTTTGAAAGTGTAAATAAAGATATACTCTTCAGTTAAACAAATTGGTTTTAATTAACGAAATGAAAGTACAACTGAAATAATAAGTAGATGATAGAAGAAAAATCACCATGAAGTCATATGTGTTAGACAAAATAATTTGGTCACGGACGTTTTTTAGAAAAGAAATGAAGATTGTACCTGGTGCCCTCATGTGGCCAAATCACACCCGATTTATGTGCCATTTTAAAAGTCTCGCATGGGAAGGCTTCGATTAAAACCTGTATTTATGATCATGTCTACGGAATATTCGTGCAAACATGTATTTGTAACTAAATATAATAAGACCTATGTCAGGAAGATTACATATTGTACCACACTCCAGGAGGTGCCCCTGACGATTCTCCTTCTTTGGTCCGTTTATTTATTTATTTATTTATTTATTTATTTATTTATTTATTTAGTGGGGTTTAACGATACTTTCAACGGCCAGGGCCACCTCATTTCAGACTCTTTTACGGTTGGGGGGAATTGGAGAACCCGGAGAGTACCACAGAGCGGCGGCGAGCTACTGTCATACTCCCTAACGTACTAAATCCTAACAAGCAGGGTTAGCATTGGTTGAAGACAAGTGCATCATTGACGTGCAGTACGCCTTAGTACACAGCATCACAGTGCTCCCAGGTGAGCAATCGGGATTAAATGTCTTGCCCAATGCAGTTACCCCTGGGGATTGAACCGTGAACCTTTTGGTTTTAAGTCGAATGCCACCGGGCTCCAGGTCCATTTTAGTTAAACTCTTTGTAGGTTTCTGTAGGCAGATAAGTATACATTTTAGAGACATTCTGATGCAAACATCCGCAACGCTTGTTACACATTAGTAAATATCTGCAGTTTTAGCTTCCTGCATATATAGGTGGCTCCATTGCAGGTTTATTAGCAGATGAAGTTGGAAAACAGGCTAGTTTCTCTCGTGACGGCGAAATAGGGTTATGAGGCCAAAATTAACTCCCTGTAGATGATAGACTACTAAGTATTAAAACATAACTGTTTGAAAGATTGCTATTTTCAAATATAATATAGATTCGGGAATGTGTTTAGAAATATGTAAGAGGTTTCCTGAGGAAGGTTGTGAAAATTTAAGGGTGTTTTCATGTAGATTCAATGATTCAGTTATTGGCGTAATAATTCTGATTCATACACAGCGTAGACGGTAAACGGACTATCATCCCTGGGACAACCAGCACTGACCCTAAGGATCATCATATGCCCTTAATATTTGGGGTACTAACTTAATTGTTGGCCCATTGGAACACGAAATCACTTGCATTTATCGTGTAAAGGCTTTGAACACGAGAGGCCATTTTACGGGCCCATGGATATGCTTCGCCCTAATTTCATTAAGTATGCTGGCTGCTTCGTGAATGTGTGTGGTAGACCAATCAATATTTTCAACGTGCAACCACAAGCCTGCACGTTGAACATATTAATTTGTCTATCCCCATATAATGGATATGAACTCTTCCTATAGCTGCCATTGGACTGACATGAAAGGTGCCACCAGGGTTCCAATGGTTAACAATGGAAACGTGTACACGTGAAATCTCAATTGGTAGAGAGTAGACCGAAAAAGGTCATGAAACTGACAAGTGGCTCAGATATGGCTAACAGACCGGTTCATCTGGCAAACCTCCCGATGGGCAGTCAGTTATTCGGGGAGTTTTTTGGTTTTATTATACTCAACATCAGTGACAATTTACCGCCCTATAGACGACAAGGCATATTGCATCCAAGGCACTAATTTCATTTCCAATTAATTAACCTGGTATAATTCCAGTTTAATTGATCACATGGAGTCAGCTTTACCGGGTTGCAAGCTATGGTATTCACCCCCTTTTGCCGGAGTATAACTTACATAAAGGAGAGCACGGACTTATACAGCACTGGGTAAAGATTTCAGACTTTCTTGACAGGTTAAATCTACTTCCTCATTAAGGAACAATGTAATGGGAGCTGGCAGCGCCCTAGACTCAAGAGTTACGTCAAGTCAAAAGGAACATCATACTGTCTTTACGCATCCTCATAACAGCTTCAGAATAGCGGTTCAAACGGCCCAAGCGGCTTGTCAGACAACATACAAGCAACGTGTCTTGGGATCAACAATATGTCGATGTTTGAGTGAACGTAATATTTTCAGCCGCAAGACGTATATGGGCAACTTATTGAGACCAGAACGTAATCGGAATTGGCGACAGTTGTGTCATCAACATATTTTGATAGCCACAAAATAAGTGAGAGAGGGTGCTATTTATTTACCGGGATGTCAGAGTTTTACATTGAACACCAGCATGCATGTCGTACGTGCTAGAGGTGTGGCGAGGAAGGGGTGAAAGCTAAACGGATGGCTGCATAAGAGAGGCCCGATGCTGGAGAGGCGTGAGTATAGTTGCGTAGGGAAACTATTTCGAGAGACACAAAGTTCTACTTGTTGTGGAATGGATCCTGACCACTCGCCGCTAGATCAGCGTGATACACCAGGCAGTGGTTCTACCGTTTCTCTAAGACTATATAGACCTGTACCACCAAAACAACGCCAGATTCTTTTCAGTGAGACGGAGGTCTGATTTTCAGAGCGGAATATGGTGACTGTGGTGCCCCTGGCCCGCATATCCACCCTTTCCCAACTTATTTGTATATACTTTGACAATCATTCAGCGCCTATAAATTGATGTTTTTGAATGAAGATCATGACGTCTTGAAATTGCGTTTTTGCATTGTGCGTGGCGAAATCCCTATTCAGTGTTGTACTTGTGGTATGACCGCTGAACTTTAGACTAGCGTTTCAACTGTACATACTTGTGTTTTATTATTCATGTTTAACGCATGTTAGGGATACATAAATTCCCATTGTGGCAAAAAATGATCGTGCCTTATTTATTTCGTTGACATGGTGATTTATGTATCATGTAATTACTCTTATCAAAAGCGGTGGCCTCGACATGTGTAATACCTCAATGACAATTGAATGCAGGTAAAATCCGTTCTCTTTCTGAATCGAATGATCGCACGTGCGGTCGCTACCCCCTCAACACAGATTTGTATTTTGTCTAGACGTTTTTACTTGTATTGGGGAAAATACATTCTTGTTGTAAGATAAACGGTATTATTGACTTGGAAGTTTCCTTTTGACACAAGCGATGTTAAGACCGCAAACACAAATTACTGTTAATCGAATATTAATGTTCTTTACCTCAATAAGTTCAGCATTGTTCAGTTGTAACATAGCTCAAATCTCGAGCGACTGTTAAATGAAGAGCAGAATTTATTGACTGCTGGCGCTTCATAGGTCAGACGAGACAGATTCGACTGCTTTGCCACAGTCGTAAAATTACGAACAGGCAAAGGGAGGTAACTCGAAAATATTTTCGCGATGTTATGAGCATATCGGATCGCCCCTGCGATGGATGAAACAAGTTGGAATACAGCAGCTCAATTGTGTTATGAAATGAGAAGTTAAAATGGACGAACCCTTGAACGAATCGGCCGCATCCAACCGCGTAATTGAATCAGAAGTTAAAAAGGAAATTAAAAAAAAATCAACAAAACCAAATCAAGTGACCCCATCATTGGAACGAGTTCATCGAGTTCGTTCCAATTAGGGGTCACATGATGCGTTTAGTAGAATTTTTTTGAAAACTTCGAAAAAAATAATATTTATAATAATACATTTTCATATTGTCTGCGTTGGGTAGTGGGTTAAAAATGTGGGCTTTCTGGCCTTTTATTTATTCGCTACTTGACAATCAGAATAAAAAATAAGGAACCCCTAATATACCAATAAAGGGAATGAATAAGGGCACATTATATAACAAAATAATGAATAAAGTACATAGAATTTGAATTTTTAAACTTTTTCATCACAAAAAAGTATTTTATGCTTTTGATGACAAGAGAAGTCACCAGCAGCATAAAGTAAACAACTGGAATAACCACAAATAGATCGGAAATTCCAATGTCTGGGTTTTAAATAAAAGATTTTGAATTCCAGACTCGGAGAAAGCATATTTTATCGTTTATTCTCTGATGTGTTAAGAACGCCCCGAAGGAAATACACGAAAAAGACATCAGCTTAAATTTGACAACACTTTGCTGGAAATCGGCCACTTGATGTTTTGTAACCATACAAGGCAAATCGTGATCTTGGGTAAACTATTATTTTCAAATATCTAAGAACTGCAGAAGCGATCTCACTCTTCTCAAATCTGCAAGGCAACGGAAACGCTCAGTGCTCTTACAGTTCAGTGCCATTACTGCGAGAAAATAGTCTAAATTGCACGACAACTTTTCACTTTTCTTATCCGGTGATGTCATGTTTAGACATGGCATTTTTAGAACTGGATCACTGCGCCTCTGTTTCGTAATGTTATAATTTTCTTGTTGCCGATACGTAAAGTATAAAATTAGATACTTAGATATGATACAAAAACATACACATCAACGTACATGGTAACCGTCATAATTATGGTTGTCGGAAAACATCATTTAATTGAAGGATGAACAAAATTTGTCACAGAAGATCAGGTATTCGATTTTAAGGGGCGCGGTGGTGTCGCGGTAACCGGTTCTCGTCAGATCACCGAAGTTAAGCAACGTCGAACGCGGTTAGTAGTTGGATGGGTGACCATTTCAGCGGTGCAGAGTTCAGAGTTACGATGTTGGAGAGCTGGCAGCTGCTCGTCGTTGCTCGGTGGTTCTCTCCGGGTACTCCGGCTTCCTCCACCCGTAAAACTGTCACCGACTTGATGTGACCCTGGCTGTTGATGTGTCGTTATACCCTTATAAAAAAAAAAATTCGATTTTAATGTTTTGTATGCAAAGTAATAAGTTCAAAATAGGCGAACAATAACTTTTAAGCTATCCATATGCAGTAAAATTACGTAACATTGTAAATTTTACTCTTTTTGCCATGCAATTATACCGAGTGAAAACTTGATCTATACCGGAGTAGTATGTTTCAGGCCATAGTTGGGGGACCCCGGAAGTGACGTCAAGTCACGTGACCCAGTGCTACCATAGAAACCAAGATGGCGGCTTCCAGTATACAAAATGGACGACGGAAACACGCTGCGCATGCGCACTAACACCACGTGTCACCATGGGGATGACGTCACAACATGGCCGCTCACTGGGCCACGTGACATGACGTCACTTCCGGAGAGGGTGTATTGTCACCAAATCACTCATGGAGTGGAGGTATCGCCCAAGGTACTACTCTCAATTTTTGTACAGAAACACAAGAAGCACAAGCAAAATTTCAACCAATGAACGTCCGGGTTTAACCCGGAGGTCCATTTGCTGAAACTTTGCCTATGCTAATTACGCTTTGCAACAAATTACCATTTATTGCTTGGGAGAAATCATCATTCCACAGGTGATTTATTGATAATACACTCTCCATGCACTGTATGATATTGCCGCTACCGGAAATGGCATACCAACCTGTATCAACATAAACAAATTCTCAAGTGGATGAACTACCGAAATGAATTGTCCAACGTCTTCGGAAATTACATAAATGAACTCACTAACAGAAATAATCGTGATTTTGTTCACGCCTTCCATGGTCTGTCTGTCAAATTGAATCAAGCAACAAATCAGCTATTATTCTTGCAAACTCGACTGGTTCTGGTAACAGTCAAGCCTACCTGGACACCTACTACGGGATAACGATAGCTTCAAAACAAATGATGCAAGATAAAACATAGAATGCAAATTCACTCGCTCCAAAACAAATCAGTTAATTGACACACATTTTCTTCACGAGGGGCTGTTAGTTTTGTTGGTATTTCATTGTTGCCATAGTGGGGCGTTCAGATGGCATTTGCCATTGCGAAACACCAGAAATGGCACATTGCATATTCTTCATTTTTCAATGTTAACGTCACTTGTGCCTCCAAACCTGTTGCTCTGAACAGTATGGATTTGATCACTGTTGAACTTTCTTCATCAAAACAAAAACAAGACAGAATTTGCCATTGCGAAACACCAGAAATGGCACATTGCATATTCTTCATTTTTCAATGTTGACGTCACTTCTGTCACCATACTTGTTGCTCTGAACTGTTATTTGACCACAGTTGCACTTCCTTCATCAAAACATAACCAAGACAAAATGGTAGCGTTTGGGATTTGCAGATGCCATGGATTGGTATTAATCCTAATACCCTGCCCATACCTCTCATGAATGACAAAAACATTTCTCCGAGTCTGTACAAAAGGAATGTAAAACACAATTTTTAACGTGTGTCATCATATTTTGGTTTCTTGCTAATACACCAGCAGACTTCCAGGCAGTGCATACCACCACATGGCAGCAGTTTTATGGCAAATTTTAGAGACCACCTGTTTTCATTCCAAACATTTTGGGATATAATTTATCAATATTATTTCTGTATGGCCTTTATGGGTTTATGAGAGCATTGGAGTTTGACCAATGTTTTGTTGGATGACCCCTTAAAATAAATATGTCCGTCTGAATAGCTGCTATTTGCAGGTTAGGTTTCCTTCAGCCTCAACAGAAGTGGAAACAAAGAACAAAGTTATACAGGATGAGGGGTCAAAGCTACTCACTACATACGGCACTTTCCCATTGAGTTGATTCGAGTAATGCCTAACCAATCAGGGACCATAAAACAACATGACTATGGTTCCGAATGCATAAAGATGTTTGAAAAATCTTACATAACTCGCTCTATATTATCGACAAAGGATAGTATAAAACACGCATCTGTTTCCTTTAACCCTCTGAACCCGAAAGGCAGCTTTTCCGGTCCAGAATCGTGATATGATCTGAAATTCATAAAGTAGATTGTTGCTCAGTGAGTTTGTGCGGTAGACCAATCACGATTATATCAAGAAAATATTGATTGATACCCCCCCCCCCCCCCCCAAGAGATGAATATAGACTCTTCCATTGAGGGCAGTGAACTGGAGCGGAAGATATCATCAGTCTCTAGTCTGTATTATTATCCGCCCTGCCATTTATGCTTCCCAAATCTGCAAGAAAGTCAAACACCCCAATAGCAAGTCATTCAGTCAAGAACGTGCCTGTCTTCCGATATCGTAGTGGATGTTAGCCATGTTTGACTAGAGATGTAGGTTTTTTAATTTCTTGTTCGGTTTCGGTTTTGGTTTTTCGGGTGGAGTAAAACCTCGGTTCCGTTCGGTTTTCGGTTTGTTCATGAGGCCAAATAAAATTCAATAAAACTCATTCTTATATGTCCGGAGTCATAACTGAATGGCAGTGAAATTGAGTGAAACTCAATGAATGCCCGAAATAAGCTATAATACACGAAGAATCAGGAAGGCCAATATAATAATTACCTGAATATACAGAACTTTTATTGTGCTTGGCCATTTTCGAGGTCTGACACCTACACGCAACTTGAGGAAAGCTGCAAACACAACTAAACTGAAATGTCGGAAATTCACAAAACGTAGCCTTCCCAGAGTAGTGAGAGTACCCAGACACTGCCAATGGCAGTGTCTGGGTACTCTCACTACTCTGGGATGGCTACATTCTGTGAATTTCTGCAGCAAGAGAGTATTTAATTAAAAACGAAAAACCTTAGCTTACGGGATGTCGACGGTTTCGGTTTCGGTTTTAAAAAAAAAACTAAAAACCTCGGTTCGGTTTCGGTTAACCTACAGCTCTATGTTTGACCGTCTCTAACGCGCATTTGCCCAACAGTTGTTATGTACACATTTATATACTTTCAGTAAGCTTGTCAGGAAAGGTGTCGATGGACACCGTTATTAGTCTCGGCAGTCGGCAATTTCGTGGAAAAAAAGTGACTGATTGCCATGACGTTTTATTACGGCATTTCGATTTGGATAATTTATTTGGCTTATCCAGCTCGTGTATCGCCAAACCTGCAGGCTTATGACACTTTTATGTGTATGAGCTTTATTAACAAATGGCGAATATTTATTGGCCATCACTTTTTCTCAAGAAAAATCTGTTAAACAATGAAATTTTATAAGCTTTCAATCAAACATCAGGATGAGGTGGACTCGGAAATGTCAGCTTATGTGGTGAAAATTGGTAAAGCGTTCAGGTCACAATTTCCGACTTTCAAGAGAAATCACATATTTTACAAAGTTTTAATTGTTTCCTACTGTTTTAAGTGATGTGTCTCTGGACCGTAAACACGGAATTCTCATCAAATTCACAAATTTTGACGGTGGGCTCAAAACGTGTGTCCAACGAGCAAGGGATTCCGAAAGATTAATCCACCAGAGACTACGCTAGGTTTGACTTAAATGAGTCAGCAGGTGCAATTGATAGTCGATTCCACCCAATAAAGAGTATTACTAAACGCAGAGCGCCTGCTCAGAGGAGAAGTTGATTTTCCAATATTTCTCAACATCACCCGCTAGGCAGGTGAGTATATTTCCAGCAAATCCCTGCCGTTACTGTGACTGGAGCTTTTTTAGGGGGGGGGGGGGGGGGGAGGAGTTAAGTTTTGATCAAGGTGACTTGTAGGTGACAAAATATATATTTTGATTCATCTGAAAGCACGTTTAGAGAATCGCCATATCCGCTCCCATGTTATCATCCCAACAGTTACCATGCAAATAGCAACAACAGTGAACATGTGATTACCGGAGGACGAAACACACGTAATGAAAAAAGAAATCATTATCAATATTGGTGTAATGGCCGTTCTGATGTAATCTTGATCTAATTATTTGGTGGTTGTTAATCAAACGGCTTGTTCACTGTTGCTCTGAATTTCGTTTGAGAGAGGCGATAACAGAAGGGGCCATGGTATAACATGAGTGGGAATTTATTACAGATGGGTTAAATTTGTTACTTTGCCGACAAATTCAGATTCCAAAACTACAAACAAGAAACACTCTCATGCGATAGTATACATGACAATATGCATGATTTCAAATCGGTGAGAAGGTTGTATGATTATCAAACTATTATTTGAATAGAGAGTAATCGTTTGACTGGACTTGTTACGTGAAATAATTCATGAGAGGTGAGGGACGTTGTACAAACACGAGTGCGCGAATGCGCACGAGTGTTTTACAATATAGTCCCTCGCCTCGAATGAATTATTTCACATAACCAGTCCAGTCAAACGATTACTCTGTGTATTACTTTTCATTATTAACGATAATTATATTATTTAACCCTTTACCTAACGTAACGGCCAGCGCAATTCTCAAAAATCGACAATTAATTTTAATTATTTTTTTCATTTTTTGTCTCTAAAACATAGGTTATGACCCCTCATTGGAACGAGCTCGTTCCAATGAGGGGTCATAACCTATGTTTTAGAGACAAAAAATAAAAATAATAGCTATTCAAGAATTTGTTTTGCAAGTGTCGTCTGCTTTTCATATTAGGTAAAGGGATAAAAAAAACAAAAAAAAACAATGAAGTCCCCATTACATCCACGGCAAAGCGTCTTCGTTTGCGCGCACGGATACATGACACAAGTGTTGATTGCATAATTCATTTGTAAGTTATCATTTATAATTAAATCCGGAAATCCCAGTAAATCACACTTTGGAAAGTAATAAAGGTTATTACTTGGTTAATTTTATATCGGCCCAGATACCAGCATGAAGTAACTTTATATCAGCCTGAGACATTAGCGCCAATTTTTCTTGACAGCATTCAACGAATAACAGTGAATGAGTTGATGTAAATAAATTGCGCCTATTGACACAGTGAGGGAGACAACTCTAGTATGGTTCACATCGGCCTAGATCGGCATCATATCAGCCGAGTTTGAATCCTCATCTGCAGAGACTGATAATGGGTAATTCTGATAAAAAAATTCTATCTAATAAATAATTAATTATATTGCTGGTAATGGGAATGGTCTAACATTTTATTTTGGGTAGAATGTGGAACTATTTCAATGATCGTTCCATCGGAAAATACATGAGCCACTTGCCTTTACAATTTTGAGTATAAATCATGAGAATGCATCTGGGTTGAGACAGAAATTCAACCACAACCAGAATGCTCCAACTGTTACCGTCCACTCTTTCTGTCTTGTCATAAATAATTTTAGTTAGAGTTTCCCAGCTTTAATGTGATTCTGAGGTAATCACCACACCACCCAACATACTTGCATCTTAGTTCAATAGGACGTACCAATTTTCACAGGCTGAGAAAACCAAATGACCAAAGGAGGAAAATGTCATGACTGTTTCAAGATACTAGCAACATTCACTAATTCGGTGTCTTGATTGGGCACATTTCCTCTTGATGGAATGAACGGGGTGAATATTTTTCTGAAAATAACAGGTCAGCAAAAAACTTGCGAAAAACCAGACATGTAGACAAGAAAAGTGTGAGATAACAGGATACACACCAGCACGGGGGTATACCAGCAATGACAATGATTTGGTGGGATCTACGAGAGATTAAGGTAGCATTGTACATTTTCCTGTTCAATATGTATATTGCAGTACTACCTATTTTACATATTATACATACTGCAGGATTATCTACTTTAAACTTTATACACATTGTAATATTACCTATTTCACACATTATACATAATTAAGTTGTGCGTATTTTACACATTGTGCATATTGTCGGGTTGTCTATGTTACGCATACACATACTGTTGTATTGTATATATTATACATTATACATATTGCAGTATTACCTATTTTACACATACATATTGCAATATTACCTATTTTACACATTATACATATTGCAGGATTATCTGTTTTACACTATACATACTACAGTGTTATCTATTTTACAAATTATGCATATTGCAGTATTACCTATTTTACACGTTATACATTATTTAGTAGTGAGTATTTTACACTTTGTACACATTGCTGGATTATCTAAGTTACACATACACATACTACTGTATTGCCTATTTTACACATTATACATATTGCAGCATTACCTATTTTTATACATTATACGTCTTGCAGTATTACTAATGTTACACATTATACATATTGCAGGATTATCTATGTTACACATTATATACATACTGTAGTGTTGCCTATTTTACACATTATGAATGTGCATCAGAGCCTATTTTACACATTATACATATTGCCGTATTTAATAATAACAATTAATAATAATTTTAAAGCCTAGAATCCACACACGGTGCTCAATGGCTGTACAATAATTGCATACATACATATACACACATACACATACATTCTCTCACAGATACATTGATACATGGATCACTATTATCATTTATTGGTGCCCAACGCTACAGCAGCAACCGAGGCTATATCGTGGCGATAAGCGACAGAACCTAAAAGAAAAAGGTTATGGAATTAAAACAAAATAAAAAACAAAACTAAACAAACTACAACTTTACCAAAATAAGTATGTGGGTATAACTTGACGAGTAACGAGGAAATCCTCACTGACTCAGTCACACTCACGCACCTGGTAAGGTCAGTTTATGACCAAAATTAACAGACCACTGAAGGAAATGTCGTTCGAAAAAGGTAGGTTTTAGTACCAGACTTGAATGATTCAAGTGATTTACTATTTTTTATGTCGATTGGACGAGAATTCCAAAGCCTTGGGCCAGCAACCGCAAAGGCCCTATCACCACCACTAGTAAATTTAGATACGTGCTTAACCAGATTGCCTATTTTACACATTTTACATATTACCATATTGCCTATTTTACAGATTATACATATGCAGTATTGCCAAATTTACACATTATACATATTGCAATATTACCTTTAATTTTACACATTATACAAATTCGGTATTGTCTATTTTACACATTATACATATTTCAGTATTGCCTATTTTACACATTATACATATTGCAGTATTGCCTGTTTTACAAATTAAAAATATTGCAATATTTCCTATTTTACATATTATACATAATTAAGTATTGCCTATTTTACACGTTATACATATTGCAGTATTACCTATTTCACACATTATACATTTTGCAGTATTACCTATTTTACACATTATAGTTATTGCATATTGCCTATTTTACACATCATGCATAATTCAGTATTACCTATTTTACATACACATATTGCTTATTTTACACATAATACATATTGCAGTATCATTTGTTTCTCATATTATCATTTAAGAGTAATATATATACATACATATAAAATATATATTTTTCAGTAATACATACGTTGTATCATCCTCTTCAAAATCACTTGAACGAATTTCAAGAGTATCACCACTTGCTAGTCTAAAGTTTTCGAATGCCAACTGTATTCTCTTTCCTTTATGTGTCTACAATAAAATGGAAATGCTCTTAGCTATAGCAGTCTGTTATCGTTACAGGTGGCGTCAGAATTTATATATATGCTGAGATTCAAGTACCTTGTATTTAAAGTATCCCTTCAACGAACCTGATAATTCGATTAAAAGTAAATATACTACTATCACTACTAAAATGGTAAGGGAATTTCGATCGGATCGAGATCGTGTCCTGATACGTTCCAAATTTTTGTCGACCTTTCTCCCAAAACACAGTGTAGTTTCACCTTTCGAAACAGAAATGTGACAATTCTCGAATGTCAAATGCTATTTTCGTTTGCTTTCCTTGTATCGGTGTAAATTTCTCAATATTTTATTTGTGAAATCTTGATGCATGGTTGGAAAATTGTCGCGATTAGATCATTGCGAAAAGACCACTTTGTGATCACAGAAGGAGTAGGAAGTAAAGTGTAACAACATTTATGATTCAAGGTTTTTTGTTGACTGTTAGAAATGTCCATTTCAATAAGGAAATCCCGTTTTCGAATGACTTTCCACCTTTCGTCTTCTGACCATTAGTCATGCACAGCAGTTATCTAGTGGTTTTGCATCGATTCCCACGGTTATAATAAAGAGTACAAGTAATATGCATTTCCAAGAGTCGTCATGCCGAGAGTGGAAAGAAATAATTTATCAGATCAAGGAATAAGACAATCGTCGATTGTGTAGTCTAATTCGTTGATCTGATAAACTATTTATGTCCACTCTCTGCAACAATACTCGTGCTCATTACCAAATACAAGATTCATTTTTTTTTATTTTATGCGCTTCGGAAAAGGTTTCAGTATCATTCAAATCACAATTCCGCTAACTGATGTTCCATTATTCCCACAATTTCTTCATTGAACCGCCGCGGCAAAAATATAGTCCCCTAGTAGTTTTGCTACAGCTTTCTCACACGAGTCGAAGTTATTTTAAAATAAAAAGGTTTACGGGAGGAAATATACCACACAACAACATTTTCGATTGATCTTCAAAAGTTCCTTAAATTACCATTGGCGATTATCTGGATAACGTCGGGAAGTGGGTCTTTTATTATGTTCAAACTGATTCTCAAAATCCCCCTCTCAAAATTTTACGTTTTTTTTTACATTTCATCGATAATATATATACTCCACAAAAATGGTCTGAACCATCCAAAATATTTTGTGCAAATCACACAGAATTCAAACAATAATAAAACGAAATGTACCTTGTGAATACTAATTGATGTAGTGACAAACAAATGATAGTTTCAAACAAATGTTTTGAATAATGTCCGTGGTATCACCCGCCACGTCCACCAGTGGTCGCTATCCAAAAAACAAATTTCTTGGAGTCAATCTCGCGTCTGTCAACCTTCGACTTGTAAACACGCTAGACACATCTGGCTTATTTTGGGAATGAGGGTATCAACTTGATCCTGACCAATTTAGTCTTTTTCCTGGACAAGCATATTACACCAGAATTTATTTCCACCCCTCTAGCTCACACACCAGCGAACACTCAAGTCTAATATTGACAGAGGGCACGGGTTTTCTCATTAGCGTATATTCTACCACGGGGCATTTTACAGGCATGTTTAACTTTTACAAAAGTCGCAAAATAAACAGATCTAACGATGAAATGCACAGGGATCTCATGCACTATATGTTTTTATTGAAGTCGTGATTTTTCAAACACTACCCTTGGCCTACTTATTGTCACTGTGGCGATAAAGGGTGAACGCCGGCCAACTTCAAAATTAATATTTTCTTGTGAAACTACTGAGATGCATGTCATACATTTCATTCAACATTCGGCAAAATATTTTTTCGAAAAAGTTGACCAAACCGGGGTGGTCCAAACCGATTTTGTGTAGTATTGTTGAACATGTTATAAATAGAGGGAGTTCCTACTGTTTTGAGTACAGTACGTGGAGAGTGGATTGTAAGTAAATCACCCGCGGAGTGGGGTTATCACCCAAGCTATAGCTTTCAAATTTTGTTCATATCGACAAAAAACACAAGCAATGTTTCAGCCAATGGACCTCCGGGTTTAACCCGGAGGTCCATTGGCTGAAACATTGCTGCTGCTGCTGGTTGTGCTTTGCATCAAATTCGTATTTATTGCTTGGGTGGAATCTCCACTCTGCGGGTGATTTAGTGATAATACACTCCCCACGTACTGTAGGTAGAGGAAGGATTGGAGGAATTAACGACACAAAATAAAATGCAAAAAAGTAGTGGATATCCAAACTGATGTTGATATTTTTGGAAAATGGTATTGGATACGCGTGATTGGACACATCAATATGTTACCAAGTTTAGTGTGCATCATGAATGCCACCGGCCCGCGAAAACTTCGTGCAGGTTTTTCGCACGAGCGCCTCGTTAATGTCCGTGGGGTACGTTTTAACATTTTCGTTCGTACTGGGCGGGCTCTTTCGGAGGTCTCATTGTTCTATTCTTGGTATAAACTCGTTCATCGATAGTTTCTGGTCGAAACGTAACTTTTGAGGTATGCGAAGACTGACATGCGACGAACGTTTACATGCCGTTGGCTTTGGAAGCTGGCACAGTGGCTCAGATTCTCAACCTTACTCAATCTGTGATTAGCAGGTTGTGGTCACGCTACCGTCAGGCAGGCAATGTTGATGACATACGTCGGTCAGGCCGCCCGCCATCAAAGTGCCTCAGAAATTGGACTGCAGCTGCACCGAGCGACAGATGTGAGAGTCAGTGGTCAGACTATCCGAAATATCGCCTGCACAACTGGAATTTGTACGTTCGATGACCTCGAATAATTCCATGTTTGACTGAACATCACATCGCAGCAAGGCGTAATTGGTGTGGAGCACGACGGCGCTGGGACAATCGTTGATGGAGCAACGTCATGTTTTCCGATGAATCGAGGTTCACTCTCGACTTCCACGACAGGCGAAACAGAGTGGGGCGGCGTCGGAACGAACGATACCATGACGTGACCGTTAGACAGCACGATCGTTTTGGTGGTGGATCGATTATGGTGCGGGGAGGCATAACCATGACAAGCAGAATAGCATTACATGTCATCCAAGGGGTGTCACAGAGCAGTACTACCGTGACAACATGTTAGCAGCTCATGTGGTGCCATTTGCGGAACATCACGGCGGTCGATTCATTTTTCAAGATGACAGTGCAAGAGCACACAGGGCCCGTGTCGCTACAGAGTTCCTCCAGGAGCAGAACATCACTGCACTGCTTGGCCAGCACCAATTCCAGACCTTTCACCACTCGTCTGGGATATGCTTGGCAGGCGCCTATGACAACGCCAACAGCCCCCTACCAATGCCCAGGAACTCGCCGCTGCAGTATAGGAAGAATGGAATAACACCAGTCAAGCTGATATTGGATGTTTGGAGAGGAGTATGCCACATCGGATCTGCGCTTGTCTCGAGAACCGAGGAAGATTTACAAGGTATTGTGGTCTTGGACTGACCGCCCATGTCTTCTACAGCTCAGAGCGTGGAACGTGTTCTTGTCAGACCCCAAACTATTGCTGAAATCATTCACCAGATGTCACAGTGCAATACCTCAACTGTCTTTTTGATGAAAATATAAATACATTTCTTCGTATATCTCATTTCTATCAAATATCCCCTACTTGTTTTTAGTAGTACATAACAAAAAAAACACGAACAACAGTCCTGGATGAACCAGAAATTCAGTTTGCACCGGCAAATTGAAAGCACAACCTACTTGGATAAAATGATGCGTCAAATCTCACTTAACTCTTTGAATCCTGGAATCCCGATGGTATCGTCCAACCCAGTACAATGTTATCAATTGAAGGGTCCATATTCGTTATTTGTGGGTAAACGAATTAATATTTCCAACGTGCAGCCTTTGGGGGTTGTACGTTGAATATATTGATTGGTCTACAATACAATTTCATGGAGAAACCATCTACTTCATAAATCAAGGTATCGCGGCCCTAGAATGTAAAACGCCCTCTCGGGTTCAAAAGGTTGAATAATTACATGTATTACGCACGTGATTACATGGACTTAGATTTTCTTGCAGTCGAGAATGAGATATTTCAGTTTCCTACTAAAAAAGTAATAGCTATTCTTAAAATATGCTTTGCAATATTGAATTGGAAGTAAAACATATATTTACTTTAAATTAAAACATCCAGACGCTGAAAACACTCAGTGAACTAATGCATAATGCGCGTCACTTGCATGGAAAATGCATTTATATCTATCGTGACACCAAACGGTAGTATATAATACATTTGAGTGTCTGTGCACTGTAGTTAAACATATTTATTAAACATATAATTTATATAACAGGTATAAAAATATAAATATATTTTATTATTAAATATTTTAATTTAATATTTTCAACTTTCATTTTAATATAGTGAAAAACCAGGCACTTCAAATGTACTAGGTTAATTCTTGACAATTCTCTGATAACCCTGCTGTGCAGTTCTGCTCATCTCTGTCGTTTACCTAAACACCCTTCTCGTCCAGGGCTGTTGTTGCAGATCGAGAAGATGGTCGTTTTTTTAATTTACTGTGCAAAAGTGTGCTTTCTCTACCGTTGCACATTGGAATGTGTGCAGGGTATGTCAAAGAGTAGTGATACGCCATCATTACCAATTCATCTACTGGATTATTACCTTCAGTACATACTCGCATTTCATGTCGGGTGGATATTGGTTTGGGTAGTTCGGTGAAACAATTGATCTCGACTTCTTCTTGATACGGTATCTACCTCCGCATTTGTCATCTATAAAAAGTAAACAAGCTATTAAACTCTTGTAATTATGCTGGATCAGTGGTCAGCGTGTATTATTCGTTACCTTGGGGTCAGAGATTCGCATCTAACTAGACATAAAAAGTACCTGTTATTTAACATATTAGTTTATCTATTGACTGTAAAGTAAACGGAAATTTGATTGGTCAAGAGATAAACGGATATAAACCCGTATCGTGTGGAAAACGTCAGAACCCACGATATTTCCACTCACTCACCGGAAAAGTTTCCGTATCGTGTATTTGATTCATATTGTATGTTGACGTCACGCAATTACTTATGTTGATGATCAAACTTCAACTGTAATATCAAACACTAGTACTGTGAAACAGTTCGCCTGGGTGTAATAACAGTAGGAATATGCCATTATTCAACAACTGCTGCATTAAGAGTGTTATTGTGTATTTTGCAGGTCCAAAGAAAGGAGAGGGGTGATTAAAACCCCAGACTGTTCTAAGCTTGTTCCATGTTAATTTATTATAATGCATTAAACTGATTTTAGTTTATACCATTCTTACCTACCAAACAAATGGGACCCAGAGTAGGTGCAAACATTGACAGTCCTACAGTTAAAACTAGAAGTCCTGTCATGAACTGTGTGATTATCTAGGCGTAATTGCGCGTAGGAATTGTGCGCAATTGCCATATCGAAAGGCATCCAAAACACGGCAGGTTCTCCTGATTACTCATAGCAAACACAGGCATTGTTTCTGCTAATGGACCTCCGGGTTACCCGGAGGTCCATTGGCTGAAACATTGCAAGTGCACAGGCCATATGAACAGAATTTGATAGCCTTACTGTGGTCCTAACGCATAGATTAATGCGCAGATCGACGTGCTATTCGTGCGCATTTCATGACAGGACTTCTAGTTTTAACTGTAGTTGTCAATAGATAAAATCGGCACCCGTGTCGGTTCACGTAGTATAGGTTTTTACCAACCCGAAGCCAGCCGTATCCCGTGAGGCTTAAGATCGAATGGGATACGGCTGGCTGAGCAGACACGTGAAAAGACACGGGGTAACTAATAGTACACTCCCATCCCATTGGTGACGGTTGGTGATATAAAAGGGGTTACGTTGTGAACTGTAGTCACAGCGAAACAACTTTCACTTCATCAAACGTCATGGTGTTCACATGGTACGAAAACTAGTATCAATGTATCAACTTCCTAATCTGTGTACATGTTTTTTGTCAATAATAACTAAACTATGTTGTAAATATTCAAGTTGCATTGCCGCGGAATATGTGCATATTATTAACATATTCATTTTTCTCACACATCAAAGAGTATTCTTCAAGACGCGACTGGCCATAGAGAGGCGTCGGCAAAGTGAAACTTTCGAGAAAAATCTTGTTGTAATAATGCATAGATTTTATATAGCGTAAAATCACATGGCTGTGCTCTAAAACGCTTTACCTGGAAAATAAATACATATTTGAGCAATCTGCTAAAGTACTGAAGTAAATAAAACTGATCAAATTAGATAACTGAAACCTCGAAGGCCTCTCGGCAAAGATGAGACTTCAGTTTTGGTTTGAAGTCATCCGAGCTTATGGAAGCCTGGGTATGCGCTGGCAATGTGTTCCAGAGTCGTGGACCTGCGAAGGAAAAGGCCCTGTTATTCACCAAGGTGGAACGGGGAAAAAACAAGCAGTCTGAGCTCTTTGGGTGAGTGGAGATTCCGTTTTGTTGATTGAATAGTCAAAAGGTTCTGAAGATATTGTGGAGCCGATCCATTAATGCTCCTAAAGACCAACACCAAAACTTTGAATCTTATACTTGAACAGGGAGCCAATGCAGCTTATGAAGTAAAGGGGTTATGTGATCATAGCGTCTGGATCCCGTGATAATACGAGCGGCAGTGTTTTGTATTTTTCGCAGCTTTGTGCTGAGCGATTGCGGTAGACCTACAAACAGTGAACTAGAGAAATACAAATTTGCAGAAATAAAGGCGTGAACAAGCCTTTCCAAAGGTTTTTGAGTCAAATGACGTCGAATTTGTCCAAGATTTCTAATGTGCATAAACAGCGCTTGCAAATTGCATCAATACTTTCTTCCATCGAAAGACGTGAATCAAATATTCCCCAATGCTGCGAGCATCATCTGATACAATTTATTATGAGTCGTCAATTTCTGAAGATTTTAATTTGAAAATCAGAAGGAATTTCGGTGCGAGATATAACCAACACCTCATCAACATCATTCATTTTTAACCCATGACCAACCTTGCAGTTTCGCACCTTATTAACACAGTTTTGCATCATCTCCACTGACTTCGGCGAATGAGACTGACTACGTGCATTAAAAGACACATACAGCTGAGTATCATCGGCGTAGAGATGGTGTGTAATGCATGATCACCACGGCATTCGGCCCAATGAGGCAGTATATAATGTAAATAACATAGGGCCCAGAATTGAGCCCTGTGGAACACCACGTACAGGGGATTTACTATCTGATTTCGTCTTCGGGGTAGAAACCTGTTGTTTTCTTAGTGAAAGGTAAGATTCAAACCCTTCCCGAACTGTTTCTGCCATTCCTAGTTGACGTAACATGGATAGAAGCAGGGGATCATTTGCCATGTCAAAAGCTGCCGAGAGATCCAACAAGACCGAGAGAACCGACTTACGTTGACCTAACGAACAAATTATGTCATTACATACTCTCAAAAGGGCAGTGTCTGTACTGTGGTTTGGCTGATATGCCAACTGATATGGTTCAATGGGATTATTACTTTGAAGTTAATTCCGAAGTTGTTTAGCTACTACCTTTTCCAGAACGCTACAAAGAGTAAATTAGAAACTGGCCAAGAGTTTTGCAAGATTTCAGGACCAAGAGAAGGTTGAAATGAAGATGCCAATGCTAATTTAAGGTCTGATGGCACACGACCTTCTTGGAGATATGCCTGGATGATGCTAGCAATAACTGGAGATATGCAATCTGTTGCTGCTTTTACCATAGATGTAGGCCTGAGATTCCCCCATTACTCAGTAATTTGTTATTGTTAACATATTCATTGAATAACATATTGTTTCAACTGAATGAGCGTTCCAGCAATCAATTTCTGTAGACACTCGTGAAGCAGTTCCATTAGTATGTATCTGGTAGTTTGACGTTTTTAGTGCCGTTGTCTGCTGTAGAATATTTGAGTTTGGTCAACACTTTCATTCCATTATGCAAACATGGCAGCTGACGAGTAACGACGCAAACGGAAAACTCACAAAAGTGAAAAACATGAATAGATATGCAATTTGATAAACTTGACTGGTCACTAAACGTTATTACAGAAACAAAAAAAATGTGCTACAGACAGTTTGTATGCGACGATAATATTCAACAAATCAGGTTTGAAAAGACTTAAAAAAGTGTTTGGGGGAACATAGTTATAGGCTTAAAAAACATATGTTAACAGTGTCACACGAAACAGCATTTTATTTGCTTGATCCCTTTTATAATGGAATGTCCACATCCAGAGAGCGCAAAGTTCATCATTCAAATATAAATTACTTTCCTAATATTTGGCACAAAACCACAGCAGTCGACCACTCATTGGAACGATCTGGTTGAGCTCGTTCCAATGTGACTTCCTAACCTATGTTTTTGAGGAAAGAAAAGAACAGTTTTAGTTTTTTTCATTGAGGTTTAACAACACTTTCGACAGACGTGTGTAACCTTCTATCGGGTAGTTTTACGGGCAGAGGAAGCCAGAGTAAACAGCGAACCACCGAGCAGCAACGAGTAACTGTCAAACTCCCCAAAGTACTAACTCCGCACTCGCAGAGCTAGTATTTGTTGAAGTCAAGTGCATCATCGACAAGCAGTACGTCTCATCACTACACAGCGCCACCGTGTCCTCGCATGGGCAATCAGGATTAGGTACCTCACCCAAGGACGCAATGCAGCTTCACCTGGTGGGGATCGAACCGTGGACGCTTCGATTTGAATTCAAACACAGTCACCATCCCGCTTCCACCATTTTAGTTACGCGAGTATGTTTTTCAAGTATCTTTTTTTTCTATTTGAGTAAGGTAAGTGTTAATATAAGAAACCCCAAAACAGCGTATTTATATTATATACCTTACCTGATCTAAGTAAAACTTTGTGTTGAACCTATAAATGCAAAGAAATTACTTCGAATGCGACAGAAGATAATCATCGTAAAATATAGTCACCTATTTTATGATAATTATGATGATTATCTAAACGTTCTGGTATGCGCAGATCAAACCTACCATCTGATTAATTGTGGGAAAGGGCTCAGAGAGCCCTTTCCCACAATTAATCAGATGATAGAGTTTCAAGTATGTCATAAATCTTATTGAATTTCCTCGCAAACAGGCGTACATAGAGGTCCTCCATATATGGATAAAGTGGGCGTGGCAGTAAAAGGATTAAGTGTCACGGCAATTTCAACAATATTACTAGCACATGAAAATAAATGTGTAAGTTGACACTTTTTTTTAATAAAGTGGTTAAACGGATTGCAGTGTATGTCTGGTTAAGATGAAATACATTCTGCAGACCGTTAAAAGAATATCACTTGTATGTGTTGAGTACTCAAGTTGTTTTCATTTAAAATGTCTACACAAAAGATATATTTTTGTACGTGTAATGTACCGGAATTAAGGCCCATGCGTTATCATAAACGAAGAGTCGATATCAGCCAAACTGAGGGACAAGGACGTTTGAAAAGGACGAAAAAGGACGTAACCAACGAACCGCTTTCAGCAAAGTAAATACTGGACACTGAAAGTTATTCCAAAAAAAAAGGTTAAAGGATATTAACCCTTTAAACCCTAGTGATATATTTCACGCCAGTTCAATGTCATCAATTGGAAGAATCTATATTCGTTACTTGAGGGAAGACCAATCAACATTTTCAACGTGCATCCATGGGGCTGCACGTTGAAAATCCTGATTGGTCTACCACACAAATTCACCGAGCAACTATCTACTTAATGAAGAGAGGGTATATCACGATCCCGGACCGTGTTCAAAGGGTTAATTTAATACCAGATAAACCAATAACAACAACTTTTCAACATGATATAGTAAACATCACTCATTTACGTAACATTTTTAGCGATTATTAGAGTTTATTTCGTATACGTTGATACTGTTTTAACTGTACCTATGTTTTCATTGTTTTACTTATATTTTTAGCGGAATCATGTATTAAATTGTGTTTATAGGTTTATTTCTTTTCTGCTTTTCAGGCAATCGTATAAGAATTATGAGAGTCCTGTCATCAGCTTAATATAATGTTTACTATTTTATTCAGGAGATATTAATTCGTCAATGTAGGGTCACCCACCTCCACCCCACCCCATCAAACTTACCATCTGATTAATTGTTGGAAAAGGCTCAGAGAGCCCTTTCCAACAATTAGTCAGATGAAAGAGTTTCAAGTATGCATTTTGCAGACCGTTAAAAAATTTCTCTTGTATGTGTTGAGTACTCAAGATCTTTTCATTCAAACTGTTAACACTAAAAATATATTTTGTACGTGTATTGTACCGGAATTTAGGCTCATGCATTATCATAAACGAAGAGTCGATGTCAGCCAAACTGCGGGACAAGGAAGTATGAAAAGGACGAATGAGTATAAAAACGCGGGCAATAGCTAATTACAGTTTTTTTTAACATCTAAACGTACCGAATGTCTTGACACATATATAACCATTACCAGGTCTTTTTCCACAGCTGGCCATAACGATACTCTTCCCGTCAGTGAAACCGCATTGATTAAATCGTCTGGAGGAAATCGACAGGAACGATCTGCAATATCAGGTAAGCATTGACTTCGATTATGAAATTTGTCTGTCATATACTCACTGTTGTATATTATAAGTTCAGCTGCATCAATCTACAGTACGAGGTGATGGAACGCTACTGTAGTCCGCGGGGTAGATTTGTGACATGTAAGTATACTTTATGAGACCACCAACAGGATTCATCATCAAAATTCAGCAAAACGACAGTTCTGTGCTACTTCTTGTTTCATTAGGTGGTTCTTCAATGTCAGGTGAGAAATCTTTAGTAGCCATACATTGGGTGGAACATCCACTCCCCCAAGCATTATCCCCATATTATACTATTCAAAACAAGTAGGGGATATTTGATAAAAGTGAGATATATGAAGAAATGTATTTATATTTTCATCAAAAAGACAGTTGAGGCATTGCACTGTGACATCTGGTGAATGATTTCAGCGATAGTTGTGTCTCTGACAAGCACACATTCCACGCAATGTGCTATAGAAGACATGGACGCTCAGTGAGAGAATTTACCACATTCAGTCCAAAACCACAATACCTTGTAAATCTTCCTCGGTTCGCGAGACAAGCGCGGATCCGTCGTGGCATACTCCTCACCAAACGTCCAATATCATCTTGACTGATGTTATTCCATTCTTCCTGCAGTGCAGCGGCGAGCTCCTTGACATTGGCAGGGGGCTGCTGGCGTTGTCGTAGGCGACTCCCAGATGTGCTCGATTGGCGAAAGGTCTGGACAGAGTGCTGGCCAAGGCAGTGCAGTGATCTTATGCTCCAGGAGGAACTTTGTAGCGACACGGGCCATGTGTACTCTTGCACTGTCATCTTGGAAAATGATCCGACGGACGTGACGTCGCGCAAATAGCACCACAAGATCTGCTAACACGATGTCACGGTAGTACTGCCATGTGACACGCCCTTGGATGGCATGTAATGCTGTTCGGCTTGTCATGGTTATTCCTCCCCACACCATAACCGATCCACCACCAAAACGATTGTGCTGTCTAACGGTTACGTCATGGTATATTTCGCTCCGCCGCCGCCAGACGCTGTTTCGCCTGTCATGGAAGTCGCGAGTGAACCTTGATTCATCGGAAAACATGACGTTGCTCCACCGATGATTGTTCCAGCGCTGTCGTGCTCCACACCAATTACGCCTTGCAGCGATGTGACATTCAGTCAAACGTGTAATTATTCGAGGTCGTCGAGCGTACAGATTCCAGCTGTGTAGGCGATTTTGGATAGTCTGACCATTAACTCGCACATCTGTCGATCGGTGCAGCTGCTGTAAAATTTCTGAGGCACTTTCATGGCGGATACGTAATACTGTTGTGCGGATGAAAAGATCCTGGTTAGCAGTTGTCGCCCTTGGTCGACCTGACCGACGTCTGTCATCAACATTGTCTGTCTGACGGTAGCGTGTCCACAACCTGCTAATCACCTCTTTAGAAACGGTGAGAATTTGAGCCACTGCAGTCTGTCTGTTGCCAGCTTCCAACATGCCAACGGCACGAAAACGTTCGTCGCGGGTCAGTCTTCGCATACCTCAAAAGTTACGTTTCGACCAGAAACTATTGATGAACGAGTTTATATACCAAGAAAAGAACGATGAGACCTCCGAAAAAGTCCGTCCAGTACAAATGGAAATTTCAAAACGTACCCCGCAGACATTAACGCGTCGCTCGTGCGAAAAACCTGCACGAAGTGGTCATGGGCCGGTGGCATTCATGGTCTACACTAAACTTGGTAACATACTGATGTGTCCAGTCACGCGTATCCAATACCATTTTTCGAAAATATCATCATCAATTTGGATATCCCCTACTTTTTTGAATAGCATATATAGTATTTACACAATCCAATCTAAATTTCTCGTACCTCATTCACTGGTGTAACCACCAACCCCCCCCCCCCCCCCCACCGCCATGAGAACCCTGGTAAATGAAGCAGTGCTTGTTTACTGTGATAGAGAACCTTTGTCCCTATATCCCGATAAATTTGGTCTTTTGATTGGTCAGAATGCATTGGACAAATAGCCATGGCAGAGGATGCACCCAACATCCAAGGTATATAAGAGCGTGCAAAATCCAGGGTATAAGCTCACTCGAAACATCGGGGGTATATGGTTTAAACGAAAGCTTTCCGCTTTTGCTCGCCTCGACATAAATATCGAACCAAAAAACCCGCAAATATTCACAAATACCGTACGATTTCCGACAATTCAATTATAAAAAATAAAATAAGAGCAAATAATTCGTCCCCTGAGTACCAATGTGTTATATGTTCCAGCAGACACATAGAACACTTTGGAACTCAGGGGACGATATGTCAACAAAATACTGTTCACTCGTTTCATTAGCGACCCAAGAGATGTAATCTATCTGTTGTCTTCTACGATAAAAAAAAACAAAATAATTTTCACGAATTTGGTCCAAGTGATCGTGGGGCTGAGAAATGTGTCCACAAATTTATTCCCACTATGTTTGTATTGTGTTTCAAATGGGACAAAAACGTTATCTCCGCCAACATGTATGGTATATGGAGATTTAATACCTGGATGTCCCATTTAAACACATCGCCTGCGGCTCGGTGTTTAAAAACCGACATCTAGGTATTACATCTCCATATACCATACATGTTGGCGGAGATAACTTATACTGTATTACTAGTAAAACAGGGCCCAGTCGTCAATGACTGGGGTGGATGTCCTCGCAAATGGGCAACGTGGGTATAAAAGATTGACTAAACTTGACTTGATCTCCATGTTGCGGTCACGATTATCTATTGTGTAGAAATATGTGACCCTAAACACCAATAAATAAATAAATATAATGATGTATTCGCCAGTCTGTGAGCTTTGATGGTGTCTTCCCTGCCAGGTGAATTGCATCAGTTGAAATACTTCATATTCATTTTGTGGTGGTGGATCAATTAATATTTTTAATGTGCAGCCTGTAGGCTGAACGTTGAAAATATATATTAGTCTACCCAAATATTTCATAGAGTAGTCATTTCCTTAATAAAATCGTGATGAATCGCGACCTTGAGCAGCAACATTTATTCGATCACGTCTCAATAAACATTAACGTTAAGTAAGATAGTTTATTTGTTAACCCTATGTAGGTCGCCTATCTGCAGACCTTGCTGATGTAAGTAGTTGGTTTTTTATTGTAATTACATTTACATAAAACAATTTAGAACAATTTTTACTCAAACGAACAGTTGGTGCCATCAAAACCAAGCCATAATTCGCAATCCCGTGTAAGTTAAAAATATGAAAAATAACATAATGAAATGGCGAGTTTGGAAAATCTGGAAGAAAACAATTAATAGAATTAAGTTTCGAAACTTTTGGTGAAAAGCTCTCCTTCTACGATTTTTAAAATATTTTTTGTTTGCAGACAGTGTAATTCCTAAAGTTCAACATCATCGACATAAGCGTTTTATATTAGGTGCTAACTCTGCCCATCTCACAAAATTGTGGATGACCACATTTTTCGGATTACTGTGTTGAATATTCGGGCAAATAACGGAGGTCATTTGTGACAATCATGTACTTTAGGGCGGATATGCATTCACATTTATCTTCTAAATCTATAAAAGCTCCACTAAAATCGGGATATTGTAGCAGAGGAAATCACTATTCAGTTTTCCAGGCTGAGAAACGTCGGGAGAGGGTGTTTTAGCATTCGACTCTCTCGTTCTCTGCTGGCTTTTGCCAAATCCAGACTTGTTCGTAAGAACATGAAGTTTAGTTTTTGAATGACACAACCGCAGCAACTACCTGTACCAAATGAAATAACCTACAACCGTCCAATTAGGAAACAAATTCTGTCCATCATACACTTTTTCTCACACATGGCCCTGGTGGAAAAAGCTTTGATTTGAATGATCCTTCGTTTTCTGAGTACACCAATGCGCCATCTGCAGTGCACTCAAGGGATGAATTACAGGGCAAATATGCGGCACTTAAAACCTCGGGCAGAGTACAAACATATAAAATCGCTAAGCCGGTGTGGATTGTTGAAAATACCAATAACGGGCCAAATCTATAATTTCATGTGGGTGACCATAGACAAACCGAATTCCGTAAAATAACTTTGTGGTTTTATACACTTACTGGCCAGGTGTATCTTCTTCACTGTATGTTGATCCGTCTACCCATGATGCGAAGTCTTCATCTGACTTCCTTGACAGTCCCAGCCAAAATGATTTGACATCTGTTATTTTGATATTTTCTCGTACTCGCTTTATTATCCAATCCTGAATAATCCGATGTTAAAGAAATTAGAATATCATTATGATGTTTGTTTTTTTCAAATGTGTGAGAACATTTATGGCTCCAAAATATTTGCAAACGAAACGAAAAGTGATTTGTCTACAAACTTTATTTATTTCTTCATTGAAACGTATTCGTGGTTATTTATTTATTTATTTATTTACTTATTTATTTATTTATTTATTTATTTGGTTAGTTAGTTAGTTATATACCATTTATGTATTTGTTTATCTTAATATACTGCATGCTTATCGCAAGTTTCACACATAAGTCGAAGCTAGCTTACAATCAGAATGTGATGAGAAAGAAAATACCAAAAATAATTTATTGACAAAATGTTCAGCATTTTTTTTATTAGTGTAGGCAAGACTCTAGATAGCCTAATAGGGAGGGGGTGCCTCGGTGGTTACGGCATTGAACTTCAAACCGAAAGGTCCACGGTTCGATTACCGCCAGGGATAACTGCGCTGTGTCCGTGGGCAAGGCACTTCATCCCGATTGCACATGTGGGGACATGGTGGCATTGTGTACAAAGGCCTACTGCATGTCGATGGCGCACTTGTCTTAACCAATGCTAAGTCTGCATGTGCGAAGCTAGCACGTTGGGGAGTTACTCGCCAGGTGGTTTTCTCTGGGTACTCCGACTTCCTCCACCCGGACAACTGTCCGATAAGGGTGACCGTGGCTGGCGAATGTGTCGTTAAACCGCAATAAATAAATAGATAAATAAATAAATAATCGCGTGTATTGTAGGTGGAATATCACTGTCATGATATTTATTCTCTGTGCTAACCACTCGATGGATATCGAGTTGTACAGCTTGTGACGCCTTCTCAATAATTGGTAGTTGTGTAGATGATCAACGGGGTTATTTTTGAGACAAACGTCATAAACTATGCTGATACTATTGCGAATTCAGGAAAGGATATTCAAAGGCAATGCTTTATACACATTGGAGAGTCATGATGTTTTGTCTTTTATAGACAGACAAGGGTGTGTGTGTAGCATGTCAGGTCAGATATATAGAGTTTTATTATACGTTAAACGATAGATTATCGACGATTGACGAAGTTGCGGAAAGATAGAAATCGTATCCCCAACTGTGAAGATATAGACATTTTCAAAGCATCACTTCAAGGTGAATACGAGTCAAATTGTTACTGGAAATGATCGGTTTGTTCTAAAAACGTATAATGAAAAGTACATCTAGTGTTTTTGAGTGGATACCGATCATTTCCAGCAATAATTCAACACGTATTAACCTTGAATTGATGCATGAAACCCACTAGTCCACACATGGCCTGAAAGTCCGTAATATAAGTTTTTGGTTTGGTACGTCCTTTCAAAGGACGTACCAAACCAAAGACTTATATTACGGACTTTCAGGCCATGTTTGGACTAGAAACCCACCAGTTGAATCAGATTGCACGACGCTACCTGTTCCGAGTATCAATCAAATCACTTCCGCGTTTCAATGATTCAATGTGCTGTTCACTCTCATGCATCAATGCAAGGTTGAAACTAGTGGAATTATCAGATTCTTATAAAAAAGTGTATAATAAAAAGAAAATCTAGTGTTTTTGTCTCGGTCACTCATGAGATAATGTTCAGTATCCACTCAAAAAAATAGATATCCTCTATTTATTTACCATTCTGTCAAAAACCTGTGGGGTATTCGTTCAGCATCGAGACTTCTACATTTTCTCTTTTCATTTTATTTCCTTTATCGCCCAGGAACAATCGGCTATGGCAATCGTTGAGGCAGGTTCAGCAAACATGTCCAAAGGAATGTCATAAGCTATGTTTGGGAGATGTATCTAACAGGAACTATAAAAATAATTACGTTTGCAAGTAGAGCCGGATGATACGGGATCATTTATCAAGAACAAATTATAGAAAACAATTTTTGTTTCCACAAGTACAGTACATGGAGAGTGGATTGTAACTAAATAACCAGGCGAGTAGAATTATCACCCAAAGTATCACCTTCAAATACTGTTCATGTGGACAAAAATACAAGCAATGTTTCAGCCAATGGACCTCCGGGTATAACCCGGAGGACCATTGGCTGGAACTTTGCATGTGCTTGTTATGCTTTGCAAGAAATTTGCAATTATTGTTTGAGTGGAATCCCCACTCTGCAGGTGATTTAGTGACAATACGCTTTCCACGCACTGTATGCTTAGTGGTAGTCAGTAACTTCATATTCCACCCCTTCAATTCACTAAGGGTTGTCTATAGAGGTAAATATCTCGCTATCTCAAAGCAATACCCTCTCTCTCCTAAAGAGAGTCGAAAGGGGTAAAGTTGTCAAAAGCAGTGTGAACTATATGAATCTCCTCGCTTACTCCGAAAGGAGGAATGAGGGGTTGTTCATTGCGACGCGTGTTGCTAATTGTCTACTTTAATTTACTATAATAATTAGACTGACAGTAAGAATGCAGTAAGAACGTTGAAAAAGACTGACTCTAAATTAACAATCATCACGATTGTTTTTCTGCTACTTCTAAATGATTGTAAACTAAACTTATCCTCAATTTTACAATTTCCGAATAACACTAAATTAAATGATAAACAGTCAGAAAGTGAAATAGTAAATGATTTTTAACCATGATTACCTACTCTACTATATATAAAAAGGCTATGACATAACTTTTAGCTTTATACATCAACCGTTGTAAACACGCCAGCAATGAGATTTCAATAGTTAAAATTTACACATACAGTGGACCTTTGGTGACGTCGACCTGAATGCGAACTTGTCTAAATTGATCGCACGTCGCGAAGAGTGAAATGAAAGTGGCAATTATTTATTACGTTTTTAAATGAGTTTACCCCATAAAACACCAAACATTAAGAAACATGCATTGTCCTTTGTTAACAAAGCATCCATAACTCGAAATAGTATGTTATTTTGTTATTAAAATGAAAAAGGTCTGTTTCTTTTTCTATTTCGTTTCGGTGATAAAAATTGACAGCGGAAGTATCGCCCACCGATGCTCATGTAAACAAAAACAAATTCGCACTTATGTACGGCTGCTGCTCATTAAAATAAAAAAAAACTAATAGCGACTCTTAATGGTATAAATGAAATATATCCAAAGTAGCTTGGTGTACCAAATGTCCACCACTCGTGGTGAAGTGGTGTTAACCTTGAGCCAAAGGCTCAACGTTAACACCACTTCACCACTCGTGGTGAACAGTTGGTACATCAAGCTACTATGGGTATATTCTATATGTACATAGTTTTCAAATAACGGGAGTAAATACATTCCAGGGCATAGCTGTGTAGAGTCATGTGATGTCAACATGTCGAATTGTGAATATGCGAAACCGCCATTAGATAATTTATTTCCTCATTATCTAGCGAAAACGTTGTGTTTGTATGTCAATAGTAGCGTTTAGTTACAAAAAATAAAAATACGCGGAATAAATAATACCGATTCTGATCTCAAATAATGTGTACAGAAATGTGTCGTTTTTCGTTCATAGACGGTAATTTGTAACCTTTTCTATCTAGAAAATTCATGTTTTTGTGAAAGTGACAGGATGACAACCAGAGCTGGATTTTGCATTTTTACCTAAACGTCTATGCGGTTGTTATGTTCTGTGACGGAGGATAGAGACCTATTGATCATTTTCCTTACATTTACACACTATCACTGGTGTAAAGTCGTATTATATAATGAAAGACTAATAAACCAAGCATTAGAGATAGAGTTTAAAAAATGTAATTCACTATCATGCGGAGTAAGTGATCACAAATAAAGGATCTTCAATGAATCGCGATTTCATATGATTGATTGATTCAAGAGGGTGTGGGCGTAGACATGATCTGTCCTGTTTGTGGTGACTCGAGTCCCCACTGACTTAAAAGTCCAACTATATCATCAAGACATGCTTTCGTTGAAGGCTCTCCTTAATGATGTGATTGGAATATTAGTCAGTCGGGATTATATTTAAAACAACTTAAGATTTCTTGGAAGTTTATCAGTAAATAAACGAAATATATATGTAATAGTCCTTATCCAACTTCTTATTTAATTAACACCTTTCGTACCAGTTCTCCATATACAGTTAATACCAGAAGTCCTGTCACTGTATTGTGTACTACTTTGAAGTAATAGCGCGCCGTGTTAGTACACTTTTGTTCCTATCAAACACAAACTGTCTCATTAGCGTAATTCAATTCCTGTAGAAAAACAGCGTGTCCGTCAATTCTATATTAGTAAATAGAGATTATTAACATTCCTAACCTCTACTGGGATACATGTATATGTAATGAGGTAAATAGATATTAACATGCGACTGCATATACAGAATTAAAAGAATGTATTACCACTTAATCGCAGCGCCATATATTCTCCCCTCGAAAAGTATTTATAATTGTTTTTAACAGCGCAAGGAACACTTGCAAACTTTCATCACATGGACCGCCGGGTTCAGACCGGTGGTCCATGTGATGAAAGTTTGCAAGTGTTTCTTGTACAGCGCAAGAAGCACTTGCAAACTCTCATCACATGGACCACCGGGTTCAGACCGGCCGGTGGTCCATGTGATGAAAGTTTGTAAGTGTTTCTTGTGTTTTGTCCTCAGAAATTGTAAATAATTACTAGGTGAAAAATCTATCCCACAGCGATTTAGTAGTAATCCACCCTCCACATAATATTTTCTTTCCATTTGATCGTTTCAGTTTGTGCTTCACTACCAACCTGATTTGATTTGATTGACAATATTTTATTTCCATGCAGGTAAAAAATATTACAGATTACACTGGAAAACAAAAGAAAACATAAACTGTAAATTGGAAAATGGATCCAGCAGGAAGCTAATACCTTTTTAAACTGTTTCCATATAAGGAAATGACGCTTAAGTAAGAAGCACGGAATATCACATTTTTCAAAAACATAATGACGGGATAGTAGTCGATGGAATATTGTATCGCTGAGTTAAGCATGGCAGGATTTGGGAAATTTAGCTGGCGGGTGTGGTAATTGGAGGAAAGTGTCAGGATGCCAAGATTGACTGGTCGAGTGGTAGCAGGTACATTGGCTCACTATGGCTCATTTGAAATGAATCAGGCGAGGGCCGATTATTAGCACATTGTGTGCATGGGGTTTATCTTTACCAATAAACGGAAAAAAGAAGAAAAAAGACGTTGACAAATATCATCCGTTTACATATCATCCGTTAACAAATCATTTATTGGATGCAACAGGGCCCGTCCACAATGCTAGGGTAGTGCAGAAGGTAATCCATATTTTTGACTCCACTCCTGACGAAAATATCACAGCTGAAACAACATTGAGCGTGGGGGTGATACAGCTCGAGTCCTCCTCCCTCGCGACACCCCTGATTAGATCGTGACACACGTGCGATTAAATCAAAATTCTCTGGCTGCTTTTGTACTCACTGTACTACAAGGTTAGTTACTCTGGTATTTTCTATATCAACTCAAAGACTGGGAAAATATATATTTGATATTTGGTTTAAGTCAATACATATTACTTAGTTACAGTACGCGGAGACACATTTCATGGTCAGTCAAATCTATCTGTTGAATTACTTCCTGGATTTGTAGGCCTCACAAGACCTACAAGCCCAGTTTGCGGTTCATGGACCACAGGATAGACAACGGTGATCTTCGACATAGCTTTCTTTCTGGGGTCAGTCTTAAAAATACGGACATGTGCTGATGTCCTCCCAACATGTATCCGACTAAACACATTTTGTGTGATGTACAGACTTCTTTTGAGAGGCGAGAAGAATTGCCGTACACAAACAGGTCTAAAACATTACTTTGCTTTCAAGACATTACTCAGCTGCCATGTAAATTTAAGACTCACAGTCAAAGCGGAATCGGCTTTCTTGTGCGGGTGGTGGTGAAGCGTATAAACGTGAAGAGTTTGATTAGAATATATGTACCTGTTAATTCTTGAACTCACCCATTTTTCTGTGTTTGTGTGTGTCACAAGCTGTGCTTTCTTCTGCTCACATCGTAATCGGGCTGTATCAAAATTCGCTATGTCATTGTAAATAAATTTGTAACATTTGCCCTTTCCAAACGTCCAGCTGTTCTGGCACCTCCAGTCTACAACTATTAATACACAGAACGTCACGATCTGCAAATGCGTCCGTAGATATGGCACGAGTGCCAGTGCGGAAGGATACAACGAGAGGCGCAGTATTGAAGAACGCATTGATTCTGTGTTTATTATATAACTCAATGACATAGAATCCATTAACCCTTTACCCAACGTAACGACCAAAACCGGCCAGCGCTATTCACAAAATTCACCAATTAATTTTCATTATTTTTTTTATTTGTTGTCTCAAAAACATAGGTTATGGCCCCTCTTTGGAACGAGCTCGTCGAGCTCGTTCCAAAGAGGGGGTCATAACCTATGTTTTTTGAGACAAAAAATGAAAAAAAATAGCCATTCAAGAATTTTTTTTCATGTTAGGTAAAGGGTTAATTTAAAAATTCGGTATTATTTGTAGAATTTGACATTTCTCGCGTCAGCTTGAAATAAAAATAAAAACAACTCTCAGGTATGATTGATGAACACGTGTGACAGATCGATACACAAGCAGAAAAATATAAATGAAAGTTTTACCCAACGAGGTTTCTCATTTGTATTTTTAAGAAATTAGCTGCCGTTATCTGAGAGATATTCGCTTCAAAGACAGAACTTGGGTGTTATAAAATCGCTCCCCGTTTACAGAATAAGTTTACTTTCGTTAATTTCGGTGGATTTGAACAAAAACTTTTTTTCTATTGACATTCGATTTATCAGATGTAACCGCAGCTTCCGAATTGATTGAGGTCAGTATGCGTCGTTTCGATTGACCGATTACGAAAATGGGCGGCGTTCGGTTCTTTTGAAGGATCCATGACGTCAAGGGGAGAAATAGTCCGTGATCGGATATCTGTATATGGAACACATGTTCCGTACGGATTTATAAATATAGAACTGGAGGAAATGTAATAGGCGCGAAATAAAATTCGATATTGCATTAGAAGGACATACAGATTGAATTATATAATATAACTCTTTTTTCAGCCTGAAAATTACTAACTAATCCGGCCAAAAAGCAAAAGAAGTAAGACAATAGTTCAGCCAATGGGGCTATTAATGTCCATTGGTTAGCACTTTTCTTTCTATATTGTCTCGTAAAACAAAAAAAAAATTCTAGGCGCAACGTCCTCTCTTGGGCGTGTCATTGTTATCCACACATCACGTATGGCATTAATGAATTTTGTTAGCAGTGTTCAGGCTGCCGAGTGCCAATTTCGAAAATTGCACTAAAAATGTTGATTTGGCCCCAAAAAATCTTCGTTGGCTGAAATGTTTGCACCAAAAAAGTTTCGTTCACTAGTGGAGGATAGCCATTGCTACTGTGAAGTGCACGATAGATGACGAAATAAAAAGAAAATAGGTTATCTTGTTTTGTCAGTGAGGTGTTGGAAATTGTGTTTTTACAAACTTTCAAAGTTAATTATCAGTAAGTGGTGATAAGGCATTGTTTTTCCTTCAATGGGGCATTGCAGGTTTTCAACGCTACAAAAGGCCGCATTTAATTAGATAAATACTTGATACAGTCACGAGTCACTGAAAATATGAAATATTTATCTAATTAACTATTACCTTTTGTATCGACCCACGATCCGCTAGGCTCAGTTTATTAAGAGTAATTGGTCGATCAATCTGTTATTATCTAAGTGCAGCATGTACCGACATTTTCTGCCTGACCATTAATTGAATCAGTGACATAGATTTAACCCTTTACCTAACGAATCGCCCGCATCCGCCCGCGTAATATGCAAATTGAGCAGTTGAAAAAAAATTTAATTTTTTCAAAATATTTCAGCAAAACTATATAATGTGATCCCTCATTGAGCTCGTTCCAATGAGGGGTCACATGATATGGTTTTGTTGAAATTTACTGGAAAAATTTAAAAACAATTATATTTAAAATAATAAATTTTGATATCGTCTGCGTTGGGTAAAGGGTTAACGAAGATGACCGCCCTTTTCGCGCAATGAGCATTCCGTCAGAACCTTCGTGTTCTGCCGGAGTTTTTCCGTTGCCAGTTGTTCGTTCACTCTTGAAATAGATCAGACAGTGACATACACCCCAGCCTGTACCATTAGCGTTTTGACACCAAAACATTTTGTTTGGCACTAAATTATTATTTAATAGCTAAAAATGTGGCATCAAATCTTTACGGCCCGGCATGAAAATTGTTTGTTAGTTCAAGTCACACGTACGTGTGGGCTCTGTAACAGTATACAAATATTGCATTTTATTATACATCTATAATTTATACGGACGTAATATCAGTTATCAAATCTGCCCGCAGTGTCAGATGGAGTTTGATGCTGCTGATACTGGAAACATGCACGCAGTGTGATCTTGCAGAATCAAAAATGAGATTGTGTGAGAATTGTGCCCTCTTCCTCTAAATTACAATATGAAATGTGTTCTAAATCCACAAAGCGTCGATTAAGATAGTTTACTTCTTCGTTGTTGAACAAATGCAACAATTTATTTTTTTCAACGAATGTTGCAAAACCTACATTATATTTTTGCCAATCTACAGGGCCGGCAGACTCGGTCAGGCTGCGCAAGCCATGACTTGACCAATAATTTTCCAAAATATGGTGTATAGAGAGAATGGACTCACCCGCCTGAGACCCGTTACAATGATAGTCATTATCCTGTGGTTATACTTCCCATGTATCCCCCTGGATCACCCAAATGGTGCCGATGCTGCATTAAGTTGTCATACAATTAAACTAGAGTCAGTTCTTTCATATTTGATGTTGAATTCTACCGGAACAAGACTCCTAACTGCACGTCGTTCCATCTGTGAAGCGGGTTTAACATTCCGAATATCCTCTCCCATACCATTGAAGTTATAAGAAATGATCCAAGTGTACCAAGCAAATTCTTTCCGTAAATTTGGCAAAAATAGGCCTTAAATTGAGTTTCTGGGCTTCAAAAATGTCAACGGGGCAGGACTCCGTACCACCGCCTATGGGGAGAAACCCCTTCTCAAACATTCCTCCGGCTCGGATCTTTGGCCCTCGTTACATGCCTGAGGCATGTCTTGCATAACTGGCCATAATAAAAATTCTTCCCCCAGCCCTGGTGCAAGATACACGGTGATGATATAAACCTCGTGCGATAGTACTTGCTTAAAGGTCCTGAACTCGACGCGACACATCGCCCTGGAAAACACCACTGCATTGATAATCCTTACACTCTAAAATCAGCTGGGTTAAAAATCCACCCAAATCAACTGGTTTGAATATTTCATATTCACTCAACCCAGTTGATTTAGGTGGATTTTTAACCCAACTGATTTTAGAATTTATATAACACCCTGTCCTTCACTCCTTCTTACCCAATCTTTCCAATTGTACTCTTTCTCTCTCGCATGTCTTGTTCACTTACCATGTTGAATTCCCGGTAGAACAGACTGGCACCTGTCCCCAATGAATCCACCTGGGCATACACATGAACATTTGGGCCCAGCTCTGTAGCCATTACGCTCACATTTTTCAAGATGAGAACATCTTTCTAAAATAAATAAATAAATAATAAATAAATAAATAAATAAATAAATAAATAAATAAATACACGAATCTAGAAGAAAATAAATAATTAAATCAGTTCCTTCAGCTGATATATTACTAGAAAATGGCAACCATTAGGAATATCGGTTCGTTTTTGATAAACTTGACCTCATACCGAATGAAGAGACTGCAAAGAGTCATAGATGATATACATGACCGTAAATACCAATAAATAAATATATGTTGAAGACTGTGTAGTACTCATTACCGCTATTATTTTTGCGTTAACTGTAGGTAACTTAAAGTAGTTTCTAGTAAGGTTCGCCGTGCGTTAGCAGCCCCTTCGATGCTTACCAGAATGCGTGCCCACAGTCCTCAATATATCTGCATCAGCGTCGCCCGAAAAGGCTGTTTCTGATATTCTCACTGTGCACACTCTAAAACCAGTTGGGTTAAAAATCAACCCAAATCAGCTGGGTTGAGTGAATATGAACCAATTGTTTTCATATTCACTCAACCCAGTTGTTTAGGGCTGATTTGTAACCCAAATGATTTTAGAGTGTGCTAGTGGTATTAACATAAATATATTTATATATATATGCGTTTTAAAACACACTCTTATGTATATATTGCATTGCATTGCAACCCCTCAGTTTCTATTTGTGGGCATGTGCTTCTTGTGCTCGTGTGTTGTGAACTATTACCCCCACGCAGTAGGAAGTTTGGTGAGATACATGAATACCCTCATATGGACCAACACGCTATACAGTACGTGGAGAGTGTATTATCACTAAATCACCTGCAGAATGGAGATTTCGCCAGAGGAATAATTGCCAGCAAAGTTTTAGCCAATGGACCTCCGGGTTTAACCCGGAGGTCCATTGGCTAAAACACTGCTTGTGTTGTTTGTCCATATGTACAAAATTTGAAAGTTATAGCTTGGGTGATAACTCCACTCAGCGGATGATTCAGATAGAATCCACTCTCCACGTACTGTACTTAATGATATAGCACGTGGGGACATTCAAGGGGACTCTGAAAACACTTTCCCAATGAATGATCATTCATGTCAATACTATACCCCAGATACGTTCCAACAGGAAGTTGCCACTACGAAATCTGGTATGTCGATCTTTAGTCTGAATTATTGAAGCCTAAATTCGAGTTTCGACTCCATTAAAAATCTACTGAACGAAAACAATGACAGAGATTACACTTTTGCCATAAAGTGTCTGAATGAAATATTTAAAATAGATGAGTTCACGAACTATGATTGTGATGTGTATCATCTTCTCCAATATGGGATGCATACAGACGATGGGCGAGGAAGTGTGGGGATCTATGTAAAAGGTAATATCTTTTCTCCATAACAGATGATCTGATTGCCTTCACCGAATACGTTTTCGAACAGTCCTGCTTACCGATCTGGATGCCTTTCTGAATAAAATCACTGATCTCATGACCAATTAAACGGGAGACATAAGCCATCTCACATTTTGGGAGGTTTCAACATAGCCTTACTTAATTTTCGCTATCACTCACAGACAAACGCATATATCGAAAATGTATTTTATAACGGTTCCATACATATTATCACCAGACTAACGCGAGTTACTGGCCACTCAACGACATTATTTGATTATTTTCTCACAAATGACCTGTAATGTTATAATGCTGGATCAGATAGGACGCAAGCCAACAAGAGCCGGGACGATTCGCGTGAATTCATTCCTTCAAATTGCCATGGAAATAGACACGTGGCACATTGTTAAAGTAATGCTACATTCGCATACCAGATCGAATAAAACTTCTATGGTTAGCCTTCAACCCAACTAATTTTATTAGTCAGTGTCGTTATACATTTCACAAGTTAGTTATCTCAAGATCAAAATGAAATACAAAGTGCGTGTTGAAATTACCAAATCACCTGCAAGGAAGTTTGACAATAATGCATGCGAATTACAACATGAAAGTAAACATTGTCAGAACACTCTTCAATTTCAAGTACCTCCGAAATAAGAAAATTGGACAGTGGTTCGCTTGGCAAAGAAAATCCGCAAGGCAATCGATCAAACTGAAAACTTTTCCAATAAAATATGGAATAAAAAAACGTATTGTGAATGTTTCAGCAAAGTTAAATGTTTAAACCAAAAGGAAAAGAAAGGTAGAAGAAAGCAAACAGGAATACCAAAACAAAGTTTTCAAACGAAATAAAATTAAACAACCATTTTATGAACAGTTATATGTAAATACAGGATATCTTACCACAAATGCTTTATTGTCGATCCAAGCAAAGTGTGATTTTGAATATCAATGGGCTGATCATAAACATTCACCACTGGTAGTTTTATGTAGTAACTAAAACTTGGAAGTATGTGTGGGTTTTTGTGGGAAGAGCACCGACTTGAAGCAACTTTCTGATAAGTTAAGTCTGTACCAAAGTGCATTGCATCACAGTACATCATTAATTTTCTGAGAGACAAAATAAGGCGCAGTTTCCTATGTTTTTCTTCCCTGTCTTTGTAATGTCGCATGTTAACATAAATTGTTACCCGAGAAAGGATTCTGCCATTCTTCTGCCCCCTTTGTGAAAGGGTTCGGGACCTACTCAATTGGGAAAATCCGCATCACGAAATTTCCAATTGGGAATTTATTTCGGAAAAGAAACACAGAAAGAATAAGAAACGTTCCCTTCATATTGAACTGAGAACATTAAGATAGAAGCTACTTATTGTATACTATTGTATAGTACATGTAGTAAGTTTTATAACAAACAGTTGCATGAAATAATGATCAGTCTCTGTAATCTCTATAAAATAAATTGTTCTTATTCTATTAAATAATGAAGATATTTATGCATTTTGCTACCCTTTAAAAGTCGATATTCTGTGGCTTTGCAGTTATGCCAAAACAAGTCTTGGTTGCCTACACAGACAGCCAGGATTTGCCCAGTAACGACTGACAGGATTGTTGGGAGGTAACGAGCAGGTGTATCTAAAACCTGACTGTTGATGTACCTGTTTTGTTGCGGTTAAAAATGATTAAAGTCAAAATTAGGACTTCAAGATTTAAAGAAGGATTACATTTTTATTTGCATGAGGACTCGCATTTGCAATTTTTTGGGTTTGAATTGGGAAAAATCATGCAAAAATGCCATTGGGAATAGATCCCATATTCGGCCCCTGTAGACACCCCAAATTATCCATGAGATTATCTAAAAAAACTGAAAGTAACATTTCCAGGTCATTTATTTTCCTATTTATGCAAGCTCGAATAATCAGTCAGAAATATTCTTACATTCATTGGCATGAATATACTTTCGTATTTATGAATACCACACTTCACATTTCTGAATATCTAAACTCAAGACCAATGGATAGTTCTCCAGGATTCAATTGTTGAAAAAACTTCATTGTTTCTGATTTTAGTGTTTTAGAAAGTAGAAAATATGATCTGACACAGTTTCTTACAAGTGACTTTAAAAGTAAGAAAATAAAACTTACCTGAACAGTTGTAAGCTCGATATACATAAAGCCCATCAAGAAAACTTATATCATTCGCTTTGCCAATTATGTCTTGGTATAAAGGATCCAGTGTGATGATGGTGTAATTTCTGTTTTTCGAATATGCCTGAAAATCATAGATAGGCATGACATCTCGAATGGATAAGTTATTAATCTATCCGAAAGAAAACAAAAAACATAACATCAAAATTGGCGTAATATCCCTCCGTTTGACTATCTGTTCACTCAGAAAAAAACAGTGCAACCAGTTGTTCCGTAACAGCTGACCCCGAGAGACCGCTTTTCTGGTCCTGGGTCGTGAAAAAAATGGAATTAATTAAATAGATGTTTTGACCTGTGGATTTCTGTATTGTAGATATATTAATATTTTTAACGTGCAGCCCCGTTAAAAATATTAACTGGTAGAGTGCTAAATTGTTCTGGTCATTAAAATTTGTCTACATATCTTTGTCTTGTTGCAATTTATGGGAGAGTGCCTCTAGGCACTCTCCCATAAATTGTAACAAGGCAAATCCTTACAGACAAAATATTTTCACTTCAAGGACAATATGAAGTACATCCACTGAATATGAAGTCTTTAAGATGGGTTACCAGCACTTCAGATTAATGCCCAAATATGGGCGTCCAGCACTCTGCCAGTTAATTGATATAACAGCTGTATAAACTCTATTCACCTTCCCCATACCCAGATTAGATGCCAGCATGGCATATGTGTGCTGCTCGTGGCTTGGCCCCGCCCCGATCGATTCATTAGGGTCACTCTGAAAAAGATAACACACCGACAACATCGACTCCAGATCAGCTATAAACACACACATGCAGAAAACCATACGGACCGTAAGTAGCGACAGGCAGCAGTCCGGAGGAGAGGCTATCGTGGCCCCTTTGTGCTGCTCGTGGCCTTACACCCTTCCCCGACCAACTCGCATCAAGAGATTTATTATCACAGCAACGAATTCCGATCTACATCAAATACATCTACAAACTAGAAGAGAAATGGATTCTCAACAGTCACTATAGTTACATGTAGGTATTAAAACGTACCCTTATCCATAAGGCAGATTACAATTCTGTACAGCCATAGAGTACAATGTGTGAATTTAAGGCTATAGAATTATTATTATTATTATTATTATTATTATTATTATTATTATTATTATTATTATTATTATTATTATTATTATCTCCGCAGTCTCTGGGAAAAACGTATGTACTTAATAAATCGGCGACGTTCACCAAGCTTTCTGCATCAGATTACACCCTTACTCTTTTGTCTTTTCAGCTTCAGCGTTGGCAACCAACATGAAATACCTGATATAACAACAGACTGGGTGTTCAAGTGGCGACACGGAAGAACCACCTTGATCCGGAATTGAAAATAGTTGGCAGCACCACTGAAGTTGTTAAATAAGTTAATTTGTTGGGTTTATTGTTTGACAATCAACTGAATGTCACTTATCATATCATACAAACGAGAATGAGATGCAAAAGGGCAATTGACCTCATGAAGGTAGTTGGAAGCACTGATTGGGGTGCTGACCAAAAACGTCACTCTATCTGTTCATACCACTTGTTAGATCAAAATTAGAATGCGGTTGTGTGGATTACGATTCTGCGAGAAAGTCGAAACACGCAATAGCGGTATTAGTATCAGCCTGGGTGCTTTCAGAGCATCACCAATAGATTCAATGCTTGTTGAAGCAGAGATGTCTTCTCGTGGGGAGCGCAGGGTTAAAATCGCCCTCTAATACCTTTCTAAACAGCTGGCTAATCCAACAAAACCACAATATAATTTTTTTAACTGATACCCGAAACATATTCGTCCATTGGGAATTAGAATCTCATGTGATAAAGGAGGACAGTGAACCACAGATTCCTCTTTGGCATCCTAAAAAGCCTACAGTTATTTTGGACCTTGCTTCTACCAAAAAGTCTGCAACAAATGTTTTGCAGTTCAAACAAAGATATGAAGGAATTAAACCAAAGTATAGTGCATATGAAAGGATCTGTACTGATGGATCTAAATATGGCGACAAAGTATCATCAGCCGTTGTTACTGGTGATTGGACCCCCCCCCCCCCCTCCCCCCCCCCCCAAACAGAATACCAAATAAAAGTTCTATTTTCACAGTAGGATTTGAAGGTTTACATATAGCGCTTGAACACACCGAGAGTGTACAGACAGGAAAGGAAGTTGATTATTTTTTCATATTATTTTTCCTCTTTGCTAGCTTTATTCAACCCCAAGTTGAAGAACCCTCTCATTTTGGAATTTCGTGAGAAGTTGAATACTCTATGTCTGATCAATATGATCTTGTGTTATGCTGTTTGCCTGGCCATGTTGGTATCTCCGATAACACCAGGGCAGATAGTGCAGCGAAACAGGCTTTAAACAAGATTCTCACTGATTTAAAATTCCATTCAGTGACTTTAAACCACAAATCAATAAGTACATCGAATCTGTGTGGCTGGCTGTTTGGGATTGGACGACAAATAACAAACCCCATCACTTCCGACCAACTATTAATGATAAATATCCTTCAAGTAACCTTTGAAGAAATATCGTGTAATTTTAATATGATGTCATATTGGTCATACAGGACTCACACATTCCTCTTTTGTTAGAGGGTAAAATGCGACCGGAATGTGTTTATTGTCCGCAGGGGTTGATAGTGGAGCACATTATTTTACATTACACTGATTTTAATCACGCCAGAGGGCAGTATTTCACTGTTGGGTCGCCAAGAGATCTACTGTATCATACAAACCCGCACAAAGTTTTGTCTTTTCTGAAAGTAATCAACATTTTTAATACATTTTAATATTGTATCTATTCTTTTAAACTCGACTCTTCAAGTCTCAAATCATCGGGCGGATTTTATAAGGTGTTTTCTACAGTACGTGGCGAGTGGATTCTAGCTAACCCACCCGCAGAGTGGAGTTATCACCCAAGCTATAACTTTCAATTTTTGTACATATGGACACAAAACACAAGCAATGTTTTAGCCAATGGACCTCCGGGTTAAACCCGGAGGTCCATTGGCTGAAACTTTGCTGGTGCTGGTTATGCTTTGCAACAAATTTGCAATTATTCCTCGGGTGGAATCTCCACTCTGCGGGTGATTTAATGATAATACACTCTCCACGTACTGTATATTAGTATCATCGCTCATTACTTCTCAAATTCCTCCCGTCTTTGTAAGATAATGATCTTATTTCCTGTGCAATCACTTAGAATTTCATTTTCGACCGTTTTCTCGCCACGATATAGCCTTAGGGACTGATGTGGTTTTAAGCACCAATAAATAAATAAAAAAAAAAAAAATAATCAGCATAGTCGATGTGGTGGCACGGTGAAGCTGTGTACTAGGGCGTACTGCACGTCGATGGTACACTTGTCTTCAGCCAATACTAACCCCGTTTGTGAGGAGTTGGAACGTTGAGGATTCTGACAGTTGCTCGACGGTTCTCTCTGGGTACTCCGGCTGCCGCCACCCGTAAAACTATCGGAAACGATGTGCCCTTGGTTGTTAAAAGTGTATTTAAACCGCAATAAAAATCATAGTCATTGGGATAATGATAATTTCAGCAAAGCGCAAGTTTAAAGTTGACAGTAACTCCATTCTTTTTGGAAGGCTTTTGGAAACAATGACGTGCTTGGCCAATGACATTCAGTCATCGAATATAAAATGGTATAGCACTATCAAGATAAGCGATTAATCTACAGTAGCATAATCCTAAAATTAGTTGGGCTAAAAATCAACCCAAGTCAACTGGGTTGAGTGAATATAAACCCAGCTGGGTTCATATTCACTCAACCCAGTTGGTTTGGGTTAATTTTTAACCCAACTGGTTTAGAGTGTACACAGAGCACTTTATTTCAATATCTTACCTTTGAACCATAATGCATGATGCTTGTATAGTCGTATGGTACACCATGTGATTTGTATCTGATATTAAGTTCTGAGGGTTTCTTGTATGTACCTCTACTGGCGTCATTCACATTATCAAGTAACACCTTTATGTACCGGTCTCTATCCTCCCTGTTCATCTCATGGATAAGCCCAATCGCGTGCCCAAGTTCATGTACAATCGTTTTTATCTGAATTGAAAGAAATGTAAATTCATCGTCACCTATCAACGATTTATATAAAAATATACATTTATTTATTCCAAACAAACCAATCTATTGGGATTCCATTTGATGAATGGCGGAGAATGAGGTTTTGTTTCTTTATAAATGCCACCCTGCTTATTGCTTTCCTGTCGGTAAATGTTCGGACAAAGGAAAGTAAATTGGCGAGGAAAAGAATCTGTCATTAGCAGTATTCGGAAGAACATCATTCTGAATAAATTTAAAATAAATCAAACTGAAATATTCCTCTGGCGTCAGTCTCTTACTAGTAAAGTTAGATCTTTTTCGTGAATCTAATTGCGTTCTTTGTGTGCGTCAAGGCACCATCTGCATATGGCACCTTGATGCACTCATATGGCGAAATCGGCATCTTCAAAATAATCTGCAGGACTGACAGGTGTTGTCTATCCATTTGATTTATTTTGTCTACCTCGAGGAGAATATGTTAAGTTGGGGAATGACCTTGGAAGATGTAGATTCACCAAAGAGCCTCGAATATTAAAATTAGTGAATCTGCAGTTTTCCTTGAACTCCCTTTAACCCATTACCTAACATGAAAAGCAGACGACACTTGCAAAAAAAATTATTGAATAACTAAATTTTTTCATTTTTTGTCTCAAAAACATAGGTTATGACCCCTCGTTGGAACGAGCTCGATGAGCTCGTTCCAACGAGGGGTCATAACCTATGTTTTTGAGACAAAAAATGAAAATATTTTGAAAATTAATTGGCGATTTTTGAGAATAGCGCTGGCCGGTTTTGGCCGTTACGTTGGGTAAAGGGTTAACTCCTGATGGTATCTTCCAGGTCTGTTGAATAACAGCAATTGGAAAATTCATTATCTGGGGATAGACCAATGAATATTTTCTACGCGCATCCTTGGGGCTTCAAGTTGGAAATATTGATCAGTCAACCCCACACATTCAGTGAGCAGCCCTCTTTCTTAATCAACATTCGTTGTAGGACCGAAAAAGAGGCTCTTGTTTCACAAGGGTTAACAAGCGCCGTGTAGAAGGTTCTAAACCTGTGTTTATTCTTTTTTCAACGATGCGAAGATATTTTATTGTTTTAGCCTTCCGTGATTCCAACATCATACGTTAGAGTCTGCGGTTTTGTGAGAGGCGGCATTTTCAATGTCTTCTTCACATAGAATGTTGTTGGTAGATGTTCATTTGAACACACTTAATGCAATTGTTACTTCTTTTCAGAACTTGATCCTTCCCAGACGATAATCATAACTTCTTCCGTAATGAAATAGTTTACAATGGGTGCATAAACAACAACGTGGAGAGTAGTCAGAGGTAATAACTTGTTTAACCCTTTTCTATCCTGTATGTTTTATCCGAGGAGTGCTAGAAAGAAATCGCCATTCAAATGTTACTTGTTCAATCTTTATCTCAAAGCGACCTTTCTCCAACGATGTCAAAGCCTTTGTTTAAGGAGCAAACAATGAAGAAAATAATTAGTCTTTCCTGAAATTGTTTATAGTTACCGATAGATGTGTGAGTTAAAGAGTTAATTCTACAGCACTATTACGCGCCTTTCGTAAAAAATAGAAAAATAGATTCGTGTTAACCCTCTACACACCGATGTCAAAATACCGGAATTTCAAGCAGCATTTTTTTTACCCATAATGCAGCTTGGTATTTGACCAAATAAGTCTTGTCTGATAGAATATATATGATTGAATTGGATAATTTAATGGAGCTCTGTCACACAAGATTGATTTGGTTAAATTCCTTGTTGCATTATGGGTAACGTTTTTTTATGTTTTGACAACAGTATGCTCAGCGTCATTCAGATTTGGGATTGAGAGTTAAGGCAGTTTCAGTACGCTATGGAGTATTTGTATGACCCGATTTTATCCTACAAAGCCTTTAGCAAAGGGGTGTATATGCTACTTTGGTTTTACATTTAGAACATATTCGCTGTATAAGAAACAATAACAGAACATTTGGATATATTATTAGTAAAATAAAGATAAAAAATATGTATGGTTTAACCCTTTACTTAAAATGAAAAGCAGACGACAATTGCAAAAAAAATAATTGAATAACTCATTTTTTTCATTTTTTTGTCTCAAAACATATGTTATAATCCCTCGCTGGAACGAGCCCGACAAGCTCGTTCCAACGATGGGTCATAACCTATGTTTTTGAGATAAAAATGAAGAAATAATGAAAATTAATTGGCGATTTTTGAGAATTGCGCTGGCCTGTTTTGGCCGTTACGTTGGGTAAAGGGTTAAACTGTCTTCTCTCTGTAATATCACAACAGTGTCCTTCTTAGTTACTTACAGTCAGGCAGTTTGTTCCTATTCCTAATAATTGTGGTTGGTTTCGACCAAGTCCATTAGCACCAGAGAAACAGCTAAAATAGAAATTATTCTTAACCTTACATCTAAAATCAGTTGGGTTAAAAATCAACCAAAATCAACTGGGTTGATTGAATATGAATCCAATTGGGTATGAACATAATTGATTGTTGTTGTGCGCGTTGGTACATTTTATTGGCATTCTTCATATATCACCATTGGTTGTGCCACGAAAGTAGGAAACATAATAGCGCAATGTCGCAAATTTCTGGATCGATTTCAACGAGATCTGGAGGTAAGAAGCGCGAACCTAGGGCGTTTATCTTGCAAGATAAACACGAAGAAACAGAAGATGCTGTGGAATTGAATTTTGCAGAAATATTTGAGTAAACATATCCATAGTTTCCGAAAGTTCGAAGTCATCGAATTGCAGGAAACGAACACGTGCGTTTATGTGGACAAGCCTCCGAGTGAAAAATGTTATGGTTTGGGATATATTTCTAACTGTAAGTATATATGCATTGAATAACGTCCTCGTCCGAGTGATTTTATCGGTTAGTGCAACGTTTGCACGGTATTATACGTCTCCTACTTCGCATTTCAATATAAAAAAAACAAGAGATTCACTCGGAAGTGAGTATGCCCCCCTACGTGGCAATGACCTTGATCTGTGACCTTGACCTCCATCAAACACAAACGTTTGTAAAAAGTTTATATTTGTACTTTGGTTCGTTTCTGAGTTATGGCTGAGACACGAATATTGATGACTTTCAGTGTGACCTTGAAATGTGACCTTGACCTTGACCTTATGGACATGGCCGTGGTGTGTGACACATCCATCCATTGTCCTTTATAATTGAGCGAAGCTAGATGAAGATGATTATAGCCCTAATAGTTTTGGAGTTATGCTTGAGACACGATTTGTGACCCTGAAGATATGAAGGTTAATTGTGAACTTCACCTTCCAGATGCGGCGGAAACTATTATACGCGACACACCTTCTGACTGTCCTTAACATTTGTAAAAGGTTTAAAAATTGTACTATCATTCGTTTCTGAGTTATGGCTGAGACACGAATATTGTCTGATTTTTAGTGTGGCCTTGAAATGTTACCTTGACCTTGAAGGTACGAACCCGGTGTGTGACACATCCTCCCATGGTCCTTTATAACTGTGTGAATTTTGATGACTGTGGCCCTAACAGTTTTCGAGTTATTGGCTCGACACACACACACACACACACGGACGGACGGACGGACGGACGGACGCACGCACGCACGCACGCACGCACGCACGCACACTTCAATCACTATATGCCACCCGACTTAAGTCGGGGGTCATAAAAACAAAAATGTAGCCGTGACTATATATAACACATGACACTCGAGGCTGGATCCCTATGGCTATGTTCCTTGTAATTCATAGTCCGGACAGTAGTAAAAACAAATTAAAAATCCTCCCTCACTCACTGATTTGAAAAAGAAAGATTTGAGAATAAAAACTTTTTTTTTTTTTGGCCTTAGAGCTGGCACTTATCATTTTCAATGCATGATATCAAAGGTTACACTCAGCTGTACATAGAAATGGCGTCAGGACAATTTATGTTGATTAATTTATTTAACTATTGTTTTATTCTTATTTAATTATAGTGTTATTAGTATCATTTTAGTTTTGTGTGAATACGAGGGAATATATAGATGGAAGATGTATACATGTAACTAAAAAAGACTGAAATTATATACGAACTTTCCCTTTCTAAACAGATTGAGGTACTTCTTTCCACCAACAACATTTCTAAGCTCATCGGTCCATGGAAGAAACCTTATGCATGTTTTCTCTTCCCATCGATCCATTGCAACTCTTATGAGTTCTCTTTCTGTGTCAGCTGTAACAGGGAATGGAACACATTTTTATATCCATTAAACCACAGACACGATGCCAGTCAATATACTTTGTGAATTTCGCCCCAGTACTTTTTATAGGGTGCTATATCAAAATCGGACCATCCGGGATCTTTAAATCTCCAGATCAGATAATTCCATTTTCACGCGCAGGAAATAAGTTCACTCTGGTCTCGCATTGACTGGCGAACAATGTTAAATTGCGAGACCAATGCGAACTTGTCATACCTCTGTGGTGAAGGCTTTTGTGTAAATAAGTCATTCAAATAAATGGTTGTGCCTTATAGCTGATCGTCAGCCTTTTTATTTGTTTTCTTCAGCCATGATATAGGGTTCTAGTTCCCCGCTAAGGCTCGGATTTTTTTACATCGTGCCTTCCTGCAAAACCGCACCCTATAAACCCTTTACCCAACGTAGTCGATATCAAAAAATTTATTATTTTAAATATCATTTTTAAAAAAATTTCTAAGCATTTCAACAAAACCATATCATGTGACCCTCATTGGAACGAGCTCGTCCCAAAGGGAGGCCACATGATATGGTTTTGTTGAAATATTTTGAAAAATAGTATTTTTTCAGCTGCTGAATTTGCATATTATGCGGGCGGATGTGGCCGATTCGTTGGGTAAAGGGTTAAGACGTTTTTCTTAAACTTTTAATTTCAACTTAACTATCAGATTTTCGTTCTCGAAATTTTGGAAACATATTCTCCAATAAAAACCATATCTAGAAATGTTGTCCTGATCTGGGAAATTCGGAAAGGATATCGGATTCTCCCATGAAATGTTAGTATGTTGGAGAGCTCAAAACAAATTTGAAAAAACTATGCTTATTTTGGGTGTTTTTTATTTTTTAATTTAACGTAATTACCGGCGTTTTTGCGTCATTTTTATGTTTTGCAGATACTCCACCCCATCAATAACCCCTTACCTTCAAACCACAAAAAAACAAAACATTTGCTTCACAAGCGGCCAAAGGAATGAGTTTCGGAGTGCATGGCCGCATTTTTTCCACATTGTTTCCGTTATGACGTTAATATCCATCGATGGTCTGAAAACATCAAAATGAAACTTCACTTCATCGAATTGAAATCTTAGAACATTTCAGTAGTCGTGGTCTTAAAACAATGGTGAACACTTTTTGAAAATCACACGCCAGATACGAAAGATAGGACGAAAATAATGTCGGGGGTACCCTCAACCCTTGGGGATATTCCTACTTCATAACTACTAAACATAGCCCCACATTTAAATCACTGGCTGCAAAAGGAATAATTTGTGGAGTGCATTGCCACATATTTTCCACATTGTCCGAAAGTTGCCAACTCCATTACCTTAATACTTAATATACATCGAGGATAGGAAAGCGTCAAAATTAAATTTCTATCCAGGGAGCTCAACTCTTTGGATAGTTTAGTACTTGATGTCAATAATATAAAAGTGAAAACATTTTGAAAATCAGACGCCAGATCCTGGAGATATGACCAAAACAACGTCGGGGTACCCGAACACCTCCGGTCACATCCTACCCCCTATCGACCCCCCCCCCCCCCCATAACCTACAAACCATAACCCTAACTTTAAATCACAGGCGGTAAAAGATATAATTTTGGGATTGCAATGCTGCACTTATAGAAGGATTTAGTACTCGTGGTGCCAAGTACAGAGTTGAAACGATTTAGAAAATCAGATACCACAGATATGGCGAAAATAACGTGGGGGGGGGGGGGGGGTGCCAATCTTACTTTTTTGTTTTGTTTACATTCTCTTTTTAACCTCATTTTTAACATTTGCCATTCGAAATTTGTAAGAAATAATCACAATACACACTACTTCACCACCAAAACGGCGTCCCTCACCCCCAAACGGCGCGGTTTACCCTCTCACCGTATGGTCGTGCTTCATTGAATGACTTCTGGAAATTCGCTTTTTGCGATATCAAAACAATCTAGTTTTTTCTGTTCGCTCTAAAATCAGTCGGGTTAAAAATCAACCCAAACCAGCTGGGTTGTGTGAATATGGATCCAGTTGGGTTCATATTCACTTATATCAGCTGACTGGAGTTAATTTTTAACTCAACTAATTTCAGAATGTATTGGTTAATTTTCACGCATACAATAATATGTATATTTGTCAGTGCGTCAGTCCAGTCGCCAAGCCACACTTTTTTTCGCGAGTAAAGATTTTGTTTCTTCTGTTCCTTTTGGCTCAAACCCTTCAGAGATTTCATCTGCTGGTTAGCGGGCTGCCTCGGGGACATTATTTTACAGCGCCCAAAAATATGGGGCACCTCGCGAAAATAGAGAAACTTACCGGTCAGTATTTAGATCGATTACATTTGTCCCGCCAAACCCGATATAGAGCGCAAACAAAATAATCATCGGACATCAGGACATCACGAAAACATTATTTCCTCCATCCCGTACTGATATAAAGAGCGATTCAACGAGGGGTGAAAAAAGGCCTTTTAGTAAGCGGCAATTTCCAAGAGTAATACAAACTCTAGTGAGAAAAGTATGACTCCGGGTTTATCCATTTCTAGATATTCCCCCTGCTGATCCTGAAGTAATAGCCGCGGCTATGTCAGAAGCGAAACGGTTTCCCTTTTCGGCGGGACAGGAGTTCACATTATCCACGGCCGATTAACAGTTTTTCAAAGTATCTCTCCAAGTACTCTGGTCCCATTCAGAAATGTCCAGTCGCGTCATACCCAGGTTAGGTGGTATGCATTTGTTGATGAGCTTCGCGGGGTCCGTCGATGCTTGATTCAGTTCTCGGAGGTGTTGGGAAAATGTTGACAGGTACGAAAGCCTCAGTGAATGCTCAGGCATGCCGCTTCCTAGCTGGGAAATTACTCATTTTTATCCGTGAAAACATTGAATGTCTGGATGATCCTGGTGTTAAGTTGGAAGAAATTTCAGGTAAGAGTCGAAAATCAAGGGTTTGGGTTGACTACTTTATCAACCCTGTGTTCATTATGATGCTGTTTGTCAGGGCTGGGCGGGAGGGTGACTGGCCACTTCACTTGGTGGCGGCGAGGTAACTGTCTCTTTTACTTCAAACTATGCTCGATATGACCTTTATTATCTGCGGGAGATGGAAAAATTACCTTCAGACATGCGCCAACACTTCTGAGAGGAAGCCATTTATATATTAACCCTTTACCCAACGAATCGGCCGCATCCGCCCACGTAATATGCAAATTCAGTAGTAGAAAAAATATTATTTTTCAAAACATTTCAACAAACCAAATCATGTGACCCCTCGTTGGAACGAGCTCGTCGAGCTCGTTCCAACGAGGGGGTCACATAATATGGTTTTGTTGAAATTTTTGAAAAATTTGAAAAAATGATATTTAAAATAATAAATTTTGATATCGTCTGCGTAGTTAAAGGGTTAAGACACATTGATGGTGCATGGGATATGGAGTGATATGTCCGTAGAAACTACATTCATGCGCTGTGGACATGGGACGTCCAGTGTAATAGGTATGACTTCAAAGCTAGAAAATTTGAACGTGTGGCCACTCAATCTCCATGTTTGTGGAAAATAGCCCACGATATTTCTCACATGACAGAATATACATGTGACCCCCCCCCCCCCCCACCCCTTTCCAGCAGCACAAAGAAGCGTCGAAAGCGAGAATTGCCGCCGATCGATTGGATCGTGACTGACATGGAAAAAACTTGAAATAGTCATAAGTCCAATGGATCCCGATCAACATCCGGACGGTATGGTCAATATTAGCTAATGGACAGATTGTCCCAGAAAGTGCCCCGAGCACTCTGCAGAAAGCAAAAACAAAGATTTCGAGAAAACCTCTATTTGACGATACTATATCAATGCTTGTGGAGACGATGTCATCGTAATTATTGGATGCATTTCAATCATCGATTTCTTCAGAATATATATATGTATATTGTATAAAATTATATATACCCATGTACTTATGTGTCACCGTGTGCAGCAAACGAACCGACCCTCATCTAAACGGTTTATCTCTACATTCAAAAATGAAATGCCAAAGATCAAATGGTATCAGGGAACTAAATATTTGAATTAAGAGTTTCCCGCCTTGAATATGTTGCCTTGATGTGATGCAATCTCTAAAAATAAACAGCCTTAAGAAAATAAATTGTTTCAATAAATGTTTGAAGCATTCTCTTGACATCTTACGTTATTGATGAATATTCCAGATAAAAAAGAAGGTGATTTGATTACTTTTGGGCCTAAAAAATACAATTTATATTTGGTGTATTTTTGTAGAGAATTCCCTGAAAAATATATGCACGTGACCAGTACTTCCCTTGCTGTCAATGTTTCTCTCTTATTTGTTGCCTGACCCTCTGTTTTGGGGTCAGAAAAAGTTGTCTGAAGAGCTATACTTGACAAAGATATTTGAATGCCAAGATTAAAGTGATGCGATCATATTTTTTTTTTTTTGCGTGAACGTTATTATGGTCGCCTATGGCAAAATATTTAGTTCCGTGATACCTATTTGAAATGTGTTTTTTACTTCCAAACCAGATTCAGTTAATATTTTGGGTGATTATTTCAACATTAAATGTTCATTGAGGGTCCACACACCCTAGAGAAATGTTTTATTGTTTTCAAAAGATGCATTTTTGTCACAGTCAGAAACAAAGGCTATATATTGCACAAACTAAGGTTGTTGATGCAACAAATTCACATCTTGAGCAAGTGTATTCCACAGGAGCACACTATAACCTCTGGCAGCTGCCAACTAACAGCCTACCTTACCCTATTAATACATTTATTTAAACCATGGTTCCTCTTCATAGTACTAGGGGCGGGGTGATTCCAACGTTCAACTCCCCTCCCAAAACACCATTCAAACTCACAGCCAAACAACCTATACTGCACTTCTATTGACTGGTATTCAGAAGTTTTTCTCTTCTATAATATGCTCTTTAAAGTGTCAGAGTGCAAGTCCTTCACTAAAAGAGTATTTTGGAACAAAGAGTTGGGGAGGGGGGGGGGGGGGGGCTACAGTGGAAGAATAACATAATAAAATGACAAATGTGAAGGAATGAGATTTGTGCATAGCTACCAATATAGTAGTCTAATACTTGTGCTGTCATAGTTCCCATGATACGGCACAAATTTACAGTGACAGTCAGTGACATTTGTGAAATATTGCTCTCTCCTTGAACCAAGTCCCCCTCACATACACACTTAACTCTTCTGCTGGTGATAAACATTTGGAAAGACTGTACAACATGTTTTTAGAGGCTGAAGTTAATATCATAACTTTCAGTTTCTTATAATTTACTTTGAGACTGCAGCACTCCACTATATTTTTCATTGTATGTCATTCAGTACTCTAAGGTAGACTTCCTAAATGTGTAACTGAAATTATATCTGTCTGTCTGTCTCCTGTCTGTCTATCTGTCTGTCTCTTCATCAGACAAGTTGTTTCTTTGTTTTCATTTACCTGTGTCTGTCTGCATTTTCAATAATTGGCAGCTGACTATCTTTCACTCCCCCTCCACCCACCCGCACACACAAATACATTGAACATCAAAGACCACTATATTCTTGTAACAACTCCCAGACTCATCCTCTTTGGAAACATATTTTCTACAATTTCACTGTTTTTGTCAGAATGGGTGTCTGTGGGAATTGAAACAAAAGTTGTGAAAGTGCACCGATGGGTACTTGCAGCACAAGCATAGCACTATAGAATAAATAGTTGATGGTTTTAGGCATTTCATATTGTTATGAGTTACCACAGTAGCAGGTACTGGTCTTTTCTTCGGAAAAAAACACTGTTTTATGTTTTGTCAGTGCCATACCAATGACTCTAGGTGCCTTAACTGAGAAAGCTGATGCTTTCTTTCACAAACATTGCCATATATTCATCAAACACAAGATGAAATGTTTAAGTAGCCAGAATGTGATTTAAAATCTATCACAAATGGGAATTTAATATCACAGGGGGTTTGTTTTGGGTCAATATCAGTTAATTTCTAAATTATGTCATAGATTTTCCTGAAAAGGGGCATTCCGGATGGTCCTTTTCATGGCGATATTTTACCACATGAGTACGTGAAAGAAAATCTTACATCAGCTCTTAGGATAAAATGACAGAGTCCTTTATATTGGTGAAATATATAGCTGCAGCCCCAATTTTTGAAACAAAATTGACATTCATATTTTTTCGTGGGGGTTGGGGCAATGTTTTGCTTGCGGTATGGTTAAATTGGACAGATTTATTCCCACAATATTGTGTGCTGATGCAAATTTGAGTTTTATTTTGGGATCAGGGTAGTTTTTAAGGAAAGCTATAAATTCGCATCCCTCTCAGCTAATTTATTAGGAAATGGGCTATAAAAATCTTTTGGAGGCAACATCAGTTTTTAAGGTCTATAGGAACTGGCAAATTGTTGAGAAAATAGATTTTTCGGAATCAAATTACCAAGCCTTCCAGCAATATCAACACACAAAATTTATGTGGAATTAAAACTAATGTAAAACACACTCAATACAGTATTTTGTTGATATAGTGGAATTCCAAATGTGTTTTTATAAGCAGTTCTTTTTGACAACACGAATAACCGTAGCCCACATAAACCTTTTACCAACATGGACAGTTTTATAATACCATGTAAAATGACAAGTTAGTGGAACTTTCTGTTGAACAGGTCACAATACTGTATACACTCGAAATTGCATTTGCAGCCACATGAGAGTGGGTTTACACGAAATTAGGGGAAACTATTTGAAAACGGCGATCTTCTATTTTTCCCCCAACCAATCGGCCCTGAATTTCTCAGTACCGAAGTCTATATAACTGGTGTATTTGATGATGCGTCTTTTCTAGCAAATACCAAGTGCATGGAGAATCCATCACAATACTCCCATTTTTTTACAGCTGCCGGTAGAAAAAAGCACTGGCGATTCACATCGAAAAAATACGCTCAACAAATGGAATATAGTCTTTGTATCCTAAAAATATATGACTTTGTCTCTGTAAAACAGACCTCATATTCCTGGAAATCATTTACTGATTACTGATTTCACTTTTATTAGGAATAAAAAGATACAAAATGTATTTGTATGACGGACTATTTCTTTTATTTGTCTAAATACGCCGAACTGCTTACTCCCGTTGTCTGCTACAAGCTTGGCAAGTTACGTATTTTTTTGCTGTTAGTGATCCATCAAAACGGTAATCAAACCACTTCTGATAGGAAAAGAATACCAATTTATACCTATCGACTGACTGTTGAAATGTTTTGCATGATCACAGAGACACATTTGTTTTTGAACAGTGCAAAAACGTTCAAGTACTGACCCGCTGTATCCAGTGTTACAGTTTGCTGTTGAGTTGTCACGATTATCTTGTCTCAAGAATACTAATTTTTCACTAAGGTGCAAAGCCCTTTTTAAGATATGATCAAAGCGGGGACATATCACTTATTATTATCAATTTACCGGGCGTTACCTACACATTAATATTAATTTACATAGACGATAAGGGAACATACCCGCCCGTGGGTACGAAAAACCGGGGCGGATAATGGCCATTATCGCCCAGCGTCTTACATGACGTCATTTACTCAACATCGAGTAAATTAAAAGCAAAATAAAATGTCTCAATCAACAGAAATGTCAATCACTGTATTAGTGATTGGCAATTTGGAATACATATTTGGGTCGTCTTTCATACAGTACTTGATAATAATAATAATAATAATAATAACGTGATTTTCTCGGGCGTATCGCTCCATTATCGGACCTCCATTAGTGATTAGCAGCCCTACAGTCATTAGCGGCCCTCGGCTATCGCCTCGGGCCTCTAAGGGACTGCCGGGCTGCTAATCACTAATGGCGGTCCGATAATGGAGCGTAACGCCCTCGAAAATCACGTTATTGTATAATTATTTCGAAAAAAACAAGTCAGTCCCGAATGTAACCAGTTTTGGCCAGCTTGGTGGGTATATAAGGCAGACCAGAGTGGTCAGAAATGCAGCCCATCACCATTTTCAGTTGAACTACAAGTTTATGTAACTTTGGCCGTGCAGTTAAGGGGTAAGAATCTTCAATGAAAGGGATATAAAGAAGACATTTAAGTTGTAAGTTAGTCGCAAGTAAATATTTATGTTGTTGTTGCACTGCTCTCACATCAGGTCAATGTTTTAATTCACAAGTAGGCCTTGAGTTTGACTTTGAAAGCAAGTTTCACTACAGAAGCAAGAAAGTTTGTATCAAGGCTGATTCTTTAGGTATATAGAGATTATTACCATTATGTGGATGTAAAAAATATGTATCCGAGTCGAGCTCCAGGTTCTAAGGGCAGATCACGACGAGTCGAAGACGAGTCGTGATCTACCTTTAGAACCCGGAGCTCGACTCGGATACATATTTTGTACATTCACATAATGGTAATAATAATTTTATCTTACAATATATTGGGGATAAGTCAAGAATGTAGACGAATATATAACGAAGTATTTATTCGTACGGATGAACAAAAAGAAAAAAATGGAACTCACGCGAAAGGAACGTGCTTGTATTCGACCCCCTGATACAAACATCTGTATCATGGTGTCGGATACACGACAGTTGCGGAGTTAATACAGATAAAATACATGTTGATTGTAAGATAAAATATTCATACTGGGCAGATCTGGTTTGAAAATGGAAAGATATATGGACTAACCTTATTCTCACAGACAGGCTGCTCACAGGTGCTGTCAGTGTCAAGATAACCATGTAGGAATCGGGGGTGTTAACCTGTTTTGGCAGTGATGGCTCAGCCTCAAGTCCCGACTGATCACATAATCCCAATACATCATCAAGGCATGCTTGCAGTCATGAGGGAATGCTTTGTTGATATAGTCAGATTATAACTCATTTTGGATGACACATAAAAACCAAAGTTACCTTTGTAACATGTATTTAATATTCATGTACAAATGAATATAATGCCATATATATACAGTACAGCCATCGTGGATTGTTCACTTTCCACAGGTGAGCAATATTTCCATGGGTGTAATATGATTAGATTCCAAACACTAATTATAGGAATTACTGAAAAATCATCAAAAACATAATTAATGAAGCATTATGTTGTACTCGGTGCTTCATTAATTAAGTTTTTTATGATTATTCCTATAATTAGTGTTTGGGATCTAATGTTATTGCGTCCATGGAATATTGCCCACCCATGGGAAGTGGCCAGTCCACGGTGGCGGCATTGTAATAGTGTGTTATGGGAACCAAAAATGAAAATTGTTTGCTTTTTAAAAAACAATATTACAAGTGTGGGCTCATTACATGTACATCTATCAAAACGTCTGTTGTCCAATAAAAGGTTATTTGTAGAAGAAATCATTTGAAATATTTTTGTATGTCGAAAAAAGAAGTTTGAGTTTGAACAATTTGCTTCTGTTGGTAATAATTTAAACCAGTCATTTGATCAAGTTTTCTGAGAGTTGTTTTAAAACACCTTCATGTAGTATAGTACTTTACTTGAGACTAACATACACATGTACAACTTACATGTATATCTCAATGATTTCAACTTTTGCTAATTTAACTCAAAAGCAGTGTAGTAAATAAGGGTTTAATGCAGGCATGTTTTGTAACAAAATAATGGCCCGTTCCCAATGGTGTACATGCTATCCAATTCCATATTTTGTACACAAATACCATTATCCCCAAAATTTGTACAGCAAAATCAGGTTTCATAGCAGTTGTGTTTTTCTGATAGTTACTCCTAATAATGTGGTATCCATTCTACAATGTACCTGTATTATCTCTAGAAAAAAGCTTCCTGGTGGATTCATGTTTAGATGACCAATTGAATAATTTACCCAAGACCAAGAAAAAGGTCCCTTTCCAAATCTACATGGTTCTGGATCCAACCCTGAGTAAATGGATATTAATTTGATGCATGCATGGAATCAACCATGCTTTGGACTTTACTATTAGAAGAATAAAAAGATAGAAAGTGAAAAGTACATTACATGTGAATAGCAGACGCATAGTTTAGCAGAGTGGAAACCTGGGAACAGTGTTATGTCACTCATGTGGGTTAGCCTGAAACTTTATCTCCTGCATTAATGAAGGCTTGAAGCCACACATCACCAACACATATACAGATGTAATAGCCAAATAATTAAACTAACTGTATACATTTACATTCTTTTCAGCCAATATTCCAAATGCAGTACTGTTTGGAACATTATTTCAACTATCATGCTAAACCCCTGTGGTTGGTATGGCCTGTATAAATCTGGAAAAAAGGCAGCCTTTGTTAATACTTCACCAAGTAATCTAACCAAAGTTTTGTGGGGTGACAGTCACATGTCTGTCATCAAGTAGTGCGTACATGCAGCTGACTCAAGCATGGCAACTGCATCATATGGTATTACCGTATATATTTTCAAGTTGAAGTATATGTATGAAGGAGCATTAAGGGGATTGGCAATAGAGTAGAATCTGCATGGGGTAGTTTTTTCAGAGCTTTATTATTTCAAGCCGAGAAATAAATTTCTGAAAAGTCTACATCTACCAACCACTGTCAGTAGAAGAGTGTGTCTTTTGAGGACATTAAGCATTTAACTTATTCTCATAAATACCAAAGCTAATTCCCTGTCATCCACATGTTAGTGGTTGGGTGCAAGAAGCCACTATCAGTGCCAGGCCTTAGATTTGTCCCGATTTGCGAAAATCAGTTTCGAATCTTGTGAGCACTCACTCTGAGAATACATTTCTTTTCCTAAAAAAATAGAATTGTAGTAAACTCAGGAGGTTGACCCTCAAGGGCCTACTCTTGTGTTCCTAAAAAACATATATGTATGTTTATTAATTTGGGGAAATTTATCCACCCTATATACACGTTATTTGGGCCTGTACAGTACGTGGAGAGTGTATTATCACTAAATCATCCACTCTCCCCGTACTGTATCTCTATACTATATTTTCGAATGTCTGTCTGTCTGTCTGTCTGTCTGTCTGTCTGTCTGTCTGTCTGTCTGTCTGTCTGTCCGCTATAGAAATGAATATGGGGCCATCCAGAGTGCTCAAAATGGGTCTACTAGGGGTACTTTTTTATGGCGGAGGTCCTCGTAAGGTTTAAGAAAATTCGGGGTGGTGGTGGGGGCAGGGAGGGGCACCGAAAGTTATGACCATTTTTTTTCACCGATATAGGTCTTCAAAGGGGTCAACTTGGGGTAACTATTTACCAGGAATCTAATGGTGGGGGTTTAAAAAGTGACGTGTTCGAAGGCCTCTCCCAGAGGGTGGGGCCGAGTCTGCCGCCCATAGGGTGGGCTGGGTCGAAAAATACGTGGCCCTTATTTTTTTTTGGGGGGGGGGGTACTTTTCATATGGCCCCTACATTTTCCCGTGCAACGGCCGCCGGGTAACCCTGCTAGTGTTTATTAAAATTGCCCTTCCAACAGGGAGGAGATCTTCAAAGCAGGAAATCTTCATTAAATTGTGTGATGGTTATTTGTTTAGCACAGTGTATTGATTGTTGTAATAGTGATGGCTAAATGCTTATTGGTTTTCTTCAATGAAACTACATGTAACTGCCCAAAAAATAAGTTGGCTTTTAGATAAAATTAACTTGCATTACTGCCCCACCCCCTCAATGGATTTCCACCCTGTACTATTATTTGGGTCTGAGTAGTTCCTATTCTGCTGTAATTCTTGTCTTGCATATACATGTAGAATATATGTTCTATCAGGCGTATTATTGATAGAAATTGCACTTTCTTGGCATTGACTTCTAGAAAAGTCTTGGCTGCATGTAAGGTAACCATGACTTCACTAGACACCACTTCTAAGTGCAAAAATTACTTTAGGTTGAGGAAGCAGAAAAGAGTAGAATTCTCCATGAAGTGTAAGAACACTGAAAAAATCTACATGTACATATATGACAAGTATTTCAGAAGAGTTTTGTTAGAATCAAAATTGATCATCTTGGTTTTCCTTGCAAGGATCATTTGAGTGAATAGATTTTGATTATCACATTATTTTTAAGACTCTGTGACTACTGAAAAGTGCTAAAAGCAACCTAAATGGCTTCACACTGTATGCATTACCCAATTAATTATCTTCAATAGAACAGGGAAACCCGGTTACCAGTAAATGAATAGCCACTTTGTCATTGAAAATTATTCAATTAACAGTATTCAGTTAACAAGGTTTGTGTCAGTTTTTTGTATTCTAGAGATAAACTTATCATTTATTCGATTATGTCTTGATTGACAGAGCTTCAGGAGCTATGTCAATCAAGATATAATAAATTAAATGCCTGTATTGGACTATCCACGGCCAAATAGGTCTATAAACAGAGGAAAACTGGGGGAGATACAGGGTAATTTTGCAACAGATTACAAGATTTGCTATTCAATTAACAGGATTTACTTTATAAACTGTATCCAATTAACAGGTCAAATTTGTACTGGAAGTATGGTAAATGGTTTTCTGATGGGCATTTATATTCAATTAAGTTGAATTAACAGGGTTATTATTCAGTTAAGAGATATCCAATTAAGTGTGCCCCACTGTACAAAAAATGTTGACATAAAATTGCTTTGTTACAATTGATTGGAGATTGACTTTTGGCATATATATAAGAACAACAGCTTGATAATGTACCCCCCCCCCCCCCCCGCCCTCTCCCTCCTCCCTGCTGATAATATGATCCGGTTCTCTTACAAATCATCTCAAAGATAGTCCAGCATTCTACAGTTAATAATGGAAATGCATGTAGCAAAGTTTGTTGAAATCGAATCCCTGGTTGAATATTGGGGCCCTCTATAGTGGGGGTAGGGGTGAAGCTAGATTCAGTGTTCCAATCCATCCCTTTGTGTTTTACCATACAATTTGCCTTTAAAACTGCAGTGACATAACAACCCTTGGAAGTTTAGCAGTGCTTGTCTACAGCTGATGGAATTGGAAGCAGTCAGGAAGACCTATGATAATAATCATCTAACATGGACATTAGAGTTATGAATAAATTCATGACTTCATTCCTCTGTAGTGTCGATGAACAATGACTACCTGAATGTGATCCAAAGTACTTCTTTGAACCACTTTGTTAGGTGAGCGATTAAGACCTCTTGGGGCCTTTTGTTATTCTCTTAATTGCATGACACAAGTACTTCATATTTGGTACATGTATGGAGCACCCTAAGGGGGTTGGGAGATGTCCAATATTTAGAAAAAGGGGTAATGGGAATAGGAAAGTGTGTTAGAGAAACAACTATTGTCTTTTCTCAGGTGAGCATCGGTACATGTAGCACACATAACCAAGATTATAAAGGATTGACCATTAACGTTCAACATGGGACATGCTAGTGGAGCAAAGAATAGACGAAATAGAGGAAACTGTGGAAAGCCACATGGGCGACATGTTCGTAAGCATCAGCAGCAGTGGCGGCGCTACGGGGGGGGGGGGGGGGGGGGCATGGGGGTCATCCCCCCCCAAACGAAGGCTTTGCCCCCCCCCCCCAGTTGCCCCCCCCCCCAACCATCTCGCATGCATTTCCATCCACCCTCACACACAAACACATTCAGTCACTCTCTCTCACACACACACACACCCCTTTCTTTTTTATTCCCAATAATTTCCCATACACACTTAGCCCAAAGCCTCAGGCTAGCTGATGAACACATCCAGGCAGTAGAGATTTAAAGACTCGGATGCAGATACTTATAAGTTATAATTAAGTTATGAGCCATGAGCCAACAAAGGCATGTCTATCCATATCCCTTGTCTAAAAAAATTCATGGATTTCGCATTATGACAGACGGGCATTATGCGTCTCTCTCTCTCTCTCTCTCTCTCTCTCTCTCTCTCTCTCTCTCTCTCTCTCTCTCTCTCACGCACAGACCCACCAGACGTGGATCCAGGATTTTTTGAAAGGAGGACCGCTAATTACCATTACATTTAGTCGAAACTTTGATCCAAAGTCCGTAATATAATTGTTTGATTTGGTACGTCCACAGGACGTACCAAACCAAAAAAGTATATTACGGACTTTGGGTCCAAGTTTGGACTACCTCGTAACAAAGTAATGATACGATCCTTTACGTATTTGCCCCCCTTCATGGGAGTCTGCCCCCCTAGTTGCCCCCCCCCCCCCCCCACACACACACACACAAATTTCTGGCGCCGCCACTGATCAGCAGAAACTGTTTGATTTGTCTGATACTGGTGAAGAATTCCAAATATGTACTGATAATTAGGTTATCAAATCAACAGCGGAAAACTCTTTAAAAATTGTGATGAAAAAAACTCCCCCCTCTGGATGAAACAGAGGTGCTTCCAAAAAATGTTAAATTTAAAGTTTCAGAAACAGTTAATGAAGGAGGAGTGAAAACGAAATTTTCAAAAATTCATGATCTGCCACTGTCTGGATACAGACTAATAGATGTTATAAAACTAAATCAACATTTCAATACTGTTTCCTTCCATGTTGCTACTTGTGATAAAGCAAAACAGTTGATACTATAAATACAGATCCCTTCGTCCTAGTTTGTGATCATCTTCATCGTGGTTTGGCAACTGTCCTTCGTGGAAAGTGTCAGGGATGTCAGCAGGAGTTTCTCCTTCCCACAAATAGGTACCACTGACTCTCATAAAAGACATGATGTAAATGTAAGATCTGTTTGGGGAGCGATGGTAACTGGAGGTGGATGTTCTGCACTGAATGAACAGTGTGCTACCTTTGATATACCAGGTATATCTCAACATATATTTACGTCAATTGAACATAAATTGGAAAACTGTGGGAATCTGTAATGTATGAAGAAATGCTTGATGCTGGAGCAACCGAAAGAAAACTGGCAATTAATAGAAATGATATGAACCAAGGTGTTCCGGCAATTACAGTAATTTGTGATGGGGTTGTCAAAAAGATCACACAGACATTCATACAATGCCATGGGTGGGGTTGCTATTACTATTGGGGCGGAATCAAAATAACTATTGTACACTGGTGTGCGGAACAAGTACTGTTCTATATGTGCTGTTGCTTTGAAAAAAAAGAGCCAAAGAAGCATACATGTTTCAAAAATTGGAGTGAATTAAGACAAGCCATGGAATCCGATATTATTGTGGAAGGGTTCAAAGCTGCAGAACAGATGCATGGTGTTCTGTACATGCGGATGATTGGAGATGGAGATAGTTCTGTATATGCTCGCATTCAGGAAAGTGTTCCAATATTGGGTTGTCAGGTTCGAAAAATAGAATGCGCCAATCATATTTGTAAATGTTTGAGGGGGAAACTTGAAAAATTAGTAGCAGAAAATCCTGAGTATAAGGGAAAAGGAAAATTAACAAAAGTATTTCGCATTAGGATTGTGTCCACTGTTCGATCAGCGATAGCATACAGATGCAAAAATATTTTACTAGACAAAAATGAAACACAAAAAACTCCTCAACACGATATCCGAAATGCTGTCAGTCATGTTTATGGAAATCATACCAAATGTACTAATTTCTGCAACCTTTCGCAATCATCTTGTGATACTGAGGCTGGCGTACCAGAAACCAATGACACCAGGGAGCATTAGACAATTGCAGAAGATCCTTTGGATGTTTTTGCATCCTTGGGAGAATATTGGACTGAGGGAATGTCATCTGAGGATTTGCAGAAAGCTAGGAGTTCATCCAGTGTTTCAATGGAATTGTATGAGGATATGTACAAAGATGTCTACAAGTTGCTGGATAACATTGCTATAAAGACAGACCGCCTTCTCTCCAATGCCACTACAAATCTTGCAGAAAACTGGAGGAATATCCGCATTAAATTTGATGGGGGGAAACTCTATAATCGCTGCAACAGGGGGCTCATGGAATTTTAGATGCTATGGTGCATCCCTTCGTATAAACTTTGGCGCCTCTTGGAGTCCACTTCTCTGGGACACGGTCACTGGAACAACTGCAGGACCCAACTTTCATGCAGCTTGCAAGAGAAAAGAGAGGCATGGATCGCAGTCCTGGATGCTGCAGAGGAAACCCGAGGCAAAAAGAGCCCGCTGTAAGAGTAAGTTTGCAGGTAAAACTGTCTGCCAAAGTAAAAAGGCACGATTAGAATATGGCGATGAAGCAATCGATGTAGTAGCTGATGTATCCCCTGCGGAATTGAAGAAAGCAATGGACAATTTCTATGGAAAGTTTCTTGAAGTCACTGAAAGTATGACAAAGGACATCGAGAAGAATACAAAATTACAATCTCTCAGTGGCTTGTGGATGGAAGAACGTAAAAAGCGCTTGACTGCCTCCAGTTTTGGCCTAATTGTCAAGAGGAAACCTTCAATTCCAGTTAAGGCTGCAGTCCAGCGGCTTCTGTATTTCACATTCAAGGGGACAAGACGGACAAGAAGAGGACTTAAACTGGAAAAGATGGCCATTAAAGAATACCAGCTGTTCAAATAAAGGCAAGGTGAAAGGGTTGAAGTTCATCCGATGGGGCTCTTCATCCAGGTGGAAAATCCATTTTTGGCAGCCAGCACCGATGGTAGAGTGGAGAGTACCATAGCTGGAGAAGGTTTACTTGAGGTGAAGCATGTGCTTGTGAACAAAATGCTTACTTTTGAGCAGGCATGTGTTCAAGACAAGTCATTTTGCCTAGAAATGCGTTCATCTGGTACTTTGTCACTGAAAAGAAACCACAATTTCTTCTTCCAAATTCAAGGTCAGCTCAATGTTATGAAGTATGCATGATTAGATTTAGTTGTGAGGAGAGTTGACCCTCATGAACTTCATGTCGAGAGGATATTTGCAGATGTCAAATTATGGGAAATAACAATGATTCCAAAGTTAGAGGCTTTCTATTTTCGGGCTATCTTACCTGAGCTAGCAAACAAAAGGTTTGGCAAGTATCCAGGCATTGGAGAACCGGGTATATGGGTAATTTTTATTAGTAATATGTCTGAATTACATATATGTGTGAACTGTTACGTGTGTTTACACAAAGGTTACCGATTTAAGTTTACATTTCCTTGTATTTCAACATATAAAATGTTTCAAATTTCATTTGTTTTTCAGCACTAGTTATTTTTTTGTGAAATCGTAAATTTGCTTTATTTGCTAGTGTTATACACATGCAGAGCTGATTTTCAAACCAGCCATGAACTCAGATTAATAAGATAAAGAAACACATTTTTCTCGTTTGCCAAGGGATCTCAGGAGTCAACATGTACCTATGTTTTACAGACTTTTGAGGAGACCTACACATTATTTTACTGTGTGGCATTTTATTTTTTAAAAACAAAATATGTGAGGTTGTATGTTTTGTCTGTGTGGAAAACCATTCCATGGCTCTTTCAGTTGTAATCAATTCAACCCAAGCCGACAAGAACATTTCACTCTCAAGAATACTATTTATACTTTCTCAAACACTTCTTTATTGTGGGTGGATGGAATAAATGTGTTTCAAGAGTACTTGTAACTTAAATGTTTTTTCTATCCGAACACAATAACTGATCAAAAAGGTTGCAATGCCATTTTGTAGGATTGAAAATTGGATTTATAATTTGACGCTATTCATCACAGGATTTGCCTGGAATGTAACTTACAAACTGCATTTGAAGGCTCCTCATGCTTCAAGTATGTCAGATTTTAATAACCACCTGTACTTTATACATCTAGTGTGAAGGGCAGTCAACTGGTGTCTCTTGTAGTAATCCATATATGTATATCATCAGCTTAACTGTAGTGATTTTCCTTCTCGATCAATTCTTCAAAAGTACATGTATGAAATCCCTTTGAAAGAGGTCATTCATGTTCAATACCTTTTCATATATTTGCAGTTTTCACGAGATGTTGCTAAATCTGACAAGGTGGTAAAGAAACACTCATAAAAGGAAAGAACCTCTGACCTGGATGACCCCAAGCCATCTACATCTGCTTTGTCTGTGTAATCACGCTCAAAAAGAAAACATATCCAGAAATTCTTGTACCGCTCAATCTCCCATGAATGGATTGATGAATTTGGAAGAATCAACTGGTATTCAGGGCAGGTGATCCGTCTTTTTGATGGAACAGATGGAGAGGATGATGCAGTGTATGAAATATTGAATGATGACTTTGACACACCATATGAACTTGACCACCTAGTTGAAGATTTCCAGCAGGAGTCAGTAAAATTCATAGATTTATGAAAGGTAATAAACGTTTGTAGGCACTATGCAATGGCTCATCATTAATCCTATTATTCATCAAAGGCAAGCTTCTACTGATTCAAAACAGACTGGAAGCATATTTTGTTTTAGATAATGATGTCCAGATTGTATTGTCATGTTCAAGTTAATAATACGTACCCATCTTAATGGTTTAATGTCAAATACATATTCTTCAAATAATACACTTTCTCTTGAAATGATATGCTTTCTTGGCACACAAAGCTTTAACATTACCTATTGATTTAACTGGTAGAGTCCAACACAGGGCGACCCTGTTTGTTGAAAGTGTTGTTAAACCCCAATAAATAAATAAATAAATAGTTGGTAGTGCGCTAAATTGTTTTTCAAAGGTGATTCGTAATGCAAGTATTTTTTTTATGTTTCAACTGCTGAGTAAATGGGGCAACCAATAAAGTATAAAGCCACTTTAGTGGCTTTCAGCACTTTTGAGTAGAGCCATGATACAGTGGAACAGGGATTGTGTATTGTAGAGATAAACTTGGCATTTATTCTATTATATAAGCTCTGTCAAACAAGATATAATAGATTAAATGTCTGTATTGGCTGTAATGAGGCCAAATAGGTCTATCAACAAAGAAAAACTGGGGAGGGTAAGTGTAATTTCTCGACAGGTTACAATATTTTTTATTCAGTTAACAGGAGTTTACTCTGTAACCCATATTCAATTAACAGGTCAAATTTGTACTTGAAGTATGGTAAAGGTTTTGTGTTGGGAAATCATATTCAATTGAAAGGTTTATTCAGTTAAGAGATATCCAATTAAGTGGGTTCCACTGTAGTGTTTTCTAGCACTCAATCTGTTAAAACTTTAACAAGCTTCAAGTTGGACGTCATAATGTGACTAGAATCAGAAAGCCTATGTTATTATTCATTCCTTTCCCTAATGATTTAACCCTTTGAACCCCAGAGGCCACTTTTGTAGCCCAGGATCATATGTCATAATTTCATAAAGTAGAATGGCTGCTAATTGAATGTGTGGGGTAGACCAATTAATATTTTTGAAATGCAGCCGCAAGGCTACATGTTGGAAATATTAATTGATCCACCCACAAATAATGAAAATGGACTCTTCAGTTTCTTCCCTTTAACTGTCATGGAAGATACCACAAGGATCAAAAGGGTTAAGTCCTTTTAAATCCCTAAAACTCAATTTCTAAGTTTTTGGTTACACTTATGCATAGCTTATCAACATGTGATGCAATGTTGGTTCCACTGTAACCTCAGTTTTGGAATATGATGTTCACATGGTTGACACCTTGGTTTTAAAATAGACTGGAGGCTAACACAATACACTACTTTATTATTGATACTTTCAAAAAACTTATGGAGACTAATCTTTTTGGACCTGTGTTGCAAGTTTTTATTTTTGTTCTCAATACATGTGTGAAATTATACGTTATATTACTTTAGGTCCTGCTATGGACCTTAGATATGTTGTACTATATCCGTAACTAATTTTTATCTTTATTGTTAATTACAGATCCAATCTGCATCAAGGAGTGATCACCAAACAGAATCTCATGATCTCTGTTCATAAGGTAATTATCTCCCTTTATTTTTAATAGAATTAAAATTGATTTAAATTCATTCAGATCAACTTTCTGACAGTTTTTCAGCTTATTAATTTTATGTTCTATCATTCCTTGAGAAAGGGAAGTAATTTTCTAAATAATTCTTCAAGTTATAAAGTTTTTGAATGAAGTTTAACACAAAACTGTGGTGGGTTAACAAGGTATACCATTCTGTGGGAGTACAGAAGAGTTTTAGAGTTTTTTTGGTGTTTGGTACATGTTTCTTGCCTTGCAGTTTTTATATGCAGCTGGTGTATATTTATTTTTTTACTCAGTCACCTTCTTTCATACAAGTTTGAAAGGTCCATTTCTGACTTTGGCATTTTTGCAACTAGGGGTTAAAAAGGGTTGCATGTGTTAGAAATATCTCAGGAACTGTACTGTGGTATTTAGAATATAATAACTTGGCTCGAGTACAGCTTCTCTCCTAATACTATGACATTTTCTTTCCATGAAATTGTGACGGATTTTTGCAGCCATACTTTTTTCATTACTCTTTGGCTGTAAAAAGTTCCAGTACCATGTTATATAATAATTTGTTTATTTTTTTCAATTTTATTTTTCTGTCTGAAATTCAACTTTTTTTCAGATGCAAGGTAAAGTGGTGTTGTCATGTGTGTAGAGTAACATTTGTTGACTTTATTTCTCAGTTTCCAGTTGTCACTTTGCTGTTTTTGTGCAAGTTCATACATCAGCTTCTACATTGGTTTCCAAAGTCATCATTTGCAATTTTGGTAAGTTTGTTCATGCTACAGTATATTTTAAGGGTATAGAACACATAGGTATTGCATTAACCCTTAATTACTATGGTTTCAGTGAGTTTTCACACAACCCTTATTTCACACAATCGTCAGTTCCTATAGACCTTAAGCTCATTTGACACAGTGTGGACACTTTTCGACGCCGGTGTCGCACGAATACAATCCCAACGGAAACGCTTACTCGCGGGTCGGTCGGAGAGTGTGTTCAGCTGTTCGTTTACCAGCGGCAATGTTGAAAAAACGGTTCGGATGATACATTATTATCTCAATTTACGATACTATACACCAAAAACTTAATTAAGCAACCCTTGAAATGTTTCATGGCATTGAAGTTGATGTTTCTGATTATTATGTTTTAATGATCGCTATGTCTTACAGTACATTTCATATAGTGAAACAATGATGTTTCTGGTTGATAGCGTACACATCCCATCGTCCACGTGAGGCAGGCTTCCCACGAATCATCCACATGCTATATCTGGGTATAAAACAAAAACAATTGTCACTTCTTTTATCAATAAATGTTGACATGGCAAGGAGGAAACTGCTAGAGGCAATAAGATGGCAAATCTTGTCCATGCATGCAACAGGCGCGCCGTTCGAAGCTATTGGAAGGCAACTTGGCAATAGTCATTCTGTCATCAACAGACTTGCCCGAAAGCATCAACAAACCAAAGATGTCCAAGGCCTGGACAACCACAAAAGACCTCTCCTCTGGGAAGATCGGAGTCTGGCACGCCTCGTCAGACGATAACCCGTTGCTTCAAGTGGGGGTTTGAAACGCCTTTGGCTCCCCAGCAGGCGTTTCTGCAACAGAACTGTCCGAACCCGTCTCAAACCAGTGGGTATGAGGCCCAGGAGGGTCATTAAGCGTCTAGCTCTGTCCGATCAACATTGAAGACGACGCTTGGAGTGGTGTATGGCATGACAACATTGGAATCTCATAACGTGGAGGAGAGTCCATTGGTCAGACGAGAGTAGGTTCCTGCTTAATGTCACAGATTGGCGCATAAGAGTGAGGAGGCATAGAAGTACTGCTTTTGTGCCCAGGACCAGCAGACCTACTTTTCCTTGTGATGGAGGATCAGTAATGATCTGGTGATGCCTCTCTCATGATTGTAAACTTGATATGGTGATTGTACCTGGGAATCTCAATGGTCATGAGAGCATCCGGGACATTCTCAATCCGGTCGTCGTGCCTCATTTTGATAAAAACCCGTTGACTACTCGCCCTGTATTCATGGACGACAATGCAAGGCCACATCGTGCCTATGCTGTGAGAGTATTCCTTCAGAACAACACTATTACAACACTAACTTGGCCTGCAATGAGCCCCGATTGGAATCCCTAAGAACACATCTGGGACTTTATTGGACGTCGTGTGCAAGCAAGGGACCCGCCTATGCAGAATTTGGCCGATTTCGAAGCTGCATTGCATAAGGAGTGGCAGCAGTTGCCTCTGGACCGTATCAGAAGGCTCACTGGTAGCATTAGGAGGAGGGTTCAGGCTGCCATCCGGGCACGTGGTAGATACACTCGCTACTGACGTTAGGCACTGCTACTGTGTTCAAAAGATCACTAGATACATGTTTTGTCAGTAATTATAGGTATTGTTTCACCATGGACCGTTCCAGTACCATAATTGTCGAGAGAACATTTTTCCATCAAAAACATTAGTGACATATATGTGTAATTAGCGCCATTAAAATACTGCATGTTTTAATCATTGTGTTGTCTTTCATTTTTCAATAGACCATTCTTTCCGCAAGCAATCACTTTTGGCCATCTGAAGATAGCATGAAAGTAATGATAGTTTCTATTAACACCACAGCGAAAAAAACAGGGGGTGCTTAATTAAGTTCCAGATGTATATATATCTCCAGTACGCGACATTTTATTTTACCTGCGTACTAAAGTTTTCAAAAACGTTTAGGAGGTACATGCACACACAATGTGTGGTCTCTCGTGTATTGTTATTACCAGTGTTGGCTGAAAGTTTCGAAATAATGTGGGTCTTTCTTGAATAATTGAACTTTTATATGTTTACTGGACCTTAAAAACCTTATCTCTTCTGTGATGGTAATATAAACATTGTAACTTTTTCGGAATATTCAAATCTATACCGAATTTTATGTCTTGTCGGTCTAGTGTTTTTTGTATCCATCGGATGCCAAACTATAAACAAGGCGGTGTTTACGTTTTTAAATCGATGCTTAGCGGAGTTGCACCGATTATGAACAAGTATATATTTAATCACGACTTCAGTTTTCAACATTTGAAAAAGTGAAGCTTAATTCTGGATATATATTTTTTTATCAATTGTGCCACATCAGTATCAAATGGTCATAACACTGTATGTGGCATTAAAATGGACTTTACCTCCTGGTCAAGTAACACAAATGTTTTAATGAGAAAATACTTTAATGGCAAACATAAATAATGATACAATTTATGTGAAATAATGTAAAGCGTTGTTTTAATGCAACGCTTAATCAAATCGTTCCAATAAAGTACTATAAACGACAGGTGCTTGAGTATAAGAAAAAACTGTGTTAATATACCAGAGGGATCCATTAGTGTTTCGTTAGAGAAAATGTGACAGTGTCCCTTTACCCATCTCCAGCAAAGGTCGGGGCCCTCTCATAACTACCAGAGTCACGATAGAAGCAATAACCCACCCCAGACTCATTTACGAAACTTCTCGATATCTGTGGACAAACACTACATGTGTATATAAGGAAAATGCTGCTGTATTCACTCGTCTTCAGTCGGACTTTGCGACAGATGACCCAACCATTCTCCGGATAACTGTTATTAAAAAACAATCAATAACGGCTATGACGAAGACCGGGAACTAACGTTCTTCTTTTGTGAAAAAGTAAAACATTTCAGAAACGAGTGAAACAGGAGGCCCCTTTTGAATCTGGATAAGATGGTTATCACTGGAAGTTTGCAGATGCACGAGTGTTTTGATTCATATGTAGAATATCTACAGTATCTCCTTCTAATTAAATCACATTCGTGTGCAGGAGAACGTGTTTGAGCCGGCATTCCGCAAGGATATGCACCGCGCCCTCTCTTGTTTCGCATATGTATAAATGACACTGTGGGGAACGTATTGATGAATGGCTGAATTTTTGCGAACTACTCTTCCTCCATTTAGCCTATTCTTGAGGATGCAAGCCAGCGGCTGATCATAGAACGAACGTATCGGGAAATCGAGGCCCGGCTTAAACAATGGGCAGTTACTTTTTTCGAGGTGAAGTGAGATCGTTGACGTCACGTAAATCCCTGAAATTCCTCATTCGTAATATAAGAAAACAATATCAGATACTCCAAAAAAGTTAAGAGATATCCGCATAATTCCAAGAAGCATGGGCTCTGGGGAAAAAAATATGAAATTAGCCCGAAAGCTTGGAAATTTATGAAAATCTTTGAAATGCAAACTGTTCTCTAACGGTAAATTCCTTGAAAAAGTATTTTACATCCATACGCACAGAGCTTGAATTTTCAGACATTATCCTGAATAGCCATGATGAAACACACTCCTTTGAATTGGATAAACGCCCAACTAGAAGCAATCGGAATAGCTACTGAGGCCGCTGCTCAGAGAAGGGAGCAAACGCGACAAACCCAACAGAAACACACAAATTTAAGTAATTATGCAAAATGTATTATATACGCGTTCCCAATACATGTGGGCTTTAATTCTCTGTCGTCAAATCGGGAGCACATTTATACTTCCGCATTGGCCACGGCTTAATTTCGTACTGCAGAAGTAGTTTATTCCAATTGCCATATAGACCCTCAGCCTCAAAACATCAGGTCTAAGAAAATGGGTTGGTGTGTCATTTTACTTCCGTTATTAAAAGAAATAAATATTTTATTGTAGACACAACCACAACGTATTAGCCTGAATGACCCATTGATGCATATTGAAATAATTCTTTCATGTGGCAATGGGCAGTTTATATTCACCCTACACCACCACAGATGGGAAGTGTTTACATATTGCAAACGACCACTGGCTTTAGAAAGCAACGTGCTAATTTTAGAAAACAGAATGACCGACACCGACGCAGCAGAGCTGATATGAAAATCATCTTTGTGTAATAATTATCAACGCACATAACACAGGCACGTTCATGGAAACATACATCGCTTGTGCGAAAATGTACACAAGTGGATTGCGTCCGCAAAACCTGAGCCGTTTATGTCTGCGGGCAGATCTGCGGACACTCCCGTTGCGTTTTGCGGATGTAATTCACCCGTAGGCACAGCCCGACTTTTGCTGACATAATCGTCGGGCCCCAAAATCTGCCTACAGAAACAAAGGGCTCATTTGTGGAAACGATCGGCATGGATTTTGCGAGAAGTCTGCTTGCAGAAAGAATTGGATCGTCTGCTGAAACAATTGGCTTTTATTTTGCGGGCGTAGTTCGTTCGAAATCTGCCTGCTGACACAATCGGCTCCTTTGAAGTCGTTTCTAGCTAAGTACAAGGTCTGGATGCGGAGACCATCAGCTCGCTTGCAAACGCAATCTGCTTGTGCTTTGCTTTCGTTTACGAACACAGTCGGACACATGCGAACATATCCGGTCCAAACACACGTATATTCCCGTGATCGTGATTGTGATGATAATGGCTGCGAAGATGATTTGTCCTTACAATTTTTTGTACTAGCTTACATGTAGTCGCGTAGCGCCGAAAGTTATATTTTGCCAATTAGTATAAATACACAACATAACGAGGGTGGAATTATTTATTCATTTATGTATTTATTTATTTATTTATTTATTTATTAGGGTTTAACGACACATTAGCAGCCAGGGTCATATCATGTCGGTGACAGTTTTACAGATGGAGGAAGCCGGAGTACCCGGAGAGAACCACTGAGCAACGCCGAGCAGCTGTCAGCTCTTCAACATCGTAACTCTGAACTCTGCACCGCGGCACATGCAGGGTTAGATTGGTTGAAGACATGCGCACCAAAGACGTGCAGTACGCCTTAGTACACAACGACAACGTGCCCCATGTAGGCAATCGGGGTTAAGTGCTTTGCCCAAAGACACAGCGCTGGAGCGCGAATCACTCGCTGAAATTGTTACCCATCCAACTCCTAACCGCGCTCTACTTTGATTAACTTAGGTGATATGACGAGAATCGGTAATCGCGTCCCCGAGGGTGGGATACGGGGGACTAGAATCAGTAACCCGTCATGGAGTTTTTCTTCTATTTCACGTAAGCCAAAGGCCCGCGGGGAATACAAAAAAAAAACTCGAACGAGAGTTGTTGATTTGTGTCCCCCGAGTAGTGTTCTGCATTTACACCACGGTTAACCTTGAATGAAGTGGTCGAGGTTGCTATTTTTAAGAAACATTTCCCCTTAGGCGGTCTGTTTACATGTTTGCTTAACACTGTTTTGAGTTGAAGCATTTCGTTCACGGCATATCCTCAAGTAGATGCTTACCGGCCAAACAGACGATTACTGACGTTCTTACTCCTAGGACGGATACCGTTCTTGATGTGCCTAGCCCACTTCATGGATTCTTTTGGAGGTCTACAGGGACGGAATATGGGACCCATCCCCAATGAATTTAGGCATGATCTTTCTCTATTCAAACCCCAAATTTCCCAATCTCTGACAAATAAAAATCTAATTCTTCTTTAACCCATGAAACCCTAATTTTTACTTTCATCACTTTCACCACTTTTTACTGGAACAAAATAGGTACCTCAACAGGGAGTTTTATATATATTTTCAAGTTACATCCCAAGAATGTAGACTGTGAACGGGGTGCACAATGCATAAATATCTTCATTATTTAATGGTATAGCCTTCGGGATGCGGATTTTCCCAAATGTATGGGCCCGGACCTTTTCCGAAAGAGAGCAGAATAACTTTTGCATTCTCAGTGCCTGTATTAACCGAGTAACATTGAATACAAACAACAATAGTAGTATAAAAGAACTGAAGCAATATGGTCGTCTGGCGCTATTTCATTTAATAGGTTGTCGCTAGATTAATTTGTGATCCAAATAGTCTGTACTGGTATTGTTCGTTACTTACTGTAATCACTTGAGAACATGTATGGTATTGTAGCATTTGGCCAATAAATTATCTCGCGCATCTCCTCCAGATCAATGTTGTTACCACTCACCCATGACCTTGAAAGGATAACCTTAAACAAAGAAGAAAATAATCCGTAAAAGAGTTCAACAGTGTTTTGGTCGGAATCAATGTTACAGTGGTGATACAAGGTTGCTCTCTCTCTCTCTCTCTCTCTCTCTCTCTCTCTCTCTCTCTCTCTCTCTCTCTCTCTCTCTCTTTCTTGAGTTCGTAAAGGGGGGGGGGGGGGGTGTCATTCGACACTCTGGTGTTAAGGCCACTGCACAGCAATGTGGCCGTATTGTTTTGCCTTAGTCTTCATGAAAGCAGTTCATTGAGCATTCTATGAGATTCTGCGCCATGAATGTTGGATTAGGTTTCCAAACAACACATTCATTATGATTTTGAAATGCATATTTAATCCAGTGTGTAAAATATTGGAATAAAAAGGTACTTTCAGTGCAATAAGACTTCAGTTCGACCTTAACAAAGAGTTATGGTTCGTTGTCATTGTTCCGTATGAATAAATCACAATATGTTGTCGACGCGAAACTCCGAAGGTACAGTTTTCCAATGGCTCAATACTTATATACATATATCGATTTCGACGGTCCATTACTCTGAATGTCGGATATTCCGAGGGTACTAATCCTAGAAAGTCCGATATTCCGGTGACCCAATACTCCGGAGGTCTAATACTCCTTAAGCCCGATATTCCAAGGATCCAATAGTCAAAATCCAGGATTTTCCCAAGCTCCAGTAATCCGAAAGTCCGATACTCCGGCCGTCCTGTATATCGAAGATTTAACATTCAGAAGATTTTGAATCGGGCCGTGAGTTTTCATCTCCTCATATTCTATTTTCAAGGGTAAACCCATCAGATAATAGGTTTTTACGGAGGAAAGGAAGCGTTGCATTTAAAGAACTCTGGAGTATCGGATGATCGGTCCTCCGGATTATTACCTCTTGGCAGCATTGGACCATCTGAGTATTAGTTCATCTGTCTTTTGGGCCTTTGGAGTATGAGACGTTCGACATACTAGACCTTGGGAGTATTAGACCCTCGGAGTATTTGATGTTAGGAGTATTGGATCTTTGGAGTATTGGACATTCTGGCTCTTAAGCCTTATGTTTATAGGTATTTAGCGTTACTGGGTCTGTGGATTAATCATTATTCGACCTTATGAGGGTTGGACCTTCCGAATATCTGTATCGCAGAGTATCTGTACATAGTTATCAGAACATTATAATATGCCAAGAAGTACTCTCCAAGAAAGGATACCAGTTTTTATGCTGTCATATTGAATAGGCCGGGATGCCGAAACTCGCTTTCAAGCGTGGACGTCATCTCCACTGCCCTTGATCAGAAGGGGCAGAAAAATACCCGTTTGATATGAAAAATTAACATTTCCACATTAGCGTCTGAACAAATAGACAAAAAAACACCTGCCGAGTATAGGCCTATTCTCGTGCATTAAATCATTCCAATGTCCGTTTACAAATTCAAAGTCTGTGTGTGGTTTCTTGCACACTACACGTCAACGATTTTGCCTTAGCTTTTACACTTATGGTCTCGTCGCGGTATGTCATAGTCTGGTCCACGTTATTTACTTCAAAGATGGATCAAACGAAGACGAAAAAAAACAATTACATTTTAAAGTTTGAGACTATAAATTTCTCAATGATCTGGAGCTCTTAAAATTTCTGGTTTCCTCCGCCCACATTTGCCTCCTCCAACAAACAAATTATTGTTGCCACCTACACCTCATTTCTGTGAGTACAAATACTGATAGGTGTAAGCTATGAATATGGAATCTCTAATGAGACTGTTATGTGTAAGTTATAAACATGGGATATCTAATGAGACTGATATGTGTAAGCTATAAATATGGGACCTCTAATGAGAATGATATGTGTAAACAAATGATATGTATAAGCTATAGATATGAGATCTCCAGAGAGATTGAGATGAGTAAGCTACAAATATGGCATATCGAGAGACTGATATGTGTAAACTACAAATATGACATCTCCAATAAGACTAATATGTATAAACTATAAATATGGCATTTTTAGTCAGACCTATATGTGCAAGCAATAAATATGACATCTCTAATGAACCTAATATGTGTAAGCTATGAATATGGCATCTCTGATTAGACTAATATGTGTAAGCGATAAATATGGCATATCTAGTGAGACTGACATGTGTAAGCTATAAATATGGCATCTCTAGTGAGACTGATATGCGTAAGCTATAAATATATGATCTCCAGTCAGAGTGATATATTTATTATTTATTTGTTGGTGTTTAAGGTCACATACTTATACACAATGGCTAATCATGACCGTGAGAGTTTTACGGGTGGAGGAAGCCGGAGTACAATGAGAGAACCACCGAGCAACGACGAGCAGCTACCAGCTCCCAAACATTGTAACTCCGCACTGCAGCACACGCAGAGTTAGACTGGCTGAAGACATTCACACCATTGACGTGCAGTACGCCTTAGTACACGCCGTCATCGTGCCCCCATGTGGACAATCGGGGTTAAGTGCCTTGCCCAAGGACACAACGCGCGAGTCCGAATCGATCGCTCAGACGGTCACCCATTCGAGGACTAACCGGGCTCGACATTGCTTAACTTCGGTGATCTGACGAGAACCGGTTACCTCAACGCCACCGCGCCCCCAATCAGACTGATACGTGTAAAGTATAATATCTAATCTCTAATGAGACTGATAGGTGTAAGCTAAAAATGTGTGATCTCTAATGAGACTGATATATGTAAGCTATAAATATGGGATATCTAGGGAGCATGATGTGTGCAGACTATACATATGGGATCTCCGATGAGACTGATATGTGTAAGCTATAAATATGGTATCTCTAGTGAGGCTGATCTGTGTAAGCAATGGATATGTGATTTATAATGAGACTTATATGTAAACCATAAATATGTGGAATCTAATGGGAATAATATGAGTAATCAGCAAACTGATACGTGTACGCTAAGCTATAGATATGAGACTGATAAGTGTAAGCTATTAATATGGCATACCTAGTGAGAATGACATATGTAAGCTATAAATATGGCATTACTAATGAGAATGGTATGTGTAAGCTATACATAAGGGATCTCTAATGATTCTTATATGTGTAAACAATAGATATGGGATATCTAATGAGACTGATATGTGTAAGCTATAAATATGGCATCTCTAGTGAGACTGACGTGTGCAAGCTATAGATATTGCATCGGTAATAAGACTGATATAAGTAAGCTATACACCTGGCATCTCTAATGATACTGATAAGTGTAAGCTTTAAACACGGGATCTCTAGTGAGACTAATGTGTGAGATATAAATATAGCATCGGTTATGTAACTGATATAAATAAGCTATACATTTGGTATCTGTAATGAGACTGATATGTGTAAGCTCTAAATATGAGACCTTTAGTCACACAGATTGGTGTAAGATATAAATATGGCACCTCTAATGAGACTGATATGTGTAAGCAAACTGATAAGTATAAGCTATAAACATGAGATCTCCAGTGAAGCTGATATGTGTAAGCTATAAATATAGCATCTCTAGTGAGACTGATATGTGAAGCTATAAATATGGCACCACTAATGAGACTGACATGTGTAAGCCATAAAAAATGTATCGGTAATGAGGCTGATATAAGTAAGCCATACATCTGGCATCCCCAATGGGACTGCTATGTGTAAGCTATAAATATGGCATCTGTAATGAGACTGATATGTAAGCTGTAAATATGGGATCTCTAATGAGATTGATATGTGTAAGCTCTAAATATGTCATCTCTTATAAGACTGATATGTGTAAGCTATAAATATGGCATCTCTAATGAGACTAATATGTGAAAACTATAAATATGGGATTTCTTATGAGACTAATATGTGTAAGTTATAAATGTGGGCTCTCTATTGATATGGATATGAATAAGCTATGGATATGCGACATTTAATGAGACTGACATATGTAAGCAATGGATAGGTGATCTCTAAAGAAACTGATATTTGTAAGCTATAAATTTGGGATCTCAAGTGAGACTGATATGTGCAACCTTTAAATAAGGGATCTCTAATGAGAATGATATGTGCAAGCAAACTGATATGTGTAAGCTATACATATGAGATATCTATTGAGAATGACATGAGTACGTGATAAATATAGCATCTCTATTGAGACTGATATGTGTAAGCTATAAATATGGGATCTCTAGTGGGACTGAAATGTGTAATCTATAAATATAACATCTCCAGTGAGAATGATATGTACAAGCTATAAGTGTGCGATATCTAGTGAGTCTTATATGTGAAAGCTATAAATATGGGATCTCTAATGAGACTGATATGTGTAAACTATAAATATGGGATCTCCTGTGAGACTGATTGTGTGATCTATAAATATGGGATCTCCAGTGAGACAGATATGTGTAATCTATAAATATGGCATCTCTATTGAGACTAATATTTGCAAGCTATAAATATGGAACTCTAATGAGAAGGATATGCCTAAGCAATCTGATATGTGTAAACTATACATGTGAGATATCCAGTGAAACTGATATGTGTAAGCTATAAATATAGTATCTCTATTGAGAATCTCTAATGATAGTGATACGTGTATGCTAAAAATATGGCACTTCAGGTGAGACTGGTAGGTGTTAGCTAAAAATATGGCATCATCAGTGATATGTGTAAGAATCAAATATGGCATTTGTAGTGAGACTGATAGGTGTAAGCTATAAATATGGCATCTCTAGTGAGAGTGATATATATAAGCTTTAAATATGGCATCTCTGGTGAGACTGATATGGGTAAGCTATACATATGAGACATGTTGTGAGACTAGTATGTGTAATCAATAAATACGGCACTGATATGTGTAAGCTATAAATATGGAATCTCTAATGACACTGATATGTTAAGCTACGAATAAGTGATCTCCAGTGAAAATGATATGTGTAATTTATGAATATGGAATCTCTTGTGGGGTTGATATGTGTAAGCTATAAATATGGGATTGCTAAAGAAACTGGTATGTATAAGCTATGAAAATGTGATCTCTAATGAGCCTAATATATGTATGTTATAAATATGGGATATCTAACGAGACTGATACGTGTAAGCTATAAATATGACACCTCCAAAGAGGTCGATATGTGTAAGCTATAAATATGGGATCTTTAGTGAGACTGATGTCTATAAATATGGCATCCCTAGTGAGACTGATATGTGCAAACTATACAAATGGGCTCTCCAGTGAGTCTGATATGTGGAAGCTATAAATATAGTATCTCTTATGAGACTGATATGTATAAACTATAAATATGGGATCTCTCGTGAGACTGATATGTGTAACCTATAAATATGGGATCTCTAGTGAGACTGAAGTGAGTAGACAATAAAATTAAGAACTCTTGTGAGACTGATATGTGCAATCTATATATAAATATGGCATCTCCAGTGAGACTGATATTTAAAAACTTATAAATATGTGATCCATGATGAGTCTGACATGTGTATGCTATAAATATGGGATATCTAATGAGTCTGATATGTGTAACCTACACATGTGAGATGTCTAGTGAGACTGATATATTGAGCGACTGATTCGTGCTCCCGCGTTGTGCCCTTGGGCAAGGAACTTAACCCCGCTTGCCTACATGGGAGCACGATGACGCTGTGTACCAAGGCGCACTGCACGTCGAAGAGGCTCATGTCTGATATGTGTTATCTGCAAATATGGCAACTCTAGTGATACTGATCTGTGCAAGCTACCATTACGGCATCTCCTGTGAGACTGATATGTATAAAGTATTAATTTGAGATCTCTATTGAGACTGATATATGTAACTATAGATATGGCAGCTCTAGTGAGACTGATATTTGCAGGCAACAAATACGGGATCGCTAATGAGAATGATATGTGTAAGCAATTTGATATGTGTAAGTATACATATGAGATATCTAGTGAGACTGATATCTGTAAGCTATAAATATAGCATCTCTAGTGAGACAGGTATGTGTAAGCTCTAACTATGGCATCTCTAATGATACTGATATGTGTAAGCTATAAGTATGGGATATCTAGTGTGACTGATATGTGTAAACCATAAATATGGGATATCTAATGAGAGTGATATGTGTAAGCTATAAATATTGCATCTTTAGTGAGACTGGTATGTTCAAGCTATAAATATAGGATATCTAGTGAGTCTGATATGTGTGAGCTGTAAATATGGGATCTCTAATGAGAATGATATCTGCCAGCAAACTGATATGTGTAAGATATACACATGAGATATGTAGTGAGACTGATATGTGTAAACTATAAATAGTCATCTCTAATGAGACTGTTATATCTAAGCTATAAATATAGGATCTCTAATGAGAGTCACATGTGTAAAAATAAATATGGGATCTCTAATGAGAGTAATATGTGTAAGCTATAAATATGACATCTCTAGTGAGATTTATATGTGTAAGCTATAAATATGGTGTCATTAATGAGACTGATATGTGTAAGCAAACTTATAAGTGTAAGCTATAAATATGAGATCTCTAGGGAGACTGATATGTGTAAGCTATACATATAGCATCTATAGTGAGACTGATATGTGTAAGTTATAAATATTGCATGTCTAATGAGACTGATATGTGTAAGCTATGAATATTGGATCTCTAATTAGATTGATATATGTAAGCTATGAATATGGCATCTCTAATGATACTGATATATGAAAGCTATGAATACGGGATCTCTAATGAGACTGATATGTGCAAGCTATAAATATGGGATCGCTAATGAGATTGATATGAGTAAGCTCTAAATATATCATCTGAAATAAGACTGATATGTATAAGCTATAAATATGGCATCTCTAATGAGACCAATGTGTGAAAACTATAAATATGGGATTTATGATGAGACTAATATGCGTAAGCTATAAATGTGGCATCTCTATTGATACTGGTATGTCTAAGCTATGGATATGCGATCTCTAATGAGGCTGATATGGGTAAGCAATGGATATGCGATCTCTAATGAGACTGATATTTGTGAGCTATATATATATGGGATCTCTAATGAGATTGACATGCGTAATCTATAAATATGGGATTTTAATTAGACTGATATGTGTAAGCTATTAATATGGGATCTGTAATGAGACTGATATGTGAAAACTATAAATATGGGATCTCTTATGAGAATGATATGTGTAAGCAAACTGATATGTGCAAGCTATAGATATAGTATCTCTGATTTGACTGATATGTGTAAGCTATGGATATGCAATCTCTAATGTGAATGATATGTGTAAGCAATGGATATGCGATCTCTAATGAGACCGATATGTGTAAGCAACTGATTTGATTTGTGTAAGTTGTAAATAACCGTGTTCACTATTTTTCGTGCAGTACAACAACGACTTTGATTTCTTTTTTTATCAATGAATGTGCTGTTGAGAGAATATCGAGATGTGTTTGGAGAGTCAGAGAAAGAGCAACCTCTATCATATCGGCATACATCGTAGCACGTGATCATATATCACAACAGGCTGTTAATGCACTTTCAAAAATGTTCTTATATAAATAAGCACGAGTGCATATATTTCTTGCCCTTGAAATAAGATCTATTTAGAGCTCGTTCAAATGAACAGTAAAAAGCCATGTTTTAGGAGCAATATTGAAATAATTAAATCTAAATAGCACTTTTTTGTGCTGGAGCTGTCGGATATTACGGTTAACTTGCCACTTCGGGAGCGCGGTAGTTGATTGGTTAGAACACTACACTTTAACCCAAAAGGTCAATATTCAGCGTTGTGTCCTTGAACAAGACATTAAATCCCGAGGCCTACGCAGTGAGTGGCTCCATGGCCTTGTGTACTTACACGTACTGTGCGTCGATGGTACACTTGCCTTCAATCGCCGCTTTCTGGTGGTTCTCTGTGGGCTTCCTCCGCCTTTAAAACTGTCCCACACGACATGACCTTGGATTTGAAGGTGTCGTTAAACTCCAATAAACAAACAAACCTTAGTATTTCAGTAAAGGCGTAGTTAGTGGTATAGGCATTAATGATGACGGGTGTAATGACGTTAATAAAGAATTTATATTATATCGTGTACGTGTGCAAATCAGAGTGGTTGAAAAAAGTAGGGTGGCTTATTGTTTAAAGACTTGGACTTGAAACTCAAAGGTCTCTACTCGATCCTGACATGCGTCATCAGTGCTGTGTCCACGGGCAAGACACATAATCCCGATTGCCCAAATTGGAGGCGCGGTGAATCTCTGCACTAAGGCGAACTACGCGTTGATTGTGCACTTGCCTTCAAACATTGCTAACTCTGCTTGTGTGGGATTGAGTAAGTTGGAGAGTCTTGACGGTCGCCAGCCGCTGTGCACTGGACCAGGTCTCCCCGGGTACTCCATTCGTAAAACTATACAGTACGATATGCCCTGGCGGTTGAAAGTGTCATGTCATGGAACCAAAATAAATATACAAACAAGAGTGATTGCAGTTCAGACTTATTGTTTTACATGTCGAATTCCGATGATATGATAAAAACGCTCATCACCACACTGTAGAAGGGGCGTTTTTTACAAACAAATGGACCGAATTTCTCGTTATTTACATATTCAGCCCCTGTTTTCACTTTTATGGTGTGGTCTGCCAACTTAATTGTTATAAACAATTACGTGAGGCTTCATTTATTTTGGCACAAAACTCCGGATTGGTTGGCATGTTTTGATAAGAGTACACTGTTTCCACAGATTCATGTGCTTGTACTTCTTGACTTGCGTTGCGTGGCGTCTTCATAGCTAATTCGTCTCCCGCCTACAGATCAAAGTGAAATTGTTAAAGAAATGCGACAACACGGGGAGGGGCGGTGTACTTGTGTACTATAAAATCTATAGTATTGACATTATATGTATGGTCCATTGAGAGAACAATGTGTCATCTGCAATGCTGAGGCATTGCAGATGGCACCTTGTTCTACACGAGGATCGAAATAAAGCTTTAGAAATCGGCCGGTTGTGTAGCTTCTTTTTGTTTTGTGGTTACTGACCAGCCTCCTTCATTGTACCTGATATTTACCACCACCATATCTCACTCCGTTGGCATTGATATGCGTAGCATACGTTAGAAACGAACACTCGGGAGTTTTTCCGTTACAGTTCTCGGAAAGTGAAATATTTTCCATTAGTGTTCTAAACTGGGGAAAAGGGGGCATGAGCTACTCCATTGCTCCATTAACCTCATGGTGAGGGGGAAAGCTAACCCCTCTCCACCTGAATTCGGCTCCCTTGGATACATGTCTCTTTTTGGTGTGCATGTCGTGATCTGGTTTCGGATTGGAAGATGGTTCAAGTAGAAGATACAGAACGAACTGACCGCAGATAGAATTATTTGGCCAAATACATAGAGGATATTTATACTATTTTAGTGAATATCGGGAATTAGCTCATGGGTGTGGACCTGAAAGTTTTATTTTTCACGAACGCTTGCGTGAATGAGATAATTCTCGATATTCATTAAAACAGCATAGATTTTATTTTTATTATATGCTACGTGACATTTTACTGCGCAATATTCAGCCCAATTGGGCTGCAAACGCTCCAAGACAATAACAAAAACTTACTGATCGTTTCTTCAAGGCGACGTTCAAGTCGACGTCATGCGCTGAAGAGTAACGTCATTTAGGAAGCTACTGAAAAAAATCATCGTGTGGACCTGGAAATATTATTTTTCACTCGCACAAGCGCTCGTGAAAAATAAAACTTTCAGGTCCACGCTCATGAGATAACTCCAGACACTGACTAAAATAGAGTAGATTTTCTGTTTTACCATATGCTTCGAGACATTTTATTGCACAATATTTCAGCCCAATTGGACGCCAAATGCGTATGTTTCAAAACAATAACAGAGATCAGCTGATCATTCCTTCAATGCGATGTGAAGCGACGTAGCGTGACGTCTAGGAAGCTACTGATGGATATAATCCTCTATGTCCATCGAGTCGATGGATATCGAGAAATATCTTTTAGAGAATTTGCGATATTTCACAGGCTAGCATGTAATAACACTAAATTTGTTTCAATTTTCGATAAAACAGAACAATACTACTTTACATTGTTATGTTTGAATGTTCTAATTCTGTAAGCCTCGTCCTGAAGTCGTGAGGCATGTGTATGAAAAAAATTGACACGTGTTCCCTGTGAAACCCACTAGTTCACTCGTCCTTATTACAAATACCGTACACCGGTACCCTTCAAAGTGGCGTGCAATGTGGAATTTCACAACTGTTGGATCACCGTTGGTTCTAGTAACGAAATTCAATATGCATTTCAAAGTGTGGTGGGCTACAGCAGAATATTGAAAATGTTGTTTGAACCTATTACGCAGTCACTGTTTCTATATCTATAATAACGACCACAAAAATAAACGAAGCTAGAAGGCTATACATAGACGAACAGTGCATATGTATTTAAAGCCTTCCACTGGGGTGAAACGCAATTGCATACTGGGAATAGGAGAAAAATGATATGTGAAAAGATTTTAGTTTAGACTTACCATGAATAATACAAATTTTACTATGCAACAATCCATATCCGTTCCTATGAAATGTAACTACTTTTGTGTACACAAACAGTTCTCGATTACAAATGTTTGGTGCAGAACATAGTTTAGATACGTAAAAGGTGCTCTGTCAAAAAGTGTGTAGTTCTCATAGTTATAACTAATTTAACTCTATTGGAGCCAGGCCAATATTACCATTAACTCAAATAAGCTTCCATGCTACCGCCACTGCGCATCGGCACAACACCCCATCCTACAAATAGCCTTAACTGGTATAGTACTGGGAGCCGCAATTTGGGCCTTATTCTGGAGCGTTGGTTCTACAACCCGAGACTTCATATCCTTTGAATAAGCTTCATATTAAATTTCGGTGAAATTATTTAGTCTGTTTTGAATTTGCTCAATCTCATAAAGTCGTCGCCTGAGTGTTAGAATGTAATATGTCCCATAAGGGGACATAGGACATTCTAGCACTCAGGCGGCGACCTGTAATAAGGCAAAGAATGTGAACAGTCGATTTACTGGGATATTTCACAAATATTTTAATCAGAAAAAGTGGCGACGGTAACATTTTTCTCGTGTAGTACAGTGGGGATGGGAGTGAGAGGACACCATCCCCATTACCGCGCACAATATCAAGAAGGTCCTTCAACTAGGAAACGATTTGAACAAAGAATATCGAGAGCGTATACACTCTAAAATCGGTTGGATAAAAAGCAACCCAAATGAACTGGGTTGAGTGAATATGAACCCAATTGGGTTTATATTCACTAAATCCAGTTGAGTTGGGTTGATTTTTAACCCGTTTGATTTTAACGTGTAATATTGTTGACTCGCGTTAGCAACTGACAATTAATTATAGCGAGAAAGGTAGAGCACGAAGGATATACAGTCTCATGGAACCCTGAATTCGTGACTCACTCCTTGGCGCTATGTCATGTACCCAGGCTGTCTTATATCTACACATTTGGGACAATGCTACAGTAGTTTGCACAGATATGTCTATGAACAGGAACCAAAACTTCATAGCTGCATTTCCCTGGGTTGTGTGTTTGGGTTTAACGCTACTTTCAAAAGCCAGGGTCATACAGTGACGGACGAGTTTTCGGTGGGGGAATCTAAAGGGGACTACCGAGTAGCTGCATGTGACTAACAGATTCTCCAACTTAATAACTGGCAAAACCCGAGTTATCGGCAAGTGTATCGCCGATGGGATATACGCTTTAGTACACAGCGGCACCTTGCCATCCCCACCCCCCCCCCCTCACTTGTCCAATCGGGATTAAGTGCTTTTAGGAAAGACACAACGCGAGGCAGGATTTGCCTTTCGATTTGAAGTTAAAAGCGCCAAACAGTGATCCACTAGCATATTCCAAATTCTCATCGAGTACCGAGGTCATAAGCAACTTGGGAATTTTAAGTTGTTTAATAAAATCTTTCCTGACTGGGGAATGTTAAACGAAGTCAACAGTATACCCAGTACACGTATTCATAAATTCCACTGGTGCGAATTATTCATTGAATATCGATGTCTGGGTGTGTGGGCAAATTTGAAATGTACGCTGTCAGATATTAACTTTCTAATCTTGTTTTTTTTTATTTAGTTTTAAATTAGTTTTATGCTTGACTTGTTTATCTATTGAAAGTCATTAATTTGTCAACAAGTCACAAAGTCATTCAACCACACCCTGTGTATCCGCTTACTCATCAAAATGGTATAATACAGTGACTATTCCGGGCACGTATGTCGCGAAGTAGAACAACACCCATCCAATATTATGGGTGCTAAAGATGTTGCTTAGCTGCATCTAAAATCCGGTAGGTTCCCCCTGGAAATTTAGGAAAGTCGGGTAACGCTTCTTTACTGAGGTATTTATTTTTTATTTATTTGGGTTTAACCACACTTTTGAGAGCCAGGGTTACCTCGTTTCGATAGTTTTACGGGTGGAGGAAGTCGGAGTACCCGGGGAGAACCACCGAGCAACGGCGAGCAACTATCAGACTCCCCAACATACTAACTCCACACAAGCAGGGTTAGCATTGGTTGAAGACAAGTGCACCATCGACGTACAGTGCGCATTATTAGAGAACACAACGCCACCGTGCCGTGACGTGGGCAATTGGGATTAAGTTTCTTGCCCATGGACCCAAGGTGGCTGCCGCAAGTGGGATTCAAACCGATAGCCTATCGGCTGCATCTCTACCTACTGGTCAACCGATCTCCCGTTTACAGAGGTAAACCAGTTTTGTTGTACTGGTAACATAAATCACTATAACCAACGCCCGGATGAAAATTCTCCAACATGAGCGGCCTACAGTACGACCTCCGTAGGGTGGGCACTTTCCACGGGTGCGCAACATTTCCACGGACGCAATGATATCAGATTCCAAACACTAATTACAGGAATAATCATCAACATTTAATTAATGAAGCACCGGGTACAACCTGGTGCTTCATAAATTAAAATGTTGCGGATAATGTTTTTTTTATTACCTGGCAAACGCATACGTGGATATCACTGCCCACGCGTGGGTTACAACCAGACCACGGCTACTGCACTGCATGTATACTGAGTCAAAAAAGAAAGTATAATAAACTTTGAGGAGCATTTTTTTAGTATTGTCGATTTTAATCCCAAACAAATTATTGTAAATTCTTATTTCGAGTCTAGCTTTATGAATTTGGATAATTTCATGTCCTTACTGTTGCCAGCGTCACGTCAGGACGTCGCAAATCAGACATGGGGTGAAATGAAAAGTTCACACATGCAGTCAACAGTGTGTATATCCGCCGTCTGCCTCTTGGATGGCAAGACATCGACGGCGCACGAACCTGATAAGTCCATTGATGTAACCATGTGGTATTGCGTTCCACTCCTGCCACAGAACATCACGTATATAGCATAACGTCTGAAGATCATGAAGTCGTACCCGACGGTCCATTTGATCCCAAAGATGCTCGATTGGCGACAAATCTGGCGAAAGTGCGGGCCAGGGAAGAAGTTCGATGCTCTGCTCCTCAATAAAGTCACGACAGATACGCGCCGCGTGACATCGGGCATTATCTTGCTGCAATAACTGCAATCCGACGTTATCCAACAGCGTTGAGAATATCGTCCCTATATCGCTGTCCTTTCAGATTACCATCGATGAAGATCCACTGCGTTCGATGGTGCAAGCAAATTCCTGCCCTAACCATTGCACTACCCCCACCGAAACGGTCGCATTTTCGCACACAAGCATCAGAAAACCGTTCTCCTCGTCGGCAATACACTCCCGCCCAACCAGCAGCGCGCCGTAGACAAAATCGTGATTCATCACTAAAAAGAACTGTACTCCAACGCTGCTGAGTCCAGCGAACACGCTGACGTATCCATTCCATTCTGACGTTACGGTGACGTTGGGTAAGGATTGGTTCGTGGTATGGACGCCTACTTCGGATGCCGTGTTCAGCGAGTCTGTTGCGAACAGTTTGTGCATTGATTCTATTATTAGTTCTACCAGGAGTAATTGCTGCTCTCCTCGTCGCCGGAAGGAAGCGATCCCGCAAGTGAGACGTCTTGATGTGTCGGTCTTGGGCAAGGGTCGTAACGCTTGGTCGACCCGAATGCGGTCGGTCGGCATAAGATTTAGAGGTTCTATACCTTCCAATGAGACGGTAAATAGTGGCCACAGTGACTCCGAACTCAACAATGAGCTCATCTGGAGGTATCCCAGCCTCAAGCAAACCAATGGCACGCAACCGCTGATTTTCGGTTAACCTTGGCATTTTTTTAAAATGTCGGAAGACAAAACCTAACGTGTTATCTCAATAATCCATGCTCTCTTGCACCACATAACACAAAGAAAATCGTCGGTCACCCATTCAATTTGACATTCTCGGGTAAATCCGTCGCAAAATTGTATACGATTGGATGAACAACAACAACATGTCAATAAACTCAACAACATGTCATTGAAAAAATAGCATAAAGGATGAAATATAATAGTTCTAATGTTTCATATTTGTGGACTTCTTGTCCACAAACATGCAACATTAGAACTGTTATGTTTCATCCTTTATGCTATTTTTTCACATTTGTTTCTATTGTACTTTCTTTTTTGACTCAGTATACTTTAGTATACATGTATGTCCTTTCAAACATTTTCATGAATAAATAGTTGAAATACACTTTTGTCTTCTGCCATTCGAACAAGTTCTCTTTAATTCATTTAATCCAGTAAAGAGGTATCAATCTGAAATTCAATTTCCCCAAACAGCCGAATGTTGACTGAAACTTAATTGTAAACAGCAAATGAAGTTTTCACCTCTTTCTAGCGGTACATGGTACCCAATTTTTTAGTTGATCAACAAGTCTATAAACTATGAGCTAAACTTGACATATGGCCATAGACGCCGAAAGCTACCCTAATCACCATCAAGTTCTCTAAAATGGGCAGCGAATGTATAAATGATAGGCTAAACTTGACATGATATGGTCCTAGACGCCGAAAGTTACCCTAATCGCCAGCAAGTGAACTAATACAGGCGGTGGCAAACGCCATACTGAAGGTCGAAAGTGCGCGCACGTTTTATTTTTGGGGCACTATGGCCAATACTACTTGAACCTAAGCTCTTTAAATAAGTAAACAATATGAGGGAAAAACATGACCCGATACTCAAATATACGGTTCAAGTTGTGATCATTGATTTCTACTCACACTGCCCTACCCCCACACCACTCCCCCCCCCCCCCCACCCCAAGATGATATGAAGTCAATTAACGTTGTAACTCCTCTAAATTCGTGAAGTTTGATGAAGTGAAAGCTGTAACAGCGCAACATATTTCACTTCATCAAACATCATGGTGGATATCAAGCACGAAAACTAATATATGTGCAGAAAAATACATAACGACTCACGCATGTGAATGAGTTAATCGATATGGCACGAGTGTCTGCGCGGATGAATAAACCGAGAGGCCGCAGGTCTCTCTGTTTATTCATCCGCGCTGTCACTCGTGCCATATCGATTAACCCATTCACACACGTGTGTTGTTCTGTGTTTATTACACCTCTTCTCGTCTATAAAAACAATTATTAGAAGGACACTCAGCAATTCATTTGACAATTACCAACAAAAGAACACATTTAATCGCCAGCCAATTTTGCGAAGGGAACCCGTGTTACTCTTTCGTCCCCCTTAAAGGCACATAGAACACATTGGAACTCAGGGGACGATTTTAGCTATCACCAGTGATTCAAATTGTAATTGCGAGACATGATTTGTAGAAAATTTCAGTGAAATTTCGCTGCTCTATAAAAATAGTCCGTCAACTATTTCCGTTTCGCTTTTCATTTTCCATTTTCCGCATGGTTTAGTGCTGCTGTAGATGGAGAGGTCATAGAATAGGGGTGTAATAAATGTCTATCCAGAGTTTGAGAAGTTTGAGCACCATTCCGGTGTTCAGTTGCTCTGTTGAAACCATACTGAACTAGAGGGGTGTGGAGGGTGGGTGTGTGTGTTGTTTTACATTTAAATATGTGCTGAGACAAAAATGACCTCACAACACTAGTTTCTTGGCGGATTTGTTTCAAGCTCATTGTACGCTATCTCTGAAATTGGAATTGTGCGGCAACCTTAGAATCTGTATTCGCGCTGTCGGTGCTAACGGTGTCAATTGAATTGAAATATTTCATTTGGCACTAAATATATAGTAGTTAACCCTAAAATTTGGTACAAAAATATTCTTTTGGTTGGTCTCAAAGAGTTTGTGGATTCCTATTTCAGTGCCTCGTTTTCGATGAAATCCCTGTCTGACGGCGCACGCGAGGCAGAATTCACGCCTATCAAGCTCTATATGTAAGAGCTCGGTATAATCATTGTTCTTGGTTTGCTAACAATTGACCTATTTAATCTGATTCTTATCAAAACATTTCTTTGTTACTAAATCCTTTTTTATCATGCTTAATCTTTTTTTATAATACTAATGGGCGATAATAAAATTATTGGCTACTACATGCAGTGTATTTGGAGTGTATAAACAGTGAGTAACAGTGAGTAAATATTAATGATGAAATTATTTTGTAAACGTTAATAATTTCTTTTACATTTTTATTGTCCCCCGAAAAAAACTTTGCGGGGGACTATTAAAGTAGCCGGTGTCCGTCCGTGCGTCCGACCCACTTTGGTTTCCCGATGGTAACTTTAGTTATAGTCGGTCAAATCAAATGAAATTTGATATGTTGGTGTATCAACAATACAGGTCACGTTCGAATCGGTGTGCTGTCCGGCAATTTGTGCCAGAGTTTTGACGATTTTTTCGACTTCAAAAATTCATTTGGGGGGGGGGGGGTGGGGTGGGGGTGGGGTAGGTCCGGTGATGACTTCAGTTATAATCAGCCAAATAAAACGAAATTTGGCATGTAGGTGTATCAATAAGAAATACAGGAAAAGTTCGAATCGGGATGTGGTTTGACGATTTTTGCCAGAGTTATGCCCCTTTTTGACTTTGAAAATTCCTTTTTGGTTTTGGTTTCCCGATAATAACTTTAGTTGTTGTTGACCGATTCAAATCAAATTTGGTATGTAGGTGTATCGGTATCAAATACAGGTCATGTTCAATTCGGGGTTTGTTCCGACATTTTCTGCCAGAGTTATTTCCCCTTTTCGACATCGAAAAATTCATTTCTTTTTTAAATACCTCGAATTGCGCACTTTTTTCGAGGCTCGTGTGGCTTTTATTATCTGTATTTTTACCATTTGTGGGGCTTTTGAAACTTAAATACATTAAAAGTGCCAGGTAACACAACATTAAAATATCATACTTTGAGTGAAACAAGGCGCCACCTGCAATGCTTTAGCATTGCAGATGGGCGCCTTGTCGCGCTCAAGTTACAATACACTGTTATTTTGTCCTCATTTGTGATCAAATTGCATTTGGCACTAATATCTTTCATTTGGCTCCGACATCTTTCATTTGGCAAAAAGTTCTGACTTGGGTGAAAACTGCTCATAATGTGAATTCTTTCTCTATTTATCTGCTCCATTGATTGTCTGGATTAAAATCAGTAGATTACCCACTCCATTAGTAATATTTATTTTCGTAAACCGGCGCGAATATGGACACATGGGTAAAAAAGGGACAAAGTTCAAAAAGTGTTTTCAAGGTTTCAAAATATATCTTAAAATCTTGATTTATTTGCTTATTTGTTTTCAGTGAGGTACATTACTCGTTTAAATTTTGTACCGCACAAACTTTGATGGCATCAACCTAGAAAAGAAAAGAGGGATAAATCCTTCAATCAATAGGGCCCTAAAGTAATTAAAGAAGCTCCTGCTGCTATTAAAGAGGGCTTGACTTTTAGAAAAGTTGAAGAAGAGTTCCATTTATCAAAGAATATCCAAAGTGTCTTGAATAGGTATTAAACAGAAAGAGAGAGTCAATGCGGGCAAATAAAATTAAGTAAATAAATTGAAGATCGTGTTGTGAGAATCAGCTAGAGCCACAGTTGATAGCATACCCCGGTTTACGGTATGCTATCAACTGTTGCTCTAGCTGATTATATCGCGCCTTTCAATTAGTCTAATTTAGGCGTAAAAGCCGAATGGGAATACTCCCATTTACCAACCTGATCTGCGAATATATGTTAAGGAGTATTTGGGTAGAAGAGAGGTAAGTCCAAAAGGTTTATAAACAATGTGCCAAGCAACAAATGGGCCCAGTCCTTAATAAGGAGGCATAAAATCCTGTCCAGTGATTCTGAGGAAACATTAAAACATTCAAGAGCAGGTATTATATACCCAAGTTATTCAATCAAAGGAATGCCAGTTCAGGTGCGGTAATAACTGTTTTGCTGTCCGTGATGTGGCTATGATAGTTTCTAGTCAAGCATTGTAATCATTTTATTTCTGTTTTATCATTGTTGTACACTTGTTTTATAAACCTATTGCAAGTCTATCTTAAATCTATAATAGGGTAGAATAGAAACAGTAACCGATATAGGAGGGTTTCCCTATTAAACCAACAGAAGGGAGCATTAGCGACAACCGCGAAAATTAAAAAAATTATATTTAAACTATAAATATTGGGCACAAAAACATGACTTAACTTAAAATACCAACATATGTCCATACTTTGGTGTTATAAACGAAAAGTTATAAAATATATTTAATTTACCCCGGTTTACGGTATGCTATCAACTGTGGCTCTAGCTGATTATATCGCGCCTTTCAATTAGCCTAATTTAGGGATAAGGACAAATACGGATCAATCGTATTGTGGGCCTGATGGGAGAGAACAGCTCCGTTATTTACCCATTCTTTGTGTCTGTTTCGTATACTTTTCTCCCCCCACACACACACTTATAATCATAGTTCACAACCTCCTGTTATATACCTTTACAGTTATTATCGGTTCTCCTCCTTGATCTACGGTTGACACGAAGGTCGCGTACACTCTAGAATCAGTTGGCTTAAAAATGAACCCGAATCAATTAGGTTAAGTGAATATGAACCCAGTTGGGTTCATATTCACTCAACCCAGTTGAATTGGGACAATTTTAACCCAACTGATTTTCGACTGCAGTTTTCCCGTGTCAAACATAAATCTCATTTAAACTAAACGCATGACGTATAATAGGAAATTTAGTTCAGTTTAAACAATATTTATTCGTGAAAAGAAGTATGAATACAAAAACAATGGTGCAATGAGTAACATGAACAATAATGTCATACGGACAAGACTCAAGATAGGATTCGGCAGCTAGCATTTTTATTTTGTAAGCCGTCTCCGGGGCACAATTTGCAATCTCTGATAGTCATGACGATTGAGTTGATTTATGTATATTTGAAAATAATACTTTATAGTTTCACCCTGCAATAAATTCGAACAATTTCAACTTCCGATGCTTTGTTCGCGAAAGGAGATCAAATAAACAGGAAGACTGTTGATTGGGGGACTTGAGGGGAAGGGATGCCCAGAAGGAATTGATAGCAACTCAGTCACATGTGAAGTGAAAATTTTCCTTGCCACCAGAAAAGCCATTGTGAATTTAAATTCTGTCAGGTAGTGAGTTGATGACACGTGCTTCTTATGCGAAAGACGAAGTCCAAATCGTTGCACACGATTCATATATTGAACACAAGTGCAGAACAAGCTTCCATGCTCAGAGCTCACTGCGTGAGCCGATTACACCTGCCAGGTATAAAAGTAGTATAAATATTTTGAATTACGTAATTTAATATTAAGGGTAACGTTTATGTCATCGAAGGCAGGTATAGCCCATAGAAAGGTTTTACACTGTTGTATATCAGTATAGATAACCACCTGACAGGCTGCGTTCATGAGGTGGATCTGATTTATCCAGCTAGATCCAGTATAAAGTTCTCATTATCCCGAGACTCACACAGTATCCCGAGACTTCGCCCCCACATGTCAGTACGGAGGTGGGGATTCATCGCCCCCGAAAATGACTGTTGGGGGCGGAGTCCCGTGTGATGTCGTGTGAAGGTTTCACATCACAGTGGGGTACGATGATTTAAAAACGTTTACTAGTTAGGATGTATTCATGGAGACTTTTGAAGATATGGCGATTAATTTCGTTGCTATAGTTAACACTTCTCGTTCAGTAAAATATCACTATTAACGAGGTAATGTAACTGCCTGATGTTGACATTCCTTTCTGCTAAATAGATCGGACACTCGAGTAGGTAATCGTCAGTAGTTTCGATCGCACCAAAACCTGCAAGCTGCCGTAGGTGAGAGGTGATTTTTGAGGAGTTGGTCATTGAGGTTGCTACGGGATAGGCGCAGTCTGGAATTGTTAAGAGAGTGTTGTGGCGTAGGTATACCCGTGTGTCGCAGAGGGTGGTGGAGGTGTCATACAGTACAAATATTGGGGAGTAAGATGGTGGTACATTTTGTACTATTGTTTGAGTTTGTGTTTCACTCGTCTGAATTTTAGTGGTTCCCAGACCGTCTCTGTATACATAATAATAATAATAATAATAATAATAATAATAATAATAATAATAATAATAATAATAACACTTTGGCCGGCCGCTGATTTGTCGCGGTTCTATGATGAGAAGGCCTTGGTTATCCCTGTACTCCCAACTGCCTCCCTATTCCCACGCTTCTTCTCTCCTCCCAACACTCGGAGACGAACTGCTTGATGACATCCCTTGCCCCATTCTTCCCAAGCTCTCCGATTAGCATATTAACCCTCTCCTTTGAGTCTCGTACTAACCACATGTCCTTCATTCTCCCATCCCACTTCCCCATTATACTCCCAGTAAATCTTATTCTGTAAGACTGATATTTTGGGCATTCTAGAAGAAAGTGTTCCAGGGTCTCCACCACGCCAAAATTACACATCTGGCACTCCTTTTCACTGTTTTCCACAACAGCTGTCTACTGATACTCCGCGTCGCACCTGTTACGATTCTCGCTGCTTCAAACTGGATTTTCTCTAGTTCGTCACTCTCGACTGTAGTGCAGTTGTTCCAGACCGTGTCAGACTATTCAAGAATAGGTCATATAAATGCCACATAAATTTTTTCCAGAATCTTACGGTCGAGAAATTTTTATTATTTTTTCAGTAGGCCTACCCTTTTCCATGCCTTGCATGCAATTTCGAAAGGAAATGCACCAACTGTGAATAGAGTAGATTTCATGTTTTGAGACTCGCTCAGACAGAGTTCACCAATGAATGGCAATGTGCGTCGAGGGTGTTGTATATACGACACGGTGAATGCAGATTATTTTTCACTGGCGAACTCTGTGTTTTTAGCTGCGACCAGCAGCTCTATAAGTGGCAATGTCTGTCTGTCTGTCTGTCTGTCTGTCTGTCTGTCTGTCTGTCTGTCTGTCTGTCTGTCTGTCTGTCCGTCCGTCCTTCGGTCGGTCGGTCGGTCGGTCGGTCTGTCTGTCTGTGACCAACGAGTTTCAAAACTCAATAACTTTTGAAATACTTGATGGAATGACTTTATATTTGGCATGTAAGTGTATCTTATTGATGTCTAGCCACTGTTCAATGCATGTGTTGTTGCAAATATTTTCTTGGAGTTATGGCCCTTGATGAACTTAGAATGTCGGTCGGTCTGTCTGTGACCAACGAGTTTCAAAATTCAATAACTTTTGAAATACTTGATGGAATGACTTTATATTTGGCATGTAAGTGTATCTTATTGATGTCTAGCCACTGCTCAATGCATGTGTTGTTCCAAATATGTTTCTTGGAGTTATGGCCCTTGATGAACTTAGAATGTCGGTCGGTCTGTCTGTGACCAACGAGTTTCAAAACTCAATAACTTTTGAAATACTTTATGGAATGACTTTATATTTGGCATGTAAGTGTATCTTATTGATGTCTAGCCACTGCTCAATGCATGTGTTGTTCCAAATATTTTTCTTGGAGTTATGGCCCTTGATGGACTTAGAATGTCGGTCGGTCTGTCTGTGACCAACGAGTTTCAAAACTCAATAACTTTTGAAATACTTGATGGAATGACTTTATATTTGGCATGTAAGTGTATCTTATTGATGTCTAGCCACTGTTCAATGCATGTATTGTTCCAAATATTTTTCTTGGAGTTATGGCCCTTGATGAACTTAGAATTTTGTGAAATTGCACTACCCGTCGCAGCTACGGCGTCGATGTCGCGATCTTTTTAAAACTATTTATCTGTGTCATTGTTTGAATTCCCAGGTAGGTCCTATCCTATTTTCCGTACAACGGAAGTACTTTTCCAAACGTTTTTAAACACACTGCACAATTTGTGTATAGTAACATTCTTTGGACACAGAGTTTACTGTCTGGGGAATTTAAGGGCTGATTGTGAACTGAACAAATAATACTAACTAAATTGTTATAACGTATCCAATGTATAATCCGTTATACCGGTCAAATTGCTCGAACCACAGTACGCTCACTATGTTAATAGACTATTCAGCGGATTCTGTTCAGTTGGCCCATTTGTATAAACCGCTTTTTAGTTTATTTTCAGTATATTAGAACCGTATTGGTAATGTGGTGATGCAAGTGGCACAATATCAGGGTTGGTGATAACTGATATTTTAAAGCAAGAAATAGTGAACAATTTTGCTACCATTGCTTCCTGCCCAAGCCAGAGCTTTTCAGATCCATATTTCATTGTTATAAATCATGACAGATAATCAAAGTTCCCTCCCTTTAAAAACAAAGAAAACAAAAATACTGAAAGGAATTTCGTTAGCAGAATACGAAACTACATGTGCACATTAGACTATTGCACAAGCATCTACAATCTCACGAATCATTTCCTAACATTTTTTTATAATTCTGTTCCATGTGTTATTTCTTATTGTCTTGCCTTGGTATCCAGTTCTCTCGTACTGCACACATTTGCTAAATAATTACTTCTCAGGAAACAAAAAATCAATGATTATTCTGCCCTCTTTGAGAAAGGGTCCTGGGGAACCAGGCTATTGGGAGAATCCGCGTCATGAAGGCTCCAGTTGGGAATTTATTTAGGAGAAGAAACGCGAAGACAGAATAAGAAATGTTAACTACATATTGAACTGAGAACATTAATACAGAAGCAACTCCATGTATAGTACATGTAATAATTTTATAACAAACAGTCGCATGAAATATTGATCACTCTCTGTAGTCTCCATTAAACAAGCTGCTTTTATACTATTAAATAATGAAGATATTGCATATTTCTACCCTTCAACAGTCGACATTCTGTGGCGCTCTGGTTGTGTCTAGACAAGCCGTGGCTGCCTACCAGATACTGTAACACCCATAACACGAAAAATCACCCCAACTTCCACTCTCGCGTACATCCCTGATATTTCCCGTAGTGATACTTCAACAAAAACTGACAACAGAAATACAACTGAAGAAGGTCTTACCCGCAGCAAAATCCACCTAAGAAACGGTCTTTCGACGGAACGACAAAGCACAAAATATCGCCCCAATTTTCACTTTCACGTTCATCCCTGATAATTACCGTGGTGATACTCCAACATATACTAACAACAGAAATACAACTTACGAAAGCCCTATCCGCAGCAAAATCCACTTTAGAAACGGTCATCCGACGGAACCCCAAAACTCGAAATATCGCCCAAATTTCCACTTTCACGTACATCCTTGATATTTTCTGCGAAAATACTTCAGGGTTTACTGGTTACACAAATACAACTTAAGAAAGATTTTTTTTTCTGCAAAAAAAATCCACTTAAGAAAGAGAACGCGAAAAGTCATCAGAATTTCAACATCTGCATACATCATGCGTCCTGTTTCGACAAAATGTCGATAATCTATCGGCTGGGGAGCAAAAACAAGAATATCTGGCATAGTTTCAGGGAATTATTAGTCCTGATAGGCCAACAACAATCAGGTTGAGATAACTATAACTGTAATGTGTAAAGCTGAGCAAGACGGGGTGGGAAGGGGGGGGGGGAGGGGGGGGTGGGGGATAGACGAGAAATGCCTTTATTCTCGGAGAGAAGAAATGGCTCTTTTCATAGATTTATTTTTACAGTGTCTCACACCGGTGTTAGAAATTTTGATAATAAATCTAAGAAAAGTGCATCTCCTCGCTCGGAGAAAAAAGAATTATGGTTTTCATATCCTTTCGAATCTCAACGCTCCTAAGTTTGAAAAATCTAATGACATGTGCATATGCAAAACTGTCTTAAAAATAATCTAATGAACTTCGCTTATTTGTAGCACAAACAAGAATCACTGTTGATTTGTTATTTATTTATTGGGTTTAACGACATTTTCTGCTGCTAGGGCCACCTCGTATCGAACAGTTTTACGGGTGGATGAAGCCGGAGAGAACCGCAGAGCAACGGCGAGCAACTGTCAGCCTCCCCAACGTACTAACTCCGCACAAGCAGGGTTAGCATTGGTTGTTTACAAGTGCACCATCGACGTGCAGTACGCCTTAGTACACGGCACCACCATGCCCCCACGTGGGAAATCGGGATGGAGTGACTTGCCCAACGACACAACGCAGTTATCCCTGGTAGGGTTCGAACCGTGGACCTTTCGGTTTGAAGTCCAATGCAGTACCGCTGAGCCACCGTGCTCCTGATGATTTGTCAATGAGAATACTGTTATAGATAACGTTCCTTTACCACACCCAATCTCTGCCGGAGTCACTGCCAAATCGTGATTCTATTCGAAATCACTTCTCACTGTCCTCATCAGATGACGACATCGACACTTCCTCATCATCCGAGTCTAGTTTATCTCCATCTGAGAAAACAAGTCAATCCAAACAACGTTGTATTCACCATCTGATAATACTCATCCAACATCCGGTTCTCTCAGTATTTGACGCTGGGCGGCAGCGAGACACATCTTGGTGATGAACGAAGTTCGAAGGATCTGTTTGACACCATTCTCACCAGTTGGTGCGACAGAGGCTTCTTTCTATTCCTTTGATCTTATCGAGAGGTTAAAACATGCCCTTGGAACCGAACGCTCTCTCGAACACATTGAACTGGTGATCATCAGGAGGCACATCATCCCGAGCATCGTACAGCGCACGCTTGTACTCTTCAATCACTCTGATTGTGCATTCTCTTGGAGAGTCTGTGGACAGAGACCCGAAGGCTTCGACGAATCTGTCGTCGTGAGTCAACAGGGCGAATGAGCGCTTCTTATCCTTCCACGCGAAGGCAGCGGTGTAGTCGCGGCCGGTGTTAGCATAGAAAGCAGGTAATACTAGGTAATATCGTGGACCTATCGCCTCTGCAATGGAATTGACATTGATGTACCTCCGATTGCCACCCATGTCAGGTGTAAAATTTTGTGGCTATGATGGATAGGTTGCACAAGAATGTCCGTGTCTGAAGCTCGAATAATCAAATCTCCACCATGGAAGCAGCATTCTGCGTCTAGCAAATGCAGGCAAATGCAGCTGTCCGCTTCGGGGTGACTGCCCATCAAATGCTACACGGGTTCCTTAACGACTCTGTCCTCGATCACGAACAACCTGACTCAACCTTTACCAACACCCGAGATATAGCTCACGACCCTTTAACAGAGGTGCATGGTGAGGCTCTGACCAATTTCGTACTAGAAACTTCGGCAACACCTGCTAGAACGATTCCGAGTTCAGCTCTTTCGTACATCCTTTGGGTCGTAGCTGCTCAGGTCCAGATTTTGCAAAGTGAACGTCTTCTGCACCTTGTAGTTTTCGTTCGCAATATGTATCGACGGTTCCTGGTAAGTATCAAACACTATGTCTACTCTGGTGGATGGGTAGCTCAGAACACCTTTTATGATAACACGAGATAGTCCACCGTATGTTGCAGGAAGATTTGGTGGTAAACAGTGCAGCAGGACGTTTCCCTCAATAATGTGCGCTTCCTTATCTTTGGGATGCGAATCTGTGTCCCCTCTCTCTCTTCAAGGATGTCAAACAAGGCGTTCTTGTCTGTATGCAGCATTGTTCCGTCAGTACTGCACATGAACATGCGGGAATGCTAGAACAATTTGCAAATCAATAGTTCGCTTTGAGGCAACTATCGCAATCCTTCCTAGCATGTCCCTCTTGTACCTGAGTTCTCTGACGACGGGTGCTGAGGATGTTCGAAATCTCGTCCGGCACAAATTTACCGGTGCGAATATTCACCCATTTTCCGTTTGCAGGTTGAACAGATCGCATGACATTTACTCGTAGATACGATTTTTTTCATGTCCACTTTATCACAGCTGATGCGACGTTTTGCAAGTTCCTTTCGAGAACAAAGTTTCTGTTTGAATCCCGCCATATCAATTAGAGAAGCTCTGATGCCTTTTGTCCCTTTTGTCTGTTCTTTCTCCCAGTCAAAGGTTTTAAAGTCATTGCTGTCAGGTTATGCTTAGCAAGATTCACTGTACCATGTGTCATTCCGACCTAAGCTCTCTCAACAATCAGAATACAGTTACCTTCTGCTCGCAGGTCTATATGTACCTCTGATTCCCAAGAATGCTAAAACATAAGACGGAGCATTTTGTCCCCTGTCACAACTAGTGACATCTAGTGACCCGCCCATCAACAGTGGCTTCAATACGTCATATCATACATAATATTTCGATTGGCTGAGGCACCAATGACGTCCCACTATCACACCCTGCTGGAATCATCCCCGATTCCTCGAACGTATATATACATGCGAACATGAAAGGCAATCATTACTTACTCTATCTTGCATAGAATGACACAGTATAATCATTCAAAATGCGACCTTTCAGAACATCAAATTTTAATAGACAACGGAATCGCAGCATGAGGCGAAACCAATCCTATAAGAGAATCCGCATGCCTAACGTGGACACTTCTCTAGGCAAACAAGAGGACCTGGTACAATAACGTAAAAAATATGCCGAGACCTGGATAGAATACGTTCGCTCGCCAGAGTGGACCTTCACAGTACATCCTGCTGTAGTCACTGGCTTCCCTGGAGAGGATAGTCTTGTCTCCAACTTGGAAGAGAAGGCAACAGAAGCCTCCAATCATATGACAAAATGTATCATCTCCCATTTGGAAGAGTGGGCTAATCAAACGCCACCATCTGTCCAGACAGAGGATGGGAAAATAGCTGCCATGGCGACCAAAATTTCAGTTGTGGTCGCCCAATCTCTCCACCATCACGCTCAACCACAAGCGACTACATCGATCACCAGCGACTCCAACGGCCCTTTTCAGGGCCACCATACTATTAAAAAGAGTAACTTTCACAAACACACTGTGAACAGCTTCGCATGAAGCATGAAGCAGAAAACAGTCCCTTCCTACTCACACCACAAAGGAATCATACAAATGATGTGGGCGTCTCTAAAATGGGTGTTAGTATGCTTCTTACATACTCTGACATTAATCACTTCCAACGTGGAAGTGGATAAAAATATTTAAAACCCTCCTTAACTCCTATACTGGGAAAACATAGTACGTAATACTCAATTTGGGTATACACCAAACCAACGAACCACCCTAGGGTATTTGGTACATACATAGTTTGCATTAATACAATGTGATAATCGGGATGAGTCTAATCTCAGTGACGGATATAGGCACAGTATCTAAACTGACACTAGCCTATTCAAACTGTCGGCCTGTTCACGGATAGTTGTTTGTCTAAACAAACTCAATTACCTGACAAACAACACCTAGTCGACTCCATTCATTGTAATGAGTAGTGGACTTGAATAAGTATGAGAGCTAATCCTAGCAGAATATTCTAATTAAGCCACATTTCTATGCTTAGCACACTGTAACCATTATGGAACTCCCGTGGATGCTTGCGACTGGCCCGTGGTGCCTGCCCCCCCCCCCCCACACACACACATACACACCTACAAAACACCGAGAAATATTATCGAGATGTCGATAAAACTTTTGTGAAAAACAAAATTTAATGCTCGTTGTCAATACGTTGTCCGTGCATGCCTTAAAACAGGGATAACTCAGGATAGTTGGTGTAATTTGGTTGGGCTCCGGAAACCCCTTCTTAAGTGGATTTTGCTGCAGACAAAACGTTCATAAGCTGTATTTGTATAATCAGTAACCATGAAGTATTTGCGTAGCAAATATCAAGGATGTACACGAAAGTGGAAATTGGGGCGATTTTTCCGTGTTTTGGGGTTCCGTCGGATGACCGTTTCTTAAGTGGATTTTGCTGCAGATAAGGCTTTCTTAAGTTGTATTTCCGTTGTGAGTATATGTTGAAAACAGGGATGTACGCGGAAGTGGAAATTTGGGGTGGGGGTGGGGGTGAGGGTTGGGGGGGCCTCTCGACCCTTTATGCTGCAGTTGAGGAACTTAATAATTCGGCTTCTTCCGTGTGTTTGGTGGCTATAACAACCAGGGCACATCAAGTCTTTCGTACGCGAGAGTGGAAATAGAACCGACCTGGCTCCCTGACTAAATACGCCAGTGGTATAGAAGAACCTTTCAATTGGATCAATTTTAGCTCATTGTTACTATAGTTGGCTTTTCTGTCTGTTCTGGCCAGATCTAACCTTATTCCGGGTACCCAAGTTCTTGTTTCGAACAGCATAAGCCATGTTCCGTTTGTATCCAGATCATCCTATCAGTTTACGTTACTGCAACTAACTAACCAATCACATTACTCCATTCATTTAAACCCACTCTTGGTCTGTACGCAGTTATCCCATTTTGGTGATAAGTGTGGTTTACAACTAGTTGAATGGGTTGACTCAGCATTCATTAGTTATTGGACCGAAACCAAATTCAAGATGGCCGCCATGGAAGCCATAATGGGCGGAAACCAAATTCAAGATGGCCGCCATTGTTATCTGATCTAAATTCGAAGAAAAGCTTCCTCTCGACACAAATAATGCATAACCAAAAAATTAAATTGATTCGAGTCAGTATTCATTAGTTACTGGACGCAAACCAAATTCAAGATGTCTGTCATGAAAGCCATAATGAAATGACCAGTGGCGGCCATCTTGGTTCAGCTGACTGGTCCAACATTGAAAAGAAGCCTCCTGTAGACACCGACAATGCATAATTTAAAAATAAAAATGATTCGAGTCAGCATCCATTAGTTATTGATCGGAAACCAAATTCAATATGGCGGTCATTTTGAATTGACTAGCTCGCCCAAAAACTGGTCCAGCAGTTATTGGATTGAGACCAAATTCTGTATGGTCGGCCATGGCGGTCATATTGAACCAAAATCATAAGGAAGCTTCCTCGAGACACCAATAATGCATAACCAAAAAAAAATAAATTGATTCGAGTCAGTATTCATTAGTTATTGGACAGAAACCAAATTCAAGAGGGCCGTCATGATGAATTGGCCACTGGCGCCATCTTGGCTCAGCTGACTGGTCCAAAATAGGAAGGAAACTTCCCCTGGGAACCAACAATGTGTAATTAAAAAAAGAAAAAAAGATTCCGGTCAGCATCCATTAGTTATTGGACGGAAACCAAATTCAATATGGCTGACATGGCGGCCATATTGAATTGGCTAGCTGGACCAAAATCGAAAGGCCGCATTGTATGTTCATCTGCAAGTAAACCCCTAAAATTATGATTCGATAAGATAAGCGTTTTTTTAGTTATTTGACGGAAACCAAAAGTTAACGGATGGACGGACATGGTGAAAACATAACGCTCCCGAGAGGTTTTCGGGGGGATTAAAAGTCAGTACTCTCATTTTTAGTGGTGAATATCGACTTAGGGTGGTGCAAATCGACTGTTTTTATGTTGCAAATCGACTCTTTCGAGAGTGCAAATCGACTTTTCTAATGGTGCAAATCGACCGTCGACATGGTGCAAATCGACCGGTGTAAATATGCAGTGGCACAATCGACCAGGATTCAGCTAAAGAGTCACAAACGTAATTGCTCCATGAGCAAATGCTATCGTGAAGTCTTATTTTGGAAAAGGGGTTCCTGTGGCCCATAAGGGATTCTGTTAGTGGAATGCCGGGAAACGTGGGTGATAATTTCATTGAATGAGCTGAAGAGGGGACATACTTTTTGCAGGTAAAAAGGACGGTATCCGGTAAAAAGAACAGTAAGTGTATAAAAACTACGTTTTAAAGAACTAAATGCACCTCTGAAAGTGAGGAAAGTTACAAAGTTACGCAATAATAAATATATATAACGAAGATTAAGTATTGTTTGTTTTATTGTAGACTATTTTGAAGAGAAAATAGATCATTTCGCTATCAACACTGATCGACACGCCATTTTGTGCAAGGAAAACAACGAATTAGTGAGATGCACGACAGGGTGAATATTATTATACTTGCTCGACGGGGGTGTAACTAATTCGTGTGCGTAACATTTATATCTTTCTGTTCACTACGAGCGGTATTTAACAGAAAATTTTTTTAAATATAATTTGAAAATAGTCTACAATAAAACAAACAATACTTAATCTTCGTTACATATTGCGTACGCTTCATTAAATTGTCACTTCACACATTCAGAGGTACATTTTGTACTTTAAAACGTAGTTTTTATAAACTTACCACCCTTTTTACTGCCAAAAGGTTGTGTTCAAGTTATTTTTTTTAAACCGGAGTTCATAATTTATTTTCTGTTAGCATTTCGTCTAACACATGCCGAGGAGATAATAAATATTAAAACCAACTATACATCAGATGCTCGATGGGCTTCGAGTCATTTGAGCAATGACTTTTCAGTAACTGCTTGATAGCTTATAAGGGATATTTGGGATAGGTATGTCTTGTGGTACAGGTAATAGTATCCTCAAATGAGTATCCTATAAAAAGTAGCCTCGATAGGTATCCTCAAATAATACAATACCGGGCCATAGGTATCCTCAAATACTGAAATGAGTCGAAGAGTCGTTCGAGGAGTCACTCGATTGAGCAATTGCTTGATAGCTCATTTGCTCGATGGGATTCGAGTCGTTCAAGCAATATGAGGAGTCACTCGATCGTGTAATTTAAATAACGGATTCTGGGTAAATTTGTCCTATAGCACTACGTGCTACTCTTATTGGGGGAAAAAACGTCATGGGATCAAAAAAAGCGATTCTGAAAGAATTCGAAATAGTACAACTTGTCGGGTTTATTTGGGTAATTAAACGAGGATTCTGGGAAAATCCGAACCAGAAAAATACTCTTCTACAAAGGAACACATCCCCGGTACCCTCTCGGTACTATAGCACTACGTACTAAGCCAATAAAATGGGAAATCCGTATCAAATAAAGTCAATTTCGCTGATTTGGGGTGGATTTTGGTGATTCGGAGGGATTGTCGGGTTTTTTGTGGTAATTAGATTTACTCTTCTACAATCGAACATACCCCGTCTTATTGCAGAAAAATTGGGTAACATAGCAACCACGTGCTACCATAGAAACCAAGATGGCGGCCTCCAGTATACAAAATGGACGACGGAAACACGTATCACCTTAACAACAATCGCTGCGCATGCGCACTCACACCACGTATCACGATGGAGATTGCGTCACAACATGGCCGCTCACGCGGGTTACCATGACAACACAACATGGCGGCCCTGGGTCACGTGACATGACGTCACTTCCGAGGTCCCCCACCGAGGTTCCCCAAATAACCCCTCAAAAGCCCCTGACATACTACTTTTATTATTGCATATGCTTCATTAAATTGTCACCTCTCACAAATTCAGAGGTACATCTAGTACTTTAAAACGTAGTTTTTATACATTTACCGTCCTTTTTACCGGCAAAAAGTATGTCCCCCAAAGAGCCATGAGAGTACTTGCTCAATGAGCAATTGTTCGTGCCACTCTTTGACTCGTTTCAGAAAAAAATGGTTCATGTCTAAATAGATTTTGTAAGTGGGGTGTCGGGAAACGTGGATGATGATTCTATTGAATGATCTAAATAGCCATGAGAGTTAATTGCTCATCTTCACGGTAGAAAACGATCAATTCGACTCGACCAAGGTCCGAATCAGCAAGATACCGCACGCAATGCCACCCGAAGAACTGGAGTGGATTTAGAAACCAGTGAACCAAAATTCCTCAATTTGAAACAGCTAAATCAATATCCATAAATTTAGCTTGTCGTGTGTCACATGACATCAAAATGTCGTGTGTTTGAAAATGAAACTTTGAACGTGAATGAAAGAACAACAGGAATCATTTAGGAATGCAAATTTTATTGCATCTCCCTGCGCTTCAGTTTCAAGAACATTTTTTTGTCACCAAATTTTGAGTTCTTTCCGAGTTTATTGTGTGTCTGCATATTGAAAGTAATATGAGAATCGTTTCCAAGGTGAAGTCATGGACATCACTTTTCACTGTTTTTCACGTTCAATGTCGGTCCCTGATACAATTACGTGAAAGAGCGCTACTCCTTGAAGGTAATTTTCCTATCAAGACGCGTAAATTAAAAAAAATATCACCCTTTTTTGCGAACTAAATGGAGTACAGGTATTGTTATGGGAAAGATTCTTCACCTAATAAGTGCTAATTACCACAATGTTCCTCGGTAACAGGAAGATCGGACCATGGAAGAATCGCACCTGTATTTGGAAGAATCGGACCCTGGAAGAATCGAACCCTAAGTGGTTGGAAGAATCGGACCTTTTTTGAAATAATCAGACCTCGGGTAATATTTTAAAGGGTCGTCCAACTTAACTTTGGTAAATTTTTAAAAATTTTTCCCAATGCCTCAGAAACAGATAAGAGAAGTAAGGAAAGGCAAATTGTTACCACTAAATCTATAAGTTACTAGTAGATTAACATGATTTTGGAGGGCTGTTAAAACGCCATAATTTCAGGGACGTCATTCGACGAAGCCGGGCCACGGACGGATAATGGTATAAATAGCCATTAGCGGCCTGCGGCCCGGCTATTTTTAGATTCCATGGTCTAATGAATTACTCCCATTCGGATGAAGTCGCTTTGTGTTTCCGTACGGAAGTCGAACGCGCGATCGAAACAGAAATATCGAACCGACTTAATGATTATTTCTTCCAGCAATTCCCTCGTACGATTAACTGTAACAGGGAGTGGTAATAATAGTAATAACATAATTGTTGTCAGGCATCATGATTCATTAGTGGCCCTGCAGCAATGATGAACAGCCCTTGGGCTTATTAACGGCCCTCGACTTCGTCTTTAATAAACCCTAGGGCTGTTCATCATTGCTGTAGGGCTGCAAATGAACCATAATGCCCTCTAAAATCATGTTATTGTTATATTATATATCAAAATAATGAGTAAAGTGCATAGAAAAGGTACATATAATTTTTTTCAGGAAAAAAAGTGAATTTTATGATTTTGAAGAAGATTAATTTGCAAATGGCATAAGTAACAAACCGATAAAACCACAAAATAATCGGTAATTCGAAAGCCTTGTCCTCAATATAATGATAACATACTACAGACTCGGAGAAAGCGTTTTTTTGACACACACTCTGGTGGGTTTTGACGTTTGAATGTAATAACACCAACACAAATTTTTATGTTCCGGATGTGGCCATGTTTCAGTGATGTTTATTCCGGTCATGTGATTACGATGTGGTTCTTGCAGAAATACTCAATTTGGGCAATCGTAAGAATGCAAGGACGTGATCACGCCCTTTATTTGTTCGAGACAATGTATGAGCAGATTTGCAAACATGTGACAGCAAATACTTGAGCTGTTAATGTCAACTGCAAAATATGGTTCGAAATTCCCTCTCGTGTTTACAGGCCGTCTGAACATTTTTGTTGACAAAAAATCTGAATTATTGCGCACTAGAAAGACAACATGAACCACTTGTCAAAAAATAACCGAGTGTATAAAATCGGGACGATACACATAATAACAAAGTAAGCAGAATGCTTCAGAAATCACTTTTTCACGATGTATATTCCAAGTGACCTGGAACTATATTGAGCGTGTTGATTTCCCCCCGATGTTGTAAAGTTATTTACTTCCTAGTAACAATGGGATTGTGGTGGCTATCTTTGATGTCTGCAAAGGACCGATTGAAGATGGGTTGAAAATGATGCATTCGCGCTTTTAAATAAGGTGCGGCGGGTGCGCTTGGTCGATGCTGAGAATTCAGTTTTTTCTTGCAACCAACCATACTAACACAAGCGTCGATCAGTGTCTTTTGTCATCGTTTTACACTGACAAATGTGACAAATCTCCTTCACCGGAAACCATCCCCCAATTTGCATATCACAATAAACATAACCGCTGTGACTGAGTTTCAGCGTGGCCGTGTGGTCAAAACCGAAACGAATTATCGAATGCACGGTCAATATTAGCTGCAATTGGCTTTCAAACAAATGAAATACACAAAATATTCAAAATTTCTTCATTATTCATGCCGAGTTACTTTTTAACCAGACCACATGCATTCAGTTTCGTTTATCGGCATCAAACTGATATTGTTTGTGGTAATTAAATAGTACGAGAAGGCGAAGGAAGCCAAATATTTTCCATCATCTATTAATTAAAATTGATAATTTCTTTTATTTTACTGAAATTATGAATTGATAAGGTGGGTGTGTTGTGATTATTATGCCCCAGACCTGGAAGTTGGAAAATCAAAGGTGCATCTAGGGCCGTGCAGTGGAGACCCCTGTCCTCTTAATCTTAGTCTTACCCATTCATCATTACATGTACCAACATTCTCCCTTGTATCTCAACCACTGCTACTCCAATTTGAAGGATATTTGGTGTTGTGATCGAGCATCATGGGGAAACAATTCCTGTGTAGCTGCTGTAGCAATAAGCATGTGTTTCTTCCAACATTTTGTCAGAGTTGTGGTACTTTTTCACTCTTTTGAGTTAGAACATTTTGTTTATAACTAGTTGATTTGTTACAATTTGTTGCAAAGTGCCAGCTAATACCCTCAATTGTATTGCTACAGAATTTTCTAGTGAAGATTTTGTTCCTTTTACTTATCAAGCAACAACCCAATGAATATTCTGTATAAAGCCACCAATCTGATGTTTGACACTTTTATCGGAGCTGTTTTGAAGGCTTATGGAACTCAAAATGTTGATTATGGCAGGACTTTTCTATTCACCCATTAATCGATAAATTAATTGTTAGAGTTGGAAGTAAGAAGCATGAAAGGTCCAGAACTAAAAGTGTAAAAAGAATGTTTTGCAATGTAACATGATTTTGCAGATACACTTATTTGGAGGGTTACCTGTCTGATAGTGTTTGGAACATGTGTGGCCAGGATCTTCAAAAAGAAAAAAAGAGTTAACCTTTGAGACAAAAGGCATATGCCTTGAGTGCCGGAGGTAGCGTCATACAAGGAAGAGAGCCCCCCCCCCCCCCCCCCCCCCCCTCCGGGAATTTTTTTGTGTCAAATTGAGCTCACTTGTCACCGTTTGGGGATTGCTTTGTGTACTGCGTTCTTGAAAAAAATATGTGAGACCCTCTGGATGTGCCCTTCTGATCTCAATATGCCAATAAGCAACCTTGGGGAAAGTACATGCAATAATGGTTATGTAAGGTTGATTTGATGTGTTTTGAATAACAATGTACTTTTAAGTAATTAGATGGTTTATTGCAGTGACAGGTTACAGTTACCCTTATTTCTTCTCCAACAGATATCATGAGTGTATTGGTGTCCAAGAGTAAACAGAGCTATTATACTTATTGATAAACCAGACATATTTAACAATTTAATCGCTGTCAAATTGATGCATGGGATAAAAGGGTTTACAGTGCAAGGGGTTTGTAAATATATTTTTTCAACTACAATGTATGACTTTGCAGTGCATTCTACATAGGAGAATATCATAGTTTCTTTCCAAACCACCACAGTAACACATACATCTTTATATTGGGAGATACTCTTTTGTCCTTCCATACTTCTTCTGCTGGACTCCTTCAAGTTGACCTTTGTTGAACTCCCCAAATCAAAACATAAAGAAAAGAAAATGTCTGCCTTCAATCAGTGAGCACTCCACTTATAACATTTGGTCTCAATCTTTATTACTTTCATGAATTAGGAAAAGATTTCTTTGAGTATGTACTTCAATGTTTATAGAATACAGCTGTTATTTTATTTTGAGGTATTTTATTGTAAAAAATTTGTTCTCTTACTTATGCCACAGCAGACTTTCAGGTGGTGCTATATACACATGGCAGCAGTTCCATGGCAAATTTCAGTTTCCACATGTTCTATGTTTCATTCCAAGCATTTTGGTATATAATTTATTGGGGTTATTCATTTTGGGCCTTTTTTTAGACTTGAAAGAAAATTACATGAAATTTGACCAAAGTTAGGTTGGACGTCCCCTTAAGGTGCTATATACATGTAAGTAATGTTTGTTTGTTTGTTTGTTGGTGGTTAACGTCACACATTTATGCACCATGGCTAATCGTGACACAACATGGAGATGAAGTCAAGTTTAGTTAATCGTTGATCAACATGTTGCCCATTTTAGAGGACTTTCACCCCAAGCATTGGTGACTGGGTCCTATTTTACTAGTAAAGCGGAACTGGTTTACCACAGTAAACAAGTGCTGCTTACTTCCCGGGGTTCCCACGGGGAACATGTAAGTAATGGAATTTTGTTTATTTTGAAATTCTCACCTCAGATATTCCTTAAATTCAGATTAAATATACACAAATTATACATCAAAATGAAGGTTGGGATGTATACAGTTAAAACTAGAAGTCCTGTCATGAAATGCGCACAAATAGCACGTTGATATGCGCGTTAATGTGCGCGTTGTGGCCCAAGTAAAGCTATCAAATTCTGTACATATGGCCTGTGCACAAGCAATGTTTCAGCCAATGGACCTCCGGGTAACCCGGAGGTCCATAGGCAGAAACATTGCATGTGTTTGCTATGAGTAACCAGGAGAACCTGCCGTGCTTTGGATGCCATTCGATATGGCAAATGCGCGCGATTCCAATGCGCAATTAAGCCTACATAAGCGCACTATTCGTGACAGGACTTCTAGTTTTAACTGTAGAACACAAAACACATATGTAATCAACTCATAGAGTTGACAGCAGGCACCACGGCACTGGTTCCTGGACATTTGCTGCATGGTATACCAGTAAACCGGTAATTACCGGTATTGAGAATGATACCGGATGAGTACTGGTATATCGTAAGAAACGGTATTGGAACAAGTTATCTAAGTTGAAGTTAATATATTATTACGGAAAAACTGACAACTCCTGTGATAAAGTAGTTCAGCGATCCGAACGTAGTGGCTACCCCTCTATGTTCTGATTCTTACCATTCAATCCTATAGAAAAAGATCCCATCAAGTTTTTATGGGAACTTAAAACTCGAAATTAGGAATATACATCGAGCTTTCGCTCTTATTACCGACTGCAATCGATAGTACATGTACACGTATTTCCTTACATTTGTGCAGAGGTTATTGATCCAAACTATGTTTTATCCTTCAATTATGAATATTTTAATTCTCTCGTAGCGGCAAAGCACTTTTCAAAATTGGCCATGTTTTTGTATAAATATAAAACAGTAAAAACAATAACCAGGTAATGACGCCGAAACGAATAGACCTTTTCGATGCAGAATCGGAATCTCAATCTCATCCGAGTAAAGGAGATTATCCAACTCGATCGCATTCACACAGAGGAGGTTATCAACCCCCTATGTGCAAATGCGATCGAATTTCCGATTCCGCATCGATGAAAAGGTCTATTTGTTTCGGCTCCATTACCGGGTTATTATTTTTACTGTTTTATATGTATACAAAAACATGGCCGATTTTGAAACACTCGTTGCTGCTTCGAGAGTATTAAAATAATAATGATTGAAGGATAAAACATAGTTTGGATCAATAAACTCTGCACAAATGCAAGGAAATATGTGTACTATCGATTGCAGCCAGTAATAAGAGTGAAAACTCGATGTATATTCCTAATTTCGAGTTTTAAGTGCCCATTAAAACTTGATGGGAACTTTTTCTGCAGAATTGAATGGTAAGAATCTGAACATAGAGAGGTAGCCACAACGTTCGGATCGCTGAATTAGTGATAGTGTGCATGTCCATCAATCTTCATTCGACCAGTGAAAACACAGTTTGCAGCGCACTTGAGCTGCGTAAGTTACAAGTAAGTATACACGTACCAGCAATTTGAAAGTGAAACTGAAAGTTGAATATTTTGGGTGTGCGTCGAATTCAGGGAATGAATACTTTGACACATTTCTGTATGTATTCTCACATTTCCGCGTGTGGATAATAAAATTACTCACAAAATCATAATAGGGAGTGTTTGTTTTATTTATTCTATTCCTCTCAAAAACAGATAAAACCTCAAGCCATTTTGATCAACATTTCCATCAACACTCTCATTGTGAACTTTGAACTTATGAATATTAATAAGCTGTTCAATGGCAATTAAGGCGTGGGTTGGACGTCCCTGTCACTTTTGGTCCCAGTTTTAAAATGACAGCCAGCAATCTAAAACTTAACTATTTTTTTGTAACTTGAAATATTTTTTCAGATGTTATCCCAGAAATTAATAATGAATTCAAATAAAAGTATTTATATCTTAACCCTTTAAGAACTGTGCTAACCACGCATCACATCAGGTGGAGTTTTGGGGTATGAACATACACGGTACAGAAACAAAGGGAAAGGGAAGCCTGCGCTATAATAATCCATTCAGACATTAATAATTGCCGCTCACATGGACATTAATTACTAACACAAACACACCACTGACCATACATGTATCTATCAACACTTAAAATACAATTCGTCATAAGAAAAACCAAACAATGGAGAGGAAAACGGTCTCCCTATATTCCGAATCTGACTTCAAATACCAAATCTGGCCTCAAATAAATTAATTATATGTTTTTCCTAATGGATTTGTCGGTTTTGAGTGGGCCTAGTGGGTATATAATTATTCTAAAATAAAACTGTCACAGTAAATGTCCGTGAATTTCATGTAACGGTAGTAGTTATTGGTGAAACGGCACAAGTTCAGTTTTCGAACATCACCTAATTTTCTCACGAACAGGATGTGGAACAGGAACGGGTACCTAATCTCAGGAATGCAAGAACAGAGAGAAAGCACATTAATCCATGCAAGTGAATAAACTTTATTCCAATAATTGCCCACTATAACAACACACTAATCATACAGTTAAAATTAGAAGTCCTGTCGTGCAATGTGCACAAATAGCACGTTGATATGCGCGTTAATCTATGCGTTATAACCATAGTAAGGCTATCAAATTCTTACATATGGCCTGTGCACAAGCAATGTTTCAGCCAATGGACCTCCGGGTAACCCGGAGGTCCATTGGCAGAAACATTGCCTGTGTTTGCTTTGAGTAACCAGGAGAACTTGCCGTGCTTTGGATGCTATTCGATGTGGCAACTGCGCGCAATTCCTACGCGCAATTAAGACTAGATAAGTGCACAGTTTGTGACAGGACTTCTAGTTTTAACTGTACCTTTTAACCCCTGTTCCTCTCGTCTATATAATTTATAAAATGTGTCTTTTTATCGCCTTTATTAATTTTCATTGAATTCATAGGAACAGTTACTGCCGGAGGGGATAAATTTCAGCAGCCAAATATTTCTGCTCGACAGGTTTTATTTATTTATTAAACATTCACCAGTTTAGCACCAATTACAACCTGTTGTTTAATGTTGTTTCACTAAACTATTAATACAAGATGTAGTTTATTGTTACATGATTCCATATCAGGTTATTTTTGAAAGATAATAAATCAAACAATTTGCTTTAACGTGTAATTTTCTTATAAAATCCAACATGAAGTGGCTGGAGTTGATGCTGTCACTGCACACCGTACTATCGGATGGGGATGTAAAAAGGCTGGCTTCTGTACAGGGAGAGACACACCCTGTGCAGGCTAAAGATCTCTCTGTGGTAGCCTACTAGTAGAGCAGAGCAGCAGATATTCATCCCACAAGCCTAGCTGACAAAAAACAAAACAGTGAAATATCGCTGACGGGGGTCGCAAGGGGCACACAGTACCATTTCGTTCTCCACAGACATACTTCCATAAAAAACATGCTCTACTAGGCGGGGGGAAATGACTGACTGACTGACTAACCAGCATTTTTTTTTCGGAACGGTGGAGGGAGGGTATTTGGAATTCTAGGACAACCAGATAAGCGTACCATAAAATTAGGTGATGCTCGAAAACTGAACATGTGCCATTTCACCAATAATTACTGTTACATGAAATTCTAGGACATTTACTGTGACAGTTTTATTTTAAAATAATTATATACCCACTAGGCCCACTCAAAACTGACAATTCCATTAGGAAAAACATATAATTAATTTATTTGAGGTCAGATTCAGTATATAAGGAAGCCCGAGGAAAATGCAGGGTGCGATATGCTCAAACTCCATAAAACAGCTGTATTAATTAATATTCAAGAACAAAGGGAAAATAAACACCACAGTCAACTACAGTGGCGAATTGTGGGATATTCTTTTCGAACAGAAAGTCAAGGCACTTTATTGTTTTCCCTCATGTCTGAGCTGTCTCTGTGATGTGATTTTAAATCAAAATAAAATAACCCTGTGCACGTTTGTAAAAAAGTGCTTTCTTAAAGATATTGGGTTCAGCTGAACATAAGGTACCGAGTACAGCAAATTTTATTCAACTGTTTACGAACTCAGTTCCCCAGAACATCGCCCAAGTTTTTCACCCTCTGAACTGGTCTACGATATACCGGTATATCGCAGTATTTTTTTCAATACCGATACTTGTATTGAAATTTAAATACCGTGCAGCCCTACTATCGTTTCGTACCAGAACTGATAATAAAATAATATTTCGCGAGAACAACTCTTGACTGAATGTGCTTCAGATATTCAATAACAAAGCTAGGCATTCAAAACACTTTCGAGTACAACGATAGGACTGCATTTTGGAAAAGGACAACACTGTCTGCATTTTTTATTGAAGATGGTTTCCATGCTCGACAGATATGCGCAAATCACTTGATACCACAAATTTTCATCGAAAAATAAAATTGTAATTCTACGAAATTTCAACAGGTATCATGATACCTTGCATTGAATATGGCAACTGTGCAATCTCTATCTAATAATAGTATACTGTATTAAGACGATCTTTGTCATTATTTGATTTTAGACGGCGTTGTATATAAATGCTTTTTTCCATCTGATGACAGCAACCGGAAACCGAAAGTAAATTCGTATGTAAACAAAACTGAAGGTTTTGGAATTTACCCACATGCAGCTCTGTCGCTGTGTTTTGAAGAATTTTGATACCATAGCTTTGTTCTTGGATATGTCAAGCACATTTGGCCACAAGTTGTCCTCGTGAAATATTATTAAATTATCAGTTCTGGTACGAATATGGTAGCAGACTTCCAGGAACCAGTGGTGCCTACCGTTGACACTATGAGTTGATTACACATGTGTTTTGTGTTCTATACATCTCAATCTTCATTTTGCTGTACTTTTTGTGTATATTTAATTTGAATTGAAGGAATATCAGAGGTGAGAATTTTGAAAATAAACAAAATTCCAGTACTTATATAGCACCTTAAGTGGCATGAACTGAAGGAATGAATTTAAATCTGGAAAAATAGGACCCTAAGTATTAACTTGTACATCAACTATGTTGAACTATCTTTATGCATACACCTGTATCACAAGTTTCCATGAACATTATGTAATTATCATTTACCTGTATGTATTATATTATAATTCATGAATAAATATTGTTTAAACTAATAAATAATAATAGACATGTTATACAGAAATAAGTGACATAATAATGATAAATATATGAAATCAAACAGGAGCATAAATTTTACTGCATTCAATCACACAACTACTCCACTCTTCTGAACTTTTTTATGCACAAAGGAATAACCGTTGCTACTAACCAACTTGCGTTTTCCACAATTTGAACCATCAGTTACAATTTCATAAGTTGCCTCAGCCTCTAGTGTTGCAACATCATCCTGTGTAACTGTCTCATCTTGCTTGATCAAAGAGCTGTGAACCACAAAATAAATATGAGATTATCAAAACACGGAACATCAAGGAAGCTAATTTAAAGGCACCGTCATTACGACGATAAACTGACACTTTCTACACATTAGATAAGATTGGGGTTCATAAACCATTTCTTCAGAACAACGAAAATCCATATAATTTTTCCAATTTGTAGTACACGATACTGTCAATTACCAGAAAATACTATATTGACCGCCTCGCCCGAACTTACCCAAGATATCCCGTACCGTAACAATAAAAATGCCAGTGAATTAATTATAAAAATCCCAACTTAACTTGTCATCTCAGCCGAAATTAGGATAAAGAGCAAGGCATGCTGACTCTGTGAGTTGATAGAATATATTTTTCGTGTTCTATTGATTATCCATCACAACCTTCATTTTGGTGTATAATTTGTGTATATTTAATTTGAATGTATGGAATATCAGAGATGGGATTTCAAAGCAAACAAATTTACTTACTTATATTATATAGCACCTTAAATGTGGTTTGGCAAAATACATGTACTGACCAGAAAAAAAAAATCAAAGTCATGTATATTGTATATCAATACTAATGATAAATTAAAGCTGAGTTACAAAGAATTCATCCTTTTAAAGTCTATTTACAGTTAAAACTAGAAGTCCTGTCACGAATGGTGTGCTTATCTAGGTTTATTTGCGCATATGAACTGCGCGCAATTGCCATATCGAATGGCATCCAAAGCACGGCAGGTTCTCCTGGTTACTTATAGCAAACACGGGCAATGTTTTTGCCAATGGACCTCCGGGTTACCCGGAGGTCCATTGGCTGAAACATCGCTTGTGCACAGGCCATATTTACAGAATTTGATAGCCTTACTATGGTCATATCACGTAGATTAACGCGCATATCGACGTGCTATTTGTGCGCATTTCAGGGCAGGACTTTTAGTTTTAACTGTATGAGATAAAAAAAACTATATATTGCCAGATGACTAGCGTAAAAAATTCCAGCTTGGTATTTTGTTGTATTTCTCTCTCAGCTACAGTTAAAACTAGAAGTCCTGTCATGAACTGTGTGCTTATCTAGGCTTAATTGCACGTTGGAATTGTGCGCAATTGCCATATCGAATAGCATCCAAAGCATGGCAGGTTCTCCTAGTTACTCACAGCAAACACAGGCAATGTTTCTGCCAATGGACCTCCGGGTAACCCAGAGGTCCATTGGCAGAAACATTGCTTGTGAACAGGCCATATGTACAGAATTTGATATCCTTACTATGGTCATAACGCATAGATTAACACGCAGATCGACGTGCTGTGTGTCTGCATTTCATGACAGAACTTCTAGTTTTAACTGTAGGTGTGTGATCAGCAGGTGATAATTATTTATAGACTCCCCCATCCTCTATCCCGTCTTCTGACCGAAAAATTTCAAAAGAAATCATCAGGATTTGAAGTTGTTTTTTTTGTATGATTTTCCTTTAATGTCTATTTATGCCATAAAAATGATACACACCTAATGACTAGTGAAATTTTTCTGAAAATACTTCAGCTTGGTATCTCACAAAGGCAGACAAAGATAGTGAAAACTTGTAAAACAGTTGGCTACAAACAACAGCAAACAGTGTAATACTATACCCGGTAGTGTACTGGTCTCCACAAGTTGAAGTGCTACTGTTAAACAGAGCACATTATAAGTGTGAGCATTGGATGTACTGGGCCTCATGTTCTATAAATAGCATGAAAATAAGGTATAATGGGCACCACAAGTGCTTCTGTTATACACAGCATTTTTTAGCTTCCCAACGAAGTTGTGTGAGCTTATGTCATGACCCAAGGTGCATCGGCATCAACACTTGTGTTAAAGTTATTGTCAAAGTCCACTTTGACTTTCCACCCCATTACTATGCACCAAGTACTGTTTCTATGGCTTACAATTACCCACAGACCCTTACCAGTGATATTTTATCGATTTTTAGTGTTTTTGCAATTTAGACTATTTTGTCGTGTGGACTTACAGTACGTGGATAGTGGATTGTAACTAAATCACCTGCGGAGTGGAGTTATCACCCAAGCTATAACTTTCAAATTTTGTTCATATCGACAAAAAACACAAGCAATGTTTCAGCCAATGGATCTCCGGGTTTAACCCGGAAGTCCATTGGCTGAAACTTTGCTTGTGCTTTTTTGGCTTTGCAACAAATTTGCCATTATTGTTTGGGTGGACTCTCCACTCCGCAGGTGATTTAGTGATAATACACTCTCCCAGTACTGTACATGTAGATAATTTATGACCTGTTTTGCTGTACATAAGTGGAGGCTACCACCAGTATGTTGTGACTTTTATATTTCATTTATGTGTTAAATGCGTCTATATATAAGACAACATTAACCCTTGGCCAGACATTTTTTGGAGATTTTGGGAGTTTTTTAATGCAATATTACATTTTTATGTCACTGTGAACTTAGAAAATTTCTGACCTGTTTTGCTACACATGTACATGACCGGACATTTTTTGCAGATTTGTAATAATCCTAGGTTTATTGCATGCCATGCATTGTTGAGCTAATGGGGATGGACACACCTCTCTTGTTTTAGCATGAGTTTTGGATGTACCAGACCTAGCATTCTATGAATAACATGAAAATAAGAAGTACTGGGCACGGCAATTGCTACTGTTATACGCAGCACTTTATAAGTGTTAGTTTTGGGTGTACTGATGGGCCTCACATTCCATGAATAGCATGAAAATAATTTTTTAATAAATAGAGGCAGTTTAGCCTCAGCTTTCACCACTAAAAAATAAAAAACCCTCTAAATTTCTTTTGAGATTTACCAGTCCCAAATCTGAATAAAAGATGAAAGGAGGAGTTCATTATTAATTAGCAGCTATCGAATATCAATCACACAACAAGCTGAGAGAGATAAAACGAGGAAATACCAAGCTGAAGCTGAATTTTTTTTTTTCACTAGTCATCTGGCAATATATCTTTTTTCATTGAATAAATATAGTACAGCATCAATGGACTGGGTACTTTCCATGGGCGTGCAATATTTCCATGGATGCAATAATATTAGATTCCAAACACTAATTATATGAATGATCATCAAAATTTTAATTAATGAAGCATCGGGTACAACCAGGTGCTTCATTAATTAAAATTTTCCTGATGATTTTTATTACCTGGTAAACGCATGTGTGGACATTACTGCCCACACATGGATTACAGCTGTCCTGCACATGTAGACTTTAAACAAATGAATTCTTCATAATTCCACTTTAATTCATCATTAATAATGATATACCATAATATAGCCTTAATTTCTCCTTTTTTCCTTCAGCTCGGTTCAGCCCGATCTGCCTCAGTATTTTGCCAGACCCCTCCTCAAATGTGAGTGCAGACTTCCAACACATAAATGGACAATAATATCAATAAGCTGTGAATTTAAAAAAAATAATTTGAACCATTAGACAACACCACACAATTTTCAGTATGCAAAAGACCCATATGTTTCATATATCATGGGTATGAACACTTTCATATCGATTATATAAATTAACCTGAAGACGAGAATTTATGAGCTTTTTTACAAAATGCAGGTATCATTTTTTCACCCCAATCTACTTATTCAGTAACTGACTGAAATTTCGTGGACAACATAATACAGTGGAACCCTGTTAATTGAATAGCCACTTTACCAATGAAAATTATTCAATTAACAGGAGTATACAATTAACAGGGAGTGTGTCACTTTCCTGTAGTCTAGATATAAACTTAGCATTTATTCTATTATATCTTGTTTGACAGAGCTCCAAGAGCTCTGTCAAACAAGATATAATAGATTAAATGACTGTATTGGATGTACTGAGGCCAAATAGGTCTATAAACAAAGGAAAACCGGGGTGAGTCCGGGTAATTTCTTGATGGGTTGCAAGATTTTTTTATTCAATTAACAGGTGTTTACTCTATAACCTATATTCAATTAACAGGTCAAATTTGTACTGGAGGTATGGTAAATGGTTTTGTGTTGGAAAATTATATTCAATTAACAGGGTTATTTAGTTAAGAGATATCCAATTAAGTGGGCTCCTGGCCTCCACTGTAATGCAATGTGTACTGTGTCCATATTTGTAGAAATCAGCTCTTTCAGAAGAATAAGGTGAAGTTTGTGTACGCCTGTTTCTGTTTGTAGTGTACGCATCCATGCAATGTATATGTATTTTGGATTGCTGTTGTTGATACATGCTGTGGTTTTTTTATTATTGGAAGCAAAACTGCATTTTTTTAATGCCTGTAGTCCAAAGTTTTTTAGTCCCTCATGGTGAATGGACTTATGGATTGCTCTCCGTCCACCAGGCAGTCTGTCTGTCCATCTGTCCTGTTACCACCTGCATCTCAGAGGCACTGTTGTTTCAAATTTTTAGCATTGATGAGACATTACATGTATGTACAATTGATGCACATAATTTTAAAAAAAAAAAATTCAAGATGACCGACTGGTGGCCATTTTTTGTTGGAAATTTTGTGTAATTAGTTTTCTGCCTAGAACTTCTAAATGACATTTGCGATTTCAATAATTTTTGGTATGGAGGTGCAGCAGCATTCGATAAATAAGATATACAGGTTTTTTTCTCGCACATTAACTACGCAAATTATAGAAAGTGAAGCTTTTTTCAGCCATATTTGTATGTATTATGTTGGTATGTTCTGTTACCACCTGTATCTGAGAGATGCTTTGACACTTTTTGTTTCAAATTTTACGCAATGATCAGACATTATGTAAAATTGATGCGCGTCAGTTTTTTGGGGAAAAAAAATTCAAGATATATGGCTGGCCGGGATGGCTAGCTGGTGATCATTTTTTGTTGGATATTGTGTAATTAGTTTTCTGCCTAGAACTTCTAAATGATAATCCCGATTTCAATAATGTTTGGTATGGAGGTGTATCAGCATAAGATAAATAACACAGCATACAGGATTTTCAGTCATACATGTATTTATACATATTATGTTTGTGTGTTCTGGTACCACTTTACCTTCGAGACACTTCAAAGATGTTTCTAATTTTTACCAGTGATCAGACATTATACAAAATCGATGCATGTAATTTTTTTTAGATTTTGGTTAAAAAACTCCAAGCGATATTCTAATATTTGGTTACACTGCTTACATGGGGGACTATTGCCTGATTGCGTGTGATTGGCATTGCACTTGTTCACCTAAAAATGCCCCATTCTCGCTAAAATAAGCACACGTATTCATTTCAATCTACAGTAAGTCACTATCATAAGCCACTTTTTCACAGGCCGACAGTGGACATGAATGAGTGGAAAAAGTGAAGCAATGTGTCCTTGCTAACATCCATGGTAGTAACAATTTGATGCTCCATGTTCCCTTTCAGTGGTGATCTGTAGCTTTAATACTTTGAATGGCATTTTTCGAGCAGTTATGGTGAAGTGGATTAAAGGCAACACAGTCAGAGTAAATACAAGATATAAAACATACAAAATGAAGTTAAATGCTCGTGTTTAGTTTCGAAACTGCACATGTACAGTTGAAACTAGAAGTCCTGTCACGAACTGTGCGCTTATCTAGGCTTAATTGCACGTAATAGAATCCAAAGCATGGCAGGTTCTCCTGGTTACTCATAGCAAACACAGGCAATGTTTCTGCCAATGGACCTCCGGGTTACCCGGAGGTCCATTGGCTGAAACATTGCTTGTGCACAGGCCATATGTAAGAATTTGATTGCCTTACTATGGTCATAATGTGTAGATTAACGTGCAGATCAAAGTGCTCTTTGTGTGCATTTCTAGTTTTAACTGTAGGCCTCTTGTTTTTTAAAACACACTTTCTTTACTCTATTCGCAGAGTTAATTCAACTCGATTCTTCATGTAATGTTGAATCATGTACTCCGTGATTTTCATCACAGATCATTTGGGAAAATAATGCAGAATGTGACTCTAGAAAATACTAATTAAGGAGGAAAAGGTGGTCTAATCAAGTTGTTTAAAGAAATCACACTGCAAATTCAATGGTTGCCAACTGACAATTTTATGGATGGGAAGTGAAAAGAATGAGGGCGACCTTAGAAAACCCGAAAGATCAGAATATTGAAAAACTGTTTTGAGAGAACATGTTAAAGATAGGCTGTGGTTACAAATGAAATATGGAGTTTTGACAGAATGAGCCAGCTGAACTGAGTTCCTGTTCAAAAACATCTTTTTGACAGCTGAATAGAGAATTCATTTTTCCTATGTTCTCAGCTTTAAATAACCCATGGGGAGCAAAAAAAAAAATGAGTGGTGGATATGACCTTTGGGTCTGAGGTACATGTGTGCATACATACATATTTCCGCCTCTACATGTAGATCCTTCCGTGATGTTTGCTCCCTCCACCCTGCTTATTAGCTTAACTTGACAAAGTTAAGATAAGCTTTTGCCATCAGGCGTGTGGAAGTATGTGAGTTTGTTAGTCTGTGAGTCTGTTCACATTTTCTTTGACACAGGCTACGCCCTGTAGTTCTTGTCCAATCATCACAAAATTTCATATGTAGGTTCGAGGTCATGCCTAGATGAGAACATCCCCGTTTGGTCGCAGTTGGTCAACAGTGACAGCTGTGAGAGCCTGAAACCCAAAAACCTTTAGCACAGTGGGCAGGTCGTATTTATGAAAGGATTTCATTGTAACTTGGTAGGATGACTCTGTATAATGTCGTGATGAGAGCATCCCCCTTTTGCTCATGATCGGTCAACCGTGATGGCTGCAAGAGATCAAAACCTGAAAACCTTTAGCACAGTCTACAGGTCGTCCTATTTATGAAGGGAATTCATTGTTACTTGGTAGGATGACTTCATATAATGTCTAGATAAGAACGTCCCCTTTTGGTTGTGATCAGTCACCTGTAATGGCTGTGACAGCCCAAAACCGAAAAACCTTTAGCACAGTCTACAGGTTTGTATTTATGAAGGGATTCCATTGTAACTTGGTAGGATGACTCTGCATAATGTCTAGATGAGAACATCCCCTTTTGCTCACGAACGGTCAACTGTGCGGCTACGAGAGCCTGAAACCCAAAAACCTTTAGCACAGTCTAGAGGTCATATTTATGAAGGAATTTTATTGTAACTTGGTAGGATATATATAATGTCTAGATGGGAGCATCCCCTTTTTGTTGGGATTGGTCAATCCTGATGGCTACATGGGCCCAAAGCCCAAAAACCTTTAGCACAGTCTACAGGTTGTGTTCATGAAGGGATTTTATTGTAACTTGGTAGGTTGACTCTGTATAATGTCTTGATGAGTACTACCTATTTTGGCTGTGATCGGCCCACTAAGACGGCTGCACAGACATGTGACATAGATTTGTTTAGCCCAGTCTACAGTTCATATTTGTGAAGCAATTTCATTGTAACTTGGAAGGATAACTTGGTATGCTGTCTAGATGAGACTTGTCATATTTTTGTCATGATCGTGTCAGCCGTTACCGCCACCTGGTCACTTGACCTACATGTAGATTCCTTTAGCACTGTTTACAGGTTGTTTTTATGAAGGGTCTTCATTGTAACTTGGTGGGATAACTTGGTATGATATCTAGATGAGATTCTCCAATTTTGATCATGATCCGTCATCCATGACTGCCGAACCATCACGTTGCCTAGATTCCTTTACCAAAGTCTACGAGTTATATTTATGAATTAAGAAGGGATTTCATTATAACCTGGTAGATGACTTGTTTTGGAATGATTTTACTGTAACTTGGTAACTTTGGTTGTCGTATGTTAACTGTTAGGGACACATCAACCCAGGTCTTAATTCTTTAGTACAGTCTACACTCAAATTATTCTTATTGAAAACATAGAATACAGGAACAGAAATTAACATATTCTCAATTATCACAATAATTGTCTTATTTCATAATTGTTTCATAAACATTGAACATTATCCTTTTCCTCAAACACTACACACAGACAGGTTTAAAAGCTACAGTGTCATTGACATTTTCATTTTTAGCTCAACTTTGACATTGTCAAATCTGAGGTTATGCCATGGCCTGTCGTCCACCTGTCTGTCCATCTGCCAACAATTCAATATGGCTCGGCTAGAGGCCATATTTGTGAACCGATCTTTTCTTGGGTACCTTTGTTATCACCATGGGATGCGAACGAGTGTTTTTGGGTGCGGTCCAAAATTCAAGATGGCCACCAGCAGCCATTTTGTACCTAAGTTAGTGCAATCAGTTTTTTGTACAGAACTTCTTTTTGAAAGTTCTGATTTGAATAAATTTTTGTTGGAATGTTTAGTAACATGGAATACATCACATATAATACAGGTTTTTCTCTCGTGCAGAAATTCGGCAAATTAGATGAACTTTGATTTATTCAGTGCTACTTACACACAGTAAATACACATGTCAATATGGCTCAGGCTAGGGGCTGTATTTATGAACCGATCTTCACGAAACTTCTTGGATACCTTTGGTATCACTTTGGGACTAGAACGAGTGTTTCTGGGTGCGGTCCAAAATTAAAGGTGGCTGCCAGCGGCCATTTTGTACCTAAATTAGGTACAATCAGTTTTTTGTACACAACTTCTATACGGCTCGCCAGCTAGAGGCCGTATTTATGAACCGATCTTTACAAAACTTCTTGGGTACTTTTGTTATCACGGTGAGACAAGAACAAGTGTTTTTGGTTGCAGTCCGAAATTTAAGATGGCCACTGGCAGCCATTTTGTACCAAAATTAGTGCAATCAGTTTTATGTGCAGAACTTCTGTATGAAAGTTCTGATTTGAATAAATTTTGTATGAATGTTTAGTAACATGGAATACATTACATATATACGTTTTTTTTTCTCATGCTGAAATTTTGCAAATTAGATGAAGTTTGATTTATTCAGGGCTACTTACAGTTAAAACTAGAAGTCCTGTCACAAATTGCATGTAGGAATTGCGCACAATTGCCATATCGAATGGCATCCAAAGCACTTCAGGTTCTCCTGGTTACTCATAGCAAACACAGGCTATGTTTCTGCCAGTGGACCTCCGGGTTACCCGGTTACCCACAGGTCCATTGGCTGAAACATTGCTTGTGCACAGGCCATATGTGCAGAATTTGATAGTCTTACTATGGTTATAACGCGTAGATTAACATGCAGATTGACGAGCTATTTGTGCGCATCTCATGACAGGACTTCTAGTTTTAACTGTATTTCTGACTACTTCATTCTTCTGCAGTAAAGATCCCCTTACAGTTAAAACTAGAAGTCCTGTCACGAACTGTGCACTTATCTAGGCTTAATTGTGAGTAGGAATTGCGCTCAATTGCCATATCGAATGGCATCCAAAGCACATCATGTTCTCCTGGTTACTCATAGCAAACACAGGCTATGTTTCTGCCAGTGGATCTCCGGGTTACCCGGAGGTCCATTGGCTGAAACATTGCTTGTGCACAGGCCATATGTACAGAATTTGATAACCTTACTATGGTCATAATGCGTAAATTAACGCGCATATTGACTTGCTATTTGTGCGCATTGCATGACAGGACTTCTACATGTGTAGTTTTAACTGTATACACAATAAGTGCACATGTAAATACGGCTTGGGCTAGAGGCTGTATTTATGAACCGATCTTCACAGAACTTTTTGGCTACCTTTGTTATCACCGTGGGACGAGAACAAGTGTTTTGGAGTCCGGTCCAAAATTCAAGATGGCTGCCAGTAGCCATTTTGTACCAAAATTAGGTACAATCAGTTTTTTGCACAGAACTTCTATATGAAGGTTCTGATTTGAATAAATCTTTGAATGAATGTTTAGTAGTAAGATGGAATACATCACATATAATACAGGTTTTTTTCTCGTGCAGAAATTATGCAAATTAGATGAACTTTGATTTATTCAGTGCAACTTATACACAGTAAGTCCACATGTCAGTACGGCTTGGGCTAGAGGCTGTATTTATGAACCGATCTTCACAAAACTTCTTGGGTACCTTGGTTATCACCTTGGGACAGGAACAAGTGTTTTGGGGTGTGGTCCAAAATTCAAGATGGCTGCCAACGGCCATTTTATACTGAAATTAGGTGCAATCAGTTTTGTACAGAACTTAGAGGACTACATTTGTTATCATCATGGGATGGTAATGTATGCTTTGGGGCTGAGCCAAAAATTCAAAAACCTGTTGGCAGTCATATTTACGGGAATTCTGTGTATTACATTTTTTGTACAGAACCTGTCAAGAAGATTTTTTATGTCAGTAATGTTTGCTATAAATTTATTGGATGTCTTTGTTATCACTGTGCTATGAGAACAAATATTTTTGGGTTCAGTCAGACCCACTCTGGGACTCAATAAGGGAGATAATTAAAAATCTTTTCCAAAAACACCAGACAAAATAATGTTTCTTGAATTCAGCATCCCTAGGATGTGTATATTCAGATGTGTTGAACACAATTTCCTGTGTTAATATTTGTTGTTTGGGGAGGGTACATATTATAAGCACAACCCGATTTTCTATTTACATTGAGAAAAATAAAACCTCCTTACCTGTGGGAACCCTCTGAGCTAAAGATAAAAATTTCAAATACCTATATTTTAAGAAGGACTGGACAAATATTTATTAATTAGTATGAATCAACCTTAGAAGGGTTTGAATCAAACAGGCCAAGACAATTGCTAACATTTGGCTTATGATGCGCCACACATGGATCGCCACTGTAACATTAACCCTATGAAGATTTCTTTTCTAGTTTAGCATCTGTCACCCACCTTTACAATACTTTACCTATACATTTGTTACAGGCTGCGGTCAGTACTTAACAACCTAGATGTGTGTCATTGCTGTGTCACATACTATACATGTACATGTACATGTCTTACACAAGTTGAGCTACAATGTCATTGACACTTTCATTATATCAATAATATTATACTATGTCCCCCACATATCAGATGTCCAAAGTATATAAAGAATCATGGGGAATTTTGGGGCCCAGATGTCCGGGACCTGGAGGGAGTGGGGGGGGGGGTCATATTTTTTATGGGGGACAGGAAGGCATGGCTGGGGTGGGCATTTATTTTTCGAAAGATTCCTGTTTAAACTTTTCTCGAACAGCGACTTTGGGATCTTATTTCAGTCTGTACTGCACTGCATTCGTGTACATGTATTTTGTTGATCATCTAAAAAATTGGGTACCATGTCCCGCTAGAAAGAGGTGAAAACTTCAGTTGCTGTTTACAATTCAGTTTCAGTCAACATTCGGCTGTTTGGGGAAATTGAATTTCAGATTGATACCTCTTTACTGGATTAAATGAATTAAAGAGAACTTGTTCGAATGGCAGAAGACAAAAGTGTGTTTCAACTATTTATTCATGAAAATGTTTGAAAGGACATACATGTATACTAAAGTATACTGAGTCAAAAAAGAAACTTTAATAGAAACAAATGTGAAAAAATAGCATAAAGGATGACATATAATAGTTCTAATGTTGCATGTTTGTGGACAAGAAGTCGTGCAAAAAGTTTGATAACATGTTGTTGTCCACCCAACCGTACAAATTTTGTTACGGATTTGAAAATAGCATGTGCTACCTGAGAATGTCAAATTGAATGAGTGACTGATGATTTTCTTTGTGTTACATGTATGTTGTGCTAGAGATCCTGGGTTATTGAGAAAACACGCTAGTTTCTGTCTTCCGATATTTTAAAAAATGCCAAGGTTAACCGAAAATCAGAGGTTGTGTGCCGTTGGTATTCATGAGGCTGCGATACCTCCAGATGAGCTCGCTGCTGAGTTCGGAGTCACTGTGGCCCCTATTTACCATCTCATTGGAAGGTCTAGAACCGCTGGATCTACTGCCGACCGACTGCGTTCAGGTTGACCAAGAGTTATGACCCCTGCACAAGACTGACACATCAGGATGTCTCACTTGCAGGATCACTTCCTTCTGTTGACGAGGACAGCAGCAATTACTCCTGGTAGAACTACCAATAGAATCAGTGCACAAACTGTCCGCAACAGGCTCGCTGAACATGGCATCTGCAGTAGGCATCCATAGCATGGACCAATCCTTACCCAACATCATACCGTCAGAATAGAATGGGCATGTCTGCGTATTCACTGGACTCAGCAGTGTTGGAGCACAGTTCTTTTTAGTGATGAATCATGATTTTGTCTACGGCACGCTGATGGTAGGGCAACAGTGTATTGCCAACGAGGAGAACGGTATTCTGATGCTTGCTTGCAGTAATGCGACCGTTTTGGTGGGGGTAGGGTAATGGTTTGGGCAGGAATTTCCTTGCACCATCGAATGCTGTTCTTCATCGATGGTAGTCTGAATGGACAGCAATATAGGGACGAAATTCTTAATGCTGTTGTTGTCCTCTTGTTCAACACTAATGTCGGATTGCAGTTATTCCAGCAAGACGATGCCCGATGTCACGTTGCGCGTATCTGTCATGACTTTCTTGAGGAGAAGAGCATTGAACTTCTTCCCTGGCCCCCACTTTCACCAGATTTGTCGCCAATCAAGCATCTTTGGGATCAATTGGACCTTCGGGTACGACTTCATGATCTTCAGATGTTATAGGCGATTTACACAATGTTCTAAGGCAGGAGTGGAACGCAATACCACAAGGTGACATCCAGAGACTTATCAGGTCCATGCGACGTCGATGTCTTGTCATCCAAGAGGCAAACCAGTGGACATACACACTACTGACTGTACGTGTGAACTTTTCATTTCAACCCATGTCTGAATTGTGACTTCCTGCCATGACGCTGGCAACAGTAAGAACATGAAATTATGCAAATTCATGCAGCAAGACTTGAAATATGAATGTGCAATAATTTGTTTGGGATTAAAGTCAATAATACTAAAAACATTGCTCCTCAAAGTTTATTATACTTTCTTTTTTGACTCTGTATATTATTTTTCTGTGAAGGTACTGTAGAAAGTCTTTCGTACTTTCCCTACGATCAAATAACTTGTGGCTTTGAGAAATCCTACATGTTTTCAGTTTATCTTCCAGGTGGTTTTGTACCATTTGCATTTCAACCCATTGCTTTAAATTCAAAATGAATATTCTCTTGCACTAAAGTTGATCTGCATGTAATTTTGAATACGGTTATCTTGTAACCTGCAGGAATTCTTTTGTGTGTTTATGGGGGCTGAATATGGAACCCCTTTCCAAATGGAATTTTGACATGATTTTTTCCAATTCAAACCCAAAATTTCCCAATCTCAGTCCTCATTCAAATAAAAACAGAATCCTTCTTTAACCCTTGAAATCATAATTTTGTCTTTCATTACCTTTTACTACAAAAAACAGGTGATTTGTTTGTCACATACCAAGAACATTGTCAGGTTTATTCAGGTAAAAGGGCAGCCAAGACTTGCCGAGACACAATTACAAAGCTGCAGAATGTCAGCTGTTGAAGGGTAGCAAAATGCATAAATATTTTCATTATTTAATAGTGTAAGAACAATTTATTTAATAGGTTCATTATTTCATGCAACTGTTTGTTATAAAACTTACTACATGTGCTATACATGTACATGCAGTAGCGTCTGTATTAATGTTCTCAGTTCAATATGAAGGTAACATTTCTTATTCTTTCTGTGTTTCTTCTGCAAAATAAATTCCCAATTGGAGCCTTTGTGATGCAAATTTTCCCAATTGCATAGGACGCTCAACCTTTCTCAAAGTGGGCAGAAGAATCCCTGCTTCAGTACAAACTTGCCATGTTAATTGCTTGTAGGTTTTTGAATAAACTCATGTTTAATTGAATAGAAACTCTTGTAATCTGTCAAAGAAACTCTCCAACATTCACTGAAGTCTCCATGTTTGTAGACATTTTTGGCCTCAGTACATCCAATATACAGTTGAAACTAGAAGTCCTGTCACGGATAATTGTGCACTATTTTGAAGTAATAGCATGCTGAGTAAGTGTGCTTTTGTCCCTGTGACTATCAAACTGTACCATTATCATAACTCAATTCCTGTAGAAAAACAGCGTGCCCGTCTCTGTACAATTCTCTATTAATACTTGTAATAGAGCTCCTTAACATCATTCCTAACCTCTACTGGGATACACATACCTTGTACATGTAAAACGTAGATAGATATTAAAATTTGACTGCATATATATGTACAAAATGAAGAGAGTGGATTACTACTTAATCACAGCGCCATATATTTTCCACTCAAAAGTATTTATAATTGTTCATAACAGCACAAGAAACACTTGCAAATTTTCATCGCATGGACCACCTGGTGCAATCTGGTGGTTCATGTGATGAAAGTTTGCAAGTGCGTCTTGTGTTTTGTCTTCAGAAATTGTAAATAATTACTAAGTGAAAAATCTATCCCACAGCAATTTAGTATTAATTCACCTTCCACATACCTTAGTCTCAATATTTTCTTTCTGTTTGATTGGTTCACTATGTGATTTCATTACCGACCTCGCTAATAGTGCATTGCATTTTGCGTTGCACAGCCCAAATGCTCTTGTGTACAGTTAAAACTAGAAGTCCTGTCACGAACTGTGTGCTTATCTAGGCTTAATTGCGTGTAGGAATTGCACACAGTTGCCATATTGAATGACATCCAAAGCATAGCAGGTTCTCCTGGTTACTCTGAGCTCTGTCAAACAAGATATAATAGAATAAATGCTCAATTTATACCTAGAAGATAGGAAAATGTCCAAGTGAATTTAACTTCTTTGTATACACCAGCTAATTGAGTATTTTTGTCTGGCAACGTCGCTGTTCAATTAACAGTAGGGTCTTGCAAATATTTGAGATTTGATTTGATATCGATATCATACACCTGGTTCAAGATTCATCCTGAATCAGTTTCAAGATTCAATTTTTTTTTAATCTCTTGCTTAGTACAAATTGTTACATTTCCAACAAAAATTGGCTAAAATTGACATTAGACAATTCATTCATGTATGCTCAATTCATATTTATGTAATTGACATTGTTTCATTGTTAGATTAGTAGTACATGTATAGACTATAGAATGTCCACGGGTAGTACATGATGTGCATTTAATTTCTGGGACCTACTTATGAAGGAAAAATGATCTTCGGTTAGGAAAGAGTTCAGGATATCCAGTTTCATACGACTACAGTTAAAACTAGAAGTCCTGTCACGAATAGTGCGCTTATCTAGGCTTAATTGCGCGTTGGAATTGCGCGCAATTGCCATATTGAATGGCATCCAAAGCACGGCAGGTTCTCCTGGTACCCCATAGCAAACACATGCAATGTTTCTGCCAATGGACCTCCGGGTTACCCGGAGGTCCATTGGCTGAAACATTGCCTGTTCACAGGCCATACATGCGGAATATGATAGCTTTAATTGGGCCATAACGCTCACATTAACGCGCATATCAACGTGCTATTTGTGCGCATTTCATGACAGGACTTCTAGTTTTAACTGTAATTGTGCATCTTTGTGGTGATAGTAGCATGTTAACACTGCAAACTACACATCCCATCCTCGAAAATAGACTTAAAAGTAGAAGTAAGGCATTGCCATTGACTATAATGAAGGGCATTAAACAAGCGATGCGTTACAAAGAACTTTGCCGGGTGTGACTGACTAATAGGGTGTCAGGTCTCATCATTCGTTTACCTGAGTTCGTCCTCCGGGTTGTTTTGTTCCTTTACCATTTCGTACTGTGCAGCTTCACACTGAGTTGTTGAAGTACCCATACAAAGAGAATCAAGTTAGAGAGTGATGTGGTGACCAAGTGTATTCGTGCGCTGGTCTCTCATGCCAGAGGTTACAGGTTTGATCTCCGGTCAGGAGAGATTCTGAGATGATCGGACATTCTCTGGCAACATCAGTTGTGGTATTGATGATGCTACAACATACAGCCCTATTGTACCATAAGTTCCAATACAGATGGAACGATGGATATAATGAAGAACAGAAGCAGCAGTGCACAATTTAATATAGTAAATATACATCTCCAAATGTACCCCATCTCCCACCTGCATCCCGCACTGTCTCATCTCTGGATATATTACTTAACCATGTGTCGAATCGAAGGTAGAAAATTGATTGATGCTAAGGAGGTGAAAATTTGAGAGTGTGCATGGCTCACATTGTTCAGAAGCAGTCATTGTCACAGACTGCAGTGAATAGTAACAAGTTAAACCTTCAAAAACTAAAACTTTGGATAATCGGCCTACATGTACCTGCAGTGCTCAGCGACCATCCTACAGAGAATATTCATTTATTGTTGTTTAAGGTCACTTTTGCATCTAAGCAAATAACTTGTCTATTAAGATTCAATTTTATATTTATATCAGAGACAAGATTCGATTCAAGATTGGATTAAAAAAAAATTGTGATTTGCAGATCCATAATTAACAGATTTCCACTCTTACAGTTATCCAAAAAGTGGTATTTTTCTTGGTCTGATTGTTAATTTGCAATTGTATTGGGACACACTTGCATGTATGCACTTAGCTTTAGCTTGGGTAAAAATTTCTTAAATAAAATCAACACCCAATGAGGAAACACAAACAAAAATAGCGTATCAGAATCAGTGTTCTTGTGGAGATTCTCTAGAGCTGTGGGAGAAAAGTTGAAAGACAATTTTGACCAGATTGCAACCCAGTTGCAAACCGATCAGAATTCTCTGTCTGCTTTTGCGATCACAGAAGTACTGTACCAGTGTACCTGAGACAAAAAAATTAGAAAGATATTATGAAATACAAATTTTTCTTTCAGGAAAACACTTTTCCTTTCAAAGCAAGTGTCTGTCACTATCGGCTCCATCATATAAGTTCTGGAAGAGGAAATCGGACACACTGTATGACACCTTAAATGATGATAATCCAGAAAATTCATTGCATTTTAGACAAGTTGAAGTTACCACATGTAAAGGTATATGGGAAGATGTACCATTTTGTCGCTTTATTGTTGGCTATATGGACTCGCATCCTGGACACCAATATAATCCAAATAATCCAGTCATAATTGGGCTACATGGCATGGCTATGGATCATCATGACCTTGCTCCACTACTAGAGTCATTTGTGAAGGTTGGATACCGAGTAATAATTCCAGATTTTCCAGGTGAGATACATGTAGATGCATTTACTACACTGTTTACCCAATGTAATGGTGTGAAATTAGGGATGCACAAATTGGTTAACCCTGCTCATTCCTCAAAAGTTTTCCAAAAGTTTCTTTGCTAACCTTTTCTTGCTCCTCTTGGAGTTTCAAACAAATTGATCATAAACTCTTTTCGACTATCGAGTGTTCTCTTTTTATTTTTTGGGTGTTTTTTTTGGTTGTTTAACCCTTTAATACTTTTGTACGTGTTATTATGTATGAAATCTTTTGTTTAATTTAACCCTTTACCCAACGAATCGGCCGCATCCGCCCGCTTAATTTGCAAATTCAGCAGATGAAAAAATATTATTTTTCGAAACATTTCAACAAAACCCTATCATGTGACCCCTTGTGGGAACGAACTCGTCAAGCTCGTTCCAACGAGAGGTCACATGATATGGTTTTGTGGAAATTTTTTTTAAAATTTCAAAAAATGACATTTAAAATAATAAATTTTGATATCGTCTGCATTGGGTAAAGGGTTAACCCTTTGATACTTTTGTAAGTGTTATTACGTATGAAATCAAACAGCACTTTGATCCTTTGTGGTCATTTCTTTTGTTATTATTTTTCAATTTTTTAAAGTGTTAACCTCAACTTCCTATTTTCTCCCGAATAGTGCTCGGTGATAACCGTTGGGCCAAATGTTATCGCAGCTTAAAATACTAACATAATCCTGCTGTCAAGACTTCTTAACTAAAAATGAGGATACCAGAGCAAAAGCCAAAACTTCCTTGCCTAAATTTCATATTCAGTCAAACACAAAAAATATTTTGTTTATATAAATTTGTTTTATTACAAATTATTGGAGAGTGCCTGTCAGCACTCTCCAATAATTTGTTATAAAACCAGTTTTGAATAACAAATTTAGACCACCAAAAATAATCTAGCCCTCAGCCAGATAATCACTAATGTGAAAAATATCTTGTTATTTGTACTTTCTGACGTTTGACGTCGCATTTTAAAAAACGTTGAAGAAACTGAATTCAAAGTGACGTTTGAATGTTAGGGTAATTAATGACTCAAAGGATTAAATATACAGTTGAAACTAGAAGTCCTGTGACTGTATTGTGCATTATTTTGAAGGAATAGTGTGCTGAGTAAGCGCACTTTTATCCCTGTCAAACTTCACCATTAGCATAACTCAATTCATGTTGGAAAACACTGTGTCTAACTGTGTATAATTCTGTGCTAATAAATAGAGATCATTTACATCATTCCTAACCTCTACTGGGATATATGTACATGTACTGACGTAAATAGATATTAAAATTTGACTGCATGTACAGAATGAAGCAAGCTGATCCTGGTTGTTGAAAGTGTCATTGAACCTCAATAATAGATAGATAAATAAATTAACTGAACAGTGCTGAAGACAGACATTTTCTTTTTGTGATCATTAAGTGTTAGGGTGCTACAATCCCACATGTGGTCTTTATTCTGAAGTGTTGGTACCAGAACTTGAAGGCTTCAGATTTTGTGGATGTGATTCATATTATCTTTCAAGTAATTTTATTAAATCCTCTCTGTAGATTTGCGTTGTCACAATTTATGGGAGAGTGCCTCTAAACACTCTCCCATAATTATAACTGGTCAAAGACAAGTGAGCCAGCTTTGCCAACCAAAATTAATACTCCACCAGATGATAAATGAAGAGCTCTTGGAGTTTTTGGTTCCGGAACTGCTTCCGAAACTACTTCTGAAACATTGCATCTCATTCTGGAATATTCAAGTTTTTGTTTTTACTTAACTTTCCCTTATGGACAAGTCCTGTGACTCTATTGTGCACTATTTTGAAGTAATAGCGTGCTGAGTAAGAGTACTTTTGTCTCTGTCAAACTGCATCATTACCATAACTCAATTCATGTTGAAGAACAGTGTGCCCAACTCTGTACAATTCTATACTTGTAAATAGAGATCATTTACATCATTCCTAACCTCTACATGTGCTGGGATAGGTGCACATGTAATGATGACATTATAAGTTGTTGTGGTGTATTGACGATAACATGGTGTGATGTTTGCTGAGCTGCGACAGCGGTGAGGTTGAACTTACAAGTTCCAGACAGCAAACATCACACCATGCTACCGTCAATACACCACAATGACGCATATGTTCCGACTCCACCCCCCCCCCCCCCCCCCCCCCCCCCCCCCCCCGCACCCCTCCCCACCCATGTTTGGTATTTGTGAAAATGACAGGCCACGACACAATTTTATGCCAACGAAGAAAAATGAACCATGCGCACAAATGTCACGTTGATCTGTGCGTTAATCTACGCGTTATGGCCATAGTAAGACTATTGAATTCTGTACAAATAGCCTGTGCACAAGCAATGTTTCAGCCAATGGACCTCCGGGTAACCCGGAGGTCCATTGGCAGAAACATTGCCTGTGTTTGCTATGAGTAACCAGGAGAACTTGCCGTGCTTTGGATGCCATTCGATATGGCAATTGCGCGCAATTCCTACGCGCAAATTAAGCCTAGATAAGCGCACAGTTCGTGACTGGACTTCTAGTTTTAACTGTACTTGTGAAGCCGAGTAGACCAAGGGAAATCTGAGCTTTAATTGCACAGACATCAACAAATACATTGTCTACGTCAGTTAGTTCGTTTAACTTAAAAAACTTTGCATGACTCAAATCATCCATATTATTATATAAGTATTGTATTAGCTCCTCTTCTTTTCATCCCAAAGGGTGTGCAGCGGCTCAGTGGTTGACTGTTGGACTTCCATGCGAGATGTCCCATGTTTGATCATGTCCAGGATGACCCGCGGTGTGTCCTTGGGCAAGGCACTTCATCCCAGTTGCCTACATGGTGGCATGATGACACCTTGTACTCAGACGTACTGCACATCGATGTTGCACATGTCTTCAGCCGCAGTTGTAACCCTGCTTGAGTGGAGCTTGAACAGAGTTAGAATGTTGAGGAGCTGACAGTTGCTTGTCAATGCTCAGTGGTACTCTCTGGGTCCTCCGGCTTGGGAACAAATTTTAAGATAAAAGTATTGTGAACTTCCATTGTACAGTAATAGTAAAAAAGAATTTTAACACATTACATTTGTATACAAAAAAATTTGTATTTGTAGCTTTGAGACTTTGCCCTACTTCATCTTGCCTGCACTTGGAGGAACCGAGATGGGCAGACTCTTACAAAATGATTGTTTGTCCAATTATACTTGCCTGTAACCCAGATGGAAAATAGTTTTTTTTAGGTCATATTTCTCAGTTAACACAACAGTAACTTTTAGAATTCGAGGAATTTACATTTTCATATATTGTTTAAAGATGTGCATACAAGTACATGTATGCAGTTATCATGGTCGAGGGGTGATATTTCTATAGTCCTACATGTTGCGCTTGTAGGAGAGCAATATTAGCGAGGTGGGTAGTGAAATCATGAACTGAACCGATCAAACAGAAAATATTGAGACTACAGTAAGTAGAGGGTGGATTCCTACTAAATCGCTGTGGGATAGATTTTTCACTTAATAATTATTTACAAGTTCTCAAGACAAAACATGAGAAACACTTGCAAACTTTCATTACATGGACCACTTGGTTGAACCTGGTGGGCCATGTGATGAAACTTTGAAAGTGTTTTCTTGTGCTGTTATGAACAATTATAAATACATTTCGAATGGAGAATATATGGCGCTGCAATTAAGTAGTAATCCACTCTTTTCATTCTGTATATGCAGTCAAATTTTAATATCTATTTATGTTATTACATGTATATGTACTCCATGTGAGATTAGGAATGATGTTAATGATCTCTATTTACTAGTTTGGAATTGTACAGAGTTGGGCAGTAATGAGCACGCTGTTTTTATATAGGAATTGAAATAACACTAATGATGCAGTTTGACAGGAATAAAAGTGCACTTACTCAGCATGCTATTACTCGGAACCAAACTACCCTGCCCAAACTCGTGACCCTAAATAAACTCAATTTAATCTAAATATGGTCGAAACCAGCGAAGGGCATAACAGAAACACCCTCGGGTGTGGTTTAGTGTCTGTTACCCTCCCACTACAAACTCACTATCACCCTATGAAGGTGATCTAACAGGCTGATCAGCAGCTTAACTGTGATCAAAATTAAAACATAATGTGCTACTTTTATCTCTAATGAAAACTAATTCTGCCTTCTTCTTTTAAGCAGGTACACAGAAGATGCTTTTTGACCAGCACCCCAATAACCGCTACGGACAGTCCAACCATTACAGAAACGGTAACCCCCATGGTTCCTGTACATCCTCTGCTCCATCCCTAAAAGTGGTTGACCACTTTAGGGGAGGCGAGCATTGGTCCTGCGTCCCGCCTCTGCCCCTTTTTGTAAGCGCATTGCGCATCTTTTTGTCCCAACCCAATAGGATTACAAATGCAGGCCTGCCCCCGAACCAGGGAAGTTCAGGTCTTCTTCTTGGTGGTCCCCGACAGGGGTCATTGTTGTTTTCCTTCAAAGAGTCTAACCAAACAGAGACAGCCTGAGGCAGATTATACTTGCCAGTGATGGCCATCGCTCAAAATCATCCTCGAAGTGGCAGACTATACTTGCCCGAAAATCCAGATTGACTGCACCCTCGGGGAGAGGTAGTACCTTTGTGAGAGGACCCAACCTCTCACACTGGTCCTCACCCGAGGGTTCAACCGACATCAGCCTAGAGACCATCACAACGCAACTGGTGACACCTGCCGAGTACCTGTAGTCATTCCTCCTTCAACACGCCTAGACATGTGAGAACTAATCATCTACAGTCACTGAGGGTCGAAAGGGGCTTGTCCCCCATACCGTCCCTGCGTGCCTTCGGCACGCGAAACCATTCCTTTCAGCGCAGTTCATGCTATTACTTCAAATAGCACACAATACAGTGACAGGACTTCTAGTTTCAACTGTACATGTATATGTATTTGTTTTAGTTCATTTTTGTTGGCCTGACTATTAGGTTCATTCCCACTAGACCAATTCCCTTTAAACCAACTGATGTGTTCTACTTTTAAAATAATTCTCTATCAATAATTTGATATATTTATAAATATTTATAAATGTATTTAATGTTATTGATATTCAAGACTGAAAATAAGCAGTCTGTCATTTGCAGAATGAGGTCCCCAGAGGGTGAATTTGCTGATGCTATCCCATACAGTGGGTAAGTTTATCCTCTGGGTACCTCTTTCTGTTTATGTTTGAGACCTTGATTCAGGTTGAGGTTCACAGAGGGTAAATTTAGTGATGCTACCCTGCTGTGCAGGGTAGCATCACCAAATTCACCCTCTGGGGACCTCATTTTTTGTAAAATGTTTGTATATGTACTGAGCTATGCTGAAATGTTATAAACCCATATTTTTTTGTATGTTATGCATATAAATATTTTTTTTTATCAAATAAAGTGCTTATCAGTCAATAAATGTTTTCTTAATTATCCTAAATCAACCCTTAATCAATAACAGTATGTAGTTTGTCAAAGGGGAATTGGTCTAAAGGGAATTGGTCTAGTGGGAAGACACTGACTATTAACCCTTTACCCAACGCAGACGATATCAAAATTTATTATTTTAAATAGCATTTTTTAAAAAATTTTCAAAAAATTTCAACAAAACCATATCATGTGACCCCTCATTGGAACGAGCTCATCGAGCTTGTTCCAAAGAGGGGTCACATGATATTGTTTTGTTGAAATCTTTTGAAAAATAATATGTTTTCAGCTGCTGAATTTGCATACTATGCGGGCGGATGTGGCCGATTCGTTGGGTAAAGGGTTAAATTTGTGTTACTTTTTTTCATTTTTCAGAATCTCCTTACACAAAACCTGTGAAGCGAAAGGATGACTTTGTATTTTCTCATGAAACATTTGTGAGGGCTCAATTTGTATATGATTTTCTAAAGACTCTTAAAATTGAGAAGTAAGTATAGTAAATGTTTAAACATTGTTTGGTCACAATTTAGAGATTGTGAACAAAATTCAGAACATTGACTCACAGATGCTATTTGCATGAGACCTGGGAAACAAAATTCAGAACATTGACTCACAGATGCTATTTGCATGAGACCTGGGAGAATTGGAATTTTCAGATTCATTTTTGATTCAGTTTCAAGAAAAACTAGTGATTAACCGATGTTTGGCAATCGCATCTGACATCGGCTGATTTTAAGCCTATGGCTACATGGAACACCACTGGATCAAAATTGTTTGTATTTACGTTTGATTAACAATCCTGTACAAGCAGTAACAAATTTAATAAGTTGCCACAATGAGTGGCAGGAATCAAGATTGGCCTAATTTCATTGATTGGTCTGATCTTCCCCTTGATTGCTGCTGATGACACACATGCCACATGTTGCGTGATGACTCAATGAAATACGACATCAGCAGAAACAAGTTAACAGTGCAGCATCTTTGATCGCCCATTGCCCCACGGTAGGGCCATGTCCAAAAAGTGCGCTTAAATCTTAAAAAAACGTCTTCTCATGAATCAGCAGTAGCAGAGACTTGATATTTGGTGTGCAGCTTCCTTTTGAGATGTAGACTCAGATTTGTTCAAGAGAAGTTTGAGGAGGTATATTTGCCTTCATTATGGGAGGGGCAAGAATTTTCGCCCCGCCCAAAATTTCTATTTTTCAAACCGAGAGGCAGATTTGAACCAAATTTGAGATAAGGGCTTATTGGGTCGTAAGTACTTAATTTATGCCCACATTTTGTTTCCTGTTGCCCCATGGGAACTGCAGGAGCTAAAAATAGAAAAAAATTAAAATGCCCATATCTCCAAAACTACACGGCACTGAGAATTCTTATTTGGTGTGAAGCTTCTTTAGGGCCAACAAAATGGAATGGTCCAAAAAAATTGCTATCGGTTTTATCATGGGGTCCTTTTTTGAGACTCTGAAAACGTGCATTTTTTAAAACTGTGGATAATGGGAAAACATTTAAGACTACTTTTCGCCCAAACTACTGCTCCAAAAGCTTTCAAATTTCACATATAACATCTTTGGAAGATTGTTTCACATGTTTATTGAAATCTAATCCCTAGGTCCATATTTGGGCTCTCTTTGGGAGCCCAAATGTTGAAATTAGTGCAGTATGAGGAATATTCTTTAAAAATCTTCTTCTTCAGATCTACTAATCAGAATCTTTTGATAGTTGGTATGCAGTATGCTTAGGGGTGTGAGATTCAAGTTTGTTCAAGCCAAGTCCCTGGGTTCATATTTGGGCTCACTGTGGGCACCTGGATTATAACTTAGTTCAAAATGAGGAATTTTCTTTAAAAATACTCTTCTTCAGATCCAGTAGTCAGAATGTTTTGATATTTGGTATACAGCATCCTTAGGGAGTGAGATTCAAGTTTGTTCAAACCATGTCCCTAGGTTCATATTTGGGCTCACTGTGGGAGATCGAATTGTAACTTAGTTCAAAATGAGGAATTTTCTTTAAAAATCTTCTTCTTCAGATCCAGCAGTCAGAATGTTTTGATATTTGGTATGCAGCATCCTTAGGGGGTGGGATTCAAGTTTTTTGAAGCCAAGTCCCTGGGTTCTTATTTGGGGTCCCTGTGGGAGCCTGAATTATTACTTAGTTCAATATGAGGAATTTTTCTTTAAAAATCTTCTTCTTCAGATTCAGCTGTCGGAATCTTTTGATATTTGGTATGCAGCATCCTTAGGGGGGTGAGATTCAAGTTTGTTCAAGCCAAGTCCCTGGGTTCATATTTGGGCTCACTGTGGGAGCCCGAATTATAACTTAGTTCAAAAGGAGGAATTTTCTTTAAAAATCTTGATCCAGCAGTCAGAATGCTTTCATACATGGTATGCAGCATCCTTAGGGGTGGGTGGGGGGGGGGGGGGGGGAGATTCAGGTTTGTTCAAGCCAAGTCCCTGGGTTGATATTTGGGCTCCCTGTGGAAGCCCAAATTATAACTTAGTTCACTATGAGGAATATTCTTTAAAAATCTTCTTCTTCACATCCACCAGTCAGAATCTTTTGATATTTGGTATACAGCATCCCACTGGAGGTGAGATTCAAGTTTGTTCAAGCCAAGTCTCTGGGTTCATATTTGGGCTCCCTGTGGGATCCACTGGGTATGTTACGTTTCTTTGGAAACCGCCCACCAATTTTATAGAATTTGCTTTAAAAATTCTCATAATTATCTTGTACATACGTTTCATTTTCAGATTTGGGGTTTTAATCCTCAATTTGAATGAATAAAACAAACAGAAAACCATGCGGTATTGTTTTCATTTTTTGTACCACAGGTTACTCTCGAAGCCAGAAATGGACGTAAGTATGTCAATCAACACTGCAAACCATCCCCTTGAAAACAGACAAACATAGACTGTTTAAAAATAGCTGTTTTTTTTTAAATGTGTACATTTATTACGAATAAAACAAAATACATCTTCACACAAAATCAATAAAAAAAAATCATAATATGAAGACCAGATAAAAATTTACGCAGCGGAATATGAATAACAAAATAGTTGCCTCCCTTGTCAAAATTCAAAAAAATTTATTTTACACTGAAAGTCATAACTTCACATGTTGCAGAGCATGATGAAATGATAAATGAGCATGTTTTATTGAACCAGTAAGTCATAAATTATATCCCTGGTTATATTGTTATATAATTCTCAAATACCAGAGTTGTAATTATTTTTTATTTTTAATTACCACTTTCTCATTAATTTCTGAACACCCGTTTTCACAGTGAGTTGTGCACGCTCGAAAGTGGCAGTGTTCTTTAACAATGTGTTGTGCACCGCTCGAAAGTGGCAGTGTTCAATCAGTATCTTTCTGATGACATTCTTTCTACCACTGTGAAAACTATATGTTTTGGGTGTGTTTCAGACAACTATTGATAACAGCCTGCACACTCATTTGAAACAAGTGACAGCTTCCAAAAACGAGGTCGACAAAAAGATAAACAAGACAATTTTGCTTGGGATATATAAGTTTTTAATAAAGACTTATTCCACTGAACACAGACATAATGTATTACACAAAAGACGAGTTTAACAGCACAAAAACCTTAACTCCAAAAAAATATACATAATACAGTATTACAGTTCTATTTGGTAAGTACAGTGTTGCAACAAGTCAACTGTTTTTCCATTTGAATTTTGAATCTTGATGCCTCATTGCCTGTAAATTTGACGTCTTGTCTCAAACAACTTTCGTCCAATTTGAAACTTGGGGGGTGGGCTTTGACTCGAGTAGGGCACCCTGGTTCACAATTCTGAAAAAGCGGGGTGTGGGCTTAATCATGAATATGGGCTTCGACACGGGTCAGTACGGTACCTTTTTTTAAAAAAAAAAGAAAAGAAATTTAATTTGCAAATTGGTGTTAGTGTTTTTTGATAAAGAAGATATAAATATGGATATCATTGAAACCAGCTTGTTGAGTCAATTCCAATAATATCCATATTTAAATTAGTATGATTTTATTGAGAACATTAAGATATTTCAGGCTGGGTTAGCCTTATATTGGTTAAATTTTTGGAATTTTGTTTCTACCATGTTAGACAAAGTCAAAGGGTTATGTTTGTGCACCATGATTTTGGGCTCCACAAAGATTGGTAATTATATATAAAGTGAAAATAAATTACATTGTGTGCAATATTTGTGCAATGTGAAATTAATAAATATTCACACAATTTGTTTCGTTTATTAAACATTTGAGTTTGTCCTCAAAAATGGACAACATGGTTATAAATGATAGACTAAACTTGACTTTATCTCCATGTTGCGGTCACGATTAGCCACATAATTATGTGACCTTAAACACCAATAAATAAATAAATAAATAATAAGGTCGTAAGACTAAATTGAAAACTCCGAAGTTTTTTGAAGTTGCCCCCGCGCCCCGACAGGGATCAGCCGGGGCTAAAACACCGAATTGCGGCTGCCTATAGTTAGTAGCTGGCCCTAAATGTTTTGCCACCACACAAACATGGCTAAAGACAATCCCAAATTGATGTTAGCTCAGTTGGCATGGTGGAGAACAGTTAGGGCTAGACGATCCACCACAAGGAACAGTACTAGGCCTGAAAATTCTAAATTTTCTGAAGCCTACCCGGTGGGGGGCTGATCACAGGTCTTTGGCACAGAATCATATCAACTGAGCTCAAAATGGCCCATGACCATTTGTTGTGGTATTCCTGCAAGCCTGCAAATAAGGCAACCTGTCATGGTCACTGACTGACTCAACTTGAATGATTGACAGACACTGATTCAATTGTGCCTGTCATATAATGACCAGTGCAATTTCTTATATTAGATCTGGATATAAGCTTGTTCAATTTCTGTATGCTTCAACATAACTAAATTCTTTATATATGATCATTTATTGGAAAGCTCTCTGTAAGAGAGCTTTCCAATAAACAATAAGTCAATTATACAGTTAACACACATATCCATGATGCTTTGAACTAATAAAATGTTAAAGAATTAATAACCCGTGAAATTTATTAACAGAAAGTGAAAATCTGTATGTAAACCCCAACCCCTCGACAGGTACCAAGTTTGGGATGATTAGCAGAAAATTGTTGGTGCCTGACACAAAAAATATTATATGCAAGCTGTATTCCTGCTTGATACAGGCAAGATATATAGGCTAAAAAAATAGTGTTTTGTTTCTCAGACAATCCCTCATTGAATTTGAACCCCCTCGAGCTCATTAGACATTTTTATTGCCTTTCACTGTCTTCCAATATGAGTACAAACCCAGCTGGAGACTCAAAATTATTTAGGTTTTTTGACTGATGGATATTTATTTATTTGTGTCTGCAATATGTTGGCCTCTGTATATGAGGATTTGCCTCATTACAATTTATGGGAGAGTGCCTATACTCTCCCATAAATTGTAATGTGGCAAATCCCCACAGATTGAATAATTTTACTTCAACGATAATGAAGAGCATTAAAAGAATACAAAGCCTTTGAAGTACCTACAGTTTGTTTTTAGAGGAAAGTTTTATTTTTAAATCTTATACAGTACACGCCAGGGGGATGAACCAGTGATCACCCATCACCGGGACAATTTTTTTATTTTCCTCTCCAAAAACCTGTGGAAAACCTGGGATGACCCTGGAACAATATCCCGGCGTCGACCCTGCATCCTGGTGCGTAAAAGATTAGCCCGATTAATCATCAGGTACAGATAATTGCTGTAGGTGAGAACTGTCGGCTTCCGAATAAAACCCGGCGTCGCCACCGCGTTTCGTATTGCGACTATTTGTGACGAATTTGACACAAGATGTCTGTATCACGTGTGGAATTTTTGCTTGTCGCGTTTCGAGCCATTTCTCTTCGTCAAGAAACAACAAGTAAGAGCATCGAACAGCTGTGGCCTGTGCAAAATTTATACGTTTTGAAGACAAGAGTGGATTTCCCGAAACCACACTGCAGTGGGTACCTACGCCCAGTATTTTGTAAAGGACGTTACGTACGTGTGGTAGGAGAAGACAGAAGTAAAGACGTTTGCTTTCCGAGAATATTAGCCTACTATTAATCGCAGCCGTTCTAATGGGGCAACTGTGGGAGAGGCAGGCATGGTTGGAAAGAAAGAAAGCTCTCCACAGAATGCCGAACTGACAGTGTATCGAGAATGTTGCGAGCGAATTCGGAACGCTCCGCTATTTATAATGAAAGTTTAAATTTTTAGACACACATGTACTTGGTGTTCTGTAATAAAAATACGCATTTGTGTGAAAGCTGAACAATAAATTATTCGCGAGAATTTTGAACCCAAAGGCCCAAACGCCGTTGACGCCCATTTGCAAATGCCGTGGGAAATTATTTCTGATCATATTGTAGGTTTCAGAAATCGGCTTATGAGCGAATTTGTGGGCCGGTTGAGTCTCGTCAGCATTTAAAAACGCTTTAAAAGATTTTAAAAAAACGATATTATTCAACCTCCATGCAGCGTTTGATCAGAATGAAATAAATACTCAGATTAAACAGTATAGGCAGCAATCTCACATGCAATTGAAATCGGAAAATAAATTAAAAATATCGTTACTGACACAATGTTGACATTTGACGCTGCGTGGATCTGAAAAGTTCCAATTTATCGAAACTTCGGCGACATTAAAGTTAACTTTATATATGAAATGGAAACACAAGAACAAGTGTTAAATCCATAACCATAATTCCAAAGAAAACACAGAGTAGGCAACATGTACTTAGAGAAAGCGAAATCCCCCCCCCCCCCCCCCCCCACCCACACACACACCGTCTCACCCCCCCCCCCCCCCTTTCAAATCGACAAAAGTAAAAAATTTGAAACAAAAGTGTGCGGAGATATAAATGGATGTGAACAGATCAACACTATCACAAGAAGAGACCTGGTCTGTGCGGGTAAATCCTCAGCGCATCAAACTGAGAACGAAAAGTATTAAGCCTACAGTCTCAACTCCACCCGTCTTTTATTTTATGGAAATATAGCCTACAGAGTACCTTGCGAAATCCCTGGTAGCTAAAAGACGCAGAGTATTTCAAGGTCCATCAATGACTGTCCTGAAGGATTCAGTCGGATTAGTCCCCCCCCCCCCCCCCAACAAAATTAACGTCCTGCAATATAGTTTGGTGAAGCTATACAGGCCTACTTTGCCCATTTTCGGTTAAGAGTGAAAATGAAATTATATAGGCTTATTTTTTTTTTTAATTCAGAAAGTGATGGTCCGATCCCTAGGCATATTCAATTATTTTTTTTAAAAATGATTTCTCGAAAAAACATGTCTGTGGACTCTAAACTGGAACGCGCTTGGGCCAACGAGAGCTCACGACCTGAGCTATAATTAAGTTGCAAACAAAATTTTTACAGAAATATCTGTTTAACCTACCATTGAATGCAGCCAAGGGTTAACAAATAATTAAATGATTAAAACTACTTCCATTTTTCAAAAAGTGGGGTTGGGCAAAAAAAAATGTATCTCAATTATCCCCCCCCCCGGTTGGGTGTCGATAGAAATATTACTGTCAATTGGTTAAAATTATTATGAAAAATAAACAAATAAAAAGGCTGCCATGTCCATCGGCGATAGCCAAATTACTTCAAACACAAGTTATTGACCTAACATCAGAAATCAGTCAAAAGCCAATTTTACGGGTTACTTTCTCTCGCCACAAAGTTGGCTGTTTTGGGGTGAATCGATATTCTGATCGGACATGCATTTCTGAGTTAAATGGTTAAAGAAAAAAGCACATTCGAATGAAAAAAACAGTGATCGTACATTTTGACTATTTATTCACTAATATCATATAAAAGAACGCCCCTGAAAGTGTGTTTTTTTAAATACGAGGGCATTATTTTTTCACAACTTTCAAACAACACGTGTATAAGGAGTCGGCCATTTTATCATTTGAATGTTTTTCGCTCCGCACAGTTCGCCCCCGCTGGGTTAAAGTAAAATAACATAACTTAGTATTTTAGTCTAGAGGCTTTGAAACGAATTCTGGAGTCGTTCAAGTTGAAGTTTGTATCCAGTGTGTTGTAAGCTTTTTTCACAGAACCTGAGCACACCGTGTGAGTGGAAACTCCACTAAATGAGTGTTTTTGTCGTAATCTACCAATACTTACCCCTCTTCTTATCCCAGCCACTCAGTGTGTACTGTAGGCAAATTATGGCAATTATGAATCATGAACATGCACAGTCGAGCACTGCATCAACAATGCCTAGAGTCTACAATATCATGTGAAGAAGACCGGCGGAGCGTGTGTGTGTGTGTGGGGGGGGGGGGGGGGGGGGGGATAACCAGTAAAATTCAGTGTTGTTGTTCCCCACCAAAAAAAACCATTGACTCAATGCAAGAGCCCCACCCCCATCCCCTGACTATGCACCTGGTATATTTACATCCCCTGCAGTTGAATAAATGGAAGTTCCGTCAGAGACTTTGCACTTTCAAAAATAGTGAAGTAGGACTGATCTACAATTCCATCGAAGCTCCACCAGCGGGAAGGCCACACCCACCTCAGGCCTATGGCCATCGGATATGCATGTGGCATGTATCGACCTGGCTACCCCCCCCCCCCCCCCCCCCGCCAAAACAAACAATGCTCCCCCCCCCCCCCCCCCAAATATAAGAAATCCTAGCTTCGCTTCTGGATAACAGCCTTGCTTTGAAAACACAGACAGATGAAATTTAGAATCAGGCTGGAGGTGCGTAATGGTTTCGCGCGCCGAAGGCGCGCATGGACGCTGTGGGGGTGATGGGGGGGGGGAGCCAAATCGACCCTCAGTGATTGTTTGTGATCTGATACTTTCATGTCTTAGGCGTGTTGAAGGATTAGAATCAGGTTTTTTTTCTTCAACTCAAGAAATAGTTCATTGAATTCGGACAGCTGATAATTTTGACACTTATTCCCAATTAATCGACTTTGGATAGAGAAGTCACACCTCAACATCCTTAGAGTTAGCACATTTAACTATAATTAATAATTCTAGGAGTTTGTTTAGCAATTAAAATCATTGGCAATAATCTTTTTAATTAGACAGTCACCGCAATGGGATTAGTGATCAGAAGTTTAATCAGCTACCGATTATTGTATAAACCTATGTTATTCTTAGTAGCCTATTGATATGGACGGTTTAGCTCGAATTTTACTTCAAAACAGAACCGCTGGACAATAAGACTCTGGCAGTCAAAGACATTTGAGATGAAGTGAGAAAGGTGAACTTATACCAGAACCGTAAAAACACGTTTAATCAGAACCACGGAATGCATATAGCTCGTTAATGATGTATATAAAGAAGAGATTCTGTGTGTGTGTGTGTCTGCACGGTCGCACCGGGGCACATAGAAGGCTGAAATTTGGCATGGTAATATATTCTGACCTAACTTAGAGGACCGCGGGGGTCACGAGGTTGAAGGCCCTGTCCGAAGGTCGGGGCCGAGTGAGTTGGGTACGCGACCCTCATTTTTTTTTTTTCACTTTTCTCTCCTTCATTGACCCCGAATGAAGTCGGGTATCCTGCTAGTTTATTATATAATAAACTGATTTAAGAACACAAAATAGTGCTCTTGCATGTCAAATCTGCACTGGGAAGGGGGGGGGGGGGGTGGAGTTGGGGGACTCAGGCTGGAATTATATAATCAGCTCCCTTGTTGTCAGAAATAAAAAAATAAAAATAAAGTCCTCCCTCCCTCATTGAATGTAAAAAAAAATTGTCTGAGAAACAGATCATTTATCTTTTCTGGCCACATATATATATAATATACATGTCTTTGCCTTGTTACAATTTGTGGGAGAGTATAGTATATATAGGTTTGATGGGCATTAAAAACCTAGGGATGAACAGTGCCTCTACCCCTTTAATGGGCATTAAAGAAACGACTGACTGGATTTTGTAATGGCCATTGAAATGGCTAAATGGTATAAGTTTTAATGCCCATTACTTTTTGGCATGCACAAAATGTAACCATTAATTTTGGTTCCTTTTAATGGCCATCAAAATCTGGCTACTGGTTTGTAATTAATGCCCATCAAATTGTTGCTTACAATAACAGTTAATGGCCATTAGATTTTGACAAAACAAATTTCCCATTAATTTGGTCGCTTTAATGGCCATTACATTCACTAAGAAACTGATAATAATGCCCATGAAAATGTAGTTCATATCCATTAACTTTTGATGCCCATTAACATTTGTAATGGGCATTATATCCACATTTTTTAATTGTCTTCAAGTTTAGTTTAATGCCCATTAAAGCGACCAAATTAATGGGAATATTTAATGGTATTTTTTAATGGCACAATTTAATGGCTCATTTAATGGCCGTATGTGCAGTAGTGTAACATGGTTATTTTGTCAAATATTGGTTGAGGATGCCATTCGCCTGAATAAATTTATGGTCATAACTTTATTTTAGTGTCCTAAAATAATTTTGTAGCATATATTACAGCTGCGGGAAAAATGTGTGCATTTTCCATAGGGAAATTAACTCTTAACCTGCTGAGTATTTTTCAGGTATTTTTCATTAAATCTGGTCATAGCTGCCATATAAAGCAGCTATGACAAGATTTTATGAATAATTCATATAAATTTAACTCAAGAAATCATTGATGAAAAAATCCATTCAATTTACAGGGAGAAAATTTAATTAAATGTGCCCGAATTATACATATTGCAGTGGCAAGAGAAATTCTGTGCTGGCAGGAATATCTGCCAGCAGCATATTAGGAGTTAATACATGATATATAGAAGAGCTGTGTTGATGCCGGTTTACTTGCTGGTGATAAATTTCAAGAGTACGCTGCATTACAGTGCATGGGGGTTGTCGCTATATCATGGTGATGTAGATTTTCCACTTGTAAAATTTCTATAATTTTGCATCAAAATTCAAGAACCACCAACAAAATTTCATCTCATAGACCATCGGGTTGCACTCAGTGGTCCATTGGATGAAATCTAACTCACCGCAATTTACCGACAATCCAACCTCCACATACTTTACCTGGATAATTATGTTCATTGTTATGCCCCCCGACCTCCAAAGGAGGATTTGGGGGATCTAGTGAAGACTTCCGTCCATCCATCTGTTCATCTCTCTATCCATCCATCTGTTCATCTCTCTATCCATCCATCTGTCTGTCTGTCCGTACAAAATGATTTGGATTGTAATCTCAAAGCCATCAGTCAGATGTGGATATCCTTTGACCCACATGGGGAACACACATGCACAAGGAACAGGTTCCGTCCAATAATTTTTCCCAGAGTTATGGCCTTTATTCACTGTTTCTGTCCCATAATACCTTTAAGACAATCAAACATGCCTACGGGTCAGGGACAGTAGCCCCATGCTTTGCATAGCCCTTGTTAATATTGATTTGCTCAACTCCTTGTAGTTTAGGCCAATCTGTGCTCCCTCTGTCAATCCACCTTTTAAACCATCTGGTACTTAGCCCAGGTGTTTAAAGGGGTGCGTCAGAAGACACTCGGGTTAGATAGTGGCACACACCGATTACTTTTATTCTGCGTCATATCTAGTGCCCAAGTATACACCGCATATCGGAGTGCCAACGGATGGGAAAATAGTGAACATGTGTGGTCTAACATGTACATATTACCTGCATCTTTTGAAAAAGTGTTATATATATAATCCCACCAACTCACCCCATAAAAGTGCAATATTTAGAGTTGGATTATAATTATACAATGTCACCTTTTAGACTTTTAAATGAAGCTTCAAGCCATGCAAACAAGAATGAACCACTTCAGGGTTAATTTTTTGTTTGCACTTGCCCCAAAACTACATTTAGAAGTCCCAAAAAGCGAGATTCAATTCTTATTTTGACACCCTGTGCATCCACACAGGTCTGCCATGTGAAAATTACTATAAAAGTTCATGACCCAACGCTCAACAACTGTTGCATTCATTTCTCAATGGCCCACACACCACTTGGTAATCAATAAATCAATCAGTCAGTCAATCAGTAAATCAATAAAGGGCGCGGATGATGAAATGGGAGAGATTTGTGAGAATCCCCATTGGGAATTCACACACTTTGCCGAATTTCTCTTTCGGTCAAAATGCAATGACCACAGTGATGGCACCAGGATTTTCATGTGGGGATGGGAGTGGGGGCTGAGTAAGATGTGGGGGTCCCAGGTCGAGCACCCAAAGGGAACTCCCAAATGCCACAGGCCTGAGCTAGGGGGGTATGGAAGGTCAGCCCCCTCCCATTAGTGTGTGTGTGTGGGGGGGGGGGGGGGGTTCTGGGGATCTCACCCAAGAAAAAAATTCATATATGGATGCCCTGGGATTGATGTCTGAGCATTTCTACAACACCTAGCATGGTCTTCAAAGGCCCTCCAATTGTGTCTAAAATATGGCTCACATAATAATTTGTAAACACTTCCACGAAAATCACGGTCAGTTTCATTTTTTGGGGGAGGGGAGGGAGGGAAAAGTGTGTGTGGGCGGGCCCCTATGAGACTGCCACTAAATGAACATATTGGATCAGCAGCCATTCATTTCTTCAAACACCTACAGTTTATAAGGGGTGTCAGAACCATGACATGGTGGAATAAGAAAACAGTGTGTACTTATTCGAAACACTTTGCTGGGTGTGTTCGTATTGGATGGGTAATTCCTTGCCTGTGAAACACCAAAAGTTCATTTCATATGTATGTTGAAAATAAAGCACAGGAAGTTATATGGGTGTTCATTTCATATGTATGTTTAATACGATAATATGTGATAGAATATACTTTTATACCACTCAACCGATATATCGATGACTCGAACTAATATACTTCATAAATTGGTCAAAATTATATACTTTATAATACTTCTATAGGCATAGTATTGTCTGGGAGAATTATTTTTTGTTCTCGGCTGAACCGAGTTACATGTGATACTAATCATTTTGTGAGAACAATTCCCAGAAGTCTAAGTCGTTTGCTTTGCAACGAATCTGAGCCCATCAGATCTGTCTACCTATGAATCTGCACCATTAATGGAAAGAATCGGCGCCATGACGTGTCTCAAAAGTTCCTCATTGGCTTCAAAACTACGTAAGATAATATTACTATTTAACTTATGCTGAACTTATGAGTTATAGAACTGAAGATTTCATGAGTAATTGTGTTTCTCTGTTATGTTTTTTATACAACAATCTTGTTCGGAAATCAGATTTTATGGAAAAGCTTCGAGAACTGGATTGATCAGTGCAAAGTTTCACACAAATGGAAACAAAATATGTTCTCATTTTGTAACTGGAGATTCTCGAGGACTCAGTCGGATCCAGAGCAATTGTAATAATCACCCTGTGTTCTTTTCTGGTTAAATACTCTCTATATTTATATCATTTGTTGTCGATAAACATGCATCTTCTTGTTAAAATCGGAAGGAATCTGCGCAAAAATCGTGAACGAATCCGAGCGGAAGTAACAAACAAACTGATTCTGTAAGTGCCGGTCATCCCCAGTGCTTTTGGTCGCTATTGGTCAATGATGATGGCTGCCCAAGCTCAAAACCCGGAAACCTTTAGCACAGTCCAGAGGTTGTATTTATGAAGGGATTTCATTGTTACTTGGTAGGATGACTCTGTATAATGTCTAGATGAGAACGTCCTCTTTTGGTCATGATCTGTCAACCATGATGGCTGCCCAAGCCCAAAACCTGAAAACTTTTAGCACAGTCTACAGGTCGTATTTAATATGGAGGGATTTCATTGTAACTTGGTAGGATGACTCCTCATGATGTCCAAATGAGAACTTCCCCATTTGGTCGCGATCTGTCAACTGTGACGGCTGCGTGAGCCGAAAAACCTTTTGCTCAGTCTTGTATTTATGGAGGAATTTCATTGTAACTTGGTTGGTAAGATAACTCTGTATAATGTCTAGATGAGAATGTCGCCTTTTGGTCACGATCGGTCAACTTTGATGGCAACAGAGGCCCAAAAACCGTCAGCACAGTCTACAGGCTGTATTTATGAAGGGATTTCATTGTAACTTGGTACAATGACTTGGTATAATGTGTAGATAGGAAAATCCCCTTTTGGTCGCAATATGTCAACCGCGATGGCTGCCGAGCCCGAAAACCTTTAGCACAGTCTACAGCTGGTATTTATGAAGGGATTTCATTGTACATTGGTAGGATGACTCAGTGCAATGTCTAGATGAGAACATCATATTTTGGCCTTGATCGGTCACACAGGCCTGTGACCTAGGTTTGTTTAGCACAGTCTGTAGTTCATATTTTTGAAGTGATTTCATTGTAACTTGGAAGGATAAGTTGATATGATATCTAGTTGAGACTTCCCTATTTTGGTCATGATCAGTCAGTTGTTACTGCCACCTGGTCACGCGACCTGGATTCATTTAGATCTGTCTGCAGGTTCCTTTTATAAGGGGATTTAATTGTAACTTTGTAGGATAACTTGGTATGATATCTAGATTAGATGAGACTGTCCTATTTTGGTCATGACCGGTCAACGCTGACAGGCTAGCCATCATGTGACCAAGATTTCTTTAGCAAAGTCTACGGGTTATATTTATGAAGGGATTTTATTGTAACTTGATAGGATGACTCGTTTTGGAATAATTTCACTGTAACTTGGTAACTTTGGTTGACATGCATTAACTGTGAGGGCCACATTAACCCACCCCTCAATTCTTTAGTACAGTGTACACCTCAAATTATTTTTATTGAAGATATAGCATTATACAGAGAACAGAAATTAACATATTCTCAATTATCATAATCTTGTCGTATTTCATAATCTTTTCATAAACAGTGAACATTAACCTTTTCATCAAACACAACACTCAGTCAATTTAAGCTACAGTGTCATTGACACTTTCATTGAATTAACAGGCATCTTCTCCATAACCTGTATGCAACTTTAACATGTGAAATTCTGCTGAGAGATGGGGAATGGCTTGCTGTTTCTGATAGGGCTATTTGCAATCAAGGTAGTTATTATATTAAGCAGTTTCCAACCTATCCTATCCCCACAATGCTTCCCCACGGGAACACAGGGATGGGAAACAGTACCTGTTCACTGCGGTAGACAAGCTCTGTTTTACTGGTAAAATAGGACTCAGTCACCAATGCTTGGGAGCTGCAAACCCTCTCTAAAATGGGCAACATGGCTTATTAACGCTCACCCGTGGTCTTGAGTTGATACTCATGTTGAGGTCATGATTAACCATTGTGCAAAAATATGTGACCTTAAACACCAATAAATAAAAATCCCCACAATGCTAACCCTGCCTGTTCAAAGTTAGTATGTTGGTGAGTCTGACGGTTGAGCTCCACTACTCAATGGTTCTCTCCAGGTACTCCAGCTTCCGCCACCCATAAAACAGTCCGACACAAGGTGACCCAGGCTGTACAAAGTATCGTTAAACTCAAAAAAATGTAATTAAATAAATTGCACCCACTGTTTTTCAAAATGTATACATCACACATTCCACCACGTTTCTTTCTTAATTTTCACCATTTTAACCCTTAGGCTAACACACACAATATGAACATTTGTTATTTTAATTATCTTTAAGTTTTTAAATTTAAAAAAAAAATTCTACAAAACCATATCTCGTGAGCCCTCATTGGAACAAGCTCAATGAGCTTGTTCCAATGGGGGATCATATGATATAGTTTTGTTGAATTTTTTGGAAAAATAATTTTTTTTCAACTGCTCAATTTGCCAGTTACACAGCCTGATGCAGGCAATTCATTAGATACAGGGTTAAAACTACAAATCACTATTATGACATTTCAGAATAGAAGTAATGTTGGGTTATAGCATGGGATGCTATAGCAGTCTACATTTATTGGCAAAGAAGATGATTGTAGATGTGAAATCTATAGTATTCATCTCTCCTGGGCCGCATCATGTTTACAGGTAAGAACCCATTTGCATGTAGTATGAAGAATGAACAACTCTCATATTCTATATTTATGTAGGTACATGTAAAGTGTTGAAACAATTTTTTTCCTAACACATTCCCATTAGTAATCAGTTGATTTATCAAATAACTTTTACCAGAAAGGTTGCAAGCTTCTATGGTTATGATTTTTTCCACTTTTTAACTGCTTACAGTAGCACGACACTTTGTTGAAAGACAGTTGCTCAAATGGACAGTTGGTTGATTAATGAATAGATTGTTGAAATAACCGTTCATCAAATGCACACTTTGTCAAATGGACTGTTGGTTGAAATTAAAGATTTTGAATTCACACTTTGTTGAATGGACAGTTGGTTGAATGGACAGTCGATTGAACAGATGGTCAGATTGATAGCTGATCAAATGAATAGTTGGCTGAATGGACAGTTGGTCAAATGAACAGTTGGTCAATTGAATAGATGGTCAAATGGACAGTCGGTTGTGTGAACATTTGGTTGAGTGAACAGTTGTTAAAATGAACAGTTGTAAAAATGAACAGTACATGCAGGTTAATTGAATAGTTAGCTGAATGAACAGTTGTTGAATGAACAGTTGACTGAATGAACAGTTGGTCAAATGGACAATTGGCCAAATGAACAGTTTGCCACATGGTCAGTTGATCAAATGAACAGTTAGTCAAAAGGATTGTTGGCATTTGCTGTTCTAAATATCAAATCCACTTCCCAGCAGAGTCTAAATTTGTGGATTTGAAATTTACAATTATTCACCCCTTTACTTTCATTTTTAGCTTAACTTGACAAAATCAAGATAAGCTATTGCCATCACGCGTGCAGAAGTCTGTTAGTCTGTGAGTCTGTTCACTTTTCCTTTAGCACAGGCTACACCCCACAGTTCTTGTCTGATCGTCACAAAATTTCATATGCAGGTTTGGGGTCATGTCAAGATGAGAACGCCCCCTTTTGGTCGTGATCGGTCAACCGGTATGGCTGCCCGAGCCCAAAACCATTAGCAAAGTCTACAGGTCGTATTTATGAAGGGATTTCATTGTATCTTGGTAGGATGCCTCCGTATAATGCCTAGATGAGAACGTCCCCTTTTGGGCATGATCTGTCAACCGTGATGACTGCCCAAGCCCGAAACCCAAAAACTTTTAGCACAGTCTGCAGGTCATGTTTAATATGGAGGGATTTCATTGTAGCTTGGTAGGATGACTCCTTATGCTGTCTAGATGAGAATTTCCCCATTTGGGCGTGATCTGCCAACCGTGACGACTGCCCGAGCCCAAAACCCCAAAACCTTTAGCACAGTCTACAGGTCATATTTATTGAGGAATTTCATTGTAACTTGGTGGGTTGACTTCATATAATGTCTAGATGAGAAAGTCCCCTTTTGGACATGATTGGGCAACTGTGACGGCTACAGGGGCCTGAAGCCCAAAAACCTTTAGCACAGTCTACAGGTCATATTTATGAAGGGATTTCATTGTAACTTGTTAGGATGACTCCAAATAATGTTTAGATGAGAACATCCCATTTTGATCGGGATCATTCAGCCTTGATGGGTGCCCGAGCCCAAAAACCTTTAGCATAGGCAAAAGGTCATATTTATGGAAGGATTTCATTGTAACCTGTTAGGTTGACTCCATATAATGCCTAGATGATGACATCCCCTTTTGGTCATGATTGGTCAACTGTGATGGCTACAGGTACCCGAAGCCCGAAAACCTTGAGCACAGTATACAGGTCATATTTATGAAGGGATTTCATTGTAACTTCGTAGGATCACTCCAGATGATGCCCAGATGAGAATGTCCCCTTTGGTTGCGATCATTCAACCATGATGGCTGCCCAAGCCCGAAGCCCGAAAACCTTTAGCACAGTATACAGGTCATATTTATGAAGGGATTTCATTGTCGCTTGGTAGGATGATTCCAAATAATGTCTAGATGAGAACATCCCCTTTTGGTCGCGATTATTCAGCCTTTATGGCTGCCCGAGCCCAAAGAACTTTAGCATAGTCTATAGGTCATATTTATGGAAGGATTTCATTGTAACTTGTTAGGTTGACTCCACATAATGCCTAGATGATGACATCCCCTTTTGGTCGTGATTGGTCAACTGTGATGGCTCCAGGTGCCCAAAGCCCGAAAATCTTGAGCACAGTCTACAGGTCATATTTATTAAGGGATTTCATTGTAACTTCGTAGGATCACTCCAGATGATGCCCAGATGAGAATTCCCCTTTTGGATGCAATCATTCAACCATTATGGCTGCCCGAGCCCGAAGCCCGAATACATTTAGCACAGTCCATAGGTCACATTTATGAAGGGATTTCATAGTAACTTGGTAGGTTGACTTCATATAATGTCTAGACGAGAACATCCCCTTTTGGACACGATTGGGCAACTGGGATGGCTACAGGGGCCAGAAGCCCGAAAACCTTTAGAACAGTCTACAGGTCATAATTATGAAGGGATTTCATTGTCGCTTGGTAGGATAACTCCAAATAATGTCTAGATGAGAACATCCCCTTTTGGTCACAATTATTCAGCCTTTATGGCTGCCCGAGCCCAAAGAACTTTAGCATAGTCTATAGGTCATATTTATGGAAGGATTTCATTGTAACTTGTTAGGTTGACTCCATATAATGCCTAGATGATGACATCCCCTTTTGGTTGTGATTGGTCAACTGTGATGGCTCCAGGTGCCCAAAGCTCGAAAATCTTGAGCACAGACTACAGGTCATATTTATTAAGGGATTTCATTGTAACTTCGTAGGATCACTCCAGATGATTCCCAGATGAGAATTCCCCTTTTGGTTGTGATCATTCAACCATTATGGCTGCCCGAGCCCGAATACCTTTAGCACAGTCTACAGGTCACATTTATGAAGGGATTTCATAGTAACTTGGTAGGTTTGACTTCATATAATGTCTAGATGAGAACGTCCCCTTTTGGACACGATTGGGCATATGTGACAGCTACAGGGGTCCGAAGCCCGAAAACCTTTAGAACAGTCTACAGGTCATAATTATGAAGGGATTTCATTGTAGCTTGGTAGGATGACTCCAAATAATGTCTAGATGAGAACGTCCCCGTTTGGTCGCGATCATTCATCCTTGATGGCTGCCTGAGCCCAAAAACCTTTAGCATAGTCTATAGGTCGTTTTTTATGGAAGGATTTCATTGTAACTTGTTAGGTTGACTCCATATAATGCCTAGATGATGACATCCCCTTTCGGTCGTGATTGGTCAACTGTGATGGCTACAGGTGTCCGAAGCCCGACAATCTTGAGCACAGTCTACAGGTCATATTTATGAAGGGATTTCATTGTAAATTTGTAGGATCACTCCAGATGATGCCCAGATGAGAATGTCCCCTTTTGGTTGCGATCATTCAACCATGATGGCTGCCCGAGCCCAAAGCCTGAAAACCTTTAGCACAGTCTTCAGTTCATATTCTATGAAGGGATTTCATTGTAACTTGGTAGGTTGACTTCATATAATGTCTTGATGAGAACAGCCCCTTTTGCACACCATTAGGCAACTGTGATGGCTACAGGGGCCTGAAGCCCAAAAACCATTAGCACTGTCTACAGGTGATATTTATGAAGGGATTTCATTGTACCTTGGTAGGATGACTCCAAATAATGTCTAGATGAGAACGTCCCCTTTTGGTCGCGATCATTCAGCCTTCCCCCACCCGAAAAAGTGACACGGTGATGATTAGCCATTGTGCAGAAATATGTGACCTTAAACACCAATAAATAAATAAATATAACTAAGGCATTTTTTAAAAAAGATATTTTTGTTTTCTCAGGCAATTTTTCATAAATTCTTTGAGGTGGGAGAAAAGTTTTCATCCTGGAAAATTTTCTGCAAGTTGTACTACACATATAAGGCAACCTTAGACCCCTGGTTTCACAATGGATTCTAGTCATGTTTTTAGGCAGACAAGACTCGATTGGAAGCAACTGCCAGAATACTTTGAATTTAGCAAGTTTACAAAGCTACAGTACAGCCTATAACAAAGTATACCATTAGGTGATATTCTTTTGTTAATGATGCCATTTTAGCACCTTATTATGGCAATATTCTTGTAGCATTAACACAACATTTTCAGTGTGTTGTGGTGAATATTGCAAGATGAACGCATGCATGGCGCAATATTTTCCTAAATATCATTAGTAATTTTTTGGATGAAAAGAAGATGAGTGAATACTTATAATAAAATGGAAGATTTGAGACATGCAAAGCTTTTTATGTTAAACGAACTGTCGTAGTCGATGTATTCGCTGATGTCGATGCAATTAAAGTTCGGATTTCCCTTGGCCTACCCGGCTTCACAAGAGTCCTCGAGAGTATGTGTACACATGGCAGTTTAAACTTTTATAAATATGAAGCTCTCATTCTTTAAAGTCAAGGGGAAGGGGTGTTCTTCCTTATGCATTTGACGATGATATCAAGCACAAATTGGGGTGATGTAAAATGGCTGTTATCACCGCTACCAACTCATAAAAGTGATTTGGCGTATCAAAACTATCAAGGATTTGTGCGATTGTAGAATGCTATTGTGCACATTTTCCTTTCAACAAACTGTGTGTGTGTGGGGTGGGGGGGGGGGGGGAGCATGTGGAGGTGGCTTTTTCAGAACACAGACATGTACATGTGGGGCATGCTGTTGATAGCAACCCTCACAATGCTGGATATGGTTCCTTGGAAAAAAAATTATCTGATTCCTGTATGAATATCTTTAATTTAACCCTTCTCATGACTTTGGTGTGTTTTCCAAAGATTTTATTTCATGATAACTCTTTCACTACTGTGCACATATTTTTTCTGGTTTATTGGAAACATTTATCTGATTCCTGTATGAATGTCTTTAATTTAACCTTCTCAAGACTTCAATATTGCTTTCAAAGATTTTATTGATTACTTGATCAAAATTTTTCAATGCTGTGCACGTGCTTTTTCTGGTTTCTTGGAAAAAAATTCTCTAATTCATGTATGCATATCTTCAATTTAACCCTGTCACGGCTTCAGTGTGGGTTCCCTTGATTTTATTGCATGTAATACTGTTAATGAAAACCTATTTCTGATTTTTTAAAAAATATTTTACACCCCAAAATAAGCCCCCATGAATTCTCTTTCTGTTTTGTTTATTATTAATGCTTTAACCATTTTAACACACACTTTAATTTACTGGTGGCATTAAAATTCTGTTTCTCTAGTTTGAAATCTTTCTTATTCTTTAAAACCACTGGGCCAAATTCATTCATTTATGGCACAGACCATCCTCAGAGTAAACCTTTTCTCCTTTATTCAAATGAAGCTGCTGCCATCTCCAGGCTGGTGGAATTTACTCTTTTGTATTTCCCTCCAAATTACTATATCTCTTAGAGTGGGTTAATGCTCCATAAGCCTAATATGTTTTTGAAATCCTCTTTTTATAAGCCACTTGCAATAATGCTTAGATTTCTTGTTTGGAACTTAATTTAGTGATGCAGATTCACTTTTTTTTTTAAAGAAACTCAGTAAGTCAAAATTTGGGCTCCCGAATTTTGGGCTACACTCAATATTTCTATTTTCAGCTTCAATGGACATATGTGAACCATATTTGTCATGTAGTATATAACTGGATCATATGTATTTCATTTATGCCAGAATTTTTTTTTTGTGAGGGGGGGGGGGGGGGGGGGGGGTGGTGGGTGGTGAGGAGAACCACAGTAGTTGAAAACAAAATAAAAATTCACAGAACAGAGCTTGCTAGAAAGCTTTCCTAGGATCAGCAGAAATGAATGGCCAAAAAAGTTGCCTTTGGTTGAGTCATAGCAAACAAAAAAATTGCTCTTGCTGCTGATCACTTACTGATACACTCATCTCTTTTGACAAATTGAGCAAGGTGAGCATTTTAGGCTCACTTGAGCCTCTGGTTCATTTTGTCATCTTAGTGCTTTTGACCAGCCAAATCACAACCGATGCATTATCGTGATAAATAGCGCTTTATTAGCGTAACCAGGTTTCCACTTTATTGTAGTCTTTACTGTAAGCTGTACATGTACATGTAGGTTACGAAAAGTGTTCTGAAGTAGAAATTTGACAAAAGAGTAGATCCCTAAGAGTTAACCCTTTACCTAATATAGTGGCCAAAAATGGCCAGAAAATTAACCAGAATTAGCCTGCCACGACCTAAAATATCTCAGAAGTTTCTCAATGAAACCATACAAATATGGATATTGTCGAGATGATTCGAATGATATCCATATTTATATGGTTTTATTGAAAAATTGTGAAATTTCTTTTCGCAAAATGTGAAATTCAATTTATTTTTTAAAAATATTGTGTTTGGTATTGTGTTCGGTAAAGGGTTAATGCATGTAAACAGTACTTATAAAGGGTTAATGCATGTAAACAGTACTTACCATTAGTGCTCAAATGACTAGTGAATTCCAAAGTCGACTAGTCAATACCCAAAAGTCAAGTCGACTTCGACTATCATTGGTGATAACCTGTTTCCTTATAACAGTGTTGGTGTTCCGGTAGAGTGCTGAAGGTCCAAATTTGGCTTCACTTGGGCATTCATATACAGCAACTTATTGGAACATTATTCTGTTAATGTGCTTCTAATTATGCTAAGAGTGAAATTATATAGCCTTATTTAATTTGCCTTGTTGCGATTTATGGGAGAGTGCCTATAGGCACTCTCCCATAAATTGCAACAAGGCAAATTAATAACATATCCTGATAGCCCAAAATAATTCAGAGCTCTACTGGTACCAGTTAAAACAAACTACTGTCACTACTATTAGATGGCGATAGATGTATACATTGATTGCCCAATATAGCTGTTCAAACTGTCTGACAGTGGCTCAGAAGGGATACTATTTACCTAAAAGCTTGAACTCCTCCGACTAGTCGACTGCACAATTGAGAGTCAACAACTGGTTTGCCCAGAGTCGACAGCGACTAGTCGACTAATCGTTTGAGTACTACTTACCATAAGCACTTAGAAATGCCTCAGAAATTATGTTTAACCCTAAAGACCCTATACAGCCATAAACTACCCCTTTCATTATGTTTAACCCCAAAGTTCCCATACAGCCATAAACTAACCCTTTCTTGTTGCTCTGAAAAACTTGTCCCTTGTGTTCTTCCTTGGGAACTGTACTTGTAGGATGTTTTTATCTTGACAGTGTTGTACGTCAGTGTTATAATAATAATAATGTTATAACAGTAATAATGTAAAACCACTGTTAGGTCACCTGCCACTACTGTGTTCAGGTATATTTAGCAGTTATTGTCATAAAAGTAATCTGATTTAATGAATGAATCGGCTAGTACTGTCATCCACCCACGTAACATGCAAATTCAGCAGCTGAAAAATACTAGTTTTCAAAACATTTCAACAAAGCCATATCATGTGACCTTCTTTGGAACGAGCTCGACGACCTCATTCCAAAGAGGGCTCACATGATATGGTTTTGTTGAAATTTGTTGAAAAATTTAGAAAAATGATATTTAAGGCCCCCCCCAAAAAGTGTTTTGGTTCTCAGGCACCGCCGCATTGGAAAAATACCCCCGCATTGAATTTTTTTTCTGGAGGTTCGAGATTTTCCCAAAAGTAAACAATGCACCACCGATCTCAGACGTTCATTGCAGTATAACAAAAATAGGTAAAACGAACAGTAAAAACCCTACCAACTTGCTATAACACGCCAGGTACGATTATGTTAATATGTCGATGCACAACTGAACTTGATCTGTACCGGTGTTTATATAAAGGTTCAAACAACACGGTCTTGGCATAAACAAACAATGCAATTGATCAGTGGCGACCGAGCAGTGATGAGCCCCCACCCCACCCCCCTGGACTTGCTAGGGTTAGGGGCCCCAGACATACCGATGGTAGAAAACTTTGAATTTTATGTTTAAAAGAAGCCATTTCCTTGCATCTAGAGATGGAATTGGCTATTCATTCACATCCACACAAAAGGGGGCCCTGGTTGGCTTCATGTAGCTTCCCACATTTGTCCCCCCCCCCCCCCCCCCCCCCAGACTGGGGTCCCCTGGACTTGTCCATTGTACTCCTAACGGGGTGAGCCGTCACTGCAATTGACATGCATTAAATTATGCATTGAAACATCTAATAAATGGTGTATCAATAACATTACAATCACATTATTTTACCACAAGGGCGAATCCAGTCATCGGCACACATGGTATGCGCCTCTGCCCCCCCTCCCCCCCTTCCCACCCACCCACCCACCCCTATTTTCTCCCAGAGATGGACGTGTTGTGCATTGTGGATATCTGCTTCGGGTGCGAGGTAATCACATCTTTTGGGATTAAATTTCAAAATTTGGTTGACAATACACTCCGGCAAACTTGGGCCTAGCTGCGGCACCCCCTCCCCCCACCCCTCACAGCTTTTAGTAAAGTCCTTCATCTGCCACTGAACCAACACTGTTCGAAGCGGCATTGGGATGTATAAACAGCTCACCAGAAGCATATTAAAAAGTGTATCTTTGTACTATTGAAAGATAACTAATGTAATCAAATTAGCTATCAAAGAACTCTTTTTTTTCATGCAGTGGAAATTGCTGATAGTGCTTACACCTATTGTGACCCCCCCCCCCCCCTTGCCTCCTCCCCCCCCCCCCCCCCCCCCCACACACACACACACCCACCATTCCCCCCCATATATGTCTCACCAAATTTAATTTGCTTTATTCCATGGCTTATTTTAAATAATTTTTAGTGACTCAGACTTTGATATCATGAACTTTTTTTAAAGCCTTTATAAAGATCATGCTGGCCACCATTTTAGTGTCGTTAAGCTGAAAAGTCACAGCAACAGAACAAACCTTTTCACCTTAAGCAAAGTTTAAGACACCAGTATTGCAGTCTCTCTGGTGGATTGCTGGTTTGGGGTTCCATCCTTAAAACGTTCCCTGTGCAGTCACTTAACTGTGACTTAGTTAATATTCTTTTTCAAACAGAAATGTATCCTGTCTGTCTTAAAATAAAATTCCAAAGGTCCATTGTGGGTATTGTGAGGCTGGCGTAATCAGCTAGTTTCAATAATTTCCATATTTGTATGGTTTTATTGAGAAACCTCTATTAGAAATTGAAGTCTGAGGGAGACTTTTTTAACGGGTAGAGTGCTGGAAGCCCATTTTTGGGCTTTATCCTGAAGTTCAGGTACCACAGCTTAAAGGCTTGATATTCTGTGGATGTGCTTCAATTAATTCTTGATGTGCTACTATAAGGAATATATATATTTCAGTATTTGATACTTCTGCTGATATACAGTAGTACTGGTACATGTCCTTCAGAATCTTGAAACTTTTTGTATGAATTCCGATTGGTTGTGAAACTGAGTATAGTATCACTGTGGGGTAAAATTTCAACCTCAGAATGAGAGATGACATCTCTAACTGTTTTGGTGCATTTCTTCTGGCCTGCTATGTTCTGCTGTGTTAATCTGTAGTGAAATCCTTGAAAAAAAAAAACAATGAATAGTTAGGGTATACTTGGTGTAGTAAAAAAAAAAAAAAAAAAACCACCCTCCCTCACTGAATTTGGAAAACCAATTGCCTGAGAACCAAAATATTTTTTTTTTTTGGTCTGAAGTAATAAATTTTGTTATCGTCTGTTTTGGGTAAAGGGTTAAGGGTTAATCTTATGTGAATCCTGAGTGATTTAACAGCTGTTTCCTACATATCAAAGTTTCTGTCTTATTTATTACACATCAAGATTTAAAAAAAAGTGTCTTTAGTAAGTGTGTATTTTGAATGGTTAAAAAAATGGAAAATGGTGTTTTTTTGTGGGGGTGGAGGGTGGGTGGGGGAGGGGGGGGGGGGGTGTCAGAATTTTACTGACAGGTAAGGTGCCTGAGAAACAAGATTTTTAGCTGCGACTAGCAGCTCTATAAGTGGCAATATCGGTCTGTCTGTCGGTCTGTCTGTCGGTCAGTCGGTCGGTCTGTCAGTCAGTCTGTGACCAACGAGTTTGTCTGTGACCAACTTTTGAAATACTTGATGGAATGACTTTATATTTGGCATGTAAGTGTATCTTATTGATGTCTAGCCACTGTTCAATGCATGTGTTGTTCCAAATATTTTTCTTGGAGTTATGGCCCTTGATGAACTTAGAATTTTTTGAGATTGCACCACCCGTCGCAGCTTCGGCGTCGATGTCGCGATTTTTGTTTCAGTAACCTAATTTTGGCTTTGTTATGTGACATTCTTCTGTTATCGCCCTCCTATTGAGCTTTTCTGCACAATTATTTCAGTATTTTCCAGCCATACAAAGCTCTTCAAATCCTCAACAGACTGTATGACCGACCATCCTTGCAGTTTCCAGTTAAACTGTTTATTTTGATAATGAAGAACATCAAACCTGTTATGAGAGCAGTTACTTTAAGGCAGGCTGTATCGCAGATAAGGATTAGTGCAGGTGTGAATTTTCCTGAGGTATGTTTTGGCATTCTACTTGCCACATGGCAGTTTCTCGGTGTGCAGAAAACATTAAATGCTCTTTGAAATTCAAGGCTTAAATTTTATGGGGTAATTAGAATCGATTCTTGCAAATGATTCTCACAAAAGACACAATGAGAATTAACTTCATTCTCACAAAATTTTCATTTGATTCTTTTCCCATAAATTCTGAAAGTTTCTTTAACCCGTAAAAGCCTATTTCTGACTTTTCCGACCTCAGAACAGGTGCCCTAAACATGCCATCTTGAGGAGGTCCTGCTGACAATTGACAAATTACCTGGGCAGTGGTTTCTAGTCAAGTCTTGGCTGCCTTAACAGGCAGCCAAGACTTAACTAGAAATCACTGCAAAGCCATTATTGAGACTGTGAAATTGTGTGAATGAAAGACCCTTGCCCAGGCCCTTAACTGGTTGAGTGCTGGAAGCCCATATTTGGGCTTTATTCTAAAGTGCTGGTACCACAGCTTGAAGACTCATATTCAGTGGATGTGCTTTGTATTACCTTTGAAATGGTATTATTTAGACTGTGAGGGTTTGCCTTGTTACAATTTATGGGAGAGTGCCCATCTGCACTCTCCCATAAATTATAACAAGGCAAAGACATGTGTACAAGATTTAATGACCAAAAATAATTTAGCAGTCCTACAGTTAAGGGTTAAAGCTCAAGGCCTGGATAATAAATCTACTTATTCTTTGCTCTCTCATAATAATGTAACACTTTGAATTAGCAGTGGTGTTCTAGTGAAGTCTTGATGCCCATATAGGTAGCCAAGACTAGTACTTCATTAGAAACCTCTGCCAACGTACTATAATTACCCAACAGCTAGACCACCAAAATCTTGGAATATTTGTTCTATCTGCAGTACATCACTGTACTAGTATATGTGTGACAAGAAACTCACCAAAATTGGAACTAGGCTCCTAAGGGTTAAACTCTAGTAAATATATATACAGTTGAAACTAAAAGTCCTGTCACAATTAGCACCGAAATTCTCATTAGTTAATGTACTCTCTATTGCAGAATAATGAAGTAGTTGGAAATACACAGTAGGGTTTGTGGTGTGCAATGCAAAATGTAATGTGCTATTAGCGAGGTCGGTAATGAAATCACAAACTGGACCAATCAAACAGAAAGAAAATATTGAGACTACAGTATGTGGAGGGTGGATTACTACTAAATTGCTGTGGGATAGATTTTTCACTTAGTAATTATTTACAATTTCTGAATACAACGCACAAGAAGCACTTGCAAACTTTCATCACATGGACCGCCAGGTTGCACCCGGTGGTCCATGTGATGAAAGCTTGCAAATGTTTCTTGTGCTGTTATGAACAATTATAAATACTTTTCGAAAGGTGGATGTATGATGCTGTGATTAAGTAGTAATCCACTCTTTTCATTCTGTATATGCAGTCAGTTTTTAATATCTGTTTACCTTATTCCAAAATTAGATAGTATACCTAACTAGAAAATGGGACTCAACAAATTGTGTTCTTAGATACAGTTAAAACTAGAAGTCCTGTCATGAAATGCTCACAAATAGCATGTCGATCTCCTCGTTAATCTACGCGTTACGGCCATAGTAAGGCTATCAAATTCTGTACATATGGCCTATGCACAAGCAGTGTTTCAGCCAATGGACCTCCGGGTAACCCGGAGGTCCATTGGCAGAAACATTGCCTGTGTTTGCTATGAGTAACCAGGAGAATCTGCAGTGCTTTGCCTGCCATTCAATATGGCAATTGCGCGCAATTCCTACGTGCAATTAAGCCTAGATAAGCACACTGTTCGTGACAGGACTTCTAGTTTTAACTGAATCCCAGAAGTTGTAAGGAATTATATTAACGATCTCTATTTACTAGTATAGAACTGTACAGAGTTGGGCATGCTGTTTTTCTACAGGAATTGAGTTATGCGAATGGTGCAGTTTGACAGGGACAAAAGTACACTTACTCAGCGCACTATTACTTCAACATAGTGTACAATACAGTGACATGACTTCTAATTTCAACTGTAAGTATTGGTTGCACTCACAGGGTCATAACAATACTCTCAAATTCTAAATTATCGAGGGTGGCAATAGAAATTGGCAAGCTGGAATTTAGGACCAAGAGCTCTTTAGATGGGTTGTACAAAAACCATGCCCCCACTTTTGAGGGGGACTTAGATGGATCTTATCAGGGTTCATTGTTGTTCAAGGTAAGACCAAGGTCACTGGAGTTGAGGGGGGAGAATCCGGAAAGACAAGGAAAGAGTGTAATTTAGGAATGGCAAAGACTCTGGGGCACTTCACTCTAGAATGCCCCAAATATTTGCCTAGTAGAACAAGACTCCTCAGAATTCTAATGGAAAAATGGGATGAAAACCTGAAGGATAAGTGGATGGTGAATGACAGGAGGGAAAGAGTCAATTTTATAGTTAGGGATATCTAGAATTTAAGTGCCGATGGGAGGAATTATGAATCAGTTTTTGACTGAATGCTGTGAGATTAGGAGGGAGGAATAGCCTGGCAGAGAACTGGGTTAATGTGGGCCTCCTCGTCAGAGGATAGCGATAAATTAGTGGAAGGCCGAAGAATTATTAGTCGCCTACCAGCATCGCTGGAGGGGACTATAGGTTTGCACTCTGTACATCCGTCAGCCTGTCAGTCCATCAGTCTGTCAGTCCGTCAGTCCATCAGTCTGTCAGTCACACTTTAGTTTTCCAGACTTTTTTTGGAAATGCTTCAACCGAATGATTGTATTTTTGGTAACCTACTATAGAATGATGACTTACAGATCAGCTTTGAGTTTCATGCTGATTGCATTATTCTTGTGTGAGTTATGGTCCTTGGAAATATGGAAAAGCGCCAAAATATCAGTTTTCCAGACTTTTTTTTGGAAATGCTTCAACTGAATGATTTCATTTCTTTTCAACCTACTCACAATTGTTTACAATTGGCTATAACATAAGTGCAAGCCCTACTTCGGAACTAACTCAAGCTTTTAGAATCTTTTCCAAACGAGTTGGAAAAGTACTAGAGTGCAAAAGCACGAAAAAGATAAAAAAAAAGGGTCGAGCGAGACCAGCGCTCGAAATTACAGGTACTCTCTCTGCACACCTCTTGCATTTACCGAGCGCATGCGCAACAACCGTGACGTCAATTCCTTTATTTTCCGCCATTGTACATGGTCGGAAATTTTTGTGACTCGTGCTAAATTATGCTGTTTATTCTTCGTGAACAACTTATTCTCCATATTTAGTGTGCTACTGGATTGTATCCTTTTATCAAGCTACCAAATTATTATTATTTAATGTTAATTTGTATTTTTATTGCTTGTCTCTTCACACTTTGTCTTGTCTTTCCCCCACGTGTGAACATGACCTTAGTGCTGTTTTCCGTCGGTGGGAAGCTTGATTATTATTTTGATATAATGCCTAAGACTATTCCTTGTACCTCTTGTTTGCAAGTGAAACATGTGGACGACTCTCATGCCACATGTGTCACTTGCAACAATTGCACTCAGGCCCAATCTTGTGGTATTTGTGGGGTTTGGTCCTCTAAATTCTGGGCTTCTGTGAAATGGTGGTTCTTTCCAGAGCTAGAACCCCTCGTTCTCGGGGTAAGGGTAGCTGTGCCGTAGCAGACATTTCTGCTGGTGCACATGGTGACTCTGTCACACAGGATTCGGATCTGCCTTCTGTGGCGAGTTCCCCTGCAACTGTTGGCGGTGTTAGTTCAGTGATACCTGACGAGGAGACCGTGGTCTCTTTGTCTTCTGATGTCACTTTTGAGGCGTCTGTTTTCGTTGAGAGCTTTTCCGAGGTCAGCTCGGTAACCCTCTCCGATCTGCCTCCTACACCGTCGAGGAAGTTGCTACTCCAGATCCTATTCTGTCTGATGGTGGCTCTTCCATCTCCTCTGGGGATGGTCTACAGTCTCGGGGGACCGAGGCTGTATCTGCTGGTGTGTCTGTGTGTTCTCAGCCTCCCCCAGCCTCGCGGCGGGGCTGTGCGGGTTTGCTGTCTGCTCCGTCTCATCTGGCTAGGTTTGCTCCTAGTCGGTCGAGCCGGCCGGTCGCTTCGGCAGCGATTCCTCGTCCCTCGAGTGAATCGTTTATCGTACCACCTTCCCCTGCTAGTGTGCCGCCTAGCGGGATGGTGTTGGGACGTTGGCATCCAGGGTCTGCTGTTCGGCAGCGGTCAGTGACAGCCCCTGTTAGCTGTCACTCTCGGAACCTTCCTCCGGTGATTCCTCACTGTGTTCCGGGTCTGGGTGTCGATCGATGCTTGCCGTCGGCCTCAGAGGATAGGCAGTTGGGGCTGTCTGCTGCGCAGAGGCCAATGACAGGTTCCTGTCATTCTTGGGACAATCCTCCAGTGTCTTCTCACCGTGTCCTAGGTCCAGCTACCGATCGACGTGCGCTGTCGGTCTCTTTAGAGGATTTGCAGGCAGGACCTTCTGTTTCGCAGAGGTCAGTGATGGCCACTGGGCGTCACAATCGGGACTATCCTCCGGTGTCTTCTCACCGTGCTCCTATTCTGTCTGCCGATCGACGTTCGCCGTCGGTCTTTTCTGAGGATTTGGGTTCGTCTTCCAGAAGGGTCCATTGGGAGGACACTCCGTCGGGCGATTCTGCTGCGACGGATTCTCAGGGTGACCTGCGCCAGGCCGTTTTGGCGCTCACCTGGTTGCTTTCTGGCAACCCTCAAGTTGGCCTCCCTGTGCCTCCTGAGGCACAACCTCCTTTGGTCGGTTGCCGAGATGTCTCGCCTGGCCCCGTGGATACTGCACAGTATTCACAGGAGGTTTCTGCTGGTCAGCCCGAGTTGGGCTACGTCTCCTCTGCTACGGAGGATGACGAGTATCTTGAAGGTGATGGGCCCCCCCTCGTCAGTCTTGGGGCAGGCTTTGGATTTCGTCTTTGGCTTATTGCCGGACGTTCAACCTTCCGACCAGCCTTCTGTGACCGTCCGGCCACGGTCCACTGTGGAGCGCTGTAACCCTGTTGAGCCTTCTAGCTCCGGGGCTTTGCATCCTCTGCAATCGGCTCAGGTTGTTGAGTCCTTCCAGGGCTTAGATGCCAAAATGCGTTCTAAGGCCCTCAAGGGTTCCTTCTTTTCTAGAGCTGATGCCTTTCTGCCTCCATCGCGGTTTCGTGTGTACGATTCCGTCTCTCCACCTGTCTTCCAAGGGATGGCTACTGTGGATGAGGATTCTTCTTCCCTCGGGTTGACTAAGCCTAAGTCGGCAGTTCTCCCGATGTCGGTAGTTGAGTCTATGGTGGGCCTGTCCCGAGAGATGCTGGGTATGTTATCTCTCGCGGACCATGTTGTCGCTGCTCTGGCTGAATATTTTCCACCAGGGGAGTTTGATGACGCTCAGGCACCTTTTCGCGTTTTGTCACAGGCTCTTATGAACTTGACACACGCTCACGCCTGTAACATGGCTAATTTGGAGCTGGCACGCCGGGATGCGGTGTTGGATTCTTTACCATCCCTTCCTTCTGAGCAACGTGCTGTTCTGAGGTCTTCCTCTTTGGTGGGACCTCAGTTGTTCCATGGTTCCGTGGAAGCTGTTCGTGGCGAAGTTCTTCGTCATTCGAAGGACCAGCTTTTGCTGAGACAGCTTGACCAACCTGCTGCTGCGTGTGGGGGTCGTTCCAGGCCCGCCAAGCATGCTGCTGCGTCTGCCTCGTCGGCGACGTCGGCTACGCCTTCGGCTACGTCTGCTCCTTCTGCTCATAAGAAGCGCTGACGTATCCAGGCTCGCTGGCAGCCTCAGGCTGGAAAGTCTCAGGACTCTGTCACTTCCCGAGGTGGTTTCTCCTCTCGGGGGCCTCGTCGAGGCCGCAAGTGAAGGTTCTCACCTCGATTCGCCTCCAGTCGGGGGAAGACTGTCGCTGTTTTACGACCGTTGGACAGAGATAACGTCGGACTCTTGGGTCCTCGACGTCATTCAATCCGGTCTGCGACTGTCCTTCCATCGGCACCCCAGTTTATCTCGGGTGCCCCTTCCGACTCAGGTCCCTTCCGATTCTCTGCGTCGGGACCTTCTGGTGCAGGAGATCGACAATCTCCTCACCAAAGGGGCGATCAAGATGGTCAGGAACACCCTTTCACCGGGGTTTTACTCGAGACTTTTCTTGGTGCCGAAGAAAAACGGCCAATATCGTCCTGTCATCGATCTGAGTACCCTGAACGAGTACATAATAGCTCCTCGTTTCAGTATGGAGACTTTCCGGTCGGTTCGACGTTCGGTTCATCAGGGCGATTTTGCGGCCAGTATCGACCTGAAGGATGCCTACTTCCATGTACCCATTCATCTGGCGTCACGGAAATACCTTCGGTTCTCGTTTCGGGATCGAGTTTTTCAATTCAGAGCTCTCCCGTTCGGTTTGAACCTGGCTCCTTGGGCCTTCACCTGACTGATGTCACAGGTGCTTGCTTTCCACCGCACTCAGTCGGCAGTGACTTCGTCAGCCTACCTAGACGACATCCTCCAACGGCACCACGATGCTGCTGTTCTGGAGTTCGATGTCCGGCAGTTTCCTTGCCTGCTAGCGTCGCTGGGTTTCAGAGTCAATCGCGAGAAGTCGGATCTTCTTCCTTCTCAGCGATTCCGTCATTTGGGGATGGATTTCGACACTCTTCACAATGTAGTGTCGGTCCCCCAAGCTCGGGCGACGATTCTTTCCGCCTTGACTCGGGACCTGCTTCAATCTTCCTCGGTCTCGGCCAGGACTTTCCTTAGGATGCTGGGCCTTTGCGGTTCGGTAACAGATCTCATTCCGCTCGGTCGCTTGTTTGTCCGACCTCTCCAACACTTTCTGTTGGATCATTGGCGTCCGAATGTAGATCCGCTGGACCTGGAACTCACTATTCCTCGGTCTCTGCTTTGTCACCTCCGCACTTGGGCAGATATTCCCTGGCTTACACAGGGTGTTCCGTTGGATCTTCCTTTGGCCGATCGCATCCTTACTGCGGATGCCAGCGATCGGGGCTGGGGTGCGACGTTTGATCCTCTCGGCCTGTCTACTCACAGAGAGTGGGACAGCGAGCAGGTGGGCCTTCATATCAACCAGAAGGAGCTCCTTGCTCTTCTGTTGAGTTTTCGGCTTTGGATCCCTCATCTGTCGGACCATGTTGTCCTACTTCTTTCGGACAGTTCGACAGTAGTGGCCTACATCTGGAATCAAGGAGGCACACATTCGATTCCCATGTATCGGCTGTCTCGGGATCTTCTTCTATTGGCGCGGGATGTGAACGCTCGGGTGTCCATTCGACACATTCGCGGGCGTCTCAACGTCCTAGCCGACTCCCTGTCCCGACGTGACAGTGTCCTTCCAACCGAATGGATGCTACATCGGTCGGTGTTTCAGGCAATTTGCGAGCAGTGGGGCCGTCCTCAGGTCGACCTTTTCGCTACTCGCTGGAACCATCAGGTAGAGACCTTTGTCTCCCCTTGTCCAGATCCTCTGGCATTTGCAGTAGACGCTCTGTCTCTGGACTGGACAGGTTGGATCGGCTATGCCTTTCCTCCTGCACCAATTCTTCCTCAAGTATTAGCGAAGATTCGTGCTTGCAGTTGCAGGATCATTCTGATCACACCCCTGTCTCCACAGAGGGTGTGGTTCAATCTGCTGCGGCCTTTATTGGCCGATTGACCAATTCGTCTACCTCTACGTCGCGATCTTCTTTCACAGGGTCGTCCCAGGAAGTATCACAACAACCTGGCGAGCCTGTCCCTTCACGCCTGTCTTTTATCAGGTCCAGTCTCCGACGTAGAGGTTTTTCGAGACGATCAGTGGAGTGCATTTCTGCATCGCGGCGACATTCCACTGGCATGACTTATGCCGCCAAGTGGAAGGTTTTCTGCCGCTGGTGTGCAGATCACAATGTGAATTACCGTGATCCGTCAATCACTCAAATTGCGGATTTTCTGGTTTTTCTTTTTGACTCCAAGGGCTTCCAGCCTATTACGATTAAGGGCTATTGGTCTATGCTGTCTGATGTGGGAAAGCGGTGCATTGGTGCATTGGTCGTAATCATTTTCTCTCCAAACTTATTCGGCACTTTTCTTTGAAGAGGCCTCGAGTTTTGCGTCTTACACCCAAGTGGAACTTGGCATGGGTGTTGCACTGTTTGGAGGGGGCGCCATTCGAGCCTTTATCTGAGACCGACATGCGTTTTCTCACCTATAAGACGGCTTTTCTTCTAGCGTTTGCTTCTGCTCGTCGAGTCAGTGAGCTTCATGCGCTATCTGTTGATTCTGCCTTCTTCCGAAATGAGGCTAACAGTGTCACCTTCACTACTGATTGCTTTTTTCTGGCTAAGAATCAACTTCCTGATTCGGTACCTCCTCCCATCTGCATTCGGGCTCTCCCCACTGTAGATGGCCGGAGGCCTCTTCTTTGTCCTGTTCGTGCGATCAAGACTTACCTTACTCGCACTCAGTTCATTAGGAGGGGTCGGAAGAGATTCTTTCTGTCTCTCATTCCTAAGAGGCAGTCTATCTCTTCCCATTCTATTTCCAGGTGGATCTGTCTTGCAATCAAGCTGGCTTATTCTCGCTTGTCTGCGTCGGATCTTGTTTCGAACCGGCTTAATGCTCATGAGGTTCGTGCCATTTCTACATCCTGGGCGTTCTCCAATTCTGTTTCGCTCCGTGATGTTATGAATGCGGCTTACTGGAGGAATGCTTCTACCTTCTCCTCCTTTTATCTTCGCCACCTTCAGCAGCAATCTGAGGACCTTTATTCTTTAGGCCCTCTCATTGCTGCTCAGGCTGTTGTGCACCCTCGTTAAAATTGTTTTTGTCGAGGTTGCGCTTCGCTCAGCCTTGTTCTTTTCAGGTGCCTTCTCTCTATCTTCTTTACAGGTTTTCAATTTTATTCTCTGCCATCCTTGCTTTCGTTCTGCTACTCTTGTTGGTATTGGTTATGTGATTCACCTCCTCCTATTGTTTATTCAGCCAATTGTAAACAATTGTGAGTAGGTTGAAAAGAAATTAAAATTTTTTAGTAAATTTTGTTTCTTAACATACCTACCACAATTGTTTACCGGAGGCCCACCCTCCTTGGGGATATCTTTGATATCGATGCCTCCCCGCTAAATCACAAACTTCTCGTTGGCGGAAATACGGAATTGACGTCACGGTTGTTGCGCATGCGCTCGGTAAACGCAAGAGGTGAGCAGAGAGAGTACCTGTAATTTCGAGCGCTGGTCTCGCTCGACCCTTTTTTTCGATCTTTTTCGTGCTTTTGCACTCTAGTACTTTTCCAACTCGTTTGGAAAAGATTCTAAAAGCTTGAGTTAGTTCCGAAGTAGGGCTTGCACTTATGTTACAGCCAATTGTAAACAATTGTGGTAGGTATGTTAAGAAACAAAATTTACTAAAAAATTTTAATTTTTGATAACCTGCTATAGAACGATGACTTACAGATCAAGTTTCATTTGCACTCTGTCCATCTGTCAGTCTGTCAGTCAGTCTGTCAGTCACACTTTAGTTTTCCTGATCTTTTTTTGGAAATGCTTCATCCGAATGATTTCATTCTTGGTAACCTACTATAGAATGATGACTTACAAATCAAGTTTGAGTTTCATGCTGATTGCATTATTCTTGTGTGAGTTATGGCCCTTGGAAATATGGAAAAGTGCCAAAATATCAGTTTTCCGAACTTTTTTGGAAATGCTTCAACGAAATTCATGCTGATCACCTCTAGGTTATAACATTTGTATAATTATTAATGCTCATTAGTCCGGTAGGGGACATTGTATTGCTTCAGTGATACGTGAGCTCTTGTTATTATTATTATCAAGAACTGAAAAGTGATTCTTCAAGCAGAAGTTCACTCAGATAGAATCTGGCTATGAGGTTACCCACATCACTTTTCACATATTGTTTGCCATCCAAAGATTATTATTTTCATCTGAAATGTTTTTTCTGAAAAAAACTTCTCATCATAAGCCGATGTCAACCAAGTTTAGACACAACCATATTGGAAATTTACCATTAGAAAGTTTGAGAGTCTGGCTGTTGCTTGCTGCTAGGTGGTTCTCTCTGGGTACTCAGCCTTCTTCTACCCATAAAACTGTCCGCCACCATGTGACCCTGGCTGTTGGAAGTTTAGTTAAGCCTCAGTAAAGTGAGCACAGTGACTCAGTGGTTATGGCATTGGACTTCAAACCAAAAGTCCACAGTTCAATCCATGCCAAGGAAACTGCATTGTGTCCTTAGGCAAGGCACTTAATCCCGATTGCCCATGTGGGGGCATGTACTAAGGCATACTGCACATCACTGGAGCACTTGTCTTCAACAAATGCTGACCCTGCTTATGTGGAGATAGTATGTTGTTGAGCCTGACAGTTGCTTGCCACAGCTCGGTGGTTCTCTCTGGGTACTCCAGCTTCCTCTACCTGTAAAACAGACACAAGATGACCCAGGCTGTTGAAAGTATCATTAAACCCTAATGAATAATTAAATCCCAGTAAAACAAACAAGTGGAAATTTATAGTCACTGGGAAGAAATTGAGTAATTTGTAAATTTGTGAAAATTTCCTTATAAAGTTACTTTTTCAATTACTTTCAGTCACTTTCCTGATGACTGTCACTCATGACCATCAAGGCCTACTCCAACTCAGCAGATTTTGATACCACAGAACAGGTACTCTTTGAACTCTTTGATACTCATCTGGAAGTCTTTTGGGATGAATATTTAGTATGTTCAATTGTGCACTGCTGCTTGTTCTTCGTTATATCCAGTGTTCCATCCATATTTGTATGTATAGTATGACAGAGCTTTATGTTTTAGTGACATCAGAACCACAATTGATGGTCAAACCTGAAACCTCAGGTATGAGATTCCAGCACATGAATCCACTCGGTCACTACATCACTTTCTTATTCTCCAGTCTGTTTGTATGGGAACGAAACGACTCAGTACAAAGTGACTCAGTACAAAATGGTAAAGGGACGAAACGACCCGGGAGACAAACTGGTGAAGGAACGAAAAGACCTGACACCCTATTAGTCGGTCACACCCAATGACGGTCTTTGTAACACGTTGCTTTAATACCATTGATTATGGTCGATGGCTTTGCCTGACTTTCAATTTTGTGTCTACTTTCATGGACAGGATTGTATAGCTCACAGTGTTAACATGTTACTTTCACCACAGAAAAAACACAATTAGTCATATCAAACTGGATATTCTGAACTCTTTCCTAACCGAAGATCGTTATTCATTGACAAGTGGGTCCGAGAAATTAACAGCACATCATGCATGACCCATGAACGTTCTACAGTCTAAACTACTAACCTAACAATTAAACATTGTCAACAATTGAATGTGAATTGGGCTTACATAAATGAATTGTCTAATGTCAATTTTATCCAATTTTCATTTGGAAATGTAAGAAATTGCTCTACGCACAAGTGGTGGTTCTCTCTGGGTACTCCGGCTTCCTCCACCCGTAAAACTGTCTGACTCAAGGTGACCCTGGCTGTTAAAAGTATTGTTTAAACAGTATTGGCTCCAGGATGACCCGCATTGTGTCCTTGGGCAAGACACTTTATCTTGGTTGCCTACATGGGGGCACGATGATGCTGTGTACTAAGGCATATTGCGCATCGATGGTGCACGTCTTCAACCACTGTAAAACTGGAAATTTTGGTATTTGGCATTAGTGTGCATAGAGTTAAGGGACCCATAAACAGATCCTGTTGACCACTTGGAAAACTCTGCTAGGATTTTATGTTTTTCTGTGGGCTATGATCTACCGTACATGTAAAACCAGTGGTGGCTCATCTAGTGGGCAAGGGTGACCAAAAGTTTGAAGGGGCTTAATTGTGAATTCGTACCCGTTGTCTCAAATTCAGTTGGGCCATATCTGCCCGTTTGTCGATAAATAATTATAAATTGTTTGTGTATCCAGATCATCACACTGTCTAATTAAGTTCCCCTTTGCCAGTAAGTATATGGACAATTGATTATTAAAAGAAGAATATGTGCAGTATTTTTAGCTCACATGACTGAAAGTCAGCTTGGTATGGGCGGTATTGGAATTTTGAGTTTGGTATCGGTTCAGTTTTCGGAATCGGACTTGACTGAGATTTGTTGATAGTACAAAGGAGGAATTCACATCAGGAAAAGTAGAATAAGGTGTTGTATCATTCTACCACTATGCTATAAATAACACTGCCAATGAGGTCAACAGTGGCATTCTTTTACGACCACAAATCATAGTACATCATCATAGTAAATCTACAGTAATTTTGTGACTTGTACTACATGTACATGTAAAAGCACCTTAATGTTTAAAGGCCTATTTCAGGGTTTTGCGATCTCATAGCATGTATCCGGATCATGCCATCTTTAGTAGGTCTTGCTGACAATAGACAAAACATCTGGTCCATGATTTCTAATCAAGTCTTGGCTGCCTTAACATGCAGCCAAGATTTGACTAGAAATCACTGCTAAGCATTTGGACATATTCAGGTTGTAGTCTTGTGGGAATTGTGGACAGTTGCCCATTCCATTGAGGGTTAACAAAACTGAAAAAATTGGTCACTTCTTTCATGAAAATGAACCTTTCAGCTGTTATCAACTCAAGCCTCAACAGAGACTTATAAATAGTGAATGTAGGAAAATTTGAAAATTCAGATGGTTTTGGTATTCAGTGATTGGTTTAGTTCAGTTTTTTGGTATCCCCATGATATTGGTATTGGTTCAGTTTTTTGGTATACCGGTATTGCCCATCTCTAAAGTCAGGGTGACTTGTTGCCATCGCTTGATGTCTGTCATCCCGCGTCTGTTAACTTTACATATCAGTCTTCTTCCAAACCGCTAGACGGAGCACAACCAAACTTTGCATGAATTATCTTTGTAAGTTTGTTCAATAGAAATTGCTGAGCCTTATGGGCTGGGAGCATGGGCAAAAACCGAAAATTCATCAAAATTCTTTGAAAGTTTGTGTGCAGCTTCCTTATATGCTCAAGATTCAAGTTTACTCAAAGAATCTTTCTCTGGCAATTATTTGGATGTATGCTGGTTTTTCGCCTCTCAGTGGGAATCCCCAGGAACTAAAAGAAAAAAACTGTACAGAACTAGTGACGCGGACCAGATTGGACAACCCAAGATGGTCCAGTCCACTGTCAATATGGTCCAGTTCGTATGGTCCATGTCAAACCGGTCTGTTACCCATGCCTGGACCAGTCCAAAGTGGTCCGGTCCACTCAAATACTAATGAATTGCCCATTGTCTCAAAGTTGTTAAACCTATATATTAAAAAATAAAATTGACTGCTTTGCAAAGAGATCATATACAATGTTTGATGATTGTGTGTAGCATTGTCTGTGTCTGGTGGCAGTGGTGGCAATATAAATACACTTGAACAGAGAAAAGACGTTGAATAAAATCTTTCAATCATCATTTCTACTTTTTGATCTTTGAGAAGGCTTGTATGACACATAAAGTCACCCCGCAATCTGTTTTGGCAGACTTCTGGCATTGCTATAATGTTGCGATTGACAAGAAGTCAGAAGTAAGCAACATCAAAGCATGAAGCCTCAAGTCGGCAATATCAAAAGCATGCAGCCACCCACAAAGCCAACTGAATCCCTGACACATGCAGCATGGGGATTGTGACATCTATTTTTGCTACTGCGATGTTTTCATGGCATCAAGTATTCGACTATTAACTACTTGAACCCATTAATACATTGCTACTAATTGTATGTTGGGATATATATGTGATAGTTGACTCAATGTAAAATAGTGGACTGGACTGGTAGTGTAAACTGTCCCAGTGGCACCCTGTCTGGACAAGACTACAGGCAGGGGTGGCCCACATACCAAACTGCTCCAGGGCAGTCCAGTCCATATCACTATATAGAATAAAGAATTATTATTTGGTTACACAGTATCCTTAAGACCGGTAGAATTGATTGGGCCAACACTATTTCAGTCGGTTGTTTCATGGGGTGCCATATATGGGTAATGGAAAAATGCTGAGCTGGCACTTTTCAAAAATATAAAAAAAAATCCTTTCTCCAGAACTACCAATCAGAATCTTTCAATATTTGGTTTACAACATCCTTGGGGGGATCGGATTGGCAAAAATCAAGTTCCTGAGTATTTAGTTGGGTTCTCTATGGGAACCTGAATTTTAACTTAATGCAATATGAGGAAACTTCTTTAATCCTTTACCCAATGAATCGCCCACATCCACCTGCGTAATATGCAAATTCAGCAGTTGAAAAAATATTATTTTTCAAAATATTTCAACAAAATCATATCATGTGACCCATCGTTGGAATGAGCTCGTCAAGCTCGTTCCAACGAGGGGTCACACGATATGGTTTTGTTGCAATTTTTTGAAAAATTAAAAAAAAATGATATTTAACCCTTTACCTAACGTAACGACCAAAACCGGCCAGCGCTATTCTCAAAAATCGCCAATTAATTTTCATTATTTTTTTCATTTTTTGTCTCAAAAACATAGATTATGACCCTCATTGGAACGAGCTCATTGAGCTCGTTCCAACGAGGGGTCATAACCTATATTTTTGAGACAAAAAATGAAAAAAATTAGTTATTCAAGAATTTTTTTTGCAAGTGTCGTCTGCTTTTCAGGTTAGGTAAAGGGTTAAAATAGTAAATGTTGATATCGTCTGCATTGGGTGAAGGGTTAAAAATCTTCTTCTTTTGATCCACCTGTCAAAACCTTTTGATATTTGGTATACATCATCTTTATGGGAGTCAAATTCAAGTATGTTCAAATGAAGTCATATTTGGGATCCTTTTGAGAACCTGAATTTTTACTTATTGCAATAAGAGGAAAATTCTTTAAAAATATTCTTCAAATCCATTAGTCAGAATCTTTTCATATTTGGTATTCATCATCCTTACAGGGATCAGCCTAACATTCGTACTTGGGTTCCCTATCAGAGCCAAAAATTTAACTTGTGAAATATGAGGAATATTCTTTAAAAATATTCTTTTTCAGATCCACCAGTCAGAATCTTTGTATATGTGGTGGGCAGCATCCTTAGTTGGCTCAGATTTAAGTTTGTTCAAATCAAGTTTCTGGGCTCATATTTGGGTTCCCCATTTGAGCCAAATTTCAACTTTGTTCAGTGTGAAGAATATCATTTAAAAATCTTTAGATCCACCTCTCAGAATCTTTTGACAGTTGGTGCACATCATCCTTATATGGGCCAGATTCAAATTTGTTCAGATCAAATTTGTAGGTTCATAATTTGGAACATTATGGGAACTTGAATATTTTTATACTAAAACCAATGGCCCAGGCTTAGCTGGTGCAAACTCATTAACATTCAGCGCCATACACAAATTTTAAACCCCTCAACCCCCAAAATTTGCATACAAATCCAAAAATTTAAAGTCCTATCTGGTCCTCCATACTTTTGTACTGTGCATGCACGGTAACCAGGAAGACACTGAAATTGGTGCACAGCACCATTCTTTTGTTTGGCCTTAGTCAGTAAACATCTCAACTGACATCTGTGCTTTAAATCATCATCCTGAAGATGCCAGACACAAATCAGTGATGGTTTTCATGGATTCAACAGTGTAGCAGGATGTTGGAAGTGAACAACGGCGGTTTTGGATATTTTTATACAACAACCAATGGCCCAGACTAGCTGGTGCTAACTCAAAAATTAATCCAGGGCCAAACACAAATTTTGCCCCCAATCCCCAAAATTTACATGCAAAACCGAAAAATTTATGTCCTATCTGGTCCTCCATACTTTTTAGATCTGCACATGCACAGTATCTAGGAAGACGTCGAAATTGGCGCCAACCATCATTCTCTCAATGTTTGGCCCTAAAGTCAGCAACAATGAACTGACATCTGTGCTTTTAAATCTCATTTTTGAGGATGCCAGACACAAATGAATGGTAAAATTGGTGGATCCAAGGACATAATTGGATGATGGAAGTGAACAACGGTGGTTAGGAACGTTCAAGGCTATAACTTTATAATTTTTATCAAAATTATTTCATGTTTCCCAATTTCGGGACATGTGCCTGACGTCATCATTCTTGCTAATGATTTATCCACTGTTTGTTAAGTGTTCCTTCCCTATCCTTCCTTGACGCCCTCATTTTAAATTCCCAAGCCTTTTGGCTTATTTTTATTGAAATTTTTTATTAAATTTCTTGGGAGTTTAACGTGTATTACAGAATGTTTATTCTGTTTATCCCCATGGTTACGTTCTCACCCTAGGGATGTTGTGTCATTTGGGTCATGCATCTTATATCCAATGTATTGTTTTTTCTTCATCTGAAGATCTTGCTTTACATCTGGTAGCTTTAAAATCTGTTACTGACTTTGGGCCTTTTTTATTCAGTGTCTGAGGTCTTGTTTCCGTTTTTTTCCTTGACGATGTTTACATTGGCAACGTCCTTAAAATATATGTAGTTTGTACTTATTATTATTGTAGGATTGTTGTAAGATACATGTTATAATATTCCGGTGGTGTAACAATAATACAATAATTTTTGTCCACTCTTAGGCTCTATCGGGATACTCTTGGGCTCTTCATTTTCCCTTTGGGAACTTGGCCTGTTGTCAAATTTTTTTTGAAAAATTTTTTTAATTTCATTTTTCAATTCGTAGTTTGATGGTTGATTGTTATGTATCTTTATCATATATTTATTGTGGAGTTGGTGGGAGTTCAATCAACTTTGTTTGATTAATTATGAAAGCTTATTGCTCAAAATGCAAGACGAGGAAGTCTTCCTCAGATTTACATGCTTGTTGCCTTGCTTGAAGTCGATGTACTCCCACAAATTCTTCTCCTACATGTGTTGATCGGGATGCCAACTGTTGGATGTGGGTGTCGTGATATGTTGTTAGCGGTGAGGGGCCAATGCTGGTTCTCTCGCTGCAGAGTCATTCAAGTTTCTCAGTTTCTTTTTCAGAGGAACAAGAACATGGTGATGGTTATGTGACACCTACCAAGAGTGTGCTACCGTCGGCGCGCTCTGATGAGCAAACAGAGCTAGCTGCTAAGGTGCTCCTGAATATTAGGCAAGGGATAAAGCCACTAGCTGGTGGTTTTAATCCTTTGCCAGCAGCTAGCTCAACCTGTGAAGCGGTTAATCCGTTCGTGGGAGCCGTGACGCTGGGTATGTCCGTTGCAGTCAAAGGAAATGTAGTGGGTAGAGCGAGCACCTTAAAATCTAAACATGCTCACTCAGCGACGACGGAACTAGGAAAGCAGCCAGCAAGTGTTTTGGGAAGCTCGGCAAGGTCGGAAAGGGCCGTGAGTGGAAGAGGCCCTTCTCTATCCCAGCAACATCTGGGGCCAGATGTAGTTGTTAAGAACCTGCTGCATGAAGAATTACCACTCTTCGCCCATGAAGTCGGACTGTCAGGTAGCTAAGGAGACAAGGTATCAATCATTGGGATATTCGGAGAAGAGATCCATCTCTGACACGCCGTCCCAGAAGCAGCAAGCGGCTAAGAACCAGAAGACCGCTGTTCCTCAGGACTTGATGACGGACTTGCTGTCGCAGATTTCGCAGCTGATCTCAGCAAGCAGGAGCAGCCTCCCTCACACTCAGAACCTGAGTTGTACGGTGCTGGGTCGGGCCAGCCGTTTGTTCATGCAGATGCAATGGACCGAGATTCGCAACTGATTCTCTCGGATGGTGAAAGGGATAAGGAAGAGGATTACCCTTCCCTTTCAGAACAGCACATGGTTGCGATGGATTTCATTCATCAATACTAACCTGAAGTTGTTCAACCGAATCAGAATGCTGCGACAACAAGAGAGAAACCACTGGCGTCACTGGACGCAGACTTTATATGGAGAAAGGAAGAAGTTCTTTCTTTTTCAGTTCAGTCTAGGCAGGTGTTGCAGGCCTTCGGCCATGTAGACAATGCCATATTCAACCTCTCGAGTACGAGGAAAAAAGGCGGTTTTGTATCTACATCTTCCATAAATATACCGTTTCTTGGACCATGTTAATTTAAAATGGTTGGAGAAAATGTTCAGAGAGCTCCTCTACATTTGGATGAGCAGGCTGGGGATCTAGATGTATCCTTACCTGCATCATTCACTATTCGCTCAGATGTAATAGAAACGGCAGTTTCATCAGATGGAGCGAATTTAGACGCAATGTCCTATGCAGATCACCTTACCAAAGCTGTGGCGCAACGTCTCAACGGGAAGGAATTTGAGGACGTTTGTACCTCTCTTAGAGTTCTTTCCAGAGCACTTATGTATGCCACATATAACTCTGCCCTAACAGTGGCTAATCTGGAGTTAATCAGACGTGATACTGCCCTTGCATCGTCATCACTTAAAGATGACAAGGTGAAAAGCTCTCTCTGGGTCGCTCTGGTCTCTGGGTCGCTTCGGTCTCCAGACATACTATTTTTGACGACAAGCTTTCGTTAGTCTATGATCAGGCTACTAAGAAAGCGTCAGGTGCTCTGGTATTGAAGTTGGTGTCTCAGCAACCCGCTTCAGCAGACGAGTAAAGGAGGATGCTCCAAATCGAAAACGTCAAAAGGGAACTCCTCACAAGGGTACATGAAGCCCTCTTACAATTATTCTGGAGGTCATCAGTATAGCGACTCGTGAAAGTGGTGTAGGTCTGAATGGGACTATTGGTCAGATGCCCCTAGGCCGACGGGATGAGTTTCTTCACGGGGAGGACGTAGTTTCTCCTCCCATAAGCCTCGCAGGTCATACAGGTGATGTTCAAGACCTCTATTGCTGACCAGTTGGCGGAAAGTTATCAAGCTTTGTGAGAAACTGGATAGCAGTCGCGGAAGATCAGTGGGTGAGAAGTGTAGTCTCGGACGGCCTACGGCTATCATTCCACTAACCCCCACTAACAAGATGTCTGCATTGGACAAATCTTCCGTCGGATCCTTTTTAAAGAGAGTCTCTCCTAGTGGAGGTACAGGCTCTCTTATTAAGGAAGCAATATAGGTCATCGAGAATCAAGATTCTCAAGGTTTTTACAGTCACCTGCTCCTTGTACTGAAGCCAGATGGCTTATTCCGACCTGTTATAGACTTGAACTGGATGAACAAGCTGCTTATCGTGGCTCCAAAATTCTATATGGAGACCATTCGGTCTGTAAGAGCGAGCATTCGAGTGAACGACTATGCAGCAAGCATAGATCTAAAGGATGCGTTCATTCATGTCCTGGTACATCCGACATTCAGAAAGTACCTGTGGTTCAAGGGAAGGTTTATCAGTTCAGAGCAATGTGCTTTGGTCTAAACCTGGCTCCCTGGGCACTCACTCGAATAATGAACTCGGTAATGTCATACTTCCAAGCTCATTCGTCTGCGGTAATGGCAGCTTACTTGGACGACATTCTGCAGAGATACGGCAACAGAATTATTCTTCAGAATGATGTTCAAAGTCTGCTTCTATTACTCCGACGTCTCGGTTTCATCGTAACCTAGAAAAAGTCAGATCTAGCTCCGTACAAGTCGTTCACTCACTTGGGGATGAGCTTCGAGACACAACAATCTGGTTTGGCTGCCGTTACCCAGAGCGAAATTAGTCAATTGTTATGCTCGCATTTGTCTACACTCAGATGCATTAACAGTGAGGGAATTCATGCGGCTGATGGGGCTATGTGGAGCGGATCTTATTCCGATGGGCTGTCTGCACACATATCCCCTCCAGATATTCTTCACTCAGAACTGGAGTGTGAAGACGCATTCGCTTGAAACCAGTATTGTTTTAACAGACCTAGTAAAACAAAAGGTTCAGATTTGGGCAGATATTCAGTGGTTAACTCAGGGAGTTCCACTGCAACTGCCAGATCCGGCTTTCACGATTATGACGGATGCGAGTCAGATGGGTTTTGGCGCGACCCTAAGTTCCGCAGACTTGAAGTGTCATGGTCTTTGGGACTCTCAGTTCATAGAGAAATGCATAAACATCAAAGAGATGATGTCAATATGGCTAGCTCTTCAACATTGGATTCACATAATTGCGAACGTCCATGTTCAAATTTTTTCAGACAATTCGGCAGTAGCTTACATCAGGAACCAAGGCGTTATGAATCATCATGTTCATCTTTCTGTCCGTCATATACCAGGTCGTCTGATTGTACTAGCAGACTCAATCTCTCAGAAAGGTCTCCTGTTGCCATCGGAGTGGACTCTCAACAAGCAAATATTCAGGCAGATTTGCTGCCAGTGGGATTGTCACATGACAGATCTGTTTGTGACACACCTGAACAATCAGTTACCGACTTTCGTGTCACCATGCCCAGATCATCGAATGTACGCAGTAGACACTCTGTCGATCTCATGGGACGGAATGATAGGATATGTGTATCCCCAAACTCCGTTGATTCAGCAGATTCTGTTAAAGATCAAACAGTCTTGTTGCAAAATTCTGCTAGTAGCACCTCTGTCATCACAGAAACCTTGGATCAATGTTCTCAGGTGTCTGTTATGGGACATTCCCCGGAAGCTTCCTCCACGAGAGGACCGTCTTTATCAGGGGAAGTCACACACACTGCATCACAACCCGGAAGGTCTCAACCTTCACGTATTTCCGTTGTGCGGTTCTTCTTGCACGGAAAACAGTTTACAGGACGCGCAGTGGATGCAAATTTCTAACTGCAGGAGGTCCTCCTCTATGTTGAACTAAACAGCGAAGTGGAGGGTTTTCTTCCGTTGGTGTCAGGATCAGTCGATAGACGTATATGATCCATCTATACCAAATATTGCCAATTTCTTGGTCTACTTGTTTGATGGTCTCAAACTGCTGCTCGTCACTATTAAGGGATATAGGTCTATGCTATTAGACATAGAAATTTCTCTATTAATAGACCTAGAACCCTCACCTAAGTGGAATTTGGCTTTGGTTCTGTTGAAGCTCAAATAAGCTCCATTTGAGCCAATGGACATTGTAGAGTTCAACTTCTTGACCTAAAAAACAGCATTTCTCTTAGCCTTTGCATCTGCTAGAAGAGTCAGTGAACTTCATGCTTTATCTGTTGATGAATCTCACTACCGTAGTGTGGGCAATACCATTACCATTACTATGGAAGTGGGATTTCTGGCTAAGAATCAGATTCCAGACAAGCAGCCTGAGCCTTTTATCATTAAAGCTCTGCCTTCCTCAGATAACCGTAGACCTTTGCTGTGTCCAGTCAGGGCTATGTGCATTTATAAACATCGATCAGATTTTATTAGAAGGGGAAGGAAACATTTCTTTTTTCATTGATTCCTAACAGAAAGGATATTTCTGTTCATTCAGTCGCTAGATGGATTCAGTTGGCAATACGCATTGCCTATAAAAATCTATCTTCGGATCTGCGTTTGGTTAATAAGATATCAGTGCACGAGGTTAGAGCACTGTCCACTTCTTGGGCTGATTCTAACCATACAGCCATTTTTGATCTCATGAAGGCTGCGTACTGGACACAGCCCTCTTCATTTACCAATTTTTCCCTGAGAAATTTAGAGTCCATCTCCGGTGACCTTAGATCTTTGGGTCCTCTTTCTGTTCCTCAGAATGTCGTCCATTAATGGTGACATCTATAGTTATTTAGGCAGTCCGTTCCAGCATTGACTCTGCTCCACTGCCCTCTTCGTTCTGAGGACATGTACCTCAGAACAAGGGGAAGGGGTGGGGATGGTTTTTTCCCTTATGATCATCTGGCTTTATAGTGAAAAGCAAGGGAAGACCTCCTCCGGTGTCAGTAGTCGTGAGTCGGTGCTGGGATGGTTTTAATGTGTAGCTCAGTGTGAAGCAATAACCATGTCTCATTTATGTACTGTTTTTAAAGTGTAGCTCACTGTGAAGCATTTGTATATGTCGCATGTCAAATGGGCGTTAATATACAATCCTTGGACACTTTTAAATGAGTATAAAGAGTCTCATTCTATGGACCATCTTTATATATTGGTGTTCCTTCACCGAATTAGCGTAATGGGTCATACTGGCATTAAATGGAGAATTATATATTATGTAATACTCAATTACATTGTTGGTGTTATGCCTTTCTCTTTTCTCTTAAAGGAGAAAGACATATATAATTCCTATCTTCTCCTATTCTCCTGTAGGAGATATCCTTTACTGAAGTAATTGAGAAATTGGATTTTCCTTTATGTCCTAGGCCCTCCAGCCTTTTTATGATTCAGCTAGTCTGGGTCATTGGTTGTTGTATAAAAATATTATAAATTTCAAGTAATTTGTATATTTTTTATACTTACCAATGGCCCAGATGTGTATGGCCCTCCCATGAGTGGGTACTCATACCTCCCCGCTGTTTATAACATTTAACAGGCAATATGTAGTAAGAATGATGGTTGGCACCAATTTCGGTGTCTTCCTCGATACTGTGCATGCGCAGATCTTAAAAGTATGGAGGACCAGATAGGACATCAATTTTTCGGTTTTGCATACAAATTTTGGGGATTGGGGTCAAAATTTGTGTTTAGCCCTGGATTAATTTTTGAGTTAGCACCAGTTAGTCTGGGCCATTGGTAAGTATAAAAAATATACAAATTACTTAAAATTTATAATGTTCAGGGCTGTAACTTTATAATTTTTATAAAAAATTATTCATGTTTCCCTTTTTCGGGATATGCGCCTGAATGTCGTAATTTTTTCTATCTCCACTGTTGTTTGTTAAGTGTTACTTCCCTTTCCTCTCTCTGGCTATTTTCCGTTTTTTTAGCTCAACTTTGACGAAGTCAAATTTGAGCTATTGTCATGGCCCGTCGTCCGTCGCCCGTCTGTCCGCACGTCAACAATTGGCTATGGCTCGGGCTAGAGGTCGTATTTATGAACCGATCTTTACGAAACTTCTTGTGTACCTTTGTTATGACCCTGGGACGGGAACGAGTGTTTTTGGGTGTGGTCCGAAATTCAAGATGGCTGCCAGCTGCCATTTTGTACCGACGATGCAGAAATCTGTTTTTTGTACAGAACTTCCATATGAAAGCTCTGATTTGAATAATTTTTTGTATGAATGTTTAGTACCATGGGATACATCACATATAATACGGGTTTTTTTCTCGTGCGTAAATTATGCAAATTAGACTAACTTTGATGTTTTTTGGTGTTACTTTCAGCACTAAGTGCAAATGCCAATACGGCTCGGGCTAGAGGCCGTATTTATGAACCGATCTTTACGAAACTTCTTGGGTACCTTTGTTATCACCGTGGGACGAGAACGAGTGTTTTGGGGTCCGGTCCAAAATTCAAGATGGCCGATGGCAGCCATTTTGTATGAAATTTGGTGCAATCAGATTTTTGCACAGAACTTCCATATGAAAGCGCTGATTTGAATAATTTTTTGTGTGAATGTTTAGTACCATGGGATACATCACATATAATACGGGTTTTTTTCTCGTGCAGAAATTATGCAAATTAGATGAACTTTGATTTTTTCAGTGCTGCTTACACACAGTAAGTACACATGTCAATACGGCTCGGGCTAGAGTCTGTATTTATGAACCGATCTTCACGAAACGTCTTGGGTACCTTTGTTATCACCTTGGGACGAGAACGAGTGTTTCTGGGTGCGGTCCAAAATTCAAGATGGCTGCCAGTGGCCATTTTGTATCGAAATTAGGTCTAATCAGTTTTTTGTGCACAACTTCTATATGGCTCAGGCTAGATGCCGTATTTATGAACCGATCTTTACGAAACTTCATGGGTACCTTTGTTATTACCGTGGGATGAGAACGAGTGTTTTGGGGTGTGGTCTGAATTTCAAGATGGCCTCCAGCAGCCATTTTGTACCAAAATTAGTGCAATCAGTCTTTTGTACAGAACTTCTGTATGAAAGTTCTGATTTGAATAAATTTTTGTATGAATGTTTAGTAACATGGAATACATCACATATAGTACGGGTTTTTTTCTCGTGCAGAAATTATGCAAATTAGATGAACTTTGATTTATTCAGTGCTACTTATACTCTGTAAGTGCACATGTCAATGCGGCTCGGGCTAGAGGCTGTATTTATGAACCGATCTTCACAAAACTTCTTGGGTACCTTTGTTATCACCTTGGGACGAGAACGAGTGTTTCTGGGCGTGGTCCAAAATTCAAGATGGCTGCCAGTGGCCATTTTGTACCGAAATCAGGTCCAATCAGTTTTTTGTCACAACTTCTACACAGCTCATATTTGTGAACTGATCTTCACGAAACTTCTTGGGTACCTTTGTTTTCACCTTGGGACAGGAATGAGTGTGTTTTGGGGTGCCTTTGTTATCACTGTGCTATGAGAACTAATATTTTGGGGTTCAGTCAGACCCACTCTGGGACTCAAAGATTTTTTCTAGTTTAGCATCTGACTGTCACCCACCTTTACAATACTTTACCTATACATTTGTTACAGGCAACGCTCAGTATTTATGTACAGACCGTTACAATACTTTATATGTACCTTTGTTATCAGGTCATTACCTAGATGTTTGTCATTGCTGTGTCACATACTATACATGTACATGTCTTTGTCTTGACAAGTTGAGGTACAGTGTCATTGACACTTTCATTTCTTTTGACATTGTTTTCTGTTTAACAACATTTAGGATACGTATTGTATCAGTGTTTAGTATAGCACAGTTATTGTATTTTTATTAGGATACATATTATTCTTTATTCCAGTAGTTTAGTTTCAATTATGTTGTGCTTGTCCACACATAGGCTCTATTGGGATACCCTTGGGCTCATGAGGTTCCCTTAGGATACTTAGGCTTCATTCAAATTTTTTTAGAAAATTTGTTTTTTTTCTTTTTCAGAAATGTTTGTGATTGTCTAGGTTATGTATCTTTGCTATATATAATTTCTATATTATTATTTAGGAGTGCAACAGACTTAGGATTTTGGCTTTGTAATTTATTGTATCTACTATGAAAAATATTTGTTCCATGTGTAAGTCCAGGAAGTCTACCTTGGATTTACATGCTTGCTGTCTTGCCTGTAGTCATTGTACTCCTTCAAATATTACTGTGCTACTTGTGAAAATTGGGATGTGAAACGTTAAAAGCAGGTGTCGACCTATGTGGAGGGCGGTGAAGTTCTCATGCCGGAACTTTCACCGCAGGGTAATTCTAGTCTTTCAGTCTCTTTTTCAGAGGAACAAGAACATGGTGATGGTACTTCGGCACCCGGCCATAACGTGCTGCTGCTGTCGCGCTCTGATGAGCAAACAGAGCTAGCTTCCAAGGTGCTCATGAATATTAAGCAGGGAATAAGGCCTCTAGTTTGTGCTCTTAATCCTCTGCAGGCAGCTATCTTGACTAGTGAAGTGGTTCCCCAGTTAGTGGGAGCCGGGTATGTCTAATGTGGTCGAGGAGAGTCTAAAAAAGAAAAGCTTACCCAGTGATGATGGCAAAGGGGAAGAAGCCTGCATGTTTCTCAATGGGATGGTCAGCGAGATCTGGGGTCAGATCACGAGTTGGAGAACCCTCTCTGTCCCATCAGCAGTCAGGGTTGATTGTTTCCGTCTTGAGAAACTTTAGTGCATCGGGGCGTTAGAGCTAGTGGTTCGAGGCTTATACATAAAGGACAAGTGGGGAAAAGATCTGGGATCAGATCCATCCTGTGAGCAGCATATGGCGAAGAAGAAGAAGATTGCTGCTTTGCAAGCCTCGGTCGGCTTCAGACCTGCTGTCACAGATTGCGCAGCTTTTCACAGCATCCTAGCAGTCACAGGTTCAGTCAACAGACTTCGGTAGGCGCTGTTTGACGGTGCTGAGTCGGTCCAGTTATCTGTTCATTCGGATGGTGTTGACCATGATTCTCCGATGGAACACTCAGATGGTGAGAGGGCTACAGAGGATGATTCTCCATCCGTCGCAGAACAGCACATGGAGACTACGAATTTTATTCATCAGTTCTTTCCGGAACTTGTTCCATCTGAACAAAAGTCTGCGTCAGCTATGCAGAAACCGCTATATTCCCTGGGTAAGGGTACCGTGCAGAGGAAACAGGAGGTTCTTTCCTTCCTGGGTCAGTCTGCTCATGTGTAGGAGGCCTTCGGTCTGCTTTACAATGCCAACTTTGACCTAGTAAATAGTAAAAAGAAAGAGCAGTCATGTTTGCCATGTATCACTCCGCCCGTTCAGTGGCTAATTTGGAGTTGATTAGACATGACAGAGCCTTAGCATCATCTACCTTGATTGATGATCAGGTCAAAAGCTCTCTCAGAGTTGCATCCGTTTCTCGTCATACTTTGTTTAATGACAAATTATCCTTGTGTATGAGGAAGCTAAAAAAAAGGCCACTAACACTTTATTGTTAAGGTCGGTTTCACAGCAGCAGTCGTCTGCTGGACGTGGTAGGTGAGGAGACTCCTTTTCACAGTCGTCAAAAAGGGGTTCCTCGGTTGGATCTAAGAAACTCTCGTATGGTAATTCGGGAAACCATCATTTTAGTGACTGGTAAGGGGTGTAAGTCTTATAAGGACGTTAAGTCTGAAGCTTCTAAACCAACGGCTCGAGGAGGTTCTCGGGGAGGATGTAGTTTTTCTTCCCATAAGCCTTGAAGGTCCTACAAGTGATGTTCTAGACCTCTATTGCTCTCCATTCCGATCAAAGCCTCCTCTTACAAGAAGTCTGCGTTTGACAAATCTTCCTGCAAATTCTTCAGAGAGTCTCTTCTTTTAGAAGCTCAATCTCTCTTAGAAAGGAGGCAATAGAGGTTGTAGAGAATCCCAATTCTCTGGGATTCTACAGTCATTTGTTCTTGTGCTGAAGCCAGACGGCTTGTTCTGACCAGTTATAGACTCGAGCTGGATAAACAAATTGATTATAGCTCCAAAGGTTTACATGGAAGCTATCCGGTCAGTGAGAGGGAACATCCGAGTGAATGACTGCAGCAAGCATGGACCTAAAAGACGCATACTTTCTTGTCTTGGTCCATCTGGCATTCAGAAAGTATCTTCGTTTTGCCATACAGGGGAAAGGTTACCAGTTCAGAGCGATGTGTTTCGGTCTGAATCTGGCCCCTTGGGCATTCACTTGGATAATGAACTCGGAAATGTCCTATTTCCGAGCTCATTCGACAGTGTTAATGTCGGCTTATCTGGACGACATTCTTCAAAGATACGGTGATGAAAGCACACTTCAGAACGATGTGTAGAGTCTACTTCTGTTATTCCAACACCTAGGTTTCATTGTAAATGAAAAGAAGTTGGATTTGACTCCACCCATGTCCTTCATTCACTTGGGAATGAGTTTCAAGACGCACAACAATCTGGTTCGTCTACCCACAACCAGGGCAAAGTTGGTCAGTTATTTTGCTTGTTTTCTCCTAAACTCTCTCAGTGTCAGCAAGGGAGTTTATGAGATTGATGGGACTGTACGCAGAGCGGCTGTGGAGCTGATTCCTCTATGTCGATTATGCATGTGTCCTCTGCAGATTTTCTTCATTCAGAACTGGAGTGTCAAAACGCATTCGCTCGAAAGTCAGATTGTTTTAACGGACCTAGTTAAACAAAAGATTCAGATTTGGGTGGACCTTCAATGGTTGATTCAGAGAGTTCCACCCAGTCTTCACTATTTTGATGGATGCCAGTCAGTTGGGTTGGGGTGCCTTCCTGATTCCTGCAGATCTGAAGTGTCAGGGTCTTTGGGACTCTTGGTTCCTGGAGAAACACATAAACATCAAGGAGATGATGTCTATTTGGCTAGCCCTAAAGCATTGAATAGTTCATGTAGGGAACGCCCATGTTCAGATTTTGGCGGACAATTCCACTGTAGTGGCATACCTCAGGAATCAGGGTGATACTCATTTCATTCATCTATTTGAATTAACAGAGAAAATTCCGTTATTCAGTCTGGATCATCACATTCTTATCACGTTCCATCATATTCTGTTTCAGGGGAAGAAGGCTCAGAAACTGCATTACAATCCGGCAGGTTTCAACCTTCACGTCTTTCCGTTTTGCAGTCGCTCTTGCAAGGAAAGCAATTTTCAGGACGAGCAGTGGACACAATTTCTAACTGCAGGAGGACCTCCTCTTCGTTTAAACTATGCGGCTAAGTGGAGAGTCGTCTTCCGTTGGTGTGCGGACCAGTCGGTGGATGTTTATAAACCATTTATATCTTAAATTGCCAGTTTTTTGGTCTACCTCTTTGATGTATTAAAACTGCAACCTGATACTATTTAAGACTATAGGTCTATGTTATCAGACACATATGCTCATCATGATCATTTGGCTATTGGATCGGATCTTTATTTATCTAAGCTAGTTAGAAACTTCTCAATCAATAGACCTCGTTTCTTAAGATTACTTCCCAAATGGAATTTAGCTTGGGTTCTTCTGAAGTTACAAGATGCTCCTTTTGAGACATTATATGAAGGTGAATATAAATATCTTACTTATAAAATGGCCTTTCTCTTAGCCTTTGCTTCTGCTAGAAGAGTTAGTGAACTTCATGCTTTATCAGCAGAAGATTCTCATTCCGTAGTATGGGTAATACTATTACTCTTACTACGGAGGTGGGATTCTTGACCAAGAACCAGATTTTGGATAGGCGGCCTGAGCCTATTGTTATTAAGGCTTTACCATCTTTGGACAACCTTAGACCAGTGTTGTGTCCAGTAAGAGCTCTTCGTATTTATAAGCATCGCTCCAGTTTCTGTAGAAAAGGAAGAAAGAGATTTTTTTTCTTTCTCTTATTCCTAACAGAATTGATATTTCTGTACATTCGGTTGCCAGCTGGATTCATTTGGGAATAAGTATTGCCTATGAGAATCTTTCTTCAGATCAGCATTCTGCAAATAAGATTTCAGCCCATGAAGTTAGAGTGTTGTATTCATCTTGGGCTTATTCCAATAGTATTGCCTTTACTGATTTAATGAAAGCTGAGCTTACTGGACACAACCTTCTTCTTTTACCATGTTTTATCTTAGAGTCTACAATGTCATCCATTAATGTACCATCTTTTAGATGTCTTAGGCAGCCCGCTCGAGCACTGACGCCAGTCCAGCTGCCCTCTTCGTTCAAAGGATTCTTCCTTCAGAACAAGAGGAGGGGGGGGGGGGGGGCTGTTCCCTTAGTATCAATTTATCAATTTGCTTTATAGTGAAAAGCAAAGGAATACCTCTTCCAAGGACAGTCGTTGGGGGTCGGTGCTGTGTGGTTTTAATGTGTAACTCGGTGTGAAGCAACAATGTTGCCTTGTTGTGTATTGTTCTTTTAAAATGTAGCTCAGTGTGAAGCATTATATATATGTCACGTGTCATACAAGCATTTATATACAATCCTCAGACACTTTTAATTCAGTATAAAGTCTGCTCGAGCATTGACACTGTTCCGCTGCCCTCTTCATTCTGAGGAATTGTCCTTCAGAACAAGGGGAAGGGGGGAACGGTTTTTCCCTTATGTTATCTGGCTTTATAATGAAAAGCAAGGGAATACCTCCTCCCGAGACAGTAGTCCAGCATCGGTGCCTGGTGGTTTTAATGTGTAGCTCGGTGTGAAGCAATAACTATATCTCATTTATATACTGTTTTTAAAGTGTAGCCCACTGTGAAGCATTTGTATACGTCACATGTCATACGAGCATCTCTATACAATCCTCGGACACTTTTACATGAGTATAAAGCATCTCATTCTCTCGATTAGCTTTATAATTGGTTTCCTTCACCAAATTAGAATAAGGATTATGCTGGCATTAAATGGAGAATGTTTTATTTATTACTCCTTTAAATTGTTGGTGTTATGTCTTTCTCTGTTATTATAGAGAAGGGCACATGTAATTCCTCATTTATCTCCTATTCTCATATAGGAGTCCTCCTTTAAGTCGGAGTAATAGAGTTATTATTGTTTCCTTTAAAGTCCTAGGTCCTCCAGCCTTTTCACTATTCAACTAAGTCTGGGACATTGGTTCTAGTATAAAAATATATAAAAATATATTTTTTATATTTTTATACTAGAACCAATGTCCCAGACTTAAAATGAAAAATTTAAAGTAAGGCCAAAAAAAAAAAAGGAATTGATTCTCAGGCACCGCCACGTTGAAAAAAATGGCCCGCGTTGGGCCTTTTTATTTGGACCGTCATTGCAAGAAAATAGGAAACAAGGAAATTGAAAAGGGACTATTGGTTTTAAGGCCCAAAACCAACGAATAAACAGGTAAATATACACAGGCGTGTGTTAAGTGTGAGAGCCTCTGGCCTTGGCTTACATTGGGGGCGAAATTCAAGTCGCCCTTCTAAACTTCCTTGGGAGACATGGCAGTTTACTGTATTTTCTTATGTTTTATTTTTTTAAAAACACACGCTTCCGCAAAAAACAGGAAACACGGTTGCTGTTAAAGTCCGTCACACGGCTATGAAAATAGCCTAAACTAGCCCAATTTTATATTTCTGAAAAGAATTGCAATGGCGTAGTCGTTCGAACAATTCGCCCCAGCTGATAGCAACCAGCACAAAATAGCTATTTAAAAACAAAGTACCAGACAAAACAACGAATTACAGAAGACACGCATCGAGTTAATTAGAATTTATTAAAAGTTAACCACCGTTTCAAAACAAAAAAAATGTATTGGAGACAGTTCTTCCATATCGAAATTGCTTGCGGTTACGCTCTGTTCCACTGAAAAATTGGCTGCATTGAAATTCGCCCCGCAATTTGCATTGAATGTTTTTCTTTGAAAACTTGCGAAGTTTGTTGGAAGGGGGTTAAATGTAATAAGGCTACAATAGAAATCACAGGTATTTGGATGGATAAGAATGGCAGACCTTCAAAGCACCAATCGCACGTGTCAGTGAAAGATGGTTGGCAGAAATTGTCAGTTTTCTGAACAGTGTATTATTATCCAGCGCAGCCGGCAAGGGAGACAACTGAAATGTTTTGTCATTTACCAAAGAAATTAATTAACTCAAATTGTTAATAACGCTTAATTTACGAAGAATATCGAAAACTTTTTTAACTACGCTTTTCAACTCAGTTAGGGTATTCAGAAACCATGAATGACCCAGCTTCTTATATGAACTTGAAATTTATTTTAAACACTTTAAATATTTTTTTAAAAAGAATATACCTTCTGTTACAGAGAAGAACACGCTCACCATGGGTCATACTAAAAATCAAAATAACTCACAATGATACCAATTTAATACGAGGGTGGTCAATAATATCCAGTATTCATAAAATAGTTCTGCTTTGTAAAAGTTTAAAAGTGAAGTCAGAGTTCTGTTTCTAAATACAAAAAGTGGTGATATCAGAAAATAAAGAAAAACAGTTTTAGTTTTCAATAAAATTAGTTTTATTTGTATATCATTTTACAATATGCACTTTCCATGCTTTTCAGGTAAAAACAGACATCAGAAAGTGACTTTTGCCTCTCAATCCTTTCTCACCATCTGGAAGAAATAAAAATAAAAAATAAAAATAAAATCCTCCCTCCCTCATTGATTTGAAAAAAAAATTGCCTGAGAATCAATTGATTTTTTTTTTTTGGCCTAATTTGTATATTTTTTATACTTACCAATGGCCCAGATGGGGATGGCCCTCCCATGAGGGGGCACTCATATACCTCCCTGCTTATTTTTAACATTTAACAGGCACAACTAGAAGGAATGATGCTTGGCGCCAATTTTGGTGTCTTCCTGGTTACCAAGCATGTGTAGAACAAACGTATGGAGGACCAGATAGTACTTTGAATTTTCAGATTTGTAACCAAATTTGGGGGGTTGGAGGGGTTCAAAATTTGTGTTTGGCCCTGGATGTTAATGAATTTGCACCAGCTAAGTCTGTGCCATTTGTAAGTCTAAAACATATACAAATTACATTAAATGTTTCATTTTAACTTTGCACAATATAAGGCCAAAAAAAAAAAATCAATTGATTCTCAGGCAATTTTTTTTTCAAATCAATGAGGGAGGGAGGATTTTATTTTTATTTTTTATTTTTATTTCTTCCAGATGGTGAGAAAGGATTGAGAGGCAAAAGTCACTTTCTGATGTCTGTTTTTACCTGAAAAGCATGGAAAGTGCATATTGTAAAATGATATACAAATAAAACTAATTTTATTGAAAACTAAAACTGTTTTTCTTTATTTTCTGATATCACCACTTTTTGTATTTAGAAACAGAACTCTGACTTCACTTTTAAACTTTTACAAAGCAGAACTATTTTATGAATACTGGATATTATTGACCACCCTCGTATTAAATTGGTATCATTGTGAGTTATTTTGATTTTTAGTATGACCCATGGTGAGCGTGTTCTTCTCTGTAACAGAAGGTATATTCTTTTTAAAAAAAATATTTAAAGTGTTTAAAATAAATTTCAAGTTCATATAAGAAGCTGGGTCATTCATGGTTTCTGAATACCCTAACTGAGTTGAAAAGCGTAGTTAAAAAAGTTTTCGATATTCTTCGTAAATTAAGCGTTATTAACAATTTGAGTTAATTAATTTCTTTGGTAAATGACAAAACATTTCAGTTGTCTCCCTTGCCGGCTGCGCTGGATAATAATACACTGTTCAGAAAACTGACAATTTCTGCCAACCATCTTTCACTGACACGTGCGATTGGTGCTTTGAAGGTCTGCCATTCTTATCCATCCAAATACCTGTGATTTCTATTGTAGCCTTATTACATTTAACCCCCTTCCAACAAACTTCGCAAGTTTTCAAAGAAAAACATTCAATGCAAATTGCGGGGCGAATTTCAATGCAGCCAATTTTTCAGTGGAACAGAGCGTAACCGCAAGCAATTTCGATATGGACGAACTGTCTCCAATACATTTTTTTTGTTTTGAAACGGTGGTTAACTTTTAATAAATTCTAATTAACTCGATGCGTGTCTTCTGTAATTCGTTGTTTTGTCTGGTACTTTGTTTTTAAATAGCTATTTTGTGCTGGTTGCTATCAGCTGGGGCGAATTGTTCGAACGACTACGCCATTGCAATTCTTTTCAGAAATATAAAATTGGGCTAGTTTAGGCTATTTTCATAGTCGTGTGACGGACTTTAACAGCAACCGTGTTTCCTGTTTTTTGCGGAAGTGTGTGTTTTTAAAAAAATAAAACATAAGAAAATACAGTAAACTGCCATGTCTCCCAAGGAAGTTTAGAAGGGCGACTTGAATTTCGCCCCCAATGTAAGCCAAGGCCAGAGGCTCTCACACTTAAGGTGATTCTAAACTGAAGATTGTCGTTTGAGTGGACAGGTCGAAAACATGATGTTTTTTTCATTACTTCATTACTTTTCAATAGTAATGGTTATTTAATACATGAATGATTGCTTCCTACCTAATAGATTACAAAAATGTGATAAAAATTTTTAAAAAAAGAATTTACTCACCAAAAAAATGCTTTTGAAAATCCCTAACTCACGGTCAACTTCCTGCCACAAAAACTTAAAATATGAATCTCACATTGAAGAATATGTTTTCTATGTGCATTAGAGAACAACAGTTGAGTCATAACTTTTTAAAAAATAAATCCAATTGTATGTTTATTTAAATTTTTGATGGACCACTGCATGCACTGATCCAGCCATTTTTGCACAGGGAACTATTTACAGTTCAAAAATATGGCACACTGCACTAATCAGTAATCTAGTTGACCGCCCCTGGAAATATTAGCCATACAAGTGATATATCTGTTCTGCCCTCTTCCACAAGTAAAAGTGTCTTGACATGAAATGACCCTGTTGAAAGTGTATCGTCAAATCCCAATAATAGAAAATAAAAGACTGCGTGGCCACACCTCCCCCCCCCCCCCCCCACCACAAAAAAATGGAAATTTTCAAAATTGAAAAAGGGACCTAACTCTGGCAAAAATTGTTGGATCAAACCCTGATTTGACTTGACCTGCATTTTATGTTGCTGAACCTACACAACAAATTTTATTTGATTCTGCCAATTACAGCTCAAGTTATTGGTTGGAAACTAAAAAAAGGAGTTTTCAAAGTTGAAAAAGTGTGACACTGGAATCACCTACCAGGACTACATGCAGGCTCGAAGGGAAGTTATGGAATTGAATTCTGCCAATAAGTCGTATCGATTGACCAATACTTACAGTGCTCAATGTATAAAATATTCGTCCAGTTATTGAAAAAATCCGATAAGGTGGTTAATGTATAAAAGTGTTTTTAATGTGTTAAATGCCATGTTTTGGATCATGAATAAACTCATGTTGTGTCAGAAACTTACCTTGTTTTATTTTTTTTTTGGTGGGAGTTGACCCGTGGCGACTTGACCCGGTAGCGAGTTGACCCGTTCCCAAAAATTTGAAGCTCGATTGTGCCTTGTGTGTGTTGCCATACTTCACTTTCGTGGAGAATTTCTATGCAACGACTAATAAAATAATTTTCTAGAGAAAAATTTCATGTTCACACTTCTGTCATATTTTATTTGTGATAGGGGGTCTAGTGGGGTGGATAGAAAGAAAAAAATATTATTTTTCGCACTTTGAACAAGCGCCTTACCAACGCATGTGGCTTTCCGGTGACAACAACTTCGATCAACAAACACTTGCAGGCATGAGTCTAATAGCCCACAGATTATTCGAAATTATCGATGATCTTTGTGGATTGCAAACAAATTTAATGAAATGCATCGTTTACAATGATTCGCAATGTAAATCACACCAGATCGCAAAATTAGGCGCATTATTTCTGGAACTCACCGAAACCAGACCGAAACGGGTCCGAATGACAGACCAATAAAGTTAACCATCAATATTACATGACGAAGAATAGTTCCCCCGATTTGCGATTAAAAGAAGTGAAAAATCAACCAGTTTACGAATATTTCAACAACGAAAGAATACAACATGGGTTTCTAATTCCACTATATGTCACCGTTTTGTTAATTAAAGAAAATTGAAATTTTTGTTCTCTATTGGTAATTTTGGCGCATGAATACAAACTAATGGCAAGGTCGATCCATGTAAACAAATTAATTGCTTCAGTTGGTGAGGGAAGAATATTTACATAGAACAGACAATCAATGCAATTTACCTCTATTAGTCTGCCTCCCTTGAGATATATCGACAATCAGAATTTCAGCAGTGGCATTGTCATGAGAATTTACGGGACATATGGCGAGATCTTTTGTCGCAATGTTGCCCACAACCTTCAGTGTTTTGAATTTCTCACCGTAAACATGGCGGACACTTTTGAGACTGAAACGACCCAGGTTGACAACGTGCTTAGTCCTATCTTCGATGTGTTTTATTAAAAATTAAGACTCAACTGCTGCAGTACATTACTGATAGCTCACGTTGGTTGTTCATTGGAAGGTGAGGCGTTTCGATATTTTTTGAAAACCTGTCCACGCCATTTCCGACTTTTTGACAGTACACATTTTCTAATGTCTCCAAATGACTCGTAAATTTCTTAAATGCATATTTTGCGGGTCCCATCACGTTCTATGTGACATGACCATTCCCCCCAACCCTGGTATCCAAGGGCAAGGCTGTTTCGTTGCCAAGTTATTGTTCAATGAAATGTTCACATTTTTCTGTGTTTCTGGCTTCCATGTTGGCAGCCATGACTTTAGAATCACCTTAACACACGCCTGTGTATATTTACCTGTTTATTCGTTGGTTTTGGGCCTTAAAACCAATAGTCCCTTTTCAATTTCCTTGTTTCCTATTTTCTTGCAATGACGGTCCAAATAAAAAAGCCCAACGCGGGCCATTTTTTTCAACGCGGCGGTGCCTGAGAATCAATTCCTTTTTTTTTTTTGGCCTAAGAAAAATTATTTGAAAATCTCCTTTGTCAGATCTACATGGCAGAAACTTTTCATTTTTGGTAATCAACATTATTTAGAGGTGTGTGTGTGTGTGTGAGGGTGGAAGTGGGATCCAACTTGGTTGTTTGTTAATTCCAGTCCGTCTGTCTTATTATTAGACTGCAAGTATATTACAAGTAATGGTTCATACAGCTTACACACATTACCAACAAACTATAATTTGGGAATCTTCCAGTTATTGTCAGCCTGAGGGGAGACTAAACTTCAGGTGGACTTATTTATTATTTATTTATTGGTGTTTAAGGTCACATACTTATGCACAATGGCTAATCGTGACCGTGACAGTTTTACGGGTGGAGGAAGCCGGAGTACCCGGAGAGAACCACCGAGCAACGACGAGCAGCTGTCAGCTCTCCAACATCGTAACTCTGAACTCTGCACCGCAGCACAGGCAGGGTTAGATTGGTTGAAGACATGCGCACCATCGACGTGCAGTATGCCTCAGTACACAGCGTCATCGTGCCCCCATGAAGGCAATCGGGGTGAAGTGTCTTGCCCATGGACACAACGCGGTTGCCGCAGGTGGGATTCAAACCGAGGACCTCTCGGCTTTCACCCTGCACCTCTACCAACTGAGCCTCTGCGCCCCCTCAGGTGGACTTGGTGGCAGTATTGCTCAATATGTTTTTAAGCTGGTGACTGATAAGACAAAACACAAGTTATTGTGATGAACTGACGCAGGGCTCGCAAATAGTGAAAAAACGTGATTGCCCGTCGGGAAGGCTTCTTTTGAGATCTGGTTGCCTGCCCCAGAAAAGGTGGCCCGGCGTTAGGACTGATATTTGATTGCTTAATTTATACACATTTCAATGTGAGTCGATCAGATATGACAACAAACGATGTATAAAAGCAGGTGTTGAAAGATGGGGACATATCAAGATTCAGTTGTGCAAAAAAAAGCCATGCGTCATGACTACTGACATGTTGGATACGCCACCGTAGTATCCCCCCCCCCCCCCCCACTCCCCATTACAGCCTGGAAAGTGTCCTGTTTCACTGTGCTATGTTAACTTACTATCTCAACTGAGAACTAATCTCAAACATATTATATCATTTGTTATACCCCCACTTTCGAAGAAAATGGAGGTATACTGGATTACATCTGTCCGTCCGTCCGTCCATCTGTCCGTCCATGTGTGAGTCCGTCCGAAAGCATTCATAACTTAAGTATATTATTATTTTTTATAATAGTATTTGTTGGTCAGAGGTATGCCCACACTAGTTATTGTTTTTTTTATTACTTGTTCACTTAGAAATTGTGTCCATTGTATCAAATGTTCTATTGCAATGAAATTTGCCAGAACACTGCTTATGGTATAGCCTTTAAAAAAAGGATTCAACGATATTTCTCACACTCTCCTTTTTAGAGTTACCCCCCTTTTTTTACTTAGAAATTGTAGGAAATAGACATTATTTGTCTGTATCTCAAGTATGGGTTATCGGATTTTGGTGAAATATGGCATGCAGTTTGCCTATGACAAAGGCTTCTGCCTCATTGCATAAATGCATAAAACTTTCAAACACCAAACAATTTACCATACCTTTTGACTTAGAAATTGTTGAAAACTTTTGAAGACAATGGAAGGGGTGGGGGGGGGGGGGGGGAGGTATACTGGATTGCGTCCATCCATCTGTGCATCTGTCCATCAGTCTGTACGAGAATATTCATAAATGATATTTGTTAGTCATAGGTATGCCCACACTAGGTGGTACACCACATGGGGGTATGCACCGGATGAAAGTCCAGCTCTTGTTGACCACAGTAACAAAAAAATAAATAAGTACCCAATCAAGAGGAAGATCAACAACAGAGACCGTTGCAATGCTGAATGAGCGCAACTTCCACTTTCACTTTCGAAAAACGATTTCTGGGAAGATAATGGTTGTGTTTGAATCGTTGTTCAGGACATAACTCATGAGCATTACTGAACAATATCAAAATTTGCCCTGAATGTCACAGTGGGAGGTGTGAGTGTGTGTGCGTGGGGAGGGGGAGGGAGGGCTGTCAGCCTGTTGCTAACAGTATCAGTTGGACCGGAAGGCTAAACAGTACCGACATGGTGACCATTTGTTTAGGTTTGTTGAACACTTAAAGCAGTGCGTTATTGACAACCAATCCCAGCATGTGCCATCGATAATATCATAGATCTGAAAAGGAATTATGTACCTGTTGACTTCTGAAGTTTATGAGCCACTGCCACTGTCTGAAAAGTACTTCCCCTAACCAGCAGAACGCAGATTCAACCATTTTAACAGTTGTTTAATCATTAATTCCCGCTCGTTTTTATATTTTAATTTTCTCAAATAATTATCTTTTAAAATCGGACAAAAAAAATCTGGTTGCCCGTCGGGCAGAGGGAATAGCATTTTTGGTTGCCCGAGAAAATTTCTGGTTGTCCTGGGACGTTGGGTGACCCTATTTGCGAGCCCTGTGACGGTAACCTGGTCTGAGGTTTGCAAACGTTGAGGTTGAACAGATGCTCCAATCCACAAACCTCAGTCCATGTTACCATCAATTCATCACAGTAATATGTATGTTCCAAAAGACCCTACCCATAGCCCAAAACCCACATCATGAAATGAACAAATCAACTTTTAATGATAACAAGCATAGTAAATAAACCTCTTTTGCACCCCACAACACCACTGGACAAATAATCAGTAAATCAGATAAAGGTTGAGATCACTCCATCTTAGTTCATATCATAAACTGATTTGTAATGTAAACAATATTTCATTCGAAACATCGTCTGCCGCGCAGGTGAAGAATCTACAAAAATAAAGTGGTTTGCAAGTCTCTGCATTGATGGAATAATTGTGAAATGAGCAACTCTTTTCAAATATTTTGCATGGCTATGTCAAACTGTAACAAATGCTGCTGAAGCTGTAAACATAGAAAAAACTCTACAAGCTCTCATCCAATCAGAAGGTGAGGGTTTTAGTCTTATTGGAACATTAATACCTGTTGCGATATTGTCAAGGAAGGGAGTGTAGACAAATAACGTAATCATGAAAATTTTTAACTTGTAGCTTGCTAAAGTTTTTTTTTTATAATCAAAATTTGTTCGCATGTCATGCCTTATTACAATTTATGGGAGAGTGCCCATGGGCACTCTACCATAAATTGTAACAAAGCAAATCCATACAGACTAAATTATTTCACTTCAAAGATCATATGAAGCACATCCACAGAATATGAAGCCTTCAAGTTGCAGTATCTGCATTTCAGAATAAAGCCCAAATATGGACTTCCAGCACTCTACCAGTTAAATGATAAATCATACTGCTTAAAATCCCAAAAGTCAACAGGTGGTCAAAGTGTTATTGTTATATTTTGCCAAAATATTTTAATTCAACTATTAATGGGTTTTTGTTCTAGGTTCCAGGAAATCTGATAGCAGTTGAGTCAATGAATTTACCAACATTGATGATATATGGTTTCAAGGACAAAACCATAATGCATGACCTTGCCTGGATGGCTGAATATTCCAAACTATTGGGAATTGAGGAGAAAGACTTGACAGAGTATGATGAAAGTGGCAAACCTGTTAAACAAGGTAAGAAAGAGTAAAATATAAATTATTGAAATACTTGACCTAAATGTACAGAATAAAAGTACAGTAATTTCCTGAAAATGTATTGAATCAGCCAGAATGTTAGGAACACTGTAACCGGGCCATATTTCTTTAGAAACGGAAGTAACAACTTGTCATTTTTCGTTTTTTATGCCGTCGTTTTTTTTATTTCTTCCTCTGATGCATTCACAGTGTATGCTGCTATCTGTCAGTTACAAAGTTTACATTTGCACGTTTTCTTATCAATTCGATCAAAATATGCAGCCCACAGGCTTTTAGATTTACAATCCACCTTGGTGAGTTGACTTTCTGTCAATTTTGCAGAAATATATAAATACCAAAAGATGTGGTATATTGCTTTGGTTCCAGTATGGTTTCAGTATCCCTGTAATACCGAAACTGTACCGAAAATTTGGTATACTGCACACCACTATCCGGAAATATGTACATAGGCATCTGTTTGGTAAATGCTTAGGTGTAACATATTAATATATTATCTCCCTTGATGCACTCACTGGCTGCCGGACAATCTCCCTTTGTTGTTATTCAATAATACCGCTTCAAAGTGACAAGACATCCAAATAGTTAATCTCATCTTGGAACGTAGTGTCAATGCTAAATTATTGAATCGGTGGTTTATATGGTTTTACCCAATTTTACCATACAGTACGGCCGCCGTGGACTGGTCACTTTCCACGGGTGGGCAATATTTCCACGGCCGCAATAATATTAGATCCAAACACCAATTATAGGAATAATCATCAAAAATTTAATTGATGAAGCACTGGGTGTGCCCAGTGCTTCATGAATTAAAATTGTGCTGCTGATGATTTTTATTACCTGGTAAGCGCATGTGTGGACATCACTGCCTATGCATGGATTATCACCTCTCCACAGTGACTGTATTGTAGTATCTTGACATCGGATTGCAGAGGGTGAAAACAAATATTTTTATACTACAACCAATGGCCCAGACTAGCTGGTGCAAACTCAATATAATTCAGGGCAAACACAAATTTTGACCCCCCCGCCCCCAATCCCCAAAATTTGCATACAAAACCGAAAAATTCAAGTCCTATCTGGTCCTCCATACTTTTGTTATTTGCACATGTGCAGTATCCAGGAAGGTACCGAAATTGGTGCCAACCATCATTCTTTGTTTGACCCTAAAGTCAGTAACAATCATCTGACATCTGTGCTTTAAATCTCCTTTTTTGAGGATGCCAGACACAAATCAAAGAAAGAATTGGTGGATTCAAGACTGTAAATGGATGATGGAAGTGAACAACGGTGGTTTCAAACGTTCAGGGCTGTAACTTTATAATAATTATAAAAATTATTTCATGTTTCCCATTTTTGGGACATGCGCCTGACGTCATCATTCTTGCTAATGATTAATCCACTGTTTGTTAAGTGTTCCTTTCCTATCCTTCCATGAACCCCCTCCTGTTAAACTCCTAAGCTTTTTGGCTATATTTTTATACTGTACCAATGACCCAGACATAGCTGGTGCTAACTCTTAAAATATAGGGCCAAACACAAATTTTGCCCCCCAATCCCCAAAATTTGCATCTAAAACTAAAGAAAACATGTCCTGAAAGGCCCTCCACACTTCGCCTCTACTGCGCATGCGCAGTGTCAAGGACGTTCCGAAATTGGCGCCATTTATCATTCTAAGTTTGGCCCTTCATCAGTTAACATCTGACTGATCTTTGTGCTTTTAAATCTCAGTTTAAATGATGCCAGACACATAAATATTAGTGAAATGGTGATTCTAAGGAGGATAGAAAAGGAGGAGAGGAAAAGAATGTTTGACAGAATATTATCAGGGCTGTAACTTAAAATTTTTTAATGAAATTATGTTAAGTTACCTATTTTCAAGGCAGCAGCCATTTTGTTGTCATTCTGATTATTTAGTTACACTGTTTTTTCAAGTGTTTTTCCTCTCTCCCTGTCCTTTAAGTTCCCCCTTGCTATTCTCCCATGCTTTGGCATAGTTTCTGTAATTATTATTACTAAAATTTCTTGGGAGTTTTAGCTGAATAACAGAATGAATTCTGTTCTTTCCCCATGTTTACGTCTTCACCTACGGGTGGTTAGGCGTTGTGTTCTGCATCTACCATCTGATGTTCTGCAGTTTCTTCCCTGGAAGTCTCTGTTTTGCATCAGATGGTGTATTTTTGGTAACTGATTTCGGGCCTGGGTGCCTGGAGTCTTATTTTAGTGTTTTTACACTCATTGTTTACATTTACAACAGCCCTCTGTGTGAGGGGGGGATTTCTAAATAATAATATCTTTATGTTATTTTAATCATAACTAGATACATTATTATTGTTCGTAAGTATTGAATAAATTGTTTAAAATATTTTTTAAATTTTTGTCCACACTTAGGCTTGGGATCCATTGGGGCTCAACGTTACTTTTCAGAAACTTGGGCTGTTCTGAAAAAATATTTTTTCAAAATATTTTGATTTCAATTATTTTTTCTATATTAATGGATCATATTATTATTATGTATTTTGATTGCCAGGGGTTAGTGCGAGTACCAGGACTTGTTTTCTTTTCACATTGAAAGGATATTGATCAATTGTTTTAAGAGGAAGTCTTCCTCTGACCTTATTATCATTCTATATGTGGTCAGTGTACTCGCATTAACTCCTGTTCTGTATCGTATGATTTCGATGACAATATGGGAAGCGTATGTCACGGTATGTTGTTGGGGATTTGGACACTCCGGTCCTTTCCCCGCAGGGTCACTCTACTTTATCAATTTCTATTTCAGACGATCAAGATTAGGGTGATGTATCTGTGATGTCTTCCAACAGTGTGCCTCCATCGTCACAATTAATGAAGGGCTAGCGGAAAAGTGCTCATGTAATACGCCAATTGCCTAAGAGGACCCTAGTAGGTTCGACGGCCTTTGACGTCCGCTAGCTCGCCCGGTGTAGCGTCCATTCACCGAATGGTTCGGCAGCCGGGTTCGTCCGTTGCGGTCTAGAAGGAATTTTGGGGTGATGCGAGCACTATAAAATTAACTTAATGCACACCCAGTGACGGCGGATCGGAGGGAGAACGGAGGAAGCCTTTTAGTCCGGTTCATAGCTCGTTCCGGTCCATCCGGACGGCAAGCGAGAGAGGCCCCTCTCTCGTTCAACAACATCTGGCCCCAGATGTTGTGGTACAAATGTGTCGTTAGCGGAGCATACGTCCGTCGCTCGGGACGCTCCGTTGTATAGGCAGTCCGCTGAGACTGCTAAGGCTTCCTCTTCTCGTCAGCGCACACGACCGCACCTTGGCTGCGTGACTGCCGATATATTACCAGCTTCGCCGTTCAAGGATTCTTCGGCGACCAGGTCACACCATCCGGCAGCCAGGGATTCGAGACCGATGGACTCCGGACGTTCGCATAGGAAAAGTATGCGGGAGCCGTCTGATGCGGAGCTGCCCTCGGCGAAGCAGCGATAGACTGCGCCTCCGCAGGTCTCGACGCCGGACATTCTTGTGCACATAGCACAGCTTATCGCAGCATCCCAGCAGCCGACAGAAACGGTGTCGGATCGAGAATTATCCGACAGCGCTGGGTCGGTAGCCGGGGACTCGAGGCCTGCAGACTCCGGACGTTCGCATAGGAAGTGTGCGGGAGTCAACGTACACGGAGCTTCCAGCGGCAATGCATCGTAAGTCCGCTACTGCACAGGCCTCGGGAACGGATGTGCTTTCCTTAATAGCACAGTTTATCGCAGCATCCCAGCATCAACTGAATCTGTCGCATATATTTTATCCGACGATGCTGGGTCGGGACGCTCCGCGGAAGCGGGTACGGACGTCCGAAAGTTTCATCCGGTCCGACGGGATACCGAAAGGGATTCGGTGGATTTCAAGCTTTCCCTTTCGGAACAACATATGCTGCGATGCCGGATAAGAAACTGATAGCGTCGGTGGACTTAGAAATTTTTTGGTTCAGTTCAGGGACATCGTCCCTCAGTTCCGACATAGTCCAATAATGTCACACAAACTTTCGAATTATTGAACGACGCTATATATATTATTATTTTATGCTTGCTATCCAAGCATTTCTGGTTTCTTGTTCGAAGAGTTATGGAGATGTCTTTCAAAAGTGTGCCTCTGTCGTCATAGTTAATGAGGAGTTAGCGGCAATAAGTGCTCATGGAATATGTCTATCGCTTACGGAGTGACATTCGCTAGCTCACCCGGTGTAGCGTACATTCATCGAATGGTTCGGCTGCCGGGTTCGTCCATTGCGGTCTAGGAAGGAGATTTGGGTGATGCGAGCACTTTAATTACTTTAGTACTCACCCAGTGACGGCAGATTGAGGACAGATCGGAGGAAGCCAACAACATAGGGGACCGCATGTTGTGGTTCAGATATTTTACATTCGGAGCATATGTCCGTTGCTCGGGACGCTCCGTTATATTGACAGTCCGAGAGACTGTCTTTAATGCTTCCTCATCCTCACAGCAGGGCACACGACCGCACATTGGCTACGTGACCTCGAGTATCCGATCAGTTTCGGCATTCAGTGATTCCACAGCGAATAGGTCGCGCCATCCGGTAGCCAAGGGACACGAGGCCTATACACTCCGTTCGCTCGCATATTGGAAGTATGCACGGGGTAACGATCTCGGAGCTTCCTGCGGCAATGCATCGTAAGACCGCTGCTCCTCAGGCCTCAGTGACGGACGTGCTATCCGAGTTAGCACAGTTGTTTCGCAGCATCCCAGCAATTGACGGTTTCTCGGTCGAATCAGGAATTATCCGACGGCGCTGGGTCGGTGCGGTCCGCGGTTGCATCAAGCTACGGACGACCGAACGCTTTATAGGGTCCGATAGGATGGCGAAAGTGATTCGAAAGATTTCGAGTTTTCCCTTTAGTAGTATCGGAAGATGCCTTTCATATCTTCTGGCATTTCTTCCAGTGATTATTTTTCGGACTTCATTGCTGCGATCTTGGATAAGAGACTTATAGCGTCATTGGACTCGGATTTTTCGATCGGTACAGGGACTTTGTCCCTGACTTACCGAAGCAGTCCAATATTGTCATTACAACATGTGTTTTATTTTTCGACGCTATATATTTATATATATATACAAGCCTGCTACTAAGCATGATAGTTTAGTTTCTTGTCCGCGTGGCTCATTTCTGCCATTTTATCTTTTTTACATATAGTTTATTTTGGCAGAGCAGGGCATACCGAGAGTTCATATGCGTCTAGACGGTGTGATTAAAGACTGCATATATTCTTTTTCGCCGTTTATGTCTTTTCCAATTTCAATGTTGGGAACGACATTATGTATAGTAGACTTAACTTAGACGCTTTATTATACGTAATCCGCCTTACTGAGGCGTTATCATTACGTCTTCAAGAAAAGATTTACGGGATATTATTCTCAATGTAATTTCTTTTGAGGGCAGTAGTTTGTTCACGTATAACTCCGCCCTTCAGTGGCTGATTGGAGTTGGTTAGACGTGATGCAGCCCTAGCTACATCCATGCGTGGATAGTAGGTTAAGAACTCTCTCAGAGTCGCTTCGTTCTCGGAGGAGCTTCTCTTCGACGGCAACTTTCCGGCAATCCATGAATTGCTTGATTTATACATTCTCTTGTCTATCTAGTGTTACAAGAGATTCAGACTGGGGCAAACATTCGGTGGTTGACTCAGAGAGTGCCGCCGCAGTTGCCGGACCCGAGTGTGGCTGTTATGACGGTTGCCAGTCAAACAGATTGGGATATATACTGATCCCTACGGATTCGAAGTGCCAGGGTCTTTGGGTTCCGCAGTCTTTTAGCTATCAGTTTAACTTCCGCGGAATAATGTTTTTTAGGCTTGCTTTATGTCATTGCATGAACATTATTCAGAAACGCATGCCCAAATTCCTGTCCTTTAATTCGACAGTAGTGGCGTATCTCCGGAACCAGGGAGGCACTCTTTCGTTTCCGTTATTCAATTTAATGGAAAGAATCCGTCTGTTGGTTATAGTACACCAAGTTCAGTTTTGATCCGTCATATTCTGGGTCGTCTGATTGTTTTATCGCACTCCCGTTCTCTTACGGGTCGCTTGTTGCTGTCAGAATGGACTCTCAACAAACAAGTATTCAATCAGATTTGCTATCTATGGGAGCGCCCAATGATGTTTTATTTATGACACAGCTTGCTAATCATTTGCAGACGTATGTGTTGGCTTGTCCAGATCTCTGAGCTAATACTGTTAACGCTCTATTGATCTATAGGACGTAATGATAGGATACGCGTATCCTCCGGCGCTGTTGTTTTAGCAGGTATTGCTAAGATAAACAACCACAATACATTTCTGTTGATAGCATCTCTATCTTCACAGAGATCATGAGTAATTTACTCTCTTGTCTACTGTGGATCTTAACGTGAAATCTTCCTCTATGTGAGGATCTTTTTTCACTGGGTAAATCGTGTCATCTTTATCACAACCAGCAAGGTCGCAACCTTCATGTATTCCGTTGTGTGGTCCGTATTGCATTGTAAGCACTGTACTGGACGAGCTTTGGACGCGATTTCTTACTATAGGAGATCCTCTTCTTCGCTATTCTATGCGACTAAAGTGGAGGCTCTTCCGTCGTGGTGTAGGGATCATTATGTTCATATGGTTGATCCCTCCATACTACTCATTGCTATTTTTAAGTATACTTGTTTCACAAGATCTACTGCAGCCTGTTGTTATTTAGGTTATAGGTTTATGTTACCTCATACCTATGCACTCTACGATAGTTTACAATTGAGTCTTTTGTCTCTTTATCTAAGTCAGTTAGTAACTTTTTGATAAATAGACTTAGAATCTTTAGATTAAATTCCTATACGGATTTTAACTTCAGGTTCTTATTTAGCTAAGTAGTCATTTGAGCCTCTGGAAACAGTAGTTTTCAAATTCTGACCTTTTAGACAGTAATTCTGTTGATTTCTCTTTTACTGTAGAGGCAGTGAGTTTCATGCACTATCGATGGATGATTTTCACTTTCATAGTTTCGGAATCAATACTTCCGTTACTATTTAGGTTGGATTGTTGCATAAGAGTTAGGCTCCTATTATCCGGAACCTATTATTTTAAGGTCCTTCCGTCTTCGTATGGGCTTAGGCCTTTACTCTTTCCGGGTACAGTTTATGTATTTATAAACAGATATCTGTTTATTACAAGGGCGTAAGCTTCTTCTGTCTTTGATGTCTAGTAGAAGGACGTTACGCTCCATTTTATTGTTAATGGATTCTATTAACTAGCGTACTGCTTATGGTATATCATTGGCTTAGCAGTTGTGCTTAAGATTTCGGCTCATGAAGTAAGAGTTCTTCTACTTCTTGGGCTTACATTAATAGTGTTGCTATTATAGATTTTTGAAGGCTGCTCATTGCGCTCAGCCATCCATTCATGAATTTTATCTCAGAAATATCGAGTCCATTTCTGGAGGCCTCTATTGTTAGGTCTATTATCTACTGCTCAGAATGTCATTCACTTAACAGTTGCTACTATAGCTAGGTAGGCTGTCTGTTTCGGCAGTGTCTCCGTTCGGCTGCCCTCTTCGCTCTGGGCTATTTGACCCAGGGCAAGAAAAAGGGGGGGGGGGGAGGGTGTTCCCTTGGGTCACCTGTTTTTACTATGAAAACAAGGGGATACCTCCTCCGGAGTTAGTAATTCTGAGCTGTTATTGGGATGGTTGTTTAGTGAGAAGTTTAAGTTATAAAATTCATTCAAGTCTTAGTTTTCAAAGTATAGCTTTTGAATATTGCATATGTCAACGGACATGATTATGCAATTCTCACACACTTTTAGGAGTATAAGAGTCTCTATTCTCTAGACTTACTTTATTATTGGCTTACTTTAAAAATTATTAGTATAAGGATTATTGGATATTAATAGAGTACATGGATGTATGAAGCTCAATTTTTGGAAGGTGTTGTATCTTTCTAATTTATCATAAATAAGAAAGATACATGTAAGGCCTATTACTTCTTTTCCCTACAGGGGATGACTCTATTTTATTTTATTGAGCGTATTCCATTCTGCTCTATGTCCTTGGCCCTCCAGCCTTTTTACTATTCAGCTATGTCTGGGTCATTGGTACAGTATAAAAATGTTAAAAAATTTATAGTAATTTATATATTTTTTATACTTACCAATGACCCAGACGGGGATGGCCCTCCCAGGAGTTGGGAACTCTTGCCTCCCCGCTGAGTACATAGCGCTTACCAGGCACTGGTTATTAGAATGATAAATGGCGCCAATTTCGGAACGTCCTTGACACTGCGCATGCGCAGTAGGGGCGAAGTGTGGAGGGCCTTTCAGGACATGTTTTCTTTAGTTTTAGATGCAAATTTTGGGGATTGGGGGGCAAAATTTGTGTTTGGCCCTATATTTTAAGAGTTAGCACCAGCTATGTCTGGGTCATTGGTAAGTATAAAAAATATATAAATTACTATAAATTTTTTAACTTTTTTATTGAAATTTTTTATTAAATTTCTTGGGAGTTTAATTTGTATTGCAGAATGTTTATTCTGTTTATCCCCATGGTTACATCCTCACCCTAGGGGTGTTGGGTCATTTTGGTCTTGCATCTTCTATCCGATGTATCATTTTCTCTTCGTATGAAGATCTAGCTATGCATCTGGTAGCATTTAAATCGGTTACTGACTTTGGGCCTTTTTGTGTGCCTGATGTCTTGTTTCCGTTTTTTTCCATTGATGTTGTTTACATTGGCAACGCCCTTAAATATGTAGTATTTAGTATTTTAATACTTTAGAATTACTGTAGGATACATTGATTATGATTCTGGTAGTGTAGCTCAAAAAAAGTTTGTTTTTTGTCCACACTTTGGCTCTATCGCGATTCCTTTGGTCTCATGATGTTCCCTTTGGGAACTTAGGCATTTTAAAAAAAAAAATTTCAACATTTTCAAAAAAAAAATTTCAAACTTTTTTTATAATTGTTTCGAATTTAATTTTGATTGCTATTATTCATGTATCCTTATCATATATTTTGTTGTGGAGTTTGTATGAGTGCTATCGACTTTGTCTTTTGATTGTAATTATGAAAGCTTACTGCTCTAAATGCAAAGCGAGGGAGTCTTCCTCAGATTTACTAGCTTGTTGCCTTGCCTATAGTCGATGCACTCCTACAGATTCTTGTCCTACTTGTGTACATTGGGATGACAGGTGGAGACAGGTGTCGCGGTACGTTGTTGGTGGTGAGATTCCTATGCCGGAGCTCTCACCGCAGAATAATTTGAGTTTTTCAGTTTCTTTTTCAGAGGAACAAGAACATGGTGATGGTATTGTGACACTCATCCAAAGTGTGCTACTGTCGCCGTGCTCTGATGAGCAAACAGAACTGGCTGCCAAGGTGCTCATGAATATAATACAAGGAATAAGGCCACTTATTCCAGCAGATAGTTCGACCGATGAAGCGGCCAACCCGATAGTGGGAGCCGTAACACCGGGTAAGTCCGTTGCGGTCAAAGGAAGTGTAGAATTGGGTGGAGCGAGCACCTCAAAAACTAAAGCTCACCCATTGACGACGGAAAAAGGGAAGAAGTCTGCAAGTTTCTCTTCGGGAAGCTTTGCAAGGTCTGATAGACCGCAAGTGGGAGAGCCTTCTCTAACCCAGCAATATTTGGGGCCAAATGTTGTTTTGAGAAACTTGCTTGTGCCAGATCTAACGTTCGGGACACTCCCTCTAGACTGCAGCTGGGGTTGGCTACAGTCAAGGCTTCCTCCGCAACTTCAGAAAAGCACACACAACCTCACGCTAGCTACCCGACTTCGGATATCCAGTCAGTTGCGTGAAGATGAAGCCAGTCTTCGCCCGTGAAGTCGGACCATCCAGTAGCTAGCAAATATGAAGTCCTATCTGGTCCTCCATACTTTTGTTTTCTGCAGATGCACAGTATCCAGGAAGGTACCGAAATTGGCGCCAACCATCAGTCTTTCTATAGTGCCTGCTAAATGTTATAATCAGTGGGGAGGTATGAGTGCCCACTCATGGGAGGGCCATCCCCGTCTGGGCCATTGGTAAGTATAAATTAATATACAAATTACTTTATCATATTTTTATACTACAACCAATGGCCCAGACTAGCTGAATCGTAAAAAGGCTGGAGGGCCTAGGACTTAAAGGAAAATCCAATCTCTCAATTATTTCGATAAAGAATAGCTCCTACAGGACAATAGGAGAAGACATAGGAATTACATATGTCCTTTTCTTTATGAGAAAAGAGAATGACATGACACCAACAATGTAGTTGAGAAGTACATAATTTCTCCATTTAATGCCAGCAAAGTCCTTTATGCTAACTCTGTGAAGGAAACCAATTATAAAGCCTTATACTCATTTAAAAGTGTCAGAGAATTGTATAGAGACGCTCGTATGACACATGACATATACAAATGCTTCACAGTCAGCTACACTTTAAAAACAGTACATAAATGAGACATAGTTATTGCTTCACACCGAACTACACATTAAAACCACCCAGCACCGATGCTGGACTACTGTCTCAGTTCCTGAGGTAAGCTACTACCGTCAAGTTGTCTGACAGATTCTGAACATGAATGTTCGCTATTTGAAGAAACCAATGTTGTAGTGCTAGCCAGATAGACATCATCTCCTTGATGTTTATGTGCTTCTCTAGGAACCGAGGGTCCCAAAGACCCTGGCACTTCAAGTCTGCAGGACTTTTGTTTTACTAGGTTCGTTAAAGCAATCCTGGTTTCGAGAGAATGCATCTTCACACTCCAGTTCTGAGTAAAGAATATCTACAGGGGACACGTGCGCAGGTGGCCCATTGGAATAAGATCCGCAGCCAATCCGCACAGCCCCATCAGTCGCATAAACTACCTTGCAGTCACTGCAGGAGAGTTTTGACAAAAGCGAGCATAACAACTGACTAATTTTTCTCTGGGTAACGGCAGACAAACCAGATTTTTGTGAGCCTCGAAGCTCATTCCCAAGTGAATGAAGGACTTGGGCGGAGCTAGATCTGACTCTTTCTCGTTTACTATGAAACCGAGACAGAACAAGTGAAGCAGACTCTGAACATCATTCTGAAGAATAATTCTGTTGCCATATCTCTGAAGAATGTCGTCCAAGTAAGCCGACGTTACCACAGACAAATGAGCTTGGAAGTATGACATCATTATTCAAGTGAAAGCCTGAGGAGCTAGGTTCAGACCGAAGCACATTGCTCTGAAGCGATAAACCTCTCCTTGCACAGCAAACCACAGGTACTTTCTGAATGCCGGATGTACCAGGACATGAAGGTATGCATCCTTTAGATCTATTCTTGCTGCATAGTCGTCCACTTGAATGCTAGTTCTTACCAACGGAATGGTTTCCATATAGAACTCTGGAGCTACAATCAACTTGTTTATCCAGCTCAAGTCTATTACCGGTCGGAACGAGCCGTCTGGCTTCGGTATGAGGAACAGGTGACTGTAAAAACCTGGAGAATTTTGTTTCTCGACGACCTCTATTGTTTTCTTTAACAAGTGAGCCTGTTCCTCCGCAAGGAGAGACTCTCTTTTGGAAGGACCCGCCAGAAGATTTGTTCAATGCGGACATCTTGTAAGTGGGGGCTTTGCTCGGAATGATAGCTGCAGGCCTTCCGAGACTACATTTCTCACCCACTGATCTTCCGTGACTTCCATCCAGTTTCTCGCAAAGTTTGATAACCTTCCACCAACTGGAAAGCAACAGAGGTCTTGTCCATCACCTGTACAATTTACGAGGCTTATGGGAGGAGAAACTACGTCCTCCCCATGAAGAACATCGTCCTGTCAACCTATGCCCCTTTCCCGAGTCGCTATACTGATGACCTCCGGAGTAATTATAAGAGGGTTTCTTACTTGGGAGGAGTTCCCTTTAGTTGATTGTGAAGTGGAACGACCTCGCCTACACCAGTCAGCTGAAGCGTGTTGTTGAGACGCAGATTTCAATAGCAGTGCACTGGAAGCTTTCTTTGTAGCCTGTTCATAGACTAACAAAAGCTTGTCGTCAAATAGAGTATGTCTGGAGACCGGAGTGACTCGGAGAGAGCTTTTCACCCTGTGATCTATAAGTGATGACGACGCAAGGGCTGCATCACGTCTAACCAACACCAAATTTGCCACTGCCAGGGTGGAGTTGTACGTGGAATACATGACTGCCCTGGAAAGAAGTCTTAGCGAGGAACAAATGTCCTCAAATTCCTTCCCATTTAGACGTTGCACCATAGCTCTGGTGAGATGGTCCGCGTAGAAAATCGAGTCCAGACTCGCTCTATTGGATGAAATAGCACATTCCATCACATCCGAGAGTAACCTGAATGATGTAGGTAGGGACATATCTAAATCCCCAGCCTGCTCATCCAAACGCAGAGGAGCTCTCTGGGCATCTTCAACCATTTTAAAAGAACGTGGTCCAAGGAACGGTATATTGATTGAAGATGCAGATAAGAAACCACCTTTCTTCTTGGCACTAGCTAGGTTGAATATAACGCCGTTAACATGGCAGAAAGCCTCTGACACCTGCCAAGATTGTTTCGGAAAGGAAAGAAAATCATCTTTCCTTTGCACGAAATATTTGTCCAGAGACGACAACGGTTTCTGTCTAGAAGTCGCTGCTTGCTGATCAGGTGGAACAATGTCAGGATAGTATTGATGAATAAAATTCATCACTACCATATGCTGTTCTGAAAAGGAAGGGTAATCCTCTTCCTTTTCCTTGTCCCTTTCATCATCCGACTGATTCAGCTGTGAATTTCGGTCAACCGCATCTGTATGTACAGATGACCGGACCGACCTAGCACTGTCTGACAGCTCACCACTGGAGTCTGCGAAAGGCTGCTCTTGTACTTGCCTGGATGCTGTGATAAGCTGCGCAATCTGTGACAGCAAGTCCGTTACAGAGGCTTGAGGAGCAGCGGTCTTCTGTTTTTTTGCTGCTCCTGGGACGGAGATCCGGAGATAGACCTCTTCTCCACACGTCCCAGTTAACAAAGCTTTTTCGGTTTTGTATGCAAATTTTGGGGATTGTGGGGGGGGGGTTCAAAATTTGTGTTTGGCCCCGAATTATATTGAGTTTGCACCAGCTAGTCTGGGCCATTGGTAAGTGTGACCCTAGCCGACATGGAATTTTACTGATCGACTACGTACAACCAAGCAATCTCTCATTTGCAGAATGATGTCCCCAGATGGGGGAATTTGCTGATGCCCATCCAAACAGTGGGCTACAAGTCCCCAATTTATCCTCTATGTACCGCTTTCTATTTAGGGCTGAGACCTTGATTCAGATTGAGGTTCACCAAGGATAAATTTGGTAATGCTACCCTTCTGTGCAAGGTAGCATCACCAAATTCACCTTCTGGGGACCTCATTCTACAGGTGGCAGTCTGCTTATTTCCAGGCTGGACTAGAACTGCTGACTATTAAATCAGTACAATACTGTTTTTTTTGTATGTGACCTGACTATTAAATCAGTACAATACTAGGGTTTTTAGCTCAACTTTGATGTAAGTCAAATTTGAGCTCATGCCATGGCCAGTCGTCCGTCTGACCGTTTGACTGTCCTGCCCGTCAACAATTCAATACGGCTTGTGCTAGAGGCCGTACTTATGAACCGATCTTTACAAAATTTCTTGGGTACCGTTGTTATGACCGTGGGACGAGAACGAGTGTTTTGGGGTCCGATCTAAAATTCAAGTTGGCCGCTGGCAGCCATTTTGTACAAAATTAGGTGCAATCAGATTTTTGCGCAGAACTTCCATATGAAAGCTCTGATTTGAATAATTTTTAGCTGCGACTAGCAGCTCTATAAGTGGCAATGTCGGTCTGTCTGTCGGTCTGTCTGTCGGTCAGTCTGTCTGTGACCAACGAGTTTCGTGTCGGTCTGTCTGTGACCAACGAGTTTCAAAACTCAGTAACTTTTGAAATACTTGATGGAATGACTTTATATTTGGCATGTAAGTGTATCTTATTGATGTTTAGCCACTGTTCAGTCTGTTGGTCTGTCTTGACCAACGAGTTTCATGTCAGTATGTCTGTGACCAACGAGTTTCAAAACTCAATATCTTATTGATGTCTAGCCACTGTTCAATGCATGTGTTGTTCCAGATATTTTTCTTGGAGTTATGGCCCTTGATGAACACATTTTTATGTGACCTGGTAACCTAGTCTTTGACCGGACTTGACCCAGTTTGGGAATGAGTCAAGAACTCACAGATATGAAATTAATGTGTTAATATAGTGAAGATTGGATGAATGACATGACCAAGTCTTGAAATAAGCAGGCCGTCATCTGCAGAATGAGGTCCCCAGAGGATGAATGTGGTGATACTGCCCTGCACAGAAGGTTAGCATCATTAAATTTAACCTCTGTGAACCTCAGTCTGAATCAAGGTCTTGGGTCTAAACAGAAAGAGGTACCCAGAGGATAAATTGGCCCACTGTATGGGATAGCACTGGCAAATTCACCCTTTGGGGACCTCATTCTACAAATGACAGATTGCTTATTTCCAGGCTTGGAACATGGACAGTATTCTGTTGACAAGACTTTCTTTGATGTGATATTGTGTCTTAGGCTTCCCTTCTTTGGCTGTTCAAAGTCTGATAAAATACATGGGATTCTTTTTGAGATTTTTGCTTCACAAAAGCGTTTAAATGAACAATAGATAAAAACTGATAATTCCAGACAACAATACATCCATTCTCCCTTTCAGAAAAAGCCAAAAAAACAACAGTACATAAGATTTTTTCTAACCTGTTTATTTCAAACATGATTTGTATTTTCAGGAGAGGCTGGCGTCCTAAGAAAAAGAATCATTTTCTTGGAAGGAGCTCATAAGTTACAACTTAATGAAACTTACAAGAAGTTGATATTTATGGAGATGTGGAATTTCTTAAAAACTATTAAAACTCAAAAAAATATACACCATATAGGACTTTAACCCTTTACCCAACGAAGACGATATCAAAATTTATTATTTTAAGTATCATTTTTTCAAATTTTTCAAAAAATTTCAACAAAACCATATCATGTGACCCCGCATTGGAACGAGCTCGTTCCAACGAGGGGTCACATGATGTGGTTTTGTTGAACATTTTTGAAAAATAATTTTTTTTTCAATTGCTGAATTTGCGTATTACGCGGACGGATGCAGCCGATTTGTTGGGTAAAAGGTTAAAGAATAAAATAGAAAGAACTTAAATACCAAATAATACAGTAGAGCCTACAATAAAGTGGAAACCTGATCACACTAATAACGTGCTGTTTGGGCGATATTTGCATCACATTCTATCTGAATCTTGCGATATTTTTATAGGAATAATGCATCATTTGGTCGTTATTTGGCCAGTCGAACACGCTAAGATGACAAAGCCTCACAGAACAAGTTACAAACAGTACAATGGTACATATTTAAAAACAAAACATGATTAATTATTAACAGTAATCGTTTCAGTTAAAGAAAGCACAAAGAATTAGTGAAGTCATATCAATGCTAAACAGTAAACAAACATAAACACTCAAATAATTGTTAACAACACTCATTTCAATGCAGTTACAAAACAAACAAGTACACAAAGACATGTTTTAATAAGCACGAAGCTAAAACACAATCCTGAAATTGAACATAGTATTTTACAGTCAGTTCATCAGTACATAGTGCTGGGTGGAAGTATTCTTGCTTATGTGTATAATAATTCTGGATAATTTTTGAATATTAGGAAGGATTATGAAGGATATTTTTCAATGTTGAATTTCATTCAAACAAACGTGTAAGTACTTCATATTTTGTTAAAATTTATGACAGATATTTTAAAATGTGTCCAAAATATATCGCACACATATTAATAATACAACTAAACTAATTATGCTTTCATGAATATTTCTATACTACTCAAAGTTTGCTAAGCCCCAAGTACATCCAACTGCCTGTTTTACGTTTTAGTTGAAATATTGTAATGAAAAGTGTATATATTTTTTATTTAATTATATCCTTAATGATTTAAGTACAGAAATTAAGATTTTATTTGTGTTTGACATTATTTTTTAGCTTTTGAATACAATAACAATGGAAAATGGATATTTTTGGTAAAAGAGGAAATTTTTCAATATGCCAAAAAGTTGACAGAGCGAACTGGTATGGCTTCAATATGGAGTATGAGACCCATTACTGTTAACTGCAGCTTGACAACGCCTTCACATGCCCCCAATCAGGTTCCTGGTAGTCCTTTGAGGGATGTTGTTCCATTCTTGGACCAGCATGGCACCAAGCTCCTGGACACTTCTTGGCTGGACTGCACGGGCTGAAATTGCAAGCTGCAACTCATTCCAGACATGTTCGATTGGGCTGAGGTCAGGGAATCTTGCTGGGCAGTCCACACGCTGAATCCCCTCCCTCTGTCGGTACTCCCAGACAGCATGGGCAACATGAGGACGGGCATTATCGACCATCAGAATGAATGTATCACCCACTGCACCTGCATACAATCTGACGTGGACATCCAGGATCTCATCAATATACCGTTGTGCAGTCAATGTACCACGTTCAAGGACACAGAGCTCTGTACGTCCATCCTATCTGATGCCGCCCCAGACCATGATTGACCCTCCACCATAGCAGGCATGCTCAGCTATGTTGGCTGCATGGAATCACTCTCCTGGTCTTCTCCATACCCTAGAATGCCTATCTGGGTGGTCTAGGCAGTACCTTGACTCATCTGTAAAAAGGACAGGTCGCCAATCATCTCTGGTCCATCCAACGTGGTCCAGGGCCCATTCATATTGTGCCTGGTGGTGGTTCTGGGACAGCAGAATGTGAATACATGGTCTTCTCAATTGGAGGCCACCTTTGTGCAACTTTGCCCGGATAGTCTGTGTCGACACATTTTCCCCAGTTGCATTCTGAAGGACACTGCGAAGCTGGATTGCTGTGGCAAAGTGGTTCATGCGGGCCTGAATGATCAAAAACCGGTCTTCAGCTGCGGATGTTGCCCTGTCTCTGCCACCACCATGCCGTCTTACTGGTGTGTCATACTGCTGAAATCTTGCTCAGGCTCTGGTGATCACCGTATGGTGCACACCAAGGGCTTCACCAACCTGACGATAGGTAGGCCCTTGCTCCACCATCCCTACAGCCCACCACATTTCTGCTTCAGACAAATGTCTTCTTACATTTGCCATATTCAATCATTAAATCCCTACACGTCATATACATGTATACAGTACACGCAAGCATCATGAAAATCAAGGGGTACATGCTTTCCATGACTGTCACGAAACGTCTGCCTGTCAAGAGAGCTAATGTAAACACTGGTGACCATCTCAATACATTCTTCAATCATATCCACCAAAAATATCGCAAATATGTCACAAGCAAATTTCACAATGATGTGTCAAATATTTGATGCTTAGCAAACTTTGAGTAGTATATTTCATTTTAAATCGCCCCAATTCCTGCTTGATATTGTCTACGTTGGTTCGTTTAACAAAAAAAACTGTGCATGACTCAAATCATCCATATTATTATAAGTATTCGCTCCTCTTCCTTTGATGCGAAAAATTACGAACGATAATAATGAAAACATTGTGCTATGCGTGCATTTGTCTTGAGATATTCGCCACAACATATTGAGAATATTTCGACTTCATTCCTGTAGGTATATCGCTAAGATAAGGCGCTAATATGGCATCATTAACAGAAGAATATCGCCTAACGGTATACTTTATTATAGGCTGTACTGTACATGCAAGGCAACACAAAATATATTAATTGATCAGGTGTTGGCCGTCTTCTCTGTTTTTACTCTGACAGTCATGCTTCATCTCAACAGGATTTTCACCTGTAAAAATATCAACAACTAATTCATGATCTTGCAGAGATGAGATCACACATTAGTTGTTGCTATTTATTTTAATGGAAATTCTTTCTAGATAGAAACAGAATGTTATGCTATTCGTGTGGATGCACTTTAAGTTGAGATCGTTCCAAAAGACTGAAATCTTTCTGGTAAAACATGTGAGATTACTACTTTAATAAAGTAGGTTGTACCACTTTGTCGTAACCTGTTTTTCGTTTGCATATTTTACAAATGACATAACCTACACGTAACCTAAATAATTGTTTGCAGGTTATTCCCAGGCCTGATTGATTCTCGGGCAATTTCTTTTTCCAATCAGTGGCTTTTATTTTTATTTTTTTTTTTTTCTTGCATATTCTGAGCGTGGATTGAGAGACTTTCTGCTGTATTTTCACACACAGAATATATAGAAAATGCATAATTATATAAATTAACCCATATAATTTTAACCCTCAGTGCCCTAATTCAGACTTTGGTCACTTATTACTGCAACAGAACAGGAACCCCAACATGCTGTCTCTTGGGGGAAATTTGCAGGTTATATTCTAAGTGCCTTGGCAATATAGGCAGCCAAAACTTTCCTGGGAACAACTGCAAAGCCACAGGATGTACACTGTCTTTTGTAATGCTCTTCAGATTTCAGTAACTTAAATCATAACTTGATTACACCGGCAAATGTGTAAATGGTCATATCGTTGTTTTGTGTAAGTGCAGTGTGCAAGCTGAAGTTGATTGTCATGTTGAGTGTCAAGAAAAAGTTTTTCTGGGGCAGAACAACCTGGGACCTTCTTCCTCCAACCCACCCTGGCTGGGGTGGGTTGGTGGAGAAGGGTCTAGTGGCATATGATACATATTTGAAATTAAGCTATCAAATGGAGTCTCATTGTTTACAATAATGCAAATACACCTGGCAGTAGTAAGCCCAACCCAAAAATGATAACTCACTTTTCAATAGATGTTAAACGTACACATGTAAACTTAATCAGGAGCACCGTAAAGCTTTATGAAGATAGAATGAACCATACAGTGAACGTACCATTGATTCAAAGTGTTTTACATTGTTTTCATGATTGTCTCTACATTTTTAGAACAATTTCCACACAATACACACCTTGACTACTTCCACAATGTTATTAGAATAGATGATTGTGGTTTACTCAGTGCTTTCAAGGAATGAGTTTGACCTATATAGGCTGAAAGCTTGCTGTCGAATCCAACTAATACATCTATTGACTAGATTTGTTTTGAACATCATTGGTGATGGAAATGTTTTCAAAGTGTATTTAACACATGCAATATTCTTTCTTTCAATAAATATTGTTTAAACTAATTGTGAGGGAACATTTTGTCAGTCCAATAGTATTTATAAAGTCGGGACCACTAGCCTTATTTGTGTCTACATAATATGGTTTTGATATTCTCAATGGTAATTTCTAACTGTTCAATAGATAGGTCAGTGCATGGTGTCAGTGCATGGTATGGTTGCAATACATCATCTTTGGCTGAATCACACTGACTTATAAAATTGTTATTTAGAAGATTTGCTATTTCCTGTGGGTCATCAATCACAGCTTCACCTTCAAACACTGATAGAAATAATACATCCGAATTGCACTTTTGTTCAGTAAAATTTTTACATCGACTGGTCAAAGCATATATAAAATGAACAAGTCATGCAAAACGGTGATGGAATTGAGAAATGAATACTAATGCATGACCTGTAACAGTATAATCACAAAAAACATACAAATATGGATGTCACGAGAATCAACTAAAATGGGCTTCTTATGACATCCATATTTGTATGGCTTTCTTCATGAAAATATAACCTACTATGTACAACTCATTACAGCAATGCATATAACACATAATAATATACAGTACTGCTCGAATGGGTTGTCGTAAAAATGCTATAAACTTTCATCAGTATTTGTCCTTCATTGACAGCACCATGCTGAGGCATCATTTTGTGGAAAGTTTTCCACAAAATGATACTAGAACTTGCTTCTATCAATAAAGGGCAAATATGTGTAAAATTAAATTCCATTTATATTCCAACTTATTTCCAGTGGCACTGTACACAATACATAAATGCATTAACATTATCTAACACAGCAAGAATATGTATTTTACACAATGCTCCATAATAGGTGATTAACTATTGCTGACAGGGGGTGCAGTGGCTCAGTAGGTAGAGGCGCAGACTGTAAGTGAGAGGTCCTTGGTTCGAACTCCACCTGTGGCAACCGTGTTGTGTCCTTGGGCAAGACATTTCACCCCATTGTCCATGGTGGATTTGCACATGAAGGCATACTGCACGTCGATCGTGCACCTGTCTTTAACCAATGCCAACCCACCTTGTGTGGAGTTAGTATGTTGGGGAGCTGACAGTTGCTCGCCATTGCTCAGTGGTTCTCTCTGGGTACTCTGGCTTCCTCCACCCGTAAAACTGTCGTGGTCATGATTAGCCATTGTGCAGAAATGTGTGACTGTAAACAACAATAAATGAAATAAAACTCGCTGACAATCGTACAATTGTAATCGCAACAATGGAAAAGCCACAGAATCAGCAAGTGACTAAACAACACAAGTTGTTTAAGTTGTTATACAGAGTTACATAATTGACTTCAGTGTGCAATAGGGACATTTTTCTCACGATTAACAAAAATATTTCAAACACAAATCTCTTTGAATTCTAAAATTAGCAAGAGTGGCTTTGAAACATGGCGTGACTCGTCTTTGATGTTGGCCTGAGTTGTCTTCAAAACAGGTCAGATTTTTTCTTAAACATTGGTCCCAGTTGTCTTCAAAACTAGTCCGAGTTGTCTTCAAAACAGGTCCAACTGGTCTTGAGTCGACTGGTCTTTGGTCCGAGTTGTCTGTAAAAGTCTGCTAAACATTACCAAATAGGGAACAGTAAGTTCATAGTTTGCCACCGGCCAATGGGCTTCCCTGATATATTGTGTTGATTCACTGCACTTTTGGTTGCGATCGACTCCACTGCAGCTTGTATCTCAATTTAAGCAAATTCTAAGATTATCCTACATGATCTAATGCAAAAGAATGGAACAGATTGGTTCACACTAACTTTAAATTACTTCTGAGAGTTTCCGACTGGACCAGAAAGCATGGTTCTTATTCATCTTCATTTCGTTCTGACGGAGCAACTTGTAACAACAACTGAACCCACACAGTCAGTTTATCTGAAAAAGACCACAGACAATCATAAGATTACAGGAAAGAAGAGTTATACTAAGACTGTTGTATTCGATATTACCTGATAAAATGCAGACATTGGGGAATGATACACCACAAGGGTAATACGGCCTAAGTGTAAAAGCTTAATGTATCAACACATCAGACTGGTCAATATGCAACTTATTGGAATTAAGGCATTAATGAAATGCTGTGACACAAAATGGATGCCTACGATCATAGCTTTTATTTAAAAATATCTGACTTCATTCTCTTAACCCTTTACCCAATGTAACGGCCAAAACCGGCGAGTGCTATTCTAAAAAATCGCCAATTAATTTTCATTACTTTTTCATTTTTTGTCTCAAAAACAAAGGTTATTACCCTCGTTGGAACAAGCTCCTTCCAACGAGGGGTCATAACCTATGTTTTCGAGACAAAAAATGAAAAACAGTTATTCAAGAATTTCTTTTGCAAGTGTCGTCTGCTTTCCATGTTAGGTAAAGGGTTAATTGAAGTTTAATCATAAAATAAATAGGGAACACAACTCAGATAGAGTATGGGGGACAATAATCAACAACAGTTGTTTGAATTTTTCCTGTACTCGTGCACACCTTTGGTGCTTGTGAAATTCTGTATTTCAGCAGAACTCCAACTCAGGTTATTTATCCCGATGGTCTGTATTCCACCCTCGTTGAGTTCTGTCATTGAAATTGACACTCCCGGTATGTATTATGTCTGGTATCACAGATCCAGGCTTTTCGTTTCCATTATGTGTTCTGCATTCTGCACTTTGGAAGGTCACTGTTGTTCAACATGAGGTCACGATTGCTGGAGCCTAGGGAAAAACAGAGATCGACAATGAAAAGGAATGCCAAATGTGTAATCTCGGCATAAAGGAGACCTGGAACAGTTTCTATTAGAATGTCCAAAATGCCAGTCTAACAGAATAAGATTCACCGGGAGTATAATTGGGAAGTTGGATGGGAGGATGAAATACACTGTTGGTTGATAGGTAACACAAAGGAGATGATTAGTATGCTTATCGGAGAGCTTGAGAAGAATGGGACAGGGGATGTCATCGAGCAGTTTGTCTCAAGAGTGTTGGGAGGAGAGGCGTGGGGATAAGGAGGCATTTGCGAACATAGGGCTAATCAAGGTCTTCTCACGTGAGAACCGCGACAAATCAGCACCTGACCAAAGTGTTATTATTATTATTATTATTATTATTATTATTATTATTATTCCTGAAACTCAATACTGACTCTCTTGCTGATGAAAACGTGGGAGACAGACTTCCGATGGGTAATACTTTTTGCCGGTAAAAAGGACGGTATCCGGTAAAAAGGATGGTAAGTGTATAAAAACTATGTTTTAAAGTACTAAATGTACCTCTGAATGTGTGAAAAGTGATTATTTAAGGAAGCTTACACAATAATAAATATATAGAAGGAAGATTAAGTATTGTTTGTTTTATTGTAGACTATATTTTTATACTATACCAATGACCCAGACTAAGCTGGTGCTAAACTCTTTAATTCAGGGCCAAACACAAATTTTGTCCCCCCAATCCCCAAAATTTGCATCAAAAACCGAAAATTACATGTCCTATATGGTCCTCCATACATTTATTCCTCTGCACATGCGCAGTGTCAAGGAGGTCCCGCAATTGGCGCCAATTATCATTCTTTGTTTGGCCCTCAAAACAGGTACACATCACTGTTATTTGTGCTTCCAAATCTCAGTTTTCATGATGCCAGACACATTTTGATGAGAGAAATGGTGGAAATAAAGAGGAAATATAAGGAGGAGAGGAAAAATAGTGCAAGAAAATGTTCAGGGCTGTAACTTATAATTATTTTACGAAATTATTTCATGTTGCCTATTTTTGAGGCATGGCACTGTTGTTGTCATTCTTGTTATGAATGTACCATTGTTTGATCAGTGTTTCCTCTCTACCTTCCTTATTCCCCCTAGCTATTCTCCCATGTTTTGGCTTTTATTTTGTAATGTTTATTACTAAAATTTCTTGGGAGTTTTGGCTTGGTAACAGAATTTTTTCTGTCTTTTCCCCATGTTTTCGTCCTCACTCTAGGGGAGTTTAGGTGTTTTGGTCTGCATCTACCCTTTGATGTTCTACAGTTTCTTCTCTGAAAGCCTCTGCTTTGCATCAGATAGTGTTTTAAATTGGTAACTGATTTCGGACCAGGTTTTTTCAGTGCCTGGAGTCATGTTTCTGGTTTGTTGACACTCTTGCTTAGATTGACAACAGTTACTTCTGATAGTGATTACTTGTCTTCTGCATCACTTATTTCATAGCAAGATACATTAATATTGTCCGTAAGTGTTACATTAATTTTTCAAAATGATTTTAAATTTTTGTCCACATTTAGGCTTTTTTGGGATCCATTGGGCTCAGGGTTCCCATTGGGAACTTGGGCTCTTCTGGAAAAAAATTTTTCAATAATTTTTTTCTTTTCGAATCATTTTTTCGTAATGATTATAATGGATTATTTTATTATGTATCTTTATTTTCAAGGATTAGTGCGAGTACTGTGATTGTTTACCTTTTTTCACAATGAATGATTATTATTCAAATTGTAATAGGAGGAAATCTTCCTCTGATTCTCATGATCTCTGTATTAATTGTACTCAATGTACTCACACTGATCTTTGTTCTGTGTGTTTCAATTGGGATGACAAACGTTGGAAACGTGTGTCACGGTATGTTGTTACTGGGGAGAGGGCCATGCCGGTGCTCTCTCCGCAGAGTCACTCTAGTCTTTCACTCTCTTTTTCAGAGGAACAAGAACAGTGTGATATTTTCGTGATGTCGTCCAGAAGTGTGCCTCCGTCGTCACAAACAAGCGAAGAGCTAGCGGCAAAAGTGCTCATGGAGATCCGTCAATTACCCGGGAGTTCACAAGTTCGATCAAAGGGGTTGACATTCGCTAGCTCGCCCGGTGTCATGTCCATTCACCGAATGGGTCAGCACCCGGGTTCGTCCGTTGTGGTCCAGGAGAGAGAGTCGGGTGTTGCGAGCACTATAAAACTTCCACGTGCACACCCAGTGACAACGGAAAGGAGGATGGATCAGAGGAAGCCTGATAGTCCAGTTTTTAGCTTGTCCAGCTCCGCACGAGCTGCAAGCGAGAGGAGTCCCTCTCTCATACAGCAACATTTGGGACTAGATGTTGTAGTTCATAGCATTACGCAGTCGGAACATACGACCACCTCTCAGGACGCTCCGGTATATAGGCAATCCGGCAAGGCTACCTATAAGGCTTCCTCATCCTCATGGCAGCACACACGACCGCACCTTGGCTACGTGACCAGTGATATACAGTCAGCCATGGCGACCAGGTCACACCATCTGGTAGCCAGGGATACGAGGCCTTCTACATCCAGGCATTCGCTCAAAAGATGTATGCAAGATGCAACGTCCAGGGAGCTTCCGGCGGCTAAATCCAGTAAGACCGCGGCTCCCCAGGCCTCCGTAATGGACGTGCTATCACAGATAACAAAGATCATCGCAGCATCCCAGTAACCGGCCGTGCCTCTGTCGGAACATGAAGTTTCAGATGAAGCTGGGTTGGTATGTTCTGCCGCTGGATCAGGTGCGGACGACCGAGAATTGCAAGAGGTCAGGCAGGATGGCGAAAGGAATTCCGATGAGTTAGATTTTTCCCTTTCGGAACAACATAAAATAGCCATAGAGTTCATATGGCATTACCTTCCAGAAGTTGTTCCGCTGGACCAAAATGCTGCGCAGCCGGATAGGAGGGTGATAGCGCCACTGGACACCAACTTTTTTAATCAGTTTAGGGACATTGTCCCGGAATTTCCGTCACAGTCCAGGAATGTCTCTCGGATATTTGAATTATTAGATGATGCTATTGACAAACTTGCCAACAAGATGGGCAGGTCAGCCTTCCTACCGGCATCTGCTCTACAGCTGCCTTTCATCAATCCAAGGAATAAATTTGAAACGGCAGGTCAGGGCATCCAGAGAGTTCCTCTGCATTTAGACGACCAGGCTGAAGACCTTGAACTATCCATGCCGTTGTCTATGTCACTTCCTTCATCAGCGTTGGAAACGACAATATCGTCTAACAGAGCTAGTTTAGACGCTCTTTCATACGCAGATCACCTTACTAGAGCGTTGTCATTATGCTTTGAAGGACCAGAATTCCAAGATGTACAGACGTCCTTAAGAGTTCTGTCCAGGGCCATAGCTTTTTCCACGAAAACTCCACCCTTTCAGTGGCGAATCTGGAGTTAGCTAGACGTGATGCGGCCTTAGCTACTTCCACACGCATGGACAGTTAGGTGAAAACTCTCTTAGAGTCGCTCCGGTCTCCGGAGATTTTCTCTTCAACAGCAAGCTTTCTGCAATATATGATAAATTAACTAAGAAAGCTTCAGACTCTCTGCTATTTAAGTCTGTTTCCAAGAAGTCGGAACCAGCAGAGAAGAGTAGGCCAGGCACTTCTGGGATGAGTTCGTCCAGGGGAAGTTCCTATAGAGGTTCCTATGCGTCTTCTAGGTCTTACTCTAGAGATTGTCAGAGTAGCGACTCGAGTAGGGGCCATAACGCTGGCCGAAATAACCGGTCAGATGCCCCTAGGCCGACGGGGCGAGGTGCGGGTCGCAGAGGATGTAGTTTCTCCTCCCGCAAGCCTTGCAGATCCAGGAGGCGATGGTTTAGACCTCTGTCGCGTTCCGGTGGGTGGAAGACTGTCAAGTTTCTCAAGCAACTAGGAATCAATTACGGAGGACCCTTGGGTTCGAGGGGTTATTTTGGAAGGACTAAAACTGTCCTTCAAAGGCAAACCTCCGTTAACTCGAAGTCTAAGATGGACTCAACTTCCGTCAAATTTTCAGAAAAGAACGGCTCTTCTATCAGAAGTCCAGTCTCTTTTAAAGAAGAACGCGATAGAGGTTGTAGAAAACCAGGAATTAACTAAGAAAGCTTAAGACTCTCTGCCATTTAAGTCTGCTTCTAAGAAGTCGGAACCAGCAGAGAAGAGTAGGCCAGGCACTTCTGGGACGAGTTCGTCCAGGGGAAGTTCCTATAGAGGTTCCTATGTGTCCTCTAGGTCTTACTCTAGAGACCCTCAGAGTAGCGACTCGAGTAGGGGCCGTAACGCTGGCCGAAATAACCGGTCAGACGCCCCTAGACCGACGGGGCGAGGTGCGGGTCGCAGAGGATGTAGTTTCTCCTCCCGCAAGCCTCGCAGATCCAGGAGGTGATGGTTTAGACCTCTGTCGCATTCCGGTGGGTGGAAGACTGTCAAGTTTCTCAAGCAACTGGGAATCAATTACGGAGGACCCTTGGGTTCGAGGGGTTATTTCGGAAGGACTAAAACTGTCCTTCAAAGGCAAACCTCCGTTAACTCGAAGTCTAAGATGGACTCAGCTTCTGTCAAATTTTCAGAAAAGAACGGCTCTTCTATCAGAAGTCCAGTCTCTTTTAAAGAAGAATGCGATAGAGGTCGTAGAAAACCAGGAATCTCCAGGTTTCTACAGCTATCTCTTTCTGGTTCCGAAACCAGACGGCTCGTTCCATCCAGTGATCGATTTAAGCTGGATAAACAAGCTGAGCGTGGCTCCAAAGTTCTATATGGAGACCATTCGATCGGTCAGAGCGAGCGTTCGAGTGAACGACTATGCTGCGAGCATAGACCTCAAGGATGTGTACTTTCACGTCATGGTACATCCAGCATTCAGAAAGTATCTTCACTTCGCTGTCTAGGTGTTGTTTATCAGTTCCAAGCAATGTGCTTTGGTCTGAATCTAGCGCCCTGGGCTTTCACTCGAGTAATGAACTCGGTAATAACTTATTTCCAAGCTCATTCGTCTGTGGTAACGTCGGCTTACCTGGACGATATTCTTCAGAGGTACGGCAATGAGTTAATGCTTCAGAACGATATGCAGAATCTGCTTCTATTGCTCCGACGTCTTGGTTTCATAGTAAACGAAGAGAAGTCGGATCTGGTTCCGTCGAAGTCATTCACCCACCTGGGGATGACCTTCGATACGCACAACAATCTCGTTTGTTTGCCATTAACCAGAGCGAAATTATATTAGTCAGTTGTTACGCTCGCTATTGTCTTCACTCAGACAAAGTTACAGCGAGAGAATTCATGAGACTAATTGGTCTGTGCGGAGCTGCCGCGGATCTCATTCTAATGGGACGGCTATGCACTCGTCCTCTCCAGGTCTATCTGACTCAGAATTGGAGAGTGAAGATTCATTCGCTCGAGACGGACATCCTCTTGTCAAGCCAAGTGAAACAAGAGATTCAGACTTGGGCAGCCATACAGTGGTTAACTCAGGGAGTTCCACTGCAATTGCCAGATCCGAGTTTTACGATTATGATGGATGCCAAACAGGTTATGGCGCGACAATGAGCCCATCGGATTTGAAGTGCCAGGGTCTTTGGGATATGCAGTTTTTAAGCAAGCACATCAACATCAAAGAGATGATGTCGATTTGGCTTGCTCTACGTCATTGGATAGACGTTATTCAGAATGCACACATGCAAATTCTGTCCGACAGTACGACGGTAGTTGCGTATATTTGGAACCAAGTGGCACTCATTCCATTCCGTTGCTCAATCTAATGGAGATAATTCTTCTGTCTGTACTAGAACATCAGATTCTTCTTTCGGTCCGTCATATTCCGGGTCGCCTGAACGTCTTAGCAGACTCCCTTTCATGGAGGGGTCGCCTGTTGCCGTCAGAATGGACTCTCAACAAGCAAGTATTCAATCAGATTTGCTACCAGTGGGAACGGCCAATGATAGATTTATTTGCGACACATCTCAACAATCAGTTGCAGACGTATGTGTCACCTTATCCGGTTCCTCGAGCGTTTGCAGTAGACGCTCTCTCGATCTCTTGGGACGGAATGATAGGATATGTGTATCCTCCAGCTCCATTGATTCAGCAGATATTGCTCAAGATAAAACAATTGCAATGCAAGGTTCTGTTGGTAGCATCTCTGTCTCCACAGAGACCGTGGATAAATCTACTCAGGTGCCTGTTGTGGGACATACCGAGAAAGCTTCCTCAACAGGAAGATCTTCTTTCGCAGGGGAAATCGCGCATCCTCCATGACAATCCGCAAGGTCTAAACCTTCACGTATTTCCGTTGTGCGGTCCTTCTTGCACGGAAAACATTTTACAGGACGAGCAGTGGACGCGATTTCTAACTGTAGGAGGACCTCCTCTTCGCTAAATTATGCTGCTAAGTGGAAGGTCTTTCGTCAGTAGTGTGGGGATCATTCCGTAGATATTTATGATCCTTCCATTCCAGACATTGCAAACTTTTTAGTACACTTGTTTGATGAGATTGAACTGCAGCCTATCACCATTAAGGGTTATAGGTCTATGCTATCCGATACCTATGCACATCATGATAGCTTAATGATTGGAACTAATGTCTCTTTATCTAAATTAGTTAGAAATTTTTCGATAAATAGACCTAGAACCCTTAGATTAATTCCCAAGTGGAATTTGGCTTGGGTTCTTCTTAAGCTAAAAGAAGCGCCTTTTGAGCCTCTTGACACAGTGAACTTCAAATTCTTAACATATAAGACAGCTTTTCTCTTAGCCTTCTCTTCTGCTAGAAGAGTTTGTGAGCTTCATGCACTATCTGTGGATGATTCTCACTACCTTAGTGTTGGTAATACTATTACCTTTACCACCAATGTTGGATTTTGGGCTAAGAATCAGGCTCCTAATAAGTATCCTGAACCTATTGTTATTAAGGCCCTTCCATCATCTGATGGGCGTAGGCCTTTACTTTGTCCTGTTAGAGCAATACGTATTTACAAACGTAGATCTGAGTTCATCAGAAAGGGACGTAAGCATTTCTTTCTGTCTTTGCTGCCTAATAGAAAGGATGTTATGGTTCATTCTATTGCTAGATGGGTTCAATTAACTATTCGTACTGCTTATGAAAAATTATCTTCTCAGCAGTCGGCACTCAAGATCTCAGCTCATGAAGTAAGAGCTTTTTCTACTTCTTGGGCCTATGCTATTGTATTGCTATTACTGATTTAAAGAAGGCTGCATATTGGTCTCGACCTTCCACATTCACTAATTTCTATCTCAGAAATATTGAGTCCATTTCTGGAGACCTCCATTGTTTAGGTCCGTTATCAGTTGCTCAGAATATCGTCCACTAAACAGTTGCAACTATAGTTATGTAGGCTTTCTGTTCCGGCAGTGACTCAGTCCTGCTGCCCTCTTTGCTCTGGGGTATTTGACCCAGGGCAAGGGGAAGGGGTGGGGGGGGGGGGGGGTGTTCCCTTAGGTCACCTGCTTTATAGTGAAAAGCAAGGGAATACCTCCCCTAGAGTCAGTAATTCCGAGTCCGTTCCGGGATGGTTTTAAAGTGTAAAGCTAATGTTTACTCATACATGTAATATTTTTAAAGTGTAGCTCGGTGTGAAGCATTTGTATATGTAATGTGTCAAACGAGCATTAATATACAATCCTCGGGCACTTTTAATGCATGTGAAGAGTCTCATTTCTCTAGACTTCCTTTATTTATTGGCTTACCTTTAAAATATTAGTATAAAGGGTTATGCTGGATGTTAATAGAGATCATTGATGATTATTATGCTCAATTACTGATCGGTATTGTGTCTTTCTTCTTTAATATAAATAAGAAAGATACATGTAAAGTCTATCTCCCCTTTTCTCCTGAAGGGGATTTCTGTTATAGATAATTGAGCTTACTGGATTTTCCTTTATGTCCTAGGCCCTCCAGCCTATTTACTATTCAGCTAAGTATGGGTCATTGGTACAGTATAAACATGTTAAAAAATTTGTAGTAATTTATATATTTTTTATACTTACCAATGACCCAGACTTAGCTGGTGCTAAACTCTTTAATTCAGGGCCAAACACAAATTTATGGTGCTACAAAGCTACTTCTCTCGAACCTATGGATGATAGAGTTACTTCACTTAAACCTCACCTGTATCATGACACCTGATGACCTAATAATAACCTAGGTGTTACAGTGTTACTTCCCTTGAACCTATGAATGATAGAGTTACTTCTCTCGAACCTACAGATGAGTTGTTACAGAGTTACTACCCTCGAACCTAATCATTTGACAGGTGAGTTGAGAGTTACTTCCCCGAATCTACAGATGATAGATGATAGCGTTACTTCCCTTAAACCGCACCTGTATCATGACTCCTGATGACCTAATAATATACCTTGGTGTTATAGTGTTACTTCCTTGAATCTATGGATGACAGAGTTACCTCCCTTGAACTTAACCCATATCATAACCCTTGATGACCTCATAATAAACCTCGGATGAGTTGTTACACAGAGTTACTTCCCTCGAACCTAACCATTTGAACGTATGAGTTGTTAAAGAGTTACTTCCTTGAACATAACCTAAAACCTGGAGGTTTTTTCAAGCACTTCCTAATATGGTGAATCAAATTTTAATTTTTGTTTGAATGGATGAATTGTTAGAGTTACTTCCCTCGAACCTAACCTAAAATTTTTTTTTTTTTAAGCACTTCTTAGTATGGTGCATCGAATTTTAATTTTGTTTGGATGAATGAGTTGTTACATAGTTGCTTCCCTTGAACCTAATCATTTGATGAACCTAACCTGTATCATGACTCCTGAGGACCTCATAATAAACCTCTACCTATGGATGAGGTGTTACAGAGTTACTTCCCTCGAACATAACCGTTTGACGGATAAGTTGTTACGAAGTTACTTCCCTTGAACCTAACCTGTATCATCACCTCTGATATTCTCATAATAAACCTCTACTTTGGGATGGGTTGTTACCGAGTTACTTCCCTTGAACCTAACCTGTATCATGACCCTTGATGATCTCGTAATAAACCTCTACCTACAGATGACAGAGTTACTTCCTTTGAACCTAGCAGAGTTACTTCCCTTGAACCTAACCATTTGACAAGGTTTTTTTTTTTTTTTTGAACTGAACCCTGAACGCAATCTGTAAAAAATCAGAAATACTGCACAAGCGAATGCAATTTTCAGAGAACAATTCACATGATTTTCTATACTAATTTCTACTATCGACCATTGTTACAGAATATTAGGGAAAATTTATCGATCAGAGATCGTAAGATCGAACTATAAACGTTGTGATAACTGGCCGTTCTGTGAGGTCTCACCAGCTCTGGAATTTTGTGTTTCCTTACCAAACGATATCAAGCTCATTGAGTAAACATGAGTCCACTGAATCCTCAAAATAAAACCTCAAGAGCTTGAGCTCTTACCGAGCTTGCGAGCTTAATTAACCCCTATAGGCTCATTTCGCAATACCATTCGGATGACGAGTTCAAGTTTGCCTAGCAAGGGGATGATGACGATGTCAAATTCGATGCGGTATAGTATAAGTATGGTGATGGGGGAAGGAATTTACGATTTGTGTTGAAGACAATACAAATCGTAAATTTGTAATATTCAAGAGGCAGTGCAGTTCCAATATCATATTGTATGATTAGTGTGGTGACGTTAGAATACGGCGACAATCGTAGTTAGAAAATGAGTCGTTTTCGTTCGATATATTTGATCAATTGTTTTGAACGACCCTCCAGTCAACTTTCCACCAACAACTGTGTCTGATCAAGAAAAAAAGGGAGTCGTTACCGAGATGTATTTCACCCGTTTTAGCATTAAAAGAGAATTGTTTTGGACAAGTGGTATGTCGACGTAAAAAGCTTAATGTCTTGGCTGCTGTTGGATGACATCAATATCGCGACAACTGATGTAATGCTTCGCTATCAGGTGGTTAGAAAAAGAGCTTTTTCTCATTTTCATTCAGTCATACGCTGACACATTGTAAACACTGTTTTTTGTTGTTGCTGTATTTATATAACGCCATCTATCTTAAAATATTTTAACTCCTGTTGTAAAAAACAAAACAAAACAACTTTTCCACACGTGCGTTTAGACTGTTTACAAATCTTTTCTAACATGTGACAAATGGTTTTATTTGAATTTAGTCAAGATTATACTCGTTTAGTTTGTAATGTCTTCTCGACGTGGGCATTGTTTCCTAAAAAAATAGTTTGGATTGACACTTTTTTCAGAAATGGTGAAATAGGCTATCCTCAATATGTATAGACGTTAGAAGATCAACTTATAATTTTTTTATTGACAAATCTATGGTTCAGGAAACATCTTAAGGCGTGACTTGTTAATAAGCGAGTGCATCTCTAATTTGCATAACAATCATATATTGAAAACATACTTCTCGTTTTAACACAGATATCAAAAATGAATGATGCATCAGATTCAACTTGTTGTTTTTTCAATTTAATATGTTCCATAACTACCTTTTCTTAATACTTTCGATTTCAAGATGGTCCCAACTCCACCGTTATAAGAAGGGAAAGATTATGATTTTCATAATATCCTTGTCGATAGCTTTAATTTGATAGGTCACACGACTATCTTCTCGAAACTTTTGATTTTCTGATCGGTGTTAACCCCATCCCCACGGCGATGGTGGAAAATGTCATTTTTGTAATGTATTCATCAAGCCCTTCATATCAGTACCTCACATGCTTGGATTTGTAAAAAGGAAGACGTTCTTCGTCTCTGGTCGTGACCCCACCCCCACATAAAATGAAAAATGTCATTTTCGTAATGTATTCATCGAGCCTTCATATCAGTACCTCACATGCCTGGCTTTGTATAAAGAACGACGTTTTTCGGCTCTGGTCGTGACCCCACGCCACGACGAGGGTTAAAATTACGATCTTCCTAATCCACTCATCGAGACCTTCAATTTGATAGGTCACGTGACCACCTTCTCGAAACTTTCGATTTTATGACGGGCGTGACCCCCACCCCCGCGACGAGGGGAGATAACTTTGTATGATTAAGTTATGAGAATCAAGCAATCTGATTGGTTAATTAGCGTCAGGAATGTGAAATGATTAGGTGATTACTTATTTCAAGCTCTTCAAGCTTTTGGTTTTTGGTATACATTGCTCTAGACATTATATCACGTGACCACCTCGAAACTTTCGATTTTCTGATGGGTGTGACCCCCACCCCCCACATAAAATGAATAACGTCATTTCTGGAATGTATTCATCGAGCCCTTCATATTAATACCTCACATGCCTGGATATGTAAAAAGGAAGTCGTTTTTTGGCTCTGGTCGTGACCCCACCCCACGACGAGGGTTAAAATTACGATCTTCTTAATCCACTCATAGAGACCTTCAATTTGATAGGTCACGTGACAACCTTCTTGAAACTTTCGATTTTATGACGGGCGTGACCCCCACCCCCACGACGAGGGGAGATAACTTTGTATGATTAAGTTTATGAGAATCAAGCAATCTGATTGGTTAATTAGCATCAGGAACGTGAAATGATTAGGTGATTACTTATTTCAAGCTCTTCAAGTTTTTGGTTTTTGGTATACATTGCTCTAGACATTATATCCACTTTATTAAACGTGATTCACCTCACAAAACTCAAGAGATGAATTGGCAAATCGTTTTTTCACCGATCAAATCGCACCCTAGACCGTCCCAAACACGATCGGGAATGTGGCAGTGGTTTGCCGGTTCGGTATCACCTTTTTTCCATGTACCGTAGACCCAAATCGATTTTAAAAAAATCCTTGAGTAACTACACTTTACACCACTTCACTGTTGGCGAACGTCGAAAAAACGTTTTTGAGGTCAATTTCCCTGATCTGGAATCGGCAAATGGGTTTCCCCGATCGGATCGCACTTTAACCGTTCAAATACCCGTTGGTGAACGTATACCTACTTAGGTGATACAGAATCGGCAAACCGCTTTTTTTATGCTGATACAGAATCTGCAAAACGTTTTTTGCTCGCGTTCACCAACTATGGATCGATGGTCTAATCCGCGATGGGAACGTAGAGAACAAATTTTTAATTATATTTTTCTTAAAATTTCGTACATTTTTTCACTCTTGAGCGACGTGTACAATGTACGCGTTCGCCAACGGGTATTTTGAACGTTAAAAGTGCGATCTGAGAGTCTCAAAACCAATGGCCGATTCTGTATCACCATAAAGACGACATTTTTTGGCACTTGTACACGATTTTAACACTGAATCCCTATGGCGGTACAGGTACATGTACAAGTACATGTACACATCGTGTACAAGTGATACCGAATCGGCAATTATCTACTATGGAGCAGTCAAAAAAACTTTCGTTAAATTAAACAAAAATACACATTGTTGTCTCAGTACAAAAATGGCCTACGGCGTGTTTCGATGAGTTTCTTCCCAGAGATTCGCTTTACAATCTCAAATCAATCTAGTTTCAGTTGGATTTGTATATTTGAAAAAGTAATCATAAAGAACAATGGTGTTAACAATAGTAATTTTCAACAAAGAGACAGGAAGCACAGCATAAATACACCTTTTCTTTTGTTTTCCAAATCCAACTAGAACAGTGTACTTTCTGTGCGGAGCACACTATTTTCAGTTTCTTATCACGATCATCACAAATCAATACGCAAACGACCAACTGGAGCAATATTGGGCTTTATAAAACGAGGAATCATCCATGCAAATCTATGAACCCTATCATAACATATGAAAACACTTTAAATATTTCGAATAATATATCTTTGAGGCCTTTTGCCGGAAAACTGATTCTATAACAACAAAAGTTGTGTGATTGGAGTTATACAGGAATAATTACATTGTTGATGTAGTTATGCGTTTTGGGTCCAAATATTCAATTCCCATTGGTCAGCTGGATGAAAACGTCATGACCAAATGTAATTCATTTTCCAATGAATACATTTGGTCAAACTTTGATCCGCATTTACGGTAGAGCGCAGTTGACAGAATGTAATTCGGAGGGTGTTTGGGCAGGTTTATAACTTTTAGTGCCTCTCGCAGTGATCAGTGATTATAGTTTACTGATATGTTAAATAAATTGTTTTGAACATTCCAAGTTTCGTTGCGAAAGACGGAAATTTGACAAATTTGATCAATGCCAAAAACCGGCGCTCAACTCAGAGTTGTGCGCTTTGTCTTTTGTGTGCGGGTGGTTTTTCGCCTCGTTCGTTCGTACATGTTTTATTTCGTCTTTCTGCTTTGTTGTTTGCTAAAAAGTAGTTTAAACAGTTATGAAATGTAATTATAAGAATTGAATGCAATTTTTATTTTTGTTGTTTGCTAAAAAGTAGTTTAAACAGTTATGAAATGTAATTATAAGAATTGAATGCAATTTTTATAATCTTTATTGGAGTGTGAACTTGTGGGAATGGGTACAAATTGTATGAATCCCTTCATACAATTTGTACCCATTCCTACAAGTTCATACTCCAATAAAGATTATAAAAATTGCATTCAATTCTTAATTGGATACAAAATTCCAACAATTTTATGCACACCTTATGATTTGTAAATATCAATAATTATACTTCCATGTATTAACATGGAAGTATATTGTAATGTTTTTTTTATTACTTACAGCAAGGCAAAATTATACTTTAAATTAGATGAAAGGAAACAGTATACTGAGGTTTTTTAATGCCTGATATTAAACATTCAGTATTCATATTGAACATATTCATGAACACAATTTCAATGTTTCCAATTAAAACCCTTAGGAACCTTTCGCCGGTAACTGCTTTTTTAACGATAAAACCATTGCATTTTCTAGAATTGTATTTTCTAATTATGACTTTAATTGGGCTAGAAAGAACAATTAGCATTTTCAAAGATCTGGCAGTTTGCCAGCAGGCAAACTGCCATATCTTTTAAAATGCTAATAATTCATTTTAGTCAGTTATATTAATAGGTAGAAAATCTAACCGTGAAAATACAATCGTAAAAGATTTATAGTATTGGCTCCTGGAGGTTTTAGCAATAGTAACTGTTAACAGAGAGACGAGAAGTGTATCTTAAATTTGCCTTTTGGTTTCACAAATCCAACTAGCCTTCGCCAAAACACATAAACAGATAGTAAAATTTCATTGAGGGAACAAATGTATCCAACGGTGGTGTTATAACACGTTACCGACCTATAAAAGATTGATCAGAGGTAATCATGTTCGATAGTCTGCTCCAAAATATCCATCCCACATATTGTATGTTCACTCACCTGTACCTGGTAGTGACTTCTTGTAATAGATGAAGGGAATGTAGAGAAGTGTTGAGACTGCAAGAGCTCCAACGGCTGATAAATACTCAGGCCGCGGCCTCAAAACTAATGGAACGCTCACCAAGAAAATAGCCACAAAGACCATAAACACTGGCAATATTATCGGCACCTAGAAAATAGGTTTAACGTTATAAAAAACACATATTTCAAATTATTCACACAAACACAACGCAAACTGGCCCTTAGAAAGTGTGTTTCAGTTTAACCAGGTAATAAAAATGGTCAGCAGCAAAAGTTTAATTAATAAAGCCCCGGGTTGCACCTGGTGCTTCATTAATTAAATTTGTGATGATTATTCCTATAATATAATAATATAATAATTTTTGTTTGGAATCCAATATTAGTGCGTTCGTGGAAATATTGCCCACCCGTGGAAAGTGACCAGACCATGATGAGCGTACTTTAGGGTGGGTATAATAGATCTGTCTCACCAAGTTTCTCACTCGCGACACGCCTATCTCACAAGGCAAGTGGAGTGAGAAAAAGTGATACGAAATCTTCTTGAATAATAAACGATGTTTTTCATATGGTTCTTTTCAGAAACGTTATTTCAATTCACGGACAGTATTGATAAACAAATTTAAAAAAAACGCATCACATCGCAGTGTTCCATTGTTTCCATACTCTCTATTAGCCGCTGCCGAAGATATCAACTGCGACTGTAGTGACTCGTCTATCCCCCCCCCCCCCCCCACCCCACCTTCCCTCCACAGTTCACTAATTCGGAAAGTGGAAATTAAATTTGCTTCTACTCTGTGCTCCACTTACTGTTACATACATAGTGAGAGGTTTTGTTATTTTGTTTCTTGTGTTGATTTCAAATAACAGAATTTTAATGACATAACCTCGAATTTCTAATTCCCGGCAAGATTATCCAAATTCTTAATATCTCAATCCAACACAAGATTGGAAAGCTAGCAACATCTATTACAATTTTCTACGTCAATCCTAATCTTGTTTCTGAAAGAAACAGATGTTTCTGACAAATGTCAATATAAGTTAAATCCTCGCAAACACAACGAGTGTGCTATTAATATTACCTGCTGAGTATTTTAAAACAGATATGTTTTTCATCAAATCTATTCTTGGCTGCTTTGAAAAGAGAAAAGGTTTGTCAAATGTGCATAAATTATGTTTATTGTAGCGTTAAGAGATTTGTTGTCATGGACAGATGAATTCCTCAATGACACGCGAGTCGTTAAACAACCAACCCAGAAGAAACCGGCAGGATTACAACCGGTTCACCCTAGTATTGCTCGTAAGAGAAGATTGCCTTAGTTTTCTAGCAATGCGGATATGATAAGTCTATAGATATATTTTTGAAAAAGCTATCACTGTAATATGACGCGCCAAACCACCCCACCATTCTCTCTCTCTCTCTCTCTCTCTCGCTATATCCCCTGTTTCTCTGTGCATCACTTGCTGTTTTTAAAAGCAGCTATTAGATTTCACAAGTGGGTCGTCTGCCAGAAAATAGGTTTTATGTACCTTGTAAGGCCTGGGATCATCCTTCCGTTTGTATCTCAGCACTATAATACCAAACATGCACATTCCAATGAAAACCCATTCGAGAGTGCCAGTGAAATTGATCAAACTTGTCACATCTCCTAAGAATATCAGCGAGAAGCCAATAATTCCCTGCAGAAAAAGAGTACAATAAAGAAATGACAGGAGCTAACAATATGTGAGTTTTTCTCTCCACTTGGAAGAATAAAAAACAATCCAAATGCATTTATTGTGGTATACATAGAACATATATATAACATTATGACATTATAATCTTCAGAGAAAACATGAAACTGAGGGAGAATCATTTCTGTCACCGTATTCTCCGGATCTGTGCCTGCCGAAACAACTGTTGTGTAAATCATAGAACAATTATTTATTTATTATTTAATGGTGTTTAAGGTCACATACTTCTGCACAATGGCTAATCATGACCATGACAGTTTTACGGGTGGAGGAAGCCGGAGCACCCGGAGAGAACCAACGAGCAACGGCGAGCAACTGTCAGCTCCCCAACAAAATAAATCCACACAAGCAGGGTTAGCATTGGTTGAAGACAAGTGCACCATCCACGTGCAGTAAGCCTTAGTACACAACACCACCGTGCCCCCACGTGGGCAATGGGGCATAGAACAATACTTGGAGATCAGAGGACTGAACAGTGTATGGTGCATCCATAAAGGGAATAACATTCCATCTTGATTAATCTGAAGATTCACCCATTGAAACTCTTTTTTCAATTCTTCAGGATTTGCGTTCGTGTATAGCTTTTATCTAGTCACGTGTTTTATCCACATATTATTATTCAAACTCCCTTTTTAGAAAAAATCATCCTTTGCCATTAACAGATCAGCAGTACGACCTTGCGTAATAGTAAAATGTCGGAAAACTTATTTTTCCTTCTCCTTTAACATGATAAGAAGTTTTAATGCACGACAACTAGATCGGAAGTATTAATCTCATTTGCCTCCATCGTTGTATGATTGTCGCATTGATGTATTCGGACGTAACTGCTGCAACAGCGCGATCAACATAAGAAGATGTTAATGGGACAATCGCGTAACAACGGCACCGAGAGAGAGTAACAGTTTCAGTCTCGTTCTACTGCATTAAAACCTTCTCCTTATCAAGTTAATGGTAAGGGGAAATATAATTGCCGACATTTTACTATTTCGCTTGTGTATTTGTATTTAACACTTTCCCAATACACAAGATATCAATATGTGTTATTTTATTTATCTTTTCCAATTTTTTAATTGAGCCCAATTTGTAAATTACATGTGAGTAAAGGCTTAATATATCGCGCAATCTGAGTCATACACACGGTTATCCGTTCAGTTATTAAAGTCACGTTACTGGTTAACCGTCCGTTACTTTATAACAGATAACATACTGTAAAATGTGTTCAGACCCTAGATGGAAATATTTTGATAATCAATTCCGAGTATTTTGTATGAGATTATGACAAGTTACATCTGAATCCACTGATGCAAAATATTCCACTTTTCTGTCATGAGTAAGCGGGTAACTGGTATCAAATTAGTTACATAAATGCAAGTTTTTGTCATTTCTTTTCGTTAAGGGAAATGTAAACAGAAACAATATGGGAAAAATCTCCAAATATTATGCTGGGCATTTTTTGGTTATATTAATTTCAGCTTATGATGCATTTTTAGTTCATTTGCATTCTGTACGATAAATAATGTATCCTGAAAGCTACAGCTTTGTTTTAACAATTCAAATATTTAGTAAATTCACTTTAAAAATATTTTTTCTTGGCACTCATTCTCATCGTGGTGAGGTCCAACATCTACAAAATCAACATCAACGGTTCAGGGTTTTGTGGTGTATATGTATATGAGCTTAGGCCCAAGAACTTGATATATTGTACCAAAAAGAAATGAAGTTTCAACGTTTTGAAAATATGTCAATCAAGCTGATGTAAAGAATTGTCCATGCTAGTGAGGTGAACAATTTTTGTCTAGAAAGTATGTTGGATTATTTTCAGTCAATAATGTTTTTTTATCATATGACTCGTCCGTTTTGTTCACTTTAAAACATTTGATATTTTGTTTTCATATTCCAGTGATAAATAAAGCCTTCCGTCAATTTCATTGGTCAATTTCCAAACTAAACAATTTGATTGGCTGAACAAAATAAAACTGGGGCACATTTTCATAATTTGCATAATTAGAATTGGGAGCTTTCATGGTCAATTTCAAAACTGGACAGTTTGATTGGCTAAACAAAATACAACTGGGTGACATTTGCATAATTTCAGTAGGGAGAATTTACGTTATCTGTCCTACTTAGGGTGTGCTATATTGTATTAATCTTTTACCTACAAGAAAAACGCCATTCATTTTTTTTTATATTTTCACTTTTTGCTTCCAAAACATAGGTTATGACCCCTCATTGGGACGAGCTCGTTCCAATGAGGGGTCATAACCTATGTTTTGGAAGCAAAAAGTGAAAATTTTTAGTAAAACGAGGATGTTTTTTCCAAGTGCCGTCTGCAACTCAAGTTAGGTGATGGGTTACAAAATCATACTAAGTGGCTAATTTGTGCGTGTGTGTGTCATATGATAAATAGAATATGAAATGGGTGTTTTTCTCATATAATATTTATGAAACTCGTCCGAATTTTCCGTTTCGGCTCGCCAAAACGGAAAATTCTTAGACTCGTTTCATAAATATTATATGAGAAAAACACTCATTCCATATCCTCTATCTATGACAGTGTTTAAGACAACACAAATACGATTATGACGAGTCAATACAATGAACAATCAGGGATAACCCAGAGATCTGATAAGGCTTTATTTTTCAAGCAGCATGGTTACACCCGTTGCATTGAAAGAGAAATGTTACATAATATGTTGATATTTTTAGTTTATCAAAGTCAACATTTACTACAGAATTTCCCATAGGACTATCTGCCTCCTCTGGGTCTATATGTTACTCAGGATATACAGCCGTGGTAGACTGGTCACTTTCCACGGATGGGCAATATTTCCACTGACGCAATAATATTAGATTCCAAACACTAATATAGGAAAAATTATCAAAAATTTAATTAATGAAGCACCGGGTACAAACTGGTGCTTCATTAATTAAAATGTTGGTGATGAAGATTGTTAAAAACTGATAGACGCATGCGTGGACATGACTGCCCACGTGTGGATTGCGACCAATCTACGGCGACTGAACTGTGAACTATACAACCAAGATGTCTATGGAAGTTTCTGAAGTACATTATGGGTCTATAGTGTCGTATTTGGGTATAGAGAATCCTGTGTTAACCCTTTACCTAACATGAAAAGCAAACGACCTTTGCGAATAAAATTCTTGAATAACTAATTTTTTTTCTCGACGGGCGCGTTCCAAAGAGGGGTCATAACCTATGTTTTAGAGCCGAAAAATAATGAAAATTAATTGGCGATTTTTGTGAATAGAGCTGGCCGGTTTTATCCGTTAGGTTGGGTAAAGAGTTAAATGCTTTGGTCTAAGGTGTCCTCCTATATTACTTCCGTCGTCGTGAAGTGTACGATAACAACACAGATCGAGTAAAGAGTGTTTACAGCGATAAACAGTACGGCCGCCGTTAACTGGTCACAATATTTGCACGTATGTAATATTATCAGTTCCCAAACACTAATTATAGAAATAATCATCAAACATTTAATTAAATGAAGCCCCGGGTACAACAACGTGCTTCATTAATTAAAATTTTTCTGATGATGATTTTTATTACGTGGACATCACAGCCCACGCGTGGATTACGATCAGTTCACGGTGCCTGTACTGTAGATAGAACATCTTTACTGAATCACGATATGATATGATATTCGAAACCGAGTTCACTATTTTCGAATTCACTAAACTTGATATGATCTGAGGTTTAGTGAACGAGGCTGATAAATTTCGTTCAAAATCGAGACGAATTTGACACGATTTTATCACACTGGGATGCAGTTTAGTCGTATACATAATGTAACGGTCACGCACGACCTTTCCTGTTTACAGAAACTGCCAACAACATTTTATTATATTTTTCAATATTTGCCTCTCGTTCCAATGAGGGGGCGTACACTATGTTTTCGAGGCACAAAAATGCCAGGCCCTGGTCTGCTTTCAAAACCACAATATCTTTCAGAACTATTTAAAAGGTTTCGCATTACGTTTGTGCTAAGAGCAAATTCTTTTTTTTTACGTAATTTCAGCCTACTCTTCTGCTCAGTTTCAGATATTTACTGACTTTTCGGCCGCAGTGTACCAGGCTGATATTTTGAGCTGGATCTGATCAGGTGAATTATTAAGCTTTACAAGCCCGATCTATCTTGATTGTCATTTGGCAATGAAACACCCCGATGCTTGTCTTTGTTCTCACACAATGTATACTTCAATGTCAATATCTGAGTTGTGATAACAATATTGTCTCTGTGATAATGTGGAGGCTAGGTGGACCACTCGTTCTATGAAACAACTCTGATAATAGACAACACATGGGTGCATTGTCCGATCCGATTGGATTTCAGATCATAACAGATCAATGTGATTATTCATGGGGGGTGGAGAGAGGTCGCAAAAACACCTGGGATAGTCCAGGATGCCCAGGAGTAAAGACGGGAAGGCAAGTTATGATCTTTTAATAGATCGTTACAGAAAGATTAGGGATCAGTATAGCACCGTCATACATTCTACTAACCTGCATTAATTTGTGCCCACCCCCTAAGAGACAACATAACCAAGTTACGTCACTGCTCGCCCTTCGTTGTTTATCTTCATTTACCTTGTAGTAATTTTTGTGAAGGGCTAACTGGTAACAGGTAAGAATTTGTATCGGGCACAATGGGGTGTCACACCAGTGGATCATTTAAGGGTTTTAATCGTCTGGTGGATTAATAGGACAATCTGTACCACACAGTTTTTGCAGGGCCACTCCGTTCATGTTCTTATGGGGGGACCCAGTTCATCTGTGCTTCATCACTGTTTGGGGGTGTTTCAGCTAGGAGACCATTCAACAGCCAACAACACGGCAAACCGTTTTCTCCATGCATTTATTAGCTAGCAGTTTTTGAACAACAGCGTTCTTCCATCGGAACATCATCAGCATTATTCTATCTGGAATGACAGTAGGTTTGACTTTCGAAGGCAGTAATATATCTGCCAGCCAAAAATATCAGAAAGGTGTTAACTAAACACACGTGCCATTCAGGAGTAGAAAGCGTCTGTTCTGAGCTTCGGCTGACACTTTAAGCCACATTCATATGTGACCAAATCCCACAATGTAAGAATGAGGCACCCTTTACGAATCTCCAGACTTCAATATTCGTCGGCCTGGTGGACGTCATCCTAGACTTGTTCATGATAATTCTGCCAGCTCCAGCTGACTAAGTGGTCGCGTGACTATTCAAATTCTGCAGATTTTAGTTTACAGATAAACGTGCCATGATAACATTCCATGATAACATTCCATCGCCTCCTACAATCCATAACAATACGTAGAGCTTGACAATTCGTCGCCTGAGTGCAAGAATGTTCTATGTCCCCTAGGGGACTAGCACTCAGGCGACGAATTTATATACTAAAACGCCTGATAATTATCACTAGTTCCAAATATTATGATTTTACCTCGGTATACTTGTCGTTAGAGTTGTTATTTTCTAACCTTTTACTAGCAGACCGCTTTACTGTGATAGTTGTGTACTCTTTGGTATGCGTACCCACTGGGGCGTGGTGGCGTCGCGGTAACCGGTTCTCGCCAGATCACCGAAGTTCAGCAACGTCGAGCCCGGTAAGTCCTCGGATGGGTGACCGTCTGAGCGATCGATTCGGACTCCCGCGTTGTGTCCTTGGGCAAGGCACTTAACCCCGATTGTCCACATGGGGGCACGATGACGCCGTGTACTAAGGCGTACTGCACGTCGATGGTGCACATGTCTTCAACCAATCCAACCCTGCCTGTGCCCAAGTGCGGAATTATGATGTTGGGGAGCTGGTAGCTGCTCGTCGTTGCTCGGTGGTTCTCTCCGGGTACTCCGGCTTCCTCCACTCGTAAAACTGTCACGGTCATGATTAGCCATTGTGCATAAGTATGTGACCTTAAACAACAATAAATAAATATATGTGTACCCACAGGTTTATCTGATATTCATCTACAAACATACTTTGTATGATTTTACTTGCAGTTCTGTTCCAACTATTAACCGTGTACATTTTCTCAGATGTTTTATTACAATTTACTAGAAGTTCTAATGACCCCATTAACACTTTACCCAGCTTAATATTACTATTGTAGCCAAGATTTAGTAAGATTATGTTTACAATCAGAGTAGTAACTATGCGCATTTCCACGAGGTGGCGGAATTAGTCGTATGACCAATGGATCAGGTATCTCTCTATCAACCACTTGTGGGTGTATTGAGGAACTGAGTAGGTCTGCGCAACCAATGTTTCACTACCAATTTTACAGTGTGTGTGTGTGTGGGGGGGGGGGGGGGGGGGTGTCAATTATATGATCGCATTATTGATAATGTATATTAAACATCATGTCACAGAGTTTAGAAAGCAACACGAATATGTGTATGGATTGTGGAAATTCGATAAAATATCGTCGGGTAAGTGTATTGTTATAGGGCAATTACTCGACTGGGGTGTCTTGCTACACCACAATAACTGCTCATCCTAAGGGCTAATATGAGGTTTAGACACGGGGCACTAGCGCTGAGAATTTAGGATTTCTTTTCTCTCGGAGACAGAGACACAGAGTGAGAGAGAGAGGGTGAGCATAGAAGAGTTGTGAAAATTCGCACCCACGTATCAGGGACAGAGACCTTGTTATGCAAGTACATGTATACATTGTACCTTTTAAGCCGGAACATGGTGCATCGTGGCTCAGTGGTTAGCCATTGAAATTCAGACCTAAAGGTCCACGGTTCAATCCTGACCGAACGTAACCTTTTTCTGTCAGAGAGCAAGTCACTTGTAGAGATTGTCCTCGCGGGCGCTGTGTAAAAATGCGCATTTCATGTCGATGGAGCACTTGCCTTCAACCAATGATAAACCTTTTTGTGCAGAGTACCTTTGGAAATCTGATAGTTGTTCGCTGGTGCTCAGTGTTTCTCTCCAGTTACTTCGGTTTCCTTCACCCGTAAAACTGTCTGATACGAGGTGATCATGGTTGCCGAAAGTGTCGTTATACCCCAATAAATAAATAATAAGCCGGATCGACAAATATTGTAGTACCGATTTTTCAGGGGGGGGGGGGGGGAGGATGGGAAACGGGGGCGGGGATGAGAATTATCACATTATTGAAAACATGTCCACGAGACCTATTGAACTTCATTAAAAGTGACGCAGTCTCCCGACAACATCACCGTGCCATTAACCTGATGAGTTCTACAGAATTGATTAGGATAGGTATATAACTGTATATATTGATATCTACTCTCTCCTGTCAACACCATAGATACCGTCAGTCCGATCAGTGCTATTGAATTGACGATTATAGATATATGACTATATATCTAGATATCTACAGTCTCCTGACAACACCATAGATACCGTCAGTCCGATCAGTACCTTAAAGTTGACGAGTATAGTTATCTAACTATTTATCTAGGTATCTGCAGTCTCCTGACGACAACACCACAGATGCCGTAAGTCCGATCAGTTCTATAGAATTGATGAGTATAGGTATCTAACTATATATCTAGGTATCTACAGTCTCCCGACAACATCACAGATGCCGTCACTCGGATCAGTACTATAGCATTGATGAGTATAGGTATCTAACTATATATCTAGGTATCTAGTCTCCTGGCAACACAACAGATGCCTTCAGTCCGATCAGTTCTAGAGCTGATGATTATCGGTACATATATATACATCTACAATTCTTCAGTGAATAGTAGAATAATCTAATAAGTGGGTAGGTAGAACTGAATTTTCTTCCTTTCTGGTTGGGACCCTAGCTATTTTCAAGACCGCCAGTTATGTATTTTATTTGTTTATTTATTTAGTGGTATTTAACCCTTTACCTAACGAATCGCCCGCATCCGCCCGCGTAATGTGCAAATTCAGCAGTTGAAAAAATATTATTTTTCAAAAAATTTCAGCAAAACCATATCATGTGACCCCTCGTTGGTACGAGCTCGACGAGCTCGTTCCAACGAGGGGTCACATGATATGGTTTTGTTGAAATTTTTTGAAAAAAATGATATTTAAGATAATAAATTTTGATATCGTCTGCGTTGGGTAAAGAGTTAAAGACACTTTCGACATACAGGGTTACCAAGAGAACCACTAAGCAGCAGTGAGAATCTATGAGACTTCTCAACGTACTGACTCCAAACAAGTGGTGTTAGCATTGCAAGTGCATTATCGACGTGTACAGGCCGCCTTAGTACACATCACCAGAGTGCCACCACGTGGGGAATCGGTATTACATTTCTTTAGCACGGACACAGAACGCTTACCGTTGGTCAGGATGGAACCGTGGACCTTTCGGTTTGGCATTCATTGCTCAAACCACTTAGTCACCTCGCTCCCTGGGTAAGGGTTAACCTCAGTTATATTACCTGAAATCAAACAGTTCATAGCATAAACGAACCTGAATTATTATCGCCACGAATGGAGTATTCTTTGTTACATGGACGAATGAAGTGAATTCTGGCAGATAGCCATCTCTTGCTGCAACGTATGGAACCCTAGTATAGAATGCAATAGAAAATTATTAAATCTAATCTTTGTTCTGAGAATATGTTTAATAATTTGACATAACTGAAACTAAATGCGCATTTTAAATTTCGCCAAACTGAATGTCTCGCATGTAAGACCAACTTACGTTCAGGAGGTAACCTTAACTTGACGATATACAATATATATGTTGTTGTTGTAATGCCACTTGGCATTCAATACGTGTAGGAATTACTGTCGCTAAAACTTCACTCTAGAAAAATCAAGACTTGTTCCTTGTGTTTATGTTCCTCTGTTGCGAAAATTCACTGTATAAATACCCATAGGATTTCAAAAGATCAGCTACTGCCGTGGGTGAAAAGAAAATATTGTCAAGTCAATTTAGAAACTCGACTTCACACTAATGCAATAAAATGCCTGTCAAGGCAATTGCGTCGATTATGCACCAAGTCCCAAAAATCTCCAACATGAAAATGATATTTCTGTTCATTGAAAATTAAAACACTTCAAACAAGAATTGTGCTCAGTACGATCTGGTCGTCGCAGCGATAGTTCCGCCAGTCTGCCATGAGTCGTGAACGTGTCCTAAAGTAAATATTGTGGGGACTTTTCAATACGCGATTTTTGCGATTTTCTTCAAACAGCGGATTAGATGATTTAATTTAGAATATCCATACTCACAAAACCGTTGGTACAGCTTGGAGCAGTTCCATACTCCGACCATCCCCCCCCCCCCGTCTCCCGAGTGTACAATGAACTCCCCAGCCCATAGGCAACAAAAATTAGGGAGTGTGTAGGAGTCAAACCTCTCATTTCGTATCGATGTTTCCTAAATTTTAACCTCCAGACAGAAGCATGGAACAGAACTCTTTTCATTTTGGTCGATAAAGCACGATTTTAACAAGAAATTCGCCCTAATAAGAACCTGTACTATGTAATAAAAACGACTGTGGCTGTTGTGGAGCCTTTCGCTATCTGTAAAAACGGAGGTACTTTTCGATTTGGTTGGTAAGTAATCAATGTACGGATAACTGTTTGGATATGGGAACGCATATAGTAAGATACAGTACAGTCGCCGTGGACTGGTCGTAATCCAAGCGTGGGCGGGGATATCCAAGCATGCGTTATCACATTGGATCAGCCAGTATAGCTTCAATTATTCACAAGAAGACAGGCAGATGCAGAGTATAGACATCTGTTTTACGTTCGGGTGATTTTAACAAAGATAAGAATTTTCTCGGACGTAAATGGCATTTGACGGTTATGAGACAATTTCCGGAACCACTATTGTTGATTCCATAACATATGGAAAGGCTACAGCCCCCTCCCTTCTTACCAATTTCACTGTTGACTCAGTTCTGAATTACAACACCAGTGTTCGATTCTAGTAACAGTGGTGTCAGATTTCTCCGATGGCATAAGAGTTCCATAAGATGAACAAAAGTCACCTAGTCGCTCAGTTCATTCCATAGTGCAAGGGATTACTCACTATTTTGGCCAACAATGATTTTTCTGTCCCGAACCTCCCATCACTTGATATTGGCCTACTTGAGATGTAGACAACTCTCGACAATAAGGAACATATACTGAAACAATACCGTACTCACAGACTGTGGATACAGTACATGGAGGTGATCGACTAACTTCAACTCTTAATGAAGCTCGGAGAACGAGAAACTGATAGTTACATCTATTCACAATTCATAAATTGTTCCATATATGACTGCTTACGTTCATAATTTTTATACGGTGTAGGTGTATCTGTAGTTGCTGATTATGGGAAGTGTACAAACTGGGAAAGCGAGAGTGGTGTGTGACGGAGTAATCTTTTATTGGGTTGGAGTTTCTACCGATCTGGTTATTCAACCGGCAGTCGTAAGGTGTTTGAAAACAAGCGGCGGTCTGGTGGAGGTCATAACATCACGACACAACAGTGATTGTCAGAGCTCCCTAGCATGCCATCATGCACCTACGTCAGCGATTCTATGCGGAAATGCATATCGATATTCTTTACAAATATCCAAGATGAAGACGTTGACAAAACAAGAGAAACCATAGATAAGAGCCCACAAGAATTGCCTGGTCTATACTGGCACCATGCTCTCAAGACACCTCGTCCCCTGAGTTTCAATGTGTTCTATGTGCCTACCGGCACGTAGAACACATTGGAACTCAGGGGACGACCTGTCTAATTCTGAAAAGCAATTCCGTGCTATAACATGGCCTGGAACAAATCTAGCCCTCATATAGGTTGCCACCTATGTTTAGATTCACACGTCTGGAATATTTTAGTTTCTTTGATAAGCGAACCTACGGTTTGCTTTTCCGACCAACTGATATATTCCAGCCGATTGAATCTGAAAAACTGCATAACGATTCTTTTTCCGTGAATCAAAGCTAGAAAGGTTGCTGAATCAAAGCTAGAATGGTTGGTCAATCGAGATTTGATTTGATCGACATTTTCATGTCATTACAATCGGAAATGAAGAATAATTTAATCATTTGCCCCGCCTCTGCATTTGATTGGTTGAAAGCATACAGCGTGAAAGTCGTCAAAGTCGTATAAACCAAATCACGTCATGATTTGGAATGTCGCTACACGTTCGCACATCCGACCCAACTTTGAAGACTCTGGAAGCCCCGCCCACTCAATCCAATTGTCACCGCGAGGGCGTGACGGCAGACTGACAGATGGATAACAAGCTTGTAAACAAAGATCAGTGATCGATTTTTTTATCGCCTCCAGTCAGCGAGAATATAATGATAATTTTCCAGGAACAATTGAATTTCATAAAATATACCGAAGTGGGAGACGAATAAAAGATCATATACCCAAACATGATTTTGGGGGAAATTGAAAAAAATGTTTTTAATGATATTGTTACGTGACTTGCTAAATATCTGTCGTCTGCGATCGAAAATCAAAACAACAAACAATTTGACAATGATTGACGTGATCTGTTTGTGGCACAGTTTCCTGAGTTTGACTGTTGTCTTTTGCGAAAATTAAAAGTTTTTGGTTCACGTACACATAGTTTTTATATTTTAATATTACAGCCGGATTAAATTATAAGAAATAACTGTTGTTTTCCTTCGGTTTATGCGATATAAACCGAAAATTTTCAGCACAAGCTTAATCATAACTCGCTACGCGAGTTATGAAGCTTGTGCTGAAAATTTTCGTTTTATATCGCATAAACCGAAGGAAAACAACAGTTATTTCTTAATTAACCACAATCGTAGTTTTGTGATTACGCCGCGTATACTTCAAACAGTCAGGTTAATAACTGGATGTTTTCAAGGTAATTAAATACTTATTGAATGGAATATTTATGCGACTATGTTAAAATACTAAATTTCAAACATCTTTATAATTTCAGGTATATAACAAAATTTTAATTTTCAGATCTCAGGTTTTATTATTGTTTATAGCATTCCATTTGTTTTCAGCGCCATTCTTGTTTTAGCTTCATCCAGTTAAAATGTTAATATTACAAGCAGGCATTTACATTTCCCCAAATTCAAGTCTGTAAAGGGTGACCCCAAATAAAGAGATGGCTGGCAACAGCTTGTTGTAACATTCTAAAATGAAGATATTTGTTAAGAAATACTTCTGCACCATGCACAATAGGCCGAAGAAAGCCCTGTATTATATTATATTTGTTTGTAAATTGACTAATCATGTAGTGTCTCATATTTTGGGGACATTTTAACTTGGATCCGGTGTCCCCAAATAAGACAAATCTAAAGCCCTGTACAAGTGTCGTCTCACCGAACACAGATTACGGAAGGTTAAATTTCTTTCCAATTCAATTACAGATCACGAGATTTCCTCTTCAGTATTTTCAGATACCATGCTTCACTCACTACATGCACTGAACACTAATCAACTTTTATCTCATTGGACTATCCCTTTACTGTTCTGTAAATTTTCCGTTCTGGCCAACAGCGATTTAAACCTCATTCTGTGACCCGTTAAAGCCTTGATATTTAGAATTGTACTTTGTGACATCCGTACCTTTGAAATGTTTAATGTGGTTAATTTGTATGTGAAATATCCACAGCTGTGTTAATTCATTCATTTATCCATTCACTCATCTGTCGTGGATGATGGAATGGACGAGTGGGTGGATGCGTGAGGGCGGAGTGAATGGAAATGAGAAAAGTCAGAATATTCCAATCTCGTTTCTACATCTGCGTAGACTCTGAATAAAACATTGAGAAAGCTAAAAAAAAAATAAATAAAAACCTCCCCTTTCATAAGAGGTCAGCAGTCACTGCTCGTACGCATGCTTAGTTGCCCCCCCCTCCCCTCTCTCCCCCCCCCCCACTAGAATTGACAGAAACCTGGATGGTTGAATGAGTGGGTGGGTACAGACTAGGAATATTATAATTTACAGTTATCAGTACATTTAGTTGCCTCCCCCCCCCCCCCCCCCACTAGCGATATTATAATTTATTGTTATCAGTACATTTAGTTGCCCCCCCCCCCCCCCCCCCCAGAATAGACAGAAACTTCATGTATATTAATACAGTAGTTTTGTAGAGGCAAATATGGCGAGAGGTACACTAAACCTCAAAGCGAAAATGTGTACAACGCATTCACTCATTCGATCACTCTGTACTCGCGTTGAAGTTATGACGCGACATCGGCGATGAAATTGAGTCCAAACCCCAACAAACAAATAAATGTCCACAAGTATTTATAACCATGTTTTTTCATATGTTTGCAAGTATTTATAACTGTTCTTTCATTCATTGATCCATTCACTCGTTGACAAATATTTATAACTGTTCTTTCATTCAATTGTTCATTCGCTCGTTCGATCATTTCCTCATTTCATTGATGAATGGGTGGGTAAGTGAATGAGTGGATGAAAACAGTGATTGTCAGAACCTGTAACTTTTGTGGCCATAATTCGACCAGATCCTCCCAAAGGGGTAAACACAAACGCAAAATCAGGCTTGACTCAACAGGATGTTAGATCTATTACATCCAATTATTTATTTATTTATTTATTGGTGTTTAAGGTCACATACTTATGCACAATGGCTAATCGTGACCGTGACAGTTTTATGGGTGGAGGAAGCCGGAGTACCCGGAGAGAACCACCGAGCAACGACGAGCAGCTGTCAGCTCCCCAACATCGTAACTCTGAACTCTGCACCGCAGCACAGGCAGGGTTAGATTGGTTGAAGACATGCGCACCATCGACGTGCAGTACGCCTCAGTACACAGCGTCATCGTGCCCCCATGTAGGCAATCGGGGTGAAGTGTCTTGCCCAAGGACACAACGCGGTTGCCGCAGGTGGGATTCGAACCGAGGACCTCTCGGCTTGCAGCCTGCACCTCTACCAACTGCGCCACCGCGCCCCCAATATTACATCCAAAGATTGCTTCAAAACCCTCAACCACAATGTAGCAACAATATATATCATATTCATTTTCCACACTCATCTATATATTTAGCCTACATATGTAGGCATGTTTCATTTATGACGCAGTATTGGGCGGTGAAGTGACCATGAACCTGAATAAATAATTGTATGGCACAACTACTTATCACTGTGTCAATTCATTCATTTATCCTTTCACTCATCAGTCGTGGATGATGGAATGGATGAGTGGGTGGATGCGTGAGCACGGAGTGAATGGATATGATAAGTCAGAATTTTCCAATCCCGTTAAAACAAAAAAAAACCCTACCATCTCATAAGAGGTCACCGCTCCTACGTATGCTTAGTTCCCCCCTCCCCCCCCCCCCCCCCCCCCACTAGAATTGACAGAAACCTGGATGGTTGAAAGAATGGGTGGGTATAGACTAGAAATACTATAATTTATAGTTATCAGTACATTTAGTCCCCCCCCCCCCCCCCCCACACACACACACACAAGAGACTAGAAATATTATATTTTATAGTTATTAGTACATTTAGTCCCCCCCCCCCCCACACACACACACTAGAATAAACAGGAACCTCATGTATATTAATATATTAAATTATGTTCCTCCTTCAAAATTTTTATAACATAGTCATTTACATGAAAATGAAATGTGTATATATGTTTTTGTTTATATTTTTGTATTTTAACGGGTGTGTATATTTAACCTTTTCAACACTGTACATGACTCTGCTTGAGCAATTTAAAATTTTACTCAAATGTGCATAAATTGGTTTTCAATTATGTTTTCCTGTGAATGCACAGGTGGACGCTCAGTGGCATGAACGACTTCGACCTGGTGACCGGCCCCTTTGCTATAATGTCGTCGAATAGCATCTCGTTGGACGAGATCCGGAATAACCTGGACTATGATTTACAATCAATTTTTAATGAGAGAGCCCGTGAGACACCATCTAGCAGTGGTTTGCCCTCTAGTGTTCTTAAAAAGGATAGTAAATATTATTTACCGGAAGAAATGCCCTCCAACGTTAACCAACAGCAAGAACAATTCTCGATTATCCATTTAAACTGTCAAAGTCTTAAAGCGCATTGGGATCCGTTTAATGAATTGCTGTTTAAAACACAAGATTCCCACAATCACTTTGATATCATAGGCCTGTCTGAAATATTTCGAATTCCTCCGAAATGTTCTTACACACTAAATGGTTACCACCCCCTTATAAGCAGTACACGGCCGATGGTGATGATTTTGCGGTGGTATTGGAATGTTCATCAAGGAGGATATAGCTTTTAAGATTCGTCGGGATCTTTCAGTATTTATCCCACACGTCCTCGAATCCCTGTTTATCGAAATCAATTTCAATAAGTCTTAAACAACTAGAGGTAATATATAGAACCAAAAGGCAACATAAAGCAGACATTGATTTGTTTCTGACTAAATTAAATGAAATAGCTGACAAAATAAATCAGGAGAATAAACAATCATACATAATGGGGGACTTTAACATTGACTTACTGAAATCGGGTGTCCATACGAAGACTGACATTTATTTAGATACAATGATTAGCCAGGGCTTCTTACCATATATTACTAAGCCCACGAGAGTAACGTGTCATTCTGCCACATTAATCGATCACATATTCTCAAACAATGTCTTATTAACATCCCTGTCGGGAATAAAGATCACAGATGTTTCAGATCATTTCGCAACCTTTCTTATTGAAACAGGCCAGAAAACCTATGACACTTTACCAATTATTCAAAAGCGTAAAATTAATCCAGACAGTATAGCTGACTTCAAAATGCTCCTGTCACAAAGTGACTTTTCTCCTGTGTTCGAATGTAATTTTCCGAATCTTGCATATAACATTTTTATGGACATCTATCTATCAGCCTTTGAAAATGCCTTTCCTCTGAAAAATACTCGATTTAGAAAACAATTTATGAGACAAAAACCCTCAATGACGAAAGGACTCGTAATCTCATCAAATAATAAATCTAAATTTTATAACAAAAAACAGAGACACCCAACTGAGCAGAATATTAGAAAATATAAAAACTTTTGTACAATATGTAACAAGACTAAAAAACAAAGTAAAGCAATGTACTACTCGAACATATTATCAGAAAACAAAGGTAATTTACGCAGAACATGGCAAATTATTAACGATGCTCTACTTGAAACCAACCATTGTACCACTTTGCCACAATTTTCGTAACAGAAAATAATAAAGAAATAAACAACCCAACTGAAATAGCCCAGGAATTCAATAACTTTTTCGGAAACATAGGAAAACGCCCCAGCGAACAAATAAATAAACCTCAAAAAGCTTCCTGGACTTATGGATAATAATCAACCAAACAGTTTCTACATAACTCCAACAACTGAATACGAGGTAGTTGCCGTTATCAATTCACTTAAATCCAAAAATGGTGAGGATAGTGATGGCATCACTTCAAACCTCATCAAACACTCAATTAACACAATAGCTCCTCCTTTATCCCACATTATTAACTTGTCTTTTATGTATGGTATAGTCCCTGATAGAATGAAGATATCGAGAGTTATTCCGATTTTTAAAACTGGAGATGAGCATGCATTTAATAATTATAGGCCGATAAGTATCTTACCAGTCTTGTCTAAAGTATTAGAAAAGCTCATGTGCAATAGAATCACGAAATATCTTGAAACATTTGATATCTTATATCAACATCAATATGGATTTTGGAAAAATCATTCTACCATACATTTAGTAATGCAATTACTGAAATCTACGTTCGGAAAATAATAAGCAAAGTAAAAACAATGCATTAGCGACATTCCTTGACCTATCCAAGGCATTCAATACGATAAACCACAACATCTTGATAACCAAAATGGAAAAATATGGATTCAGAGGCATTAGTAATTGTTGGTTTAAAAGCTATCTTTCGAACAGAGTGCAATATGTACAACATGGTGAAGAAAAGTCTGAACTGATAGAACTGACGTGTGGGGTTCCACATGGCTCATTTCTTAGGCCGACCTTTTTCTTATTATACATAAATGATATCAGTCGTTCTTCATCTCTCAACCTCTTGTCATTTGTTGATGACACAACTGCTCTGGACTCAGCCCCCAAATCCAGTTCCATAGCTGACCATTTTAATCATGAACCCATTAAAATATATGAGTGGTGCTCAGCAAATCAACTCGCCCTGAACGCCAATAAAACCAAATACATTATTATTAACCCAAACCACAAAGCTAATAGTTGCACACATCATGATATTCTCATGAATGGTAGAAAACTAAAAAGGGTGGGTTTAAATGAAGAAGAGAAATCATTGAAGTTTTTAGGTATACATATTGATGAACACTTATCCTATCAAACACATATATCAAAAATATGTTCTAAGATTGGATGGGCAAATTATACTCTGAACAAGGCAAAAACACTATTGCCACAGCATGTCAGGAAGATGCTTTATTATTCCTTGGTCGACTGTCATTTGGTGTATGGTTTTCAGATATGGGGAAATTCGAGAGGAATCAATAAACTACTGAAAATACAGAAACGCTCACTTAGAATATTAAACAATAAAAGGTTTAATTCTCATACAGACCCATTTTTCCATAAATACTAAAATGTAGGATTTAATAAATTATTCTCCATATTATCCCCAGCGGGTGGGCGCTTCGAATCATTACACGAATGCGGAGCGAGACAGATCACGCGTCGCTGTGGAAATTTTTATAGACGCTTGTTGGTTTAACCCCAGCCATCCTTCACGTTTCTAAGGACGGGTTTCTTCTCTGCAGATTCAAGAAATACCACTACTATACTCACCTATGGAGTAATATGTGAACCCAGCACATTGAGGGTACGTCTTTATTCATTAACTCCTTTCCCTACACTTATCAGTTGAAATGCTACATATTTGAAATGTTTACTGTAGAGTGCAATAATGTTGTATATAGTTTCTGTATTTATTTGCTTCATTTACCGCGAAGCAAATGACCAGTTGAAATACTTGGCAATTAAACCAGTCCATTATATATTGGCGGTGGTCAAGCGTACCATTATATTCGGGTAAGTAACGTTGAATACAGGTTCAATCGTGCATCTTTCTATGCATTTTAATAAGTAGGTTCTGCACATATTAATGTTACGTAATTCATAATTTGTATGCTACTGTACGGTAATTTTCTCGGCAGCTGTGGTCACTGTGTTCTTTATTCAATTATGTACCATATTAGGGGAAATCTGGATTTCTTTTCATATATTCTGGACGTACGCCACAGTACACTCGTCGTGGATTGCTTTTAATCCACATGTGGGCTGTGATGTCCACGCATGCGTTCATCAGGTGATAAAAACCATCATGAGCAAAATTTTAATCAATAAAGCACCGGATTGTACCCGGTGTTTCATTAATTAATTTTTTTATGATTATTCCTATAATAAGTTCTGGAATCTTATATTAATGTGCAAATATTGCCCACCCGCGGAAAGTGGCAAGTCCACGGCTGTTGCACTGTATACATTGTGGTTATTAGTACCTCTGGATATTGTAATGGCAGAGGTTGCTATACTTTACTGGATGAGTACATACTAGCAAAGTATACGAACCCATGCCTCATTGGAGTTATATTTCACTGTTAGTTTAGTTTATGTACTTCTATAGATTACAACCCGAATCTAGGTTTGTGATAGTTACTTACGGCGCTTTATACCGTTTTCAGTTTCCCGAGTTTTTAAGAATGTAGCATGTAGATTCCCACTGTTGATAGACTGTGAAGTCATGTGTACATGACTTCAATGTTTCTAAAATAAACTACTATATATTCACCGCAATTTGACGTCTGAATAACGAACGGGATTATATTCCCTCTACAGTTATCTAAGGCGGGTTCATCGATAACTGGGGCAGGAAATAATACCTGTATATCTTTTTTAAGTAACGGCTCCACACACTGCATCGACGGTCGTCTGTGCACAAATTTCCACAAAACAGGGTAAACAAACTGTTCATTACTGCATCGAATTCTAACAAGTATTAGACTGCTTGTCCGAGGACTTGTATTGGAACAGAGAAATCACTTCCCTTGCAAAAACAATATATATAACGACACGGTCGGTGTTGCTGCGTACGCATTGTTGTAAGTTGATACGTCTAAAGTTATCGGGCAGAAAATAATCGACTCAGTGTTGGGCGCAGCGGAACTGGGGGGGGGGGGGGGGGGGGCTAGGATGGGCTTAGCCCCTTCACTTTTACACTTCGCGGGTTGAAGCCTGGTTTAGCCCTCCCTCCCCACACACTTTTTACAACCCTTCTGATATTTTTTTAGTGTGCACATCGTTAATTTGTCAACAGTTAGATGGTTAAATACCCTTCCATACAGTGAATTCAGTTTTGTTTTTACAGTTTGTCATTTGAGACACCAATGTTCCACTTTCCAGTCTTGTCAATTGATAATCGGAACAATGTAGCATTATCACAGAATTAAAGGTAAAAAATGGCAAAATTTATGGAAATAATTGCGCAGTTATTCGTAGGAAAACTCAGGAGAACGCTTCTCCTGGCACCTATTTAAAAAACTTTTTTGGGGGGGCACCCCCGAACACCCGCTAATGGCTTCGCACCATCGGTGCCCGCAGTTGCGCGCTTTCGGTGTTGGCGAGATATCACATACCATACTTTAGCACTCCCCACCCCTCTCCCATCCCCTCTCCCATCCCCCCTCCCCACACACACATTTTTGTGTGTTCCATCGCACCTGGATGGGCGCTAATGAAGATGAGAGCAAATTTATGCAACAGATGAAGACCAAGTGAATCGCCTATAACAAATCCACAGTCGTTTCTCAGAGGCTGATCCAACATGAAATGATACAAAGAGAGGATAAATCTCTTCACCATTAACCACACAAGTCCCCATTTCTCTGCTCGACAGAGTGTTGCTGTTTCGGGAGCCGCGCAAGTCACAAGTTATTGATAACGTTTGAACAATGCTTTGTAAAATATCCGTAGAAACCGACAAATTCTGCCTCAGCTGACAGCGTGTGTATCAATGATGTTGGGTGCACTACTTCAACCAATGTCGTGGCTTGTAATTGCAACATATAAAAGTACCCCAGTCTGCTACAGCTATCTTCCAACGAAATATGGGAATGCAGCGACATCTTCGATGAATCGCCCAGTACTAAGGATCGGCACAATGTTGAAAGTGTCGTTAAATATCAATAAATAAACAAACAGTACTTGCTCCGAGCTCAATCTCTCTATTGAATACAATGGGATTTGCATATAGTGGTTTTGAAATGGATAGTACCCAAGTTGGAATCGCACATTGATACGTACAAGTTTGGCACGCGCAGAAAGGCTTTCAGAATCATTCGTATCCCAATATATTGGAATTTAGGGAGCCTCCTCCCCCAGTTTTACCATCTTAAGTTCCCCACACCCCTGATGACAGACATAACATTTATCTTCAACGTTCAGAGACACTCTATAGGAAAATTGATCCTAAAATTTTTCCAAACGTTCGCCAACGGTCGATCGAACCGTCTAACTCACGATGACCAACTAGTGCAGATTTCAGAACAGCAAAATATAAAAATTAAGAAATGTCGAAAATTAGAACTGCGGGAAATTTTCTCTCCACATTTGTGATCGCGGTCTAGATGGCGGTAGTGTGATCGTTCACGGAGGAACCAGCGGAGGGAACAGATGGAAAATATTAAATCGTTACGAGTTTTGAGGTAAATCGTAATAGATCAGTTTTGTCGAGTTTCAATTTTGCACTCAGTGTAAATGAATGGTTTTTCAGTCAATAAAATCAAACGGTGAAATTGCGTTCCACTTAGTTGGGTTTTAAAACAGGTAAATTGAGTTTTAATAGAGTACAATAATGTTCACTTGCGTCTCGGTTCGAGAAACATCAACAAAACACCTTTTGACAGGACACACTTCTTTCACTATTTCTCTATTCGCAAAAAGTGCATCCTTTTGAAGACGTGTTAATCGAGAAATTGTGTTGTTTACTTCAAACAGTATTTTGTTTTTTTCGATGACATGGAATTCTGTTTTAAATTCATCTTACGAATGAAAATTAAATCAGTTTCAAAATGATTTAAACTCTAACTTGAATTCTTTCTGATTTAATGCATTTGAAAACGTTGTATTTTACCAATGTATTGAGATTTTAACTATTCAAGTTTTCTCTATGGTGAGAATAATCGCTGATGCGATCTTTAACACATTTGAGGGCAATGCATTTTATCAATGGTTTTATTTTGAGAATGACTCGAAGTGTGAGGATATGTTTTAATCTGAAAATTGTGTTGTTACTTCAAACGGTATTTTGCTTTTTTTGACATGAATTCTGTTTAAACCATCTTATGAATGAAAATGAACCGCTTTCAAATGATTAAGTACTTTCTTTCCAATTTAACGTGTTTTGAAACGATGTTATTTGAAATTTTAACTGATATATTATACCAGGTCCAAGAGAAACTTTTAAAAAGATTTTTCAACTTTTGTTTTTCAACCGAAACGATTTCTGTGTAAAAATATAGAAGAAATACCGTTGCTCTACGCGCAAGTACTAAAGTGGTTTCAACCTAAATATTACGAGATGTTCTAGGAGTATTTTTTTTTCCATATTTTTTTTTTTTGCAAAAAAATTTCTCGCCAGAGAATTTTTTTAAAAGATTTTTCAACTCTTGTTTTTTGACTGAAACGATTTCCGTGTAAAAATATAGAAGAAATACCGTTGCTCTATGCGCGAGTACTAACGTGGTTTTAACCTAAATATTACGCGATAGGTTTTATTTTGAGAATGACTCCAGGTGTGAGGAAAATAACTGTCTATGTTATTTAACGTGTTTGAAACGTATTTATTGATGTTTATGTGAGACTAACTCTAAGTTTCTCATTGACGGAAATAACCGTTGATGTGATTTAACACATTTGAAGCGACGCATTATTGAGGTTTCATTTGTAAATGTTTTTTCTTTTTCTTTCCAACTGGTTTTAGTTATATATATTAAAGACATAAAATTTTATATATTTAAAACATAAAAAATAACTACATTTAGTTTTGAGAATAATAAAATAATCGACGTTACTACACTCTGAAACGAAATATTAATAATCGAGAGAACAAAAATGTTTCTACACATCAAAGATTCCAAGTGAAGAGACAAACTTCTTGACGAATATGAACAGGTCAAGAAGAGTATTCGATCAGCTGACAAAAGCAGACGATTGGGAGAGTAAGAATTAAGATGAGAGACTGCCAAACTATTAAAACCCATGACAGAAGGTTCAGGAACGAACCAAGAAGGAGATCGTCGAAGAATTGAGACCGATAAAAGAGAGTCCTTTGAGTAGGGGTTCGTTGCCTGATAGTTTTATAAGGCGTAATAGTTTTTCAAAGATCATCACTGGATTACGTTCCCATGAGAATCAAAACCGATGTGAGCGAGAGTGATGATACAGCTTCAACTATTACCACTAGTAGCGTCGCATCATCCGACAATGGTGGTAAGAGAGATCTGTTGTATGGAATTCACAGAGATTCGAGCGGTAGGACTTTCGTTGGCAACACTGAAGTGCAAGAGGATGATGAAGATTTAATTGTTGGTTCGAATAGGTATGAATTAACTCCTGGACTGCGGAAATTGCTCCTTTTCGACAAGTCTGGAGATTACACGGATCAGGATTTCGACAATTACGGTGACATTCTGGTTCAGACCCACGCCATGAAGAGGCATAATGATGCTAGAAAGACGAGACCCAAGGCTAACAGAGGGTACAAGTGGACGAAGGTGGTGAAACCAATATGGGAAATGAATAAGAAATTCATCGAATCAGTGATGGGAAAGGGAGTGACAACCACTTTTCTTCCGAGCGATTCCGATGCTCTGTTTGAGAAACTGAAATTATTGATGGCAAGTCGGCGCTCTGGTAATACTGGAGTGGATAATCAGATAGTGAGCATATGCAACAAATTGTTGATTCAGAAGGTCTTGGATAGACGAGATTATAAAAGGTTGTTGAATGAATTGAAGGATTGATATATAATAAGTAGAAAGAAAAACAAAAAAATAGATAAATAAAAAGTAAATCTACACTAAAAATAAAAGTATTTAAACAAAAAACGATTTACGAGTGAAAAAACCAAAATATATTATAAAATAAAATATGTTGGTGATAAAGAAATGGGGATACATCAGAACTTACGTTCAAGGCGGTTCTGGTATCATTGATTCTATAATGCGAGCATTCACGAGCGATGCAGGTAGAAAACTCACATCAACTGCATTTGAGGTCGGTAAGAAGATGGCTTTGGATGCTGGTAAGAAAGCCACTTCTGAAGCTAGTGGTAGGATTGCTTCAGTGGCTGTCAATAGGGTGGCAGTTGCATTGATCAACAAGTTGATCAGTCCACCAGCAAAGCGAGCTACGTTAGAGCAATCGCCAAAAAGTTGGAAAGATTTTAAGGATGCTGTGGTACCCATACAAGATTTATCCAAAATGACGAATGAATCTGGACTGAAGAGAACTCGCGATGGCATAATATAAATAAATCATAATATTTATAAACTGAGTTTGAAAAAACATAAAGAAATTGAGTTTGAAAATCTAAAAAATAAAAAAATAAAAAGATGAACATCAAAGATATGTCTTGGAACAACGCCATGACCAAGAGGTTGAATAACGAGTTCTTTCCCAAGAGCATAAGAGGTTTGATAGTGGGAAAATCGAATTGTGGAAAGACCATTCTGTTGATGAATCTGTTGTCACAACCTGGTTGGTTGGATTACGACAGATTATTTGTGTTTGGCAAGAGTTTGTTTCAACCCGAATACAGATTGCTTTGAGAGTGCATGGATCGTAGATTGCCCAAAAACGTCATAGCCAGAATTTTCGACAGTATGGAGGAATTCGACAAAAGCGAAGCTTCTCTTTCAACCATTTTGGATGGTGCGGCGATAGAATTGATGAAGAGAAATGCGTCTTCAAACGTCGAGTGTCAATTTTACGAGAATGCGAGCGACATTCCGGATCCCAAAGAATTTGAATCGGAAAATAAGAATCTCATGATTTTCGATGATCTGCTTTTGAAGAGACAGAACCGATGCGAATCGTATTAAGTTAGAGGTCATCACAGCAACGTGGACTGTTTCTACCTGTCTCAGAATTATTTTTGTCTGCCCAGTGAGATGATAAGGGAGAACTCTAATTTCCTGTGTCTCTTTCACCAGGATCTCAAGAATCTCAATCACATCTACAAACTACATGAGCAGAGAAGAATTCAGGAGATTCTGCAAGAGGGTATGGGATGGAGGACTTCACTCTTTCGTCGTGATCAATTTGACTAGCAAATTTAATTGCGGAAAATATCGGAGTGGATTCGACAAGTTTTATGTTTCTGATGATAATAAAATAGAGAGCAAAAAATAAAATTAATAAATCATCAATCAATTTAGTTTTGAAAATAAATAAAAATAAAAATATAATGTTCGAACAAGGAGAATTGTTAGAACGGATAGCCGAGAATACACCTGCAAAACAGTCCATTCAATTCGTGGTGAGTGGTGACTCGACTCAATTTGCGACGAAATTCGAACCTTCCATCGAATTGAATAGAGAGAAAAGATATGAGATGGCGTTGGTGAATCTGGAGACTTATTATTCCTTACCCAACATCACTGAAAAGAATAACTCGTTCAAGTATTCCGACGGAGTGGATTGGTTGGAGATTCGAATTCCCAAAGGAAGTTACAACATAGACGATTTGAACAATTACATTCAGACGCGAATGAAGATGGATGGAAAGGGAAGCAACAAGATCAGACTCACTCTCAACCCTAATACCCTACAGACGATGTTAGATTTGGAAGATAATTTTTGAGTGGATTTCAACACGGACGATTCGATCGGCAAGATGCTGGGATTCGATTGAAAGATGTATTGAGGCCACGTAGTATCCAAAAATACGGTCAACATTCTTGCCGTCAATAGTATTCTGGTGAATGTGGACATGATTGCTGGAAGCTACGTGAATGGTAGTGCTCAACCAACGATCTATTCCTTCTTTCCAAACGTGTCGCCTGGTTATAAGATCGTGGAACTACCTCGAAATTTAGTTTATATACCCGTGATTTTAGACACATTGTATAGTCTCAAAACCACATTGACAGATTAAAATGGTGAACTGTTAGATCTTCGTGGAAAGAGGGTGATGACACGATTTCACATAAGAGATATGTAAAAAGCTAAACAAAAAATATTGCGTATATATAAATAAGAAAATAAAATAAATGCTATATTAATTTACAAAAATTATTTTATATATATAATTATCATTGAACAAAAAACAATTGAACAAAATATATTTTAAAAAGAAAAAAATAAGTATGGGTGAATACGTGGTTAAAAACGTGAACATATCCGAAGGACAGAGGAAGAAATTCTTGAGAGCGTTAAAAACTCGAGGCGAGGCGGTGAGATTCAAATTCACTCACAAAGATCTGATGAGTGGCGGTCGTCATTCGATCACCTGGACCTGAACTCAAAGCAAAAGGATGGAGAAAGCGATTTGTGATGGAAGAGGGTTGACAGTGAGATTGAGTCCCGCTCAGTTGAGATACATTTTGAGAATGAAAGGCGGTTTCCTACTGGTATTGGCAGGACTCGCTGGAAAACTATTGGCAGGAATCAGAGAGACCCTGTTGCCAGCTCTTGGCATGGGAGCTGCCACGGGACTTGAAAGTTCGGGAGTTCAGAAATTAATGGGGGGTGGTGGACTGTTTTTGAAGAAGGGAGGAGTAGTGTGTCACGTCAAGACAGGCGGCGGCAAAGGATTGTATCTAAAACCCGTGAGAGGTGGCAACCTTTTGTCCAGTGGAAACGGTCTCTATCTGAGGGAGCGTGGACAGGATTTTGAGTGCCTCGGTGAGGGTTTGCTGTTTGGTCCGAATTTGCCGTTTAAGGGTATACCACTTCTGAGTATGTTATTATAAAGTAAACAAATTATACAAAGTATAAAAACAAATAACATAAAATGGATAAAAAGGATTATGAGACCTTTTTGAATGATAATGATGGATATTTCAGGAAAGAACTGGAAAAAGAATTTAAAAAAATAGTGGAAGAAGAGTGAGTTGTTTTCCACCACCGCCATCACCGCCATCACCCTCTGAAGGGAATAACAATGATGAGAGTGTTGCCAAGAGATGCACCACATTCTTTAATAACTATGATAGAGAGAATCAAATGTATTGTTATTATAAAAAACATAATATATCAAAAAAAGAAGAAAAGAAGAATCAATGATGAAAGTGGAGAAAAAAGGAAATGTTATTACAATATATATGAGCGATAGTGAAGAAGAAGGAGGAAACAAAAAGAAAAAGAAAAAGTAATGAACATCTCTAGATCTCATTACTTTTTTTTCTTTTTTTTTTTCTCCTTCTTCTTCACTAAATTGGTCTCTCTGTTGCTTTTTTAATATTTCCAAGTCCGTTATTAGGATGTTGGCGGTCGTGTCTTCTCCTTTTTCGCATATGTGTTGAATGTTTATCTTTACTTTTACGAGTTTTTTTTACTTCGGTCAACGTGCTCTCACCACCCAATTTGTTCACGAGTTCGAGAGAGATTTTTGGATATATGTAACTTCTATAGGGCAACGACAAATCACTCTTGTTGAATTCTCTTGTCTTTGGCGACGACGATATTCTGTAGATCGCTTTTGTACTCGTAAAATAAATCGAGTGTGGCTTCATCCAATTTCAAAGGCATGCTATATTTGTCGTATTTGTGCTGTAAGCCCTTCGTCTGGACCTCATTCATTTCAATGGCATCGTGTCATTGTAATCTGTAAATTTTACAACCAAGTTTCTTGCATGTTTCGACTCGTTTCAATTTCAATTCGCATCTTTTAGGTGTTGTTGTCATGATCGATTATTTTTTTTGTTTTATGAATTATTGCAAATAATAATATATATTTTTGAATTTTGTGTTAAATAATAATTTTCGTAAAAAGTTTTTTTTTCTCTCTATTTTTATACAGAAAGTTTTTTAAATTTAATTTTCTTTAATGTGAAATTTTTGTAAAAGTTTTTTTTCTCTCTCTATATATATACAAAAAGTTTAAATTTTAATTTCCTTTATTTTTTGTCGTATTATTTCAATTTTTTCCACGTTATATGAATTATTGCAAATAATAATATATAATTTTTAATTTTGTGTTTTTGTGTTAAATAATAATTTTTGTAAAACAGTTTTTTTTCTCTATATATATACTGAAAGTTTTTAAATTTATTTTTCTTTAATGTGAAATTTTTTGTAAAAGTTTTTTTTCTCTCTATAATATATATACAAAAAGTTTAAAATTTTAATTTCCTTTATTTTTTTTATCATATTAATTCAATTTTTTTCCACGTTAAGGAAAATAAAAATCGATTAATCTCACAAATTTTTTTTTTTTGAGGGGAATTAAAAAAATATATATAAAGACTATTTTAAAAACTTTTACAAAAATTATTATTTAAACAAAAAAAAAATTCAAAATATATTCTTACAAATGAAGCAAACAAATTAAAAAATGGAAAATTTAGATAAGTATACCATACCTCAGTTAAATGAGATTTGTAAAGAATTAAAAATTCAAATTTCAGAAGTCATAGAACCAAATAAAAAAAAATTAAAGCCATGCAGGAGTATCATTCGCGAGGCGATGGAAAGAAAAAAATCGAAAGATTGAAAGTGAACAAACTTAAACAGATTCGAATTGCAAAAAAAAAATAAGCCGATGGCAGTAACACCTGATGATAGAAAAGGAAACGTGGAGCATAATGAAAATATTAGAGAGATCATATGTGAGGAGTTACGTAGTTTCCTCAATGAAAAGGCAAACAAAATGTCGATAGCAACGACGTCAAAAAACGTTCCGGTTGCGAAAAATGAGGAATCAAAATGTTGATGTCAAAAAAAAAATAAACATTTTGGTTGCAAAAAAATAAGAAGATGATCAAACAAAAAGCCATCAAAAAACTGCAAGTTTAAAAAAAAGAAAGCAGAAAAAAAACGAAAATGAGTGATGCGGTCCAGAATCGAGATGAACTATATATATTGAACGAAATTCGATGAAGGGAAAGGATAAGAATATGTAGGACGAATCATTATGAAAGCATTCCAATTGAATCCCGTAGAACAGGAGAGTGTGATCAAAGGCGTTTTCAAAAATTTTGACGTGGTTCCCCCGTTCAAGAAAGTTGATCTGAAATTGTTCATGGAACGGATGAAGAAAAAAGTATTGGATTTGTTTCGTGAACACATGGACATGGGACTAAAAATTAAGATGATACTCCATTGTGCGATGAATAAAATCGATGTGTACTCCGGCGAGAGCATCATGAAGATACATATTTCAGATCTAACGTCCAACCTGTATTTTGAGGTTCAGATTTATCGGACGTTTTCGAAATGATGATAGACAAGATGTTGATGTCTCTCGCGAATTATCGACATAGAGGTAGTAATTGGACGTTTGAAGAGGTGTTGAATCTCGAAAATCATGTGACTAAAAACGATTCGTTGAAAGCTTCTTCCTACGTGGAATTACCGAATTTCTTACCTAAAAAACAAGCCATGGTCAATGTAGAAATAAAGATGATCAGTGTTTTAAATGGGCAGTCACCTCCGCTTCATACCCCGTCAAAATCCCCCCCAAGAGAGTTTCTCATTATGAGGAAACTTGTAAAAATCTCGATTGGACCAGAGTGACTTTTCCAACGCTGTTAAAAGACATTGGACTATTTGAGGTTCAAAATCCCACCATAATGGTGAACGTCTTGGGATACGACGAGGAAAAACGAAGGATCTCTCCTCTCAGACAGACTTTGTATCTAGGAAGAGAAAAGATGATTATTTTATTATTGATTTCGAATGGTGACAATCGTCATTATTGTTGGATTACAAATCCGAGCCAATTACTGTGGAGTCAGAGTAGTAAACATAAAGAAAAGATATATTTATGTTGTAACTGCATGAACGCGTTTCACAGCAAAAAATCGTTAGCAAAACATCAGGAATATTGCAACAAAAATCAAGGCGCCACCATCGAAATGCCTAAACCCAACACCATCTTGAACTTTCGCGATCACAGTAGAAGGTTAAAAGTACCATTCATCGTGTACGCCGATTTTGAATGCTTCACCGTGAAAATGAGTTCCTGCCAACCGAACGCTCTTCGAAGTTACGTCAAAAGATATCAAAAACACATGCCTTCCAGCTATTGCATTTATGTGAAATGCGCTTTCAACTTGCAACACGACATGGGTCCCTTCATCTACACGAAATGGTACGAAGACGACGACGTGGCTCAAAGTTTTCTGGAAGAGTTAGAATCGAAAATTCAAATTTTATACGATTAATTCAAAACTCCGATAAATTCAAATGATCATCATGCGAGAGCAGCAAGACGAAAATAACAGAGCCACCGAATGTCACATATGCAGACAATCATTCGACGAGAATTCGCAGGGAAATAAGAAGGTCAGAGACCACAATCATTACACAGGTCTGTATCACGGTCCGGCCCACAGCAAGTGTAATTTAAAATATCGAGACGCTGTTTTCTATCCAGTGATATTTCACAATCTCTCGGGTTATGACAGTCATCTATTTGTGAAAAATCTCGGCACCTCCCATGAAGAATTAAACTGCATCGCAAACAGCAAAGAAAGATACATTTCCTTCATGAAATGGAAGGTCATGGAGAAGAAAAGCGTAATCAATGGAGAGATGTTGGAAGAAGAAACGAAATCCATTCATAGAGCCATACGTTTCATCGACAGTTTTAAATTCATGTCGACCGCTCTGGAAAAATTAGTCGATAACATGAGCAAGGATAAATTTAAAATCACGAGCGAACACTTCGGAGAATAAGTAGATGTTATGTTGAGTAAAGGAGTCTATCCTTACAATTACATGAACGATCTAAAGAGATTCAACGACACCGCACTACCTTCGAAAGAAGATTTTTATTCAAAATTATATGAATCTGACATTTCCGACGAGGATTACAAACACGCCGAAAATGTGTGGAAATTGTTTGATATGAAAACCATGAGAGATTATCACGATCTCTATCTGAAAACCGACGTTCTGCTCCTGCCCAACGTGTTTGAAAATTTTCGAGACGTCTGTCGTCGAAATTATGATGTGGATCCGGCTTGGTATTTCACCGCACCCGGTCTGGCATGGGGCACTCTGTTGAAGACCACCGAAGTCCAATTGGAATTATTATTCGACGTGGACATGTTGCTCATGTTCGAAAAGGCCACAAGAGGTGGGGTCTCGATGATCTCTCACAGATATTCTGAAGCCAACAATCGCTACATGAAAGAAGGTTTTGATTCGGAATGATCAAATAAATACATACACTATTGGGATGCTAGTAATCTGTATGGTTGGGCCATGAATCATCCTTTACTGATTGGAAATTTCAAACAGGTGACGGAACTGGAAGAGATGCAAAAATGGAGAGACTATACTTGCATTTTAGAAGTTGATTTGAACTATCCGGAAGAGTTACACCACTTGCACAACGATTATCTGCTGGCTCCCGAATGAATGGAACCGATGAAAGGAGATGACGAAAAACTTATTCCCAATTTATTTAACAAATGTAAGTACATCGTCTACAGTGAGAATTTGAAACAATACGGCGATCACCGCATGAAATTTCTCGACATACATCGCATCATTCAATTCCACGAAGAGCCTTGGATGAAAAAATACATCGATCTCAACACGAATCTCAGAATTCGAGCCGAGAACGATTTCGAAAAAGATTTCTTCAAACTCATGAACAACTGCGTGTATGGTAAATCAATGGAAAACATCAGGAAGAGAACCAACAAACGACTCGTCACGTCGGAGAAAAGATCTAAAAAATTAGTGGCGAAACCCAGTTACAGACACCAAACCATATTCGATGAAAATCTAGTGGTCATTCACATGCAAAAGACAACCCTAAAGTTCGACAAACCCTATTATCTTGGACCGATCATCTTAGATATCAGCAAGTGATTGATGTACGAGTTTCACTATGGTTATGTCAAACAGAAATTCGGTGAGAAAGCCAAACTACTGTTCACTGACATGGACAGTTTGGTTTATGAGATAGAGACGAAAGACGTCTACCAAGATATATCTCCGGACGTGGCCGTGTGGTTCAACACAAGCAATTATCCTGACGATCACCCGTCCAACATTCAATCGAACAACAACAAGAAGGTGTTGGGTAAATTTAAGGATGAGAGTGGCGGTAAACAAATCATCAAATTCGTGAGTTTGAGACCTAAACTATATGCTTATCGCCTAGAAGGTGAAGAGATCAAGAAGTGCAAAGGTGTTCAAACGCACGTGGTGAAGAAAAAAACATCTCTTTCCGAGAGTATAAAGATTGTCTGTTTGGAAGTGGGCCTGTGTACAAAATTATGAAATCAATTCGAAGTGACAATCGTGACGTGTATACCGAAATAGTCAACAAGATTTTGCTGACGGCTGACAACGATAAGAGATTTGTGCTAAACAATAAAATAAGCACTTTGGCGCTTGGACATTGGGCTTTGGATATGATTAAGGATGATAGGATTCCAGAAAATCAAGAGGAATTATTAGACGAATTCAAGATTATGGAAGTTGATAGAGACATCGAGAGATTTAGTCTAAAAAGAAAAATTAAAAAAAAATAACGTCATTTAGTGAATTATAATAAATTAAATAAAAAAAAATATACATATATGAATAAGAAAATATGGATATCCATAGAAGGTATCATATTACCTGACGAACCCCTATCTAACATCGATCTGTCGAATGCGGTGAAGGACTTGAAAATCAAAGATTTTCGAGGTGTGTTTTCCACAAGATGACTTGCTGAAGAGAAGACCTTGACGACGACAATCGGAATGTGGAATTTTAAATCTGGACGATTTATCGGGCGAAGTCACTCACTGGGTGGCGTGGTTCAAGAACGGGAAGAAGAAGAATTATTATTTCGACAGCTATGGAATCTCGCTGCCGAAAGAAATAAAGAACTATTTCTACGAATCAGTGGTTCGTTACAATACAGAACGAGTGCAATTGCCAGATCAAGTGTTTTGCAGTCACCTGTGTCTCTACATTCTCAAGAGATGGTCAGAAGGAGATCGGTCTCAAGACACTCTCAATGATTTACATTAGAGAGAGATTTTTTTTATAGTATATATATAAAGGTCAAAAATTATTTTAAAAAAAAACTTAATTGAATAAAACAAAAAAAAAAAAAGTGAAAAATAATTCATTTTTAAAAAGCTGTGTTGAAATATATTTTTTAAAACAAAAACCTCAAACAACATGCCGGTTGATAAATTTGGTAGAAGTGACGATGAAAGTCGACCCAAAAAGAAGAGGAAGATGCTCGAAGTTAGTGATGGTTACGACATTGCCAACTTGGACGAACGTTACGTTCAGAGATACGAACCTCGAGATGAACTTTTGAACATGAACGATAACAAGCTCTACAATCTTCCCGAGCCAGTAGATCTCGCAGATGCGGTGACTAAAACATATGTCGACAGGGGGAACGCAGATTTCGAACGAATCATGCTAGATAATTACGTGGATAAAGCCATGACCGACGATCTCGATCTGAAATCCATACGTTTGGTGAACGTCATGAATCCTTTAGATTCCACTGATGCTGCGACCTAGAAATACGTGGACGACTCTCACGCATGATTCAGCAAACACTTGAGAAGTAGATGCATTCAGCAAACGATGCAATAGGAATTGAACGCCAATTCTAACAAGATAACGAATGTGGCCATCCACATGAATCCCAAGGACGTGGCGACCAAACACTACGTAGACCTGGAACAGAGAAAGTCTGACAGACGAGAAACGAAATCGGATCTGAATGCAGGATTCAACAAGATATTGAATCTGTCAAAGATCGACGGTGCAGATGCAGACTCCACCGTGGTCAACAAGGGCTATGTGGATTCCGCTGTGATATGATCTCAAGAATACATAACATCACAAGTGGACGAACTATCTGGCAGAACCATGGAGGGTGGCATCAACATGAACGGTGAGAATTTATTCGGTCTCGGTCGCGATCCTGAATTCGATTCCAGCATGGTTAGCGGGCAGTATGTGGATGACAACATGGTCTTGAAAAAGGGTGACATCAAGGAATGTGGATTAGACATGGGCGGACACGCGCTCACGAATCTTCCGGATCCCGTGAACATGACGGACGCCTGCACCCTGATTTCGGTGGTGGAGAAAGTCAAATACTCCAGGCAATTGATCACCGTGTGGGCTGAGGAGAGCAGCGCATTAGAGGAGGGAAAAGCCAAGTGATCTTTCGGAAACGGAGGTAGCGGATCGCAACACAGTCAGGTGGGATATCCCATGCCATTGGGAGGCGAAATCATTGAATGGGTCTGGCTTCCACAGATTTGAATAACAGAGCGGTCGTCAATCTCATGGTGAATGGAGTAGAGAGCGATAAGAGATACAGCATTGAAAAGACTGAGAATCAACACTCGAACGTCAGCACGTTCGGCACACCTCTCAAAGTGAATGCCAGAGACAGGATTAATTTCATTACGAAAACCAATAATTCCAAAGCCGCCACTTCCGTGGTGAGCCTACTGATCGAACTGGATCCTCTGAACAAACAGTGAATGCGTGAAAATAATTAATTAAAAAATAATGTGTAATTATTAAAAAACAAAAAAAAAAATAAAAAGTAATGAGATTTAGAAAGATGTTCAATCTCTCTAGATCTCATTACTTTTTATTTTTTATTGTTTTTAATACGTTCTTTACCATTCATTTTTGTTTATATTTTTGTTTTTTTTCTTTATTTATATATTTTTTTTTCTTTTCTTCACACACACGTCTGTCATCGAACGGTCGACATCTTATTTCCATCCGATTTGAATTGTAATTCTCTATCCGACAGGACCAGGGCAAAGGCTTCAGTTTTTTCTCGCCACGTTCTTGTCGAATTGCATCTTGATCTGAATGTCTAAGACACTACTCTTAAGTTGTTTGCTTTGTTTACTGACGTCGAATATGAACATGGGATACATCGATTTGTATTCGCCAGGAGATATATTAGGGTTGCTCATGAATTCGTCCAGACCGTGATACTTCTTTCTAAAATCCGCGGCGTCACCATACAGTCTGCAGAAAACGTTCTTGTCAAACGATGCATTGTAATCTTGCTGGATATCTCGTGGCATTCAGAAACACTGGCATGTTTCTCAAATTGCAGTGATCGAACAGCGACACATTCTTTTCTTGAGTCCCATCCCTGTCATTCTGAAACTCGACCACGATGAAACGCCGGTCTCTCAGAAGTGTATTTCACGGTCAATCTCCAATCGAAGTGATTCGTGGAGGGCGGAATGCTAGCCGTGTCGCACTGTCTCATTCTAAATCCCACGGGTAATTTACTCTTGGATTCTATGATCTTGTAGAGATGCATTTTCCCGCGTCCGAAGCCTGCACATGCGGAACGAACCACGATATCTTGTGTAGAGTTAATTTAGCTGCATCAGTCGCGGGGAGTCTCACAATCGCATCATCATTTCCCTTTCGAATCAACGTCAGATTGTGTTTGAATCTGTACATGATCTTGTTGTAATCATCCGCGAATCCGAAGATGTGTTTCAAAGGTATCCTGAACGAAAACGTTCCTTTGGGTCTGGACGTCTTGATGACGTAGTCGAATATCGCAGTGGCGCCAGCGCTGACGGGGCCGATGGTGTCTTTCACCCACAACTGATTAAGTCCCCTGGATGTCGAAAAATTATCTGGATACGTCAAGAGTCTGAACATCTTGGTGTCCTGACTGGGATGAAACACCGATTCTATTTCTTGTTCGGATAGTAAATATTTTATATTACTGAATAGATCCATGATGCCATTATTGGCTATAGTTACTGTGTCGTCGCTCCCATCTTCCTTGGTGAGAAGTCCCTGCACCACTATGTAACTCTCGCTAGGATGAACAAATAAATCTTGGGTTTCGACGTTGATTCTTATCTCTCCCGCATTATTCAAACTCGTTCTGGTTATCGGTTCATATTCGTGAACCTCATATTCTTGAATAATTTCGTCTTTCACTTTGCCTTGTGTGATATCTAGTATATTTGCCATTTTTGAAGGTTTTTGTTTTTTTTTGTTTATTAATTACCTTGCTTTTTTTCTAAAAATAGTTTTAATTATTTTATTATTATTATTTTTCTCCTTTATATATATGTGTGTAGACAAGAAAATGTTAAAGAGAGTAAATATATATTTTTTTTTATTGAAACTTCGTCTTCTGCAATTGTTGTTCATAAAACTTTCCGATGATCTCTTCACCATCCAAAGCTTCGATTTCGTAAGTCACCGGATCGGTGTGAAATATTCTGATTATCATGAAGATTTCTGTTGTCCATCGAGGAGTGTAACCCTTTTTGAAGTGTTTGAGTAACTCCTCAGCCAATTCGCTCATCAATAATCGCTTCTTTTTCTTTTCTGAGGCGCCTTTTTTTTTTGCATGCCCCATCCGAATTGACGTTTTGCAATGATCACTTTGCTGACCAGTGAACGTTCGAACCTCTCTCTCCTGGTCGGATTCTATATGTCTCTCAATTTCGCCAACATGTTTTTATCGCAAACGTCGTTGCGAGTCTTGGTGTCGGGATGTCTGGCATAGCATAGATCATGATCGTACGCAGCCGCGTCCCCCCCTATTCACGGGTTTGCTCCAAGATTTAGGAGTCAGATCGGCGTTGAGTCTCTTGCTCAATTTCGTTCTGGATCCATGAAACTTTGACCCGATAGATGCATTTCGAAAGGTAGATTATTGATCATTTTATTTGTGACGCCTTCGCCTCTGCTCGTTTTTTTTTGAACGAATTGAGTCTTGACTGAACTACACACCTTGCAAATTCCGTGAAGCATCTGTCTGTCATTTTTAGTTCGTACTTCTCGAGAATTACCTGTCTCGGTAACTCTCTTACACTTTACGCAATACATTTTTAGGGTTATTAATTAATTTCGTATTTATTTTTTATATATAAATTTTATTTTTTTATTTTTTTTTAATTCTATTCTTATTATATATATATATTATTTTCAATCGCTGCTCTTGAGTTCTATCAACTTGCAGAATTCCTCCCTGGCCTCTTTCCTCCCCTTTTCCACGGCAGAATCCTTCATCTCTTCCTTGATGATCTGACGAGTCTTGATTCTCACGGCTTCTTTCATGGCTTCATATTTCGTTTTCTCACTCAATATCGTGAAGTATTCTTCGTCCGATATCCTACCATCTTTCAATGCCATCAAGATCATTTCGGATATCGTGTCGATCTTGGAGTTGGCCAAGATGTGAATCTTTTCGGGTTTCCTAGCCTTCAGATATAATTTCCTACTCAAAAGGTTTCCGACCGTGCTAAACAATCTGGCGGCGAGAGCCACTCCTTCTATGGTCAACACGATCGGAAGGCCGGCTGCGGTCGACAACAATCCGATGCCGGCTGCGTGTAAACCCATGTAAATTGTGATGAGTGTCGAGTCGACCGCGTTGACGAATTTCACAAGATGCGAATACTTATTTTTCAGAGAATGACGAGAGTCTCTCTCTCGAGTCAGATGCAGTTGGATTCTACTGATTTGATCGATGAGATACCTCTCTCCTCTTTCTTTTTCTTCTGCTGGCGACGTCATTGACAAAATGTTCTTCGGCTTCTCACCCTCGTCGTCATCTAACGACAGGTACAGTTTATTTCTGGTTCTCAATTTTTGTGTTTTTTTTTTCTAATATTAGATAAAATTTACGTGTGTATTTATTTTCATTTTCTATTCTCCCTTACTTATATCAACAAGAAAACTTAGACGTATGCTTCCTTCAGCAATAATTTCAATATGCATCCCCTGTCTTCTACAGTTAGACTTCTAGGCGCCAATTTCTTTTCTTCTGAATTGGTGGGCTTGTCTCGCCCACTACATAAGATTAATCTCTTCCAAAACTTGATCACGTCGTCGATTTGAATGCATTCGAACGCCGGTTCGAAATACTTGATGACCATATCTTCCCTTTCCATCGTCAGACACGAATGATCTTCGTGATCGAAGTCTAGATGATCTCGACAGCCGACGCATCGTTCTAACAAGAGGCGACCTAATTGTTCGTTCACGCAGAATGCATAGGCTCTCATCAGCATGTTTAAAAGAAACCTTGCCATCATAATCTGGGAATCGTTCATGATTTACGTATATTTTATTATCTATTTGATTCGATATTTATTTTTAAATAACTATTTATTTATATATTTTTTTCTCCTATTATATCAATCACTTTTTATTTCCTCTTGTGAATCTCGTGATTCTGTTACAATTTACCTCAAAACTCATAACGATTTTTTATTTTTCTTTTTCATCTCTTCCCCTCCACTCTCCACCGTTTTTCGTCCTCGATCGTTCGCACCGTCGTCTAGACCACGCGCATAGTTGGTCGTTCATGCAGAATGCGTAGGCTCTCATCAGCATGTTTATAAGAAATGATGTCCTCATAATCTGGAAATCGTTCACGATTTATGTCTTTATTATCTATTTGATTTCATATTTATTTTTTAAATAACTATTTATTTATATATATATATTTTTTTCTCCTATATATCAATCACTTTTATTTCCTCTTGTGAATCGCGTGATTCTATTACGATTTACCTCAAAACTCGTAACGATTTAATATTTTTCATCTGTTCCCTCCACTGGTTCATCCATGATCAATTGCACCACCACCATCCAGACCTCGATCGCAAACGTGGAGAGAAGATTCCCCTCAGTTCTAATTTTCGACATTTCTTAATTTTTATATTTAGTTGGTTATCGTGAGTTAGACGGTTCGATCGACCGTTTGGCGAACATCTGGGAAAATTTTAGGATCGATATTCCTGTCCTCGTATCCCAATCGTTTTTAGCGATCGGATCGCACCCATCGCCGTCTAGAACGCGATCGCGAACGTTGTGTCCTCGTATCCCCAAACGCATTTTTGATGCTGTCCTCGTATCCCCAAAGCGTTTGCCGGCGATCACCAACGATCGATTGAAAGATCTAACCCGCGATGGTAAACGTTGAGAATTAGGTCGATTTCTTCGATTTTTCCTTCTGCACGAATTCTGCTGAATTCGCACTCGTTCGCCAACGGCTGTTTGAACCGTCTAGGACACGATAAGCTACTTGTGGGATACGAGGACAAAATGTACAAAAAACGTTCTGTACATTTTAACACTGAATCCTATGGGTACATGTACGTGTACGTATACATTTTCAAAAAAAGTGTCCTCGTATCCCCTGATGTTATCCCCATACCTACTGATGTTACTTAATTAACACGTGAAGTAGGTTTAGTTGAGTGATAGAGGCCTATATGTTGGCTTTATTCTGGAGTGTAGGTAACACAATTTAAAGGGTGCGCGGTGGCTGAGTGGTTATGGCATTGAACTTCAAAGCGAGAGGTCCTCGGTTCGATCACAGCCAGTGGTAAATGCATTGCGTCCTTGGGCAAGGCACTTAATACCGATTTCCCACGTGGGAGCACGAAGTACTAAAGCGTACTACATATCGATGGTGCACCTGTCTTGAACCGATTCTAACCCTGCTTATGTGGAGTTAGTACGTTGGGGAGTGACAGTTACTCGCCGTTACTTGGCGGTTCTCCCGGGGTTTTCCGGTTTCCTCCACCTGTAAAACAGTCTGACACGAGGTGACCCTGGCTGTCGAAAATGTTAAACTCCAATAAATGAATAACATAATTTAAACATTCTATCCATGTGCTTCATGTTATCTGTGTACTTATTTAGTCTGTATGGATTTGCCTCGTTATAATTCACGGGAGAGTGCCTACACTCTCCCGTGAATTGAAACAAGGCAAAAATGACTGAAAACTTTTGAAGACCAAGAGTAATTCAGCCCCCTGCCAGTTAATGCATACATATATGCACACAGGGAGGGGCTTTTGTTTGCCCACCGTTTGATTCTCAAAACATAAATATTAAACAGTAAAATCCCCCCTTTGCCTACATATAAACAAGGATTGCGCATCACCGATGCGATGTCGAGTTTTGTCGCACCTGTTAGGCTTGTCATTATGAGACAATCAAATCCTTTGATATTTCTTAAAAGGATCGCGCTAACGAGCTGCAGACAGGCCAAAATTAACAAATTAAGGGCCATAACTCCGCTCAGTATGGCCGAAGTGAGTGTGTCCCTCCCCGCACAGAGGGCTCAGAGGGCAGCCATTTTACATACCCATCCGATAGGACGGTATGTTGTGAAAGAATGAACCTAGCAATTGGTGCTGACCGAGAGTGTTCGCCGACCGAGGATCTATCCCGGACCCTCTTGCATGAGAGACCAGCGCACTCATCCACTCAGCAACCACAGGCAATAATTAAAAAATTAAGGGCCTTAATTCCGCCCAGGTCCAGAGAACCGTGCCAGTTTTCGAAATCATTAATACGTTGTTATGAAAGTCTCACATACTAAATACTGATTTGACAAAATCCATTATGTGTTTAAGTTATCGCGCTAACCAGCTGAAAACCTACCAAAATTAACCAATGAATGGCCATAACTCTGCTCAGCACGGGCAGACCGCACCGTTCATCAAACTTGTTCATGACATTGTTAAGTGAGTCTCACATTCCAAATATTGACCCGACAAAGAGCAGACCTGGAATTTCTAAACATTGAATGTATTTGGGTTGAAGTGCTGTCAAGCTATGGTAGACCCTTCCTATTAGGCGTATTCTACCGACTTCCAAACAGTTCTCAAGAAACATGGAATATTATTTCAACGTCCGTTGAAAAACCTAAGACTCCAACACATCCGATTTAATTGTTACTGGGGATTTTAATGATAATCAACTACTCCGACCAAGGAATGACTTTGCAGAAATTGCCATTATTTCAACATCACACAGCTTGGAAACGTACCGACGTGTTTTATTTACAGTCATCGGCCTCGTTGATCGATGTTTTTGCGGTAAGCAGTACCGTGGGTATCTTTTCCTGTGAAGATCTGAATCCATTCTTCCCGAATCCGATTCGTTGCCGTTCACCCATCATACTTGAAGTTGACTTTGTTAAGCATACACCCGCTGCATTTAAGCGACGTGAATGGTCGTATGCATCCGGAAATTACACTGATCTCAATGTTGCCATCGAGAACGAAGAGTGGGGTGAAATGTTTGATGATTCTAATCTGGATAACATTGTTAACGATTTTACTGAAGCTACATCTGGCAGAGATACATCCCGAATAAATATACTTTCTCAAGGCCCAGTCAACCAAAATGGTTTCGTAATGAACTGAGACTGTTGATCAGGCAACGAAAGAGGCAATATCGAATTGCCAAGCGTAGCGGCCTCCCTCAAGCATGGACAAGATACAAATGCAAACGAAACAAAGTTGTCTCTGCAGTTCGGAAGGCCAAACCGTGCTATCTGACAAAAGTTAAAAATACACTGCGAGGGCCCGAGACACCGCCTTCGCTATGGTGGAAGACTCTAAAATCATATATTGGGAATGCCTCTGCTGGGATCCCGACTATTACTTATCAAAACAAAACGTATACGTCGAACTCCGAGAAGGCCGAGGTGTTCTATGAATACTTTTGCTCTATATCCACCGTAGATGATTCTTCGACCTCTCTGCCTCCTCTTGCTCAAAAGTCCAGTGCAACACTTAATAGTATTATCCTTCAACGCGCAGAGGTACTTCAGGCTCTGAAATCGATCAACCCAGCCAAAGCGTCTGGACCGGACCTTATTAGCCCACGTCTCCTCAATGAGTGTAAAAATTCATTGAGCGAGCCATTGTTGGTCCTCTTCAATATCCTATTAAATAATTGTTCTTTTCCGGTCATGTGGAAAAGCCTAATGTTTCGCCCATCCCCAAGATGAGTCCCTCCAAAGTGGTTACTAACTATCGCCCGATATCATTGATTAGTTGTGTTGGTAAAGTGTTGGAGAAATGTGTTGTTAAGCGCCTCTGGACATTTCTCACTGATAACAATCTTAGTCAATTTCAGTCGGGATTCACACCAAACGACTCGACGGTTCTCCAATTAACCGATATATATGATGAATTTTGCCATGCCCTGGATGAAGGCAAGGAGGTTAGGGTTGTCTTCTGCGATGTCAGTAAAGCATTTGACAAAGTGTGGCACGCCGGTTTGATTTACAAGCTTGAGAAAATTGGAATTGAAGAGACCTGCTGGACTTTTTGAAATCGTATTTTTCTGATAGAGCACAAAGAGTTACTATAGCATCTGAGTCCTCATCATGGAGAATTGTCTGCTCTGGAGTCCCCCAGGAGTCGATTCTTGGACCCCTTCTGTTTCTGATATACATTAATGACATAACTGAAAATTTAAATGGTAATATACGACTCTTTGTGGATGATACGCCCCTATACCTTATTGTGGAAGATCCGATTCAAGCTGCTAATTTAATTAATGGTGATTTAGAAACAATCGAAAATTGGGCAAAACGTGGTTGGTAGAATTTAATTCACAAAAGACGGAAAGTATGCTCATATCTCGCACAGTAATCCATCATTGCACCCACCTTTATACCTTTCTAATGCGGACATAACCCAGGTAAGTAATCACAGAGGTTTTATATTAAATAACAATTGTACATGGAATAATCATATTGACGATATTTGCTCAAAGGCTTGAGCACGCATAGACCTGATGAGGATGCACAAATTTGTCCTCGACAGAAGTATACCTGAGAAAGTTTATTTTGCCTTCACCAGACCTCTCTTAGAATAATGCAGACACAGTATGGAACAACTGTATTCAAACTAATGCCGCTGACATAGAGAAGATTCAAATACCTGCTGCCAGAATCGTCAATGGAGCAACCATGAGCGCATGTAAAGCCCTATTATATACCGAAACGTGCTGGGATACCCTTCAGGATAGACGTCGGAAACACAAGCTTAGGCAATTCTTTAAAATGAACCACCATATAACGCCCTCATATCTTGCAAACAAAGTGCCCCCTGTCATATCAGCAACCAGCACAAGCCATGTGTTGCGTACAAGTGATAACCACCGCGTACCCTTCTGCCGCACCCAGTTATACCAGTCTTCATTCATTCCCGATGTAACTAAACTGTGGAATGACATTCCGCTGCCTGTTCGACAAAACAGCTCGATTAGCAATTTCAAGAGATTCCTAAACCGTAGTGACCAACGACCACCCTCATTCTTCAGTAATGCAAAGTGTCGAGCGGCACAGATATACTATTGCAGACTGCGTCTGTGTTGTAGTAATCTCAATTCTCATCCACGTGCAAACCACCTGTCACCGTTGCCCAACTGTCAATGTGGTGCAGTCGAATCGTCTGACCATTTCTTGCTGTCATGTCAGATCTACTTGAATGCCCGGGCCAGCTCCAACTGGCAGATACCGTTTACTGTGAACGTCACTATACTCCTACATGGATCAGAGCACTTTAGTGAAGATGCAAATCGCCTCGTATTTGAAAAGGTGCAGGACTACATTATGGAAACGAAACGCTTCAAGTAGATAATTTGTATTCCTGCCTCCATCTGGGCGATCTGTGGCTATACTGTATTATAGAACAGTGTTATACAGTGTGGCCACATATCGCCTTGATGGCAGTGCATGGGGTACCGCTCCATTATGGCACTTTAAGATTAAGCCTTAAATACAATGGCTGAATCTGTTTTCTTGTCGGGTAGGTTTTTTTTTCTGATACCTCCAGACCAGTCCCAGCTTTTCTTGTTATGCTCCCTCGAAGGTATGTATGCTGCGTCAACTCAGTGCTCTTTCACACGTTTTCTGAACGTCGTTTGTCTCTCGGCTGTTTGTGTTTGATTCCATGTTGTCTTCATCTTGTACTGTCTTATATTTTTATCTTATCAGTGTAATTCCTTTCTTCTTTTTAAGTATCTAGCTATATACTTAACTAGTAGAGTGCTAGAAGCCACTATCAGGGCTTTAATATGAAGAGCAGGTACCCCGGCTCAAAGGTGTCATATTCTGTGGATGTGCTTCATATTATTTTAGAAGTGAAATTAATTAGTCTTCATGCATTTGCCTTGTTACAATTTATAGGAGAGTGCCTGGCACTCTCCCATAAATTGTAACAAGGCAAAGACACGTGAACAAATTTTGAAGACCAAAAATAACTTAGCACTCTACCAGCTAAATATCTTTCATCACATAGTTTAAACAGTTTGCATTTGGAACTCTGCCAGTAGTTCTGGTAATACTTATTTTGTAACTCAAAAACCTTGGAAGACACCAACATAAGCATCAAGCTTTCTGTCGAATCCCTTCATTTTTATGATTTAACTAGTATTGTTTCTGTATGCTGCATTCACTGCTTCATAATTATATTTGTTTATTTCCTTTATTGTAAACCATATTGTCTGCAACTACAGCTTTTTCATTAATAAAAAATATTGTTTAAACTAAATATTGACCAGATCCAGTGGTATTTGATGAAGTTATCGCGCTAACGAGAAATGTGACGATTCAGCCCGCCTACCCGCCCGCCCCATCGACCACCCACCCTCGCTTTATCAAACTGTAGGTCGACCTTTCGAAATTACGATGATAATGTATGTACTGATTTTTATGGACTTAAGACAGCATCTTTTAATGAAACATTTATCAATGAAGTCTCTCGGTATAATTTATTGTACTTATCAGAAATAAACGAAAATAGTAATATGTCTTAATCTTCCCCAAATAAATGTTGTTTCAACAATGAACATGCATCAGTAACTCCTTCTTAAAAAACAATAAGAGTTGGCAAATCGAGAATCCCCCCCCCCCCCCTCCCAACCCAACTCCCAGACTGACCAAGGTGTTGACATGGCCAGTGACACAGACTCACAACAATAGGTTACGAATGAATGCTTGCGGAAACAAAGAAAACGAAGCTTACCTGGCGTTCAAAAGTGCACCTGCCAACAAGCCACCTGTCACAGAAATAGTTACACCTACAGCCATTAGAAACTTTGTTGGCAGAATCTCTTCTTCAAAGGACTGAAAATAAAAACATTAGTCTTGCGGAGTGGTCGATTTTTATTGATGGTGCGATGATAAGCAAATAAAAAAATACTGATCACCCCTCCAAGCAGAGAGCTCCCAAACCTGTTCCAGATATAATTACCAAATTTCAAAGTTTTACTGTTTTTAGCTCACCTGACTGAAAGTCAGGGTGAGCTTTTCTGATCACTTTTCGTCCGTCGTCCGTCGTCCGGCGTCCGTCGTCCGTCGTCCGGCGTGAAGGTGGTGTTTGGGTCTTTTTCTTCCAAACCACTGGCCGCATGTTAATGAAATTTCATGTGAGTAGGGGTTATATAGCGGCATTTTGATTTTTGGGCAAATTAGGTTTCGGCTCATATTGAGCAGAGGGGTGGGGCAAAAATGCTCCAATTCTTAAAAAATCTTCTTCTCAAGAACCAGCAATAGCAGAGACTTGATATTTGGTATGCAGCTTCCTTTTGATGTGTAGACTCAAGTTTGTTCAAGAGAAGTTTGTAGGTCTATACTTGGCGATGTTATGGGAGGAGCAAAAATTTTGGCCCCACCCCAAATTTCTATTTTTTAAACCGAGAGGCCAATTTGAACCAAATTTTATGTGAGGGCTTATTGGGTCATAAGTACCTAATTTATGCAGAAATTTTTTTTCCTGTAGCCCCGTGGGAACCACAGGAGCTAAAAATAGAAAAAAATTAAAACGCCTATATCTCAAAAACTGCACGGCAGTGAGAATTTTTATTTGGTGTGAAGCTTTCTTGGGACCAACAGAAAGGATTGGTAAAAAAAAATTGCTATCGGTTTTATCATAGGGTACTTTTTCGGGACTCTGAAAAAGTGCTGAGTCAGTATTTTTTAACACAGTAGGCAATGGGAAAAAAATAAAGAATTGTTTTCTTCCAAACCACTGCTCTAAAAGCTTTCATATTTTACATATAACATCTTTGGAACATTGATTCACATATTTGTAGAAATCAAATTCCTCGGTCCATATTTGGGTTCCCTATGGGAACCCAAATGTTCAAATTAGTGCAATATGAGGGATATATTTTAAAAATCTTCTTCTTCGGATCCACAAATCAGAATCTTTTGATATTTGCTATGCATCATCCTTAGGGGGGTGAGATTGATGTTTGTTCAAGCCAAGTCCCTGAGTTCATATTTGGACTCCCTTTGGGAACCCAAATTGTAACTTAGTGCAATACGAGGTATATTCTTTTAAAATCTTCTTCTTCGCATCCACCGGTCAGAATCTTTTGATATTTGGTATACAGTATGCTTAGGGAGGTGAGATTCAAGTTTGTTCAAGTCAAGTCCTTCGGCTCATATTTGGTCTCCCTGTGGGAGCCCAAATTATAACTTAGTTCAATATGAGGAATATTCTTTAAAAAAAATTTTTTTTTCAGATCCACCAGTCAAAATGTTTTGATATTTGATGTACAGCATTCTTAGGGGCTGAGAGTGAAGTTTGGTAAAGCCAAGTACCTGGGTTCATATTTGGGCTCACTGTGGGAGCCCAAATTATACCAAAATTTTTATTTTCCAAACCAAAAAGTCGATTTGAACCAAATTTGATATGAGGGCTTATTGGGTCATAAGTACCTAATTTATGCCGAAAATTGTTTTCCTGTCCCCCACGGGAACTGCAGGAGCTAAAATTTTTTTTTCTTTTTAAATGCCCATATCTCCAGAACTACATGGCACTGAGAATTTTTATATGGTGTGAAGCTTCCTTAGGACCGGAAGAAAAAAATGGTAAAAATTTTATCATAAGGTTCTTTTCTAGGACTAAAAGTGCCGAGTCATCATTTTTTAACACTGTAGGTAATGGGAATAACGTTGAATAATCTTCTTCTCCCAAACCACTGCTTCAGAAGCTTTTGTTTTTGGGTTCCCTATGGGAGCCCAATGTATAACTTAATTCAGTATGAGAAATATTCTTAAAAAATATTTTTTTTCTGATACTCCTCTCAGAATCTTTTGATATTTGATTTTTAGTTTTCTTAGAAGCGGCAAATTGAAATTTGTTCAAGTTCTGGTTTATTGATAAAATTGGGCCCAGTAACCAATTCCTGCGTTGAAAGCCCTGTAAAGTGGGCAGTAATAGGCATAAACGATTGACCAAACCTGATATTATAATTATGCCTCTGTAATGATGTAGCCTTAGAAAGTGACCTTAAATTCCAATAAATAAATAGATAAATTATTGAGTACCCAATATGGGGATCTAACATATGAACACTCTGGGTTACTAAGTAGAGAAAACACTTTTATGTTGAAAAACTGATAATAACCACAAGGCAGAATCCCTTGCTATTTTGGTGATATGACTCGGCCAGTATCAGGTGAGCGCCCTCAGGCCCCGTGGGGCCTCTTGTTTTCCAGTGTATCCAGTTTTTATGCATCGCCACTAGACGTGGCGTCTGTTTTATGTGGTCCAAGTTAGAACCATTATTGCCAATGAACAACAGCAGTCACGGATCTTCCTCTGGACCAAATAAATAAACACGTCTTTGCCTTTACGTTTATGGAATACTGTGTAATATGTAACATTAGTATCACTTTATAATAATAACAACACTTTGGCCGGCCGCTGATTTCTCGCGGTTCTCATGTGAGGAGGCCTTGATTAGACCTGTCCCCCAAATGCCCCCTTATCCCCACGCCTCTTCTCTCCTCCCAATACTCAGAGACGAACTGCTTGATGACATCTCGTGCCCCATTCTTCTCAATCTCTCAGACAAGCATACAAACCCTCTCCTTGCTGTCACCCACTAACCGCATGTCCTTCATTCTCCCATCATAAACCCGATGGATCTTATTCTGTCAGACAAGTATTTTGAACATTCTAATAGAAAGTGTTCCAGGGTCTCCACTTCGCCTAAATTACACAGTTGACACCCCTTTTCACTGTCTTTTAACCCCCCCCCCCCCACCCCATAAGCTCCAAGGACCGCGACCTCAGCTTGAACAAGTGACCCCAAAGGTGCCACCAAGCCGGCGCTCTCTTGAATATTAAGAGATCATCCAACCAACTTTGGTCAAATTTCAAGAAATTTTCTCAAAAGTCCAAAAAATGGCTAGAAAGAAATAACCCCAGTAAATTATATTCCCAAATGTTTGGAAAGAAACATAAAACATGTGGAAATTGGATTTTGTTATGGAACTGTTGTCGTGTGGTTGAGGGCACTGCCTGAAAGTCTGCTATTCTATGTAAGAGACCAACATTTTGACAATAAACTACCATTAAAATAGCTGAATGGTAGATTTTGCAACCCTTCTAGTACAGAGTCGGAGAAATCTTTATGTCATTCATGTGAATAATGAACAGTAAGACTAATTCCAATCCATGGTAATCCCAAATGCTGCCATTTTGTTTTGTTGTTGTTTTGATGAAGAAAGTTCAACAAGGCCAACTCCATACAATTCAGAGCAGCATGTATGGAGACACAAGTGACTTTATAACTGAAAAATAAAAACTGTGCAATGTGAACATTTTGTAGTAATTATACCTCTTATTCTGCTGAAGATGGTTTAATATTCTTGGAAAATTCACAAGAATTATTTCATTTACAAACTAGGGAAAAAACTACCCTAATTTATTTATTTAGTTTAAAAAATACTTATTTCCAGTTGTAATACAAAGACATTAATACATAAAATACTATTTGTTGATCCGACCGTAATCGCCCCCATCCACCAGCGTGATATGCAAATTCAGCAGCTGAAAAAATATTATTTTTTGAAATATTTCAACAAAACCATATCATGTGACCCCTCGCCGAGCTCGTTCCAAAGAGGGGTCACATGATATGGTTTTGTCGAAATTTTTTGAAAAATTTAAAAAAAATTATATTTAAAATAATAAATTTTGAAATCGTCTGCAGTGCAGTAAACACATACAAACGGAAGAGGCAAGTTTTGAAAAAATAATAAATTTGACGTTTTGGAATAAATTTTGGCCCAGTATGTGTTCCAATCATTCTTGTTCTTGAAAAAAAATGTAAAAGGTGAGTAGTTATAAATGTTCGAAGATATAGAAAGAAAACAATCTATTGTACAATGGAAAAAAGGAAGGATTGAAAGTGTAAGGCAAGAATACATTTGAAAGACAAGGGGCATAGAATATATGAGATATGAACGTCCGCATATCGGTTGTGATTATAATCAAAATACATCAGTGAATAATAGAAGTGATTTAAATACAATTGGTAGATACAAGATCTGCCTGTTATAGGGATACCAAGACCATGCGAGAAACCAGATATGCAGACGATCGCCACTTACCAAGTTCGAAAATGGGCAGGCCGTCGTCCACAGAATGAGGTTCCCAGAGGGCGAACTTGCTGATAATGTCCTGACCAGCAGGGCACCATCACCAAACTCACCCCCGTGAACCTCAATCTGAATCGGGGTCTCCAGCCTAAAGAGAAAGAGGCACTCAGAGGATAATTATTTATTTATTTAATGGTGTTTAAGGTCACGTACTTATGCACAGTGGCTAATCGTGATCGTGACACTTTTACGGGTGGAGGAAGCCGGAGTACACGGAGAGAACCACCGAGCATCGAAGAGCAACTGTCAGCTCCTCAACACTCAGAGAATAAAAGCAACCTACCGTATATTATAGCACAATACATTCACCCCCCTTGAACCCCACCCGCAAACGACAGACCGCCCACCTCCGGACTTGCACTTGACGAAGGAATAAATGCAAATTTGGAGAGAGATAATGATAATGGAAGCACATTGACCTCTTCCGTAGATATAAATTTGTGCCAGATCGTAAAACCTCAGAACAAAAATATTTCGTCTTTGTAAGACCTCTGCTCGAATATGCAGACGTTGTATGGGACAATTGTACAGAACTAAATTCCGAGAAGCTTGAAAAATACAGCTCGCTCCTGCCAGAATTGTAACTGGCGCCACAATTAGTACTAGCAGAGCTCAGCTGTATATTGAAACATGCTGGGACACTCTGAGAATCAGACGTGAGAGACACAAATTAGTCCAATTCTTTAAAATGTATCATAATGTAGTACCTGCTTACCTTGCCAATAAAATACCAACCCCCATCTCAAGCAGCCTGCATCATAATTTACGCACAGGTGGCAACCTGCGCGTTCCTTACTGCCGTACTGCATTGTATCAATCGTCGTTTCTTCCCTCTTTGACTAGAATGTGGAACAATACCCCAGTACACATTGGAGAAGACTCTAGCCTACATAATTTCAAACTGTATTTGAACAAAAATACCAGAAGACCGCCTTCTCATTTCTTGTCGTCCAGGCCAAGTAAGGCTCAAATTTATCACTGTCGTCTGCGTCTGGATTGTAGTAACCTAAAGGCACATTTGTTTGATAATCATTGGTACGCTCTCCACTGTTCAGATGCGGCGAGCTTGAAACAACCAAGCACTTTTTATTAATATGCCCACTGTACTTCCTGGCCCGTAATAGCATCCTGGGGATCCTTTCGTAAGTTATCGACAGTGATACTCTACTATGTGGATATGAACTCAACAGTAGGGAAAATAATCATTTCATTGTTGATACATTTCATCGTTACACACTAGCCACTGTCAGATTCTGTTAGCAGGCACACGCTGTATGAGCCGACTATTTTTTTTTTCTACAGACTTATGGGTGGCATGACCCAATCTTACAATATTTACACCCTTGAAACTAACTCAATTGAGCACCCCACAAGTTCAACTCACCTCACCTTCTTGTGTCCACTACCCGCATTCCCCATGACGGACCAGCTGACCAGATACGTTTTTATATAAACTAATACATTACAGCAGGTAACTTATTTATTTGGTATCATGTGGGTCATTTCTGGTGTTTAATTATGGCAACTGTGTCAGGGCAAAGCCAGCCTAAATATAGGGGCAAAGGGGCCTCATATATAAAGATATTGTAAGTTCAAAAGATATTCCGCATCAAGTCGAAAAACCTACGTGAATTTCACTTCTCTGTGAAGCTGGACATGGAAAAAACACACGTGGTGTATATCCAGCTTCAGCGCAGGGACCCAGGGGAGAAACGGTATGTTAGATAAGATCTAATCTCATTTAATTTATACAGTAGTCGCGAGTCTTACGAGACGTAATCGGTTGGTGGCAGGATATCGTCACGGCCAATTGAGAAACGAGATTCTAAGAGATAGAAATGTCTATCATGACAATGACTGACAGAAACGAATCGATTCTTTCGACAAGTGAAATCACCGTTAAGTCACGCGCGAGATGACTTGTATTGATTCTGCCTCGATATACGTCATCTCCCACCGTTTTGACAGATGGACAAATGAGCGTCTGTCCATCTGACAGCTGACAGTTTAGGGTAAAAAGTATATATACCTTGAAGAGCAGAGCATTAGACACACACTTGGGGTCACACATACGTTAGTGAAGTCCAGGACAGGCGGACTCTGTTTCCTGGCATAAGGGTACCTTCGATCACAGGACCCTGAAACGGCTGAAATCGCCAGAGAGGGCATTCCACGATTGATTTAGCTTAAGGTTGATAGGCGGCTACAAGTGCCAAGTTCGTTAAGAAGGAAAACCCAGGTGGAACGTAAAAGTTTAGATTGTCGAGTAGCAGGTATCAGCCTGCAATAGTCAGAAGTGTAGGTTAATTGTATTGTGCGTATTAACCCTTTGAAGCGTCAGACTGATTGCGTTCTGAGTAGTTCGTTTTGCTGTCGAAGCATCGTAATACCGACTGGAGGTCGGTGTGAGTGACAATTTCGCCCTAGCACAAAAGGGGCATTTGTGAATCGTGAATTCAACCAGGAACGGTGAATATTTCAATAGGACTTTCACGGAGGACTTTCAAAAGGCACATAAGGTATGAGTAGACAATATCTGACCCAAATCAGAAGTACGGTGGCTTTATAGATGACGAACATTGCTGCTCGGAACCCTCCGACGGCCAGAGGTGCAGTTACGCGCAGACGTTGACATTTGAGCCTAAGCGGGTGAAGGTCTTATGGCGAGCTCACAGTAATAACATTTCAGATTTGTGAAGCTCTTATGGCGAGCTCACGGTAGTAACATTTCCAGTGTGTAGACTATAGTGCCAGTACAGGGCTATAGAATGACTATATGATTGTTGAGAATTGTTTAACCCTAGAAACCCATTTTCTGTGAAGAGAATCGAATTGTTGGTTGTTGAAATATTGAAACGGATTTATTTTTATGTGTAAATAAAAGAATCGTTGTTACTTTAAATCATTCTTTCCATTATACAGCCTGAAGTGATTAGGAATCACACCTAACGGAAATCGAACCTATTTCAGGCCAATTTGGCAGAGAAGGAATCACGGCGTCGGTCTAACTCAGCTCCCTGCGCCGAGTTCGCAACACTTGGATTCCGACCCTCCACGTTGGTCTAATTTTCCCGCAACTTCATCAGCGGGACTAAATAACCCCACGTCAGCGCAGGCCTTACGGGGCCTCAGGTGCCCTGACATTGATTGGCGAGCGCTAACCAGAATCTTTCTAAAAGGTTAAAAATGGCTATATGGAAATTTTGTTTTATTTTAACAGCGGTTCTGTTTATGTTTTGACGCGTTCGGTCAGTTGATGCCGTTCAGGGGTTTAATATCGCAATACAGTAGTCCTCAAGAGGATACTTAATAGCCACTATAACTGCGGTAGGTTTCAGAATATTTGGGGCGTTTAATTACGTTAAATTACAGAGGTAAATTAGGATTAATTGCCATATTTTTTTTTCTTTCTTTCTTTTCCTTCTTCATTCTTTCTGACGAGTGTTGAAGATAGAAAGAAAAAATCAAAATGGATGTTGTTACACCCTTCGCCCAACTGGTATCATTAGGCAAGGAAATGGGCCTTGAGGGAGCCGAACCTCAGAAGTTCGTTAAAGATGAGCAGAAACGTGAGGCTAAGGAGATTGCCTTACGTAATGACGCAAGGGAGAGAGAAGCCCAATTAGAACGAGAGCGTGAGAAAGACGCAAGAGAGGCGAGGGAGAGAGAAGCCCAATTAGAAAGAGAGCGTGAGAAAGACGCAAGAGAGGCGAGGGAGAGAGAGGCCCAATTAGAACGAGAGCGTGAGAAAGACGCAAGGGAGGCGAGGGAGAGAGAAGCCCAATTAGATAGGGAGGCAAAAGAGAGAGAGATTCAGTTAGCAAATGACGCAAGGGAGAGAAAAACCCAATTAGATAGGGAGGCAAAAGAGCGAGAGATTCAGTTAGAAAGGGAGAGAGAGAAAGATGCGAGAGAGGGAAGCCCAATTAGCAAGGGAGGCAGAACGAGAGCTCGAACAACAGAGGCACGAGAGAGAATTAGAGCTCCTCAGAGCAAGGGCCGATGTGGAGAATGAAAGTCGGCGCTCAGGGGATGGGAGTGCAGGGTAGCAATTCATGACCCACGCCCCCACCTCGCTCATTTTAATGAAAACACAGATGACTTGGACTCGTACTTGGAGAGTTTCGAGCGTTTTGCCTCCAGTCAAATGTGGCCAGAAGACACATGGGCTATGTGCTTGAGCCCTTTGTTATCAGGTAAAGCCCTCGAGGCTTACACCAGTATGCCTCCTGCACTTCTTAACGACTACAGTGAGCTGAAGAATGCCATCCTTCCGAGATACCAGCTCACCGAAGAAGGATTCCGGACCAAGTTCCAAGAAATTAAGCAGGAGAAGGGAGAAACAGTACCTCAGTATTTTGCCCGAGCTAGGCGGTACTTTGACCGCTGGACTGATCTCGCAGAGGTGAATGAGTCATATGGAGCCCTGCGAGATCTATTTCTCCGGGAGCAGTTTTTAACTACATGCTCCAAAGAGTTGGGCCTGTTCATCAAGGAAAGGAGTCCGCCCACCTATGATGAGATGGCAACTGTGGCAGAACGCTACATCGAGGCCCACGGTGGGAGTGTGAACGCACCCAAATCGGCTAGGGGTGGTGCAAACGGGTTGGCAATGGCACCCGTAGGGGCAACACCACCCCAATCCGCCTGCGTCGCAGGCCAGCCGGAATGGGAACGCCCCCAAAGACACAACTTGTTTCATTTGCAACAAACGGGGACATATTGCCAGGAACTGCTGGCAGAAGCAGGTTAGGACCACTGGGAACATTAGACCACCTCAGCAGGGGGCCGGGAACGCAGCACCAAGGGGTTGGAAGCAAGGTGACCGCGTAGATCCAGGGTCCAGTAGACAGACGGCAGCGTTCTGTCAAACTATCGGTCCAAAACACAGTCCCCTCCGGGAATGTATACAAGAGGGAGAATTAGGGCTGGAAGGCGGGAAGGTTGTCCCGATAATAAGTGGCAGGTGTGAGAGGCTCACAACTTCGCATGAGAAGGTTGATATGCCAGTGTACCCAGGGTATGTGGGACAAAGGGAGATCCGTCTGCTCCGGGATTCTGGGTGCTCCTCTACAGCGGTTAGAAGGCAACTGGTTGACGACAAGCAATTGTTGGGTCGTGACCATTTGTGTATTCTGATAGATGGGACCGTTAGAGGGTTCCCCATCGCGAGGATAACTGTGGATACCCCATTTTATTGTGGCGAAGTGGAAGCCATGTGCATTGAATCACCTGTGTATGACCTGGTCATAGGTAATATCCCAGGGGTGAGGGCAAGCCCTGATGAGTTATGGTCCAGGGGTAGGTGGCCACGTGAGGGCCCAACGAGGGCAAAGGAAGTTCAAGTCGGTGGGCAAGGACCCCCGGCGGTTGCACTCGGTAACGTACCGAGTAAGGAAGGGAAGGTTCCCAGAGGGAACCAACCCGATGGTCCAGGGGATGGCCCCTACACGACGAAATGTCGGAAAGTTTCAGGAGGGACGACTCCTGTCCAATTAGGGAGAAGGGGCCGCAGGCGGTCCAGGCTAAACGCCAAACAGCGAGGGAAACCGATGGGATCATTGGGGAAAGACCCTCAAGCAAATTTATGTGGGGGAGTTGAGCGCCCCAAAAAGTCAGTGTCACCCGTGTGGAGAGGGGAGGCCAGACCCACGCAAATGGCTGGGCAAACTCCCCCAGAATTGAGAGGGCACGGGTCAACACAAGTTGAAGGTGTTAAAGTGGATGGGGCCGCTAAGATAGGCGCCCAAGGGGCCGAGGAAAGGGTCCACAAATCAAAGGAGAAGCATCCAAGGTGGCGGAGACCACGCAGTGAGTGCCGGGGGCACGCAGCGCCCAAGGTGCGCAAGAAGTCGTCGCAATGGACCGGGGGGTCGACGGCACAAGGGCCAAGGGCGGCCGGTGTCGTTCGAACGAAGGTAATCGCCGGGACGAGTGAGCCTGGGGGATATAGCGCCAAGGGAAGCTCTTGGGAATGCGACAATGACAGGGTATGGGGACCCTGGTGGAATACCCGTAGGAATAACGGGGCGAGAAGTAGGGGCGTGTCAAGAGTTACCCAAGGGGATACTGGGAACCGGGCCCATACCAATGGTCGGTGGTTATAAAGAAGCAATAGTTGGGTGGCTGTGGGCCTGGTGTCTGGGACGGGGGCTCCAGTCGCAAATATTTTTGTGGGTGAGGTGATGGGTTTCGTAAACTCGGTGTTAAGGCCCGGAGGAATTTTCTTATTTTAGTATTATTATTGTTCTGACTGCTGACTAGAGTTGGTTGTGAGTACGAAAGTGAGATACACTGCCCCGTCTGTCGCGTGTGCGTGGACGGGGAGCCTGTGTGTCGAGTTTTGTAAGTGCGGGATGCACAAACCCGATGTTAAGGCCCCGGGAAACTGTGTTTGTTTTATTGACGAGAGTTTGTTGTGAGTGTGAGGCACACTAACCCCGTCTGTCGCAAAGGCGCGGTCGGGAAATCTGTGTATTGAATGTGTGAGTGCCAAGTGAACTGTTTGCAAAATGGGCGAATGTGTATAAAAATGTGTATGTTTAGGTGTAAATATATAGTATCAGAGAGAGAGAGAGAGAGAGCTGCAAATCTAAGAATAAGGCTACTCTCCATATGTAAACCCGCAAGACGGGAGCATGTGGTGGCGCGTGTGTCGTGGGAATCGACATGGCCGACGCATGAGCCCGGTCATGACCCCCACGACCACAAGGGTACAGTTTCGTAGTCTTGAACATATGGGTAGATTGTAAAAAGGTGTGAGAGGCGAGCGTGCGTGGCTTTGCCCCTTGTGTTTTAAGAGATACACAGAGTGTTTCTCTCGGGAAGGGAGTTGTCAGGGCAAAGCCAGTCTAAATATAGGGGCAAAGGGGCCTCATATATAAAGATATTGTAAGTTCAAAAGATATTCCGCATCAAGGCGAAAAACTTACGTGAATTTCACTTCTCTGTGAAGCTGGACATGGAAAAAACACACGTGGTGTATATCCAGCTTCAGCGCATGGACCCAGGGGAGAAACGGTATGTTAGATAAGGTCTAATCTCATTCAATTTATACAGTAGTCGCGAGTCTTACGAGACGTAATCGGTTGGTGGCAGGATATCGTCACGGCCAATTGAGAAACGAGATTCTAAGAGATAGAAATGTCTATCATGACAATGACTGACAGAAACGAATCGATTCTCTCGACAAGTGAAATCACCGTTAAGTCACGCGCGAGATGACTTGTATTGATTCTTCCTCGATATACGTCATCTCCCACCGTTTTGACAGATGGACAAATGAGCGTCCGTCCACCTGACAGTTTAGGGTAAAAAGTATATATACCTGGAAGAGCAGAGCATTAGACACACACTTGGGGTCACACACACGTTGGTGAAATCCAGGACAGGCGGACTCTGTTTCCTGGCATAAGGGTACCTTCGATCACAGGACACTGAAACGGCTGGAATCGTCAGAGAGGGCATTCCACGATTGATTTAGCTTAAGGTTGATAGGCGGCTACAAGTACCAAGTTTGTTAAGAAGGAAAACCCAGGTGGAACGTTAATGTTTAGATTGTCGAGTAGCAGGTATCAGCCTGCAATAGTCAGAAGTGTAGGTTAATTGTATTGTGCGTATTAACCCCTTGAAGCGTCAGACTGATTGCGTTCTGAGTAGTTCGTTTTGCTGTCGAAGCATCGTAATACCGACTGGAGATCGGTGCGAGTGACAATTTCGCCCTAGCACAAAAGGGGCATTTGTGAATCGTGAATTCAACCAGGAACGGTGAATATTTCAATAGGACTTTCACGGAGGACTTTCAAAAGGCACATAAGGTATGAGTAGACAATATCTGACCCAAATCAGAAGTACGGTGGCTTTAAAGATGACGAACATTGCTGCTCGGAACCCTCCGACAGCCAGAGGTGCAGTTACGCGCAGACGTTGACATTTGAGCCTAAGCGGGTGAAGCTCTTATGGCGAGCTCACAGTAATAACATTTCAGATTTGTGAAGCTCTTATGGCGAGCTCATGGTAGTAACATTTCCAGTGTGTAGACTATAGTGCCAGTACAGGGCTATAGAATGACTATATGATTGTTGAGAATTGTTTAACCCTAGAAACCCATTTTCTGTGAAGAGAATCGAATTGTTGGTTGTTGAAATATTGAAACGGATTTATTTTTATGTGTAAATAAAAGAATCGTTGTTACTTTAAATCATTCTTTCCATTATACAGCCTGAAGTGATTAGGAATCACACCTAACGGAAATCGAACCTATTTCAGGCCAATTTGGCAGAGAAGGAATCACGGCGTCGGTCTAACTCAGCTCCCTGCGCCGTGTTCGCGACACTTGGATTCCGACCCTCCACGTTGGTCTAATTTTCCCGCAACTTCATCAGCGGGACTAAATAACCCCACGTCAGCCCAGGCCTTACGGGGCCTCAGGTGCCCTGACAAACTGCCATTTGAATGCACAAACCAGTGTACTGCGGCAACAAAGATGGGACAACCATCAATAGTAACAGTCCCACATAAAAAAATTGTATCGACCAGCTTATTTAGTTTGGAGTGTGTGATTTTTCATTCTCTGCTTCACCTGTGTAATTTGTTTTGAAACGATCGTCCTCCTGTAATACACTCTAAAATCAGTTGGGTTAAAAATCAACCCAAATCGACTGGGTTGAGTGAATATGAACCCAAATTGGGTTCATATTCACTCAACCCAGTCGATTTGGGTTGATTTTTAACCCAACGGATTTAGAGTGTACGTTCGCTGGGAAGGTGGACTGGTATTAGAAACGGCCGATTTTACAACAATAATAGCTTATTTGTTAATTGAATCCGATTTCATAGGCAGTCAATGACAGGCGTAAGAAAAATCACGATTATTTTGGTTAATGATTTCATTTATCTGTAATTTCCTGAGCGTTCAGACCCCCACTACGGTAATCTAACAGTTGTAACCACGAGGGGAATGTTGTTTGTGGATTCAATGTTGCTCTGGACTTTCGATGGCTCCAAAATTTCATGTTAAAAGGCTTGAGCGATATGATCGGAGCAGATCGATTTGACACTGAATATAATTGCGTGGAAAAGAAAGATAACGTTAGGATGTTCCCAAATTTCACAGAAGATGGACAGCTAAAAGCCTTGTTGTTCTCTTATTTTGAAATCATTTGGGTGCAGACAACCATGGCAATGGAAACAGAAGTTGTGATAAATATAGTTCGGCCTTCCATCAAATGATATTTTCGTACAAACACAAGTATGACGATTACCATTAATGTTTGTGTGGATATATTTTTGTTTAACCCTTTACCTAACGTAACGGCCAAAACCGGCCAGCGCTATTCTCAAAAATCGCCAATTAATTTTCATTATTTTTTTTCATTTTTTGTCTCAAAAACATAGGTTATGAACCCTCGTTGGAACGAGCTCGTCGAGCTCGTTCCAACGAGGGGTCATAACCTATGTTTTTGAGACAAAAAATGAAAAAAATTAGTTATTCAAGAATTATTTTTGCAAGTGTCGTCTGCTTTTCAGGTTAGGTAAAGGGTTAAAAAACTATTTATCCTGTTTAAAATTTTACGTATCGACAACAAACAAATTATAATATTACGAATCGCAGGCGCAGTGATCCATTTTAAAAAAAAAATGGCTTCTCTGGACAAGATAATCGAAAGGTTGTCCTGCAATTTCGACTTTGTTTCGCATTGATGGGATTGTCAATGTAACTTTCCTTTGTGAATGTATTGAGCTTTTTTTATTCCACCGCCTTGCAGATTTGAGAAGAGTGTGGCCTTTTCTGCAGTTCTCAGATCTTTGGAAACAATATTTCGCCCACGTTCACGTTACAACCTCTCACGTGACCGATTTCCCCACATGTTTTCAAATGGAACCTTTTTTTCTTTTTTGTGCATTTTTCTGTTGGGAGTTTAAACAATATTTATTTCCAGTTCTCAAATATATACAATTATATTAGTTATAGTAAGTGTGGATCCAACAGTAAGCTGTAAGCTTATACGAGGTTGTTTCCACCAATAGAACACTTGAACATAATACTGTCGAGAAGACAGGTACACATACAATCAAGATCACCGTCCAAACCCTATAATGATGTTTACATTGGCATGGCGGGGGTTCGAACCCACGCCGAGAGAGTTTCCTTCGGCAACAACCGCCTAGCGAAACTATACTGAACCACGCACACCACTCGGCCACCGACTGACCCCCAAAAGGGACATATCAACAGCTTTTCTTTCTTTCTTTCTTCCTTTTTTCTGTCTTTGTTTAGTGCTACATATTCATATTTATTTATACACATACACACACATATATATATAAACGCATTCAAATAGTTTATTTTACATTTAAGAATTTCAAAAACTGCCGGTGGCCGAGTGGTGTGCGTGGTTCAGTATAGTTTCGCTAGGCGGTTGGTGCCGAAGGAAATTCTCTCGGCGTGGGTTCAAACCCCCGCCATGCCAATGTAAACAAAACAAGCGTCCTTTCTTAATTCTGTGGCATCCGAGAAATTTGAAAAAGACAAGTACTGTCGCTGATTTCTTCTGAGGTGAGACAGAAAAACTGAAAAAATAATGAAAATGGAATGGTGATTTTTGTGAATTGCACTGGCCGGTTATTACCGTTTCGTTGGGTAAAGGGTTAAACAGTTGTTCTGTTAAGGGGTTGTCGAACAAAATTTTGGGAAACGTTTTGAAATTTTCATCACTGCCCAAAATATTGATAAAAGATGTAAATAAAGCCATATTATATATCAAAATAATGACTGGAGTACAAAGAAGTGGAGTATATTCACTTTTTCACGACAACAAATATTTGTATGAGTCTGATGATAGACAAGCTTCCAATGGCATAAGTAGCCAATTGCACAAAGAATCACGAACAATAATGTAATAACACTTTGGACGGCCGCTGATTTAACGCGGTTCTAAGGTGAGAATGCTTAGGTTACTCCTGTGCTCCCAACTGCCTCCCTGTTTCCTCCCACGCCTCTTGTCTCCTTCCAAAACTTGGAGATGCACAACTTCATGGCACCCCGTTATTCTTTCTTACTAATCTCTCCGATAAGCATACTAACCCTCTCATTTGTGTAACCCACTAACCACATGTTCTTCATTCTCCCATCCCACTTTCGCATGATGCGTCCAGTAAATCTTATTCTGTTAGACTGGTAGTTTGGACATTCTAATAGAAAGTGTTCCAGACTTCCCACTATGTCTTAATTACACATTTGGCACTCTTTCCCGATTTTTCCCATAAGCTCCAGCGGCCGCGACCTCAGTTTGAACAACAGTGACCCCCAAAGGTGCCATCAATGTACTCTTGAAAACCGAGCTTCTCCTTATCACACAAGCCACCCAAATACCACTTTGATTGGACCCCCTCTCACCACATTAAGGTTACAATCCTCCATGACTCTTTCTCTTACGATTTTGTTTTTACCCTGGGCTGCCCCTACTTCTAAGTCCGAGATCTCCATTGCGTAGTTCTCTGTAAACTCCCCCACTTGGACAATCCACCTGTGTTCGTGCTTGAATTCCAAATATTCTGATACATTAGTTTACATCATCGGGTGTCTGGGAGATTTACCAAATAGTTAAGGTAAGTGTATGGAACTCTAACATTCAGACAGGGTGGTTAATGAAAGCGAGGGAGCTAATGGATAATTACTCTTCTGAGACTGCAGATTTAGAAGGGGGGGGGGGGGGGCTGAAACTGGGGAGTAGTCATATTACGGGTAGAGTGCTCGAGGATAGGAATAGATACTGACGAGCTGGAATTATGACCAAGAGCTCTTGAGACGGGTTGTACAAAAAGGATGCTCCAGATTTTGAGGAGTACCTCGACAGATCTTACGTGGGAGGGGGGGGGGGGTCTTTTTTGTTCAAAGGGAAAGCGAAGTTACTGGAGTTGAGGGGGGGGGGGGAGGGGATCGGGAAAAGCTAAGAGAGAGCGTGCCAAATGCGTAATTTAGGAGTAACGGAGAGGAGATCCGGGAACATTTAAGGCATGCGGGAAAGGGTCAGTGGTATAGTAAGGGAGATCGAGAAAGCGCCCATGGTAGGAATTATGAAATAAGTTTGACTGAATGCTGGGCGATAAGGAGGGAGGGTGGAGGACGAATAGCCCGACAGGAGACTGGGTTAATGTAGGCATCCTCGTTATAGGGCCGCGACAAATCAGCGGAAGACCGAAGAATGGTTATTATTTTATTATTACAGAGTTTCATCAAGTCTAACCTGTTCTTGATCGTCATCCACCCAAGCTCACCCCTGATTGCTTATAGTGGATCCATCGGCCGATATCGTTTTGCAGGGTTTCCAAGCTCTTTAAAACCATTTGGTTTAGAGGTACCACTTCCGCACCATACGTTATACTTGGTACACCCACCATTTCCCAAATGGTTTTCCCTACGGAAACCTTATTGAAGCTGTTACTCCCTATACGTTTCATTTGATTAAGAATTCGCTTCCCTGTCACGGTTGATTTATTCGTGTGGTTCCGAAGATTCCTCTTCCCGTAATGTTTATATTTCCCCCCAAATACTCGTAATCACCTGTACCCCCTACACTAAGAAGCTTATTGCTGCCTTCCGATTATATATTTTCCCTACTCTCCTGCCCCGAGTAGGTGCCACCTTACGACCCATGGGTATAAGTTTGCTTTTGCCTTCATTTAGTTCCATTAATCCCAATTTGTTCCCATATCTCCCAGCAATTGTCAGCATTTTCTCTAGTCCCCCACCCCTCCTTCGCTTTATGTACCATGTCGTCTGCGAACAAAACCCTGGGATCTTCAGCTTCCCGATTGCTACCTCATCGTCGCTATGCTGCGGTTCATCTCCCAAACCTTTGATGTACTATGCAAAAAGAAATAGCGAAAGGATTCACCCCTGTTTTAGCCCATAGGCAAACTTTTTGTTTTTTCGACACCCAGGCTAAGTTCACTTTATACATCTTAATATAATGCTTTCAGAATTCCAACAAACTCGCTTCCAGTCCCAACAACCCAAGTTTTCGCTATATATATCCCCTCCATACTCCATCTATTCCTTTTTAACATCCGGAAAGGTCATACCCATCCTCTTCTTTTTGGCTTCCGAAGATTCTATCATTTGAGATAGCGTGAAAAGATATTCAGCGACTCTCCTTTATTTCTTGAAATCATTCTGAATCTCTCCCAAATAAAACTTCTATTCGATCACCTTCTCTAATCTCCCATCCAGGACTTTATAGATAGATAACTCCAATGACTGCGTTTCAAATAAAAGACATCGAACGCCTGATTCGGAGAAATCATATTTTTACCATTTCGTCTGTGATGTGTTACAAACACCCCGAAAAATTGCACGAAAAAGAAATAAGATTCCGTTTGAAAACAACATGAGGGAAATCAGTCACATGACGGTTTGTAAACATATAAGGCAAAACGTGAACTTGGGCAAAATATTGGCTACAAAGATCTAATAATTGCAGAAACGATCATACTCTTCTCAAATCTGCTTCTCAAATCTCTTAACTGCAAGTACAGTTATGATTCATTTTGACTCGTTTCTCGTGCGCAGTACATTTTGCCAAGAAACTTCATTGCACTTGCATAAGTGAGGAAGAAGGAAGTTGAGCTATGTCGTAAAATACATTAATAGTACAAATGCCATCAAACATTTCGACTTTACGCAGGGGCAGGGATCTGTAAAAAATACAAGACACATGGCCGAGATAGGTGGTCCAGAGTCAGGTGAAAAAAAATTTTTCCAGTGCTTGCAATATTCATTTTGCGGCAGCTCTGATGTTCTGCAGTTTAATTACACCATTTCAGTCTGTAGGGGACTACATAGGTACATGCAGCCATAGATGCTTCAATCACATCAGATTGGGGGAAAGTCAGGAATTTGATGGAGGTGGCACTGTGTCAATCCAAGTCATAATGGACCTTAATAACAATTTGTGGCACTAACTTATGGTTATCTCAAGACATAATTAGCAACACATTCATTAAATCACGATATAACTAAATGGAACCAAAATTATATGCCTCATTTTATAAAGTTCAATCACACATTCCTCAGATGCAAAAAGAGTAACAAAAAACCCCTGAAAAACGCCATAAAACAAGGAAAAAGGGGCTCATTGGTAGACTGTTGGACTTCTATGCTAGAGGTCCAGAGTTCGATACCCGTATGGGACGACCCGCGTTGTGTCCTTAGGCAAGGCACTTTATTCCGGTTGCCTACATGGGGGCACGATGGCGCCGTGTACTAAGGCGTACTGCACGTCGATGGTGCACATGTCTTCAACCACTGTAACCCTGCTTGAGCGGAGCTTGAACAGAGTTAGAATGCTGAGGAGCTGACAGTTGCTCGTCGATGCTCGGTGGTTCTCTACGGGTACTCCGTCTTCATCCACCCGTAAAACTGTCACGGTCACGATTAGCCATTATGCATAAGTATGTGACCTTAAACACCAATAAATAAATATATCCCCATAAACTGTGCTTAACTCCAACAGCGTATTGCATCGATAATACTTAACTACTTGCATGCTGCTTGTGGATATTCCTGCCCAGGACAGGGTTTATCTTGCCACTGAAATAAGTATAATATGGGCATATTTAAACATATTTTCTTCCTGTAAATAGAATAGAAGTTTGCACCGATGATTCCTTGCGTAGAATTAAGATGACTATTTCATCAAATCCAGGTACGGCTGCCTTGAATCAGCCATGACTGGATTTGATGAAAATATCTTGAAGATACTCAGTAGGTTAAGAGTTAGTATCCGATCACGATGCACGGTATTGTTGATAAAGCTCTCACTAGAATACCTTTTTACTATTCTGCACACAACGGAGGTCGTGCAGTCACACCAGGCTCGGTCTTGCTCACTTCATAAAAACAGTTTTGAAAGCTCTGTCAGCAGAAACTGTCGATTAGACACGAAATAAAAGGCGTTTTACGCTATCTCAAATACCCATATTTAATTCCGGATACCCATATTATGTTCATTTATCATGCATCTTGATACCTCGGTTTGACGACCGGTCTAACACGAATTCGGATATGGGTATTTGCGAAACCGATCTGAGAGCATCATTGCTTTCGTGGCTTCGGGTTTCACATCTATTTTCATGATCGCCGCCGGATCGATTTGAGAGCGCCTTTCAAATATTTTTTTTTCAAAGGAAAATGAAAAAAGCTGTGGTATGTTTGCAGTCTCTCAATATCGATGCTGTCAAATCATTATCTTTGTAACTAATTCTGACAAAAATATATTTTTAATGCTGTAATTTGCCGCAATCGTTGATTACGAACAGAGCTCTAGTAATGCCTAGCGAATATTTTGCATTGATGCAGCGAGAGAATATACCTGCCACGTGGGGTGTATATTGTTATCGCCATAAACGAAACCGTATTGTTAGCGTAAAAATGCCTAAAATCTTGATAACGGCCGCTTGTTTTGAGTGGTCTTGTTTATGTATATTTACCACCGCAACGGCGTCGGAAGATAAAATTCCTTCTTTGCCCAGCACTATGAAATACGAGATATTCATCATTAGATAAAACGCCATCACAACAAGCATCGATATGACTATTCCTCTGGGTAGATTTCTGAAATTATAAAGATTGAAAAAGTACTTACTATGGTATCGTATAAAATAAATTACATCACTGTTTCCGAAATCGAAATCGGCGAGCCCTCGTTCGCAGAATTCAAGGAGCTAGATAAGAAAGAAAATTTGTTTTATTTGAAATTAGCACCTCTGAAATTCAATACATTAAAATTAAAAATACACAAATTATACATGAAAATGAAAGTTGTGATGCAAAGAACACCCAAAATATATGCAATCAACTCACAAAGCTGAAGGCAGGCATCAAAGGTTCCTGGAAGTTTGCTACCGCATTCGTACCAGAACTGATAAGAAAATAATATTTCCGGAGAGAAACTCGTGGCCAAATATGCTTCAGATATCCAATAACAAAGCTAGGCATTCAAAGCACTTTACGATGCAGCAAAAGGACTGCATTTGGGGAAAGGACAACACTGTCTGCATTTTCTACTGAAGATGGGTCCCATGGCCGACGGACATGCGCATATAATGCGATACAACGAATGTTCATCTAAAACAATCGCGTAATTCCAAGACATTCAAACATGTGTCATGATATCTTGCAAGTGATATAGCAACTATGCAGTCTCCATATAATAATGGCGTGTAGTATGAGGGCGAACTTTCTCATAATTTGATTTTACACGGCATTTGATATTGAAGTTTAAACAAACAAACAACGAAACCAAAGCCGAGATATATCGAGTAGTTACTGATAAGACATTGCTCGAATGACCCCACCGAGCAAATAGGCCATGGAGTATTTACACGAACGAGTGACTCGCACATACGACTCTTATCCTCATTTCAGTACTTGAGGATACCTACGGAATCCACATTTTACGGAGTCGGATAAGAATCTCAATTCCGGAATTCCTTATATAACCGCTTATATGTATACAGGGGAAATGAAGCAATCGGATTCAACCTTGATCGATGTTATAGTCGAGACTGAGATAGGTATAGCTAGGAAGTAGTGTGATAGTATAGCCAATAGTACTGGTACAAGGCCGCGATGGCACAGTACTGCTGTAGAAGCTAATGATAGGACAGATAGACCATATACAAGCAGTGGCCTTGGATCTTTGGAGATAAGACGGAAGCCGTTGGTAAGACTACCTGTGTAGGAACTGTATAGGAGATATCTAGGAGATAGGAGCTGTATAGGAGATGAATCATTGAATCATATGTATCCTTAAATACCGAAATGAAGCTAAGAGGGCTAGTAAATTAGACCTCATTGAGGGATTCTTTATGGCCTTCATGCCCTCAAAAGAAATGAGGCTAAGAGGTATAGTAGAATAGACCTCATTGAGAGATTTCTCATGGCCTCATACGACAAAAAATGGATTCTCCAGAAAGTATCCTCGATAAGTATCCTCAAATAATACAATACCAGGCCATAGGTATCCTCAAATACTGAAATGTGGCTAAGAGGGTTAGTAAATTAGGCCTTATTGAGGGATTTTTTCATGGCCCTCGTGCTCTCAAAAGAAATTAAGTTAAGAGGGATAGTAAATTAGACCTCATTGAGAAATTTTCTTATGGCCCTCATGGCCTCATACGACAAAAAAGGGATTATCCAGAAAATATCCTCGATAGGTATCCTCAAATAATACAATACAAGGCCATAGGTATCCTCAAATACCGAAATGAGGCTAAGAGGGATAGTAAATTAGGCCTCAGTGAGGGATTTTTTCATGGGCCTCAAACGAAATGAGGTTAATAGCGGGGGAGGAATTCGCTAGAATTGTGCACTTGGTGATACCTTCCTGAAATTTGGCATGATGTAAGGGTAGGCATCAGAGATTTCAAAATCGATCGGCTACAAGTTGGCACCATCCTCTAGCCACCACTAGCAGCGAAATCCAAAATGGCCGCCAAGCGGATCGAAAAAAAGCTATTTTCGCCGATCGCACAACTGAAGCTCCAAACCTAACACCATACATGTGCTGTAATTGATGTGAATGATGGAGTGAAGCCCTTGGAACAAGTTGGGGGGAAGATTAATGGATAATGGGATCAGAATTTCCGTCGATGTGTGCGTCTGTGTGTCTGACTGTCAGTATGATCGTCCGTCCGTAGATAAATTAGTGTTGAATGTTTCTCGGGAATGCAATGGTCAAATGAACATGGTATGAGAGATTCCTGTCAACACATGAACAAGGGTACTCGATAGTATGCAGCAGTGGGGATACTTGGACATTTGATAATCCAATTAAAGTGACAGTCTATTCTCAACTTCCGGCATTTTCGATAGATTTATTTTCTAAGAAAATAAAACTATCAAATTTCTAGAGGAGTTCTGGTTCAATCTCAACACCATAGCGACACGTCTGCCAGCAAGGGCAGTGCTGGAATGAACTCGGGATGCATTAGTTCCCGTTGTTAATTATACAATGTTATCTTGCCAGTATAGAACATTGGCAAAATGGGACTAGAAGGGGTGAGTGTATGTTTGCAGTCATTCGAGGTACAGGAATATTTTTTGACTACAAGTAGTATTCTTCATTTTCGGCCAGTTAAGATGTGGTGTGTTCCAAGTCAGGATTAATGTTGCCGACACTTAATGCCCATCCCTCATGGTATGCTACTTTACCAGGGATATAGAGATATAGCCACCACTGGGAGCCAAAACATGACCTTTGATGTCGATGAGTGGTCGAAATGTTTTAGCGAATAACTTATCGAAATATGATCCGGTATGGCAATTTGATACCTTACGTTAGATTTATTAGATCAACTCAGGTATGGATTCATTGAGACATGAGTGCGCTACAAGATGAAGGATTTCCAAGTTGATTTGCTATGGAGTAGGAACTGACTAGTCACATGTGGCCTATGGCCAGAGAAAGACAAGGATACCATAGATGAACACACGGGTGAACGAAGGTATCAACTGTTGTACAGAGGCAAAATAGTTGGGGATATTGTATCATGCTATGCATGAATTAACACCGTCTTGTGCAGTAAATAACAGACTATTTTCCGAAATCTAAAACTGTATTCCTATACCCCGGACAATGTAGCAAGCCACATGGGATGAACATTTGTTAGCAAAATCAACTCAACTAGAAACATGACATGTGTTAACTGGCCGAAAATGGAAAAAAAAATACCAGAATAGGAGATGACTGGTCCTAACATGACAGTATACTACTCAATATTGTTACAACAGCCACCTTCACACTTACACAAAGGTGTGCACCTTAATCCAGCTTTCAAGCATTTGCAATTGCCCTTGCAGGCCTTGGCACAACTACAGTGGAGCATCAGTGCACATGCAGCACTTGCGTCTCCTAGGTGAGTCCAAAATGGGACCAGAATATTGAGACGTGGATTCCACTCCCATCCGTACTGTGATGGGTCTGGCACACATAAGTGTTTCTGCAGAGCACGATGCCAAATGAAAGATGACACAAGAATTACCCTTTTTACATGTTGATACAGAGCTGCTTTGGTGGGCGGGATGTTTTCCATAGACTTAAGGCCATGTGTGAACATATGCCGTCTCGCATCATTGACACGTGTACTGACACAACTGTTACTGTACATCTGTATGGTGAGTTTTTCGATATGCTGCATATGAGGGGAATCCTCTGAAAAGACTTGCGGATTCTCAGTCAATTCTATCATCATTTCAGTTGATGCGGGAAAATTCATCCATGCATTCCATCCTGTCTTCTTCCCAATGCCGAGCATGCTGGATGTTACATCACAACCTGTGAAGGCGTGGAAGAAAGTCAGGGCCTTACAGTAATCAGGTCCAAGTTGTGAAGCTATCTCATGAATTGGCATATCTTTATATGCCTTTCCAATTCCAAACCCAATCCACAGCTCACTGAGTCCAAGGTCACGGAATGTTGCGAAATGGTGCAAAGACAGAATGACGACATCAGAATCAACCGTGCGAAGAAAAGCTATTTTGTGACCTTGTGAGACTGCATGGTTGAGATGAAGCATCATGCGCGTGTCTGCTTCCTCGTGGTTCGATGGAGATATGTCACATAAGCTAACATCCTTATTGCATAGTACATATTCTCCTGATGTCGTTAACAACTGGTACTCGGATGTTGATGTTAATTTCAGCAGTTCAGCAGACAGGAACTTGAAAAATTCGTCTTTATTCTCACTAACTTTCAAGAATGCCTGCCAATTCTTCCCTTTAGGTAAAGGGACGTTCTCGGACACCCGTATCAACCTAACTGCTGTCTCACCGAGGCGTTTTGCTCGCGTCTGATTCTTCAAACTGCCTTCGGGGTAACAGTCATAGATCGCATCAACCCTTGTGGTGTTCGTGTTAATCAGAGATTCGATGTATGGCAATAATTGCAATCGAGCATATTCTCCAAACAGATCCGCTTTCTGTGGTTTGATTACATGGACTACAGCAGGCATATCCAAGATGACAACTGAAGCTTGTCTAGCTGCTGAATTCTTCCCTTGTGCAGGAATAGCTGGTAAACAATTGAGAATTTGAGATTTTGTCCCACTCCGTAGCTTACCTCTATCGGATAATGCTGGCGGATCACGTGCATTCTCGTGCATGAAAAACTCATCCATGTTTGAATCAGGCCGGGCTTGCAGTGAAACGAACATCTGGGTAACTATTGCGGCAGTTGCTTTACTTGACATGAGTTTGTCTCGGCCTTTGTCCAGGTTGGCTGGGGGTGGGTTAAGGAAGGTATATATATTTGCCTTGGGAATAACATCATTCAGGGGTACGGTGCATTCCACAAGCCTTTCCTTCAAGAAAGTGGAATATAAATGCTTGCCCCTTTCGGGTAATGACCGTAAACTCTTACTAACTTCGGGGTCCATATATTCACCAGTATCTAATGTCACCAGCTGACCACTAGTTTCATCATAAGGGTTGATAATGAGTCCCTGATTCACCAGATCGAGGAGAGATTTCAATTGATTCAGAAATTTTTTCTGCTCTGATACCGAACTTTCCGGGTGTTCCGTGTTATCTGATGATGTTGTGTGGAAACTTGCATATTCATACTCATCTATAACACGCAGAACTTCTGACCTTGAAAGCTCAATAACGACTTTCTCTTCAGCCTGGCCATAGAGACCTTTTGGACCACTGTCTTCTTTGAGTAGTTGGATACTATGTTCTTGGCTCTGATCTAAACCCATCATACTGAACTTCCTCTCACTACGCTGGACCACAAAATGGCCTTCCATGAATTTGTTGTGGATTGAAGGATGCCGCCTGGGTAGCTGAGACATGTCTCTCAGAAATACGGGGACCCACCGACAATAATTTGTATGTCCTAGGGCAAAAAAGTAACTGCACAACTCATCGATAGAACACAGTGTACCAGGCCAGTTACCGATTCGTTGGTTCCGAACGAATTGACAGCTTGTCAAGAGAAAGTTCCGAACGATTTCACCCCAATAGCGCGCAGTTGGAGATTGTGAAAGAATCCTCTGTTCCCACATTTCAAATGACTCATGGGGCCCAGTCTGCTGACAGTAAATCTCATAAGCATTCTTTCTGAGGATCTCAAGCCAAGCTAGAGTGAGAAGATATGCCTGTCGCGTCCTCTTGACATGTTTCCCACCAAGTAGGGATGATGCTACACCGGGTGTGAATATCTTTGCGAGGTGAAACATTCGCTCCCAACCAGAACCACCCATAAGCTTACCACCAGCTTCTTGGGTGCACATTTCAAGATGCAGGAATCCAATCATACACACCATTCGATCCTCACCTATCTCCTCTGGGAACAGCCATTGACATTTTTTCTGCCTGGCATACAACGGACAGTCACCTTCAATGACAGGTATCTGGCCGGGGTTTACGAAAGCAGTAGCTTCCCTGACCACATACATAGCATGCTTCTGCATACTGAGTGAGTCCGCTTTCTGCTCACTGAAAACAGGGAATACCCCAATAACTGCACGAGGTTTGACATTGTCTTGATCTTCATGTTTTGAAAAGAAGCCTGAAAAGGTCACAGGGACTTCATCAAGCTGCCAGCTGCCATCAACCTTCCCTTTATTGCTGATCTGTGACACATGAGACAACCAGTCATTCTCTCCCACGTTCAAATCTGCATATTCATTGGGCCGTACATTACATTCATCTGGAGATTCAAGCCTGATGTCCCCACCAAAGTCTTCAACGAAAGGAACAAATGCATAGTCGTCTGGGAGTTCAATTTGTGTGTCTTCTGGAACATCTAAACTCAGTGGTGGGGGATCAGTACCCACATTGTCCCTGCTCAGTTGACCAATGAGTGTGATGGACGTACCATGCATATCAGATCTACCAGATACATCAATGTTATCAGTGGTTCCTATCGAGAAAACATTACGTTTGCAGTTAGCTGGGACTACAACACCTTCGTTCTTGAACCGCAGTGAAACAGCTCTCGCGAAACTCCTGCGAACATCCATTACGCGATCATAAGAGACAGAGAGTCCCATTTGATGAAAATCTCTGATAAGATTTTTCATACGATCATGGGCATGCAACTTCAAACCCACATAAAGAGGCATTGGAGTTTCTCTGTCACGTCTCTGGTGAACATTTTGTGCATGTTCGGAGCGTTTCGCTGAATTGCTGATGAACATCTGTGAAATAGTACAAGCCACTCGAGTCTTGGCATTAACAGTCTCATCATCGCCTAAGTTCTGTATACTACATGTGCCCTCAAGTAGAACTCTAAGAAGAGTCAGGAGTGAGTTGGGTACAGGCTCGCTCAAGCAATAAGATGAAAATGATCCCGTGAAAGGAGCTTGAGATATGAGTATGTGTTTACGCAGAAGAAGACCCACATCAACTATCTTTTTTGCCTCTTCCTCAGACACTATACGAGTTAAAGATTCGGACAACAAGGAGCCAACTCGAAACCTACTTGAAATAAACACATCTCTACCCTGTGTGAAGGCGTCCCAGCCATCGCCCAATTTCTGCAACAAATGTTCTTTGAATCGAGTGGAATGTATTTCTTCACTAAGCCAATCAGAACCGACTTGCTTCAACCTCCGACTGTACAGATTCTTGAGATCGACAAGCTTCATCGCGGAATCGTTGTGTTCAACAAATGTTATGAGCTCTGCCATAACGAGAGGGTCATAGGGCAGGCCTGACGCGGAATGTTCGGCGTTCTTCGACTTTTTAGATTTAGCCGCTCGTGCTTCATTGGCAAGCTTACAATAACAGGTTTTGTGATAGTAAAGATCACTAGCAGCGGAATCAAATGCTGCATTGACCCGAGAAAAAACAACCCAGTTCTCGGCTTCCTTTGCCATAATTTTGAGTTTATTGTTATCAGACATTGATCTGCAAATAGGCTCACTGCTGTCACCTTCGCGTTTGTGACAATAAACACACTGGGGCAGTTTCCTGTCACAGCCAGATTCAAAACTTGTCCGTGTTCTTTTAGGACTCAGCGTGGAGCAGGATGCCACTGCCTCATTTCGCTCTCGCTTGTGTAGCACGCGCTGTACGATGTGAGTCCGAATACTGTCACGGCATGTCTTATGATATATTGCCTTATTCGTCAACAGTGACATCGACATACACTCATCACTCTCTCTCATCAAACAATCAATGGTCAAATTATATGGAAGCTCAACGCCATTATCTAGGAAGCGCGTTATGTCTTCCTCAATAGCTTTATAGGCGTCATGAAAACGAGATTCTCTATACGGACGCATCAATTTCTTGGAACTGTCTTGCTGGCAAAAGCAACAACGTTCCCAGTCAGTACTAGTCCGTACACGAAGAGGATTCTCACTCATTCTGTGAATGATTTTTGTGAACAATCGCGTTCTCGAATTAATTTCGACAGACAAATCAGAATTGCTTGCGGAATTACGCCAAACAAGAGATTGTATGGCAAAGAGACTGCTTCATAAAGAGCGTTGTTTCTCCGGGATCAGCGTCATTCAGGTTTGCCTGAATGACGCTGATCCCGGAGAAACAACGCTCTTTTCAAGTTCCAAGAAATTGATGCGTCCGTATAGAGAATCTCGTTTTATTCTACATCATCTCCCACGTCTGTTTCCAACACGTGCGTGGATCAGAGTTCACTTTCGCGCCCTTACAATCGGATGTATAGTCGGTAGACCGTCGAAAAGGAGGTTCCCTTCAGCCGCTGGCGGCCATTTTGGATTGTGCCGCTACTGGTCGCCACCGGTCGGTGTCAACTTGTAGCCGATCGTTTTTGAGAACCTCATAGCCTACACTAACAGTGTGCCAAATTTCAAGAAGGTATCACCAAGTGCACAATTCACCTGTATGTGACGAATTCCTCCCCCGCTATAAGAGGGATAGTTAATTAGACAACATTGAGGAATTTTCTAATGGACCTCATGGCCTCATACGACAAAAAAGGGATTCTCCAGAAGATATCCTCGATATGTATCCTCAAATAATACAATACCAGGTCATAGGTATCCTCAAATACTGAAATGAGGCTAAGAGTCGCATGTGCCAGTCACTCGTTCGAGTAAATACTCTATGGCTTATTTGATCGGTGGGATTAGAGTCGTTCGAACAATGACTTATCAGTAACTACTCGATAGATTCTTGGCATTAGGAATGATATAGGCTTTCATGGAGGTTTGTCTATCAGTTGGCTATAATCCAAAGGGCCTCTCAATACTATAGCACGACGTGCTACTATTATAAGCCATGGTATGGCGGTCCTAAAAAGGATTCTGTTGGAAATCCGAACCAGAAAAACCACTCTAGTTCATTCAAACTTACCCCGGGGTCCCCTCCAGTGCGTTGGTGCCTCTAGGTACCATGGTATGGCGGCCCTCAATAGGATTCCAGGGGACATGCGCACTGAATAAAGTCAATTCGGTAGTTTTTGGTGGATTTTGATGAATTGGGGGATTGTCGGGTTGTTTGTGGTAATTAGATTTACTCCTGTTCAATCGAACTCACCTCGGGGCCCCTCGGTACTATAGCACTACGTGCTAAGCCGATAAAATGGGGGAATCGGTATCAAATAAAGTCGTTTTTGTTGAAGGGATTGTCGGGTTTATTTGGGTAATTCTGCGAATCGGGAAATTACTCTTGTACAAAGGAACATACTCTCCGAACATGCCCCTGTTTTGTTGTAGGCCATTAGGTAACACATAGCAGCCACGTGCTACCATAGAAACCAAGATGGCAGCCTCCAGTATACAAAATGGACGACGGAAACACATATCACCCTAACAACACGCGCTGCGCATGCGCACTAGGGCCACATATCACTATGGGTAAGAGGTCACAAAATGGCCGCTCACGCGGGTTACCATTACAACACAATATGGCGCCACCAGGTCACGTGACTATGATGTCGCTTCCTAGGTCCTGCACTAGGTCCTGCCAATCGGGGCCGATCTCCACATCTCCTACTACTAACATATTTGCTCTCCTTTCAGTTGTTTGTGAAGCATCAATAGACAAACTAATGTCACTGTAAATTAGGACTAAGAGCCGATTACCTGGATGAGGCCCAAATTATTTTTGATGGTTTGAATTTGTTATTCAAAATTTGTTTTATTGCAAGTTATTGGAGGGCGCCCACGAGCGCTCTCCGAAAATTTGTGATTGGACGGATTTATATAAACAAACTATTTTCACTAACAACTGCGGCCTTGATGATAGCATTAAGCTTCCTCACACAGACACCAAAGCAGCGCACACCTAGGTATCAACTTAACTTCAAACATATTAGCTCTTGTTTCAGCTGATTGTGAAGCATAATTAGCTCTAGGAACCGATTTACTGATTGGGGACTAGATTATTTCTGGTGGTCTGAATTTGTTATTTAAAATTTGTTTTATTGCAGATTATTGGAGGGTTCCCATGGGCCCTCTCCAATAATTTGTAATAAGACAAACTTATATAAGCAAATAGTTTCACTGACATCTGCGGCCTTGATGACGGCATCAGGCTTCCTCACACAGATGCATAAGCAGTGCATACCTAGGTATAAACTCAACCTCAACCATATTAGTTCTTGTTTCAGCTAACTGTGAATGCTTTAACCCTTTACCCAATGTAACGACCAAAAACGGCTAGCGCTATTCACAAAAATCCCCAGTTAATTTTCATTATTTTTTTTTCATTTTTTGTCTCAAAAACATAGGTTATGACCCCTCGTTGGGACGAGTTCGTGCAACTCGTTCCAACGTGGGGTCATAAGCTATGTTTTTGAGACGAAAAATCAAAAATATTAGTTGTTCAAGAATGTTTAGGTAAAGAGTTAATAGACACACTACTGTCACTGTAATTCTCTCTAGGAGCCGATTTGCTGATTGAGGGCAAGATTATTTTTGGTGATCTGAATTTGATAATCAAAATTTGTTTTATTGCAAATTATTGGAGGGTTCCCACGGGCACTCTCCAATAGTTTGTAATAGGTAAAACTTACATAAACAAATAATTTCACTGACATCTGCAGCCTTGATTATAGCATCAGGCTTCCTCACACAGACGACTAAGAAGCGTTCATCTAATTATAAACCTAACCTCAAACATATTAGCTCTTGTTTCTACATTTTGTGACACATCAATAGACAAACTAATGTCACTGTAATTAGTACTGGGAGCCGATTAGCTGGTTGCGGGCTAGATTATTTTTGGTGGTCTGAATTTGTTATTCAAATTTGCACCCCCCCCCCCCCCCCCCCCCCAATGATTTGTGGTGAGAAAAATTTATTTTAACGGATTAATTTCACTGACGTCTGCAGCCTTAATGATAGCATCAGGCTTACTCACATAGAAGCTTAAGCCGCGCACATCTATTTGTAAACTTAACCTTAAACATATTAGTTCTTGTTTTAGATGATTGTGAAGCATCAATAGACAAATTAATGTCACTGTAAATAGCTCTTGGAGCCGATTTGCTGATTGGGGGCTAGATTATTTTTGGTGGTCTGAATTTGTTATTAAAAATTGGTTTTGTTACAAGTTATTGGAAGGTGCCCATGTGTACACTCCCATAATTTGTAAAATGACACGTTTAAATAAACACAATATTACGGGAGTTTAATTGAACTTCAAAAACGAACAAGGAAACCTGGGTTTTTGCTCTGGTATCCACCTTTTTATCAGCCAATTAAGATACCAATATTGGCAGCTCAATATACAATAGTGACACCTCTTGTGGAAACCAACATTACTCAGAAATTACCGTTTTGTCTTGTATCCAATAAAAACATTCCGGCAGTCAGCATTCTTGTGTTATTCAGTTACTGGGTCAACGGTAGAAAAACTAAAACTATGATTACACAGTAATTATGACGGCTAGCCAGCATGTATGTGTACTAAATTGCTTGGTCAACGAATGAAACAACATTACTGGATTACGTTAGGAACTAGATCACCAGGTCTAAGGACACTTCTCCTGTGACCAACACTTATCATCAGCCTACTCAAATGAGTTGTTGTAATTGACTATTGGCCTTACACCTGATTTTCAGTGTGCTACTCAGACGATTGGCCTGATAATTTGCTGTAAATTCATCTTTGATCATAAGCATTCCATGAGTATAACACCAACCAAAGGGTTGATGTGTGTGCGAGCATGAGGAAAGTAGTTTGTGTACCTGTATAACTATGTGGAATGTTTGTATGTGTTTGTGTGAGAGGGCGTGTTTCTATGATAGGGGTGCGCGAAGTTGTACGCGAGTGGTCATCTATCATTCCCAAGGTTCTCCCCTTGTGAACTAACCGTAGACACACTTTTGGGTGGATTGGAAATTCCAGACCACCAATTTTCGCGTGTAAACGCCTGTTCGTAAGGCGGGAATTGTTTTCTGTTGGGTCAATGATACATGACGAATTATTATTAGTTGGTTTGACCAACTACTGGGTGATGCGGGGGGGGGGGGGGGGCGGTAAGGTCTGTGTATATTCTTGCTTGGTCACTTGTACTGTCCAAGTAGGAGTGCATGTGTTTATTGACATATCTGTGTGTATTTGGGTGCGTGTGTGAATGTGTGTGTTATAGCGAGTGTAAATGTATTGTGCATTGTGAAGAGTGGAGAGTGTGTGAATCTGTGTTAAAGCAAGTAGTTGTATGAGTGTATTGTGAATTGTATGTATTGTGTTATAGTGAGTGTTAGTGTATTGCGCAATTGCACAATTGTGCATTGTATATTTTTATAATGGTCTATGGTCCCAGTGTATATATGTGCATAAATAATAATAATAATATATGTACAATTCAGTAATTGTCAATTCGTGGTCATGATTAGCCATTGTGCCGAAATATGTGACCTTAAACACCAATAAAAAATAAATAAATAAATTGTTAATTCTCGAATATTATCCCCAATCTGACACTTCTCTGTTTTTTCTCGTTTGACTGTTACGATATTTTACCTTTGGATGTGGTTTTCTTGATTGACATGATTGATATATTTAAGTTAGCCAAGTTCATCTTCTTTGCCTGCTAGGTCCTGGACACCCAAGCACTCACAAAAGTATAAGCACTACAGTGCGTGTGGAGTGTATTTTCGCTGGGTCGCCCGCTGAGTGGAGACTCCACACAAACAATAATTTCAAATTTGTTGTAAAGCATAACAAGCACAAGCAAAGCTCGAGCCAGAGGACCTTTTGGGTTAATAAACCCGGAGGTCCATTGGCTGAAAAAATTGCTTTTTAAGTTCAGTGATAACACCGCCCCACGTGTGGTTTTGTTACGTTCCACTTTCTTCCTCTCTATCTACTGTACATGTAGCAGCCAAGAGTTTATCTAATCTAAAAGATCTACTTGGTAGATACAACAGTCATAACAAAATGTTAGCGAATTTTAATTCCCCAAAAATACAGCGTGTATAAGTATCAGACAGACTGGAGCAATTTATATTGGTGAGTAATTATTTTCTCTACAGACAAAAAAATACTTTCTTAAGTATATTATTCAGTATACAATTGAAACCTGGATGTCTTGTGAATGTATCGTGTGCTATTTTGGTGTGATAACGCGCTGAGTGAGTACACTTTTGTCCCAGTCAATCTGTACTATTAGCTCGAAGGGTGTTTGCGTTTGTTCATAGCAGCACAAGAGACACTTGCAAATTTTCATCGCATGGACCACCGGGTGCAGTCCGGTGGTACATGTGGTGAGGGTTTGCGGGTGCTTCTGGTGTTTTGTCCTCAGACGTTGTGAATGATTTCTGGGTGAAAAGTCTGTCCCACGACGATTTGATGGTAGTTTCCACATTCTGTGGTCTCGGTATTTTCTTTTTGCTTGGTCGGTTCGGTTCGTGGTCTCACGGCCGGTCTCGCTTATATCGCATTATACTTTGCACTGTACAGTACAAGCGCTTTGTGTATTTCAGACAACTTAATAGTTCTGCAGTGGTGAGCGGATTAACTGGCGGTTATTGTCTGTACTAGTCGTGACAGGACTTCTAGTTTCAACTGTATTTGCTCCTTTAACTAATTCAGATAAATAATTTATACTCGTCGATTGTTAAAGTATTCCTCAAAGCTGTACAATATACTATTGCCGATGTGGCATTGTTTTGTATATATTCCATGTTTTTAACATTTTTATTGAAATATCTTCATACATGTGTAAATACCTTTCTTCTTTTCTGTATCACCTTCTGCAAAGCCAACATGGATTCATACAATAAACGGTACCACAAAACCCGAGGACGCGTGAACAATACAACCATCTGAGAAATTCCCCTCGTGTACTAGTTTGCGGTTTCATAATGAATACCATTGATGCATACCGAGCTCGGATCGGTTTATTCAGAACTATCGTCTTTTGTCACAGCATTAAACACAACCTTTAAAAGCGTCAAATATTGTGCATATTGTAATACCTGCACTTGCGCCGAAAGGGGAAAAAACTCCTCGCCAGTTTTACTGTTATATGTGCACTCTTCTTCTGCTCAAAGATAACAGAAAGCTCCCTGTACCACTGGACTAGTCTCCAATAGAAAATCCCTGCCCATTGTGTCTGGTAAAACACATGGTAGTTCGTGTAATTATGGAGCTGTCTCGGTGACAGACAGGGTCCTCACTGGGACATCTACAGTGCCTGTTATCGGATTAGTTCTGTTGATGCTTTCCATGTTGCTTTTGATATCAGGTGACGGTGAATTGACCCCGGGCCCAGATTCAGCTGACTCAAACAACAAAAGCAACATCCTAAATATCTGCCATCTTAATATACAAAGCGCGAATGCACCTCACAAGCTAGATATTCTTAAGTGTGAAGCTCTAGCATTTGATATCCAGGCCCTCACCGGACATGGTTCAATGCTAACGACCCAACATCGAAAGTTCACCTGCCTGGTTTTCAGGACCCAATACGTAAATATCGGTTGACAAAGGGCGGAGGTGTGGCGGTATATCTTAAAGAAGGCATCGGGTTTCGACGTAGACCTGACCTCGAACTATGTAATATTGAATGCCGCGGACAGAAATACTCCCAAAACATGGTAAACCATTACTGCTGGACGTGTTTTACCGCCCGCCCAACAATGAAGCAGATACACGGAATGCAATTTCAGTCTCCACTGAGAAAGCTAGAGTCTCCAGAATAGCCGACCTGATCATTACCGGAGATTTTAACGATAATCAACTTCTTCCAAGTGGAAGCAGTTTCTTAGAAATTGTTAGATACTTTATCTTCACCCTGCTTGTGAATGAACCGGCATGCTTTACCGAATCATCAGAATCACTGCTTGACGTCTTTGCCGTAAGTAACACTGTTCGTGTTTTATCATATGAGGTATTAGATCCCTTTTCTCATCCATGATCCGTTACCATAAGCCAATTTCTATAGAGACTGAGTTCGTTAAACCACCACCTTCTACTTTTAATTAAGAGACGCGTCTGGACGTATGCTTTAGAAAATTACACTAACCTGAACAACGCTATGGTTAATGATCAGTGGGGCGAAATGTTTAATAACACCAATCTGGATACTGTGGTTTTCAACTTTACCAATAAACTACTCGAATTGGCAGCACAGCATATCCCAAACAAACTTATTACCTCTAGGACTACTCGACCAAAATGGTCCCACAATAACCTAAGACTGCTTATCAGACACAGAAGATGCTTATTTGGAGCTGCTAAACGTAGCGGCCTTCCGCAAGCGTGGGAGAAATATAAAATTAAGAGGAACGAAGAAGGTTCAGCTATTAGGAAAGCTAAACTCTCCTATGTTACTAAAGTTCAAAATGTACTTAAAAGTCCAGAGGTCGCATCCGCACAATGGTGGAAGACTCTGAAATCATTCATAGGAAACAACAATACGTTTGTTTAGGATTCCTACTATCACTTATCAAAATAAAACGTTTTCAACGAACATTGAGAAAGTCGAGGTGTTCAATGAATACTTTAGTTCTATACCAACTATTGACGACTCCAATGCTTCCCTCCTACATCCTGGTCCTCCACCCGCCGTAATAATGGACAGTATAACACTGCACTATAGCGAGGTATACGAAGCCTTAAAATCGTTAAATATATCTGAAGCTTCCAGCCCTGACCTTATTAGTCCTCATCTACTGAAAGAATGTAAAAAATCCTTGTGTGAGCCACTTTTAATCCTTTTTAATATTTTACTTCACAACTGTTACTTTCCTCGTGCATGGAAAAATGCCAATGTTTCGCCCGTTTTGAAAAAGAACCCATCAATTTAGTAACCAATTATCGCCCAATATCTTTGATTAGCTGCGTAGGTAAAATGTTTGAAAAATGCGTTTTTAAGCGCCTATGGGAGTTTCTAGGTGAAAATAACATTCTTAGTCCATTCCAGTCACGTTTTACACCATGTGATTGAACTGTCCTCCAATTAACTGATACATATGACGATGTTTGTCATGCTCTGGACGCAGGCAAAGAGGTTAGCGTGGTTTTCTGCGAAGTCAGCAAAGCGTTTGATAAAGTATGGCATGTCGGCTTGATTCATAAACTGGAGAAAATCGGAATTCAGGGTGAATTTTTGATCTTTTTATATCATATCTTTCAAACAGATTTCAACGTGTTGTCATAGGAAACGAAACCTCATCTTGGAGAACTGTTAGCTCTGGAGTTCACCAAGGCTCGGTCCATGGTCCGCTTCTATTTCTCGTTTATATTAAGGATATAACGGAAACTTTGATCAGCAATATACGTCTGTTTGCAGACGACACATCTCTATAGTTGATAGTGGGAAACCCTACACAAGCGGCTTATTTAATCAACCATAACTTGGCTACAACAGACAACTGGGCTAGGCTGTGGATGGTCGAATTTAATTCACAAATAACAAAATGTATGCTTATATCCCGGAAAACAACACGTCCAACACATCCTCCATTATTTTTCTAATACGCAAATATCTGAAGTCAATAGTCACAAACACTTGGGTGTTGTTCTTAACACCAACTGTATATGGATTAATCACATTGAACAATTTTGCTCTAAAGCTTGGGCCCGTATAGACCTGTTGAGAATCCACAAATTTGAACTTGATCGAAGCGTGTTGGAAAAGATTTATTTTGCTTTTGTTAGACCTTTGTTGGAATACATCGATTCGGTTTGGGATAATTGTAATGAAAATGATATTGCAAATATAAAGAAAATACAAATAGCTGCATCCAGGATTGTTACTGGAGAAACTATTAGAGCTAGTAAAGAATTATTATACTCCGAGTCCTGTTGGGATACCCTGCAGAGCAGGCGTCGTAATCATAAGCTGGTGCAGTTTTTTTAAGATGTACCACCATCTAACTCCTTACATTGCTAATAAGGTACCACCAAAAATCTCCGAGATTAATTCGACGCACAATCTCCGCTCTAGTGGCAACCACAGATTCCCATTCTGCCAAACACAGTTATACCAATCGTCTTTCATTCCCGAGGTCACCAAACTTTGGAACGAAACTCCATTGCAAGTAAGAGAGAACAAATCATACAGTCATTTCAAAAGTTTCTTAAGCCACAATAGGCGCCGTCCTCCATCCCTTTTCACTGGTGCTAACTGCCATGCGACACAAATATATCACTGTAGATTAAGATTAAATGTAGCAACCTTAACCACCACTCGTATGCCAAACATATATCACTGTCACCGAACTGTCACTGTGGTGAAATTGAGTCGACAGAGCATTTTCTGCTTTTTTGTCCGGTTCACCCCAATGTCTGTAACCGCACAATTAGCCTACTGCCATTTGGCGTTAACGTATCCACTCTACTTTATGGATCTGAACTGCTAAGTTATGAGGAAAATCTTTCCGTCTTTATAGCAGTTCAGGAATATATTCTGGCAACTAATCGTTTCTAGCAATATATTATAAGGATGTCAGCCATTGTGCAGAAGTATATAACCTTAAACACCAATAAATAGATAATTAAATAAATAAATTATAAGGATGTGTATATATGTATGGGCATGTGTGCATGCATGTGTGTGTGTGTTTGTGTGTATTTGTGTGTGCATACACACACATGCATGCGCGCACGCATGCATGCGCACACCTGCATGTATGCATGTTGGTGTGTATATGTATACGTGTTTTTGGTCGCAATTTAGATAACTCTCCATGTAATAGGTATACCTGCTGTGACATCTATAACACAAGTGTATGGTTTATGTTAGCAGAAGCTATTGGTGGCAATTTAGATAACCCTCTAAGTAATAAGTATGCCTGCTGTTACATCTATAACACAAGTGAATGGTTTATGTTAGCAGAAGGGTCATTGGATTGATGTGTTCCCAGGTTGGCTGCCTGTTTGCTTTATGTTTTTTCTTCTTCCTTCCGCTCCTCTCTTATTTTCCATCTGTTTAGGATCCCGCTATTCAGCTTGTAACTTTAGGAATTACGGGAGACGACCTTAATAAGCATTATGCTTACTGTCGAATACCTTCCCTACCAAACTAATCAAACCACCTTACAGAGGTGGATATGGACACTTGGAACCTGTTGACGCTTGTTTAGTCTATCCTGCAAAGCGGAGAATACATCGAGCTCACATTGTCGCATTTTTGCCCATTATTGGACGAGTCAATAAGGCGGAAAATCTGACAATGTGAATACAGCGTAAATTAAATGAACTCTATTCATTAGTTACCCTAATAACCAAAGAGAAGTTACGATGACCCCAGTGGAGATACTTGCATACAGGGCTTTTTATGATGAGGAGAGTCATACAAACTATCACGGTTTTTCCCAAGTGGAGGTGCCTGGAATGTCGATCATTATATGTCCTTAACGCATAGAAAAACTGAACAGAAACTGATGTTTTTTTTTTCATGAAACCGAACCGAAACCTAATCTGAAAAATCAAAACCTCCCTAGATCTATAATCACTACGTGTTGATGATGTGGTCAAGAGAACAAATGTTCAGGAAACAGTCAATCGTCTTGAACAGAGGTTATTATAGGGGACATTATACTCACTTTTTACTGTTTTTAAGTTCTTCTGTTATAAAATTTAAACTTGACCTGCAAAACATCATATGATTGTTGTGTTTCAATATAATAAACGAACGTTCGCACCAAGTAGAGATGGAATTACCACTTTCACTCGAGTAGAATGAAAGCTAATCATCACGAACCTTGAAGATATCACTTACGTCTGTTCAGTGACGTGGATCGAAAAAGTCTGTTTTCGACAAAGATCAATTGCTTTTCGTTACATTGATCAATCATCCAAAGTGGGCAGTTGCTCATGGAATATGACTCATCGTGGTCCCAGTCGGAAAAACGTCTTTTTGGGTTCCAAATGTTAACCCTTTACCTAACATGAAAAGCAGACGACACTTGCAAACAAAATTCTTGAATAACTAATTTTTTTTATTTTTTGCCTCGAAAACATAGGTTATGACCCCTCATTGGAACGAGCTCGACGAGCTCGTTCCAATGAGGGGTCATAACCTATGTTTTTGAGACAAAAAATGGAAAAATAATAAAAATTAATTGGCGATTTTTGAGAATAGCGCTGGCCGGTTTTGGCCGTTACGTTGGGTAAAGGGTTAAATCAAAGAGTAAAATAAGTTGTGTGAACAAAACAAATGGTTCGCAATGGCGTGTAAAACTTTACCTTGCACTATTAGAGGGCGACATTTGTAAAACAAAATCAGGAAGTTTCATATTTTTGCATAAAAACGTTATACGCATTGGAGATTGTTCTGCGAAGGGTCAGAACCAATTTCTTAAGCCCCTGTCACATCTTCGTGATATTGTGTACGGATGTCCAAGAATTGCCACGAATTCAAATAATATGACAATACGCAAGGCGTAAGAAGGAACCCCAAAGTAACCAACATATTGAAATAGTTCATTCCGCAACCATTACTCCAAAAACATTTTATGAAATCGAATTCCTGCAATTGTTTAATTTCAGCCAAACATGAATACGTATCACAGTACTAAATTTAATTTCCCATAGGCGACCATTATAACGTTCATGCGAAAAAAATATGGTCGCATCATTTTAAATTGGGCATTCAAATATCTTTTTTCAAGTATAGCCCTTCAGACAACCTTTTGTCATGCAACAAATAAGAGTTAAAAACTAACAGAAAGGGACGTGCTGGCCACATGTACATATTTCTCAGGGAATTAAAAACACACCAATAGGCAAACGAATTTTTAGGTTCTAAAAGTCCTCAAATCACCCTCTTTATTCATCGCCAACATTCAACAGTAATGCAAGATGTCAGCGGAATTCTTCAATTGTTTATTGAAACAATATATTTTCCCAAGGCTGCTTAGTTTTGGAGATTACATAATTTCCGAGTGCAACTTATCGAGGCAGGTAAATCTAATTAAAATATTTACAACAGTTATACCTATGAGCAAACCCAATCCTACCAAAGATACATTTACTTCTTTCATATGATGAAAGACTCATTTCTGCAATAGAATTCGACTTTTGGCTTGTGACAAGTCAAAAGCATGGGGAATTTGTTCTTCTGAAGAGAACTGTCCAATTTGTGTCAAATGGGCTTAAAAACTGGTATTGCCTCCGACAGAATTCCTACTCTGTTACCTAATAAGTAATTTGGGAGAGATAAGAATTCACAGCTTTCTTTAAAAACTACCCAAATCCCAAAACAGAACTAAAATCTGCATCACCTCACAAAACCTTTTTACAAAATCTGTTTTAATTAACCATACGGCAAGATAAATAGTGCCCCACCCCCATGAAACATTTAACAATATGTCAGTTTTGTTTCAAAATTGGGGTTGTGCAGGGTTTAAAATCCCTCAAATTTTGGTGAGTCCATTTGGATTCTTGTGAAAATCGTTGCGAGAATTCAGACCTTCTATGGACCAGGATCCCATGAGGCCAGTATGGTTGAACCCCTGTAGTATACAGATAATACATGTTAACCCTTTACCAATTACAGCTTTTTAATTTTTAAAACACCAACTACCCGGTACTCATTTAAAAAAAAAAGCAAGGTGTGGAATTCTTTTCGCAGTTTCGCTGATCACTGGTCGTGATTGAACCCTCATCAACTGTAACAACAAGAGACCATTTCAAGTAATATATGTTGTACTTCAAGAGTTTGGAAAATAAAAATCACAGTAATGATATGTATATGGCCTCTTTGTGGATATCTCCATCATTTGAATCAGGCTTACTCTCAGAATTATGAAAATGGCAAATGCACAGGAGGCCTGGGATGAGACTCTTGTACAAGAAGATTGTCCAGTTGACCCACGTATAACAAAGTTTACAGACTACGTTACCATGTATTGGGTAGTATTGGCCCCCGTCCAAACATATTTAGCTCGATCCAATTTATCATAGAGGAGCAGGCATACCAAGAAGCAACAATATTACAAATAAGTAATGGTGGAAACGTGGCACCCAGAAAAAGGAAGTACCGGGTCGTCGATAATTCTATAAGACATTATAAACGTGTGTTTCAAGAGGAGAAATGGACAGGTTAGAATATTTGGACTTCAAAATGTTCGGGCCAGGGTCACTGAGAAAACTTCATTTCGTGTGGTTCATTGTAATATGTTCTGTGTTTCACAATATTTTGAATTGTTTTCCTAATTATTGCATTGCATAACTGTATTATGTTACTTTATTTAAAAAATAAGAATATCTGTATGCGAGAAATATGTGATAAATAGTTTTATATATATTGTATGATATATGCGAAAAATATGCGAAAAATATGTGAAAAATATTGTTAAATATATTGTATGGTATATGCGAAATGACATAATAACTAGAGTGATGTCACGCATGCAACCCGACTGTCCCAGCAATGGCAAGGCTTAGACACAAAATAGTTGGAGTCATTTTGTTAACCGATTACCTAACGAATCTGCCATATCTGCACTCGCGAGATACAAAATTTGCTATTCAAATTTTATTTTTTCATTTCTTCATGACCTATTAATGGAACAAGCTTGATGAGCTTGTTCCAATAAGGACTAATAAGCCATGGTTAGAACAGTGCCGCCGAGAGAAAATACGGGCCCCGGGGGATCAATTAGATGTTACCACCTGGGCCCCCTTGTTTAAAACCCAACTTACCAAGGACCCATGAAAATATTCATCCCTCCCCTGACCGATATCTATTATGACTCAATTGCATCTCAAAGACTAGATTGGGTAACAGTAAATTATGTATGTCCAGTTCCCAGAACTGACCAGGAATATCGAAGCGGGACGTCTATATAACAGAATTACAGAATAGCATATCGTGGGCGGATCCACCCACGATATATCTAATAACTTAGACAGTTCTTGACAGGAATATATGCTTACTAGTGAATTTGGGGGCCCACGGCCCGGCTGTCGATTCACACACACTGGGCATTGAAAAATGCTCGCAAACTAGCTGTCTCGGGAGGCGCGACTTCGTCCTCGCGGGCCTTCGGACCCCGGTGATACTACCCCGGCTTTACCCCCCCCCCCCCCCCTCTTGACGGCCCTGGGTTAGAAGTAAAAAATGAAAAAAATCTGATGTTTCAGAAAAATAGTTTGTACTGTTGGCTTCAGCTTGTGTTAGGTAAAGGATTAAAGATTTAGTACATCGAGCGATGTTGGGCTACAGGAGAAAATTCTCTTTTTTGCATGTAATAACCCCCAATCCTTCAAAATGCATTTTGTGTGTGACTGTGTGTGTGTGTGGGGGGGGGGGGTGGGGGTGGGGGGTGGTGGTGTTGGTGTGTTATAGTAGTCAATTTTAGTTTGTTTGCAATTATTAACTCCAAATCCTTCACAATATTTGGTATGCAGCAGTGGTGTGTTATGAACGACCGCCGGGGGAGGGGGGGGGGGGGGGGCGGGGAGGGGGTGATGGGGGAGGGGGGCTTGTATGTGTTTTTAACCCAAAACTTTATAGGCAAAAATTTTTGTTGTGGTGGTGTGTTATAGTGTTATAGTAGTCAATTTTGGTTTATTTGCATGGTATGCAATGGTGGTGTGTTATAAATGACCACCGGGGAGGGGGGGGGGGGGGGGGGGGGGGCCTTGTCTGGATTTTTAACCCCAAACTTTATAGGCAAAAATGTTTGTTGTGGTGGTGTGTTATAGTAGTCAATTTTGGTTTGTTTGCATTTATTAACTCCAAATCCTTCAAAATATTTGGTATGCAATGGTGGTGTGTTATAAATGACCACCGGGGAGGGGGGTGGGGGTGGGATGTGAGGGGGCTTGTCTGGGTTTTTAACCCAAAACTTTATAGGCGAAACTGTAACAATGCATTTTTGATGAAAGGAAAACAAAAAGTGCCTAATTGGTCCGAGGGAGGGGTTGGGTGGTTACGTGAGTTTAAACAAGAGGACCCACTGGGCCTGAAGCGCTCATCTTGAACAGAACACAATATATAAACAGAGTCCAAGATGAGTCTACAATTAGCAATCCATCTCCATACGACACACTGTCAATACTTGAGTCCCTCAGGAGTGACATAAAATATTTCGGGTATCATGCCTTTTCTCCATTTGATCATAATGTAAAATGTAGAGCTCCCTTATGAAGCCCCTTGATACAACCTATGAGGATTAGTCTTAGTTACACAACTCAAGAGGGTACTGAATACAAACTTTTTTAATTCTTCAGCAACATGGCCACTTCCGGCTCCCATGGGGAGCCCAAATTTATATTAACCCAGGCTCTCGATTTGAACACAGCTCAGTCTGACTTCCCTAGAGATGTTGTGTACCAAATATGAAGGCATTCTGACCTATGGATCTGAAGAAGAGAAATTTTTAAGAAATTTCTTCATATTGCACTAAGTTCAAATTTGGGCTACCATAGCGAGCCCAAATATTAACCTATGGATCCGATTTGAACAAACTTGAATCTGCCCCCCCCCCCCCCCCCCCCCCCCCCTAGAGATTTTGTATACCAAATATGAAAGCATTCTAACCAGTGGATATGAAGAAGAAGATTTTAAAAAATTATCCCCCATATTGAACGAAGTTAAAATTTGGGCTTCCATAGCAAGCCCAAATATTAACCTAGGGACTTGGTTTGAACAATCTTGAATCTGACTCTCATAACAATGATGTATACCAAACATTAAAAGACTCTGACCGGTGGTTCTGAAGAAGAAGATTTTTAAAGAATATTCCCATTATTACCTATGTTAAAAATTTGGGCTCCTGTATTGAGCCCAGATATGAACCAATGGGCATTATTTTGACAAACTTGTATTTGACCCCCCTATGAATGCTGGATACCGAATATCAAGAGATTCTGATGATTGGTTCTGGAAAAAGATTTTGAACATTTTTTGCAAATATGCAGACTCAGTATTTTTTCGATGCCCATTACAGAACACCCTAACATAAACGATGGCAATTTTTTTCCCCATTCACTTCTACGGGTCCTAAGGATACTTCATACTAAATAACAGCTCTTTGTTCCAGGTGCAGTCGGAAATATGGGCGTTTGAAAATATTTCTATTTTTAGCTCCCAGGGATCCCATAGGGATGTGGAATTTTTTTTTTTTTGCATGAATCAAGTACTTATGACCCAATAATACCACATACCAAATTTGGTTCAAACTGGACCATCGCTTCAGAATATAGAAATTTTGGGCGGGGCCAAAAATCTTACCCCTCCCATTACAAAGCCAAATATTGCTTCACGATCTTTGTTTGAACAAACTTGATTCTACACCTCAAAAGGAAGATTTTAAAAGTATTTTGGAGCATTGTTCCCCACTCCCTCCCTATGGGTTTGGGCATGTTGAGTTGAACAAAAATGCAATGCCCCTTTGGGTCCATCACACACACAAACTTTCACTTGAATTGGCCCAGTGGCTTTGGGGGAGAAGACCAAAACATAGTGTTGAAGGACGAGGGACGCCGGATGGACAATGGATGGAGAGTGATGAGATTGGCTCAGCTTGACTTGGTCAAGATGAGCTAAAAAGTTCCGCATGTAGTGACAGTAAATTGTTCAAAATTCATATTGAAAGAAATGAAAAAAAAAAAAAATACCTAAGACTGGGCGGAGGCTGAGCAGGGCAATAATTCATTGGATAATTGTGGTCATCAAACTTGACCTGGAGACATGTACTGAAATTAATAGAAATCCGTTGACTTTTGTTTAAGATATGGTATAAAGAAAGTTCGGACAGATGGAGGGACTGACGGATGGACTGACAGACAGACGGCGCAAGCTCTATGCTATATCCCTGTTTTGTGGGAGGGGATAAAATGTAACAAAGTATATGGTAGAAGCCTAATTTGAAATTTAGAGAAACTAAGTTCGAAAACTGTTGTTAAAAGGGTTAAATTAATGCCAATATTATTTGAAACCACTGTGTACAGCTTCAGTAGACATTGCCCGAAATAAAAAAAAATAGAAATGACGTTGTAACAGAGTGTCTGGAGAATGAAAGGTAGAACCTCGAAAAGCAGAACGTTAATCCGAAACTTTAAAATTGATTGGCAAAAAAAGAGTTAAATGTTTCCTAAAACCGATAAAAGAAATCACTGATGTTAATGGAATCATTAAGTTGTATTGACCATGCAAGAATTAGAGTAAGAAAGTATATGGCAAAGTCTAATTTCAAATAGAAAGAAAGTAAGTCTGAAAATATGTTTGAAAGGAGTTGAAATCATGCCGGTATTAATGAAAATAATGAAGAAATGTTTAGTAGATAGTAGACATTGTCCCAAATAAGAAACAGTGACATCCCACTTAACTGTTTGAAGAATTAAAGGTGTAATTTTAACCACCCCCCCCCCCCTACAAAAAAAAACTTTAACCAAAAACTTTAACCTGGAAGTTGTAAGTTAAATTGCCATACAAAAATGGGTTAAATATTTCCCAAAATAACATGAAACATAGAAGAAATAAAACATAATGAGATTGATACAATCAATAGTAATATTAAGTTAAAAAAAAAAACCAAAACTTTGAGGCTGACTAAAAAAAATTAACCACAAACTTTAACAAAAGCTCCAAATGTTAACAGACGGACAGACAAAAGTCATGACAAAACAGAAAAAAACCCACTTGAACCTTTAGTAAAAAACTTTAACCACAAACTTTAACCAAAACTCTAAATGTTAACAGACGGACAGACAGACGGACAAACGGAGGAAAGTCATGACTATAGACCTCACTGTAAACAGTCGGGCTAAAAATGAAAAATATACAGCTGCTGTAGTTATAATTTCCTCCAGCAAGTCGGAAAAATAAGATACAGACTATAAGCGGTAATCCCTTGATCATCCAGATTATTCACACTTACTGACCATACTGCTGGAAACAATAAGTGCCGGCATATCGAGATGACCCCATTTGAGTGACATTCAGTTAGTCATGGTTCATGAACACTACATAGGAATGATGTTATGAAATTATTCATGACTCTAGTGTCCATGTCAGATGATTATTAACATAGGTCTTCCTGATTGCTTCCAATTCTGTCAGCTGTAGACAGACAAGAACTGCCAAACTTCCAAGGGTTGTTGTGTTACTGCATCTTGAAAGGCAAATTTTATGGAAAAACTCTAAGGAATGGATTTGAACATTAATCAACAACCTTGAACCTAATCCACCTCTGCCCAAATATTAAGCCAATTAAGGAATGAAAATGAACAAACTCAAATCTTACCACCCTCCCACCCCTACCCTGCGATACCAAATATGTAAGGAATCTGAGTGGCAGGAACCAAACTGGAACAAATTTAGATCTAACCTCCACCAAATATTAAAGCATTCGGACTGGCGGGTCTGAAGAAAAAGATTTTTAAAGAAATTTTCTCATGTTGCACTGAGTTAATTTGAGCTCCCATAACGAGCCCAAATATTATAATACCCATAGACTTGGCTTAAACAAACATGAATCGGACTCCCCTTAGAGATGCTGTATGTCAAATATGAAAGGATTCTGACTGGTGGAGCTGAAGAAATAGATTTTTGAAGAAACTTCCTCGTACTGCAGAAAGTTAAACTTTGGGCTTCAATAGATAGACCAAATATTAACCCAGAGACCCGATTCAAACAAATTTAAATCAACGCACCCCCCCCCCCCCCCCCGTACTAGAGATGTTGTATTCCAAATATGAAAGCATACTGACTGGTGGATCTGAAGGAGGTTTTCAAAGAAATGTCCTCATATTGCACTGTTCATATTTGGGTGCCCATATGGAGCCCAAATATTAACTCAGGGACACGATTTGAACAAACTTGAATCTGCCCCCATCTGCCCTCCCTTAGAGATGCTGTATACCAAGTATCAGAATATTCTTATATATGTTATACATGTATATGGTTCTGGGGATTTCTTTTAATTTTTGAAAACAATTTATGGGTGCTATCAGAGAAATGCCCCTTTTGGGGACCGCTGTGGGTGTGGCAACTTTATTTGAACAAACTGGAATTCAGATATGATAAGAAACATGAATATCAAATTTGGTTCAATAAGGCCCAGTTGTTTATGAGGAGTTGTTAATAATGTAACGTTCACGCCAGACAGATGGTTATATGTTTATATCCCAAACTTTTAATTTATAAAAAATATAGAAATATATGACTTTAAACACCTATAAATAATGCTCAGCCTCGTCCCTCACTGCGCACAAGCGCGTTAGGCCCTCATCACAAAAATCAGTAACCGCCATTCCATCATGCAAAGTATAGAAAAATATGGCTGCTGCACATAAAAGCATATTTCGAGAAACAAGTTCAGACACGGCCTGAAGATAAGAAGGTGCACCTGTGGAGCTTAGCTAATCTACTTATCAAAATAAATGTTTACACAAACAAGATAATCCTCTTAACTGAGTACTTTGAAAATATCTCGGTACAATATTAACCAAAACACACTGTATATTCGGAAAACAGGAACGAGATTTTTGAATTTGAATTTTTTTTATTTTTATTTTTAATATTTAAATCACTGGCAGAGTAGCTTGGTCACGTCACAGATATCATGGGTGAAGACGCCATCTTGTCATCCGCCATCTTGGACCGCCATCTTGGGTCCCATTAGGCTTTGGGCACAGGGAGGAGGATCCCTCCCACTGTGTGTATTATGGCAGCCACGTCATGGGGGAAGCCGCCATCTTGTCATCCGCCATCTTGGACCGCCATCTTGGGTCCCAATAGGCTTTGGGGATCCCTCCCACTTTGTGTATTATGGTAGCTACGTCACATATATTATGGGGGAAGCCGCCATCTTGTCATCCGCCCTCTTGGGTCCCAATAGGCTTTGGGTACAGGGAGGGAGGGGGATCCCTCCCACTTTATGTATTATGGTAGCCACGTCACAGATATCATGGGAGAAGCCGCCATCTTGGACCTCCATCTTGGGCACAAAGAGGGTACGACTGGCCTAAAAGGGCTATGGGCATGGGGAGGGGTGCCTACCAGGTTTTAGGCACGAAGGAGGGTTTGGGCACAGGGATGGTGCCTAAGAGGCCTTGGGCGCAGTGGGGGTGAGGGTGGCCTAACAGGCTTGGGCACAGGGAGGGGTGAGGGAGCCTAAAAAGGCCTGGGCGTTTTGGCCCCCCCCTCCCCCCGGCGGGTTCCCACAAAACCAGCATGGAACCGACATCTCCTACTACTAATGAGTATTGCCTAAGGTAAATGAGTTAGCTGAAAGACGAACGAGGTGAGACGGATGTCAACTGACCAAAATTTTATTTACACCTTGTAAGGGCAATTCAAAAATAATCCAGGTGTATTTTTTAATTGGAGATACATTTTAATCCTGAAGTGAAGCACGAAAATAGATTTATTTTGATGAGATGCCATTTTCATCGCAGAAATGGGATGAGTAAGACATGCTAGAGGGAATAGTTGTTGGTAGCAGGTACTGTTTGCACTGATGTGGACTGAGAGGATTGAGTAGTTGTAGTTGGCTCAGTTGTGGTTGCACTGGGTTCTGTAGTTGTTGTGGTTGACTTTGTAGTGGTATTAGTTGGTTTAATGTGGTAGTCGTAGTTGGTTCTGCTGTAGTAGCCGTCGTCTCTGGGGTTATGACAGTTGGTTCTTGACCATGGTGTGATAGTTGTAGGTTCTGAAGTAGTAGCTGTCACATCTGTGTCTGTGATAGTTGGTTCTTGCCTGTATTGTGATAGTTGTTGTTTCCGTAGTAGTAGCTGCCACCTCTGTGGGTGTAATAGTTGGTTCTTGCCTGTGTTGTGATAGCTGTTGGTTCTATAGTAGTAGCTGTTGTCACATCTGTGGGTGTGATAGTTGGTTTTTGCCTGTGTCGTGATAGTTGATGGTTCTGTATTAGTAGTTGTCACATCTGTGGGTGAGATAGTTGGTTTTGGCCTGGGTTGTGATAGTTGTTGGTTCTATAGTAGTAACTGTTGTCACATCTGTGGGTGTGATAGTTGGTTTTTGCCTGTGTTGTGATAGTTGATGGTTCTGTAGTAGTAGTTGTTACATCTGTGGGTGAAATAGTTGGTTCTGGCCTGTGTTGTGATAGTTGTTGTTGCTGTAGTAGTAGCTGTCACCTCTGTGGGAGTGAAAGTTGGCTCCTGCCTGTATTGTGATTGTTGTTGTTGTTTTCGTAGTAGTAGCTTTCACTTCTATGGGTGTGATAGTTCTCTTTGGCTGAGTTATGATAGTTGCTGGATCTGTAGTAGTAGCTCTCACCTCGGTGTGTGTGATAGTTGGTTTTTGCTGTGTTGTGATAGTTGTTTGTTCCAATGTAGTAACTATCACCTCTGTGGGTGTGATCGTTTGTTCTTCTCTGCGTTGTGATAGTTGTTGGTTCTGTAATGATAGGTGTCATCGCCGTGGGTGTGATAGTTGGTTCCTGGCTGTGTTGTGATAGTTGTTGGTTATGTAGTAGTAGCTGTCACTTCTTTGGGAATGATAGTTGGTTCCTGGCTGTGTTGTGATAGTTGTTGGTTATGTAGTAGTAGCTGTCACCTCTGTGGAAGTAATAGTTGGTTCTTGCCTGTATTGTGATGGTTGTTGTTTTCGAAGTAATAGCTTTCACCTCTGCGGGTGTAATAGTTGGTTCTTGACTGTGTTGGGATAGTTGTTGGTTCTATAGTAGTAGCTGTCACCTCTGTGGGTGTGGTAGTTGGTTCTTGCGTGTATTGTGATAGTTGTTGTTTCCGTAGTAGTAGCTTTCACCTCTGTGTGTGTGATAGTTGGTTCTTGCCTGTATTGTGATAGTTGTTGGTTCTGTATTAGTAGCTATCACCTCTGTGGGTGTGACAGTTGGTTCCTGCCTGAGTGATGAGAGTTGTTGGGTCTGTAGTAGTATCTGTCACCTAGGCGTGTGTGATAGTTGGTTCTTGCTGTGTTGTGATAGTCGTTTTTGTTCTATTGTAGTAACTGTCGACTCTGCGAGTGTGATCATTGGTTCTTGTCTGCGTTGTGATAGTTGTTGGTTCTATAGTAATATCTATCACCGCTATGGGTGTGATAGTTGGTTACTGGCTGTGTTATAATGGTTGTTGGTTCTGTGGTAGTAGCTGTCACCTCTGTGGGAGTGATAGTTGGTTCTTGGCTGTGCTATGATAGTTGTAGATCCTGTAATATTAGCAGACCCCTCTTTGTGTGTGATAGTTGATTCCTGGTTGCGTTGTCATAGTTGTTAGTTCTGTAGTAATAGTTGTTGTTGGATCTTTGTGGCCACTTGTGTGCTCAGTGGTTTTGCTGGTCATGTACTAATTGTTGGCTCTGTTGTGTTATTGTTGATTCTGTAGTTGTTGTTGGCTCTGAGGTAATGGGTGCCGTAGTAGTTGGTATTGGCTCTGTAGTGGTACATTGCGGCCGACGTGTACCGGTCACTTCCCACGGGTGGGCAATATTTCCTCGGACGCAATAATAGATTCCAAACATTAATTATTGGATTAATAATCTAAAATTTAATTATTGAAGCACCGGGTACAACCCGGTGCTTCATTATTTCAAACTTTGCTAACGATGATTTTTATTACCTGGTAAATGCATACGTGGACATCACTGCCCTCACGTGGATCACGACCAGTCCACTGCGGCTGTACTGCATCAGCGGGACAATAGTTAAAGTTTGGGACTCTGTAATAGTTGTGGCTGGTCTCTAGTAGTAGCTGTCGCTTCTGTTCTTGTTATAGTTGGTTCTGTAGTAGTTTTTCATGGCCATGTTGTGATCGCTGTTGTAATTGTTCGCTATGTATGGGCAGTAGCAGGCTCTGTAGTTCTATTTGCTGGCTCTCCTGTGGTTGCAGAGAGTTATGTATTAGTATTTACCTGCTCTATTATTAAGGTAGTAGTTGGTCATGTAGTAATTGTTGGCTGTGATGTGTTATTGTTGATTCTGTAGTAGCTGGTGGCTAGGAAATGCTGGGTTCTGTAGTAGTTGTTGATGACTAATAGTTGGATTCGCAATAGTTGTTGGTTAGTTATTAACCCTCTGCACGCTGATGTCAAAATGGCAACGTTTTGAGCAGCAAATATTTCCCATAATGCAGTTTGATATTTAACCAAATATACCTTGTTTGACAGAGCTCAATGAGCTGTGTCAAACAAGATATAATTGGTTAAATTCATAGTTAAAAAAGAGAAAAACAAAGTTTTTGAAAAAAATTCTGTTGCACTACCAGAGTGCTGGGGGTTAAAATGCATAGCTCGTCATAAGATATATTTTAACAACTTTATCAGCTCTGAACCATGGCAAACAGAGATAATGACACAACTGCCTTTTCAGTCTGAGCGGGGAAACTTTCGAGAGAAATTCACATGCTTGCAAAAACGTAATTCACAATAAAATTATCAGAACATTTGCCACATCCCCAGATGGAGTATTTCTGAAAATTTTAATCTCCGGTTTTATTAATAATCCTAGATGAAAATTGTTTACATGAGACAATTTGATCTAGGATCATTTTTGATTCTAGGAGGCACCATAATGCTGGATTATATCTAGTCAAGTGAATGGGATATTACTGTGTTTTCCTTAAGAATTCTGATTTGAATGTGGTGAACAATATATCCGAGATAAAATTTAATAACATATCTGTTTGTAATCTACTTTTCGGGATAAACGTGCAGATAGCATTTATTAATAATTTTGCTAGGTGATAATTATTGTGCCATTTTCTTCTCTCCGTTCTAACACTTTGGAGTGAAATATTTATTGGTATGATAAATAAAAAAGAGGTGTGATTTGGACACAAATTATTCTCAGACACCTGGAAACTGATATAATTAGAGTTAGATACTTTTTGAGGACGTAGGTAGTATAGAAGTATTCGGTTGCATTTGTTTGATGAATTAACATGATCAGTTAAATTATGCGTAATATGCTGACCCGCAGAGTATCCAGAGGCGGACTGGTCGTATGGTCCACCGGGAAAATTCCCTGTGGGCCCCCTATTGGGTTCCCCCTGGGGCCCCCAAAAGTGATTCAGCACAACACCTGTTGGTACGTGTAATTTCGTGAAAATGACCAAAAGGCGAAATGGGACTGATTGCAAAGACTGCCGGTATATCCAAATACCATTGGCATTCCACATAGTCTGCCACTGATCTCCCAGGTGAAAGGAAAGAGCGTTCCTTCAATTTCAAAAATCAAACTTTTCTCCGACTGGGCCGAGCTATGGTCTTTCCGACGCCACCCCCCCCCCCCCCTCCCTCCCCCGGTAGAAACATTTTTGTCGAATGATCGATGTAGATGATGCACAAATGCTATCGAGATGTCCTCTGCGTGGACTGCCATTGATCGCTCTGGTGCAAGGAAGCCGCGTTCGTTCAGTTTGCAAAATCAATATTTTCGCAGGGTCTGGACGCCCCCTTGGAGCAATTCCCGGTAATTTTTCTTGGCTCGGTTTGCCTCTGAGAGTATCACGATTGCTATCACGTTGTGTAAATGCCACCGGTCACCATTTATCTTCATAGAAACGGATTGCTGGGACGCTCATTGATCACACATAGAAAAATTTCTCATCTGTCGCATGTTATGGGGAGGTGGATGTTGTTGTTGAATAAAAAATGGTCAACAACAACAACAACAAAATTCCATTACACCTGACAGTCGTGGTCTCTTTTTAAACAATAAACATTGGTGTCCGTGAAAATAAGTTAAAAATGTGCGGATTTACATCTACTGGATTTAGTGCTAAGCCAGGCAAGCTTTCGTTTGGTTTTTGATGACGTGAAACTGTTACACTGTGACTACAGTCACAATATAAGAGCTTTCATGCCATCAAACGTCATCGATGGGAGGAGTTACATCACTAATTGATTGACTTAACGTTATATTGATGGGGGAACAGATTGTTGTGTTGCGACGTTATTCACGGGTGTTCCAGCAATAATGGAAATTGAATATTTACAATATATTTTAGTTATTACAGACCAGAAATAAGTGCCTAGATTTGAAAATTGATACGGTACTACCAGTTTTTATGTTCAGCATTCGTTTGGAGTTTGATGATGTGAAAACTGTTGAGCAGTACTACAGTCATAGCATAACAGCTTTCATGTCATTATACGTCATCGATGGGAGGAGTTACGGCGTTAACTGATCGACTTAACGCCATATTGATGGGGAGGGGGGATTGGGTTGCGACAATGTTTTGCGAATTCACTAGCAATCCAATTGTACAGTGGATATCACCCAAGTATCGAAGGAAAATCACTATAACTTCATCACAAGACAAGAGTGATATTATCACATAGTACCAGTGAGTGTGAAACGAACATCATTTATATCCTAACATTTCGGGGAATTTTTCAACTTCGTTACACTAAACATCCTACTTGGTCTTAATCATTATTTTGTATGAATGGAAATTAAAGAACATTTCGTATTTTTTACGTGAATACTAACAGTTATTTCGTTTGTGGGATGATAAATGGAAATTTACACGAGCAGGTTCATTTTGTTAAGAGATAAATGCAATAATGTTTCGTGTCCACGGATCATATAATTATTGATAACCACGCAAGATTCCCTATTTTACTTATGTGTGTTTACAAAACTAGATCCTTCACTGAAGGTGATTAACACCCTCACTGCTGGCCTTCCAGTGAGAAGTTTGGGATAAGCAGATGTTTCCTTGAAGTGGGCAAGTCGAGACGTTTTATCAACAGCATTTCATAAATCATGGAAGAGTTAAAACCAAGTTCATTGATTCATTGTTTGATCAAACTTGCTCATGCAATCTCAAATATATGGAAACCTCACATGTCCACGTATTAGATGTTAAGTGTGGGGATTTTCGCCCAAATTACTTGATAAATGTAGTAGTTTCCCTCACAAGAATCTCATTCAGAAATCAAAACTAAATCTTCCAAGTAAAAAGGGAGATAATTTGCTTGAAACCTGTCTAAACTTACCGCTGCCTCAGATATCTGAAAACAGACGCGCGTAGGGCTCGGGTATAGGCATATGGACTTGCAGGATAACCACTATATTCCCCCACTTCTTCGATGAATCGTTCAAAATAGAAATCAACATATAAATGGTGCTTACATTGGGGAAAACCATACAAGTTTCGGACATTATAGGACACAAACTTGTGAAATATAGAATAAACGTACAGTGTTTTCAAATAAAAGAATATTCTACGATCAGGATTAAGAATGAAACCGACGAGCCTCTGGTGAGGCTGTTTCATTCTTAATTTTACTAGTAGAATAATTTGTTACTTGAAAACACTATAAGTTTATTTTGTTTTTCCCATAAATCTATTGCAGGACAGTCGCGGCGCAATCGTGCTGTTACTCGCTACAAAACACAGCCAGAAGTGAGGAGAACATTGGTCCAATTCGATCGACAAGCAAAATTGCCAAACATAAACAAGGCGCAATGATATATCTGTCTAAAAATAATTCCCCTGCAAACTTGAGCTAAACTTGCAATACATACTTTACTAAATGAACAATTCTTCCACTAAAAAGTCACTGGTCACTATGAAATCTCCATACATTTTTATCTTTCTTATTTTCGTTGTTTATTGTTGTTTTTTCGTCGTTTGTTCGACTTGAGTTTTATAAGCAGAGCAGACTATTCGTGCATTTGTTTATTTACAGTCCCCTAATTTGGAGAATGAAACATCAATCATCATGCTCCCGCATTTAAAAAAATCGAACTTGTTTGCTTTTAAACGCATGGTTTCGATTGATTTAATTTGTGTTTTCTTATTTAGTTGTTGTTCGTTTTATTGTTAGACAGAGTCGAAAAGTGTCATATATTCCAAAACTAAACATTTAAGCGGCGGTCAGCGTTTCATAAACGTCAGTTCATTATGTCTCCCAGAAGCACGACCACACGAATGCGGTAGAGGTCAGCAGGTCCGTCTCTCCTTTTGGAATAAATTCTTTCAGTGTTATACCTCCTGGGAAAATGTTCACCCTACTGTGCGAATAATGCAAAGATTTATGGGAGGTTTTTATTGGTCGAATAAACTGCCATTCATGGGATAATTGAAGAATAACAAATTTCTTGAAAGTTTTCTACAACTAATTACCCACCAGCCTGCATATGCAAAGAAGGCGCTGTAGCCGGCTTCGACAATTCCAATAGTATCATATGTAGACCCGCTGAATCCACGAGAAATATTTTCATCTTTTCCTAAAATATAAGGGAAATGTAGATTCTTAGGAAACTTGCAAAATATAAAATAATGTAAGTGGTATATGATAGATGAATCTGTCTCAATCTGAAACACTACGCTTGAAACACAAGAAGGGGCGTCATATTGCGATGCATTGTGTATGTGATGTGTGTTATTGTACTGGCCTGCGTAAACGGTTGTGTTTTGACGTCATGACTATGGTGATATGAGGTGTTAGTGCGCATTCAAGTCCGAGTTGTTAGGATGAGACGTGTTCCTGAGGGATGCACAGACATACGTGAGCGGCTGTGTTGAAACGTCTTAACTATGGTATACGAGGCGTTAGTGCGAGAGCGCTTTCGGATGTGCAAAGTGTTTTGCGAGGATGGCACGCATTCCTATGGCTTTCAAAGGCCTACACTACAACAGTAAATGGGTGTGTTTTCGGGGTAGGCTCGATTGTATGTTTGCCTTACTGTCAGAAACTTCCAAAAATACCTAATTGGATCCCAAACCCTTATGTCATTTTCAGAAGCACTATTGCTATAGCACCTTCAAAATGTATGATTGCGTGGAGCGAAGGGTACCCTTAAACTTGGATTTTAATCGTCGTTACATGTTTAGCCTTTATTCCTGGTCTGTCTACTCCAGATATGGTTTCTTTTCTGCTTCGTCGTTTTGACATTCTCCAGCGGTGTGGCATGATGCAGTTTGTGAAAAAATGCTACATTAAAGCCTTGTGTTCCCATAATGTTTGCTGTCCACTAATACAATAATTCAATAGCATTACAACTATAGTCTTCTATAGTTATGTGTTACCACTACATCTACCATGTTCTCTACTAGCTTCAGCCACCACCAGTCCACCACATTTTATCACTAGTCTACTAGTTCAGTCGTTAAGGATTTCTGTACATACCACTCAAAGACTCATGTGTGTTGTCCACTTCTACAACCAATGCTTCTACTACTAATATCCCTGCTCGTTTCTAATGATGATCCTACTGAAACCACTAGCAGTCAATTACAGACAGCTTAGTAGATACCAAAGGTATATACTGGGACACGAGCGATAGCAAATACTCCTTGCCCCACATGCCCAAATCGTAGATCTTGACTACTTTGTCGCTCAATACCCGGATAAAGATAAGGGCGAGTTTTGGCCAGTTTCAGAAATATTGTGGGAAAACTTTAGACTTGCCGGGGAGATTTTGTAAATTTTAATTGAAAAAAATTGCAAAATAAGATGTTTGGCCTGTAGGAAAATATATGGCCCCCACCTCCAAACACACAACCAAAGAGCGGCAAGAAGGTATCTACACCCCTGCCTGCAGTTCAAACAAATTAACATAAAGTACTAACTTACCACCAGCGAGAACAACCCATCCTCCAATGATTATGATGCCCGCAGCCATTAGCTTTAGAAAAGTAAAAATCTCGTTTCCAATAACAGCCACTTTCGTACTGAGAGATACGATTACAGTTGTACACACTGAAATACAGAAATTTACATCAGTCTTAGGAGAAAATAAATTCTAAGTGACCACCGAAAAATGTGGGAAACTTGAGAATACATACACCCTTTTGCAGTAAAACACTTACCATCATATTGTTTAGTTGTGTTGTTTTCGATACGGCACGGATTCAGTATAAAAATCGATAAATGACTACATAACCTTCAGGTATAAGTGAGGGACATTTCTTTTAATTCGAAATTCCAACCTCTGATATTCCATAAATTCAAATTAAATATACACAAATTATACATCGAAATGAAGGTTGTGATATACAGAAGATGAAACATATATGCATTCAACCCAGTTGACAGCAGGTACCAATGGTTCCTGGAAGTCCGCTACCGCATTCGTACCAGAACCGACAATAAAATAATATTTCCGGAGAACTACTCGTGGATAAATGTGCGGCCATCTTGGTGAAGGGAGTTGGGGTAATTGTTGCTATAAATAGACAATACCGAACCAAAACATTTTCATAAATAGGTTTAAATTTTCCAACGCCTCACAATGGCCGATTGCTTTTTTAAAGAATATATTTTGAGGTTTGCGAGAAACGAAAATGTTGATGATGTGCACATTTTTCCCAGAATACCAACTGAATAAAAATTGCACAGCATATTGCAGTTATTACTGACAGAAAACAAGTGCTGGTACTGAAAAGTTATATCGGGTTAGTGCTGTTCACGCTAGGCTTTCTTTTCATGTTTGAAGATGGGAGAGCTCTTCCGCTGTGACTACAGTCACCGCGTAATAGTTTCCAAGTTATCAAACGACTCCAATGGGGTCCGTTACAAACGTTAATTGACTGGATACCATTTTGAGTGGGAGGAGCAGATTGACTTGCAACTCTTATCGCTGATGTTTCAGTACCCCCGTTGTGCGGGGATTAGTTCTACAAATGCAGAATGTGCTTATCCTGTGCAGGAACATTGATTGCCAGATTTAGTAAAACAATATCACACTTCCTATTTTATCCAGGTATTTTGCCTGCATACAAGATGACGTAATCTGCGTAGAAACAGTCAAAGCGTTTTGTGTGTTTGCAAGCATCGTGCTCAGTATATCGTTGATTGCTATTATTGTTTAAACAACACTTTAGTACACTCGCCGTGGACTGGTCATAATCCACGCGTGGGCAGTGGTGTCCACGCATACCTTTATCAGGTAACAAAACTCATAATCACCCACATTTTAATTAATAAAGCACCGGGTTGTACCCGGTGCTTCATTAATTATATTTTTGATGATAATTTCTGTAATAAATATTTGAAATCTAATATTATTGCATCCGTGGACATATATTGCCCACACGTGGAAAGTGACCAGCCCAACGCGGCCGAACTGTATATATTGTTGGCATTTGTTGCCTGAATTGAACAAAAAAGCATTAGGGGTGTGTTTTGGTCCTGATATTGGAACTTTATGGAGTGATTTAACCCTTTACCCAACGTAACGGCCAAAACCGGCCAGCGCTATTCTCAAAAATCGCCAATTAATTTTAATTATTTTTTAATTTTTTGTCTCAAAAACATAGGTTATGAAATCATTGGAACGAGCTCGTCGAGCTCGTTCCAATGAGGGGTCATAACCTATGTTTTTGAGACACAAAATGAAAAAAAATAGTTATTCAAGAATTTTTTTTGCAAGTGTCGTCTGCTTTTTATGTTATAAAGGGTTAAACTTTTGGGTAAAGCAGTCATACTGTAATGACACAACAATGTGAACTATTGAGTTGAATTGTTCTTTATTAAACAACTCGTGGTCACATGAGGAGGGTGTTGGGGTAAATGTTGCTATAAATATAAATTGCAGAACCAAAACATTTTTAGCCCGACTGTTTACAGTGAGGGCTATAGTCATGACTTCCGTCCGCCTGTCCGTCGGTCTGTCCGTCTGTTAACATTTAGAGTTTTGGTTAAAGTTTGTGGTTAAAGTTTTTTACTGACGGTTCAAGTGGGTTTTTTCCCTGTTTAGTCATGACTTTCTTTTGTCTGTCTGTTAACATTTGGAGTTTTGGTTAAAGTTTGTGGTTAAAGTGTTTTAGTCAACCTTAAAGTTTTGTTTTTTTTTTCTTTTAAATTTATATTACTATTGATTGCATCATTCAAATTTTGTTTTTATTTTTTTTTATGTTTCATGTTATTTTGGGAAATATTTAACCCTTTTTAGTATGGCAATTTAACTTACAACTTCCAGGTTAAAGTTTTTGGGTAATGTTTTGTTTTGTTTTTTTTTGGGGGGGGGGGGGGGTTAAAATTACACCTTTAATTCTTCAAACAGTTTAGTGGAATGTCACTGTTTCTTATTTGGGACAATGCCTACTATCTACTGAACATTTCTACAGTGATTTTCATTAATATCGGCATGATTTTAACCCCTTTTAAACTTGTTTTCAGACTAACTTTCTTTGTATTTGAAATTAGACTTTTCCACATACTCTCTTACTCTAATTCTTGAATGGTCAATGCAACTTACTGATTCCAGTTACATCAATGATTTCTTTTATCGGTTTTAGGAAATATTTAACCCTTTTTTGCCATTCAATTTTACTTAGTATTTCCAGCTTAATGTTTCGGATTAAAGTTCTGCTTGTCAAGTTTCTACCTTTCATTCTCCAAACACTCTGTTACAACGTCATTTCTTTTTTTCATTTAGGGCAACGACTGCTGAAGCTATACACAGTGGTTTCAAATAATATTGGCATTAATTTAACCCTTTTCACAACGCTTTTCGAACTTAGTTTCTCTAAATTTCAAATTTGGCTTCTACCACATACTTTGTTACATTTTATCCCTTCCCACAAGGGAGGGATACAGCACAGAGCTCGCCCCATCCGTCTATCTGTCAGTCCGTCAGTCTGTCAATCTGTCCGAACTTTCTTTATGCCATAACTTAAACAAAAGTTAACGGATTTCAATTCTTTTCAGTACATGTCTCAAGGTCAAGTCTGATGACCACAATTATCCAATGGAAATTATTGAAGTTATTGCCCTGTCCAGCCCCCGCCAATTAGGCATTTTTAGTTTTTTTTTTCTTTCCTCCAATATGCATTTTGAACTATTTTCAGTCACTATATGCGTAACTTTTTTATAAACTCACGTAACACCCCCCCTCCCCCCCTCCCCTGACCAATTAGGCACTTTTTCTTTTCTTTCGACAAAAATGCATTTTTTACAGTTTTGCTTAAAGTTTGAGGTTAAAAACCCAGACAAACAGTCCCCCCCCCCCCCCCCCCCGCGGTTCCAGTTAAGCATTTTTTTTTCCACTTTGCTCAAAATGCATTCTGAAGGATTTAGACTGACCACATGCGGAAAAAATAAAATTGGACTCCCCTAACACCCCCGCCCCCACCACCTCCTCCTCACCCAGGGTCATTTAAGCAATATTTTGTCTTTGGTACAAAATGCATTTTTTATGATTTAGAGTAACTACATGCAGACAAATTTTGACTCCTATAAACTTTCCTCTACCCCCTCCCACCCCCTCGGGGGGGGGGGGGGCAATTAGGCATTCTTAGCCACACTGTTTACAGTCAGGCTTATAGTCATCAATTCTGTCCATACATCCGTCCATCCATCCATCTATCTGTCCGTCCATCCATCTGTCCGTCTGTTAACATTTAGAGTTTTGGTTAAAGTTTGTGGTTAAAGACACATCCCCACCCCAGCCCACCTCCAGTTAGGAATTTTTAGCCCGACTGTTTACAGTCTGGGCTATAGTCATGACTTTCATCCGTCTGTCCATCCATCTGTCCGTCTGTTAACATTTAGAGTTTTGGTTAAAGTTTGTAGTTAAAGTATTTTAGTCAAGTTTTTTTGTTTACAAAGTTACACCTTTAATTATTCAAACAGTTTAGTGCAATGCCACTATGACTCATTTGGGACAATGTCTCCTGTCTACGGAACCTTTCTACAGTGATTTTCATTAATATTGGCATGATATTAACCCCTTTTAAACATGTTTTCAGACAGTTTATTTGTGTTTGAAATTAGGCTTTGCCACATACTTTCTTACTTTAATTCTTGCTTGGTCAATACAACTTAATGATTGCATTTACATCAGTGATTTCTTTATCGGTTTCAGGAAATATTTAACCATTTTTTGCAGTCAGTTTTACTTAGTATTCCCAGCTTAAAGTTTCGGATTAAAGTTTTGCTTTTCAAGGCTGTACCTTTCATTCTTCACACTGTGTTTCAGCGTCATTCTTTTTCATTTGGGGCGAGGTCTAACGAACTTGTATACAGTGGCTTAAATAATATTGGCATTAATTTAATTCAAATTAGGCTTCTACCACATACTTTGTTACTTTTTATTCCCACACAAGGGAGGGATATAGCCTAGAGCTCCGTCCGTCTGTCTGATCCGTCCGTCCACCCGTCTGTCCATCTGTCCGTCTATCCAAACTTTGTTTATGGCATAACTTGAATAATAGTTAGCAGATTTCAAATTTGTTCAGTATATATCTCCATAGCAACTATGTCTACATCAAGTTCGATGACCACCATTATCCAATGAAAATTGTTGGGAGTTATTGAAGGATTGGGAGATATTACATGCCAAAAAATGGACTCCTATAGCCCAACCCCACCAATCAACCCCCCACCCCACCCCCTTTTTATCACGAGTGCATATATGGCAGATTCGTTAGGTAAACAGTTACCAAAAAATAGGTCAGATTATTTTGTGTCTAAGCATTGCCTTTGCTGGGACAGTCGGGCTGCATGCGTGACATCACTCTAGTCATTGATAGGTTTAAATTTTCGAACGCCTCACAGTCGCTGATTGCGTTTTTGAAGAATATATTTTGAGGTCTGCAAATATATTGGAACTTGATGGAGTGATTCATACTTTTGGGTAAAGCGGTCATACTCTAATGACACTGCACTGTGAAATATGCTTTCTTAGTTAAATTGCTCTGTATTAAACAGATGTTAGTGAAGATATTGGTGTATTCTAGATCAGAATGAAGCCAGTTGATTGATTAACCCTTTACCCAACATACGGTCAAAACCGGCCAGCGCTATTCACAGAAATCGCCACTTAATTTTCATTATTTTTTTTCATTTTTTGTCTCAAAAACGTAGGTTATGACGCCTGTCTGGAACCAGCTCGTCGAGCTCGTTCCAATGAGGGTCATAACCTATGTTTTTGGGGACAAAAAAATAGTTATTCAAGAATTTTGTTTGCAAGTGTCGTCTGCTTTTTATGTTAGGTAAAGAGTAAAAAGTTGCTACTCCAAACATCTGCATCGATAATATTTGTTAAAAGTGAAGAATAGTAAGCATACTACAAATAAGCCTGCACAATTGCTTGGGTTTTTTCCATTCGTTGAAAAAAATTAATAAGCACACGGCACTCAGTTTTATTATATATGCACGTTAGACTCCTCTCTTATTTATATATAATTTTAGCATTTATGAATACAAACGTGAGCAGCAGGATATGCGAGGGACTGTGCACGATAAAATGTGGCAGTGGTATAACAAATACTTTTCGGCATCCGAAACACAGTTTTCATCAAGTACAAGTCAAGATTTCAGACAACAAAAGACATGAAATTAAAGTAGATAACCACTCAGTGACACTACATTTGCGAACACGACGGATAGCGGAGACCCATGCGCACATGATGTGAGGCCGCGCCGACCTTTTAGCTAGCCGATCTTGGGGATACACGGCTTTGAGGACCCAGGAACAGGGAACAAACTATAGGTACTCCAGCTCCCTTGTGGGGTAAACAAGTGGAAAAAGGTCCCTGCTGTTCCAGCTGACCCAACTAAATTTACGGAGCTCAGCGATTTGCATTTGGGAGGTGCGACCACATCGGAACATAATAAACTCCTATCCTATCAAGAAGCAACAACCGTTAGGCTGTTTACAGAAATCCAGTCGCCAATATTGGCTGATCGGAACTAGCTCTAGGTTTGTTCAGACATATGTCCATCATGGAAGCGGGCATAGGCTGTGTAAGTTCTAGACCATCACAAGTTATCGTGGTTCATGCCACATTTGCTACTGAATGACGGGGAAAGAATGAAACTTTTCAAGACCATAGAATCAAAAACCAGATTACCGGTGGGATTCCGAATGGGACAATGCAATGTTGTGAACTTTCCATCGTCAGTTCAGTTCGATTGGAGATTGTCGGTGAAATCTTCTTTAGAACAACCGCGTTTCATCACGGTGGGATTTCAAATGGACAGGATCAGATCTCAAGAAAAGAATCCATCTCCAGTCGATCAATTCAACTTGAGAAACATCCAGGTGTTTCTCACTTCCACGAGATATCTGGCCATAGAGTGCAATGCCTCATTCGGGAAGAACGACTTTTCTAGTATGTACGGCGATGCTGCAGACTTCATATCAAAATATCATCATGTGGACGAATTGATAAGCAATTTTATCTTACAATCAACATGTATTTTGTCTGTATTAACTCCGCAACTGTCGTGTATCCGACCCCCTGATACAGATGTTTGTATCAGGGGGTCGGATACAAGCACGTTCCTTTCGCGTGAGTTCCATTTTATTTCTTTTTGTTCATCCGTACGAATAAATAGTTCGTTATGTATTCTTCTACATTCTTGACTTATCCCCAACATATTGTAAGATAAAATGATAATTACCATCATGTGGATGTACAAAATATGTATCCGAGTCTCGCGCCGGGTTCTAAGGGTAGATCACGACTCGTCTTCGACTCGTCGTCATCTGCCCTTAGAACCTGGAGCACGTCTCGGATACATATTTTGTACATCCACATGATGGTAATAATCTCTATGGAACATAACAGCCAATGAATAAAAAGATGCTCTATCCCCTGTTCGTGTTCGATGTCAGCAAATGGGGTGAGAAACTCAAGAAAACCGTTCTGGACATTATGATCGGGATGCAGTTCGACAGCAATGTATCTAGGTAAACCAAAGCTATTACATTTGTCGTATCCAACAGAGTGTTGACATTTCAATCGGATGGAGGTAAAATGTCCGTCATTCAATAATTGAAAAAAACATATTTGATTTGTTTTCGATAAAACACATAAAAAAACTTTAAAAAAAAACTTTTAAAAAACTTTCAAAAAAAATTTAATTTAAAAAAAAAAACACTAAATAAACATAAAAAACTTTTAAAAAAGGTCTGGTAACATTATTATTAAATAATTCTAATGTTCTCAAACTTCCTTATTTTTTTTTTGTCTAAGTACTCCACGTGTTCAGTTCAAATAAAAGTTTATCTATTTTTTTTTTGTTTCCTTTTATATTCTATACATTCAAAGGATAGCATTCGAGCAACACGTATATTATAGAAGTGACAGCTTCAGGATTAGTCGTTTTCTTCTTGAAATTAATTCTATCTCATTGTTTGACTCTCAGGGGCCTTTCAAATTTTCTCATATTGGAGTACTGATTCTCCATCTCCTCGACTTTATATCTGTCGTTGTATATGCCATTCACCACCACGTTGACGATTGCTCTATTCTTCAAGTCATTAGAAGTCAGACCATTCGAATGATGTGTCCTCCTATCGACAAGGGATATCCTACCTGTCTCGTAGCAGTCCCTTCCCTTTATTTCCGAAGGTCCATTCTGATTTTCCAGTATGTAATGCACCACTTTCCTTGGCCCACACGGTTATCAACTATCAAGTGTGTTTTTATTTTTTTCCATGCCCCACATCGGGAACCAGTAGCGGTATGCAAATGAGTGTCTGACCATCATTGAACAAGCACAAGTCATATTTTGAAATAAGCTCTTCCGCTATTTTCCCTTTGAGGTTTTCTTTACTCCAGGAATCATCACCAACGAGGGTTATGTGCATTAAAATCTCCGAACAAAAGGTATGGAATTGGATGTAGGTGAACCAGTTGCTGAACGTCATTCAGCTGAAGGATCTTATTTGGTGAACTGTAAATAGATCATAATGTAACTATCTTGCCTAAAGTTAGGACTACCGTTGTAGTCTGTAAATTTAGTTGTAAATGTACATTTCTGTGAATAATATCGTTTCTAACCAAGACAGACGTTCCACGAAAATGAAGGTCATTATCATCTACCCAAGCGTTATACGAAGTTTAATGCTTAAAAGCTGAATGAACTTGACTTTCAGGTTTCTTTAAAAGGGTTCCATGTAGCCGACAAGCAGTAGGTTTATACTTGTGACTTAAGCCTTGTTCATTAAACTATGGTCTAAAACCTCAACAATGTCATTGTATTATATTTTGTTTGGTTGTATTATCCATGTGTTGTTGGAGACTTAGAAGGTGGGCGTTTTGGAAAATTGCCCCTGTAGGTTTTTTAGGTGACTTTTTTATTTAGGGACTCGCCCCGAGATGAACTCAGGACCCATAATATTGAAAAATGTGGTTTTGTTTCAGCCATCAACATCCATGTCCTCCAACACTTCAACGTGTTCGTAACAACATTTTTGAGATATTTGAGTGTTCTATTTGAGGTAAGTGTTTTGCTGTTCTTTTTCTTTGTTCTTCAAATCTTCTTTTCAACTTCTCTTACTCTGACTAACATTTTGAGGTTCTGATCTCGATTAAGTTTGGTCAGTTTTATTAACCTAATTTTGCTTCCTTTACTTTTCGGCCTTCTGGCTTAAATTTGTCTTTTTCTCTCTACAGTTTTGTGCGCAGTGTTTCTTCTGTTGTTCCGTGAGTTGATTTTGGATCCACTTGATCGGAATGCTCTATCATGAAGGACTTTAATAAAGATGGAATGGTTTATGTTGTTAAGACATATCCATAGGGTCTAGCATTCCACTAATTTTGTTGGTAGTTTTTGTTTTAACTGTGTAGCATATCATGGCACTGAAGTATTTATGCCCTGCATTGAAGTAGCAATTCCTCTGGCCTCTTGGAAACTTATTTGTCTTTCAAATTTAACTGTTTGGATCATTTGGGTTTTTTTCCACACCGGGCAATCCTTTGACAATGACATGTGATTGTAATTTTCACGTTTAATATCATTGATGCATGGCTCTGAATGTTGTTGGCCACGCCTGCTACACATTGACTTACTTTTACTATTTGATTGCCCGTGACCATATTTTTGGCATTTGAAGCATCGAAGTGGTGTTGCAGTGTACAAACCCACTTTCATGTTTATAAACTCCACTTGGTTGGTTGATGTGAATTGGATGTAAAAATGTATGTGTTTGTCTGTACAGCTGTACCGTATTATTTATGTATGTTCTTGTAACGCCGGTGATACCCTGTTATTTTAGTTCGTTTCTTATTTCGAGTACATCGCTTCCTGAAAGCTCCCAAATTCTTACGACCCCCTTATTACTGTTTACCTTCTGAGGACAGGCGTTAACTGCCATATCAAGACTTCTGTCAAAACTTTAGTAAATTTATGGCCTTGGCGGCGGAGCTACATTCAACGAGCAATGCCCCCGATCGAAATTTCTTTACGTCTTTCTATGTGCCAGCTATTCCTTAGATTGTTTTTCCACTTCAGCCTCTGCATAAATTATTATAACTTTTGGCCTGTTCCTCTTCTTAACATTTTTGTGTCTGGCCATGTTATAATTTGTGACTGTGTTTACAAACCAATGGTTTCAAGTTAGAAACGAACTTGTTATTGACAGCAAAATTGGTGGAATATAGGTGTGTGTGTGGGTGGGGGTGGGGGGTGGGAGGGGTACGTGTGAAAGGCTGTATTCTCCTTGTCTCCTCACACCGAAAACTGTAAAGTGAAGCTCGTCATTATTCCTGGTTGAATGTAGTGATTTTGAAAAATCTCATTGAATCAAATTAATATGTGCAAACATAAATTATAAATAAACCCTTTATCTAGCCCATCAAACAAATCTCATAACGTACTTCTCTGTATCATTTTCATGTCTCACCAAGCATTGTCAATTTTTAGCTAGCCTGACTGAAAGTCAGAGTGGAACACATGTGTACTGGACTATTTATTTGTAGTTTTTCATACGTCTGCCTTCAGTGGTAAAAGTGATGTTCAAGCAGCTTCGTTCTAATAAAAGCTCACGTGAGTAACTTAGATGTGACAATTCAGTTTTGTTAAAATCAATGTGCGACCTCCTCCCCCTCTATCGTGGAAAGAGCGTGTGGGGAAATTCCATTTTGAGACAAAACAAAATATTCTTCTCATGAGCCAGTTGATGCAATGACTTGACATTAGGTATTGCGTTTACTTTTGGGTTATAAGATTAAGTTTGCTCAAGAAAGGTATGGGTGCAATTTTGTCAGTGTTTTTTTGTTGCTGACATGTTGTTGATTTTTGTCACCAAAAAAAGTTTGTAGCCCAGATAAACCTCACATAGGCTTCAAATAGAACAAAACGTTAATCGTATTTTTTTCTGATCTGCTCCACACAAACAGGCCTTAAAATTTGTCCCGACTTGCGGGAATCTGTTTTATTTCTCTTTAGCTCTTAAATAATTTAGTATTTGAGAGTACCGTCTTTCCCTGTAAATGCAAACAGTACATATTCCATACTAAAAAAACAAAACCTTATATTGATGTATTTTCTAGAGTTGAATCCCTAGTTCCAATTTCGTTGAGTCTCCTGTCTCACGTGTTAGGGCCCTGCGAAGCTTTGAAAATCTATTCGATTCGAAATAGTCCCCATGATTCGATTCGATTTCAATCGTGCCGATTCGAATATTTTCGAATCATTGAGATGTTCTCAAAATCATACAAAGTGTCTCCTCTTGTGATTTTCTTCTCTCATCAGGTCTCCGGTACAGGATATCTCATGACAGAAGACTTCAAGTAGGTTTCTCTTCGGAAATTACATTGATTCCATTCTGGAATATTCCGCTTTTTTTGGTTGATTTACACGAGTCGCCGTGCCACACAGTACTTAAGTGTAGACTGACAATATTTACGGTTGTAAGAAGGTGCAATATCCACACCTTGAAAAACGGTGAGATTATAGTCGAGATTCGACTCGATTCGAAATCTAGTGCCTGATTCGATTCGAGGTTCGATTCGACCCGAAATTTGAGATTCGAAGGGGCCTAGCACATGTATATGTTGAACACATGTCTCAGCATCCATACAAACAACCAAGACCAGGAAATAATTTACTTTTAAATTTTTGCATAGCAAATTGCCAAAAAGTAAGTAGAAATTTTTCGCCTTTTCTCATAATTGCATAACAATTTTAACTCCAGAGAAATTAGTCAAGAATATTGCTCCTCAGGATAGATGTTCTGGCGCATCTTTCTCAGAACATTTTCCTCTGGAAAGCCCTTCAGGAGACGAAACGTGCTTCACTTTGTCAACGTATCTGTTTCAGCTACTGGGTTCAATCGTATTAAATCCGCGAACGTTTGGATTTTCAGTAGTACATATTGTTTGTATCTATGCCTAAACTCTATTTGGAATTGGGTCAATTTGGCTCAGTCAAGTTCAAATACGTCAGACACCAAAAGAGCTATGAAAGGTTACTGGACAACTGTCCATTCAAAAATGGTTTAATTAGGCGACCTTTACTAGAGTTTCAAAAGACCGCTGAGCTGCTTAGCTGGCATCTGGTGAATTTCTGTTAAATTTGACATGTTATAGTGACTGTTACTCGTTCTTCGCAACTCGGTGATTCTATTCCTCCGCCATTATGAGAATCAAATAGGCCGTGGGAACTGAATCAAAATCCAAGCGGTGCTGCCTCCTCTCGCTGCACTCGGTAAATCGAACACTGCACAAGGTTACAGAGATGTGTTTTTGTATCTAAAATTAGATTTACGGTATTCACTTTTAGCGATAAAATGGGAAATCGGAAAGCAAACACCGCAACGTGAGTGACACATACACATACGTCATCAAAATATTGTCATTGACTGTTTTGAAATGTTTTGTATGTTAATAGCTTGACAGTACCAACGGTAGTTTGTGTAATCTTTGTCTGGGGCCTATTATATCCATGCAAAAGAAAATGTCGTTTTTTTTTAGGCGATTAATAGGCAAACACAAGAATCGTATGCCGACGTTTACAGGCCCGAATAATACTTTGGGGTAACCAAAATTTCTCAAGAAATAAAATCAAGGATTCAAATTAATAACAAAGTTAAAACGGATTGAATATCCTTGTGGTAATTCTCCAATTTACTTTCCCTGGCATTGTATGTTTAATTATTATATTTTAATATTTATAATGCCAACAAGGACTTTTTCTGCAAAAGATAATGAACGATTATAACCAAGCACCCAAACTTACCACATAATATACGCGGAGAGTAGATCACTCCTTACACTCGTGGGTGGGTCCGACCTGGAGGAAAATTATCTGCAAGTTTACTTATCAAGCAAAAGTTCTATTTTCATAGTAAAATGTTTTTCTTACTTTTATAACACATCAAAATACACAAAATACGAAGAAAATGTTCCTTAACCCTTTACCTAACGTAACGGCCAAAACGGGCCAGCGCTATTCTCAAAAATCGCCAATTAATTTTCACTATTTTTTTTCATTTTTTGTCTCAAAAACATAGGTTATGACCCCTCGTTTTGAGACCAAAAAATGAGAAAAAATAGTTATTCAAGAATTATTTTTGCAAGTGTCGTCTGCTTTTCATGTTAGGTAAAGGGTTAAGAGTGGGATTATCAAATATTTAAATCAGAAAATATTTCTTCAAAGGTCACAACATACGCTATTTATAGGTTAGAATTTAAATCCAGTTAGAGTGCATCATAAACTACGAACAAAACGGCACACACCGATGTTCTCCAAATTGTTCCTCTGTGCATTCATATTAAACCTGAATGGTTGTAGAGGAATTCGCTAGAATTGTGCACTTGGTGATACCTTCCTGAAATTTGGCATGATGTAAGGGTAGGCATCAGAGATTTCAAAATCGATCGGCTACAAGTTGGCACCATCCTCTAGCCACCACTAGCAGCGAAATCCAAAATGGCCGCCAAGCGGATCGAAAAAAAGCTATTTTCGCCGATCGCACAACTGAAGCTCCAAACCTAACACCATACATGTGCTGTAATTGATGTGAATGATGGAGTGAAGCCCTTGGAACAAGTTGGGGGGAAGATTAATGGATAATGGGATCAGAATTTCCGTCGATGTGTGCGTCTGTGTGTCTGACTGTCAGTATGATCGTCCGTCCGTAGATAAATTAGTGTTGAATGTTTCTCGGGAATGCAATGGTCAAATGAACATGGTATGAGAGATTCCTGTCAACACATGAACAAGGGTACTCGATAGTATGCAGCAGTGGGGATACTTGGACATTTGATAATCCAATTAAAGTGACAGTCTATTCTCAACTTCCGGCATTTTCGATAGATTTATTTTCTAAGAAAATAAAACTATCAAATTTCTAGAGGAGTTCTGGTTCAATCTCAACACCATAGCGACACGTCTGCCAGCAAGGGCAGTGCTGGAATGAACTCGGGATGCATTAGTTCCCGTTGTTAATTATACAATGTTATCTTGCCAGTATAGAACATTGGCAAAATGGGACTAGAAGGGGTGAGTGTATGTTTGCAGTCATTCGAGGTACAGGAATATTTTTTGACTACAAGTAGTATTCTTCATTTTCGGCCAGTTAAGATGTGGTGTGTTCCAAGTCAGGATTAATGTTGCCGACACTTAATGCCCATCCCTCATGGTATGCTACTTTACCAGGGATATAGAGATATAGCCACCACTGGGAGCCAAAACATGACCTTTGATGTCGATGAGTGGTCGAAATGTTTTAGCGAATAACTTATCGAAATATGATCCGGTATGGCAATTTGATACCTTACGTTAGATTTATTAGATCAACTCAGGTATGGATTCATTGAGACATGAGTGCGCTACAAGATGAAGGATTTCCAAGTTGATTTGCTATGGAGTAGGAACTGACTAGTCACATGTGGCCTATGGCCAGAGAAAGACAAGGATACCATAGATGAACACACGGGTGAACGAAGGTATCAACTGTTGTACAGAGGCAAAATAGTTGGGGATATTGTATCATGCTATGCATGAATTAACACCGTCTTGTGCAGTAAATAACAGACTATTTTCCGAAATCTAAAACTGTATTCCTATACCCCGGACAATGTAGCAAGCCACATGGGATGAACATTTGTTAGCAAAATCAACTCAACTAGAAACATGACATGTGTTAACTGGCCGAAAATGGAAAAAAAAATACCAGAATAGGAGATGACTGGTCCTAACATGACAGTATACTACTCAATATTGTTACAACAGCCACCTTCACACTTACACAAAGGTGTGCACCTTAATCCAGCTTTCAAGCATTTGCAATTGCCCTTGCAGGCCTTGGCACAACTACAGTGGAGCATCAGTGCGCATGCAGCACTTGCGTCTCCTAGGTGAGTCCAAAATGGGACCAGAATATTGAGACGTGGATTCCACTCCCATCCGTACTGTGATGGGTCTGGCACACATAAGTGTTTCTGCAGAGCACGATGCCAAATGAAAGATGACACAAGAATTACCCTTTTTACATGTTGATACAGAGCTGCTTTGGTGGGCGGGATGTTTTCCATAGACTTAAGGCCATGTGTGAACATATGCCGTCTCGCATCATTGACACGTGTACTGACACAACTGTTACTGTACATCTGTATGGTGAGTTTTTCGATATGCTGCATATGAGGGGAATCCTCTGAAAAGACTTGCGGATTCTCAGTCAATTCTATCATCATTTCAGTTGATGCGGGAAAATTCATCCATGCATTCCATCCTGTCTTCTTCCCAATGCCGAGCATGCTGGATGTTACATCACAACCTGTGAAGGCGTGGAAGAAAGTCAGGGCCTTACAGTAATCAGGTCCAAGTTGTGAAGCTATCTCATGAATTGGCATATCTTTATATGCCTTTCCAATTCCAAACCCAATCCACAGCTCACTGAGTCCAAGGTCACGGAATGTTGCGAAATGGTGCAAAGACAGAATGACGACATCAGAATCAACCGTGCGAAGAAAAGCTATTTTGTGACCTTGTGAGACTGCATGGTTGAGATGAAGCATCATGCGCGTGTCTGCTTCCTCGTGGTTCGATGGAGATATGTCACATAAGCTAACATCCTTATTGCATAGTACATATTCTCCTGATGTCGTTAACAACTGGTACTCGGATGTTGATGTTAATTTCAGCAGTTCAGCAGACAGGAACTTGAAAAATTCGTCTTTATTCTCACTAACTTTCAAGAATGCCTGCCAATTCTTCCCTTTAGGTAAAGGGACGTTCTCGGACACCCGTATCAACCTAACTGCTGTCTCACCGAGGCGTTTTGCTCGCGTCTGATTCTTCAAACTGCCTTCGGGGTAACAGTCATAGATCGCATCAACCCTTGTGGTGTTCGTGTTAATCAGAGATTCGATGTATGGCAATAATTGCAATCGAGCATATTCTCCAAACAGATCCGCTTTCTGTGGTTTGATTACATGGACTACAGCAGGCATATCCAAGATGACAACTGAAGCTTGTCTAGCTGCTGAATTCTTCCCTTGTGCAGGAATAGCTGGTAAACAATTGAGAATTTGAGATTTTGTCCCACTCCGTAGCTTACCTCTATCGGATAATGCTGGCGGATCACGTGCATTCTCGTGCATGAAAAACTCATCCATGTTTGAATCAGGCCGGGCTTGCAGTGAAACGAACATCTGGGTAACTATTGCGGCAGTTGCTTTACTTGACATGAGTTTGTCTCGGCCTTTGTCCAGGTTGGCTGGGGGTGGGTTAAGGAAGGTATATATATTTGCCTTGGGAATAACATCATTCAGGGGTACGGTGCATTCCACAAGCCTTTCCTTCAAGAAAGTGGAATATAAATGCTTGCCCCTTTCGGGTAATGACCGTAAACTCTTACTAACTTCGGGGTCCATATATTCACCAGTATCTAATGTCACCAGCTGACCACTAGTTTCATCATAAGGGTTGATAATGAGTCCCTGATTCACCAGATCGAGGAGAGATTTCAATTGATTCAGAAATTTTTTCTGCTCTGATACCGAACTTTCCGGGTGTTCCGTGTTATCTGATGATGTTGTGTGGAAACTTGCATATTCATACTCATCTATAACACGCAGAACTTCTGACCTTGAAAGCTCAATAACGACTTTCTCTTCAGCCTGGCCATAGAGACCTTTTGGACCACTGTCTTCTTTGAGTAGTTGGATACTATGTTCTTGGCTCTGATCTAAACCCATCATACTGAACTTCCTCTCACTACGCTGGACCACAAAATGGCCTTCCATGAATTTGTTGTGGATTGAAGGATGCCGCCTGGGTAGCTGAGACATGTCTCTCAGAAATACGGGGACCCACCGACAATAATTTGTATGTCCTAGGGCAAAAAAGTAACTGCACAACTCATCGATAGAACACAGTGTACCAGGCCAGTTACCGATTCGTTGGTTCCGAACGAATTGACAGCTTGTCAAGAGAAAGTTCCGAACGATTTCACCCCAATAGCGCGCAGTTGGAGATTGTGAAAGAATCCTCTGTTCCCACATTTCAAATGACTCATGGGGCCCAGTCTGCTGACAGTAAATCTCATAAGCATTCTTTCTGAGGATCTCAAGCCAAGCTAGAGTGAGAAGATATGCCTGTCGCGTCCTCTTGACATGTTTCCCACCAAGTAGGGATGATGCTACACCGGGTGTGAATATCTTTGCGAGGTGAAACATTCGCTCCCAACCAGAACCACCCATAAGCTTACCACCAGCTTCTTGGGTGCACATTTCAAGATGCAGGAATCCAATCATACACACCATTCGATCCTCACCTATCTCCTCTGGGAACAGCCATTGACATTTTTTCTGCCTGGCATACAACGGACAGTCACCTTCAATGACAGGTATCTGGCCGGGGTTTACGAAAGCAGTAGCTTCCCTGACCACATACATAGCATGCTTCTGCATACTGAGTGAGTCCGCTTTCTGCTCACTGAAAACAGGGAATACCCCAATAACTGCACGAGGTTTGACATTGTCTTGATCTTCATGTTTTGAAAAGAAGCCTGAAAAGGTCACAGGGACTTCATCAAGCTGCCAGCTGCCATCAACCTTCCCTTTATTGCTGATCTGTGACACATGAGACAACCAGTCATTCTCTCCCACGTTCAAATCTGCATATTCATTGGGCCGTACATTACATTCATCTGGAGATTCAAGCCTGATGTCCCCACCAAAGTCTTCAACGAAAGGAACAAATGCATAGTCGTCTGGGAGTTCAATTTGTGTGTCTTCTGGAACATCTAAACTCAGTGGTGGGGGATCAGTACCCACATTGTCCCTGCTCAGTTGACCAATGAGTGTGATGGACGTACCATGCATATCAGATCTACCAGATACATCAATGTTATCAGTGGTTCCTATCGAGAAAACATTACGTTTGCAGTTAGCTGGGACTACAACACCTTCGTTCTTGAACCGCAGTGAAACAGCTCTCGCGAAACTCCTGCGAACATCCATTACGCGATCATAAGAGACAGAGAGTCCCATTTGATGAAAATCTCTGATAAGATTTTTCATACGATCATGGGCATGCAACTTCAAACCCACATAAAGAGGCATTGGAGTTTCTCTGTCACGTCTCTGGTGAACATTTTGTGCATGTTCGGAGCGTTTCGCTGAATTGCTGATCAACATCTGTGAAATAGTACAAGCCACTCGAGTCTTGGCATTAACAGTCTCATCATCGCCTAAGTTCTGTATACTACATGTGCCCTCAAGTAGAACTCTAAGAAGAGTCAGGAGTGAGTTGGGTACAGGCTCGCTCAAGCAATAAGATGAAAATGATCCCGTGAAAGGAGCTTGAGATATGAGTATGTGTTTACGCAGAAGAAGACCCACATCAACTATCTTTTTTGCCTCTTCCTCAGACACTATACGAGTTAAAGATTCGGACAACAAGGAGCCAACTCGAAACCTACTTGAAATAAACACATCTCTACCCTGTGTGAAGGCGTCCCAGCCATCGCCCAATTTCTGCAACAAATGTTCTTTGAATCGAGTGGAATGTATTTCTTCACTAAGCCAATCAGAACCGACTTGCTTCAACCTCCGACTGTACAGATTCTTGAGATCGACAAGCTTCATCGCGGAATCGTTGTGTTCAACAAATGTTATGAGCTCTGCCATAACGAGAGGGTCATAGGGCAGGCCTGACGCGGAATGTTCGGCGTTCTTCGACTTTTTAGATTTAGCCGCTCGTGCTTCATTGGCAAGCTTACAATAACAGGTTTTGTGATAGTAAAGATCACTAGCAGCGGAATCAAATGCTGCATTGACCCGAGAAAAAACAACCCAGTTCTCGGCTTCCTTTGCCATAATTTTGAGTTTATTGTTATCAGACATTGATCTGCAAATAGGCTCACTGCTGTCACCTTCGCGTTTGTGACAATAAACACACTGGGGCAGTTTCCTGTCACAGCCAGATTCAAAACTTGTCCGTGTTCTTTTAGGACTCAGCGTGGAGCAGGATGCCACTGCCTCATTTCGCTCTCGCTTGTGTAGCACGCGCTGTACGATGTGAGTCCGAATACTGTCACGGCATGTCTTATGATATATTGCCTTATTCGTCAACAGTGACATCGACATACACTCATCACTCTCTCTCATCAAACAATCAATGGTCAAATTATATGGAAGCTCAACGCCATTATCTAGGAAGCGCGTTATGTCTTCCTCAATAGCTTTATAGGCGTCATGAAAACGAGATTCTCTATACGGACGCATCAATTTCTTGGAACTGTCTTGCTGGCAAAAGCAACAACGTTCCCAGTCAGTACTAGTCCGTACACGAAGAGGATTCTCACTCATTCTGTGAATGATTTTTGTGAACAATCGCGTTCTCGAATTAATTTCGACAGACAAATCAGAATTGCTTGCGGAATTACGCCAAACAAGAGATTGTATGGCAAAGAGACTGCTTCATAAAGAGCGTTGTTTCTCCGGGATCAGCGTCATTCAGGTTTGCCTGAATGACGCTGATCCCGGAGAAACAACGCTCTTTTCAAGTTCCAAGAAATTGATGCGTCCGTATAGAGAATCTCGTTTTATTCTACATCATCTCCCACGTCTGTTTCCAACACGTGCGTGGATCAGAGTTCACTTTCGCGCCCTTACAATCGGATGTATAGTCGGTAGACCGTCGAAAAGGAGGTTCCCTTCAGCCGCTGGCGGCCATTTTGGATTGTGCCGCTACTGGTCGCCACCGGTCGGTGTCAACTTGTAGCCGATCGTTTTTGAGAACCTCATAGCCTACACTAACAGTGTGCCAAATTTCAAGAAGGTATCACCAAGTGCACAATTCACCTGTATGTGACGAATTCCTCCCCCGCTATTGAGAGAAGTCAATTATTCCAGTTAGGACAACTTTATTACGACAAACTTTATTTACATATTTCAAACCGGGATGATCCGAAGAAGAGATCGCAATGCTAGTATTTCGTGCAGCAACAGTCTTTTGAAGAATATACCATATACCCAATTAATTAACACCAACACATTGTTTAAAGACAAGAAAATGAAAATCGTTAGAAAATAATACTCACCTAAAATAAAACATGCCAGAGATTTTGTAAACATATCATTCTTTCCACAATCTCCAAATAAAGGTGCACTCAAGTATGTGGCTGCGGTAATGGCGCCTACTGCATTATTTGATGGATAAATAAACAAAGGTCGTACAATGGCTAAAAGAAATGCCGGGAAGGTACCATAAATCTCTAGCAAATATGTATATTCAACGCCAGATTTCGTAATCAACGTCCCAAGCTCAGCATAGCACAAAGCACCTGTGTGTGATAAAAATTGAACATGGCATGTGGGATAAATTCTCTGTTTGATCAAAGGGAAAATGAAATATTCAATAACACATTTGGCCCACAATCTTGATCTGAGAGTAATATGGATTCGTCCTGTTCACTTGAGACCGCAATACGGTAACATACCGAGCATGAGGTTGAATTTGTTAAAGTTGTTATTTTTATTGTCGTCTGCAACAAACAAATACCATCCGTTGAATGCTACAAGGCGCCATCTGCAATGCTAAAGCAATGCACATGGCGCTTTGTTGCACTAAAGGGGTGATGTATGTGATTCCGTGGACTAACATTTTTCAACTGATAAAATGGATGAATCCAATGTATTTATTGTTTAAAACTAATACCCAAACATACCGGTCGTATTGTGATAGGAGCGCGCCGTTTGCTTGAGTAACAAATAATGATTTTTCTTCACATTTCGTTTCTCCAGCATCACCTCGTTTATTGACTTATGTCGCCATTTAGTCAAATAGATCCGAATGATTTCTATATTTAGCTTCTATATTTAGCTTCCGTTAACAAACACAAACAGTAAACAAGCTGTTTTGCAACTGAAGACGAACATATATAATTATCAACTGTGCCGACTCATCAGAAATGGAAGCCACCAATTTGGATAAAAACCGGGGCAGCCACCCAATCTTCTGTATTAACTAAAATCCTCTCTCCCGAGCCGCACATGTCCCGATTGAAGAAAGGTTTGCGTAGATTTTGCTATGTTTACTGCGCTAGTAGCATACGTTACCGTTTGGCGTCACCACGCAGACTATTTACAATTGACCGTTTCACATTTTTTTCATCAACGAAGTGACTTCCAAACCGCTTCATTGTTCTGAAACAGACTAAGTTCCTATTGATGTGTTGTTTACAGTGCAAGTCAGTGTACGACTTGAACTAAGATGGCGTGATCTCGACCTTTAACTGAAATATCGATTATATATTCATTGACGTCGGTATACGAAAGGCTCATTCAGTAATTATTCGCGGATTTCATTTTCTGATTGATTATCTGTGATTATTTGTCCAGTGACGTCGTGAGGTACACGAGAGGTCTATTTTCTGAACTTGTAATAGTTAAAAGTTGCCTTGTTCATTGGCAATGTGAGTTTTATGGGCAGGGTCGTATTGGAACTCAAAGGCTATTGTAATGAAGTGACGGTGACATGTCTGGGGTTTGCGGCTCGACGCGTATATTCAACCTCCACGCTTCACTTCGCGTTTCGGTTGAAAATACCCTCCGAGCCGCAAACTTCAGACCATGTCACCGTCAATCCATCACAACTTATGAACTTTCAAAACGTTTAATTCGACCTTTCTAATTTTCGCGACATCATACGCTAAATACACCTCCAACAAATGCTAGGTTGAATGACGTTGAGTTGGATCAAAGTTTCAGAAATTTAGGTTTCCCCAAAAGAGACACTACATTCAAGTAAACGTTCCCTTCGATTGTGTTGGGGTTTGTTCATCTTCTTTTTGTTTTAACCCTTTACTTAACCTGAAAAGCAGACGACACTTGCAAAAATAATTCTTGAATAACTAATTGTTTTCATTTTTTCTCTCAAAAACATAGGTTATGATCCCTCGTTGGAACGAGCTCGTTCCAACGAGGGGTCATAACCTATGTTTTTGAGACAAAAAATGAAAAAAATAATGAAAATTAATTGGCGATTTTCGAGAATAGCGCTGGCCGGTTTTGGCCATTACGTTAGGTAAAGGGTTAAACAAGTCAAAAAAGCACATCTCCCCGTCTTGACATACTTGTTAGGGAGTGTATTTGATTTTTTTAGAAGTTTATTTATGTTTGTAAGGAGCGAGTTTAATTTACATACCAAACTGAGATGTCGGGCTTTATTCTGCGAACAACTTGTCATATCACTCGTTCGCCCACGCGAGGTGAAATGACGAGAATCCGATTAAACCCTGGTGAACCGAATGGTAACAATAATGCTGAAATTAGGCAATTTATTTAACTGAGCTCAATATCCTGTATATAATATTGACGTAATCATTTGTTGTGTGAGAATTACCATTACACTGTGTTTTTATACTTTTCTTACTTATACATGTATGTTCGGTTAGCGACAAGGTTCGAGTTTGGGGTATGACGCATATGTCCATTGCCACTTTATTCCACCATGGAGTGAGCTGGAAAAACTAGTATGCAAATGCTTTAACACATTAAGAAACTCTAGCAAAAGACTATTTTGATTCGGGGTCGAAAGACCATATCTGAACTGAACAGTGATAACAACTTTTATCTTACAAGGACGTATACCCCCCCCCCCAACCCCCCCCACCCCCAAAAAGACTTGAAACGTTTAGACAAAATACAAATTTATATTGCTGGTAGCAGCCGCACTAGTGATTACTCGATTCAAAAATGGAGGTTTTTTAACCTGCACTTATTTGGCATCGTTTTTGATAACCTTCATTAAATCAGTAGATGTTTTGAAATCGCGAATCGATTTTCCAGATGTCATACCACGAAGCACGGCCAACGCCGTTTGAGCGGCCAACTCGGAGTTTTGTCGTGATTGTATTTTCAAAATTCCCAAAGGGAAATTTTAAAAATGCGACTTAAAAGAGAAGGTAAACACAATAACGTTGAATTGACATCGCCGCAGGGGGGGGGGGGGGTTGGGGGCGGGGAGGATTGGGGGGTCACAATTGTAAGGATGGAGGTAAACACTTTCAAATGATAGGACAACGGTAGAAAATGCTTCAAAGCCCTTTAATTCAAACATGTGGGTCTTGGGATTACAAAGACAACGTTTTTAAATAAATATGACCAAAATAGCCTGAACTCTGATGTGACGTGAAAACGTCAAAAAGCGATAATCCGAAAGCAAAGAAACAGCTATTCCCTAGTTTTGTGAGCTCTACAACATAATAAAGGTCCACTATAACGACTTTAAATTTTGAAGGACTACACCACATTTTTAAAAGCATAGTAGTGCCATCAGTTGGTAAGGGTGAGATACTCTAGCACAGGATAAAATAGTGGCAGCCAATAGTAATAGTACAAGGCTACAAAGCTGGTAGAACACTATACTAATGGGGAATACAATAGATGTTAATCATAGTCATGTAGAAGCCAAAGTAAGACTACGAGGGGCTGTATTGGAGCTTGGAATCCAACTCATGGAATCCCTTTATGGGAATCGTTTTGTTATAGATTCTTTTTTTCCAAGATGAATCGAAGAGGCGTATGCGGAATCGCGTGTTCGAGCAGTTGCTGTGATGAGTCATTTGCTCGATAAGATTGGAATCTTCCGGGGGATGCCTGTTCCAGTTACTGCGCAAATGACACTTGGACTTATTCATATGACTGTGACAGTTGGACGAGTTTTGATTAATGGAACGATCTGATTGGTTAGTTAGTTACAGTGAAGTCATCTTATTAGTTATTTGGTTCCAGAAAGGTAATGTGATCTGATTGGATGGTCCGAAAAACGAAACGTGAGTTCCCGAAATAGGGTTAGATCTATTTCGAACAAACCAGTAAAGCTAAAAATAGTAGCAATAAGCTAAAACTGTTCAAAATGACAGGCTCTTAAACTTTACTGGGGTATAATTGTGGTAATTATATACACTTCGGTTCAATAGAACACACAATCTAAGCACATCCCCGCTCTATTAAAGGCTTTTAAGTCACACAGCAACCACGCGCCACCCTAGAAACCCCAAAAGACGGCCTCATGTATACAAAATGGACAACGGAACATGTCTCGCACTAACAGCACGCATTAACACCGAATATCATTATTGTAATAACGTCACAACATGGCCGCTCACGTGGGCTACCATGACAACACAATATGACGCAACTGAATCCGTAACATGACACGTCTCTTCCGGGATCATCCACCAGGGCCATCTCAACGTGGGCTGCAGATCACATTCTACACGTGTGACGCTGAAAGACTCTAAAACTGACACCGTTAAAACCTGCACGCAATCCCTTCTTTATACGAACAAGTGAAGAAAGAGAGTAATATTGTAAGATAAATTGATTATTAGCAACTTGCCAGTTTCCGAGATGGTGCTTTGAAGCCAAACAGACTCGTCGATATATCCCCAGAGTATACTCTATACATTTCTTAATTTGTAAACAGTAATGTTCAGTGGGAAATTGTTCTGTTTTCCTTGGATAGTCTGTGTTAGTAGGGGATGAAATAAGTCTGGGTTCAACTTGTCCAGTCATCAGCTTTTTTTTTCCGGCACTCACCATTCAAAGAAATCCGAGTTTTGCAGTTAGTTCGATGAACCTATACTGGTGGTTGGTTTACCGCGAAAGAAAGCTCAGTGCAAATTATATTCCAGTTTTGTGTCTCAAAAAGCCACGAAGAAGCAAATTGAGTCCAGAGGTACAATATCCTTAGGTACACTGATTGCTACTCTATACCCACCCACCCCCCCCCATCCCCCCTCCCCCCATTTTTATCACCATTTTCGATTTACACGTTGAATTATGGGCTTGACCTATAGCTAAAAAATAGTAGTGTGCGTTTCATAATCTGTAGACAGATGGTATGCTCGGAAACTAGTGTTAAATTTGACTCTGTGAAAAAGGGTACCAGCATAAAGTGTCCTTGAGGATTCACGATAGGAAAAACCGCCACAATCAGGGGAGAAATTAACTTGGCTTTCACAGTCTTATTCCATGTAGGGGTTATTCAGAATGCCAGGAGGCACAAACATTTCTTACCCAACTGCATGTGATCATCTAGCGTTTTGACTACCTTTCAGATTTTATGCTTTTTATTGATATATCTGTCCTCAGTTCATGGAATGAAAGCATCCTCTTGAAGGATGTTCCACTCATATAATATTATGTATTATCCACTAATTATTTATCACTCGATTTAACCCTTTACCCAACGCAGACGCTATCAAAATTTAATATTTTAAATATAATTTTGAAAATTTTTCAAAAAATTTCAACACCCCTCGTTTTAACAAGCTCGACGAGCTTGTTCCAACGAGGGGTCACATGATATGGTTTTGTTGAAATTTTTTGAAAAATAATATTTTTTCAACTGCTGAATTTGCATATTACGCCGGCGGATGCGGGAGATTCGTTAGGTAAAGGATTAATTGGCATAAAGGTGTCACTGGATCCTCCAATAAATCATGAATCACGATTTCTTCACAGCAGATTCAAAGTGCAAAAAATGCTAACGAGCCATATTGGATAGCAACTATCCAATACGAAAAGTCAAATTGGATGGTTAGATAGATCTGTATTCCCCCAACCAGTATGATATTGTAAAATATCACTTTTTGCTGTTTGGGTATGTGCTGCATACCGCATTGTACAATTTAATTGTGTGTGTGGTTTTAAGTGTCTATAATAGATATCGTATTGACTAATTTTGTGTATAGTATGGGTATTCTATTGTACTCATCCGGGTTGTGATGAAGGCTGATATTAGACGAGACCTGATGGACTTACTATTTTAACCCGATGGATCACGTCCAATATCAGATTTCGCCTCAACGTTTACTCGCCCAATGAAATACCAATGCCATGTACAAAACAATATAATAATTTAATAATATTAAAAATAATGTTTCTAGGTTTTAAGCTCTGTTAACTGCTCTTTGGGGGATTATTTACTAACTGGAGCCTTAAAGGACTTGAAAGTCTTGTTTTACACCTAATGTTGGTGATTTGAATTATTTTTTTCTCGCAGGCGACTTAAATGGGCTATAGCGTGCTCCCTTTTTAGAATATGCTTTCGTTTTCTTTGACAAGAACAACTTGGGCCTTATTCTTTTCCTACTTGTTTCTTTGCCGTCAGTTGAGAGTGATATCTTTTTACTTTTACTCTTCACTGTCTATGGCTTCTGAAATGAACGTGATAATAGTTTTGAGTAGTTTAACTTATTCGAATATTATTCCACTCATATTTGCCAGAACCCTTCTGGATTGGAGAAATGTTTATGCAACAAGTCAGGTTTGGTAATCTAAATGAAGCGGTTTAAATAGTTGAATCACCTCAAGATTTAAATTAATGGTTTTTAAAACATCGATTTGAAGCAAAACTGAAAGTTACACCAGAATTACAATTCCGCCTTTAAAGCCAATATCACTGATGATATGTTGATATCATTTTTGTTATATTCTTTGGAATTACCTCCCTTGAGCCTGGTAGTTTTGTGAAAAACAACACAATAATTTATCAGGAACAAACCCCCAACATACCGGTAAACTCAACTTTTAAATGTTTTGCTTTATGACTTTGTTTGATCCAAGAAGCATGAACAGCGTGAATAGAACGTTCGCAACAGCAACCCTTCACGCGCACAGTGCCCCCCCCCCCCCCCCCCCCCCCCCGCAATCGTAAACCAAATTGTCTTGAACATTTTACACAACAATTGCTACCAACGTCAAAAAGGCCTGAGATGCGCACCGAACCCGACTCACACTGGGTCGCATGTATGTTATTGTCAAGCGGAAAAGCACGAATCGTCAGAAAACGACAAGAAACGAGAGAAAACGACGAAAGCATCGTCGAGTTTTGAAAATTTAACAACATTCAATGTTCGATCCGGGCGTTCACGGATTGAATCAATATTTCTCTGTATGGTATGCCGTTCCATATGTCGATTCTACGTTGATTCTCACTCGGAACTGGGGGTATCCTACTTAGGAATGCACCAAAAGAAACAATTAAAACGACTTTTTTTACGAGCACTCACATTTCGAGGCGTCCATAAACAACCCGCACAGGCACAACCAGCAGGCCTCCCGCCAGATTTCCTTGACATTATAAATTATTGTCATGAATTGACGGTAACATGGTCTGATGTTTGCGGTTCGGGGCTTATGTTCAAACGAGACGCGGTTGAACATACGCTCCGAACCTCAAACCTCAGACCATGTAACCGTCAATTTACCACAATAACGTATATGTTCCAATACGACCCTACCCACAGCCCAAAACCTACATCGTGAAACAAGGCAACTTTTAACGATCACAAGTTTAGTAAATAAACCTCTCATGCACCCCACGACAGCATTGAATAAATAATCAATAAATCAGATAAACGCATCCCATCTAAGTTCAAATCTTAAATTTGTTTGTACTTTAAACAACACTTCATTCGGAACACTGTCTGCTACACGTGTGAAATATCCAGAAAACTGAAGCGGTTTGTTGGTCACTCTGTCGATGAAACAATTACGAAACGAGCGACGTCATTTCAAATTTTTCGCGTTGTGACGTCGGACGGTAACATTTGCTACTGCAGCGGTAAACACAAAAGAAACTACGCCAGCACCCATCCAATCAGAGAGAGTGGGGATTGGAATATAACAAAACATTGTGCCTGTGATTACCACCCTTGCTATAGAGGGGCTCCAAATAAAAAAAGGACAATTTCTTGAGAGAGTAAGGAGAGACAGTCAACATTGTTCGTTCCATTTAAATGGATGATTCACCCACATGGCTTTTAATATTACAAATGCTTGAATTAAGCAGAAAAAATCATGTGGGGCAGGATATTGTATCTACATATCTGCCCAGCCACTCGAATGTTTAAGTCACGAAAATGTACAAATAATGAAATTGTGAAGACAAAAAAATAGGAGGGGGTGTATATTTATAACTTGCAGATCTACAGCGCCACCCGAGATTTGTGTCAAATCCATATATAGTTCAACGTTTGGATATGATTGTGGAACAAGAAAATATGGATGAAATATTTTCTATATAGTAGTTCGAGTTAACAATAGTGCTTTGAGACTTCTAGTGCCAGGTGGGTGGTGGGGATAACCTTGTCAGGGTACCCCCCCCCCCCCCCACCACCTAACGTTTGCACACCTTATGCGACTCTTGAAAAAGGAAAACATTAATAAAATCCTCGTCAAAAGAGTGGTTTGAGTGTCAAGTGGGTGAAGATAGCCTGTTCAGATAGCTCCTTTCCCACTTGCATTTTTTTTCTTTTTTCACGGCTAATGCTCATTAATCCTGAAAATGGAACATGTGTGAACCTTATTTTTACAGAAATTATGTTTAAAAAGATCAAGTGGGGCAGGATATTGTTACTTACATACAGGGACGTGGCTAGAGGTTTCCGATTGGGGGGGGGGGGGGGGGGGTGGAGGGGTGCAGGGTAGTGAATTTCCAACTAGGGTGACGGACCGAGAGGGGGAAACCCCTCCCAGTCCATCCTCCTGAAAATGAAGCCATGAAAGGGGGCATAACATTGATTCTAGTAGCTGCAATGCCAACACATTTATGATAGAATTATCAGGTTATTATTGTGTGGCATTCTTCTGGTTAATTGGTGGCGCGGTGGCGTTGCGGTAACCGGTTCTCGTCAGATCACCGAAGTTTAGCAACGTAGAGCGCGGATAGTTCTCGGATGGTTGACCATCTTCGGACTCCCGCGTTGTGTCCTTGCGCAAGGCACTTAACCCCGATTGCCCACATGCGGGCACGATGACGCCGTGTACTAAGGCGTACTGCACGTCGAAGGTTCGCATATTCCACCAACCTACCCTGCTCGTGCTGCAGTACGGAGTTACGATGTTGGCGAGCTGGCAGCTGCTCATCGTTACTCGGTAGTTCTCTCCAGGTACTCCGGCTTCCCCACCTGTAAAACTGTCATGGTCATGATTAGCCATTGTGCATAAGTATGTGACCTTAAAACACCAATAACTAACTAAATTACTCTTCTGTGAATTGAATATGTGCTAAACAAATGCTCAAGTTGAGAACTTTGAGCAATTCACAATCTCCTAACATTAAATGATATCTTATGCAGGAATGATCACTTTTCGATGTTTCTTCATTTTATAACTGTGAATAATGGAATTAACTCAGAAAAACGATTTCATGATGCGATTTTCTTGAAATGCATTTCGAGGATTTCTATATTACAATAAGTAAAGGTACTATAGAAATCTCGTACCGGTGGAATCATGCAAACTTATGAAGCTCGATATTGCGTACACTGTAGTTGTAAACAGTAAAGGTTGGAATTTTGGTCGATTTGAAAACGAGTTGAAATTTTAGCCAGGATTGGGCCGGGGGGTAACACCCCACCCCCTGTCGCCACGTCACTGATTGCATATCTACTGCATATTAATCCAGGAACTGGAGAGTTCAAATAAGGACACTTGTCTTGGCTCAAATTCTTATTAAAATGTTTGGGGCTTCGAGTGTCAGATGGAGGGGGAGGGGGCTTATTAACCTTCTTACTATCTTCCCTCCATCTTAATATACCTTGACTAGATACCCCACCCGACGCTCGAAGTATTTTAAAAAACAAGTTTCAGTTCATATCACTATTTTGAAAAGAATTCCATGCATGTTGTCCATCCTTAAGATTCATGTGCACAGGTTGTAAAAAGATACTACCCCGAGTAACAGTTGTATTATCATTTTGGGCGGTGAAAACTAGTATTTTGAATACAATTCCATCAATATATTCCATTTTCAAGGTTCATATGGAAAATTAAGGATATGAACCAAGAGAAGTTTCATGACTTTAAAATCGAGTGGCTGGGTAGATATGCAGGTCACAATATTTTGCCCCGCCTGGATTTTTTTATACATTATTTCAGCACTTGCGAAAGTATAAATTGCTCGTATCAATCATTCGTTCACCCATTATATTCAAATGGAGCGATCAATGTTATTTGTCTCCCCATAAACTCAATATTTCAAGAATTTGGGGTTTTGTTCAGATTTGTGATCCTCCCCTAGCCCTGACGGATGAGTTTTTTGGTCATGAACGAGACGTGATGTTATTACCCAGTTCACTTCACTTCAGCGATGAAAGGTTTATTACTGAACTAGTACACAAGTTATCCGAAATCCGAGATCTTTCAGACAAGGTTGATTAACCCTTTACCTAACATGAAAGCAGACGACACTTGCAAAAAAAATTATTGAACAACTATTTTTTTTAAATTTTGTCTCAAAAACATAGGTTATGACCCCTCGTTGGAACGAGCTCGACGAGATCGTTCCAACGAAGGGTCATAATCTATGTTTTTGAGACAAAAAATGAAAAAATAATGAAAATTAATTGGCGATTTTGAGAATAGCGCTAGCCGGTTTTGTCGGTTACGTTGGGTAAAGGGTTTAAAAGGAGATTTATTTAAATGAATTCAAGTTTCCACGGGGAATTCCGGTACACGCATGAATAAGCAACAATAAAAAAGTTTCAATTTCCAACCCAGTAATCCCATCCGTTACTTCCGGTGCGGTATTTATTATCTTAAACGCATGCGCTATAGCACGAATTAGTCCGGAGATGCAATTGAACAGCACGAGTTGGTGCTGCGCTGAGAGAAGATCGGGTGGTCGTAAATAATCCGTCAAACTACACTGGGGAGGATTTTAAACCCTGCTGATATGATTACGGATCAAACTGGAGTTTCAGACCGGTCAGATTTTTTCATCAAACTATGCCGGTATTTGGAGAGAGTATCTCTAGCTATGTATTAGTTACCAACTGAGCTGGAGGTATTCATGAATTTGAACAATATGCCAACGTGCGGTATGTGACCCAGAGCCGCGAAGCGGTGAGGTGTTACAGCACGTTGGCAGGTTGTTCAAATTTCATGAATATCGACAGCGAGGTCAGTAACTTACTTTCAAGCCAATTCACAGAACGCACGGACGGTAAGTGAATACAGGTGTTCAAATTTACGTCACTTGAACACCTCGTCTATTATTCTGTCGGGCATTTCACATATCTCACCAACCCGGAGGAGACAAAGGAATTGGTGTGAAATAATAATTCTCATTACAAAGATTGCAAAAAAAAGCAATGGTACTCATTGAAAACCAATCAAATAACTAACCTAGTCATTTATGGATATCATTCTTGATTGCAACCCCTCAGACAAGTAGTCTGAATTTGAAAGGGGTATTCGACGCTGCTATGAGCTATTTGTCTGTTTACCCACTTGTCGTGAAGTTTGATGTAATGTGATGTTCCTTTTTCTCACAAAATATAAAGATATCCGTTCGAGCTTCAGTTGTAGATGTTTCAATCAATGAGAATTTCATTCACCTTGGCAAAAGCAAGATATTGACACAATTGGTGGAACTACATGGCGTAATCATAAATCCACACTGTGGTGAGTCTTCATTCATGATGATAATTTCATCAAAGATATTGTCCAATCAAGTCTCAGTTTTGGAACATTTCTTGCGTTGATTCGACGAAAATTAACGTTTATGGTATTTCGAGGTTCAATCGTCTGGAATCGTAGATTCACGTTTCCGTGCAACTGAAAATGTCCAGACGTCTTTTAACGTAAACATAACCGACCAATGGACTATTTATTTAACCCTTTACCTAACATGAAAAGAAGACACATGCAAAAAAAAATTCTTGAATAACTAATTTTTTTTTCCATTTTTTGTCTCAAAAACATAGGTTATGACACCTCATTGGAACGAGCTCGACGAGCTCATTCCAACGAGTGTCATAACCTATGTTTTTGAGACACAAAAAGAAAAAAATAATGAAAATTAATTGGCGATTTTTGAGAATAGCGCTGGCCGGTTTTGGCTGTGACTTTGGGTAAAGGGTTAAAAACGGGACTGGTTCCTGGTCCTAAGGGCATTGAATTCTCAGGAGAATTTGACTTGTGCCTTGAGAGCTTGATTACAATGATGGCATTTTATATGTCATTGCAAGGAAAAGAATGTAACTTTGAACCAACCTACCGAACATAGCTATCACGCCACATGCTGCCCAAACAATGAGACAGAGTCCCACAGACTGTGTTCCATCCAGGACGGCTTTCGGAGAGATGAATATACCCGAACCTGTGAAAATATTTCAGAATACATTGTTATTAATTTTTATACGACACGTAATTGTGTCCAGGTTTGTCTCTTCAACTGTATAATAACACTCTAAAATTCAGTTTTGTGACGCACAAGATGAAAAACGATCGCATCTGACCTCAGTCTGGCGATTTTGAGGCTAGCTGGCGCTCTTGCGCTCATCGCACCTGCAACAGAAGATTGGCCTTCGAGTCCTTGCTCGGTGGTTCTCTCCAGGTACTCCGGCTTCCTCCACCCGTAAAACTGTCCTGGTCATGATTAGCCGTTGTGCAGAAATATGTGACCTTAAACACCAATAAATAATAATAATACGCAGATGACATGCTTCTTTTCTCTGTCTCGGCGAGGCTTACAATTTCTTTGTGACGTGTGTTATGAGTACAGTGAGTCATAGAGGGACAAATATATTTATTTATTGGGGTTTAACGATACTTTCGACAGCCAGGGTCACATCGTGGCGGACAGTTTTACGGGAGGAGGAAGCCAGAGTACCAGGAGAGAACCACCGAGCAACTGTCAGGCCCCCCAACATACTAACTCCACATGAGAATGGTTAGCATTGGTTGAAGACAAGTGCACCATTGACGTGCAGTACGCCTTGGTACACAACGCAACCGTGCCCCCACGTGGGCAATGGGGGCAAACAGTCTTGCCCAAGGACACAAGGCGATTGCCGGACCTTTCGGCTTGCAGATTGCACCTCTGCCTATTGAGCCACCGCGCCACAGGTACAAATATAATGCACGAAAAACCAGTATCGTGGTTTTCATTGAAAAGAAATCAAAATATCTGCCAACGGAGAGGAGATGGTGTATAGGTGAATCTCTGATATCGGAAGTAAAACACGGTAACCCATATAAGCATCCCCTTTAACAAAGTTTGTTGTACCAACACCTATTATCGGGCACCCACAGGACCGAACGAGACCGGCGGTTTTTTCAGGTGCTGGACATCTCGAGAGTAGTTTTTCAGACGTTAACAAGAAATCATCCTGGACGGATATGACGTAATCTAAGATGGCGCCCATACGGGTGGGTCAATTTCGCGATTTTACACCATAACTAATTTATCTCGATTACGGAAAACCTATATAGGATAGGGAACGTACATGAGCTCATTCGTATTTCTGATACCACTCCCAGTATAATAATATCAATCAAGTAAGTGAAAATCGAAGATGGCTCCCAAAATATGCCTCAAAATAGACGGAAATCGAGTTTTTCGACACTTTTTCGCAAAAAACTTTTACAATCATGTTAAAAAATTAGAAAACTGTAAACTTTTAGATGTTAAGTTGATCGCAAATTATTATCCGATAATACCCAGCGTGATGTTGCGGAAAAAATGTTTGATGCAGGGCACAGGAATCAGCTATATAGAATTTTGGATACTCTTTCTGCGTTTCATAAAGCTAATTTAGTCAGTGAATATCCAAGATGGCCGCCAAAAAAATGCCTCGAAACTGAAGAAAATCAGTAGTAGATCATGTACCCGACCGGATGGGCTTAGTGGTGGATCTAGAAAGTGACGTTATGTCATGTGACTCAGTTACGTCATATTTGGTTGCCATGGTCGCCCGCGTGAGCGGCCATCTTGTGACGTCATCCCTATAGTGAAATGTGGTCTTAGTGCGCATACGCAGCGCATGTTGTTAAGGTGACAAATGTTTCAGTCATCCATTTTTTATACTGGAGGCCGCCATCTTGGTTTCAATGGCAGCACGTGGTTGCTATGTGACCCAAAACCCTACAATAGGACAGAGGTATGTTTCGAGGGTGTGTTCGGTTGACTAGAAGTAAATCTAATTACCACAGACAACCCGACAATCCCTCCAAACCACCACAAATTACCGAACTGGATATTATTTTGTTTACATTTCCCCATTTTGGGCTTATAATTGTAGCACGGTGTGCTATAGGACCGAGAGGTCTCCTGGGGGTAAGTTCGATCGAATTGGAGTAATTGCTGGTTCGGATACTTTCTTTTTGTCTAGTTCGGATTCCTTTGGAATCATCGGTTTCTATCTGTTTTGTCAATAACTGACCCTATTCTGACTATATTTTCTGCCTATCTAGTCTCAGCCGTCTCTGTCCCATCCTCTGACCTCAACCACGTCCTAAAATCACCAGTCAGGTTGCTTCATTTCCCATAATATGTGATGTGCATATCCATACAGAGTTATCTCCCCTGTGTATAACGAACTCCTGTATGATTTCCAAGGCCAAGCGGCAATCGGGCAATAACAAATATTGCTAGAATGACTCGAATTTTATCCAACAAATAAGCTATCGAGTAGTGACTGAACAGGTATTGCTCGAATCTAATCGATCAAATAAACCATAGAGTAATTACTCCAACGAGTGACTCCTCTTACGACTCTTATCCTCATCTGGGTATTGGAGGATACCTATGACATGGTGATGTAGTACTGGGGGATAACTTTGGAGGATACCTCTTAGAGGATACTTATCAGAGGATAAAAATCTGAAGACAGTTATTGTTCCAAGTGTATGTTCAGTTCCTTGCATCCAGACCTCCGCATGGCCTTTATATCTCCACGACCGTTACTGCTGACTGTCTGTCCTATGATTAGTTTCCATCGTAATCGTCCAGTCCCGTAGTCCTCTTCCAGCCTTGTACCACTACGAACGTCTAGAATCCTATCGAACAAATAAGCCATCGAATAATTGCTCGGACGAGTGACTCTTCTTACGACTCTTATATCCTCATCTCGATATTGGTGGATACTTATGACATGATAGTGTCCTATTTGAGGATACCTTTCGAGTATACTTTTGGAGGATACGCTTTAGAGGATACTTATTGGAAGAAATCTATCTGAAGGTAGTTATTGTTACTAGTGTCTGTTCAGTTTCTTATATCTTGACCCCCCCCCCCCCCAACCCCCCAATCCCCCATGGCCTCCATAGCTCCTAGACTGCTAAAGATGACTTCCCCAATACTGCCATCGTCTGTCCCATGATTAACTTCTACTGTAGTCACGCAATCCTATAGTCCTCTTCCAGCTTTGTTTTATTACTACTGGCTTGAAGCACTATTGCAGGCATGTTAACTACGTCAGATAACTCAACCGACTAGAATCCCATCGCGCAAATAGCCATTGAGTAATTGCTCGAACGTCATAAGTATCCTCCAATACCGAGATGTGGATAAGAGGAGTCACTCGTTGGAGCAATTACTCGATGGCTTATTTGCTCGATGATATTCTTGTCTTTGAGCAATTTGAGATAGTTAGCAAGCCTGCAGTAGTGCAACATGTCAGTAGTAATGGTAAAAGGATGGAAGAGGACTATGAGATTGGGTGGCGGCAGCGGAAGTTAATCACAGAACAGACTATGGCGATATCGGACGAGTCAGCAGTAGCGGTCCTGGAGATATAAAGCCCATGGGAAGGTCTAGCTAGATGCAAGGAACTGAACAGACACTAGGAACCATAACTGTCTTCAGCCAGATATCTTCTGATAAGTATCCTCTAAAAGGTATCACCAAAAGGTATCCTCCAAAGATATCCTTCAGTACTGCATCACCATGTCATAGGTATCCCCCAATACCCAGATGAGGATAAGAGTCGTAAGATGAGTCACTAGTTCGCGTAAATACTCTATGTCTTATTTTCTCGATTAGTTTCGAGCCATTCGAGCAATGCCCTTTCCAGTCGCTACTCGATAGCTTATTTGCTGGACAAGATTCGAGCCATTCGAGCAATATCTGTTCCTGTGATTGCCGCTTGGCATTGGAAATCAAATAGGACTTCGTTATACGTAGGGGAGATAACTGTTTTAAAATGCACATTTTATGGAAAATGAATCGCCTGACTGGTGATTATAAGACTTGGTTGAGGTCACAAGCTCGGACAGAGACAGCTGAGACTAGGTAGGCAGCAAATTTCGCCAGAATAGGGTCATTTACAGACAAACCAGATAGAAACCGAGGATTCCAAAGAAATTCCCTGGCGGCCATCTTGTTTTCCACATCAGCATTCGATGGTGCATGTTCACGCTGGATATTATCCTAGAATAATTTGCGATCAATTAACATATGGGGCGCGGTGGCTCAGTTGGTAGAGGTGCAGGCTGCAAGCCGAGAGGTCCTCGGTTCGAATCCCACCTGCGGCAATCGCGTTGTGTCCTTGGGCAAGACACTTCACCCCGATTGCCTACATGGGGGCACGATGACGCTGTGTACTGAGGCGTACTGCACGTCGAGCGTGCGCATGTCTTCAACCAATCTAACCCTGCCTGTGCTGCGGTGCAGAGTTCAGAGTTACGATGTTGGAGAGCTGACAGCTGCTCGTCGTTGCTCGGTGGTTCTCTCCGGGTACTCCGGCTTCCTCCACCCGTAAAACTGTCACGGACCGTTGTGCATAAGTATGTGACCTTAAACACCAATAAATAAATAAATAAATCAATTAACATATAAAGGTTTAGAAGTTTTTTTTATTTTTTATCATGATTCTTTTAGTTTTTTTGCGAAAAAGTGTCGAAAAACTCGATTTTCTCTATTTCGAGGCATTTTTCTGGCTGCCATCTTTGATATTCACTTACTTGATTGGTTTATCACAGCAGAAAAGACGTCCAAAATAATATACAGTTGATTCATGTGCCCTGTGTCAAACATTTGTTCCGCAACCATCGTACAACTTGAGATAGTGTAAACTTGCTCACAACATAAGCGGGATAACTGAAAATGGGTGGTCGCACTGGCGGCCATCTCGTTTTCCACATCGGCTTTTGGTGGTACAAGTTCACGCTGGCTGTAATCGGAGAATAATTTGCGATCAATTTAACATCTAAAAGTTTACAGGTTTCTAATTGTTATCATGGTTGTGTAAGTTTTTTGCGAAAAAAGTGTCGACAAACTCGTTTTCCGTCTATTTTGAGGCATATTTTGGCGGCTATCTTGGATTTTCACTTACTATAGATTGATATTATTTATACGGGAAATGGTATCAGAAATACGATTGAGTATTAATAATTCCCTTTCCTTATCTCATATAGATTTTTCCTTAATCGAGAAAAATTAGCGATGATGTAAACTCGCGAAATTGACCTACCCTCATGGGCGCCATCTTGGTTTACGTCATATCCGACCAGGATGATTTCTTGTTAAAATCTGAAAATCTACACTCTCGAGATGTCCAAGTATATGAAAAATCCGGTCTCTTTCGGTCCTGAGGGGGGGGGGGGGGGGGGGGGGGGTACGGGGTGTACCTAGATGCCCGACTACTTCATTTATATGCAACAACATTCGCAGCACGCATCTTATACTCTCGAATGCAGGTATCAACAACAACAAACTCCAAGTGTGCAGTACATGTAAAATAACTGACAGAACATCTGGCCACCATGTATGTTTTTGTGATCTTTTCACGCCATTTTCAGTTTTAAGACCTCAACGTGGCGACAATAGATCATATGGTCAGGATAAAGAGTATAACCATACTGCACAGATATTCTCATGTGGTGAAGCAATTCCCCCTCTATATACGAGAGTCCAGAGACGGATTGAGCAACAACAAAAAATTCCACGAAATGCCCAAAAAAGGACCCAGGGTTCCGAACGGGGAAAATTTTGATTTTTCAAAATAAAATTAATTGTATGGTGGGAATTGCTTGTAAAAACAAGCTAACTCCAGGTTTGTCTTCCACAACCCCCCCCCCCCCACCCAACACACCCAACACACACACACAATAACACCCCTACACACACGCACACATGTTTGGGGTTCTCCTCCCGAACGAATTGATTCTAATTTAGGTTAGCCGCGACTATACAATTACGCAAATAATACCTTGACACCTGGGTTTCTCCGCGCTAGCAACCCCCAATTGTAAAAACCTTGTCTAAAATACACAACATTCGAAAGCAGACCAAAGTTTGTTTTAGAGATTGCATATCATTATTCGAGTGTGACTTGATTAGAAAGTCAGACCTCTCTCAAAACTTCATGTCATCAGAAGAATGACCAGTAAATATTATTAATCCGGCCATTTATTCTACAAACGTATAAAAGTAGGATCACTTGTGGATAGTTTATTTCTGAAGAGATGTGTATATCGAAATATATTAAGTGAAATTATCTTTGACGACTACTTTGTGTTAAGTTAAGACATCAATACCGCTAATGAAAAATATAATCTTTTTATACCTTCCTTGAGTAGTAATACCCTCCCCCCTCCACACCCCGCGCCCGATCCTTCCAGTGTGTGTAAATTGTCTTGTCCCCGCCCACTTTTGCAGCATATATATCCCCCACCATTGACCTGTATACAGCCCCTGTTATAATATTCACACTGACGATTGTAGGCTAGGGTGTACACGCCCCCCCCCCCCCCCCCCCACACACATATGCGTGAACTATGCACTCACATACACACACAATGATCATGATCCCACAACATATGTACGCTATGTTCAACATCAACGCGCCTTCATGTGTAATTGCTCTTCACAAAAGTTATACCCCACTCCCCCCCCCACCCCCATCTACAAGTTTATAAACAGAGGATATTTGGAACCATTCTTCTCTACTGAGCCCATTGGGTTCTAGTGTTTGAAGTTTGTGAATCCAAAATGCTTCACGACCGATCCAGTAAGCTGTATTTTGTTGATTAATTTCTTCAATTCCAATAATCTTAAAATTGTTTATACAAGGGGTGTTGGTCAGAAAATGATGCGGTATCGGTTCACTCAGAACCTCAAATTGTATACTTCGCAGATAGTTTTGCATTCTCTCATACAATTTTGTCCCGTCTTACCCACGCACACAACTTCATTGCACTTGCCGCAGAGAATTCCACATACCACATACCTGGACATGCAAGTGATTTTCTTGCCTGTGAAGTTGGCCGTGCCGTTCTTGTCTGCGTGTTGTTTTGTTTGGAGCAGAAACCGGCAGGTTGCACAGTTTCTCTCGCATCTATCAGATCCCGTTCCTTGATTGTTGAACATTTGTTATGCTTGCTATGGACTATAATGTCTCCCATATTTTTCAGTCTTTTGTGCGAAATCGGGGGAGGTTTTTCGAATGGCAACTTCATGCTTTTTGAGCGTTATAAAATAGGCAGCCGCGAGTAAGTAACCACAAACGGGACTTTTCGTCGGTTGATTTGTCTGATCGTTTTTCAAGTAACTGTTTCCGCTCGATTTGGTCGTCATTTCTGACTGTTCGCTCACAAACTTTTCCTGGTAACTTCTGGCGCATAGGTTTTGTTTTATGTCATTTTCGTGACATTCATATGCAGCATTATCCGAACAAATTCTTTTTACTCTTGAAGCTATCCCATATGGTATCGCTCTTTTCATGTTGATTGGGTGATCCGACTTGGCGTGAAGATATTGATGCGTGTCTGTGGGTTTTGTATATAAACCGGTTTTAAGAAATCTGTCTTCAGTTTTTACCACCGTGTCTAAGAATTCTATCCTATTGTCAGACCACCTTTAATCAACTTGTATTCTTTGATGTTTTGTATTTGCCAAAGAATGATATTGTTTCAGAAACTCCAACCCATGCATCCATATTCCCCAGATATCATTAACGTACCGTACCTGTTCACGGGGGTGTAAATGGGGTCTGATAGATTTATGACGGGGGGGGGGGGGGGGGGCTGGATAGGCTGCGTGTACACCCTAGCCTACAATCATCAGTGTGGACATTATAACAGGTACCGTATATAGGTCAATGGTGGGGTGGTATATATGCTGAGACCTTTAAACACACTGGGAGGAGTTGGCGCGGGGTGGTTGGGTGGGTGGGTGGTTATTACTACGCAAGGGAGGTATAAAAAAAACATATTTTCATTAGCGGTATTGATGTGTATGGGATATTGAGGCGGCGACATGGAGGCACGCTTCTGAATTATTAAATAGTTCTAGTCAAGGAGTGGTTGGATATGTGAATGCTGTAGGCGTACTTGTCTCTGCATAAGTTACAAGGGCGAGGTTTTAGCAATAGTGTGTAATTCATCTTTGCTTGTTGCGTAATAAGGCGGAATATATCTTTACTTGTTACCACCCAAGGAAGATAATATTCGGTATTTTATTTTTTGTGCATAATTTACAGTTGAATACAAAGAACAAATTGAAGCGTGAAACATATCTTTACTTGTTGCAACCCAAGACAGATATATAGTTATTTTGTGGGTAAGGGACTCGGATACGGGGAACAACGTGAAACGGTGAACATATCTTTACTCGTTGCCACTCAAGAGAAAAATGTTACGGTGATTGTGCACGCAATACACTTTAATATGGAGAACAACGCGTTTGAATGATTCGCTTCAAGGAGTGGCTGGATGTGTGAATACTGAATGAGAACTTGCCTCTGCTTCTTTTACCAGGACGAGGTTGAGATAAATAATAAAAGGCTCGTAATTCTAAAGATGAGAACTAATTTTGCGCGTAATAACGCGGAATATGTCTTCACTTGAACTATAATTTAAGGCATAACAATGAGTTACAAGATCGTAATGCTATGCCCAAACTATGGTACTAACTTAGCAATTTAAGAAAGGATCCACCCACCCTTGCTTTGCAAATTTGGCCTGCTTTACCCAAACTTCCAAAAGAGCATGTATGCGTACCTAATTAAATTTCAAGACAGTTATCATGAAAGTGAAAGTAATCAGGCACAAAAACGTGGTCCATTCTACCTATATGTTTGTTCTTTTCTATTTCGTTCTAAGCACTGCTTCACAGATTGACAAACAGGGGTGGAAGACACTTACTGGAGGTTGGAAAAGTAGACAGTTCCATCTGGTAACGGCTCTACCATTGTTCGAACGGAGGGAAAGATTCTTTTTCTCATTCCATTAATTCTCAATTCTTGATGAGTGCGACGGGCAGAGATAAAACGTGTATAAATGAGTGCGACAGGCAGAGATAAAACGAATATAAATGATAGAAGGTTCGTATTTCTAAAGCTGAGAACCAATTATGCGCGAAATAACAAGTCTCAAGTCACAAGTCAAATTTATTAAGGAATTCGACGTCGTTATGTCATTAAATCAGTCTAGCCGTTAAATAGTCCATCGTCGATGTCTAAGATTCAGTCGTTCGGAATGTCGCTTTCCTTACCAACTGAAATATCTAGACTACTAAATATAAAAATACCATAAGGCCCCACAAAGTAGATCTTCTATCTCTCAGGCTATTTAATCTACAGAAGGGCCTCATAATCTACAGAATAGCATGGGCAGTGGTGTATTTCGTCTCTTGAATCCAAGAAGACTTTGCAAGCTAAAGCATTGCAAAGACTTATTGCACTCAAGGGACAAATTTATCGATTTTATTTACTTGTGTAAATATCAGACTTAAACCATTTAATTTTTTATTTTTCAAGTTTGCATTAGCCAAAAAAAGAGAGCATTCGGCAGCCAAAAGGACCACGCGGCAAGGCCTGAGAAACATAATTTTAACATGTTTGGCCTAAATCAGAATTTTTGTACCGTAGTAAACAAGTACTGTAACCTTGCCTAGGGTTCCCATGCGGAATTATCCGTTCTTAGAAGAGGGTAAAACGAGTGTTTTCGACTGGGAAGAAATATATTGCTACTCGGTTTCAACTCACCTATTGTACTCCCAACCACCATGGCAATAGCCCCTAGCAGGCCAACCTGTCGCTTGAGATGAATTTTCTTATTCTTTTCCATACTTCGCCGAGTGTTTATTTTTCAGCCACAGAAAGGCATAGAAGTTCAATTGAAAAACAAATGTTGCTCAGGCCACAAGAAAGCACCGAACTTAATAAGAAAACTACACTGGTATAATATCGGATATGAAAGTACCAACTGTTAGATGGTATAACCTAAACCACCTACCCGTGGTGACATTGTATCATATAACCAACCTTTGTTTGATTTATTGTACGTAATCTATTCACCATATTAATTACACAGATACTGAAACATGTCGTTGATAGTACAGCATAATATATAATGTCAATATTTCCAAATACGAAATTCAAATATTTGCAATATACTCTAAGCCAGAATGTTGCTGTGATCAGAAATTGTGTGTCGACGGAAAACCTTTTGTAGCCTCCACATAAACGACTGTTGTTATCATTTGGTCGTAGATGACAGTGACCAAAAACAACAATAAATAGATAGTAATCGCTTGACTGGACTGGTTACGTGAAATAATTCTTGAGAGGTGAGGGACGTTGCAAACACGAATGCGCGAATGCGCACGAGTGTTTTACAATATAATACCTGTCCTCGAATGAATTATTTCACGTAACCAGACCAGTCAAGCGATTACTCTATTTATTACTTTTCATTATTAACGATAATTATATTATTTAACCCTTTACCTAACTTAACGGCAAAACCACCGGCCTTATTCTCAAAAATCGCTAATTAATTTTCATTATTTTTTCATTTTTTTATCTCTAAAACATAGCTCGTCGAGCTCGTTCCAATGAGGGGTCATAACCTATTTTTTTGAGACAGAAAAAAATGAAAATAATAGTTTTTTAAGATTTTTTTTTGCAAGTGTTGTCTGCTTTTCATGTTAGGTAATGGGTAAAAAAAGCAAAAAAAAAACAAACAAAAAACAATGAAGTCCCCATTACACCCACGGGAAAGCGTCTTCGTTTGCGCGCACGGATACATGACACAATTGTTGATTGCATAATTCACTTGTGAAGTTATCGTTTATAAGCAAACCCGGAAATCACAGTAAATCACGCTTTGGAAGGTAATAAATAAGTAATAAATAACTAAAAAACGACTGAGCAGCACTGGTTTACCTACGGGGGTGGGGTCCTCCACCTAACAATTTCAATGCACCCGCACAAAAGCATTGCCCAAACGCAAGTTTTACAAACCCGAAAATGGTCTCCAATATACGGCAGTAAACGTTACAATTGCGTCAGAGTAGAGCACTGGAGTAAACGGGATAACCTAGTCCGAACTAGGATCTAGGATCCACTGGCTGGAAGCCCCTCCTCCAATTTCCCACTCGGGAAGTTGGAGGAGGGGCTTACAGCCACATGGTTCTATTTGGGACTGGGGGAGGTCCTCGAACACCTCTCCCTCACAACGGGCTTCCAAATATATTTGCCCCACCCCCTTCCTCCCACATCATAGAAATATGATTAGGGCATCGTTTATTATAGAATCCTGTCTACGCGCCTACTGAGCAGTTAGTCGCACCGGTTGACTCTCTTTGACTCAGAGTATCGATTTCTTTTGCATCAGTCATTCTTGTTTTATCCTTCTGCAGAATAAACTGTCATCATTACTTACATTATGTTAAAAGAGAAGTACCAATAACGCAATGAAGTGGAATTAGCATTCGTATAATGGGGCTCGACTGTCCACCCTCCACTACTTCTTGGTAATACCCAGACAACGGCGCATGCGTCAGCTGCAAGTCTCTCTCTCTCTTTTGCTCTCTGAAAAACAAACAAATTTCCTATTTTCTTGGAAACAGGTTCTGGTGAGATTCACCCAGTTGGGTATTAAAACATCCTAGCATCGTTTTTCATTCATTGAGTGCTCAAATTCTCAGTAGATTTTGAGAAATTTGTATTTCTTTAAACACTTACCTAGAAACAATTGAATTGTTTATACTTCCGTTGCCATAGGTAGTGAGTTGCCTCCCTTGATGCACTCTTCATCACCAAAGTGTAAACTAATTACAGCTTGTTTACATTTCGTCCTGCCATGTTCAAAGGCACAGCTACGATACTAGTATGCCTATTTTGCATAATCTCCTCAAGAAGTGAGTATAGCAACAAACATGCCAAGAGAAACCCAGTAGGAGTGGTAAAACTACAAATTCTTATCACTGTCAAGGCTGTCAAAACAGCCGCCCATATCACCACCCGTCAACAAAAGGGCAAATGTATTGCCAAATCAATGATGTTCCTTTCTCTGTTACTGCTTGTACTGGCACTGGACGTTGAAAGTAACCCTGGCCCAGTTCAGGCAGAACAATACCTAGAAGGAAACACGACAATTTTCCCATGTGGTACATGTGAAAACCCTCTTACTTGGTCGTGTAAAGGCGTGCAGTGCGATGAATGCACGACCTGGTACCACGCTCACTGTCAAAACATTACTGACTCACTGTACGACCAGCTCGGAGATAGCAGTGGCACCTGGAAATGTGTCCTCTGCAAACACATAAATGAATCCAGCCACTCCACGCCAAGAGCTCCCCTGAAATCTCAATCACTACACACAGTAGAAATATAAGCCAAACCAATGCAAATAACCTGTCCTTTCACAATATACACACCTCAACACCGAAACATACTAAATGTGGGAAACAGAATAATAATCTAACTACAAATAAGAAGAATAACATCAAACGATCACTAAAAGTTCAAATCATAAACTGCCGGTCAATCATTGAAAAGCAAAAGGAATTTGAAAATATGATCTGGTCAACCAAACCAGATATTTTTATTGGCACCGAGTCATGGCTTAAACCCAAACACTATACAAATGAGATTTTTAATACTGACCTTGGCTACAACATACATAGGCGTGACCGCCAGAAGCAAACCGGTGGCGGGGTCTTCATTGGTATTAAAGACTCTATCATAGCACAAGCAGTGCCAGATATACAATCAGACTGTGAAGACCTTTGGGTCAAACTGGAAATAACTGGTTGTAAGCCCTTAGCAATTGGTGCATACTATAAACATTCTCTAAATCTTTGGAAAAAGCCCAAAAGCAATACTCAAACATGTGTGTTGCTGGGGATTTAAACTTACCCAAGATAGACTGGGCTGCTATGGGACCATCCCAGGACTGTAAATACCCTTCATACTACAAAAGCATTATCGAAAATGTAAATAATGCCAACCTTACACAGATGGTTAACCAACCTACAAGAGACAAACACATTCTGGATCTCTTTCTAACAACCAATCCCACCCTGGTTCAAAAGGTTACAATCTTACCTGGCATTAGTGATCACGATATCCCACAGATAACAGTCAATACATCAACTAAAACACGATACCAGACACCCAGAAAAATTCCTTTGTATAAAAAGGCAAACTGGGAAGGCCTGAAAAAGGCCATCCGTGATTACCATCTAGAGATGCTGAAGTCCAGTAAGTACATCATGCTCGCCACTGAAGAACTCGGGCTAAACTTCACATCGACCTTAAACAACCTATCTGAAACTTACATCTCATCAAAAATCTCCAGTACTCGAAATCACCTTCCCTGGGTCAACCAAGAACTGAAAAGGACCATCAGAAAACGAGACAGGGCCTTCAAAAAATTTAAGAAAAGTGGAAAACCAAATGACCACCAGAAATTCCTAGACCTCAAACACCTAGTTAGGAAGAAAACCAAAGAGGCCTACCAACAGTATATAGGGGATATCCTAAATACAAACCCGACATCTGACCGTCCCAATGTAAAACCCAACACAAAAAAATTCTACTCTCTTCTCAAACATTTCAAACAGGCTTCTGCATCCACACCTCCCCTTAAATTCAATGACAGCTTACATCATGATGATGTTTCTAAAGCCACAGTGCTAAATAAACAGTTTCAGTCTGTCTTCAGCCCCAAATCACCGCTGTGTCTGTCATCCTACTGCCAGATGAAACTCAGAGATATGGACGACGCAAACCAAACACCCATACTGAAAGACACCCTACCCATTCCCCCAATGCCAAACATAAAAATAAGTGCCAACGGCATAGAAAAACTCCTCTCAAAATTACAACCCCACAAGGCCTATTGACCAGATAATATCAAACCCCTGATTCTCAAGTCACTCTCAAAAGAACTGTCCCCAATTATAGAAATTATCTTCCAAAAGTCCATCGACGAGGGTATAACTCCAACTCAGTGGAGATCAGCAAATGTGGCTCCCATATTTAAGAAAGGCGATAGATCAGACCCAGCAAATTACAGACCTATCTCCCTGACATGTGTGCTCTGTAAAACTATGGAGCACATAGTCTCCTCGTCTATCATCAAACACTTTACAGACCATGGCATCCTGTATCACCTTCAGCACGGCTTCAGAGAAAAGCGCTCATGTACTACCCAACTAATTATGCTTATAAATGATCTCTTACTCTCAACGTACAACAAAAAACAAACAGATTTAAGATTATTGGATTTCAGTAAAGCCTTCGATAAAGTCAACCATGAGAAACTCCTCTTCAAAATGCACAGATATGGAATACGCGGACAAACCCTAAAATGGATCAAAAGCTTCTTAGATAATCGTGTACAATCAGTCATTCTCAACGGCGTTGCCTCAGAACCCATACCTGTGTCATCTGATGTGCCACAGGGATCAGTTCTGGGGCCACTTCTTTTCTTGGCCTACATAAATGACCTCCCTCAAAACATTCACTCAAAAGCCCGCCTCTTTGCTGATGACACTGCTATTTACCTATCCATGGCCTCTGCAAATGATTCAAAAATACTTCAAAATGACCTCAACACACTTGAAAAATGGGAAACAGACTGGGACATGCAATTTAACCCCTCAATATGTCAAGTCATTAACATCACAAGAAAGAAAAAACACTTGGACACCAAATACTACCTACATAACACATTACTAGAAACAACCCCATCCGCCAAATACCTTGGAGTAGATATCTCACACGATCTCTCCTGGAATACACACATAAATATAATCACAAAAACGGCAAATCAAACACTAGGATTCTTACGCAGAAACATAAAAGTAAAAAACCCGCAACTTAGATCCCTTGCCTACCAGACTCTAGTCCGCCCCCAATTGGAATACGCCTCTGAAGTCTGGTCCCCCTACACCCAATCCCAAATTGATCAAATCGAAACCGTCCAAAGAAGATCAGCCCGATGGGTAAAGTCTGACTATGGACGCACTTCCAGTGTTACAGATATGCTACAGTCCCTAAACTGGCGCCGCTTAGACCTTCGGCGCATAGACTCCCGGCTCTCCCTCATGTATAAGATTACTCATAAATTAGTTGCCATTCCCGCTGAAGACCACCTAACCCCACAATCCAGAATACCCCGTCACAGTCACCCGTGGTGTTATAGACAGATTTCGGCCATCACTGACTATTATAAGTATTCATTCTTCCCCAGAACAGTGTATCATTGGAATAAACTCCCCCTGCATACCCTATCACTCCCCACCATTGAGCAATTCAATACGGCCATTAGTCGTATTGAATTAGACTCACCATAACTTGTATCCACCTGCTTTTACTTTTACTTTTTAACATGTACACTCTATTTTATTTTTGTTCTCCACTTTGGCATACTTCATTTTTACTCTTTACTAACAATCTTTGTGGCTGGCGTGCCGATTTGTTCATGTCTAAGTCCCAGCGAGGAGTTCGACATTAATGGAAGATAGATAGATAGACAACGGAAGTCGCCAACCACAAACACTTAGGAGTGATATTAAATTGTTCATGTACATGGAACGATCACATTGACCATATATGCTCAAAGGCCTGGCCACGTTTAGACCTGCTGAGGAGACACGAATTTAATCTTGACAGTAAAGTATCAGAAAAACTACACTTTGCCTTTATGAGACCTCTCTTTGAATACGCGAATACAGTTTGGGATAACTGTTCAATATCCAAAATAAACGACTTGGAAAAAGTACAGATAGCTGCAGCCAGAATAATTACAGTTGCAACTGTAAGCGCCAGTAAGGCCACTCTATATTCCGAAACATTGCAAGAAAGACGTCACAAACACAAGTTAATTCAGGTTTTTAAAATGTATCATCGCCAGTCTCCCTCCTACATTTCCAACAAAGTTCCACCGCTTATCTCTTCCATGAATCCTTCACTTAATCTTCGGTCACGTCACAATAATCGAGTTCCATTCTGTCGTACACAACTGTACCAGTCTTTTTTCATTCCTCATATTACTGACCAGTGGAATGACTTGCCTGTGTCCGTCCGCGAGAATTCTTCATTGAATAACTTCAACGCCTTCTTGAATGAAGGTCACCGACGGCCGCCTTCGTTTTATAGTATTAGCGAATCCCGTGCAGCACAAATTTATCACTGCAGGATGCGTTTACATTGTAGTAACTTGAATGCACACTTATATAATAATCATCTTGCATTGACACCATTATGTCATTATGTAATGAACAAGCGACGCCAGAAAATTTTCTGCTGTACTGCCCAATTTATGCAGACGCCGCTCGTCGTGTTACGATCGATATACTTCCATTTAGAACAGACGTATCCATACTTCTTTTTGGTTCTGAATATTTCAAGAACGATGAAAATCATCTTATTTTCGAGGTCGTACAACATTTCTTTCTACTGAGTAGGAGACTTCGGTGATTGCAACACTCCTGTCATTTACCTAAATACAATAATCACATCTCCCCAGTTTGGAGAAGATTCTTGCATTACCATATCATGTTGCTGCCAGAGGTCCCTTTCAACTAAGGCTCCACATGTCATCCCTCTCAGCAGGTGTACACCACACAAGGAGTAAACTGCCAGTGTTTTTGTATTGATTTCTAGGATATTGCATTTTGTGTTCAAGCTGACTTTATTTCTTTTCAAAATCTTTTTATCATTCCCTTTATTTCTTCTCTCTTCTTCTACATGGCAAGTTTAAACAATCTCACGCATCGTCAGCTATGGGAGTTCTCCTCTCACTGAACTGCTTTCATATTCGGATAGAGTCAACCTTAGCCCGTACCTGTCCCACCATCTGCCCCTTCTTCCTGTCAAAGTGGATTGTGCGCTTCTGCGTTAGTGATTACGCGTGTGTGTATTAAAACGTGTTGTCTCAAATCTGTACGGGAAATGGCATCGACCCGTCTGACCATGAGTCATCATGCCCTCGTGTCTGGTGACTGCTTGCGTGGTGGACGCGGTGCCTTGGTTCAGTGAGGGACAGTGGGTAATCGATCTAGTTAGGCGAACTGCTTACTAAATTTCATCTGCCTCCAGGGTGACGATGCGTGAGTCCAGCTATTTATCCTAACCATCTTCTTATGTCAGTTTATCCAAAAGTTAGGAAGACGACCCAAATAAGTTCTACGCTTTCTGTCGAATCCCTCCTTTAAAATGTATCTTCTCTATCTTATGCTGTATAATATTGAACAATTCTAAGTTTTGTTCAAGTATTCCATTCTGTATACAGCAAATGTAATATGTTCCAATAAATATTGTTTAAACTAAGTTCCAATGAAAAATAAATGTTGCCCAGGCCTCTCGAAAATAACTTTATAACAGGAGAACTACACTGGAATAATATTGGATGTGGATGGGGTTCAACGGAAACCACCTACCCGTGGTGACCTTGTATTATATAATCACATCACTTTGTTTGGTTTATTTTCCGTTATTTATTTAGCATATCCATTGCACGCATACTGAAGCATGTCGTTGATAGTATTGCATAATATTTAATTTCCGTATTTCTAAATGTGCAGTTCAAATATTTGCAAAACACTCTAAGCCACTATGTTGCTGTGATCAGAAATAGTGTGTCGACGTAAACTCTTAAGTAGCTTCCACATAAAAGACTGTGGACATCATTTAGCCATAGATGACAGTGACCTAAAACACCAATAAATAAATATTAAATAACTAAAATAGTACAGAGCTGTAGTGGTTTAGCCACGGGGTGGGGCCTTCTGCCCATACAATCTTCAACCCCCCCCCCAAAAAAAAAAAAACATTGCCCCAACGCAAATTTTACAAGCCCCCAAATGGTGTACAATATAAGGTTGCACACGCTACAATTGCCTCAGATTATAGTACTGAAGTTTGCAACATTTTCGCCGAAAAAGTCTTGTCGTTACGAGGGAAGTTGGAGGAGAGGCTTATTGTCATTCCAAATATCCTGTTTGACAGCCCCCCCCCCCCCCCCTTACTTCCACAAAGTGGGAAGTGTTTAAATTTATTGCCCCTCAAGTTTAATTATAAGGAATGATCGTTTGTGTCTGTCTATTTCTTGAGTTATGAACCCCCCAAAAATGACTGGGGCATCCTCTATTATAGAATCTTGTCTACGCTCCTACAAGTACCGGCTGACTCCCTTTGACTCAGAGTATCGATTTCTCAGGCATCAGTCTTTCATGTTTTATTACACATCCATTAAACTTTAAACCCTTGTATTCAACGGAATCGCCGCTATGATATAAATGATTCTGTATTCAACGGGTGATATACAAGCCGGAACTTTTTACTGCACCGTTTAGTTACGCTTCGAAAAGTTTCCAAATTTCGTTATACAATCGTCGACCGTCTGTCGCATAGTGTGAAGAAAACGTCCAAAGCAAAATAAAGTCGGTTCACAAAAGATTAGCCAAAAAGGAGATAATATTTTTAAAAAACCCAATCATTTCCAACCAGAACATTAACCCAGTCCCGTTGCCGTCTCGTTTTGTGGATCCCATTATATCTAAATTGGTCAACTTTATTTCGGTAAATCTTCGTACACCTTGACTTCTTTTAAACACTTTTCTCCCAGCTGTTTTGCAAATCTGCACATATTTGTACTTATATTTTTACTAACAGTAATAGCCACCAAATGGTTAGGCGTGAATGGGCAGCAGCCCATTCACGACTAACCATTTGGTGGCTATTACCGTTAGTAAACAGCGATAGGAAAATCAACAAACACTGGTTCCGAAAAGGTTGTTTTGATTTTTTATCGATCCATATGATCAGTACAGCTGCAGTCAAAACAAACTCTTCATCTTTGGGTTAAATTATCGGAATTAAAATTTGTTTATGTAAATGCATTTTAATGCATAGGTTGTGTAATAAACACAGAACGCGATGTGTGTTGGAATCGGTGGGTGTTTTACATAACTCGTTGGAATGGCGTAATCATATTTCGCTCGAGCATACGGCTCTCGCGAAATATGACTACGCCATTCCAACTCGTTATGTAAAACACCCACCGATTCAAACACACATCGCGTTCTGTCTATTTATCCTTCGGCATAATTTACTGTTACCATTACTTGCATTATGTTAAGAGAGAATTATCAGTAACACAATGGAGTGGAATTAGCATTCATACAATGGGGCTCGAGATGCGTGTACAACATATGAAGCACAATAAAATTTAAACATATCAACATGGACGCCCAACAATTGCACTTGGTGTACTTTTGACATAGAACAAGTCATTGAATGTGGTGAAAACTCCACCCTACAATTTAAGAATATTACGGTCCCCACGCCCTCACACGTTATAACCTGGTATTCTTCCCTCTATTTTGGGCGAGTCGCCTTCGGTAGAAGACTGGCTAAGAATACAAGAATGGCAGGTAAATTACGTGTCCACTCAAGTGCAACAAGCTTTATTAACAAAGAATAACTGTTGTTACAACATATGTGTTGGATCAATGAAAACATGTTACCAAATACACTGTGTCCGGGGGACAGTGTGAAGGCGTGTCTTTTGAAGAGCAGAAAGAAACACTGTTGCTTCGAATTACTAGAAAACAACCTGAAGTGTTTAACAACACAACAGTCATGAATAGCACGGAATGCAAACAGTTCACGCGTACGATAGCGACATGGGGAAATTCAGTTTTCCGACAGCGGGCATTCATCCGAAGGCACTTCACAAATACAGTGTCTTCAAAACTGCTTTCGACCACGCGATGCATGTGATCCGTATTTATATAAATATATTTATTATGTCAAATAACAACTCGAAGAAGGCAAATGGACTGTAGCTACTGGAGACGCATGTTGCTTATTATTTCAATTGGAAAACGAAATGAAAATTCAGTGTTGAAAAGTAGCTTAAACGGGCGACTGGCACAACAATTGTATTCACCGCATACAAATTATGCAGAAACGATTGCGTTTTCACTTTTCCGAAAAAATGAGCTTATGATAGTAAGTTTTTGAAACCCCGACTTTACTGTTTATCTACTCCAGTAGAAGCACATTTTGGCGGTATCTCCGAGGACTTGAAATTTTATTTTTCGATTTAATCTCGATTCCACAAATTTCTTTTCCATTCTCTTTTTGAAAATGTTAACAATATCTCCATCACATTTAGAATGAGATGATTCCTCGTTACTGAAAGTTGACTCATTGCCGCTTGACTAAACTTGATCAACGGTGACTCTTTTCAAACTTATCCTCTTTCCCTGTTTTTTGAGAAGTTTTGGATAAGGTTTTACCACCTCTGAGGGTAGGTAGGGATATGTTAGATGGATTCGAGAAAGATTATTTTTTCAATATCACTGTGCTTGTTTGCATATTTTGGGTAATTGGAAATTTCGTTTTTATTACTTTCCAAAGGGTGATTTACTGGAATTTCCGGGTTTGATTATAAACGATAACTTCACAAGTGAATTATGCAATCAACAATTGGGTCATGTATCCGTGCGCGCAAACGAAGACGCTTTGCCGTGGGTGTAATGGGTACTTCATTGTTTTGTTTTTTTTTTTGCTTTTTAACACTTTACCTAACATGAAAAGCAGACGACACTTGCCAAAAAAATAATCTTGAATAACGATTATTTTTATTTTTTGTCTCAAAAACATAGGTTATGACCCCTCATTGGAACGAGCTCGTTCCAATCAAGGGTCATAACCTATGTTTTAGAGACAAAAAATGAAAAAAAGTAATTAAAAATTAATTGGCGATTTGTGAGAATAGCGCTGGCCATTTTAGGCCGTTACGTTAGGTAAAGGATTAAATAATATAATTATCGTTAATAATGAAGAGTAATAAACAGAGTAATCGTTTGACTGGACTGGTTACGTGAAATAATTCATTCGAGGCGAGGGACTATATTGTAAAGCACTCGTCTGCATTCGCGCACTCGTGTTTGTACAATGTCCCTCACCTCTCATGAATTATTTCACGTAACCAATCCAGTCAAGCGATTACTCTCTATAAAATTGGTCCAAAGATCCCTGTCTCTTTTATGTATCCTTGAATAACTCGAACTTGACAGTCGTCTTAGTTCTGTCGGTTCTCCTTTAACCCCAGCCAACTGTTGATATTTCGTTTTGTTGTTCCTTTTTCAACTTTTATTCTTATTTATTTCACTGCGTAAGTTAGCGTTCCATTTCGTGAATCTCGGTCTTTGGATCAGTGGATTCGTCTGAATACTACATGTATTGGTCGATTTCTCGTCGGTGCAATCACATACTGAGGCGTCGTTTGAAGTATGTTTAGACTGAATGCATAATCTCTGTATTGGTATCATGAGTAGACTCTTTATTAGATTTCTCAATATTTTGTAAAGTTTCATAATTCATCTCCGCAAAACCCCTCAAACTTGATCAGAGCACATTCTGATTTTGTTACAGATAGTTCAAAATACGAGTAAAAGCTTATTGTTTATTGAAAATGAAATTAATAGCCACTTCGCATACCAGCACCGCTTTAGTACCGAACAGTCATTATAGAGATAATATCACACCATTGTTTGACGTCCAAGGCACATCATGTAGATCAAAAGCTAACATCAAAGTATTTTTCTCTGAGAGCGCGAACCACGATCACCACCAAGGCCAAAACCGCCACGGAGGAAATTTCATCGCTAGTAATAATTTAATAGGAGCAAGCAGTGCTCAGCGGATTGCTGGCATTGGTTACCAGATGTTCATTGATTGTAGCTGATGATCATTAATTAATTTGAAGACAAACCAAACCATCCACGTCCAAAAGAGACAGGGCTCAAAATAAGCGGTGTCGCGTCGCTTTTTGCTATGCAAAACTTGCAAAAAGCTACACAATGTTCAATTAGCATTTTGTGATACAAGATAACCAACTGCAGCCTATTAGGCTGCAGTTGATTATCTTGTATCGCAAAATGTAAATGAAAATTTGCAAACAAATTTGAAAACTAGTTCACTGATGCTTTACTTCTGATTGCGGAACATTCCAGGCATAACTCAGATTAACTCTCCATCAAGCATTATCAGCAACTTCATATGTAAGATGAATTCTGTTGGTTTAAATTCTTCCTGTTTTTACAACATTTTGCATAAAATGTCCATTAATAATAACTTCAAGCCCGTCAAATTAAAAATCCCAACTTCCATTTTGAGAACTCTATTGAACAACCAATACGCCATTTGAAAATATCTATGTCCTTGCAACCCTCAAAGGCAGTTCAGTTCAAAAAACGTAGTAAATGTTTCATGTGTTGCAGATCATTTGGAAATGCCCAGAAATGGATGGAAAGTATTCTATCTACTTAGAAGAATTCAATACAAAACAGCATAACACAACTCTTGTACATGTGTTCACAAAAATAGCTAAGTAATTTTTTCAAAATGCTATTCATTTTTTGGAAATGTATAGCATTTTGCTACGCAAAGAAAAAAAGTTATTTTGAGCACTGAAAAGTGACCAAGACGTCAATAATTGATCGTATCTGTAACTGCCTCTCCTCTTATAATAACTGTTCCAGTGTGGCGAGTCGCCGAGGTTAGAACTAGATCAGTCGGTCAGAAATGTTCATCAGTCAATCTGAGGGTGGGTTAGCCTACCCCAGACTGTGATGCACTCACGCTTCCACAGAAACAATAAAAAGGAATACAGGGCAAAATTGTTATTAGGTTCTAGTGAGGTTATACAAGTTGCACCTAGTATTATATCATGCGGCAACCAGTGGTAAAATCACAGAACCCCACAGAAACCCAGCTTGTTGTCTAGTATGAGCAAGTTGCGATCATACCGGATCATACCGGATCCAGCCTAGAAAATCAAAGAATTGGTGTGGCAACATATTGAGATGTATAAACTGTTGCAAAAGAGGAAGTGAAAACATGTCAATTCCAAAAAGAAAATCCCATCCCAGTGCTCTGAGTAAAGCCAACGCCACAAACACACCGTTTTCCCCAGATTTTCATGTATTGTAGATTGGATTAAACAGGAACGTTACCTTTTGAACCCAAAAAGCCGTTTTTCCGGCCCAGGATCGCGAAACGACCTGAATTCACAAAGTAGATAGTTACTCAGTGAATTTGTGTTGTAAACGAATCAAGATTTATAACGTGCGGCCGCAAATCTGCACGTTGAAAATTTTGATTGGTCTTCCCTCAAGTATCGAATTCATATAGATTTTTTGCAGTTGATGGCTCTGAGCTGGCGGGGTATATATCATCAGGGTCCAAAGAGTTAAGCGTCCAGAAACTTTTGTCAGAAAGGTTCATCTCAGAGAACACCAGTCATGCTCCCATTCTTACATAACTCGCTTATATGTAGTTCTGGACAACGTGGTTTTATTAATGTAGAAATATGTAGCATTTTTCTGCACATTTATTTATTCGACGCTGTTCTCATTATTCTTGTCAGGACATATGATGAAGGTAGGACATTCTATGCTTTCCCCCAAAACGATTGAAATCTTAGGTGGTATTACGTTCATACCAAACATCCAATAGTTCAATAGAGAAGGGATGGGGTATGACTCCAAACATTTCGTCCATAAGAGAGGGGTTGCGCCAATCTTGCCGTTTTCCAACCTACAGGATGATCACAGGGAAGCCATGTTTGGTCCGCCATAATTCATCTGTATATCTCCATGTCTCGATGCAGTACCTGAGACGCAGGCTTGCAGTTAGGACAAAAGAGGCCCCATAAGTCACAGGTTGTTCTCCAGAAATATTATTTTGATATCGGTTCTGGTACGAATTCCGTAGCAGACTTCCAGGAACCATTGGTGCCAACTGTCAACTCTGAGAGTTGATTGCATATATATTTCGTGTTCTACATACTATAACCTTCATTTTGATGCATAATTTGTGTATACTTAATTTATGTATATGGAATATCAGACTTCGGCGGGCGTGAAATACAGGAAAAAACTCCAACTCAGGTCGTTTATTCCAGTCTCCCGTACTCCACCCCCGTTAATTTTTTAGTATTCGAAGATTCCACGATATCCTGTGTCCAACAAATCACTTAAAGCGCCAGTTGTGTTCTCACACTCGAACGCTTTAACAAGACGAATGTTTAAAGTTATAATGGTAAAAGACATTTTTTTGCACATGAGTTTCACGTTCATTAGCTAATCGGACGGTCACAACCGGTTAGGCCAGTTGACAACAGTCAATTCTTGCCCTACAAATATACCATTGGAGTCATCATAGGAACGAGCCTTTCGACTTCGTTCCGATGTGAGGTAATAAGCTATTAGTTTAAGGAAAAAATGAATATGTTTGTTGTTCAAGATTTTTCTTCTTTTTTTGCAAGTGCGGTCTTCTGCATGCGATCGGCAAAGGGTTTAAATTGTGGACCTGTTTTAACGCGGGACAGAGAACATTAGTCATTCTGATTATTAACTCGATGGTGGTATTTACACCAACCATGCCAACAGTACTTACTTAGCAGGCCAACCAATCTATTGGTGCTGATTTATTAATTTTTCCATAATTCAGAAGGTAAAGTGTTTGAAGAGCTACCACTAACTCTTTCAAGAGTTGCAATCAAAACTTATCTGCACAACCAGTACGAGAGCACTGAGTTTATCAAATTAACCCTTTACCCAAAGGCAGACGATATCGAAATTTATTATTTTAAATATCAATTTTTCAAATTTAAAAAAAAAAAAAACAGTACCATATCATGTGATCCCTCATTGGAACGAGCTCGACGAGCTCGTTCCAAAGAGGGATCACATGATATGGTTTTGTTGAATGTGTTTGAAAAATAGTATTTTTTCAGCTACTCAATTTACAAACTACGCGGGCGGATGTGGCCGATTCGTTTTAGGTAAAGGGTTAAGAATATAATAAGTATACTCAAAATCTGAAAATCATTAGAAGGACAACCCTCCCCTGTTGACCTTGACACTTTTTTTGTCGAGTGTCCTGTCGTAAACATATAATCCAACGACTATATTGGTTTAACAGATTAAACTTTACGTTCCTAAGATATATCGTAGGGTGTTATTTTGGAAAAAAAATGTCGAGTCCATCGAATCCTGATTTTCGATCGAATTGAACAAACAAACTGTTCAAAATGAATCGAATCTCGAACCCACTTTCCAACTGATACACACTTCGGCTCTCGTATTGGTGCTGACGATTCCCACTTGAATCAGTATCAATGTGCGTACCAGAACTTTTCGTAGAATCAAAGCGCATGACAATTAGATCATATCACTTGCTTCTGGAAGGTTAAGCAGTTTATTTATATTGCAACCAATGGTATGCCGTGTAGAAAATTATGCATAGACCAGTGCATGGGCCAAATGTGCAACGCACTACCATTAACCCTTTACCTAACATGAAAAGCAGACGACACTTGCAAACAAAATTCTTGAAGAACTAATTCTTTTCAATTCTTGTCTCAAAAACATAGGCTAGGACCCCTCAATGGAACGAGTTCGGCGAGCGCATTGCAATGAGGGATCATAACCTATGTTTTTTGAGACAAAAAATGAAAACACAGGGAAAATTAATTGACGATTTTGTGAATAGCGCTGGCCGGTTTTGACCGTTACGTTCGGTAAAAGGGTTAAGACTAGAACCGTATAGGACGAGGTTCTCGAAGCATCGCTTTAACATATCACCACCAAAATGAATTTTGAGATTTTGTTCTTATTATTCTAGTGGCGACAACTCACCCGTTGTTATCTTTGCAGCGTTACTGGGTTGACCTGGAGATTAGCTATGGGAATACGTTTCTCTAACGGCTTCTAATCAGTGGTGAAGATCGGGTGGCTGAATGCTTCGGGAATTGGGTCTGCATACCGCGTGTCTACGGACAACAAGAAAAACATATTCCAAGCAGCTTAATGCAAAGTACTGTTAAAAGCGATGTTGCCCGACCCTGTTTATTTATATACGAAGACTACAAAGTGGACTCTGAGATTCCTGAGCCCTATGATGTTTTTACTCCAGATAAGATGAATTAAATACATTATGCCCCATCGTTTTGAGTGAGTTTCCTACTTGTTCATCTGATGCAGGCACGAGAAGTTATAAAATTCGCCTGTTATAAAGTTATTGTGCTTGACAGAATTCTTCATTTTTGTTGGCAGTTTATCAAACGTATCTGATATCCACCAATGACCTACAGGTTACAATACACTGTTTTTTCCATTGACGACAGTGCTAATCTTTCCTCCTCTCCCCATCTCATCAAGCTGATTTGGGCAAAAACAGCCATCTATCCATTTAGTTTATCATCTCGTGAAAAAAAATATACTGAAAAAAGTATTGGTCGCCATGTGACGTTTGCCTTTAAATTTGGTGATTCCTATACTCCCGTCCAGCTTCGCACTGAATGAAATAGACAAATTATTACCTACCCCCACCCAATTTTTATCACACTTTTTAGAAGACAATTATCACCAATATTTGATATTTTTTTTAAAACATGCATTTTAAAATTTTATTCACACTTACAAGCTCAGTTCATTTTCCACCAGTCGAATAAATCAGGGAACTTTTATCCTCTATTAAAGGTTAGGGTGCAAACCGCTAGAGGCGCTGTTTGCACCAAAACAGTGTATTGTAACCTACAGATATCACAACGCATCGACTAAATACACGGACGACGGCAAAATGCTTTGTATTAGAAGCAAAACGAAAATAATCTGATGCACTGCCATAGGCCGGTGCAGTGGGGGAAAAAACCCGGACAGCCTATCTATGTGCCTAATCGCTAATTTTGGGACCGGACCACCACCAATGGCGGACCTGCACGGTTCCCACCACTAAGCAATGCCTTTATGATGCAGTTTGAATTGAATTCTCGACTCATAGGAATGCGATAGTCTCAACTTTTCCAAATTCATATCATTCCTGTCTCAAACGGGAATTGCGTAATGTCAAGGACGTGCGGAGATATTCAAGACGAAAGTTTTAAAAACGTGATCGAAATCTCTAGTGTCTAAACGTTGAATAGTCTGGAATATTCCACAATTTCATCTTTCTTTACACTTCTGGTGACTTGTACTATATTCAAATACCCGCTGTCAAATAGTAGGAATCCTACCGCGTCCTATTTTATCTGACAGGCGTGCTCTCGTCAACTCGATGGAACACGACGACCTAGATCAACTAACTGTTGTGCAGAACAGTCGCCGTGGACTGGTCGTAATTCAAGCGTAGGCAGTGATGTCCACAGATGCGTTTACCAAGTAATAACCATTACATCAACATTTTAATTAACGAAGTACCGCGTTGTACCGGTATATTGCCCATCTCTTGTACTTCATTACTTAATTTACCTAACATGAAAAGCAGACGACACTTGCAAAAAAAATTCTTGAATAACTATTTTTTTTCATTTTTTGTCTCAAAAACATAGGTTATGACCCCTCGTTGGAACGAGCTCGACGAGCTCGTTCCAACGAGGGGTCATAACCTATGTTTTTGAGACAAAAAATGAAAAAATAATGAAAATTAATTGGCGATTTTTGAGAATAGCGCTGGCCGGTTTTGGCCGTTACGTTGGGTAAAGGGTTAAATATTTGATGATTATTCCTACAATTAGTGATTGGAATCTAATATGGCGGCATTGGAAATATTGCCCATCCGTGAAAATGACAAGTCCACAGCGGCTGTACTGTAATACTCATTCACCCATATTAGACAGTTATATTCCGACCAATGTGGCCAGCCTCTGGAGATGGGCAGTATTGGAATTTTGAGTTCGGTATCTGTTCTGGTACTTTTAGGGAGGTGTGTGGGGGGTGGGGATGGGGGTATACCACGGCATCTATATTGGTGATTGATAGTACCAAAGGGGAATTCCCACCAGGACAATACAGAATGGGTTGTTCTTGTATCATTCTACCATAGCGAAACTTCTAGTGATCTCAGCATTGGCATTCTTTTGTCATCATAAATCATATCTACAGTAATTTTGTGACTGTTTCCAAACACACCAAACACCATGAATAGTTTATACGTCAAGCTGAGCTATTGCCATCACTTCTCATCCGTCGGCATACGTACGTACGTTAGTATGTACTTACGTCCACAATTGCCTTTGGCACACCCTACAGGGCACACTTATTATCGGATTGCTTCGAAACTTGATATGCTTATTTGGGGTGCCCTCTAGATGGGAGGTGTCGATTCTCTTCCATTTCCGTCAAAAAATGTTGCCACGGCCAAAGTTCTTTGAACTTAGTTTAGTCAGACCTCAATATTTCCCTTTGGCACACCCTACAGGGCACATTTATGATTGGATTGTTTTGAAACCTGGCATGCTTATTTAGGGTGACCTCCAGATGGGAGCTATCGATTTTCTTTCATTTCCGTCGAAACGTGTTGCCACGGCCAACGTTCTTAGAACTTAGTTTAGTCAGACCTCAATATTTCCCTTTGACACACCCTACAGGACACATTTATGATCGGATTGCTTTGAAACCTGGCAGGCTTGTTTGGGGTGACCTCTAAATGGGGGCTGTCGATTTTCTTCCATTTCCGTTAAAAAATGTTGCCAAGGCCAACGTTCTTAGAACTTAGTTTAGTCAGACCTCAACATTTCCCTTTGGCACACCCCACATGGCACATTTATGATCGGATTGCTTTGAAACCTGGCACGCTTGTTTGGGGTGACCTCTAGATGGGAGCTATCATCGATTTTCTTCCATTTCCATCAAAAAAATGTTGCCACGGACAACCTTCTTAGAACTTAGTTTAGTCAGACCTCAATATTTCCCTTTGGCACACCCTGCAGGGCACATTTATGATTGGATTGTTTTGAAACCTGGGATGCTTGTTTAGGTTGACCTCTAGATGGGAGCTATCGATTTTCTTTAATTTCCGTCAAAAAGTGTTGCCACGGCCAACGTTCTTAGAACTTAGTTTAGTCAGACCTCAATATTTCCCTTTGACACACCCTACAGGACACATTTATGATCGGATTGCTTTGAAACCTGGCATGCTTATTTGGGGTGACCCCTAGATGGGAGCTATCGATTTTCTTCCATTTCTGACAAAAAATGTTGCCACGGCCAACGTTCTTAAAACTTAGTTTAGTCAGACCTCAACATATCTCACTTTGGCACACCCTACAGGGCACATTGATGATCGGATTGTTTTGAAACCTGGCAGACTTGTTTGGGGTGACATCTAGATGGGAGCTGTCGATTTTCTTCCATTTCCGTCAAAAAATGTTGCCACGGCCAACGTTCTTAGAAGTTAGTTTAGTCAGACCTCAACATTTCCCTTTGGCACAACCCACAGGGCACATTTATGATCGGATTGCTTTGAAACCTGGTACGCTTGTTTGGGATGACCTCTAGATGGGAGCTATCGATTTTCTTCCATTTCCATCAAAAAATGTTGCCAAGGACAACGTTCTTAGAACTTAGTTTAGTCAGACCCCAATATGTCCCTTTGGCACACCCTACAGGGCACATTTATGATTGGATTGTTTTGAAACCTGGCGTGCTTGTTTGGGATGACCTCTAGCTCTAGATAGGAACTATCGATTTTTGTCAATTTCCGTCAAAAAATGTTGCCGCGGCCAATGTTCATAGAACTTAGTTTAGTTAGACTTCAATATTTCCCTTTGGCACACCCTACAGGGCACATTTGTGGTCGGATTGCTTTGAAACCTGGCATGCTTGTTCGGAGTGACCTCGAGATGGGCACTATCGATTTTCTTCGATTTCCGTCAAAAAATGTTGCCACTGGCAATGACCTTCGATGAACTTAATAAAAACTTAGTGCAGTTAAGCATCAATATTTCCCTTTGACACACCCTGCAGGGCACATTTATGATTGGATCGCCTGCAAACGTGGTGTGCTTGTGTGGGGTGACATCTATATGGGAGCTGTCGATTTTCTTTCATTTCTTTCAAAAAATGTTGCCGCTGACCTTTGAACTTAGTTTAGTCAGACCTCAATATTTCCCTTTAACACACCCTTCAGGGCACATTTATGATCGGATCACTTTGAAACTAGGTATGCGTGTTCGGGATGACCTCTAGATGTGAGCTATTGCTTTTTCATTTCTGCATCAACTTATCCCTTTTGCACTCTCTGCAGGTTATATTTATGAATTTCCATAAAAAAGACCAGTGCATTTGTGCATTAATATCTTCATTTGGCATGTCTCAGAGGGCATATTCATTATCGGATTGTTTTGAAACTGTGTATGCTTATGCGGGGTGACAAAGATAGGAGCTATTGATTTTCTTTTCATTTCCATCAAAAGCTGTTGCTGTTAGCATGGCCGACAGGCCACATTTATCATAGGATGGTTTTTGAACTTGGTGTGCTCATTAGGCAAGACCTTTAGATAAGAACTATTGATTAGTATTCATTTCTGTGAGAAAACTTGCCATTTACAATAACCTCTGAACATACTGCATTGGTGTATCAACATTCTTCCTCTAGCCAGTCTTACAGTTTACATTTAAAAATGCATGGATTACTCTGCCGTTTTGCGCACACAATGCTGGTATGTTGAAATTTCATCAAATAACATTGGTATCAATGATATTCAATTTTTCCATTTCATTTATAACTTACCAAGTTCAAGTTTGTCAAGTTGATCTACAGAGTCACTGACACTTTCATTTTTTTGTATTCGCACAACTGACACAATGAAAAACTATTGTTTAAACTAAACATTGTACCTCGACAGTTTTGTTTTCCTGCGGGCCTATTGTATTGTCATTATGCCGCATTATACTTCATGACCTATAGTCAAATGACAACCACCTGTGCTACAACATCCAGTTTTGATACAGCTCCCCACATTTGTTGCGCCACTCGTCAGCTTTTGTGAAAGCTGACCAGTTAAAAACAACTACCTTTGTTATAAAATGAGATCACCACTTTCGTAATAACCATCAACCGCTTTTGCTACAACCCCCCCCCCCCCCCCCCCCCCCGCTCACCACTTTCGTGGTGAGCAAAAACAAAAGCTGGAGAGTGTTATAAATGTGGTGAGCTGTATTAAAAGTTGTTGCACCAAAGGTAGTTTCAACACGTGTCTGAATTATTTACCTGGTGTTATCTTCAGAGATGTTCTACTTCATGGGTGTTGCACCATGTGAGCGAAGCGAGCGGGATTTTACCACGTGCATATGGTTCCCGTGTTTACCTTCTTGAAACGAGGAGGTTAACTGACTTATCATAATAATAACACTTTGGCCCGTCGCTGATTTGTCGCGGTTCTTAGATGAGAAGGCCTTGATTGATCCTGTTCTCCAAAATGCTTCTATATCCCACGCCTCTCCGCTACCTCGACGTCCGGAAACGAACTGTTTGATGACAACTCGTACCCCATTCTTCCCAATCCCTCCGACAAGCATACTAACCCTCTCGTTTGTGACATCAAATTTCCACATATCCTTAATTCTCCCATACCACTTCCTGGTATCACTTCCAGTGATTTTTTTTCTGTTAGACTGCCATTTTGGACATTCTAATTTAAATCATTCCGCTTCCAGACCTTCCGCCCCAGCCACCTAATAAATTGGATGACATAACCCTACAATGTACTGAAGTATTCGAAGGAATGAAATTAATTAAGGCGTCCAAGGCGTCGGGCCCAGACCTCATCAGTCCCCGTCTTTTAAATGAATGCAAAACATCCCTCAGCGAGCCTCTTACGTTATTATTCAACATATTGCTTAACAATTCATACTTTTCAACGGCGTGGGAAAACGCTAACGTCTCTCTAAAAAACAACCTTCAAATCTGGTTACCAATTACCGCCCCATTTCTTTACTGAGCAGTCTTGGCAAACTACTCGAAAAGTGTATCTTCAAACGTATATGGGCTTTTTTGGTTGATAATAATATGCTTAATCAATTCCAGTCGGGGTTTAGACCCAGTGATTCAGCTGTTTTACAGTTAACTGATATATACGACGAATTCTGTCATGCTCTTGATGAAGGTAAGGAGATCCGATTGGTCTTCTTTGACGTTAGCAAAGCTTTTGATAAAGTTTGGCATTCAGGTTTGATTCATAAGCTACAACACATTGGTATCTCAGGCGACTTGTTGTCACTTATAAAATCATATTTATCCGGTAGATCGCAGAGTGTTGTACTAGCTTCCGAGGTGTCGTCGTGGCGACCAATCTCTGCTGGTGTTCCCCCGAGGTTAAATATTGGGTCCTCTATTGTTCCTTATTTATATCAACGATATAACCGATAACGTGCTCAGTAGTATACGCCTTTTTGCCGTTGAAAACCCAGAACTGGCGTCAAATATACAAAACAATGACCTTGAGACAATAGAACACTGGTCCAAAAAATGGATGGTTGAGTTTAACCCCCTCAAAACTGAGAGCATGCTTGTCTCACGGAAGAACGAACCCAATGTACATCCGCCACTTTTTCTAGGTGGTACACAGATATCAGAAGTCAAAACTCACAAACTTCTAGGAGTGATTTTAAATAGCACCTGTACATGGAATGACCACATCAACTATACTTGCTCCAAAGCCTGGCCCCGTTTGGATTTGCTGCGAAAACACAAATTCAAACTTGACCGTAAAATTCTGGAAAGAATATACTTTGCCTTCATAAGACCGCTCCTTGAATATCCAAATACTGTTTGGAGAAACGGCTCAACAATCAAATTGGCCGAATTGTAAAATATTTAGATCGCCGCTGCTCGAATTGTCACTGGGGCGACGGTGAGCGCTGGCAAGACACTTTTATACGCAGAAACTAAATGGGATCCACTGCAGGAGAGACGTCAAAAACTGAAGTAAATACAGTTTTTCAAAATGTCTCATCGTATGGTGCCTCCCTATATCAGCAATAAAGTTCCTCCGCCTATCTCGAGTACGAACCCGTCTCTCCGTTCAGCCCATAACCCAACGAGTACCATTTTGTCGAACAGAACTCTATAAATCCTCATTTATCTCAAGCACTACAGATGAGTGGAAAAAGTTGCCGTTATCTGTCCGAGAAAACGCATCATTGAGTAATTTTAAAATCTACTTAAAGGGTGGGAACCTTCGTCCACCACCTTTTTACTGTGGAGCCAAATCTCCTGTCGCACAGATACATCACTGTAGACGTCGGTTAGGTTGCAGTAGTCTCAATTCCCATTGCACACAATCACTTATCATCTCGTCCATTCTGTCAGTGTGGAATGCGCGAGACACCTCGACATTGTCTGTTAGAGTGTCCAATGTTTTCGGATATCCGTAATAATACGATTTGTCTCCTCTCGTTTGTAACAAATGTGTCATCCTTGTTGTTTGGCTCAGATTCCCTAAGTAGCAACGAGAACCGCCTTAAGCTCTACTCACTTCGGGATTTTATTATAATGAGTAAGCGTTTCAATTGGTGGGCATCAAAGTGAGCATTTTCTAGGTTATCCCATAGGTAATATGTCTATTTCCCAATTTAGGTATGACTGGCCGCATCTGACACTGTTTCAATATTTTTTTTCAAGTTACGTGTATGTATGTTCTGGTCGGCTTGCCCACAATTTTCTGTCTTCTTTTTGTTTATATACTTTGCTTTCTACTATTTCTTGCTTTTTCTCTTCTCGTCTTCTTCCTTAATTCTCACCAGAACTGTTAAACTAACAACAGCTATCGTCACCTCGGAACCCAGGACCAATTAGCCAATCCCAATATTCCTCGCCGGTTGCTGTTTGGCCATTATGTTGGTTTTGACTTAGGACGGACGAGGTAGTGCTGAAACCTGTTTGTGGATGACTGCAGCCGGTGATGCAATGTTAGAGAATCTAAATATTTCGGGCACTGAATACTGGGTCTTTGGGTGACGATACACACAGCCAACCACTGCCACATAGAATACAGCGTAAGTGTGTGAATCTGGGGAGCCGACTAATATAAACTCGAAGCTTTCTGTCACATTCCCTTTCAAACAACCTCTTAAGTTATGTATTGTTGTGTTCTGTGCTGTACATTATCTTTGTTCTTTGAATATGTGTGTTATTTATTGCTTGCATGTAACATAGCATTTTCTATTCAAATAAATATTGTTTAAATTAAAAAAAAAAATAATTTAAATCGTTCCAGGGTCTCCACCACTCCTATATTACACCTTTGGAACTCTTTTTCACAACCTCTCCCGCTGTTCCCTTTAGATCCAGCAACCGTGTCCTGAGCTTAAATAGCAGTGATCCCCCCAAAGGTGCCATTAAGGGACTTTTCAAAACATGGCTGTTTTTTATTTTATAACGCAGGGCATCAACGCATTATTTGTTTGGCTCTCCCCCCGCACCCGTCAATTTCGGGTACAAACCTTCATGACGCATTCTCTGGCGGCTTTTTACTCCTTGGCTTTCCCACTTCTGAGTCAGAGATCTCCATTGAATAGGTATTTATCAACCCCGTAACTCACCCTTTGTATTTGTATTCTTCCAAATATTCTGGAACATCAGTTTACTCCATCAACAGACGGGGAGATTTTCCAAATAGTTAAGATAACAGAGTTACATTCAGTCTACCCTGTCCTTGATTCTCATCCAATCAAGCTCACCCCTGCTTGTTTCTAGTGTTGTGGCATTACTCGACCCGTTATCCATCGGCCTACATCATTCTGCAGAGTTGCCAAGCTCTTTACAACCGTTTGGTCTAGAGGTATCACTTCCGCACCATACGTTGTACTTGGCACAAACACTATTTTCCAAATGTTTTTCCTCACGAATACCATTGAACCTGTTATGAGCTGATTGAAGTGTTTTACCGCACGGTTTTCATTAGTATCTTTTGTGTTTTGTATTTTATTCGCATCCGAAAATCAAAATCGACCCCTTTCTGTGTAGAAATAACCTTAAAGGTGACACAAAAATCTACTACACGCTCTATGTACCGCCGCCCCCCCCCCCCCTCTATTATTTTCCATTCTGTTTATGAGAAGTTCTAAGCAATGATTGAAAAGTAGATTTGAAAACTATATCTTCCTTATGCTCATCGTAAATATATTCTATTCCAAAGAGTGTCACCTTCAGCAGTAAAAAGTTTTATGAACGACCAATATAACACAACATAAGAGCACATCTCACTTCAGTAATGTTTGTTAAATTTTAGTTTACGATATATGGTGCACAGCGCAACCCATATCAACACATTCACCACTTTCTTTCTCACAGTCATTCCACCTTTATTACCAAGCAGTTTCTCCTGTCATCCATACCCTTTTTCTCATCTAGCCCATGTCACTCCCTTTTTGGGAGCCCCGGTAAGCTGAGAAATACTCCTTGCTGCACTTAACAATAGATACTTTATTAATATGATTGGATGCTGACATCAGTACCAATAATTCGCTGAACCATTACCATATGTCTGTGGTGCGACTGACCTAATTGTAGCCATTGGTAATCAGACTGACCTCAAACCCAATAAAGAAATATGCTCGCGTTACACAAATTTACAAAGTCACATCATTTCCATCCTTAAGTATTAAAGACATTCATTGGCTTAGAGAAAATATGTCGAACGTGTTCGTTTATACAAATAAAGGTAGTATATCAGGGGAGAAACTTCTCTTTGGAGTGGGGGGACCTCTGTAGGGAACCTCAGAAGTGGCGTTAAGGGAAACACGTGTTTCCGGCGTCCATTTTGTACACTGCAGATTGCCAACTTAGTTTCTATGGTAGCACATGATTGCTATCGTACTGGAAGGTTTCTAATCGGAAGGGGTGTATATCGTACTGGAAGGTTTCTAATCGGAAGGGGTGTATATCGTACTGACGGGTTCTAATCGGAGGGGGTTTGTTTCTAGTTACCCACATCTACTTGACAAACACCGAAAATCACCAAAATCAACATGTTTTTACCGAAAGGATACCTTTTGATGATAGATACATTTTAGAGGATACCTCTCGCAGTATATATGTTTCAGGATAGTCATAGAAAATAGATCATTTGATGTCATACGATCAGCCTCCACTTTCCTCATCCATTACTATAATCTTCTACTACCCTTGCAGTCTTGCACCATTGCTACGAGGTTGTAGTTTAGATAGACCTATCTGCCCTGTGACGAGTTTTCACTCTGCCTTTTGTCAAGTACTGTTGTCTCATTCGGCCTTCCCATCCCCAATCTATAAGTGTAACAACACTATTAGCTTGATACTGGGGAGAACTAAAATAACGTATTCACCGGTGACTGTAACAGACGGACGACTTGAATCTCGAGCAAATGCGTTATTGAGTAGTTATTCGAACGTGGGACATTATTCAGGACCCTTCGACTAATTTGGGTATGTAAGTATACTTATGGAATGATGATGCATTATTGGTGGGTTCCTATTGGGGAATACCTTTTGCTAATGCGACAAAAAAGGGATTCTCCAAAAGGTATCCTCGATAGGTATCCTCAGTAGGTATCCTCAGTAGGTATCCTCAGATAATACAATACCAGGCCATAGGTATCCTCAAATACTGAAATGAGGCTAAGAGTCGTAGTAAATTATACCTCATTGAGGGATTTTTAATGGTCCTCATAACCTCAAAATTCAATGAGGCTATGAGGGATAATAAATGAGGACTCATTGAGGGTTTTTACATAGCCCTCATGGCCTCATACGACAAAAAAAGGATTCTCCTAAAGGTATCCTCGATAGGTATCCTCGAATAATACAATACCAGGCAATAGGTATCCTCAAATACTGAAATGAGGCTAAGAGTCGTAGTAAATTATACCTCATTGAGGGATTTTTAATGGTCCTCATAACCTCAAAATTCAATGAGGCTATGGGGGATAATAAATGAGGACTCATTGAGGGCTTTTACATAGCCCTCATGGCCTCATACGACGAAAAAGGGATTCCATAGCCACGGGTGTTTCCCAAAAATGAGATTCCATGGGATATGGCCATTGGATAAGAGGTGATGAGAATCGGATAGGACTTCGTTGTAATAAGGGGAGATAACTCTGCATACAGATTATGGGGAATCAAGCAATCTGATTGGTTAGTTATAATTTATATAAATGATCTAGATAAATGAAACAACAAGAGTACACGGAATAGAACAAAAATAGCTAAATATAGTAACAATAAGCAAAACTGTTCCAGTTGATAGGCTCTTCTTCTCTACTGGAGTATACTCTAGAACAAAGGAACATGGGCAGATAGACGTAAACTGTTGCATATATAGATAGAAGCAGAGAATTCTGAAAGAATTCGAAATAGTAAAAGTTGGGATATATTTTGGTGATTTGGGGGATTGTCGGGTTGTTTGTGGTAATTAGATTTACTCTTCTACAGTCGAACATACCCTCCGAACATAGCCCTGTCTTGTTAGACGCCATTGGTAACATAGCAATCACGTGCTACCATAGAAACCAAGATGGCTGCCTCCAGTACACAAAATGGACGACGGAAACACGTATCACCCTAACAACACGCGCTGCGCATGCGCACTCACATCACGTATCACTATGAAGATGATGTCACAAGATGGCCGCTCACGCGGGTTACCATGACAACACAACACGGCGCCACTACGTCACGTGACATGACGTCACTTCCGAGGTCCCCCACCGAGGTCACCCAACCTAGACCCCAAACGTGCGAGCACTACTACTCAAATACATTCTGGATCACTGATCAAACTACATACATTTATGCCTCAGACCCGTCCAGCTCATGGACCACGACGGAGTGCAACCTGAGATGACAAAATGCGTGTGTCGGTTTTACATATTGCATTTTTCTGCTGGAATAAACATAAATTCATTACTGTTTTTTTGCTATTACACATTTTCCCCCCATAATCACGATTAGGGGATGCCACCACAACTCACTTTCATAACGGGCAAACAGGATGTAATGTGAGACAATGGAGCAAAGTGGCTGCATGTATATTTATCTACGCCCAAACATTAAAGCTTTTTCTAAGATGTTAGTTTGTGTCTATGACAGAAAATATCTGTGGGCGGAGAGTTACAATTATTTCGTCAAATTGGTTCACTGATTTTGGAAAAGCACGACCTTTAATCGTCTTGATTCTGTTCCGACGGAGCAACTTGGAATAACAATTGAATCCACAGAGACAGTTTATCTGAAAGACAAAACAGACAGATATTGAAAATTACTCGAAAATAGACGGAGATTACAATAACAGAATAGATCGAATCCAACATATATATTTAACTGTTTTTCCGACGTGCGCTGTATTAATAGCATTGGTCTTCGATAATGGAGTCTTTCGGACGAATTTTGTAGCACGAAGTGGTTATTACCCCACAACCGTCGAAACCAACAATGGTGCTTATGTTGTGTCCTCAAGAAAGACACACGGGAGAGCAATGACACACAGACACATTTTGCCTTAATTCAATACAACTCAAACACAAGCTTTGTTTGTTCTTCGGTAGTGAGTTCAATAGCTTGATACATACAGCTGCATACCGACAGCTGTTTGATGGCTCTTCAGCACGATACGCGTGTGCTTACGGCCCGTAGTAACCCCATCACGAGTGTATAAAGTATGTCCAAGATTTTTGAAGGTGCTCGCAGCCTGACGATGCGTCAAAATCATTCTTCCTGCGCATGTGCGTGTCGACATGCTACATAACGCCACGTTCCGCAATATTGGATAAATTCATACACATGTCCGCCCGTACATGTCGAATGTTGTGCGTGTTACTGGGTGGACAAAGCAAGGAGAAGTACCCTTTTGGCACTTTGTTGATAAGCTTCTTGTTTTCAGGTGAACTATCGGCGAAAAATGTTTTGTGATATTGTAAAAAAGAACTGTGATGTGTTTGTAGCCTACATAAAATGTTAAAAAAGTATGCCGATAGACGAATTAAAATATATGTCTTCTGCAAATGTGTGCTTATTGTTTATAATAAGATTACCTTTACATAATCCATCTTTTAACCCTTTACCTAACATGAAAAGCAGACGACACTTGCAAAAAAAATTCTTGAATACCTATTTTTTTCATTTTTTGTCTCAAAAACATAGGTTATGACCCCTCGTTGGAACGAGCTCGACGAGCTCGTTCCAACGAGGGGTCATAACCTATGTTTTTGAGACAAAAAAAATGAAAATATTTTGAAAATTAATTGGCGATTTTTGAGAATAGCGCTGGCCGGTTTTGGCCGTTATGTTGGGTAAAGCGTTAAGGCAAGTACCAAAACCTTTGTGCTTGGGAAACATTTGCAGGACTGGTCTTATTATATGTACGCGAGGTTTTCTTAGCTATCTGTGTGGCCTTGATAACAGGTGTATTTGTTGAAACAGAATAGCCACATAACATCTCCATTACCAAATAAATAGCGCAATGTTCTTTTCCAAAATTGATATTTTCGTAAAAATATGAAAATGGGATCAACATTTTAGTTTCATATTTTGTTTTCAAAAAAGATCCTTAAATATATAATTCTAATGAGATGAATGCATTGAAGTATATGAAGTCAATATATTTTTGACGACTACTTTTGTTAAGTATATTTGTACATAAAAAAGTTTATAAAAATCTGTTTCAAGTGTGCTGGATCTGAGAGATACAAGAGGTTAAATTGAAAGAAATTCGTCTAAATAAAGCTCAAACAGCACAGGAAAAAGAAATCACCCAGCTTTCAGTCTGTTGATGACCTTCTTCAGGGTACAGACACAACAAGAAAAACTGCACACAGACGACGAAACAAACGCAACGTGGAGATAAAAGTTCTCATAAGCCATGTTCTGCCTAAACGGGTGTGTAATACAACCCTAAAAGAAAAGAGACCGGGAGAAAAGTAGAAAGCAAAAGGTAAAAATTCTGAAAAGTATTCTGATAAGTCCTAACTCCCGATAAAACCCGATATTAATATACCCTTCGAAAATTAAAAGGAACTGGAATTTTGAAATGTCAGGATTCTTCCATATATTACATGAAAGTCTGATAACTTGATGATTTATTTATTTATTTATTGGTATTTAAGGTCACATACTTATGCACAATGGCTAATCATGACCGTGACAGTTTTACGGAAGCCGGAGTACCCGGAGGGAACCACCGAGAAACGACGAGCAGCTGCCAGCTCCCCAACATCGTAACACCGCACTGCAGCACAGGTAGGGTTAGATTGGTTGAAGACATGCGTACCATCGACGCGCAGTACGCCTTAGTACACGGCGTCATCGTGCTCCCATGTGGACAATCGGAGTTAAGTGCCTTGCCCGAGGACACAACGTGGGAGTCCGAATCGATCGCTCAGATGGTCACCCATCCGTGGATTAACCGGGCTCGACGTTGCTTAACTTCGGTGATCTGACGAGAACCGGTTACGCAACGCTTCGCGCCCCCAACTTGATGATTTAAGAAAAATGCAGTATGTCTTCTTAGAATGCATTAAGTAGCCCGTAGGAGGAAATTTTAGAGTTTGGAGTTTTTCTAACTCGTGCGAAACGATGTTGGGATGTGCTAGGACTGCCCCCGCTATGTGATAGTGCAACTGAAGGCTTGTTATTCACTGTTACTGATGCAGGGAAGCGACTAACGAAAACTTACACCCACAAGACCATTGCTGGTGGGTTTCGACGCTGCCTAAAACACTTAGATGATCGCCAGTAATTAAAAAAGAACAGATTTCGCGGTAGGATTAATGGCGAAAATGTGTAAATAGGCTAAAAAGACATTGAAGATGATGAAAATAGTAGCGTCGGACAAAAATAAAATGTGTAACCAATGAAAGCAGTCTTTAAATAGTTTAAACTTAGTGTATTTTGGGGAGTCTCACAAGTTGGTGTGTCAGTTTTGTTTAACTGTTGTATTAATACCTATTTAATTGTATGAGTAATTCCTGTTTGTTGACTGCTTCTTGGAACTGCCAAGCCCGGATAAGCCACATGTATTTAAGATTGACTAAATAAAATCGACCCACTTGTTGCTAGATTGACAAACAATGTTCAGGTGAAGTAACAGCCGATATATGGCAGGAATCAATTTGGTGGGGTGAGACCCCACCGTGTGGGACCAGAAAGAGATCATTCTCATTTTAATAACATTAATCAAAGGCTATCGTCCCAATTCTCGACCACCTTAAGATTAGGGGTGCTGCTTTTGGCCCCAAGTATAAACATAAAAAATTCCAAGTCCACTCTCTAATGATTTCTACACTTTCAATTCCCCGATACCTCACAGCCAAAAGTTAGAACTGTTAAAACTGTTTTATCATAAAGATCAAGCTGATACGCAACAGATAAGTTGAAGTGTCGCGCTATCCTTAAAATAGCGTACATGGCTTTCATAGCTTGTTCCATTAAAAATCTTCTAGTTTCTAAGAAAAACCCACTGGCTGACTGGCAGTGAAAATAACTCATTCACTTTTTAAATAGGAACCCCTTCGAAACTGAGCCTAATGTTTGGCTTCCTGCCTTCCCCAGAAGTAATATATTTGGTCTTCGAAAATTTATTCAATGTGGTTTGCTTATCACTTGCCGTTTCGGCCAACAATACAGTATCGTCAGCATATAAAAGGATAAACAATTTAACAAAATCACTTATCTGGGAATTTAAATGGGAACCAGGGTTCAGGGGGTTCGCACCATTTGTGAAAAGAAACTCTTTGAGGTCAATCGGGAATAGTGACCTTGGCGAACCCCAGAGTTACAAAAGTAGAAATCAGAAGAGGAATTACCTATTTCAACTTGGGATTTTATATATATATATATACCTTTGTGCATATTCCTAATGTGTTTCTAAACATTTCCCGCCTTTTTGGATTAATTATTTTAAAAAAAAAACACTCTCCAAACCCTATCGAACGCTTGTTTGAAATCAACAAATGTACAAAAAAGTTTTCATCCCAGCGTTTTTGTATACTTCCATATATACAAGATACATATATTATCTGTGGTAGAATAACCTGTCATAAAACCCGTTTGACACTCCCTCATTATTCCCTCTGACTCGGCAAAAGCCAATATCCCACTTTTAAGTATCTTGGGAAAAAGTTTGCCAAGACGGCTAAGAATATTAATGGGGCGATGGTTTTCGGTGCACATCGGGTCACCTATGTTTTTGAAGATGGGCCGTACGAAAACCAATCAACCATGTTTCGGAAACAATACTCTTACTGAATATTACATTAACAAATTGTTATAAACTGAGAGCATGGCGGGAAGAGAACACTTAATATGTTTGTTAATTATCTGGTCTGACTCATGGGCTTTCCCATTTTTAGGGAGTTAACTGCTTTAGTGATCTCATCATAGAAAATATCGTCATAGAGAATGCAGTCATATTCCGAGTACTCTAGAGAAGGGAGATTATCTTCTGTCACAAGCCTCGAGTTATTCTAGTTCTGGAGATACCAGAACATAGCGCCCAACGGCACTTGGGGTAGACTTTTTAGTTCGTAGGCTTGAGTATTTTCGAATATTCTCGGGGATTTGTGCTTGGATAATAATTTGGCAGTTTACTTTTTAGCCCTATTCAAAGTTCTGTCAAGGGTTTTCTTATAAGTTTTACTTTCTTCGGTGAGAAGCCGTTTACTTTCTGGCGTTCTTGTATGATTATATATATTTTACGAGCTGCGCTGAATGTTTTTCTTGCCATTCGACACTCACTATGGAACCACCTTTTATTTGCTATATTATTATCATTGTTCCGTTTTCTTCGTCTCGTGCCAAAAGTGACACTGGCTGCAAATAAGTAAATGTCGTCGATCATTCCAGAGATGTTACTTATATCAGCTCTGATAGGATCGGCAATATTTTCTAAGCTTTCCAGGATTGCATCGATTTTGAGCATCCAGTGTTATGGGGGAATTGGTCTGAGTTATTATTTGATCAAAGTATAGGTTCTGTACAATACTCCGTTTCGGTTTCTTGACAGCAAGGCGAAGCTTGTGAAGAGACGTGCTCATCAGATCTCAAAGAGAGAACTATTCCAGAGTGGGCATCGGAATAGAGGCTACTATAATCCAAAACGGAGAAATTATCACCTAACTCAAAAAGATCAGGGGTGGAAATACAGTAATGGACAGTACTTGCTCCTCTACAAGTAAAGAAACCAATATGCCTATCGTCCCCTATTCAATATAAAAAAGGTATGAGCTTTACAGAAATTTAGTTGCTTATTTCCGAAGTTGTTTTTACTCTGGTCTTTACAAACTCTGCGTGTACTAACTCCTGAGTTCACATATTTTATTAGGTGTTGGCTGTTCTTCGAGAACAGCTACATCCGCGCCAAACCGTTTTCAAACTCATCCAAGACGTAATCTGTGTCCTCACCAGATCAGTCGCTGAAGTCCCCAAAAAGACAAACAAGCTTGTTTGAGGGGAAATTTGCTATGAGCTCTCTCTCTCTCGATCTCACCGAAGCTATTACTTGGTGAATAGAAACTGTTTTCAGGAGGTATGTGCACAGCACCAAAAATGAAGTCAGCATCTTTAGATAAGAAACTCTTATGCAGTCTGATCCAAATGACAAATCTGTTCTCCGTCTCCGCGAGGGAAACGTACTTCGCAAGACCATCTTTAACTACAAGAGCTATCCGCCCTGGACGGTAATTTTTCCTGTTCTTTACACTGATTGTTTTAAAGCCTGGTATAGATATTTGGTCCGAGCTGTAATTTTTGTTTCCGTGAGGCACAAACAATCGTACTGGAAAATTAGTTCACAGAACTCGGGAATGTGTAGTCTGTTCGTGAGTCCGCATACAATTTTAACGCGAGGCGCTTAATACTGCGCAGAAGAGTAACTGGATATCGAACATTTCCAGGTTTTCTACCGTACCTACCACTTTCCCTATGTATATGAGTCTTATCTGGGCAATCGTGATAGACAGCATCACATCTGTCCTATTTAGTAGGAGTAGAGGAGACCCTCGATCTCATATATGGTTTTGCATAGTTAAATGGGGTCTTGTATTAGGCTGGCCTGAGGAGTGGTTTTGTACTAGCTGTTTCTCTTAGGGTTCAATGTAAATTTTACCATCAATAAAATGTTCATCTTAACTAGAGAGACACGCTTTGTCAGGCTGTTTTGCTTGCTGCATTTCAGGGTGGAGCCTTCTACGAGATGCCTCGATGTCTAGGGGAAATTGCTCATTTATGAACATTTTTGTTTGAGTTTGGGACCACGCTTTGGTACAGTTTCACTTTCTTTACAATTCAGGAACATGGCCACAAAACGTCACGGTTTATTGTTTCCCAAAACGATGAACACGTTCTAAGACTAACTCATGTTCATTTTCTATCTTCAGTTTTTCTTTAAAAAAAACATCAGAGCGTTCTCTCACACTCTTCGACTGTCGACTCTGGCACCCCTGTGAAAACAAGATTATTCCGCATTGAGCGGGACCGAAGGTCAGTTAAATTATCATTAACACATTCTCCGTCAACGTTTATCGAGTTAATCTCACCCCGAATAAATACATTTTCGGCAACCTGGTCGTCGTGTAAGTCATGAGCTTGAGCCTTTAGAGCAGAAAAGTCACCTTTCATACATTTTCCTTCGGTTTCTATTGAGTCGTACTGGTCGCTGACAAATCTAGAACTTTTCTCTATTTCAACCACTTTTGATCTAAGTTCATTAACATCATCTTCCAAAGTGGCCGTCCCAAGTGACATTTTACCCAATTTTACATCAATGCCATCTAGCAATTTAAGCTTCGTCTTATCCTTTTCCATAACTTGCATCCTTGATTCTATCTTGTCTATTTTGGAACTTTAATTCTTCTTCATCCAACTTATCAAGCTCAGAGTTTATGCCACTAAGTATGCAATATTATCTGTGTTCATCAATCTATCTCTGGAAATGCCTAGACCCTTTAACGGATTCAGTATTAGAGAGAGATATTATCCATATCGATAACATCGAAATTCATCAAATTCCACGGATGATGCCGGGTTAGCTCAAAAGTACTTTCTGAAAACGCCTCACCGCAATTGATCAATACATAACTACAAAGAACATCCAAGGTCATCAACAGATCCATGGTATCAATACAATGATATCAGGTCAAGATCGATGTTGGAGTTGATAACCCATAAAAAACAATTGATTTTGGCCAAAAAGTCGGCACTGAATTGCATCGCCCTGTTCAAGACATTCGAGCACTGCGTTTACGAATCGGTAAAATGGGAGCTATTGGCTTGTTGTGATGCAAACATATCCCAAAACAGGAGATATAAACGAATATTACATTTCAGACACCAACAATACAAAAAAACTTAGCTCTCGTATTTCGTTAATTATACTATTTTGAAGATTCTACAACAGCGAACAAGTTTATTCCGTCAATCACGCCGATCCAAAACAGGAACTTGCAAAACACAAGAAAGATCACAAGAGCATTTCCACAACTGTCACAATGATATCCACCATTTTCGAGCATTATTTAACAATCCGAAACCACAACTATCGGTAGAAACTGGACGATTAAGCTTTGACAAGTATGATACGGTTTGATATAATTTCGAGGTTTCATATATAAAGATTTGCGTGAAAGAAGGATCAGTGGTCTGCTTACAAACATAATCGGCAAACTCTAGTTACGTGGGGGCAGTAATCATTTAACCCTTTACCCAACACAGACGATTTTAAAATTTATTATTTTAAATATCAATTTTTAAATTTCAACAAAACCGTGTCATGTGACCCCTCTTTGGAACGAGCTCGATGAGCTCGTTCCAAAGAGGGGTCACATGATATGGTTTGGTTGAAAATTTTCGAAAAATAATATTTTTCATCTGCTGAATTTGCATATTACGCGGGCGGATGCGGGCGATTCGTTGGGTAAAGGGTTAACCCAGCAGAGGCGGGGGAAAGCTACGATCCGGCGAACATTCGCGAACATTCGCGATTGGATTCGATTTCGAATCTTGTTACTGACTCGATTCGATACTATGTCGAGTTTTCGAAAAAATTGAATCCCGGCGAGTTGTCGATTTCATATATGTCTTTATCATCGTCTTTTTGATTATGACAACTAATCTGCCAGTTTTCTGGAGAACGAGATTGACAGTATGCATCATAATCTGATAGCTCAGATTTAGTCGGAAAGTTCTGAAAGTGCCATTTGAAACGATACCTCAGATCTGGTTTACGCCTGGTTTATACATTAAAATCGTCCGTTTAGTGAAAAAACTATGTCATCTGCAGCATTGCAAATGGCACCTTGTCAACTCACGGGACGATATTCGTCTACTTTGGTGATATCTGGTCAATTAGAATCAGCATCTCGTCCCGTTGTTAAGATAACTTCGGTAGGGCTGTAACCAGTAGAATATGAAGAGCAGAAAATGTCAAAACTCTTTTAGTAGTAACATATTCAAAGCGACAGGTTCGAGTAACTTGAATTTCAATGCGTCAGAACCCCATTCTATACGGTTCTAATTAACGAAAGCACTTTGCGTTTCAGGTCGTTGCACTGAGCTGTGTCGAAATTCCGTTTGTTGCCATTTGAATACTTTGCAAATAGCAATAATAACCTACAGGCACTGGTTGCGAATTGCACTGAACCTATACTAAAAAATCGTCGTGAATGGTAAAAATATTCACAGGATTGTATAGTCTGAAACAAGCCAGTGGAACGCATGACCTGACACACAAGGATTGTAAAAAAAGGAATAAAATGGACCGTGTAACGAAAAGTCCGAAACAAAGTAAGCCACAAAAAGTTATACCACCCACCCCACCACGTGCACACATATACACATCCTCATACTCACCCTTTCAGACACCCCCCCCCCCCCCACACACACACACACACAAATCAGTACGCACAACCCGGAAATGTACAGAAGCGGTTCATTGTATCAACAGTTCCAATAACCAACACACAAACAATACTAACGCATTTGAACCATGGCATATGTTCCCGAGTGCATGCTGATCAGGTCAGTGTTAAGCTGAATTTTGTAAATATGGGATCTGAAATTATCGGAAGGAACCTTCCACTACCATCCTTAATACGTCATGAAGAGATGAGACCGACTGGTGAGGACCATTATCATTGATGGTTACCAAAACTAAAATAGCCGACATGGCCATATCAACATGGCTGACATGGAAACCACATTGATTATAGAATCCGAACAATTATTATGGGATATCGAATTGCGGACATTTATGGAAAGGACCCCCCCCCCCCCCCCCCCACACTCCCTACCCTTAACGCATTGCCAAGAGATGAGACTGACCAGTGAAAAGACCTTCTTGATTTAATTGACGGAACCAAAATCAAGATGGCCGCCATTGCGGTCATATTCTATATCAAATCGGGACAGTTATCAAAATGAACCTTCCACACCTTATCCTCAACACAGTGCCAAGAGATGAAACTGATCAGTAAAGACATTCTTGAGTTAATTGGCGGAACCAAAATGAGGATGGCCGCCATTACGGCCATATGGGACATCGAACGCGGCAATTATCGAAAAAAAACCTTCCGCTCCCTACCCTCAACACTATGCCAAGAGATGAGACTGATTGGTGAAGACCGTATTGAGTTAATTGACGGAAATCACAGATGGCATGCATAGCAAAATCAATATGTCTCCCGTGGCAGTGATATTGAATATGTAATAGAGATAATTGTCGAAATAAATTTTCCACTCTCATCCCTAATACATCACCAAGAGATGAGACTGACCATTCCTGAGTTAAGTTAAGCCTAAATCAAGATTACCACAGTGGCAGCCATACTGGATATGGAATCTAGACAAATCAATATGGCTGCCGTGGCAGTGGTATTGAGTATGTAATAGAGATAATTGTCGAAAGAAATTTTCCACTCCCATCCCTAATACATCACCAAGAGATGAGACTGACCATTCCTGAGTTAAGTTAAGCCTAAATCAAGATGACCACAGTGTCAGCCATACTGGATATGGAATCTAGACAACTATCGAAAGAACCTTCCAATACCCACCTTCAACAAAATATCAAAAGACCAAACGTTTACAAACGGCCAAAAGTTCGAACGACGGACTGCTGATGGGCGGACATGGTGCCGACAAAATACCCACACTCATTGGAGATCGGGGGGGGGGGGGGGGGAGGCACAATACAATAATCAGAAAGAACCTAAAATAACAATATGCAGATCGCAAAGGGATAACCATACTGTGGCTGGTGGAACTTGGGTATCAAAAACAGGTATCATGGCGAAACACCTGATTTTGAGTCGTAGTTCCAAAAGCCACAAATTTAATAAATACGATATAATTCACAACAGAGACTAGATGTGTGTCGACCAGTGATTTTGTAGAAAGTTTCTGGTATCGAACTAAAATAGGACTCTCGCGATGTAATTAAGTCTACCCATACCACAGATCTTACATCCTCATCGGGTTATTCCGATTATGTATCTTGGTCTTCGGGAGTATAATCTCTGTCTTTATGGTGTTTGCATAATTTTATCTTCCCGACGAATCTGAACGATTTCCCCAACAAGGTGAGGGGGGGGGGGGGGGTTAGCCATTCACGTCAGGAGGAGCACTTCTGACCCCATTGGTGCCATCCGTGACGTCATTTATTGTCCCAAAAATAATCCGGTATTCCGATGTGGTTGTCTGGTATAGGGTAATGACGGCACATACGACCCGTTCAGCTATTAGGTTTGGATGGATGCACTCCTACTTCCGTCTGATCGCAATTACGGTAATCAAATTTATACAAATAGGGAATTCCATGAATCTATTCTGGAGACTGGTATTGTGAATGAACAGAAAGTGAAAGGGAATATTATACAAGTATGGAATTTTGAGGTGGTGAATATGATGTGATATGAACCTAAAAACCTTATACTGACCGAGTCGTTAGCCGAGATCAATATAAGTTTTTTGGGTTCATATCACATCATATTTGCCACCATAAAAGTCCACAACTGTTATATTATATACACCATCGTCAATTAAAAGTTCAATTATATCAACCAGAAATACTTTTATTTAACAATAAAATCGTTATCATCTGCAGAATAACATATATTTAGAAAGTTGATATTCACTGGTACATAGCTTTTTGAGTATCAGTCACGTGTAGAAGATCCATCCAATAGAAAATGTATTTATTTATAAAGTATAAAATAATTCTTATCTTTTCACTCATTTCAGTTGATTTCGTCTATTTCACGAAAAGCAACCGTAAAGAATCCGCATGGTATTTCAAGAAAGAGTGGAAATAGACGATTAATTAGCCAGGATATGATACGAAAGATCTGATCCGAGTTTACTGAAATCGAAATGAGCCGAGATTTATCGAGGAACAGATCGATTTAGTGGACGAGATTTAAAATTGTTATGTCAAATCGTGGCGACTTTGCCATTCATTTTATCACATAATGTATAATTTAATCTTTTTAGTTTATACCTAACACAACGACTAAAACTGGCTGGCGCAGTTCACAGAAATAACCAATCAAATTTTATTATTTTGTAAATTATCACCTCGAAAACATAGCTGCTTATGACCCACAATGGAATGAACTCGTCGAGCTCGTTCACATCAAGCTCCATAATCTATGTTTTAGAGGGACAGATTTAAAAATGTTTAGTTATTTACGAAATGTTTTTGCAAATACCGTCTGATATTCGTATTAAGCAAACAGTTAATGGAATATGAGAGAAGATTAATTCAACTCACGTCCGAAACCAATTTACTCGCATTGTTACGATATCAACGTTGACTTCTGGCGTTACGCTTTTATTAAGTGTGTTGTGAACTATATTTACATGCTGAGCTATTTCATTGTGACAATGCGCTAAACATAGTTCATATTTGACTTTCGATTTTAAATATTCAAGTAGCTCCTTGAATAAACACTATCTCAGATCGATGTGTATCGTCGACTGTGAAATAAACATAGGTACTGTACAGACGCCGTAGAATGGTCAAAATCTAAGCGTGGGTGGTGTTGCCAACGGGCGTTTTTCTCAACCAATAATCAGTAGATTTCCGAAAATATTCAACGAAAGAAGCATCGGGTCGTACCCGGTTCTTCTTTCATTGAAATTTTGAGGGCGATTCCACTGTTTTATGTTGGAGATTCACTTTTAACGTATGCGTGAAAATATTGCCCATGCGTGGGTTTTGACCTTTGACGTACTGTAGCCAAGCATCGATTTCTTACGTGTAACATTTATTATCAAAGGCATCATTGCAAATTGTCTGTTTCTAAATATCTACCAAATACCCGTTTTATTCACTTACCTATGCCTGGTAATGATCTCTTGAAATAGACGAAAGGAATGTAAAAAAGTGTCGCGAGTGCCAAAACACCTACGGCTATCAGGTACTCGGCCCGAGGCCTCAAAATTAATGGAACGGCCACCAGGAAAATAGCCACTAACGTCATCAAAACTGGAAATATTATCGGCACCTAGGAAAAAAAGTTTATTATTAGCTGAAGAAGCAATTGACAGTACTTTGAAAGTACCTCTATTCGTACCTTTTCTTATACATTTTTCAAGTTCTAATACTCGAGAACTGACATCCAGTACTTGACCAAGCCCTGGCAACTGTTCACAATATTTGCAGAAGAAACCCGATTACTGAGGCCCGATTAAAATATCGTCCCTTGAGTGGTGCAAGGAGCTATCTACAATGCTTTAGCATTGCAAATGACGCCAGGCTCCACTCTCCAAAAATAAAGCTACTCACCTCCACTTGCGTGTGACTAAATCGTACTTCAGTGTTTCTTCATCGAGGGTATGGGGCCTTTCCAGACTACGCTGTACTCTGTCGAAAATACTTGACTTCATCCAACGGAGTGCTACAACTCTATAGTACTCAACATAAATGGCAAGTTTATCTCAACTAGAATACAAGGAAACAAGTCGGAAGGTAGTACTCACTCAGCTGCACAAGATGTCTATCACTATAGAAATAGCCTGGCAGTTTAAATGCTCTCAGCGGTCGGTGTAGAATTACCCGATAATACTAATCTTTTGCACTCACAATTTTAGGAGCAAACCGAGTAGAGATAACGACGATATGTCCACAAAATTATTAACAGAGATAATACTTGCGGTGGCTGGTTCATTATCTCATGTAATCAACTTATCCTTTGTCACGGGTATAGTGCCTGACAATATGAAAATAGCTAAAATTATACCCATTTTTAAATCGGGAGACCCACAGCAATTCACCAACTACTGCCCCATTAGTATTCTTCAACATTCTACAAAATACTAGAAATACATCGCACGATTAAATACTTTCTTAGACGAACAAAACATCTGATATATATATAAGTATCAGTTTGGATCCAGAAAGGGACACGCCACTGTTCACGCTGTTCTTCAGCTCATAAATAATGTTGTAGGGGCCAATGACAAACCTACAAAGGATTGCTGACTGTCGGTATTTCGAGACTTTTCTAAAGCCTTTGATACCATAAATCACACAAATTCTGTTTACAGAACTGGAAAGCTGTGGTGTAAGGGGGGTGGGGGTGGCCACATTCCTGGTTTAAAGATTACCTAACATGCAGATGTCAATCTGTTTCTTTCATGAATAACATGTGGGGAGACATTGGAGGTCATAATTGGTGTACCTCAAGGTTCCACACTGGGCCTCATCCTTTTCCTACTATACATCAACGACATCAGCCACTCAACCCTGCTAGAAGTCCTTTCTTTTGTAGATGACACTGAGGTTTTGTATCTGGTAATAATCTAGATACGATAGACGATACCAATTCCGAACTAGATAAGATGAGTAAATGGTGTTCTGCAAATGGACTATGTCTGAATGCTAATCAAACAAAATCCATGCTGCTGCATCCACAAAATGATTCGTATAACGCTGTTGGTAGAAAAATTATCCTAAATAGTAAAGATATTCGATTAATTAGTAACCAACACGAAGAAAAATCAGTTAAATTTCTTGGAGTCCACATCGACGAAAATCTAAAATTTACACTACACTACTCTATGGTCTGTTTAAAGATATCGAGGGCAATATTCGCCTTGAATAGGGCGAAAACCACTCTTCCCTTTAAAGCCTTAAAGACATTACATTACTCACTCATACATAGTCATTTCCTTTACGGTATACTTGCTTGAGGTCACGTATCGTCGACAAGTAGAATTGCAACCTTGCAAAGAAAGGCTATTTGCGTTCTAACAAACAGAAAATATACCTCACATACCGAACCATTATTTAAAGATTGTGGCATAATGAAGTTTGATGACCTATATAGGTTACATGTTCTTTTCTCTATGCATGACTGGTATCATAACAAACTGACTGTATCTCTTGATAGTATTTTTGAAATTTACATAAATTTACATAAATCCTTCTGGAACGGAAACCAGATAGTCTGGGAGTGTGCGTACACTCAAACCGAGAACACGTTTCTCTACAGATCTCCCGCTTCATTCTTTCCGGAAAATTTGGAATGATTTAAAGGCTGAAACTCAACAACTCAGTAGGCCTCTGTTTTAAAAAGGCAGTAGTTAATACAACTAAGAATTCGTATTCCTCCATCATTACTTGCGCCAATGCGTCTTGTCCTGATTGCTTTTTATAAAACATGATCTCATCTTCCACACCTATTATTTTTCTTTTTCAAACTGATATGACTTTAGCAAGAAACGTCCCCGGTCCGTGCATGAAGATTGTTTTATCTTATTTAGGCAAAACGATCGAGAAAAAGACAAAAGGATAAGAGTCTCTCCGGCTATGTCATTTCCATGCAGTGTACACTTACCTGGTTATTTGTTAATTGATATTGTATTTGAGTATGCCGCAAAAATGAAGTTTCATTCATTCATACTAAGTGCAAACGGCAAGTTTATTCTAATTGCAACAATATGACACAGACCGGAAGCTAGAACACATGGTCCTAGATAGACATGGCTTCAGCTGCGCATTGTACCCATCATTATTGAAAAAGTTTGTAGAGACCCGACTTGTTCAGATACACCCGTACAGGTATACAGCTGTTCCAGGTACTTTCTACTTTGGCAGTGATGAAAATTTGTCACAGGCATTTTTTCCGCGCCTACCGCTCGAGTAGTCTCAATTCCATGTAAACATTTTTTGCGCGCCTAGTTTCAGTCATTTTCGGCATCGATAATATCTCGGACATTCCGACCGCTCCCTTCCCGAAGGAAAAAACCCTCAAAAAAGTAAATGTATTATATCTCATCAGTCTGGGATGAGTCGAGGTCTGGTAATTCCGGTTGAACCACCAATACAACGAAGTGCCCTCCAAAGTCTTGTTCTCACTAGGATAATTGTTTGACATTTTACAATTCCATCTACACCAGTATGGCCCGATGGAACAAAGAATTCTGCTTGGGGTACCGGGCAGTCAAAAGGTGTTTGTGAAGCAAAACATTGAAAACAGTTCAGGAAAGCAATCTGATCACCTAAGTAGCTTCACGGAGAATAAGTTTTACAACCCTAGCTTTTACATAAAGCCAGGCCTGCTTGGGCTACCAGTGAATTGGACGAGCCCCAGAAATTGGAAATGAGTCTCGTAATTAGCCTCTGCTCTCAGGAATGTCTTCGTATAAGCCGTGTAAGTATGTAACAGCGTTCCATAACACTACCAACTGTCACGAATAATTCTTGTGAAAGTAAAATCGTTTGATTAATAGCTCTCTGAGAAAAACAAACTGTACACATTAGCACAACCGGTAAGGTTTGTATAAGGGTCGGGCTAAGATTGGAACTCCTCCCCAATCCTTGAAGATTATTACGAGCCTGGAGCCTGTTTGCTGTGTTATAAATATTACACGCCTTGGAGTTCTCTAAGCCAAAGTAGTGGGCCTCGAAGAAGAAAATGGCACGCGTCGGAGATGTGTGGACTATTCTTTCTGGAGGACTACTACCTTGACATAGATAATAACATCCCGTACAATTAGTATTATATTACAATTAAAACTAGAAGTCCAGTCATGAAATGCGCACAAATATCACGCCCATCTGGGCATTAATCTACGCGTTAGGACCATAGTGTGGTTATCAAATTCTGAAAATACAGCCTGTGCAAAGGCAATGTTTCAGCTAATGGACCTCCGGGTAACCCGGAGGTCCATTGCCAGAAACATTGTCTGTGTTTGCTATGAGTAACCTGGATAACCTGCCGTGCTTTGGATGCCATTCGATATGGCAATTGTGCGCAATTCCTACGTGCGATTAAGCCTAGATAAGCGCACAGTCCATGACAGGACTTCTAGTTTTAAATGTACATCGAACAACTCAAGGAAGGATCTTACTACCCATCAGGATTCCAGTTCTACAGTACGGCCGCCGTGGATTGGCCACTTTCTAGGGATGGGCAATATTTTCACGGACACAATAATATTAGATGCCAAGCACTAATTACAGGAATAATCATCATTAATTAAAATGTTGATGATGATGCTTTCCTCCAAATGGTAAACGCATGCGTGGACATCACTACCCACGCGATGATTTCGGCCAGTCCACGGCGACTGTTCTGTAAGTTCACTGCCTATTGTCAAGGAAATTGTCATTCTCGTACTTAGAAATGACGTAACAGAATTATGGAAAAAAATCTCTTAGCCCGTCAGTAGAATATTGCCTGATCACCTGAAGTCACCACTCACATAAACGTCATTCAAAAAGTCTCTCAAAACTTATCTTTTTCAAAATGTATTTCCACGACCAGTCCCCTTTGAATCATTTCATATTGTTTATCAAAGACATATTTCACTGAGTAGGCGTTTTATATATGTATGTATGCATACATTTTTTGTCCCCACTTTGTAAAGCCTGAGAGCACTTTATGTGGATTCATGACTCTCAACTGTATTTATTATTATTATTATTATTATTATTATTATTATTATTATTATTATTATTATTATTATTATATTTGAAAGTGCATAGTGCGTCATAATAGTGCACGATTATTTTTAGAACCTTCGGTAGATAAACCTATCAAACATAGTATAGTTACTAAGCCACCCAGAGGAAGGTGACGTCATAATATATATAATTAAATCTGTTTTCGACACCTCGCATCGGGGCGTGGAGAGAAAATTATCATTGAAACATCTACAGAGCTGAGCTTCTTCCCCGTGTGATGACGACTCCCGTTTGATACAGGGGAAATTTGTTATTATTTGGCCAGTGAAATTTCGGGCTGTTTTGTTTAATGGGGTTTAGGAAATTAAGGTCACACCGTGTTGTACAGGTTCGGGGTGGGGGGGGGGTGTTGGTTGAATACCTGGGTAGAACCGCCGAATAGCAGCGACTAACTGACAAAATCTTGCACTTATTTCCTCAGCACAAGCGGAATTACCAGTAGTTGAAGGCATTTTACCATCCACGTGCAGAACTGTTTTGTTCACACACCACCCCCCCCCCCCCCCCCCCTTGGGTTAAAACCGATGCCCTCATTCTTTTGCGCCCCTATGTTTTTTTTTCGCGTAATACAAGAGATTTTGTCCGAATGGAAATCCAGTTCGGGATAATTTATTTTGGGGGGTTTAACGACACTTTCGACAGCCGGGGTCACCTCGTGTCGGACAGTTTTACGGGTGGAGGAAGCCGGAGTACCCGGAAAGAACCACCGAGCAACTGTCAGACTCCCTAACATACTAACTCCACACAAGCAGGTTTAGCATTGGCTGAAGACAAGTGCATCATCGACGTGCAGTGCGCATTAGTACACAAGGCCACCGTGCCCCAACGTGGGCAGTTGGGATGAAGTGCCTTGCCCAGGGAGATAACGTGGTTGCCGCAGGTAGGATTCGAATCGAGGACCTCTCGGCTTGCGCCTGCATCTCTATCCACTGAGAAACCGTGCTCCCTTCAGTAGTAAATTTCTCTGTGCGTAAATATTTCGCTTACTTCAGTAGTAACTGATTATATTTTGTCCTGGACCACCCCCGAATGAACTGTTATCCTACAGTGTTTTCTGGTAGGATATAATTTCATAGCCCAATTACTTGGACACCAAACCCCAAAAGACAAGACTATATGGGGCTGTTCACGTCTCATTTTTACTGAGTTGTTGTTGTTGTTTTTTATTAAACATATTCTATCCAAGAAATAAGGGAGAATAAAATTATTGAAATACTTAAGCTTAGGTGATATAAATTTATTTTTTTTCTATTCGCGCAAATGTGGATACCGTTTCCAAATAGATAACGATAAACCGCCGGGTGATTTACGTAAAGACACGAAAAGAGGATGGGAGTTATTTTTTGTTTCTTTTGTGACTTTACAAAAGAAAGGAGTACTATCATTTCCGCGCCCATCTAATACTTATAGTCTTCGTCCATTCCCATTGACAATCTATTATACTTGGACTTCGAACTTCTCCTGCCTTGAGAGATTGTCGTTTCGCTTTATCTCGACCCAACATGACAATGAACAGTCTCACAACATACTATTATTATTTTTATAGCACCCCACATCAGATTCGCATTTCTAAAATAAACATATTCGAAACAAATTACGCTCCGTCGTCGAGGCAAACATAAATGCCTATTCGACCGACCGACCGACCGACCGCCCCAGACCCGCAAGCCCGATGTCCGCCCACCCGCCCGACAGAGCCCATCCACCGACTCCGCCCGTCCGAGAGCCCGCACGATCGCCCGAATCCACCCAAACGTCCGTCCGTCCGTCCGTCCGTCCGCTCCCACTCAGAGGACTTGTGAGGTGAATTGCACGTACAAACCGGACTTGTGTGTTTTTTCGTAGTTGTGGGGTGCAACCCACAAAAAGACAACAGCTGTGGAAAAAATAACCCCACAAGACTCCAAATTTCAACTGCACCTCAGAAGCTTTCGGACAAACGGACGGACAACTTTGAAACGGCCAAGATCGTAAGCGAGAATCCTGCAAATCATTATTCTACCACGTGGTACGAGTATCCAGTCAAACAGTGTTGCTAAATGAGCCAATGAAAAGGGGCAGTTTGGAAAAGGGCGTGATCAGTATTCCATATTTGGTAACTGGAGATTTTCGCAAGCGGAACGTAATTTTGGAAATGTTAACCAGGGCCGAATTAATGTATAATTTTACTTTGGTAAGTTGAAAAGTCGTTAGTAGTCATTGTCCGACCAAAGCATTTTAGGTTCGTTTGTCGAACAGCAAACCTTGAAAATAATGTGTTTTTATTAACAAGCGTTTAGTTGATGCCAACGATGACGTAACATCGCGAATGTACACAACTTGTCACAAGCTAGGATCGAGCGCTATCTAATTACCACACACACCTTCACAAATGACGAAAGCGATCAAATGAATACAGGACAATCGGGCCATGTAAGATTCAGACCAGATAATTTTTGGACGCTCCCATCCAGATCAGGGGTGGCGCCAACGGTGTCAGAAGAGCTGCGGCTCCCTCCCGGCCTGGAATTTTTGCCAATTCATCAGGAAGGCCACAGTTATTGGAATGGGGTCCGTCGTTTCACCCAATTTACACCCAGTTAATACCTAGTTAACAACAACGTCAAAAAATTGTTTTTTTTTGGGGTGAATTCTAGGAACAAGACTATAGTGCCCGATCGAACCCGTTACTTCGTCGGACAGTTTGAGGTAAGCTGCCATAGAAAATTTAAACAACATTATAATATTTAAACATGAACCTGAAACTAAGAAAATACCCCCCCCCCCCCCCCCCCCCAACATAACCCTTTAGTAACTTTACCCAACGCTGATAGCAGACGACACTTGCAACAAAAATTCTTACAGAATTAAAATTTTCCATTTTTGGTCTCAAAACCATAGCTGCTGACCCTTCATTGAAACGAACACAAGAGGCTTGTTACAATGAGGGGGAGCCATAAGCTGTTTTAATATAATGCAGCAAAATTGTGAAAGTGGGGGGGGGGGGGGGGGGGGGGGGGCTCCATTTTTTTCCAGATAACCACGGAGGTGTAGGATGGAAAATATGTTATTAAGGGTACGATAGTGAGGGGGAGGGGGTGGGAATTGAAGGACACTTTGTCATCACGTATGGCACAAATATGTAGCAAAATTATATGCAACCCCAGAAAGGGAGTACATGCACACGTCTTACCATAGTCCAAACTTGGACCCAAATCTGTTACCTGTATATAATTTTGACTCAAAAGGATGTACCAAACCCCAAACATATTTTCTGACTTTTGTTCCTAGTGTGGACTTGTGGACTAGTGTTATTCTTACTCTAATAAATAATTGGGATGTGGCTCAATATGGGTGGTGGTGGGAGGGGGCGTCCTGTAGTCTGTAACATAATTTGGAGAGGCTAATTTTGTTAGAACCAATTCTATCTCACACGATCAATGTGACCATATTGGTGGTGGAGGGGTGGGGGGGGGGGGGGTGTATCATCGCGTATGTCATTAATACACAATATCTCAACATATAAAATGTACAGCGACGCTGGCAGCATTATGTTGCTAATTTTGTTAGAACCAATTCTATCTCACACAGTCAATGTGATCATATTGGAAGGGGGGGGGGGGAGGTGAGCGGGGGTAGCAGAGACCAACCTGGACACACGCCAGTGCAAATTTGGCTCCCAGGCTTCATGATCTGGCTCTTAAATCTCAGGCCTAGGCTTCTTAATTGGCGCTTAACTTCTAAGGTCTTATTTCAAATTTTGGTATGTCTTAATTTTCTCTCCATGGATAATCTAGAGGTGCTTTTATTACATATGATTATAACTTATTGTGGTTTCTGTGTACCTTAGCACTTCAATCAATGTCTTGGTCACATTAATCTTCACATTGGTTTCTGATCAAGTCTTGGCTGCCTAAATAGGCAGTCAAGACTTGATCAGAAACTAATGTGAAGATTAATGCTTGCTGTGGTGTACTAAATAAAAATGATGAGAACAGCTATCATAAAACTGCAGTGTATGTTACAAACAGCAGTGTAACTCCACATGTCAGAACCTGGCGAGTAAATTTTAAAAATAGGCTCCAAGACTCGTGTGTATTTCAGACAGTCCTGGTCGGTCTCTGGAAGGTAGGTATTCTGTTATCGCGTATGTCAAGAATACACAATGGGTTCGATCGGCGCACTATAGTCTTGTTCCTAGAATTCACCCCAAAAAACAAATTTTTGGCGTTTTTATTAATTGTGTATTAATTGTGTGTAATTGGGCGAAACGACAGACTGATTGGAATGGGGTCTGGACTTTTCGTCGGAAAGTCAGTTCGGTGGAACTTAAAATTTTTAATTTGGACACTCCGTCGAAAATATTTTAAATTTAAAAAAAATGACTTGCCACTTTTTAAAATCTGATTAACAGGTCAAAGCCAGTCCATTGAGAAAGAAATTCAAAAATGGGGGGGGGGGGGGGGGGCAATGTTAAGAAATTTACATCGGGGTGGCTGATATTGCTAATTTGGGTGAACTGGCTATACTAAAGGGGTATTGGGGTATCCAGATGCCGAACACATCTGGCTTGAGTGCCGAAGGCACAAGCTTTTTGATGGGGTGTGGGGGTTTTACCCCCTCGCCCTGCCCCCCAGAAAAGTTTTTGAAAAGGGCAATCAAAGGAAATATTCTGGTAGCTTTTGAAGCAAAAACCTCTTGATTTTTTTGAATGTCAAAAGTTGTATTTTTTAACAAAATGTTTCAAAAATCCCAATAGAAAGAACCCCATAACATTTTGGGGACGGTTCAGACAATTCATGTCAACATTCGTTGCCGACGTAAAGCAGACGCAAATTGCGTTCTACATAGGCAAAATTTTTGCCAATGCAAACTCCACTTTCGATGATCACAAATACATGTAAAAATCAGAAACTGAACAATCCAGCCAACATATAAATTGAAAATGTTAGCCCAACAATTGAATAATTTCAGTAATTGTTACGTGGCAAAACTCACATAAAAAATTACGGTAGACTACATTGTCTCTGACAACATTTTTTTTTATTCCAGACCCCTTTAATCTAGAAGCAAAGTGATCACTTTAGTTGATTTATTTACCTTTGGTGGTTTTGAAAAGTCCATCAGAGATAAACAAATTTTCTTTTCAAACATTAATTATAATAATAACTCTTTGGCCAGCCGCTGATTTGTCGCGGTCCTCATAAGAGAAGGCCATCATTCCCCCTGCACCCCACCCCCTCTTCCCCTCCTCTCCTCCCAGCATTCAGATATAAACTGCTTAATAGTGTCCCTCACTTCCTCTTTTTCAATTTCTTCAATAAGCATTCCTACCCTCTCCCTCGTGTCCCCCTTCAGCCATCTATCCTTTGTTTCTTCACCCCACTTCTGCATTATTCTTCCAGTAAATTTTATTCTATGAGGTATATACTGTGGGCATTCCAAGAGAAAATGTTCCAGGGTCTCCACTACTCCAGAGTGGCACATTTGGCATCCCTTTTCCCCATCTCTCCCAATTTTTCCCCGAAGCTCCAGTGATCTTGATCTCAGTTTGAACAGCAGTGACCCTCCAAAGGTGCCATCTAGGTACTTCTCAAAAGCTGGCTTTTCTTTATATTGTAACCCCTGCAGTGATCTTTTCACGCTAACCCCTGCTCGCCAGTTTCGATTGCAATCTTCCATGACTCTCTCTTTGACAAACCTTTTGCCTTCTTTCATTCCTACTTCTATGTTTGTGACCTCTATAGAGTAATTGTCCATTAGTTCCCTCACATGTTTTGACCACCCCGTTTCTATATTAGAATTCCAAATGGTATCGAGCATCAATTTGCACCACCGGTTGTCAGGCAGGTTTCTCAAGTAGTTAAAGTAACACAGTTTTCCCAAATCTACCCTGTCCTTGATTTTCATCCACCCAAGCTCCCCCCTTACTGCTTCCAAAGCTGCAGCAATTGACAAGCACGTGTTGTCAAAAATCACCAAACAGTTGTGTGTCAGGGGTTCATGGTGGGGAAAACAGAAAAGTCTGGTGTGGAAATACAGTTAAAACTAGAAGTCCTGTCATGAATTGCGCGGAAATAGCACGTTGATCTGCGCGCTTTTTTTCGTAGTTTGGGCATCAAATTCTGTACATATGGCCTGAGCACAAGCAATGTTTCAGCCAATGGACCTCTGGGTAACCCGGAGGTCCATTGGCTGAAACATTGCTTGTGCTTGCTATGGATAGGCAGGAGAATCTACCATGGTTTGATTGCCATTCAATATGGAAATTGTTTGAAATTCCTACGCGCAGTTAAGGCCAGATAAGCGCACAGTTCATGACAGGACTTCTAGCTTTAACTGTAGAGGGAGCGGGACGTTTCGGCCCTTTACCAGTTCGGCCCCGGGACCTTTCAGCCCGGAACGTTTTGGCCTCGATATTTTTTTAAACCTAAGACGAAAAGTTACCGGGGAAAATATTGAGGCCGAAACAACCCTGAACCGAAATAGAAGACAAAGTTCAATGCTGTGATTTTGTTAAACCGCACTGAACCTCATGCAGTCCAGACTGTTCCTAATTAATATTCAGAAGTTACAGGAACAAACAAAACGATGAATGAAAGGTTTTAGCGCGCCGAAGGCGCGCAGGGATGATGTGGGATTTACAAATCCCTTGCGACCCGGTTAGCCTTATTTTATTTCACTTGGATCTAGGATCACACAGGCCTAGCTTTCCTATTGCCTCAAATGGGGTCTGAAGGGGCATGCACGAGGTTAGAATTCCCGGCAGTTTGCATTGGAGTGATAGATTGTCAAAGACCAAACCCTCAACGCCATTAAGACTATTAGAGAGTGGGCTCTATTCAGTTCCAGCTTGGCGATGGTAGAGGTTTGAGTCCCACCATGGTGGCGAGCCAGAATATAATGTTGTGCGGTGGCAATTTTAAGGGAAAAAGAAAAAAGAAAACCAAACAGCAACGCCGGTTTGGTAGCGGTCCCGGTATATGACCATAGCGGTTACAAAAAAGGAATGGAGAAAGCTCCAACAGTTTAGTTTGAAAACACCGGGAGTCATCCATCAAGCCTTCTGGGAGATAGGATGCCGTATGTGATTTTGAGGTATCTGGTTATCCTTCGGGAATTCCAAATGACCTCCAACACCCCCCCCCCCTCCACCCACAAAAAAAAAAAAAAAAAGCCCTTAAAAGGGCTGTTTGCTGGCAAGATTGTTTCAATCCTTGCCTTGGTCTTGTTAGGTTTTCTGCACATCTTTGCTTGAGGATTAGTTTAAACATTATTTTTTATTTCAATACTGCATATAAATATACAAGGTATAGAACAGCATGCTGAGATACAGTATTAGAAAGTGGATTCAGCAGCAAGCCGAAGCTTATGTAAGCTGTCTCCTGCAATCAACAAATACATCAGACTTTCATGGCATGGAAGAGACTATGATTGAAACAAAATAATATGAAAGAGGAAAGAAGGGGAAAGGTGAAGGGGTGGGGGTGTCTGGGGCAAAGGCAGCTGCTTCCTTTAATAAAGGGAGAGCACAAGAGGGGCGAGCACTGCAGGTGTGTTCAGTAAAATCTCTTGGAAGCAGTAATATAACTCTGTACTTTTTCAAAAATTAGGCTGTTTGCTTCCGCTGTGTATTCAGCATTTCCATTCAAGAGAATATCCGTTGAAATTGTGAATGTCAGTGTTGCTAGTGTGCGCTGTCTGCTCTCTACATAGAACGGACAGTGCAACAAATAGTGAGCACTCGTTTCACGGGCTCCACATGAACAGTATGGGGAGTTTGATAAATGGTTTCTAAACAGATGATCGTTAAGATTGCTACAACACAAGCGAAGTCTACAATGGTGGGTCTGTGCCTTACGGTCTTTACTTCGTTTGAAGCAGTTTGGAACGAACAGTTTATTTCTATTTAGGAACGAGTTGAAATTTTGCAATGAACTATTTTCTCTGATGTGTGATGGCAGCGCATTCCATAATCGTGTTGTTGATGGCACAAAGGACTCGTAATGATGCTGGGTTCGACAAAATGGGGCTGCGAGGTCGGCGTTATGGCGTAGGCCGTAATCGTGGGACGCCGAAGATCGTGGCGGAATCAGCATGGATACATAAGCAGGGACCATCCTATGATACATTTTAAAATATTGTTTTAATTTGTGCTTCTCTCTTCTTGCTTTTAGGGTTTCCCATCCCGTTTCCAAATAAATAAGTTCCCTACTGGCGCTACGGGTTGCACCTGTTACGATCTTGGCAGCTTCCAACTGGATACGTTCCAGTTCGTCGGATTCGCCCTCAGCACAATTATCCCAAACTGTATCTGAATACTCAAGAACCGGCCTAATAAAAGTCAGATATATTGTTTCTAATGTTTTGCGATCAAATTTGTATTTATACTTTCTTAGAAGACCAATTCGCTTCCATGCTTTGGAGGCTATTGCTTCAATGTGTTCTTTCCAGGAACCCTGACTGTTTAAAAGTATACCAAGATGTGCATGACTACTTACTTCGGAAATGCTCTCGTTACGCATTTTCAGAGGGGGTGACAATTTCTATCACTTTTTCGTGAAACTAATAGGGACTCAGTCTTTAATGGGTTGAAGTCAACAAGCCATTTATTGGACCAATCTTCGAGTTGTTTCAAGTCTTGGTTTAAAATATTAGCAGCCAAGTCTGGGTTCTCTATTATTAAGTAGATCGTTGTATCGTCGGCGAACAAGCGGATGTTACTTGAAATTTTTTCAACTATATCATTGATGTATATGATGAACAGCAGGGGACCAAGAATCGATCCTTGGGGCACACCAGCTGAAACTGATTTCCATGATGAGGCTTCGGAATCAATGACAACCCGCTGTTGGCGATTGCTCAGGTACGACTCAAACCACCGAAGCAGATTACCTGTCACTCCGATTTGTTCCAACTTAAACAGAAGACCTTTATGCCAAACTTTGTCAAAGGCCTTGCTCACATCACAGAAGACAAGGCGGATTTCTTTACCTTCGTCAAGGGCACTACTGACAGTATTGTAAATTTCGGTAAGTTGTAATGTAGTCGAATCTTTGGGGGTAAAACCGGATTGGAATGGAGTAATCAAGGTGTTTGACTGCAGAAAAGCCAGAACTTGTTTGAATATACATCTTTCGAACACCTTGCCAACACAGCTGAGCAACGATATAGGCCTATAGTTAGTGACTAGATTCGGATTCTCCTTTTTAAAAATTGGGGATACATTAGCTCTTTTCCACTCAGTTGGAAAGTAACAATGGGAAAGGAAAAAATTGAACATTTCAGTAAGTGGTTTAGCGAGACCTAGTCTACATTCCTTGAGAATTTTCGGACTTATATTATCTGGACCACTTGCTTTAGAGCTTTTAAGAGTTTCTAGGACGTCCATAACTTCACTGGCCAATATACTAATGTTATCGAGGGTCGGCCGGTTAGTGTTATGGACGCTCGTGGGAAGAGAGGCGTTCGAGTCATCCACCTGGGAGATGGTACAAAAATAATCATTAAATGCTTCCGCCTTTTCGGTATTAGATATTAGATCACAGTTGTTATACTGAAGGACAGGGATGTCTTGTTTTGATTTACTCATCAGTTTACCGAGCGTTTTCCACCAGTTAGCCGAGGAGGTTACTTCATTGTTCAGGATGTTTTCAAGTTTCGTGAAATATTTTTCCTTTGACTTTTTAATTGCAGAGGTAGTTTGATTTCTCTTTTGGCGATATTTGAACCACGCTTGCGTCGTATTGACTTGCTTTGCATGTTTGTCAACACGTTTACGTTGGCGGATTAGTTTTCTTATGTCGTTGTGAAACCATGCTGGCTCATTTTGCCTACATGTAACTAATTTGTTCGGGATATATTTTGAAACAACAGATTCGAGATAGTTCTGGAATTCACAAGTTACGGCGTCCTCGGAATAGAAAGAGAGGATATTCTCCCAGTTCGTTTCCTGTAGTGTCTTGTTTAGACCAAAGTAGTCGCCTTGGTTAAACAACCACATGTGTCTTTTGTGTGCTTGGGTGTGTTTGACGGAAAACTTTAACACTGCCTTTATGGGACAATGATAGCGTATACGCTCGTCACAGAGAGGACCATCGACGCCACTATCCGATACAAAGGAAGCATTGTTAGTTATAATTAAATCAAGAAGAGAGGACGATGTTTCAGTAAAGTGTGTTGGTTGATGCAAGAGTTGAGCTAAATTATATTGTTGGAGAATACATTTCATAGGACCGTTAAAATTTGACAGTTGATCGTCATTAAAGTCACCGGTTATGACAACATTCTGAGAGTTTGTATCCAATGCTCGTTCGATGGAGGTAGCAATCAAATTCCATGATTCCGCTTCAGAATTTGGAGGACGATAAAAGGATCCCAAGAGAAAATGGCCAGATTTATTTGAGATCTGAAGCCATATACACTCAATGCCAGGAACTTCGAGATCATTTCGAACCTTGAATAGGATGTCATTCTTTATATAAATGATTATTCCACCACCTCTGGAGTTTCTGTCTTTTCTAACTGGTTGTTGGAACCCCTGGAGCACGATATCGTTATTATCATCGTGGATACTCAACCATGATTCTGTGAATACACAGATATCGTATTCCAAGACTTCACAACGAAGTGTATCAATTTTTGGAAGTAGACTTTGAACGTTTAGGTGTAGAAGGGACAAACCATTAGGCTTCCGGTCGGAGTTGGATAAGACGAGTGACTGTTCTGATAATCTGGATGATGAATCAGTAAATGGACCTGGGTTAACCTCCACATCACCTGATCGAATAATAAGTAAAAACATGCCACAGTACGTGCATGCAAACAGGATCATAAGTGACAGATCAGCACAAGATTGTTGGTAATTTGGACGCGCACCTGAGGGTTTGAAATAAGTCTGGAATATCCTTGAGGTGTTATCGATCCGGGCAATTTTTGGGATGTTGTTGAGAAAGATAATTATTCCCAAAATAAATGGTACAAAACTATAGAAGCCGTAGCATATGGTAAACGCTGAGAGATGACTCTCATCCCGATTCAATACTCCACTGCAGTGAGCGCCATGTCGTGCTACAAGACAAAATAGACCTACTCTCATTCTGTATGTTGCTATATCAATCATTATGCGGACTTAAGAACACTTTCAAATAGGCTTGGTATCCTCTGAGAATAGGTCCAATTCCATGAAGGAGCAGCTGCCTGTGCCTGGGGAATGACTGGGAGGAAGTAGTCTGAGGATATGTGGGTAGAGGGGAGTCGTGATCAATAGTATCTCTTGAATATATATATTCAGCTTGGGTCTCGGGGTAGAATGAAGTTAATCTAAAAAAAGAAAATATATTGTGAATATATATACACAGGTAGAATATTAAGAGAAGCAAGGGTATCATGGTACCTTTTGGCTGAGTTGTATATTTTCCCTGGCTATTATCCAACAATGGACACGTGCTGAGTCACTATTATTCGAGTGTGGCTTAGTAAGTTCAACCCGATATTAACATTATCTACCAGGCCATTTGTCCCCAAATTAGAAATAGATCCACTCTCATTCTGTGTGCGTCCCCTATCGGATCACCAATTACTAATATTCTATTTAGAAGTCAGAAGAATAAACGACAATAAAGTCTGGTATAATGTCAGCTCAAATCCTTATCACGTGCTATGATTGATTCCTAAGTAGTATGGGGAGAAAAGTAGACTAAGGATTTCGATCGAGTGGCGACTGGCCCGATCGAAAACTCACGTCTTAATTTAGTGATACCAACACTTTTGATGTAATGGCAGAGTCAGTGACAGGTCAATTACCTTCACCGAAACGAGCTCAGTGAGCTGGCGTCCATGAAGATGCGTAATGGCTATATTTATGAGACGAGAACCAAAAACATTAAATTTGAATAAGGATTTTGTATACATACCGTTGGCCAGTTTATTCCGTACCTATAGGCACACCCCAATAATTCATAAAAAACGAATACCAATGAACAAATTCTGACTTTCAAAATTGAGGATTGTTTCAATCCCTCATAGTTTGTCAGTTTGGTCGTGTGTCTGATGAGATAGAGGAGGTAGAAAAGATAGAGAGCTGGAAATTAGAGCAATTCGGTTTTTAATTTACAACTTTTCCGTCCTTTTGGATGGGGAAGCCAGCATTTTTTCCCCGAGATTTATATCTCAGGGAGGGGAGACCTGGCCGCAGGTGGAGATTTTCCTCGCTGTTTGCAACTCCCACTGGTAACAGAGGCAAGCTTTCGTGCGTATCGTGTCACCCGCAGCCAGTTCTAAATTTAGGTCACAGAATGCCTGGCTCACCCCATCACTATGATGTAATCTTTAACCCTTTCGATAGACATGCCCCAGATTATTTGGTTTTCCTATTGAGGACGCGATGCGCATTGAGTTCTATTATTAATTCGCTGTCTTGAAGTCTATTTAGAGTTTTGCTTTGAAGATCCTTTAAGCGCATTTCTATAGTGTCTATTTTTGCTATCTCGTGAAGTTGTTTTATCGATGTCCACGTGGGCTTGCGCAGAGCCACGCGCAAGGCATGATTTTGGACCCGTTGTAGTGTTTCAATGTTGGTTTTATTCAGGTCACTTATTATGGCCCCATACTCTAGTACTGGGCGTATATATGATTTGTAAAGATTGAGGAGAATTTCTTTATTGGCACCCCAATTTTTACCTCTAATCATTTTCAGGAAATTGGTGCGTTTAGTGGCTTTGACGGTGACTGGGTTTATGTGATTGTTTAGATTGAGACTGCTATCCAGGTTGAATCCCAAAAACTTTGCCTCATTACTAGCTTCAAGTTTATGATCGTAAAGCTTAAGCTCAATATTAGGGACAGGCTTTTTCCTTTGTTTTTTATAGAATGTGATTCTTTGTGTTTTCGTGGCATTTAGCTTGATGCGCCACAGAGCGCACCAGTCTTGCAGGTCGCGGATGGTATCCTGCAGGTGGTTTTGTATTATGTTTCCAGACTTACTGGCCGTCCACATTCCTTTGTCGTCTGAGAATTGAGATAGTTCAACATGGTTCTTCCCTAGTTTGTCAATGTCATTCACATATATTATAAATAGAAGCGGGCTGAGGACCGAACCCTGTGGAGTGCCCGCTTCGAGTTTTACCTCGGCTGACACTTCGCGGTTGACCCTCACTTTGATTTTTAGATCAGATAAAAATGATGATATGATCCTTAGAATTTTGGTAGGTAGCCCCATTTTAGCTAGTTTGAATCTCATGCCATTGTGCCAGACAGAGTCAAACGCTTTTTCTACGTCGAGTAATAGCGCGGTTCCTATTTCATTTTGACTGAACGCCGTTTTCATATAATCTACCAGTCTATAAACATGCTCTATTCCCTCTCTTCGGCTCCTGTATGCCCTTTGCCACTTATTGAAAAAGCTGATTGATTCGAGATGGCTGCGGAGTCTAGTCGTGAGAATCCGTTCGAAATTTTTTCCAATACAGCTGAGCAGGCTGATTGGGCGGTAATTAGCTGGGTTGCTCAAATCCTTGTCGGGTTTGGGTATCATGACTCCTGTAGCTACTTTCCAACATTTTGGGAAGAATCCACTAGAGAGACAGCAGTTTAGGAGGTTAGTGAGTCTACCGAAAAAAAGTGTTGGGACATTGTTTCAGGATTTTGTATGAGACCTCGTCCCCTCCTGGGGAAGAAGAAGACTTACATTTTTTAATTGTGTTAGCCACTTCTTCTTTGCTTATCGGTTCATGGCCATCCCCGTCCTCGGGCGTTTGGCTGAAGTTGGCATCGTTAAACGTTGTCTTGTTGTCTTGAACAAATTTGTTTACTTTTTCTTTGAACTCGTCATCAAACCTATCGCCCTCATGTGGACGATGATATTTCTTAAGAAGCTCAGCAAAGGCGCTAACAAACAAAACAAAGCAGTGTTTTGTAATTTATGTGAGTGGATTATTTTCTTTATTGATGTCACAAACTTAAACAAACATCACACAATCTTTTCATGAACACTTCTCGATTGCATTGAACATTAAAGTGGCTATATTGGCATCATTTGAGAAGTGTGAAAATTACGCTGAATGATCATCTCATCTTCCGACAATCTATATGTATATGTATGTAGGTCAGTCACATTTCAGTCTTCTTTACCGACTTTGTTTATTCATGTTTTGGGTCACCCCAGTCCATCGTTATTTACAAAGATTTATCAGTCGAAGTATGGGGCCTGCGTTATTTAAACGTATTCACAGCAATTTGGCCTATTTTGAATGAAAATTCTGATTTATAAAAAGTGCCGACGCAAACTGTATTTTAGCTGACGTCAACTGCTTTTGGCTCGGCATTTTGATTGCCGAGGCCAATTCCCTGAATTGTAGGGGCTGGTTGGGCTATACCATTCAACAATGAACAGAGGCTTTTACATTACGGATATCCCTAATGTTGATGTTCAGATTCCAGAATCAAATCATTCACTGATTAACCCTTTACCTAACATAACGTCCAAAACCCTTTACCTAACATAATGGCTATTTTTCTTATGTTTTCATTTTTTGGTTCCAAAACATAGGTTATGACCCCTCATTGGAATGTGCGCGTCACGCTTGTTCCAATGAGAGGTCATAACCTATGTTTTTGAAGGAAACAATGAAAATTTTTAGTTACATGTGTATCCAAGAACTTTTTTATGCGTGTCGTCTGCTACTAGCGTTAGGTAAAGGTTAACCCATTATCCAACACTAGTTTTAGACAAAAAACAAACAGAACATTTTTTTCTTCCATAGTTTATGACCCCTCATTGGAAGGAGCTCAATGAGCTCGTTTCAATGAAGGGTCATAAGCTATGGTTTGGAAGCAAAAAATTAAAATATAAAAAAAAATTGAATGGCGATTTTTGTGTATAGCGCAGGCAAGTTTTGGCCGTTACGTTAGGTAAAGGGTTATTGTTGAAAAATTGTTATTCTCTCTGTTGATGCCAGTACGTGGATGTTGGATAAGTCCGTCCATAATTAGAAGGCGAAGCGCCTTATTCATTGGTCAGTGCGGGAAAGGTTGTAGATTCGATCCTGACCCACATCAGTATGTACACTTGTCCCCAGGGCTAGACACGCCGCCCCAATTTCAGTTAGTTGGAGTGTACGTTGTTGGAAGCAGTGGAGTGGCCAGCGCAAAGCAATTTGGGTGGGGCAAACAGTCTTGCTAGAGCCATTTTGATTGGGTGGGGCGGGGTGAACAACATAAACATAAAACGCACGTGGACTGCACACAGCCATGTTGAATGAACAGTTTCTTTACGATTTAGGGCTCAAAAAAGCATTTTAGGTTTGTTAATTGGGTAGCAACCTTCAAAAACCTGTATATTTACAAGCATTTTGTTGATGGTATAAATTGGGGGTTGGGCCCATATCGCGCTTGACAGATGTCAACAACTTGTAACAGTCGCTATCAAATTACCAAAACAAACCACTTTGACACACAATCTAGTCTCTGAACAGTAGCATTACGGCACACCATTCGAATATGCCTTCCGTGCTGGTAACTGCGATATTTCAAGATTATTGATACTGGTGACTGAACACCGCAATATAATTAATGCATTTGGCAAGATAAATTATGTCAACTCAACCTATGAGTCGCACTCCAGAAACTGGATACTTCACATACAAGTTCAACAAACCAGATATATGATTATAATGACAAAAATAAGACTACATGGCACGGCGACCGGAGAGGAAGATGGTGCGTGGGGTCTACGGCGTCGATGTCGCGATTTTTAAGTGTATACGAATATCAACAGAAACTTTTCTCTGGATATAAACAATGGTGTTTTTTAACACCCAACAGTGTATTCTGATTATTGACCGAAACAACCCAGACAATACACTGAATGATTTTCCCCCAACTTTCCCGGGGGGGGGGGGGGGGAGGTATTAATTTTTTTCCGATTTTCAGATCAGATAGGGACTCACGCCATAAGCAATGGCTGTTTTATCCATTTCGTCACGCCAACATTCCATAAAATGTGTATTGTTGCATTCAGAAAGGCTCAAAGTTTAATGTAATGCAATGTGAGGAATTCTTTTTGGAAAATCAACACCAGTCAGAATTTTTAGCTTACCGGTAAGAAAGTCAGGATGAAGTTTTTGTGATCTTTCAATCCGGGCCCCATCAACTCTCATTCTTAAAGGATTGTGAACAACCCACCCACCACAACCCAATCCACCGCCTTAAGTTCATTCGGAAGAGTTAGATACATGTCTAAGCAGTAAACATCAGAGAAGCATGCCTGAACAATTGGGTTCCGTCATCTTGAAGAAAAATGATCATGGGGAAAAAAATTGCATGGCCAGGAAAAATGTGTTCTGGGTTGCTGAATCCCCCCGCCGAGTGTTGGAACTTGAAAAATTCTCCCCCCACCCCCCCCCCCCCCCCCCCCCCCCACCCGACTTTTCACTTTTTTCCAGTCATATAGTATATGTTAGACTTAGATATAATCGGTCCTGCCTGACTCTCACATCGTGGTTGGGAATATGTAATATGATGTGTGTGTGTGTGTGTGGGGGGGGGGGGGGGGGGGGGGGGGGGGGGGTACTTGATGTAATGCAATGTGAGGAATTTTTTTTAGCTTGCCTGTACTTGACAGAAAGTCAGGATTAGGTTTTTGTGATTTTTCGATCCGGCCCCCATCAACTCTCATTCTTAATGGATTGTGAACTACCCCCACCCTACCCATCGTCTTAAGTTCATTCGGAAGAGTTAAATACATGCCTGAACAGTAAACACAAGAGAAGCATGCCTGAACAATTTGACTCAGTCATTTTAAAGAAAAATGATCGCAGGAAAAAAAATTTGCAGAGCCAGGAAAAAATGTGTTCTGGGCTGCTGCCCCCCTCCCCATCTCACCCCCGTCCAGTGTTCGAAAAAAAAAATCAGCCCCCCCCCCCCCCCCCCGCCTTTTCACTATTTTTCCAGTCACATAGTATATGTGAGACTTCGATATAGTCGGTCCTACCTGACTTTCACATCGTGTGGGGGGGGGGGGGGGGTATATGTAATGTGACGTGGGGGGGGGGGGGGGGGGGGTAAAGAGACTTTCCAAGACCACCAGGCTCCTAAATGTGGGGGAAGGACCATTCCCACCCCAAGCCTAGTCCAAGCTTGGACCCACGGTCTATAATATAGTTTTTTGTTGGGTACGTCCACGGGACGTAACAAAGCCAAAATTAATATTATGAGCTGTGAGTCCAAATTTGGACTATCTCATAATCTCACGCCACTCTCCACTTATGTTTTTTGTTTTGGGGTACCTGGCCATGTACCCCTCTAACAACTTTTGACTACGGACCCACGATACCATCATTTAGTTGGGTTTTTTACCACTTAATATTCAAAGACGCGGGTTTGGTTTGTGGACAACCTTCCCAAGCCTTCCATCCATTTGATGGACAGGTTCCAGTTGCAACCGGTTTCCAAATTTTGTTTTGAAAAGAAAACGCTCATTTGCAGCCACTGACACAGGTAAGTGGTAGGTGTCTGACGGGCTTGTTCGTTGGAGGCCTCATGGCCATGCTACTTGCAACACTGCCAGCAGGACTGAACAGGAAAGGTAAAACAAAAACATCGTTTGACTTCGAACGTGAATTAAAATTACTCGCTGGACAATATTATTATCTGTGCGTTTCGGTCTGTCGATCGTTGAATAATAATATTAATAAGCCGACGGTGAGCACCGAGATTTCAGCCGATAAATGTTGAAATAAATCTTGTTGGTTATGCATTTCACTCAACAACTAAAATTATGTATAATTATGACTCGATTTATTCTTTACTTGTTTGCCAAGTTTACATTTACATTTGGGTGACGTCCCGAAATGCATTGCGCACGGAGGATAGCTGATAACATCTAACATAACCATTGCACCACAGGAATTTCTGTCGGGGTAATAACCGCCATTTTAGCAAGAATTCATCAGACACGACTGCCAATCGCGGCCTACAGCCCCATTCCTAAGTCGGGTATTATTGTGTCAATAATACACAAGGGAATATCCATCAGGGTTACAGAAACAGGGTTAAACTGTCACAACTTTTGTCCAAAACTATCGACAAGGAATTACTTAGTCAGGATATCGCGGATGTTGTGATGGCCATGCCATATCTTTTGGGTCAGCGCACAACACATTGCCAAAGTATCAGGGGTGCTCAACTATTTTTCAGGTGTGTATTTGGAGGACCGAATTTGAGAACAAAGGACGTGCCCCCTCCCCCCCCCCCCCCCCCCGGACATCGCCATCGGTTGAAAGGTCCTATTTGATGAAGTAAACATTTCTGTGTTTTATTTTTCTGTTCTTCGTCACTCCAAACAGTGGCATCACGTGGATAGTTTTCCAAGAAATGAAGTCAGGGGTTGGAATTATGTGAGAGATATCACTGCAAGGCTCAACTCAATATTATTTTCACACTTGACAAAGCTCCATGGTTTTAACTGGTCTCCATGCATTTATATTGTGCACATGCTACTCAAATATTTTGATACAACACCAACCTCCATCAGTTGTATCTGCGAATTGGAACCCATAATTCAACACATAAATCACAATAAGCGCACTATGACGTTTTCAGCCGTGTAAGCCCACAATTAGGACCAGACACCTCACAAACTATATGGACAAATGCAACTCGCAATCTCGGACAAAACGCGATCCCCACAAGTACCATTTCTACGTCCCGCACCCCACAAGTTAAAATATGCACAAGTCCACTGAGTGGTACCTCCTTGCATTTATATTTTGCATATTCTACTCAGATATTTTGATAAAACGCCGACCTCCATCAGTTGTATCTGCGAATTGGAACCCATAATTCAACACATAATTCACAATAAGCGCACTATGCCGTTTTCAGCCGTGTAAGCCCACAATTAGGACCAGACACCTCACAAACTATATGGACAAATGCAACTCGCAATCTCGGACAAAACGCGATCCCCACAAGTACCATTTCTACGTCCCGCACCCCACAAGTTAAATTATGCACAAGTCCTCTGAGTGGGTACGTCCGTCCGTCCGTCCGTCCGTCCGTCTGTCCGTCCGTCCGTCTGCCTGTCTGTCTGCCTGCCTCTCGCTCTCTCTCTCTCTCTCTCTCTCTCTCTGGAATGTGATTGGCAAACAAAACTGGATCTCGTTTGTAGCTCGTGAACCAATACATGCCAATGTATTTACTGTACCTTGTATGGTCTGGGAGCATCCTTTCGTGTGTACCTCAGCACTATGATGCCAAACATGCACATACCAATAAAAATCCACTCAAGAAAAGAAAAGAAGTTTATCAGACTAGTCACCTCTCCTAAAAATATCAGAATGAAGCCCACACTCGCCTGAAAAATAGTTAAGAAAGTGAATCGGCTGCTGAAATCATGCGAGTTTTTCTTCCAATGGTAGAATAAATAAAAACCGTCTAACAGCATATAATGTAAATCACATAATCAGCATCACCGAAAATATCTTTCAAAACACGTCTAAGTCGGGATTGACGCCAGAAGTCAACGTCGACGTGGTAACGTTGTGAACGAGTTGGTTTCGGGAGTAAAATTGATTTAATCTTCTCTTAATTTTAATTAACTGTCTACCTAATACAAACAGCAAAAAACATTTCCTGAATAATTAAATATTTTAATTTTTAGTCTCAAAAACATAGCTTACCGTTAAAACTTGAAGTCCTGTCGCGAATTGTGCGCTTATCTGGGCTTAATTGTGCGTAGGAATTGCGCGCAATTGCCATATCGAATGGCATCCAAAACACGTCAGGTTCTCCTGGTTACGCACAGTAAACACAGGCAATGTTTCTGCCAATGGGCCTCCAGGTTACCCAGAGGTCCATTGACTGAAACATTGCTTATGCACAGGCCATATGTACAGAATTCGATATCCTTACTATGGTCATAACGCGTATATTAACGCGCAGGTCGACGGACTATTTGTACGCATTTCATTACAGGGCAACTAGTTTTAACTGTAATATAATACTAATTGTACGACATGTCGTTATCCATGCCAAGATAGTGGTCCTCGAGAAAAAATAGTCCACACATCTCTGACGCGTGCCATTTTCTTCTTCAAGGCCCACTACTTTGGCTTAGAAGACTCTAAGGCGTGCAATATTTATAACTGTATGACCTTTAAAGGGGACGAGCTCAACGAGCTCGTTCCAGTGATTGGGCGTAATATGCTTTCAAGGCAAAAATTAAAAACAAAATTGGGCTGTCGATTTTTGTGAACACCTCTGGTCAGTTTCAGTTGTTGCGTTAACTATTTAAAAGATTAAATTACAAATTATGTAATGAAAAGAATCATACATTCATCACGATTCGACATGAAAGTTTCTGAACCTCGTTCGCTGAAAACGATCTGAGACTTAATGAACCACGACTCTAATCGATTTTAGTGATCTCGGTACAGAAATGTCATAACAATTCGTCACTCGTTAGAGATCAGAGACGTAGAAACCGTGAGGGTAAGGGGGCATTACCCCCATCATTCCCACCAAACAATGCCAAGGATAGAGTTAAATTTCGCCCATTTACACACTTTTGGCCTTTGTTTTTGGAGGGTCCATAACTCAAGAAATAGACAGAAACAAACGACCATTCTTTACAAAAAAATATGTATTTTTGTGACATACGTGCTACGAATCAGGTTAGGTGGTCCCAGGTACAACACAGAATTTCATCATCTGGTCAAAAGATCTGGCAAGCATTTGAAACAGTTTTATGTGATAAGCACACTTGTAATAAATGGGAAAATATGTATATTGGGATGTCACAAATGTCCGATTAATCGTCTTTCGATCGCTCACGACAAAATCGATTAGTATTTTGCAAAATTGAATGCTTATAAATTGAACGAACAATATTTTCCAAAATCGCGAGCTTTAAAAATGTATAGAAGTCATCTCGAAATGTTTCCATATAAATCAGATCGAACAGTTTTCTTTAAGGTCCACCTGTATACCAGCAACGATGGTCTCTACTGTCTTTGGTTTCACAACGAAAAGGTTGAATATCTTCAACAGTTCCTGCAAACCTGCAAACGCTGGCGACATTCTTTAAAGAAAATGAATGTAGAGAAACGAAGCGTTGTCGTTGTTTCTAAAACAGTACACGTTTTTCATGAATCTTGTTTACACGTTTTAAAGATCGGGAAGATAACCAAAATTGACTGTTCTAAAACAGACCAGAAAGTATAAAGGTTTGCTTCATAACTCAGCCCTATATTGTACACGTGTCATGCGAAAGGGGGCGTGGCGAAGATGACCGACTGATTCCCCTAAACGCTCAGATTAATTGGAAAGTTATAAGTGTATAAGTTTATTATTAGTTATCTTTGTGTTTTCCACGGTATATGGGAATTTACGAAGGCGAAGACAAAGGGTGTATGAGTTCCCATACCGGTGTAAACTCCTATACACTCTGGAAAACACAAGGATGACGGATTTATTTCCAAGAATTTTGGTGTACTTAATATTTTAACCTAAATTGTGGGGAAAAGAACTGACAGAAAATTTGTACTTTGTAAGTTTCTTAATAAACCAGACAGATATGGATGCCACTGAAACTGGCCCATTGAGCCAGTTCCAATGACATCCATATCTGTAATATTTTATTACACATAAATATTAAATTTCCTGTATTTTTATTTTTGTTCTAACAAAACCGAGCAGAAAGTACGAATTAATAATTAAAACTGGGTACTTTTCTTTAGTCACATAGCCTGCTATTGTGTATTCTTGTTTTTACACCGTGGTTAACAACGGTGTAAAAACAACTACTGTGGATTGCAAGTTACATCGTACCTCTCAGTCAATCAAAATGCAATATTTTGTTTCATTTGGAAATAAGTATTCTCATAAAAAAAGATATACGCTGTCGTGTAGGAATAAATCCATTCGTATTTGGATCGAATGACGAGGAAGAAGTTATAGACCTTTCACTCCACCAGTTCGTCTTCGGAGACATATAAATTAGACGTTACAAATTTCGTAACTTTTGTATCGCTACCATTTAGAACGCTTCACTCTTTGTTTGATCAGCCGTGGTGGGAAATAAGTAACAGATTAGCAGTAGAAATGCGATTCACAATGAGTCATTTAAACAATCAAACTTTTCCCAAACCAACGTATTCTATTGGCTGTGTGGCGAGAGGGGTAATTGTTCCAAATTCACTTTCAACATGTTTAAACGTTTGAACAATTACTCTCGCCGAGTCTTCAGAATGAGGAATGATAAGGCATGAAAGCAGATTCCAGTTGTTGAGAGGTAGCGTTCGCTTTTAACAATTTTAAGGTACGGGTTGTTTTAACTTGTTTGTTTTTTGAAGTTTAAGTGCAAACATCTGAAATTAACTTTGCTTTTTGTTTGAGTTTTCGAAATATTTGAAACCATTCTCATTGTCTTGATCACAATGGAAACTGCAATGAAAATATTTACCCTTTGTTTGGAACGTTCAGAAAACACCTAATGAAACAACAACTCCGGGCAGGCTTGACGTTAGGTTCTCAAAATTTTCCTACATGGGGATGTGAGAATAAAAATATTCCGACACTGTTCCCAAGTGATTTACAATCAGTCCCAACTTAAAACCAAACTCAATATAATTCTCTAAACCAATAATAAAATAAAAATGTCATGAACTTTTGTTTATTATTATTTTAAAGAATAACTTTAGTACAGTACGTGGAGAGTGTATTATCACTAAATCGCCCGCAGAGTGGAGATTCCACCCAAGCAATAATTGTAAATTTGTTGTAAAGCATAACAAGAACAAGCAATGTTTCAACCAATGGACCTCCGGGTATAACCCGGAGGTCCATTAGTTGAAACATTGCTTGCGTTTTTTGTCCAAATGTACAGAATTTGAAAGTGATATTTTGGGTGATAACTCCACTCCCCGGGTGATTTCTTTACAATCCACTCTCCACGTACTGTAATTCTTTTAATATTAATAATATCCGAAATTGTTTCGTGCACATGACCTCAGATTGTCATATAATTAAATCTAGCACTTTCATACAAATGATATTTGATACAAAAGTGTTTTTTTTTCCAAATGGTCAACTTTTTTCATATCAGTGGCTTGCAGAGAACACGCTGGCATTCGAGCAACCAACAACTTTTCTGACGGACAAAAGAAAAGTTCCGACAGAGATGGTCACGGAAACGAACTACCATTAGCTTCAGGCTTTACTGGTTAGAGTTTTTATTTGCGAGCCTTTTTTTATCAGTAAGACAAGTCCACCCAAACCCTCTCCACACCCTCGTAAAAATATTTTGGTCAGGTTGGTATACTGAAGTACACCGAGAACATCTACAGTAATCAGCCTTTTTGAATTACATAGAGCATATTTTGTTGATGGGGTGTTCCAGGTCACTTCCTCTAAATAATTCGTTTGGTAGACATTGGAATCCAAACGCACAAAACGCCTTACTAACCACTTGAACCCGCGAGACCGCTTTTCCGCCCTGGAACATGACGCGTCCTAATTTCATTAAAATATTCCGGCAATGTTCCCAAGTGATTTACCATCGATACGAACCAGGGACGTGGCTAGCGGTTTCCGATTTCGGAGGTGAAGGGTAGTCAATTTCCAACTAGGGTGTAGAGCTTCACGGTATTCCAGTTTGTAATATAGAGTACGGTATTTTTTAATACCGCGATATGAGTAAATATCGAGTATTTGAGAATTGACAATCCTTGTTTGATATGACCATGCATAATTCCAAACGCACGCAATACTGCTCGTACGTTGCGATAGTTCTTGCTTGGAACGAATAGAACCACGTGTATTTGATTTTGCAAAGAAACCATACAGGCCTGAAAATAAGCAGTCTGACATTTCGTCCCCCGAGTTCCAATGTGTTCTATGTGCCAGTAGGCACATAGAACACATTGGAACTCAGGGGACGATTTGCAGACTAAGGTCCCCAGAGTGTGAATTTGATGGTGCTATCCCATACTGTGGGACAATTTATCCTACCTCTTTCTTTTTAGTTTTGAGACCCTGATTCAGATTGAGGTTCACAGAGGGTACATTTAGTGATGCTAACCTGATGTGCAGAGTAGCATCACTAAATTCACCCCTGGGGACCTTATTTTGCAGGTGAAAGTCTACTTATTTTCTGGCTTGGAACCATATCTAAATTAAATAAAAGTATGGTAGTTTATAGTGTGCGTATGATGAATTTAGATGAAGTTCAAGTCCAAAAAGTTAAGTATATCATTAGTTTGAGAATATCAACCTTGCTGATCGACAATATCGTGAAGGTCGGTATATGGAGTGAGTTGAAAATGGTTCGGTACGGTATCGATATTGAGAAAAATACCGAGTTACGGTGTACTAACGAAATACCGTGAAGCCGTATTAGGGTGGATGGGCCGGGACGGGGAATCCTCCAGGTCCCCCTCTCCTAGTTGGAAATTCACAACCGAGAAAACGTTTGAAAATGAAGCCACGAAACGTGGCATGACATTGATTCTAGTAACTGAAACACCAACACATATGTGATAGAATTATCAGGTTATTATTATTTGGTATTCTTGGGACTGAATATGTGCTAAACAAATGCTCAAGCTAAGAACTTTGAGCAATTCACACTGTCCCAATATTAAATCAGATTTTATGCAGGAATGATCAGTTGTCGATGTTCTATCATTTTGTAACTGTGAATGATGGAATTAACTCAGAATAACGATTTTACATATGCTATTTTCTTGAAGTGCATTTCGAGGATTTTTTTTATTACGATACGTAAACGTACTAGAGAAATCTTGTACCGATTGACAACATGGATACTTATGAAGCTCGATATTGCGTACACTGTAGTTGTAAATAGTAACAGTGGGAATTTTTGCCAATTTTAAACCGAGTTGGAATTTTGGGAAGTAAAGGACACATCAGCATCACCAAAGAAGCTCTGAAATCCAGACAGATGGAATTTCCAACTACTCATGACTTGACCTCCGATTTTCCGACTATAGTAAATTTTGGCCAGTATTGGGGCGGGGGGGGGGGGGTGACACTCCTCCACACACCCACCCACCCCACCCTGTCGCCGCGTCCCTTGTACGAACTTGAAACCTAACTCAAAATAATTCTTTAAACCAATAGCCCCAGGGCTGCAACCAACATTGAAAATATTAATTGGTGAACCTCCAACTGATGAATATGTACTCTTCCAATTGCTGCCATTGAACTGACATGGAATATAACACCGGGCTTCATGGGATTAAAACATTATTTTGGGGATTTCTAGGTTGCAGAGACTCGCACAGTATTTTCACCACATCGCCTGTCATGTCATCGGCTATGGTTTGTGAGTAATATCAGGAAATAACCAAATTGCATGGTATTAGAACCCCCACGCCTACTCACGTGCGTTTGGAAACGTTCTAGCAAACGTTTTCAACACCATTTTATGCAAATGAGTATCCTCTGTTTGGAACAGTATACGTATCTATGATGTAAACTTTCAGGTATAAGTGTTCTCGTGTTTCTGACGCATCCGGATGCGTTAATTCAACTATCAATTTCACTAACACACTGAAATGTGTTTTCTTAGAAGAATGTGCTACCAATTTGCGTGTATTGGTGGATGTGTGTAGGACTGGCCAAAACGATTCAGAAGAATAATTGCGATTTTTTGTTACAGAAAAATTGCTGTAAAACTTTTAGTTGAAATTAAACAAATGCATACAGAGACTGCGGACTAGGAGATGGCGGGACAGACGACACATGCCCCTCCACTTTTTTCCACAGATATGTTGTGTGGTTACACAATGAATTAAAATGGGCGGAATCAAACGTGTCAGTATACAGGCATTCCTGTAATATATTATTTGAAAATCCAAAAACATTTGGCCAAACAATCCCAGTAGCTTTGATCCGTTTCTTCTACTTCAACCATCTTCGAATCCGCAAGTGTGTGAAATGGATAAGACAGTGGCCACACCGCGACATGGTCATCTTATGGTAAGATTTCCGATATACGATTCCAACTTTTCTCACACTGGACCAAATCGTGGTAGCCTTGGGCATTTGTGTTCCCCCACTGTTATCGAGCTTCTACCGGCTCTGGATGCATAATTTTTTTGTATGTTTTCAGAATATAAATTTTGATGCAAATATAGTTGAGGTATTTCATCGATAATGTTATACACATGAAGCTTATATCGTTTTTTAAAAACACAAACACCTTCATAAGGCTTGCTCACATATTTGCACTATACACAGGTACATATTTGGCTGGAAAGTAATTTTATCCAACCAAATATATGCAAATGCAAAAGATACCTTAGAAAAATGACTATTTTTATGGAAACAAGATATTTACCCTTTCGCTGCTATAGTTCCGCACTGAGTCCAGATACAGATTGCAATGTCATGTAATGTCCTGTGTTGCAAGCCCGAACAGAATACGGAGATACCACATCTAAGGAAAGTATACCACAGCACATTGTTACTCGCAATACAAGTCACACGTTGTAACAAATGTTAGCGACAGACGATATGACTTTATCCTTTTGTTCCATTATTATACGTTTTTTATGGAAAACACGAAATAAGGCAACTGTATTCTAAATGCCACAGCGCGGCAAAAGAAAACAAAAATATACATATATAACGGCCTGTTGGACCATATATGGATTCTGTGCTAAACTACCAATCACAGTCAGCTTTTGCTGTTTTGGAAATGTAAATATGACTACAACGATTAGAGTTATCTCTCGTTGTCCAAACGCTTGTATGACTCGAAAAAGGTCTGTCCAATAGGACCTCGCTTCAGGTAGTTAGAGACTTGATCCAAGTCTCTTACCACCTGAAGTTAGCTCCTACTGGAGTGACATTTTTTGAGTCATACAAGTGTCTTTTTTATTGATGTGCGGACACTGGCGTGGGGTGGGGTACTTATGTAAACAAGTAACGGCACAACTCCATAGTTCCAATGCAGTGTTCCTTGCGTGTATGAGATTGCTGCATAATGTTGAAATATGTACTAATTATTTTAAAGTTACATGTAAAGGTAGACGATTTCATTTTTTGTTCGTTTTAACCCATTTCCGCCTAATATGGTTCAGCACAGGGTATTACCAAATTGCGCATCAGTTAAACACAAGATCGTTGTGTACCACATATAGATTCCTTGCCGTTATGCAATATTCCACAGTTGATGGAGAGAACATACACGGACATGTCCACAGACCAACTTATGAATCAAATTTAATCGTGTTTGAACAAAAATATCTTCATCTGTTGCACTATCCATGAGAGGAAGTAGATGGGTCTATTGCTTCTACCCTCCCCGGCCACAACCACATAAGTGATGGGGTATTATACAATTAGTTCCCTGCTTGACCGTTTATGGATTTGTACAATATGATTATGAATCAGTCGATAATTTGACTCTTTGTATGAAAATATCCACTTGATATCCGAGAAGTTATGATCACTATCTCGCCCAACCTCCCGTCTCTCCAAACTTTGATCAGGCCACTGGAAAGTGTAGACATTTTGCTGTCTCCAAATTGTCGTTTTAGAAGCAATTGAAAACGACGTTTATTAACGATATTATTCAGAATATAAAGACTAAATTAGATTTAATATTTACAAAAATATGTAAAATGTCGCGTTTCAAAGATTAGGCAATTCCTTTTATTCACTTGTCGTATTTCTGAATATTGTTACAAACACTTTCCTGAAAATTATTACACTTTACATTAAAATGGCGATCTTCATATTCCGAGATACCAATAGGGCATTTGTATACTACTCAAAGTTTGCTAAGCACCAAGTCCAACTACCTGTTTTACGTTATAGTTGAAATATTGTAAGGAAAGGTGTATATATTTTTTATTTAATTATATCTTTAATGATTTAAGTATAGAAATTAAGATTTTATTTGTGTTTGACATTAATTTTTAGCATTTGAAAACGATAACCATGGAAAATGGATATTATTGGTAAAAAGAAGAATTTTTTCAATATGCCGAAAAGTTGACGGAGTGAAATGGTATGGCTTCAATATCGAGTATGCGACCCATTACTGTTAATTACAGCTTGACAACGCCTTCTCATGCTCCCAATCAGGTTCCTGGTGGTCCTTTGTGGGATGTTGTTCCATTCTGGGACCAGCATGACACGAAACATCTGGACACTTCTTGGCTGGACTGGACGGGCTGAAATTGCAAGCTGCAACTCATTCCAGCCATGTTCGATTGGATTGAGGTTGGGGGATCTTGCTGGCCAGACCACACACTCAATCCCCTCCCTCTGTCGGTATTCCCCGACAGCATGGGCAACATGAGGAGGGCCATTATCGTCCATCAGGATGAATCTATCGCCCACTGTACCTGCATACAATCTGACGTGGACATCCAGGATCTCATCAATACACCGCTGTGCAGTCAATGTACCACGTTCAAGGATACAGTGCACTGTACGTCCATCCCAGCTGATGCCGCCTCAGACCATGATTGACCCTCCACCATAGCGGTCATGCTCAGCAATGTTGATTGCATGGAATCGCTCTCCTGGTCTTCTCCATAACCTATAATGCCTATCTGTGTGGTCTAGGCAGTACCTTGACTCATCTGTACAAAGGACAGGTCGCCAATTTTCTCTGGCCCATCCAACGTGTTCCATGGCCCATTCATATCGTGCCTGGCCGTGGTTCTGGGACAGCGGAATGAGAATACATGATCTTCTCGATCGGAGACCACCTTCGTGCAACCTTGCCCGGATAGTCGGCGTCGAAACATTTACCCCAGATGCATTCTGGAGGTCACTGCGAAGCTAGGATGCTGTGGCAAAGCGGTTCCCACTGGCCTGAATGTACAAACACCGGTCTTCAGCTGCAGATGTTGCCCTGTCTCTGCCACCACCATGCCGTCTTACTGGTGTGCCATACTGCTGAAATCTTGCCCAGGGTTTGGTGACCACCGTATGGTGCACACCAAGGGCTTCATCAACCTGACGATGGATAGCCCCTTGCTCCACCATCCCTACAACCCGCCACATTTCTGCTTCAGACAAATGTCTTCTTACATTTTCATTTGCTATATTCAATATTTAAATCGCAGGGGTTTGTGTTGAAATGAAGATTGAATACCCTACACATGTCATGTACATGCAGACAGTACCCGACAACATCATGAGAGCCAACAGGTACATACTTTGCATGACTGTCACGAAAAGTCTGTCTGTGAAAACACTGGGAGACCATCTCAATACACACCTCAATAATATCCACCAAAAATATCACAGAATATGTCACAAGCAAATTTCACAATGATGTGTCAAATATTTGGTGCTTAACAAACTTTGAGTAGTATATGTACAGCTTTCTGTACTTTTACTTTAAAAAATGTCAGTAAGTTTTTTCGTTGCTGTTTTTAAGTTTGACACTTGATATTGACACCACACAGTGTTTTCTGCAGAAAACTAAAGTTGCGTGTTACGTCCTTATTCAGTTATCTAATGCATGGTAAGTATATTGATAAAAATGACAAAGCCATTCATATTCTGACATAACAAATTACCAGTCATTTTTTGTGCATGTGTGTTTGTTTTACTTGTGCTTGCTTTGGGTGAGAATCCAGTTAGTTACTAGAACTTTAAGATGATTGTTTTAGAAAACAGAAAGAAGCAGTTGAATGTAAAATTATCGATTGACGCCATTCATTGGTGGGCGGTAAAATACTCGTACTAACACGTCCGAAGGAATTCCAGAAAGTGAAACAGTGTTTGTTTACTGTGGTAAGGAAGATCTGTTTTCGTGGTAAAATAGGATCCGGTCACCAATGCCTAAGATAGAAGTCCTCTAACATGGGCAATATGTGTATAAACGATTGGCTGTACTTGATTTTATACTCATGTTGCGATCACAACTTGCCAGTGTGCAAACATTTGTGACCTAAAACACAAAATAAATAAATAACTTTTATTGCACAACGTTTTGGAGCAAACATCTAACCCGAGTTTACATTCTTCTAAACAAATTGCCGTACTTCACATGATGTTTACTTTTTTTTGTTCTAAAATAGAAAATCTGGTTCTCGTCAGATCACCGAAGTTAAGCAACGTCGAGCCCGGTTAGTCCTCGGATGGGTGACCGTCTGAGTGATCGATTCGGACTCCCGCGTTGTGTCCTTGGGCAAGGCACTGAGCCCTGATTGTCCACGTTGGGGCACGATGGCGCCGTGTACTAAGGCGTACTGCACGTCGATGGTGCGCATGTCTTCAACCAATCTAACCCTGCCTGTGATGCAGTGCGGAGTTATGATGTTGGGGAGCTGGCAGCTTCTCGTCGTTGCTCGGTGGTTCTCTCCGGGTACTCCGGCTTTCTCCACCCGGAAAACTGTCACGGTCATGATTAGCCATTGTGCATAAGTGTGTAACCTTAAAACACCAATAAATAAATAGAAAATCTGATGAAACTAATGAACAAGTATTAGGACATGAGGTTACGGTAATTCAGTTGATTCTTGCCGATATAATTTGGCCTAAACCCCCCCCCCCCCCCCACAACGCTGGATGATAGATGAGAGGATGTGGCTGGTTTTACTACTCCCCCACCCGCTCCAATTAGTGACGGCCCGAGATATACAGTGTATCAACGTACCTGACTTATTATCGCTATGTATGGCGTATTCTTTGTCACATGTACGAATGAAATGAATTCCGGGAAATAGCCTTCTCTTGCTGCAACATATGGAACCCTAAAACGGAATATAATAGAAATTGGCAAGTTATCCAATCACCTGTTTGTTCTGTGTTCAGTAATTGGACGTTTAAAGTTAGGGGAACACATTGTACCCAAACTTTTTGTGGATATACTCAGACTCAAGCTTGCAAGCTTGGGAGCAAAGAGTTCCACGAAAACGTTTGAATCTAAAGTGGTGTCATTGCTAAAAAAAATTATGAAAGAAACATTTCATACGGTTGCCTGTATTCGAAGAGCGCTCATGGAGAAAGAAAACTAGAATAGAAATCCCCGCAGAGGTTTCAAATAATTCCATGGTAAAATTACCCTGCCCCCTGCTTTAAAAATGGTGTTTACTAATTTGATGTAGGTGGAAACAAAATACACATTGCACTTTTCCCAGAACCTAATTTCTCGCCTGTTAGAACGAATTGAATCGGTCCTTGAGTAGCACTACACGCTATCCGCAATGCTAAGCCATTACCCCATGTGGTATCTCATTTTAATTTATGCATTGTTTTCTATCTAGTGCGTAGTTTGAATGCACATCTATATAATGCGTTCATGTCGCGATTTAATATCAGTTCTCGAAGACAAATTACAATCACAGAAGTCAGAATAAAAATCTCAGTAAACACTATTGGTGTCGGTGGTGGTATGATATAGCCATCGAATAAAGCTGCCCTATAGTAGTGGAGATAGGTGAACTAGCCGCTACTATTTAACTGGTAGAGTGGTAGAAGCCCATATTTGGGCCTTATTGGAAAGTACAGATTTACAACTTTACGGCCTCCACCCAGTGGATGTGCTTCATATTATATTTTAAGTGAAATTATTTCGTCTGTTAGGATTTGCCTTGTAACAATCTATGGGAGATTGCCTACAAATTGCAACCAGGCAAAATAAATTGCTACAAGCCAAAGACAAGTGAACAAACTTTGATTATCAAAAATAATTTAGAACTCTACGAGTTTACACTGTGTTTCCCCTAACAAAATGCGACAGCATGGCCAACAAATTTACTATACGAATCCCCTTAGACTCCACAGACGATTGTAACATTTACAATACGAATTCCCATAGGAAGGCCCTTGGCTCTATAATGATAGGTCTATAAGTATTGCGGCTGTAAGCTCTTTAAACTCCAATCACGACTGGTGGTAGAGCAGAAACCTGTCTATGGGGATTCCATTAGTAGATTTTACGGCCATACCGCTACAGTTGGGTATGGGGATTCCTGTTCACAATACATTTTCATAGTTTAGCTCACAAATGTAAACTTACCACTCTCAATAAAAAGAGAAGTGACTATTAACTCTCTTTTCCCGTTGAGACATTGAGAATTGTCAAGAATATATTGTAATGGTATGGTCACAATCTCTTAGCCCTGAAAAGGGATGACATGGAGTCATAGTTTTCAACTGTTTCGTCTTCAAGACTCACAAAATCTGTTCTGATTTCGGTGCGACTTATAGGAATTTTATAATTTGATTGACCCATTACCCAACGCAGACGATATCAATTTTTTTTATTTTAATATTTGTTTTTTTTTCAAAAAATCTCAATGAAACCATATCACGTGACCCCCTCATTGGAACAAGCTCGATGAGGGGTCACGTGATATGTTTTCGTTAAAATGGTTTGAAAAATATATTTTTTAACTACGTAATTTGTAATTTGTAGATTAGGCGGACGGATGCGGCCGATTTGTTAGGTAAAGGGTTAATGTATCTGTAATTGAAACGAATGCCAATATTTTAAAAGTGGCTTTTTGAATTTCAGTTTTTTTCACTTTCACCGCCAATCAGACACGATTTAGCTGGAACACGATTAATTCTCATTTCTGCGGCGTTTGGTAAATATTGTTCTTGCACAACTGGTTCTAAGTGTATTTTTCCTTTCAGCTGCTTGGCGCTTCTGTCTGGTGATCGGGGGTATCTGCATGCCACATTTCTTTAGCAGCCAGATATGTTTTTTGCTCATTTTTAAAATAGCTAAGAAAAGTCCAAAAAGTCCTCGATAATGATACGTGTCTGAATTGGTGGTTAAAAGGATGCAATTTTTTACTTCAAGCGTAGATGCTGCAAGATCTGGACATATGGTTGTTTGTCTTGGAACTAAAATTATATTTCTGGAAAATCGATTAAAGATGCTATTGGAACATTTTCTATTTTACCAATACATTCTGTACCATTTGGTGTTGATGATACATTGTCTGGATCAACACCACAACACGTACATAAATGTTCACATGATTCATGAAATATCAGGAGTTTTACTCAAACCTTTCCAAGTGGTCTTGACATTCTTTTTTTGCAGAGTCTCGCTTTCGTTTCAGCTTATCGCCGTGAGAACTAGTCCTAGACTAAAGTTTTTGTTCTCCGTATGGTTGTTTGTACATAAAGCAGATTTACCCGCCGATTTCAAAAGTTTTGTTCCATGAGTGATTAATACATCTCCATGTGAGTTTTGTCAATCATTCTCTCTTTAAAGGTCGAAATCCATTTTTTTTGCAATCGGTGTGTTTAATGGTACAGCTGTTCTTAATACTGTACGCAACATAGGCTCCTAATCCATACCCTCATAGACGTTGTATGCTTCGATGCACTGACATCATTTTTGATAAATGTATTTTGTTCCACTCTCTAAAATGCAACTTTACTACAGTCTTGTTACTTACAATCTGGATGGGCTTGTCAGTGTTAACATTTATATTTATACTAATGTGATCTACGTAAGATTTTGATACTAGTGCGTAATGTACATTATAAACTTATTTTGGGTGTGTTTGAAACACTCTTCTTGTGTTGCAGTGGGTAATGTTTGTACCACAACTGGTATTTCCTCCGACAAACGCTGAAAAGGCAGTGAATTCTCAAGGTGATGTTATTTTCCCATGAATACCTGTTGATCATGTGATTTATCCCATGAATACTTGTTGATCATGTGATTTATCCCACGAACACCAGTTGACCATGTGACATCCGAACATCATGCATTGATATTTCGCACTATATTCGATATTTCAGAGTGTATTTTTGCAATCTGTTGGTTCTGCAAATTACGTTCTATAAATAGATGGTTTCGCCGACAAGAGTGGACATCATAAATCGGAATTAAATATCTTCAGAAACAGCTACAAGCTGAGATGCAAACTACCCTTGAGTTAAGGAATAGTTTTTCATTAAATCAGTTTATCTTCAGTTATCATTTTTTGCAAAGCTGTTCGTGCGAAATGCGGTTGCCGTTCATGTGTTATTTTGGCCAGCAATCGGCCACACCCCAACGACTTGAACAACACACAAACAAAACGTATTTTAATGTCCAGTTTACAAACGCATTACGTTCAGATTTGAATCAACCGGCCGCAAAAAAACATTTGTAAATTGAAAATAAAGTGGGGAAAACACTTCTTTCATCAAAAGAGAACAGATCTCCAAATATTGGAATCTCTGCACGAGCCCAAATCAACAAAATGAAATGCCAAATGGGGAATAACTATACTGAGATGTAATTTTGCTTTTTAACAATATCGAACACTAACAGCCCACACAAGGCTCTATTCTGACCAAAGCACTCAAATTGTCCTTCAGATTAGAAAATAGAATATCAGGCTAACTAATTCTTGCTGATTTCGACACTCTTACAATTTGGGTAATGTGAAACAAGTGAACAAATTTGAATGATAACTTTTCAGAGCTTATTTGGGCCTTTATAGACTTTAGAAACAGTTCTTATTCAACAGATGAAAAAAATCTAAAACTTATTAGTTGGTTAATATATGGCAAATTAGGCTTTATAACAAACTGATAACCAGTATTGAGACTTTAATAATTTACTCATTTGTTACAATAGTTGAAAATAATTAAATTTCTTGTTTTATTACAATTCTTTGTAAACTCCAGTAAACTGTGAAAAATAATCCAACAAGAAAAGTGTATTTGACTAATAATACTGATGATTCTGCTGCCGACTATTTTATAATGTCTACCAAATGTCTTACAAATAGGTTTGTGGATTTGGACGAAAACATTGAATATTATGTGGGCTCAGTTTAAATTAGAAAACCATATTTATACCATGATTACCTATTCTACTATATATAAAAAGCCTAAGACATAAATCTTAGCTTTACACACCAACTGTGGTGAACACGCCAGCAATGGGATTTCAAAACATTTAAACCTACAGTGGAACTACATCCAAGTTGACCGATGGTGACCTCGCCTTGAATGCAAGCTTGTCTACATATATCACTCGTCGCCTCGTGAAGAATGAAATGAAACCGGCAATTATTTATTACGTTTTTAAATACGTGTACCTCATAAAATACCAAAAATTAACAAGCATACGTTGTTTCATGTTAATAAAGCACCCATCACTCGAAATACTATGTCATTATGTTATTAAAATGAAAAGAGGCCCCGTAATTTGCCCGTTTCGTTTTCTGTTCGTTTCGGCGATAAAAGTGCTAGCGGAAGTGCCGCCCACCGGTGCTGATGTAAACAAAAACAGATTCGTAGGCGTGAATATTGATTTATTTAGCATTTAAACTCTTATCCATCTGATGACCGTGGTATAATTAAAATATACCCAAAGTAGCTTGGTATACCAAATGATCACCACTCGTGGTGAAGTGGTGTTAACCGTGAGCCAAAGGCTCGCGGTTAACACCACTTCGCCACTCGTGGTGACCATTTGGTACACCAAGCTACTATGGGTATATTCTATATTTATCAATCCTTTGATGCATATGTCATTTCCTAACCAACTTGAAGTTAAAAATCCAAAAATTTCTTGTTCTTTAAAATTAGTTGCTACAGTCTATTGTTGGCTGCAATGATATCCAATAAATTGTGAGAAACTAATTTCACAGAAAATGAATAGTTCACAGGTACTTAATAAAGTCTGACAAACATCTCACAACTCTATTAGTTGATTCTTGTATGAGACCCTGATTGTTTTGGGGTAGTTTGAATATTATACAGACTCTCTTCAGTGTTTCAAACTGAATTTTCATATTTTCGCTCTTGGTCACAGCATTCAATTTCTTACCTACACACCAAAGATTTATTACACTCAAAAACAAACTTTTCCAGTAGATACTTACAGTACGGTCGGAGTGGGCTAGTAACTTTCCGCGGATGGGCAATACTTCCACAGAACCACTAATATTAGATTCCAAACACTAATTATAGAAATAATCTTCAAAAGTTTAAATTATGAAGCACCGGGTACTGCCCGGTGTTTCATTAATAAAAAAATCGCTAATGCCGATTTGTTATTACTTGGGAAACGCATGCGTGGACATCACTGCCCGCGCGAGGATTACGACCAGTCCGTTGCGACTGTACTGCATACTTTATTTCCCAAAATTGCAACACCACAGCTCAATGAAGTGTGAAAGAATGCACTAATCCGTCCATCTTGCTGTGTTCAAAATGTCAATAAGCCACCTGGTAAAATCAGTTTTAATAATTTCAAAAGGTGCGAAGTATTCATCAGGGTAATACTTTTTCGGCTTGAAGGTGTGTATGTGTGTGTGTGTGGGGGGGGGGGGGTTAGAAATAAGCACAGCTATACACAACACTAGTGAGTCTGGATGTGAGACAAGGTAGATAGTAAATATGTCTTAAAACAGAAATGCGAAGACTGTCAACTCACATTCAGCTAAATATAATCCACCCTGAATTCCATTTCAAACGCGAAAAACAACCTGCACTCCGGTGTGCAAACTGTCAATTTCGATCACCACAAGCCCTTCCTTTGTGATTTGAATTCAAAACAAAGCCGCATGTTTTTCTGAAAAGTACTTTAATAATTCGCCTTCAACTTCCATCAAAAATATACAGAACAACACACGCGTGTGAATGGGTTAATCGATATGGCATGTGTGCCAGCGAAGAAGAATAAAAGAAGCCACAGGCCTCGAGATTGATCCTTCCGCGATGACACAAGTGCACAAGTGCCATACCTATTAACCCATTCACACGCATGTGTCGTTCTGTGCTTATTATACACCTTCCGCGTCTATAAAAGCAAGTATTAGCAGGACACTCAGCAATTCGTTTGATAATTCTTCCCCCTGCATTCAGATGTGTTCTACGCGGCAGTACACATTTTATTGCCAACCAAATTTGCGAAGGGAACCCATGTTACTATTTTTAACTATCGCTAGGGATTCAAATTGTAATTGCGGTACGAAATGGAAAAAGAAACACGCAAATCACGGGGCCTTTGTCATTTTAATAACACAATAATATACTATTTTGAATTTTGGGTGCTTTATTAGCATGAGACAACGCATGTTTGTTAATTGTTGGTATCTTTTGAGTTGAACTCATTTAAAAACGTACTAAATAATTGTGGATTTCATTTCACTCTTCACGTGGCAACGAGCGCCAAATTTAGACAAGTTTGCTTTCAAGTCGAGGTCATCAAAGTTCAATGTGGATGTAGTTCCACTGTAGGTGTACATTTTAACTATTAAAATCCCATTGCTGGCGTGTTCACCACGGTTGGTGCTTAAAACTAAAATTTATGTCCAAGGCTTTATTTTATATATGATAGAATAGGTAACCATGGTATAAAAATAATATCTGTTCAACCAATCTTTCACTTCATCAAGTGTAATGAGTGTATTCTTACAGCGACCTTTTTTGTTCAACTTCCGTACCCAACCATAACCAGCGGTATGTTTTATACTATCATAGTATTCAGTTAATAAATCATTACCCCCCCCCCCCCCCTCCACTTGTCAGAAATATTATGTTTATTCGATTTACGCTTTGATATTGACTATGTTGTTCTTCACCCCACTGTATTTTCTATTCTCTAATTTATTTTTTTTTGCCCTGAATTGTTTCTGACCAACTATCTTCTGGACAACACTGATATTTACTCCTGGGTTTCTCAGTGCATGCATCCATAACCATCGCTCACGATTTCCACCAAACTCATGAGGGATTATTATGATCCTTGATGAGTCTGGAGGTGGGATGGGGAAATCTCACCCGAGGGGCAAGTTTTTTGAACCAGACCCTCGGCCTGCCGAGGGTCTGGTTCAAATATCTTGCACCGAGGGTGAGATTTATCCATTCCCACCTTCAGACTCATCGAGGATGGTTTTTCTCCCTCACCATGCAGCGATTACGTTAGCCAGAGGTAATCGGGAGTCACGTGCTTATTCAATCAACTCATTTTGTATTCATTGTTTTGAGAAACTGATGACACCATCGGAAAGAGCGTGCACAAGTTATGTATATACCAAAGATATATACCACGAAATCGATTAGGAACGGTGGCAGCCTGAGGGTTGAAGAGTTTTAGAGCATCGAACTTTGATCACACTGCATTCCGATGACGTCAATATGAATTAGTTGGGAGCAAGAAAGTGATACGATATGCATAACGTCATAATAACGTTATAAATGTATAACGTCACGTGCTTGGGCTGGGATACATCTGTCTCTCCCTGCTATCTCACCCGGGACACACGTATGTTACACATGCAGTGGGGGAGAAATTTATATCTTTCAAACCACAACTGATTAATTCCCTCCCTCTCAGGTTGACAGTTCTTCGGATCTAGGGATATCATTGACTAAATCAATACTGTTTGAATCTTGTCGAACTTCTCCGCCATTTTAAAATACACCCTGATCATCCCAATTGATGTAATAGATGAGACGATAAAGCAGATAATAGTGAAGTTACTTTACAACTCGTAGCAACAGGAACATTTTCTATAATACAATCGTATAAAGATAATATTAGTTATCCAAGTGTTTTCCAGGGTGTATGGGAATTTACAACAGTTTGGGAACTCATGCACCTCGAGGCGAAGCCAAAGGATGTACGAGTTCCCAGACCGGTGTAAATTCCCATACACCCTGAACAACACTAGGATAACGGATTCATTTCCAAGAATTTTGATATACTTAATACTTTAACCTACATTGTGGGGAAAAACTGACAGAAAATTTGAACTTTGGAAGTTTCTTAATAAAACAAGACAAATATGGATGTCATTGAAACTGGCTCATTGAGCCAGTTCCAATGACATCCATATCTGTAATATTTTACTGCACATAAATATTAAATTTCCTGTATTTTTATTTTTGTTCTAACATAACCAAGCAGAAGGTATGAACTAATAATTAAAAATGGGTACTTCTTTTTGCCAATTAGCCTGCTGTTGTGTATTCTTGTTTTTACCCCGTGGTTAACCACAGTGTAAAAATACTACTGTGGATTGCATGCTACACTGTACCTCTCAGACAATCAAGCGCGGTGTTTTGCGTCATTTGGAAATAATGAATTTTTATGACTCGGGAATAACCAATGTTGGTTGAAATGCTTCATCATAAATAATATTTATCTCGCAAATCTCTAGTCCCAATATGCTGTAAATTTCGTCTGTAAAAAGTATTCATGGATTGGTTGTAAAGCATTACATATCTCACCATACATTTCATCTTACTCTAATTGATTTTGAATAAATTTTTTAATTATTCATATAATGAGGAGTAATTATTTGAAATCCATTTAAGAATTGAATGCAATTTTTATAATCTTTATTGGAGTATGAACGTGTGGGAATGGGTACAAATTATGTATACATACACGTTCATACTCCAATAAAGATTATAAAAAATTGCATTAAATTCTAATAATTACATTCCGTAACTGTTTAAACTACTTTTTACCAAACAACAAAGCAGAAAGACGAAATAAAACATGTACGAACGAACGAAGCGATAAACCACCCTCACACAAAACACAAAGCGCACAACTCTGAAGTTTAATTTTCACAACTTTAGAAATGGAAACGATTATTTTAGTAACGGGCTTTATGCCACAGTTGGGAAATGTCACCAATGAAACAGCAGCGGAGTTGACCACTGCGAGAGGCGCTAAAAGTTAAAAACCCGCCCAAACACAGCCCGAATTACATTCTGTCAACTGCGCTCTACCGTAAATGCGGGTCAAAGTTCGACCAAATGTATTCATTGGAAAATGAATTACATTTGGTCATGACGTTTTCACCCAGCTGACCAATGGGAATTGAGTATTTGGACCCAAAACGTATAACTACATTAACAATGTAATTATTCAATAATGCCTAACGTGTGAGCTTGTTCTCTACAAGATGTCTTGTCTCTCCGTGGTTGAAATAAAAATTACGTTATTTCTATTTACATTTTGTTTTTCCACGTGAATTGATGTTCTTTGTAAATCTAAACAGTCAGGATAATCATTTTCTGGACTATCCGTGAACATTTTGTCTAAAATTATTTTTGAATTTATTTGCAATTTCAGCTTTTCTTGCAATCACATCATTAAATGTTGCAATGATATACATAATAATTTCCTGTTTCAACTGTCCAACCATTCAATGCTATATATGTACGTCTTGCACTTGTACAAGTAACTGTGAAAATATGACGCTCTTTGTAGAATACCTTACAGCAGTAGGGTAACTCACGTTTGAAATAAGAGCAACTTTGTTTTTTGGCACTTACTTTCTTCTCTAAGCTTTATTACAGGCATCACTTAAAGTAATTGCTTAACGAATGGATCTACCACATCACTTATGAGAAATGCTTTCCCTGAGTTCACCCAATGTAAATTATCAACCTCTGACTTCTGGTACATCTTCATTTCATTTTTTTGGAAGTAAAGAGAACAATTATTATTATTTTTCATATTAGCGAAATACCTTTTGCTATTTCAGTCAAACCAAATGTGTTTGAAACTTATGTCATTTAAATGGAAAGAATCCCCAATCGATGATACGAACACGACCGGCTTTTAGTGAAATAATTTTGATTCCGATCATGATGAGATTGGGTTGTGCTGTACCATTTTCAATAATATGTGTTAAGATTAATTGTCCATCAAACCCTTGTGAATTCTGAGCAATTCTTATTCTACCTGAACGTTTCTTATTGAAAACAACAAGCACAAAAATCAAAGTAGGATTTAATTAAATCATCACAGGTATATTCTGGATATTTTCTCTTCAATGTGTATTTTGGCATAGAGAGAGAGAGAGAGAGAGAGAGAGAGAGAGCGAAAGAGAGAGTTTAAACCACCATTACCTTCATCAAACTATCTTTGTAGTATTATTGGGAATTACTAGGTGGGTAGCGTACAGACTCGTTACCGAATATTCCGTGTTTGAATTGTCCTGGCTGCAGCCTTCAAAGTCGACAAAAATGCACATATTTCTATCTACTTTTCACAAATTTTCTCTCCTGCTGACACAATGCTTGCTCGATCACATTCCGCTGACGAAAGTAATAATTTCGAACACTATATTTGTGTCGGTACCACGTTTCAGTGTGAGTCCCAAATATAGCTTCGTGTATTGTATTTCTGTCATGCCTTCAAGCCACATGGACCACGACGTCTAATATATATATGTGTGGGTGCTACGATATGATCGTACACCTTCCCCCAAATTTGAAATGCTTACAAGTCCCTGTGCAGAGTGAATCAACATTCCTTTTAACTGTATCATTATCCTACATGATTTATAATCTGGAGAAAAAATCTTGCGAACAGTGAGCAAAATATGGTATATAAGCTAAGTGGCCATATCCTATTAAATTTCAGTCTGTTGTCCCCGACAGTGGAAACTATAAGTCCTGTAACAATTAGCGCCGTTAATACCCGTTAGTTAATGGGCCCCTTACTGCAGAAGACTGAAGTTGTGCGAAATACACAACAGCGTTTGCGCTGTATGGTGCAAAATGTAATGCACTGTTAGCGAGGTCTGTAGTGAAATCACGAACTGAACCGATCAAACAGAAAGGAAATATTGAGAGTGCTATTTGTGGAGTGTAGGTTACTATTAAATCGCTATGGGTCATATTTTTCACTTAGTAATTATTCACAATTTCTGAGGACAAAACACAAGAAGCACTTGCTATCGTCCATTACATGGACCACCGGGTTGCACCTGGTGGTCCATGTGATGAAAGTTTGCAAGTGTTTCTTGTACTGTTATGAACAATTATAAATAATTTTCGATTTGAGAAGTAGCCCAATCCACTTTCTTCATTCTGTATATTAAATCAAATTTTAATATATATTTACACCATTGCATGTTCATGTATCCCAGCAGAGTTTAAGAATAATATTAATGATCTATATTTACTAGTATAGAATTGTACGGAGTTCGTCACATTGTTTCTCGTTGGGAATTGAGCTATGCCATCAGTACTGTTTGGTAGGGACAAAAGTGCACTAACTCAGCGCGCTATTACTTCAATATAGTTCACAGTATAGTAACATGACCTCTAGTTTAACTTATATATACCAGGCTGTCTGGTGTGACTATTATATAAAGTTACAATATCATGTAATAAAAGTATGGTTGTGAAAACAGGGAACAAAGACTTACCTCGGGTTATAAACTGAACTTACTAACATACTCCCTGTTACAGAAATAGTTACACCTATTGACATAAGAAAATCCGTTGGTAGAATATTTTCTTCAAATGACTGAAAATGAAAACACATCAAATCAACCAAACAAGCAAATACTAATTCCACCATTCTGAATGAAGCTTCAATATTTGTTCCAGAAAAAATTCTCATAATCCAAATTTCACAATTTCATAATTTCACTATTTCAAACAACATTCATTTTCACTTTAGAAAAGTAATGTCTGTTTCGTCTATAAATATTTACATTGTTAATGTAGTTATACGTTTTGGGTCCAACTACTCAATTCCCATTGGTCAGCTGGGTGAAAACGTCATGACCAAATGTAATTCATTTTCCAATGAATACATTTGGTCGAACTTTGACCCGCATTTACGGTAGAGCACAGTTGACAAAATGTAACTCTGGTGGTGTTTGGGCGGGTTTTTAACTTTTAGCGCCTCTCGCAGTGATCAACTCCGCTGCTGTTTCTTTGGTGACATTTCCCAACTGTGGCATAAAGCCCGTTACTAAAATATTCGTTTCCATTTCTAAAGTTGTGAAAATTAAAGCATATTTGCCTTTGGGATATCATTTAGACGGAACCGGCGCTCAACTCAGAGTTGTGCGCTTTGTCTTTTGTGGAGGGTGGTTTTTCGCCTCGTTCGTTCGTACGTACGTGTTTTATTTCGTCTTTCTGCTTTGTTGTTTGGTAAAAAGTAGTTTAAACAGTTACGGAATGTAATTATAAGAATTGAATGCAATTTATATAATCTTTATTGGAGTATGAACGTGTGGGAATGGGTACAAATTATATGAATCCCTTCGGGATACATAATTTGTACCCATTCCCACACGTTCATACTCCAATAAAGATTATAAAAATTGCATTCAATTCTTAAATAATGACTAGCAGGAGAATAACTAATAAAAACTATATGGATTTGAAGTCGGAAAGCGAATTCCAGAAGTCATTCCACGAAGCACTGCTAACGCCATTTTGCAGCCAACGCCGTTTCTGTGGCAAAGTCTGATGTGTATTTTGATTATTTTATCAAACTTTCAAAAAGGAAAATGTTACAAATGAGAGGGTGGAGGAGAGATTCTAAGAACAAAAACGTAAAATGTGCATTGGGGGTCAAAATGTCTGATTTATGTTCTACACTTTGGCGACATTATTCGTTCGTACAATCTTAAATGTCATTTCCACGCCGATGATACACAGCTGTATATTCACTTCGGCCCGACACGGCAAATCATGCTTGTGGTGTTATTGAACAGTGCGCCGAAGAAATAAGGGTATGGATGTAAAGTAATTTCCTCAAGCTTAATGATGAGAAAACTGAGGTAATCTAGATCGGAACGTCCAATCAGCTCTGTGTATCCTCTTGTTCTAATATTCGTATAGGGGAAGCCAACGTAAACCCCACATCTCAAGTTCGAAATGTGGGCTGTCTCTTTGACAACAGCCTTACTTTCGACAACCAAGTCAACCACATTTGTCGATTAGCATTCTTTCATCTTCGAAATATTACCAAAATACGATGCCTTATTGATAAACAGTTGTCTCAACAACTCATTCATGCATTTGTAACCACTCGTCTTGATCACTGCAATTCTTTGCTTTGTGGATCTAAGCAACGTAATATTGACAAGCGCCAACGAGTACAGAACTGCGCTTCCCTCATCATTACAAAAAGTGTAAAATTATTTTGCCATATCACATAGTTCTTTTTAGATTGCACTGGCTCACTGTTAAACAAAGAATTGATTTTAAAAGTACTTTTGTTGGTTTATAGATGCCTGAACGGGTTGGCTCCAACTTATCTGTCAGGCCTGTTCGAATACTATCTACCCTCAAGAGCACTTCGGCCATCGGCACGCAAAGCTTGAAACAGCCAACTGGCGAGCTGTGTACTGCTGGTGATATGACATTTTCCATATGCGGTCCAAAACTTTGGAATCAACTTCCCCGTGATATTAAGCAGGCTAATTCAGTTTTTACTTTGAAATCAAGGAGTAAAACTTCTTTATTCCGTCAGGCTTTTATTAATCTTTTATAACTCTCTGTGTTTTTCTTAGATTTGTTTTCTTTTATTGTGTGTTATGCTTATGTCAGCGTTATGTTCAGGCAAAGAGCACCTTTAATGCAATTTTAGGCTAAATAAATAAATAAATAATTATTGTTATTATTATTATCATTATTATTATTATTATTATTAACACTTTAATTTAAAAATGGAAGTTCACAATTTCACCTGACAGAAAACGTTGTGAGAAGTTTCATAGATGTACAATTGGTATATCCAGGCAACTGGAATAGCAAAGGTCGAGATTTTAATGAAATATGACAAAAATAGCCTAAACATTGAAGTGACGTAAAAATACCAAAATGGCGATAAATCAAAAAACGCTATCATCCATTTTTGTTAGCTTTATAACACACTGCAATTTCCAACAAATCGGACGCATTTTAATTTTTGACCTTACGACCCCTTATGACGTCATCTTAGAGTTCGGTCAAAGCGATTGGAAATTCCGAGCATTTTGCCAGGTTCTCAGATTTGTTTTTTGTTTGAGGTTATGGTCGCAAAATTTTCCAAAGAATAAGGCTCAAAATGAGTTTGAAACTTAAACTAAAAGGTCAAGACAATTTTGTAATCGGGTGCGGTATTTTAATTCCAAAGTGGGTGTGCACAATTTCAGGTTCATACAGAATGGTGTTTAAAAGTTTCAAGTGTTTAACATATAAAAACGGAGATCGTGGACTCACGAACGTAGCCCGTTTTATGAAAGCCAAAAATAGCATAAAATCGTCCAAATTGCAAATAATCGAAAATAAAAAGAACAGTTATCTCCTATATTTTTTTAGCTTCATAACATACCAAAATTTCGAGAAAATCGGGCTTATTTTAATTTGGGACGTTATGATGTCTCCTCGTAGCAGTCATGGTAGCTGGAATTTGCTGGGATCTTACCAGATATTTAGATATGGGTTTTACTGGCGATTATAATGCCAAACTTTCCTAAGACTGAAGCTCAAAATGAGGTTGAAACTAAATGGTCAAGAACATTACATAAAATTGGCATCGGGGCGACATTTTAAGTCCAATCATAGGTGTGTACAATTTCAGTTGACCGTGAACAGTTTGTAAAGTTTCATAGCTGTGTTACATATAACTATGGAGATAATTAAATCACAAAAGTATACTTTTTATTGAAAACAGCATAACATTTGAAGTGACTTAAATTGAAAAAACAAATTACAACAAACATGTACTAAAATTTCATGAAAATCGCCTAACATTTATTTTTTGTGGCGTAGACGTGAATGACGTCACCCCGAAAATTCGATGTTTACCGTCAAAAATTTGTAAGGACGGTGCTACATTTTAGATTGGGGTTTGGCGGAGGTGATATATCGAAAATATGAAAGTGCAAGTTAGTCAGATTATTATTAACAACTCCTCTCCGAACATATGAACATAATTATCAAACAATGTTGGCAAAAGGAAAGGAAAACGAAAAATAAAAAAAAACAAGAAAAACGATAAAACGCAGAAAATCATGAATTAAAATTCACAAAGTTTATCCTTTGTTTGTCATGTGTTCATTAAAAGTTCTGCATTCGTGATCCGTTTTTACACATTCTACCGCTATGAAACTTTACACGTCGTTTTCTTCGCAACTGAAATTATGCACACTCATTTTTCGAATTAAAATATCGCTCCCGATGCCAGCGATGGCAATTTTACGTCTTTTTCTTACCCTTTAGTTTCAACCTCATTTTGAGGCTCCGTCTTTTTCAAATTTTGAGAATATGATCTCCAATAAAGAAACATATCTGAGAACCTGGTAAGACGTTAGAAAGTTCCAATTGTTATGGCCAAACACTGATGTGACTTCATACTAGGGCTGCATCGTGATACGCTTGAATCGCGATACATTCACCACGATTCAATACGCATAGTTGTTCCCTATGTATCGCAATACAATAAATATAAATAATATCATCCAAAACAACTTCTTGGATTTTGAAAACCAGTTCAGAGAAACCCTGTTTTTGCACATCAACATTGATGGTGATAAATATACCAATACCGATCTGATGCAAATCACAGGTCATGCACATTATCATGATGATTAATTTATCTAACAATTCTGTCACATAAACAGATTAAATCTTAAATTATTAAAATAGTTTTGGGACATAATGTTGGGTCGATCACTGAAACGCACATAGAATGTATTCATTCGCCTGTTATAATAGACCATCGCGTTACCAGAAACGAGTCGTCAAAATGATTCGTAATCTGAATGAGTCGTCTATATGATACGGAATCGGAACACATTATGTGATACATACCGTTGTTCGTGTTTTTCAGGCCAAAATCAATATGATTGCTAGATAAATATCGTATCGTAAATTGTGATAAGTATCGTATCATTAGGTACGCATATCTTCGCAGCCCAACTTCATTAGGGGTCAAAAGGTCAAAAATTAACATGCGTTCGATTTTCTAAAAATTTCAGTATGTTATAAAGCTTAAAAAATAGAAGATAATAGTTTTTTTTGTATTTCGATTTATCGACACTTTTACGTTTTTTTGTCATTTCAAAGATTAGGCCATTTTTGTCCTATTTCATTAAAAGCCCAACTTTCGTAATTCAACTATTTCCGTATGTATAATTTTACAACCATGAAACTTTACACACCGTTTTCTGTGCACCTGAAATTGTGGACATCCACTTCTGGAATTAAAATGTCGCCCCAATGTCAGGGGTGTCAATTTTATCTCATTTCCTTGCCTTTTTAGTTTCAACTTCATTTTGAGCCTCAGTATTTTGTAATATTGGGAATGTTATTTCCAACGATGACCACATCTAAAGATCTGCTAATATCCTAGGAAATTCCAACTATTATGATCGAACTCTAAGGTGACGTCATAAGGTCAAAAAGTAAAATGCGTCCGATTTAAGAAAAAAATTTGTATGTTATAAAGTTCACAGAAATGTGTGATAGCTGTTTTTAAGTTTTTTTGTTTTTTGCCATTTGTTGTTTTTAATAACTTCAAAGTTTAGATTATTTTTGTCATATTTCCTTGAAAGCGCTACGCTAGTGGTTCCGTTATCTCCGTGGGTATAAAGCTTGCAGCCATGAAATTTCACACACCGTTTTCTAGACATCTGAAATTGTGCACACCTGTTTCTGGAATTAAAATATCGCATCCGATGCCAGCGATGTAAATTTTACCTAATTTTCTTGAACTATTAGTTTCAGCCTCAGTGTTTTGTAATTTGTCGAATTTTATCTCCAATGAATACCATATCTAAATATCTAGTAACGTCCTAGGAAATTCCAACCGGAATAACCAAACGCTGAGGTGACGTCATAAGGGATCATGTGTTAAAAAATGTGTCCGATTTTTTTTTAAATTTTATTATCTTACACAGCTCAGTAAAAAGTCGAGATAGCTCCTTTTTGTTTTTTGATGTATCGCAATTTTGACGACTTTGCGTCACTTCAAAGTTTAGGCTCTTTCTGTCATATTGCATATTTCATTAAAAGCGCCACTGTCGTGAGTCCAGTGCCTCCGAAAATATCAATTTTCCACTGATCTCAGGATGCAAAGTCACATTAGCGACACAATTTTATAAAGGCCGTGGGGGGTTGATGGGTGAGATAGGAGGTCAGAATCTCATTCATGTTGGAAAGCTAGCCCGGTCCATCTGTTGGAGGCACTGGATGAAAGCCCAGGGCCAGAGCAAGAATGCATTCGAGTGCGTTCGCCCAAGTGCACCTACAGATGACGCCGAAAATTAGTATAATAGAACCACGTTGGCTAGGCTGAAGTAAATACAATATAAATGCCTTTATCGGTGCGATGCTTACAGATGTAGTCGCAGAGGTATTACTGGGACTCCCATAAATGCATGAGATCCTTGACGACGCCAAAGATGTGTCTGTGGGTGAAGGCACAACATTGGTCTATTTATTTCCGAGCGTAGTGCATGAATCGAAATTAGAGTTGGTCGGTGGGCCCAAGACGTTAGTATAAAGGATGCGAAGTCACATTGGCTCATTTTCGCACTTCTAGATTGAGAGTATGTTCTTAAAATCCTCCGAGAGGTGAACAGGACAACTTGTGACCGAAAAAAATTGATCAGGTGAAGGTTGAATCAAAACGAAGTCAGGAAATTTTACGGATGAACCAGGTACCATTTCAGGAGCCCTCAATGGATTGTCAGCAATCACTATAAACACACCCACACGATCACTGCCTTGGTTTATGGCTTACAGCAACATGTCGACCCAGACCAGACAGGCCTAGCCCCACACAAGTCAGGTGACTCACGGGGGAGGGGTCAAACCCACAAACGTCAGGTGATTCACGGGGGAGGGGTCAATATTTTCATTTTGCTCACCGAGGTCAAGGTTGCGCACCAACTAGTCTCGAGAAAATAGAGTGTGAAATGAAAAGGTCAACAAAATTGGAGCGTATGTGAGCTTAGCTATCTCGTAAGAAAAGCTCGGTGATGGGTTACAGTAGTGGGAGTGTCCTTACATACTACGACAGCTGCCCGCTTTCGTATACTCGCCTAAGGCCTGTTTGTTCATTCACGCTCACATCTAACAGACAACATCAACGACAAGAAACAGCATTGTTCAAAGTTTTATACTGCCGTCCTCCTACAATGCCAACAGATTATTACTTACAAAAATCTGTAACCAGGTGTATCTGTAACGAGTGGGACAGCCGCGCCATTGAAAGCTCCCGACCATTGGCTTGATGACACAGAGACCTTCTACATCTCATAAGATCACACAGCAACGTACCGATAGTTAGTACTGTTTGGCAGAATGTGGATATGCCAGAGATTCATGCCTCTAGAGATGATGACATGCTAATAACCTTTCCAGCTGTCCTTCCTAAGCTGCTGATGCAGTTAGGTGACCAGGGTAACGAACGTGCCGTCCACGAATCGGATCACACTAAACCAATATCTGCCAACGAAGAAGCAGAGAAGAGGTTTCATAAGTTCACACTTATCACTTCTTCTTCCATTCCAACCTAGAACTTCCTTGTTAGGGCCTACGCGGATTATACCCAGCGTTTGAGACCTTTCGTTATTGGTGAGATCAAACAGGAATCCAGGCTATAAGCTGTAGCGACGAGTCGTCGCCCACAGTGCTAAAGTGTCGCAAAACTGGCTCAGACAGCACTGCCTTCGCGGGGCAAATGATTACGGAATATCGTGCTGGACCCCTGAGTTGAAAACAAATTTGTCAAAGTCCGCCAAGAAGGCTATCCAATTCACATCAGACAGAGTACAGGGCCATGAAGTATGTTCACTTTTGCTATGGGAGACGCTATTTCTTGGAAGGTGACAGTTAGATGGCCGCATTATCACTAATCTCAAGCCACAAGGCTGCGTCAGATAAGGTTCTGGTGCATCTGTTCTAAAGGGGCAAAGAACATTTATCAGACAGTTCTGCTATATTCCCTCCACCACAAGTATAGCAGAAATCAGTATGTGGAAGTCACCACGCCAGAAATTCAGGATCGAGAGGAGCTTGCCCCCCCCCCAGAGACGTCATTCATGCTATAGCGAGAACAATTGTAGGGAAAGCTATTATGACTGAGTGCTGTTGCCTCGCCTATGATGGTGTAAATTATTGACAACTATTTCCGAAAGTTTAACCTCCCCAACGCCGCTTTGTCTAGGGTGGTACACGGATCAGTTCTTAAGCGATGCCGGTCCATCTGTTTGGGGCACTGAATGAAAGTCCAAGGGGCAGAGCAAGAATGTATTCGAAAGGTTTTTATAAAACAAAGCCGTGGCCCGCCATCGCAATGACCATAACAACCTCCAAGTGGACTATATCGCAGCATGCAACATCAGAATGCTATTGACTACGCGCCAAACGACACAGAGCAGATCAGTGTCGGCTGGATGGTCAACAGTCCTAGTCACAGCAAGGCAAACGTGCTCCTCGTATGTCTGATGTGTAACGGAAAACAAGAGACTTCAGCATCCCGAAGAGCCGGCACTACATCTGAAGGCAAGCGCGTGTCATGAGGGAAAACAGGAAACGAACAAACGTTTTGTTCAGTCCCGCAGTTTCAGCTGCCTGGATAGACCCGTGATCCAGGACAGGCCCTCCTTTGCTTTGTGATAGAGCGTCCAAGGTAGTTAACCTGAGGCTGACCATACTAAGTAAGTCATACACGCTGGCAGGGTTCAAGCTCCTCAAACTGAGAGATCTCTTTCACACTAACAGAGCGATCCCCACCATAGATAGACAGGGGCAGCTTTACCAACTATGGCACCAGATAGCTTCTTCCTGACGAACTTGCTCTTCTCATTGTATAGAGCCGAGACAAAATCTGGTAATGGGTCAACCGTCAATAGGATCATTCTGTAGCTCTATTTTCAACCGCGTACGGAGCTTCAAATAGCGTCTCGGTTTTTAAGTTCAAATACTTTAAAGATGGGAAAGCACACTCTATATAAAGTTAAGGTTATCACACAAGATATCAGAAAAACTAATTTTGAAACTATGCTTAAATATGCACCTGACAAATAAATTTACAAACTAGATAGACTTGAGACTGCAAAGCGACTCTCCAGGAGTCACTCAACGATGCGCGGTAATTGCAGGGTTGCCTCACAACGAGGTGGGGAAAGGTCTCTGGGTTTTGAGTACTAAAATGCCACGTAATATCAACTTTACGAGGTAGAAGTTCAAATTTACATTTTCCAGCCGTCAATGGGAATTAACGTCATAGATTTAAACAACGGGAAAACAAACACACAGTGGATATTGAATGAGTGTTTTGGTCATACTCTATTTGTGAAACGAGTCTAGGAATGTTTGGTTTCGCAGTGCCTCTGAACGAACATTTGTTTCTACAATCGCCGGTTATGAAACTGTGTAGAAGCATGTAGAAACGTTTCCATATAAATCAGTCAAAGATTTTAGGTTCGGCCTGTATGCCCGCAACGAAATGCTATACTGACTGTTGTTTTACAACAGATATGCTGAATATCTTCAAAAGTACATACATGTCGTGCCCAAATTATTTTCGGAAAATGAAAGTATAGAAGCGATATCGTTTCCAAAACAGTACACGTTTTCCATGAATCTTGTTTATACTTTACAAAGATCAGAAATAACTGATAATCGAAACTCGCCGATTTAAAACAAAAGTTATTAGAGTAAGTTTCAAAACCCTGTCCTGCATTGATCGCGTTTCATTCCCAAAGGTGCCTCAAAAAATGACAGATTGTTCTCCGCAATCACCTCAAAATAATTGTAAAGTTATTAAAGGATGGGTACATGTGTTGTTATACAGGCCCAAAGAGTAGTTTCTCAAAAACAAACACAAAGAGTTTTAAGCATAACCAGCACCAGCAAAGTTTCAGCCAATGGACCTCCGGGTTAAACCCGGAGGTCCATTGGCTGAAACATTGCTTGTGTTTTTTGTCGATATGTACAAAATTTGAAAGTTATAGCTTGGGTGATAACTCCACTCCGCGGGTGATTTAGTTACAATCCACTCTCCACGTACTGTATACTGATACTGTTCAATAATTTAAAGGATTTGATTAACAATCGTGGGACGCGCTGTGAATAATATGAGAAATACGAGATTCTCTGTAAAAATCTTGTTTTTTGATGAACGCAAACGAAGGCTAATACATTTTTATTACACCCCTGTTCTATGAAATCTCCACATTACCAAACCATGCGGGAAATGGAAATCTGTTTCAAACATATGTGCGGAACGGAAATAGGTGATACACTATTTTTAATGAGAAGCGAAATTTCACTGGAATTTTCTACAAATTGTGCAATACAATTACCGTTTAAATCGCTGGCGATGGCTGAAGATCGGCTCCCAGAGTTCCAATGTGCCTGCAGGCACATAGAACACATTGGAACTCAGGAGACGAAATAGTAACACCGGTGTTAAAGGAATGGAAGTCCGTAGGAACGTTAGTCCCTCTGGACTATTATTCCGCGGAATTATAGTCCTAGGTTCAACATTTCTAGGAATAGTAGTAGTAGAAATGTTAGACCTAGGACTATAATTCCGCGGAATAATAGTCCAGAGGAACTAACGTTCCTACGGACTTCCTTTCCTTTTACATCGGCTCCTCTCTCAAATTTGGATGGTGATAAAACGTGTTCTTTTTGCTGATAGTTGTCAAATGAAGTGTCCTTCTAATAAGTGTTTTTTTTTTGTATAGACGTGAATGCCTGTAATAAACACAGAACGACATACGCGTGTGAATGGGTTAATCGATATGACGCTTGTTCCACAGCGGAAGGATAAAACTGTTGAATCGGGGGAGGTCATGAGTGTTATTTGGGACACATTGTCAATTGTTGATCAATTGGTCCATATGCTATGTAAATTTCATTATGATCTCCCATTCCATTAAAAAGTAATGGCTCGAACACGGAAAAGTTGATTTGCAAGCTCATTCCATTTGTTGACCTATACCTGCGACCTTAACATTGGATCGTCCGTTGGGGGTTTTGTACGCGACCTACCATCTGGGAGTGGTACAACTGTTTTTGAAAATTCCATCTCTTTCCATAAAACGTTATTACCTGTACACGCAAAGTTAACGAATGGTGAACGGACGCCTAGGCACCAGGACAGCGCCACAACATAATACTCCCGTTTTGCAAATAAGGGCGCTAAAATGGTGACAATATACAGAGATATATTAAATATGCATTAGGTTCAATATTCTGTGCAGCAATAAGATTAGATACACCATCAATAGAGTCGATTTTTTATTTTTTCATTTTTGCTCTAAAAACATAGCTGAAGATCCTTCATTGGAACGCGATCATTGAGCTCGTCCAAATGAGGTGTCATAAGCTATGGTTTAAGTAAAAAAATGAACGATTTCAGTTATGCGAGATAATGTTTTGCAAGTATCGTCTCCTTATTGGGACAAATAATGGGTGATTGAAGTACAAGATATAATTTGATGTTCGGACATAATTTCTACATACATCATGAAGACCATTGATTAATTGCTCCTCTGGTGAACAGTTTAGGAGAGTGATGGCGAGTGAGAGTGATCACTCTCCTTTCCCGTCAGTCCCTTCAGCTGGGTTAACAATCAATCCAGATCAACAGGGTTGAGTGAATACTATTTCAAATGGGTTCATATTCACTCAACCCAGTTGATTTGGGTTCATATTCACTCAACCTTGTTGATTTGGTTTGAATTTTAACGCAACTGATTTTATAGTGCGTTGAATTCGACCACTATTAATCACTCATGTATATTTATATTTACCTGAGCAACAGCATCGGACGATAAAACACCATCTGGACCAAGCACAATAAAATACGATATATTCATCAATATATAAACCACAGTAACAATAAGCATTGATATGGTGACTGCTCTTAGTAGGTTTCTGGAAGAAAAAAATAAATTTACTTTTTATTTTATTTATTTTCGTAGTACACGGTGAACGAATTCAGCCTCTCTTTCCAAAATAGATGTACATCGTTCGCAGAATGTAAGCCAACGCATTTTGAGAAATATTATTTGTTGTCGCTGTTGAACACTTTTGGACGACAGGCATGGGAAACCAGGAGGTTGAAAGGGCAATGAAGTGGAGTTGGAGAGAGCACGCCAACTTGGGATGGCAACCTGTACGTGGGATCAGAATGTTCTAACTGCATACATGAAACACTCAGACTCATCGTCATGGGGCTTTGACTAAAAAGAAGACAACATTCAAGATTGCAAAACTCGGCAATTAATAATGATTGGATCTCAAGCACTGTAAATGTTTCACCGTGTGAAAGGACAGGGATGGGCCCTGCTCCAATTGTTTTAAGGTCATTTGGGAAATGCCCTATCTACGATCCGCGTTCCAGACGCTATGCAGTGGTAGAATGTACCTTCGATGAACAATTCATTTCCCACTGAGCCTCAGGGGAATTGGCTTTAAAATAGAAAATAACGATATGACTTCAAGAGTTAAGAATACATATATTATCAGTCGATAAAATGTAAAACATCAATTTAATTAGTCCGGCAAAAAACCCCGAATGTGCAGGAATTTTACCTGTACATTTTTGCACACCTCATAGCCTATCGCTGCAAGCACTCGTTTTCAGAGAAGAGCAAGTGCGATTGGAGAATGTGGGGAATGAGGGGTCTTAAGCAATGTTTGCCAGACAACAATTGAAAAATATTAAATCTGAAAGGCAATTTTTGTTGAACAGAGTTCGTCGAATATGGCCGTCACTTTGGGTACTGCGGGTGAGTGATAGCTCAAAATTATTCATTTTATGCCAATGTATATGTAACATTTACGTAACGGAGGGGGGGGGGGGGGGGGGGTGGGGTGGCGGGGAGGTTGATAGTTAGCATAAAACTAATATTATTTTTAATTTTAGTTTTATAATAGTAATAAAAGTCTCCTAAGGATAAAAAACGAAGAGAATACTCATGTTAAATAATTTAAGAGTGGAGCGCAATTCATTGGCCAATTGTTGTAGCATCCCATACTTCTCCCTCGCAATTTTCGCCACTTTAGGGATGGGAAGATATTGTGTGTCCAAGCCCACTGACTGTTGAAAGATAAGTAAACAAACTGAAAATACCATATCGTATGAATAATCCCGTTCGAAAATCTTAAGCTATTGGATGTAAACGCATTCCCCCATCTGCCTTGCTCAATTGCTTGACAAAATAATTATTATGCGCTTGAACTTGTCTTTATGTATAAATTAAATGTAAACGGATGGGGTGATGTTTGGGTGTGTGTGCAGATATGCGTGTACTGAAGAACGCCATCATGTTTTCGAAGAATTTGAAATGTTGATTTCTAATCCCCGGCCGGAAACCGAACCATGGCCATCACCGCCTGGAAAACAATAGCCAAAACCAAGCTTTTCAAACAAACGAGAGGTAAGACCGGCTGCCGTGGGTGCAGGGTTATTATATATGGAATGGCACCAACGAGTTGCTCGGTCAAGATGCAAGTGGGAATTAGATTAAAGTTATGTCTGACTGGTCTGTGGAATAACAGCGTGTCAAAGTATCTCTGTCAGCAAAGTGGAAAGTATTTGTTAACTCTACGAAGGTAGTGGAAGCTTCATTTGACTGCAGAAATGGAAACTTTCAGCGTGGATCTGGGACTGGGAGGAGATATTTGGTATTTACGGATGTGTGCCTTGTTACGTAGTGAGAAACCCTTCTGTTTCGTGGTAAACATTACTACATTTAGCGCGGAGCTGGGAGAAAATATTTGATATTTATGGGTGTGTGTCTTGTAACGTAGTGAGTAAACTGTCTGTTTTAGGGTAAAAATCACTTCAGTTGATAATAGGAGGTGTTGGGTACTGGATCAACAGTATGTTTATGGAGTGCAGAAAGACACAAACAAGTGCGATTAACACATCCCTCTGATATCAACCTCTGAACATTCAAGTGTACAACCTTTCAATCAACCAAATACACCATTACCCCTTCACCAGAGAACTCTCAACCGTCAATAACATTTTTTTGTAAAATTGCATGCGGGCTGGCGTTTTTTTATTTTATTTTTTATTTTTATAATTATTTCTTTGCCATCAAAACTTCATATTCTTGGTTTGTTTTATGTTTTAGGCCTCAGAATCTACAGACTGGCATGGGTGGTGGGGTGTTTCGTCTTTTGAGTGGAAGAAGGCTTTGCAATGTAAACGCATTGCAAAGCTTTGTTGCACTCAAGAGAAAAAATTATCAGTTTTATTAACTTGGGTAAAATATCAGACGCAAACCATTCATTTTTTTTAGGTTTGCATTGGTTAAAAAAAGAGAGCATGTGGCACCCAAAATGACCGCGCGGTTGGGGGGGGGGGGGGGGGACATGTGAAAGAGATTCTTAATTTTCTTAGGCCTAACTGCCACCTTTTTCCAACCCTTGCAGACAAACTTTAGAACGACACCCTTTGCAATTATGGTCAAAGATATCAAAAATTAATTCCGCAGCCCCAAGGTAACCATGTTCAGCATTCAGCCCACCGAGCCCTAATTGAAGAATTTCAACCGCCTGACTGGCACGTGTACCAACTACTGACAACAATAACATTTCAGTTAACCCTACCCATGGAACATTAGCAAAAACCCAAACAGACTCTCAAACAAGGAACACCAGTCGTATAATCAGACTAAGGCGTCATTTCTTGACCTACCAGCAAACACGCAACACCACATTAACCCAATTGGTTGACATCGCAAAAAAGTATGTGACCAACCTATCCAAACATTCACGTATTAACCATGACAAGATTCCGTTCACTTCTAGCCCTCCCGAATAAGTGAGAGTGCCCCACATGCCAAACAGTGAATCTCGCGACGTTCTGGTGAAAAGATGCTCCCCTGACAATTCTCTTTAAACAACAAATAATAAATCTAACTTATATCCTACCCCCTTTGTGCTAATCCCAGTCCCACAAAGGGATTCCTCTCCCAGTATACCCACTGTAGCATTCCCATCCTTGAATAACCGACACCTTGGTGCTTCTTTCTATCAAATATGTCTCACCCTCTAATTTTTTGCTTGTAGGTCACTACTTCTCTTTTTATTCAATCCCCATGGGTACATACATTTGGAGTGCCTGAAAAGTAAGCCCGCTAGATTTGCCGACTGGCAAATAAACAGGATAATGTAGAGGATATATCAGAGTATTTGAAAAACATCACCGTGATCCTGCACCGGGTGGGGTTGCGGAGGGGGGGTTGTATACATCCACGGTTTATTCATAAAAGAGCCGCCTTTTTTAATATTTATTAGATTTTGTCAACGATAAACGCATCTTCAGCTCGACGAGGCGGCACATGACCTGTCTGAACCCAGGTGTTGTCACTTTTTATTTGGGTTCAAGAAAAATTAATGTCGATGTTGCTAGGAGTGGAATGGGGATAACTCACGCTTGTGGAACGATAGTTGCGCCAGACCCTTGAGAAGCCACGTGTCTGATGTGAATTGTTTGCCCCGTGAGACGAGATACCTCTATCACACCCCAATGCAGGGATAACTATAGTCGTAGAGAATAGACGTGTTGGTATCATACTTACTTTTTAAAATATTTTAGTTCCACGCGCATGTATTTTTACATCGTTCTACAGAATATATCAGTGCCGTGTTAAATCCGCCTTATAAAGTGGTTTGATTACCTTGACGGAATGGAGATTTAACACTTTACCTGAGAAATTGGTCACATCTTTCAGCGCAATTCACAAACTGAGCAGTTATCAAAAAATATATTTTTAAAAATATTTCAACAAAACCATGTTATATGACCCCCTTAATGGAACGATCTTGCTGAGCACGTTCCATTAAGAGGGTCACATGATATGGTTTTGTTAAAATGTTGGGACAAATTTGAAGAAAAAAAATGAAAATAAATAAATTTCTTGTGTGCGTTGAGTAAAACAATAAATTTAGTTCTCTGAAATACGAATTTGGAGTACAATCGACACAAAAACTAATGGTATCGCTGCAATAAATATTTGAATTAAAATTACCCGCCTTGAAATGTTTCAATCGGAAATGATGCAATCTCTGAAAATAAGCAGCTTTGGAAAAATGTATTGTTTCAATAAATAAGTGAAACATTCTACTGCCATCTTGAATTATACTTGAATATTCTAGAAAAATAAAGAGGGTGACCTGATGACTTTTAGACCTAAAAAATACAATTGGATTTTGGTGTGGTTTTGTTGGGAATTCCTTGAAAAATATTTTTCCGTCAAAAAGTTTGGTGACAGATATGTGTAATTAGCGCCATTAAAATACTGCATATTTTCGTCATTATGCTGTCTTTTCATTTGTCAATGGACCTTTCTTTCCGCAAACAATCACTTTTGGCCATCTTCAAGATAACATGAAAGTAATGATAATTTCTATTAACATCACTGCGAAAAAAAAAAAACAGTGGGTGCTTAATTATGTTCCAGCTGTATATTTTCCACAATTTCACTCTTTTTGTCAAAATGGATGTCTGTGGAGCTTAAAATTAAAATTGTGGAAGTGCACTTATGGGTACTTGTAGCACAATTATTGATCTATAGAATCAATAGTTGGTAGTTTTAGACATTTTAACAGTGTTATGTGAAACCATAATAGCAGTAGTGGTCATTCTGTTGGAAAAAAATCTGTGTTTTATGTTTTGTCAGTGCCATACAGTTAAAACTAGAAGTCCTGTCATGAAAGGCGCACATATAGCACGTCGATATGCGCGTTAATCTACGCGTTAGGACCATAGTAAGGCTATCAAATTCTGTACATATGGACTGTGCACAAGCAATGTTTCAGCCAATGGACCTCCGGGTAGCCCGGAGGTCCATTGGCAGAAACATTGCCTGTGTTTGCTATGAGTAACCAGGAGAGCCTGCCGTGCTTTGGATGCCATTCGATATGGTAATTGCGCGCAATTCTTTCGCGCAATTATGCCCAGATAAGCGCACAGTTCGTGACAGGATTTCTAGTTTTAACTGTACATGTACCGGTGACTCTAGGTACCTTAACTCAAGTTCACTGAGAAAAGTGAGATTTTTTCTTTTAAGAATTGCAAAATATTCATCAATGCGAGATGTCTTCAGAAGCCAGAATGTAATTTATAAATTATCAGAAATGGAAACTTAAATATCACAAGATGTTTGTTTTGTGTCAACATCAATTAATTTATGAATCATATTATAGATTTTGTTGAAAATGTGAATACCGGGGAGTGGTTTCTGCGCTATATTTTACCTCATCAGCAGGAAGAAGAAAATTTGACATCAACTGTTCGAATAAAAAGGCACTGCCCTTTTGATATTGGTTAAATTTGTAGATGAAAGCCCATTTTTTGAAACCAAATTGATATTCATATTGTGTCGTGGGGTTGGAACACTATTTCACTTGTCGGGTAGTAAATGGGACAGAATCTTTCCCCAAATATGATGTGATGTACAGATGTTTGTTTTTATTTGTGTCCAGTTTAGTTTGCAAAGAACGCTGTGAATTCTTATTACCTTCAGCAGACTTATTACCTTACAGGCTAGGAAATTCTTTCGAGGGCAATGCCAGTTACCCAACGAATCACTCGCATCCGCCCGCGTAATATGCAAATTCCGCAGTTGAAAAAATATTTTTTTTCAAAAAATTTCAAGAAAACCACATCATGTGACCCCTCGTTGGAACGAGCTCGTCGAGCTCGTTCCAACGAGGGGTCACATGATATGGTTTTCTTGAAACATTTTGAAAACTTTTAAAAAATGGTATTTAAAATAACAAATTTTGATATCGTCTGCGTTGGGTAAAGGGTTAAACCTATTTGACAAATTTGGATACTTTTGTTTAAAGGGACAAATTTCCCAGGTTTTCGACTCTACTGAAGCCAAAAGTTGAATTCTAATGCAGAAATGGTTTTGTTATCTCGTGGTAGTGGTAAAATGTAACTTTGGTAGGTTTGTGTATGAATATAGGTATCACTGCTGTAAATATTTGAATTAGAGTTACCCGCCTTGAAATGTTGCAATCGGAAATAGTGCAATCTCTAAAAAACAGACTGCCTTGGGAAATTATATTGTTTCAATTAACATTTGGAACATTCTAATGACATCTTGCATTATTGTTGAATATTTTAGAAAAATAAAGAGGACGATTTGATGACTTTAGGACCTAAAAAATACAATTGACTTTTGGTGTGGTTTTGTTGGGAATTCCCTGGAAAATATGTGCAGGTGACCGGTACTTCACGTCCTGTTAGATTTTCTCTCTTATTTGCTGCATGATCCCCTATTTTCGGGTAAGAAAAAAGTTGCCTGAAGGGCTAGACTTGACAAAGATATTTGAATGCCAAAATTACAGTGATGCGATCATAATTGCTTTTAGTTGGACGTTATTTTGGTCGCCTGTGGGAAAATATTTAGTGCAGTGATATCTAATGAACCAATGCGTTAAATCTGCAGATCAATTAGCTGAAACGTTTTCAAGGGCTTATTAAATATGCGCCACGGATGAGATTACCTCATTCCATACCCACGACCATTATTTGTGATGATAATCTCATTGTGGGATTGAAAGGATACAGGTGCTATACTCACTTTTTAAAGTGTTTCATTTCTTCGGTCATGAAGTTTAAACTTTGCCTGCAAAATATCACATCACTACTGTTTTAGAATGTATATAGGATATCTTCTCTGTTTCGGTGAATATCGGGAATTATCTCCTGAGTGTGGACCTGAAAGTATTATTTTTCACGAGCGCTTGCGCGTGTGAAAGGTAATACTTTCAGGCCCACACGAATGAGATAATTCCCGATGTTCACTGAACCAGAGTAGATTTTCTTTTTGTTTTATGCAACGTGACATTTTACTGTGCAATGTTCAGCCCAACTCGACTGCAAACAGTTTCAAGTCAATAACAAAAATCTGCTCATCGTTCCTTCAAGGCGACATCATGCGCCGATGCGTGAGGTCATTTATGAAGCTACTGAAAACATTCATCCTGTGGACGTGAAGAATTTTTCATTTTTCAGGTCCACACTCATGAGATAATTCCTGATACTAACTAAAATAGAGTAGATTTTCTTTTTTATTATATTCTACGAGACATTTTAGCACAATATTCAGCCCAATGCGACGGGAAATGCGTACGTTTCAAAACAATAACAAAAGATCAGCTGATCGTTCCTTCAACGCGACGTGATTGGGCGTAGCGCGACGTCATTTTGGAAGCTACTGATGGATATTCCTCGATATCCAACGAGTCGATGGTTATAGGGAAATATCTTTTAGATAATTTGCGATAATTCACAAGCTAGCATAAAATAAAGTCTTTACGCTTCGTGTCAAAGAAATTTGATAAACATTAAAACACCAACGGAATGGGAGATCAACCCAAACAGAAAAAAAATGCATTCGGAATGCATTCGGGTCTCATGTTCATGGATACACGTGTTCCGTCTGAAGGTCAAATAGCTGAAAAGCTTGTAGTGCTCGTTGCTCATTTTGGAGGAATGAGTTATGAGTGGAATACAGAAAGCATGTAAGAAATATTTTATAGGCAGGACTGGGAGCTGTTAACGTTTCAAACATTAACGTGTTAAATTATTTTAACAACGTTAAAAAAATTTAACCAAGTTAATAACGTTTACCCTTGAAGATTATAATTGTATAATATGTAGCATTGCGTTGTTATCTTGTGCTTAGCCAAGCTGGATAGCGCGTGTCGATGACGTCAAATTTTACGCCATTTGACGAAATTTAAGAACACGAATTTAGATGTCCGTCAATTATAGACGACCCATTGATTTGGGGGGAGAGACTATGCAGCCCTCCTAGTAACGTTGGCTAAGTTCACCCTCCGATATTAGGCGATACAGTAATATCGGCTTCTTCCGAACGCCTATTTTTCATGTAAGGACTGGTATTCGAGCAACGGGGATGTCTCTTTCTATGGATACGGCCGCAGCGACTGTATTCTTAAATGAAAACATCGCTGAATATTAGAATTTACAATAACCTGCGAGAACTATGTTAACTACTCGTCCCCTGAGTTCCAATGAGTTGTATGTGCCAGTAGGCACATATAACACATTGGAACTCATGAGACGAACTGTATGTAATAAAAATGGCCGAAGTTATTAAAAGTTTGTTCATTTTAACATTTAACGCCATTTAACTCGTTAGCGCAGAATTATTTAACACGTTAACGTGTTAAGGAAATTTTTAACTCGTCTCAGCCCTGTATATAGGTATTTTTGGATTTTGTATACTTATAAAGTATTCTGGACAATCGCGGAAATGATACTTAATAACTAAGCTGGCTAATAAATATAATGCATGGATTTTTTTAAACGTTGTAAGTAAAATATTACCAACACCAACCCTGCTTATGCGGAATTGGTTGTTGGGAGTCTGATAGCTGTTCGTCGCCTGTCGTTCTCTCTGGGTACACCGGATCCCTCCACTTGTAAAATTGCTCGACAGGAGGTGACTCTGGCAGTCGAATGTGTCATTAAATCAAATTAACTAATTTATTGATTAATACATTAATTAATTGTCATTCTTCGACAGGATAAATAAAAGAAGCTGCTGTTTGGATAAATCCATAAGAGAATTCCCACATAATACGATCATTCGAGTGCATGTATTTGGAGATATATGCTTTCTTCTAAAGGTGGGCATTTCAGAAAGATCTCCGTTGACAAAATGATAAATCAATTAAATTTTGACTATCGTGTTTACTGCTGAAGTGTTGTGATTGGAGAGTCGTAAAAACATCACTCGAACTGGATAAAAACTACATGGACAAGGCCGTGTCAAGGTGATAGCTTGAATTTACGATTTTTTTTTTAAAAAGTGTATAGATTTTTGATAATTTTTCTCACTCGGGCTAAGAGCGAAAAGATGGGTATATAAAGAACCCTGAAAAATCGATTTGTCACTTAAACAGACCAGTAATTATTCATGCGCTGCTAATTGAGCATGAAATGTAATGGCCATAAAATGCGCGTTGACTGGACGTCTGTCTGATAAATGATTAAAACCAGTGAAGACCAGTGTTCGCCTGCCGTCATTATCTGTGTAATTATGCCCAGTTTATAGCTAATTGTTGTAACAACAGTACATCCTACAGGTTCTGAGCACACACCCAATTTCCCCACCTGGTCTGTCACAAATGTCAGCATTTCGCAACATGTGAGACTTTCAAAGGAACTTAAAAGCTAATATTAAATTAAGATAGATCTAAGCGGCCAAGTTCTACAGAAGCAATTAAAATGAGAATTAATGTTCTGGTTATCGAAATAAAAATCGGAGGATTTCTCGAAAAATTCATTCCAGTCTGAAGGCATATACGACTGTTGGTCTTGGGCGAGGAGATTGGGATGTCCCGTGATATAGATTAGAGGAGGTGCTGCATCGGTGTGAAAGTAAAGGCACGTTGTGATGTAGGGGAGCCAGAGAGCTCATATTAACAATAGGAAAGTCGCGGGCTAAGTCGGCGGCCATATATGAGTGTAGGATCAAAACTACGAAGTACGATCTCAAGGAACTATTTGCATTTAGGTAAACGGTATTACCTGTCTTAGAAGGCAAGCCATACGTAGGTAGAGTAGACCTTGTATGTATGGACATTATTCTGAGATGAAAAGAAGGGAGCTTTAACCCCATTGCTGGCGACTGTTTGAGTGACAAGCGACCAGTAAAGTGACAATAAGCTTGTGGCCGTTCAACGGCAGTGGTAGAGTGACATTCCGTCACTTGTTAAAGGGAAGGAGATATAATAAAGTGATAATATTTTAGTGGCCGTGTGATGGCAGTGGTAGAGTAACATTCCGTCACATATTAGACCTAAGGCGTCCGGTAAAAGTGACAATACGTTAGTTGCCGTGCGACGGCAGTGAGAGTGAAGTGAAAAGGTGACCAAATCCAACCACCAGCGACAACGTTTGGGGACCAGCGACAGCAGAGAATACGGGCCCTCAAGTGACTCAAAAACTGTGTGGGTGGGGTGTCATTGACGTTTTGTTTTTCTGATTCATTGAATTTCACGTAAGTCACAAAGTACCATATTTATTTATATATATATGTATTAAAAGTGTTGTTTTTGGTGAATCCCTGTTGATTTGTGTTTCTTGGGGAAAAGTCATTGATCCCTTCAGAATAAGAACAATCCCAACAAAAACGACACGGGCGGGTTTGTCACGGCGAGACATACGTTCAGGCACGGATTCGGGCGACACTCGTTGTTTGGCCGGATACGCGGCGTGAATCTAATCCCTACAGCAACGATAAAGCCCAGATTCCGACAGGCCGTAATTGTCAATTTTTTAGGAGAGCAGGGAAAGTTGAAAAAAGTACACCGAACGACACACGCGTATGAATGCGTTAATCGATATGTCACGAGTGCCATCCCAGAAGGATAAAACGAGAGACCGCGAGTGTCGTTCTGTGTTTATCACACGTCTTCACGTCCAAGAACAATTATTAGAAGGATACTCGGGAATTCATTTGACAATTATCAACGACAAGAACACATTTTATCGCCCAACAAATTTGCGTGCGGAACCCATGTTACTATTTCGTCCTCCGAGTCGTAATGTGTTCTATGTGCCTACTGGAACATATAACACATTGGAATTCAGGGGACGATTTTCAGCTAATGCTAGCGATTCAAATTGTTATTGCGTTGCACGATTTGTAGTGAATTCCAGTGAAATTTCGCTTCTGTTTAAAAATAATCCGTCAACGATTTCTGTTCTGCACATTTTCCTCATGGCTTGGTGTTGATGTGGAATACATAGAACATGCGTGTAATGAAAAGCTCTCTTACATTGTAACAGTTACATTTCACTACAGGCCGTGTAGCTAAAATGTTGGTAATCCGTCCCATGTTTTAACCCTTCACCAAACCCAGAGAATAGAAAACATGGTAATTAGATATCATCAGGCATTGCCGATAAAGCATTGTTCACTCAAGAGATGATATCATTACTGCAGAATTACACAGAACTGTAAACGTCCAGAAGGTTCAAACATCTTACAGGCCTGTAAGATTATTTAATGTCTGAAAGAGACCTTCCCAGTAGTGGCCTTACCTGCTGCACTAGTTAAAGGCATTCTAGTATCCAGAAGAGGACAGGTGAATCACAAATTGATGCAGTACTGAGGTAGTCTTTTATGCATCTGCGGCAGACAAAACAGCCACATCAAGACATTGAGCAGAAATAATAATAAACGAAGTAGGGTCCCTGTAGTGATTGACGTAATATTAATAGTATATGTAGTAGCAATAGCAGAAGAGCATCAACATTTGGAGTAACGTTAGTGGTAGTACCAATAATCGGTGGAGGTGCAGAGACAATATCAACAGGGAAAGTGACTGGGACAGTTGTCGTAGTCAATGGTTATAGTTGAAAAACTAAGGAACTGTCAGAAGCAGGTTAACGCTATATGCATACATAAGAGATACAAAAATGAAAACTGGACAAATGATGGTTCAGTTTGTTTATTGCTATTCGTTTTTCTGGACTGAATCAAAACAACGGAAATGTTAACAAAACTGAAGCCAAGAGTTATTAAAATAGTACAGGATATTCTAATTAGGTCCCTGTGCTGGCATAATTGGACTGAAACTTGACCTTTCCATCGAAAGATTGATTGTTTACTTTACTGAACATTCGCATACTTCTTAATGTCCACACGCCGTTCAAAACACGCTACCATTTGAAACTGTGTCGCGTCATTTGTGTTTAAAGCGCACAGTCTTGTATCGCCGCTTTTCGACAGCTGCTTCGATAGAATGAGAATTCGGATATCTGTATAAGTTCAACTGAGCAATTCGGGACATGGGGCCTAGTCTCAATGTTGCAAATTATATACGCTACGAGTTAGAAGATGATATTCAAAAAATAAAAATGCCGGACTGCTGAAGCCAAACCAATATCTCAAAATCTTTAATCAAATCTACAAACAATGTCGGAACTAGGATCCAATGTTTCAGATTAAAAGCACTGGTAGTCTTTCGCGGGAAATTGTCATCTGAGACGTCAAAAGTTAGGTCTTGAGTTCAATCAAGGTCGGACTCGTTTTATGCACACCTGCATACCTATTCAAATACATGCACATAGCTTGAACGTCCGAATAGCAGCGAGGTATATTTTCGCCGAAAACCGTTGTTGAAACGACCTACGTTGTACGATTGGAGCCACTCGGGGCTAACTTCTAATTTTGAAACCTACTTGCCTTTTACAATCCCTGCTTAAGCATGTGGACTAAGTCCCGTGGTTTGAAATGTGTACCTAAAATTCCATACACAGAAGACAATTGTTCAAACCACGACGATTTCATTTCGGAACCGCTTTGGGGCAAATCGAGATCTGGAAAAGCTTTATGCACAGTCGGCTCTACTTAAAAAAATGAGTACAGATTTTACATCCCAAGCATTTTTCTTACAGTACGCGGAGATTGTATTGTCACCAAATCATCCGCAGAGAGGGGATTCCACCCAAGAAATAATTACAAATTTGTTGCAAAGCATTATAAGCACAAGCAAAGTTCCAGCCAATGGACCTCCGGGTTATATCCGGAGGTCCATTGGCTGAAACATTGCTTTTGCTTTTTGTCCACATGCACATAATTTGAAAGTGATACTTTGGGTACCTCCATTCCCCGGGTGATTTAGTTACAATCCACTCTCCACGTACTGTAGGCCCCTCCGCTGAAAAGTATTATTTCAACGGTGCGTTCAAGTGAGTAACGGCGATTCCTGGAGCTGTTTATTTATTCATTGATGTTTAAGCTCATGTAAATCCGCACATTAAATTCCATACACAGAAGACAATTGTTCAAACCACGACGATTTCATTTCGGAACCGCTTTGGGGCAAATCGAGATCTGGAAAAGCTTTATGCACAGTCGGCTCTACTTAAAAAAATGAGTACAGATTTTACATCCCAAGCATTTTTCTTACAGTACGCGGAGATTGTATTGTCACCAAATCATCCGCAGAGAGGGGATTCCACCCAAGAAATAATTACAAATTTGTTGCAAAGCATTATAAGCACAAGCAAAGTTCCAGCCAATGGACCTCCGGGTTATATCCGGAGGTCCATTGGCTGAAACATTGCTTTTGCTTTTTGTCCACATGCACATAATTTGAAAGTGATACTTTGTGTACCTCCATTCCCCGGGTGATTTAGTTACAATCCACTCTCCACGTACTGTAGGCCCCTCCGCTGAAAAGTATTATTTCAACGGTGCGTTCAAGTGAGTAACGGCGATTACTGGAGCTGTTTATTTATTCATTGATGTTTAAGCTCATGTAAATCCGCATATTAGCTAATCGTCACCAAAGCGTTGAGATAACGTCAAGTTTAATCCAAATGTTGCCCATTTTAGAGAACTTCCACCCAAGCATTAGTCACCGGTTCCTATTTTATCAGTAAAATGGAGTTTGTTTACCTCAGTAAACAAGCACAGCTTCACTTCCTGAGGGTTAAATTTTAAAATCATTTTTGTTTAATATACATGCTGTACTGAACATACTCGGTAAGTGTCAGTTTTCTATTTAAAAACCCAACATAGGGACGAGCAGTCGTACAGAGGTATGGACATACGAACGTATGTAAACATTGTCATGTCAAAATGTCGTATTGTTTTCAAATACAAAGACATTAAACACACTTTTCGATATCACGTAACTTACTTATTCCTACCGCGTATCACACATAACAATTCCATGTTATTCAGGTCTAATTTTTTTAAGCGGTTCCAGTTGTTTTACCCCTTTACCGTTTGAGAACGTACACACACAATACTTATCACCATGGCACAGACTTACAATATGGCGATTTATGCACCAGCATGACAATACAATATCCTACCGTTGAAGTGTTATTTACAGGATTTGAGGTCTCGCTACTTAGTTCCTCAAAACCGAGTACGACGAGGCACATGCCCTACAACTCACTAGTAATTGGTATAAAGCACAATGCCGGCAATCTCAAATGCCATTCTAACCCATTTTCTGTTATAAATTAATTACAGTATATCCATATACACACATGCATCACAATTTAACCCTTTACCCAACGTAAGGGCCAAAACCGGCCAGCCCTATTCACAAACGTCGCCAATTAATTTTCATTATTTGTCTTAAAAACACAGGTTATCACCCTCATTGGAACGGGCTCGACAAGCTCGTTCAAATGAGGGGTCATAAGCTATGTTTTTGAGACAAGAAATGAAAACAATTAGTCATTCAGGAATTTTGTTTGCAAGTGTCGTCTGCTTTTCGTGTTAGGTAAAGGATTAAGTAAACTTGATGTCGAATAAATACTGGTCTAGAATCTACTTCCCCAAATTGTAACATAATTACTTTGAAGCTTACTAATAATCTTACTGAATGTAATCCAATGTCCATAGACTCCATCTGGTACTGTCCATAGACATTGTAAGTACTTGTGATGAACGGTCGGTAACAGGGTACGAGGTTTGCGGTTCGGAGATTATGTTCAACCGACACGCACAACGTCAAGTTTGAACATAAACGCGGAGCCGCAAAACTCATTCCATGTTACCATCCATTCATCACAAAAATCGTATATGCTCCTAGAAGACTCTACCCGTAGTCCAAAACCCACATCGTGGAATGAACAAGGTAACTGTTATTATAACAAGTTTAATTAATAAACCTCCCTTGTCGTCACTGGATGAATAATCAATAAACAATAAAGGTCAAGGTCACTCTACCTTATTTCAAATCGTAAACTGATTTGTAATGTTAACAACTCTTCACTTGGAACATCGTCTGCTGCCTGTGTGAAAAATCTAGAAAAATGAAGCGATTTTCAGCTCTACCCTTTCAGCTCTAGTAATAAATAATTACTAAACAAACAACGTCATTTCAAATATTTCGCGTGGTGACGTCAGACAGTAACACATAGAACTGGAACCGTAAACATAGAATACACTTAGCGAGCTCTTGTCCAATCAGAGGGTGGGAATTTTAGTATTATTGGACAATGAATAACATTTCTGAACCTGAGACAACTGCTTAACAAAGTGAGTTGTATTTATAATTTCACTACACCCACAGACAAACTTTTTCTCTGTATTGTGCTAGTGCTAGATTTCGACTTTCTTTATTCTTATTTTAACTTTACCTCTTGCACAATAAGAATAAACGTGACCAAGTTATGAGATGAACGCTGGCTCGTCTACAGGTTCCTGGATTAGTATATTACAAGTGTGTCAGAATAATCTGCGCATTACTAGTATCATATTCATTTTTTAGAATTAGTATGTGTTTAGTCAATTTTCAAAAAATTTCATTAGTCGGCAGGTTCCCATACAGAATACAGTGAGTCAAAACTGAATGTTGTTTTTTAAAATTTGTAGGTAACATAATTGTTGATTTTCGAGGGATTAAAGAGGCCACGCTTCTGTTATTTATCGTATTTATTCTTCACAGATCGTAGTCGCAGAGTGTTTACATCTGGACAATTTTGAATTGTGTCAACTAAAATTTTACATTGGATTAAATGTTTTATGTTTTCATCCCTGCGCACTTTTCTTTCTGACGGAGTAAGAATTGTCAACGAAAACAATCTAGCCGTTGTGTTAATGGACATTCAAAACCAAATATATACGAAAACCAAACAAACCCATCACACATACACAAACACACATATCTGATTGCACACACACACACACACACACACACACACACACACACACACACACACACACACACACACACACACACACACAGAGTCTTGTTTTCCCTACATACCGAGGTACCCCATTGTCTGTCCTTTGTGTGGACTAACGGTTTCAACCTCGTTTTGCCGGTACAGTTCTGGGAAAACAACCGAGGTAAAGGGTTTCTTTTGTCTTTTGTACCTCGGTAAGGCGAAACACGCAAACTCTTTTGTCTAGTTACTTCGTCAAGTTGGTAAGACAAACCCACACACACACACACACACACACACACACACACACACACACACACACGCACACACACACACACACACACACACACACACACACACACACACACACACACACACACACACAGTCTTGTTTTCCCTACATACCGAGGTACACCATTGTCTGTCCTTTGTGTGGACTAACGGTTTCAACCTCGTTTTGCCGGTACAGTTCTGGGAAAACAACCGAGGTAAAGGGTTTCTTTTGTATACCTCGGTAAGGCGAAACACGCAAACTCTTTTGTCTAGTTACCTCGTCAAGTTGGTAAGACAAACGCACACACACACACACACACACACACACACACACACACACACACACACACACACACACACACACACACACACACACACACACGCACACACACACACACACACACACACACTTACACTAACTGTAGGTCTTGTTTAACTGAATTTGAAAGTACGTATTCGGCTTTTTCGTTTTGTTCTCGGTGAAACAAGTGCATACAAAATCGTTGAAAACGAGGGAATTCTTCGTGGGAACCTCTACACTATAATTGTCTTGAGTCTTTGACCTTTCCGCCTGTAGAAGAATCGATGTTATTTCATTTTATTCGCGAGACAATTCAGTATAGTTAGACACAAGTGAAGAATTTGAAACAATTACAAACTCAAACAGCGACAAATAAACAAAAAGGAATAAATGTGTGCAGAAACGAAAGTAGTTGCGCAATCCAAACGTAAAACGATAGAAGCAAACAGGTTGTACGGAGAATTACTCGCCTGATTTGTATGCTTCCTTGAATTAGGAACTGATCTCATTCCATAAAATCTGAACTCTAATAATAATAATAATAACTCTTTATTTTAGGCACAGTGGTTCACAGAACACACAAAACACATACAAAACAAAATATATCTAAATATATATATATATATGGTTACAGTGGTGACATTACAAAAATACACTGTATTGTACCTGAAGGCAACCTCATATTCCGGAACTACAAGAACGTCGGTAGTGCCTTTAACCTGCAACTCCACATAATACGAGAAAACCTTTAGTGGGTGACAGGCGTGAAAATTGATTCAATTAGTAAACCGGCCAGAAATTCATGTTATGTTCCAATAAGACTAAACTCCTCGCCCTCTGAATGAACGAGAGCTCATTTAGTTTTTTGTATGTTTTCGGATCCAGTGGCAAATGTTACCTTCTGACGTCACCAGGCGGAATATGTGAAAAGATGTTAAAATGGAATGAGATTTAAAGCGCATTCTGCCTATGAAATCGTATTTTTCGAGGCCAGTGAGCATACTATGAATGAGCATCCAGGCTGAAACGACCTGTTTTCAAAAATTGAAGGAATCGTCTTCTTTCGAATCACAAATCAGAATATGTTGATAATTGCTCAACAGCATCCTTAGGTGGATCAGATTTAAGTTTGTTCAAATCAAGTCCCGGAGTTCATATCTGGGCTCAATACAGGAACCCGAATGTTTTAAAAGTTTAAGTTTTAAAATGTTTCAAAAGGCTTTAACACATTTCCTCCAGAGCCAGCATTCACAATCCTTTGGTATTTGATATAAAGCATCCTTAGGGGGAAGATTCCAGCTTTTTAAAATCATGACCCTGGTTTATATTAGGGCTCCCTCTGGGTGTTAGAATTTTCAAACTTTAGTGCAATATGAGTAATATTCTTTAAAAATCTTTTTCTCCTGAACCAAAATTTATAATCTTTCAAGATTGGGTATACCACATCCGCTGGGTCATCAGCTTGTAGTTAATTTTGAAATCAAGTTCCTAGCTTAATATTTGGGCTCCCCATGGAAGCCCGAATTTCATCTTACAAGATGAGGAATAACATTTAAAACTCTTCTTCGCCAGGACCAGCAGTTAGAATTTTTCGATACTTGGTGTACAGTATTCTGGGAAGAAGAGTTTATGGGGAGTGGGGCGGAGGTCAAATTAACGTTTGTTTAAATCATAGGGACCCAAAGTTTGACTTATTCCAGTACTAGAAATAGCCTTTAAGCATCTTCAGATTCACTAGTCAGAATCCTTTTATATCTGGTATACGGATCGTTGGGGGAATCGGATGCAGGTTTGTCGAAATCAAGGCGCTGAATTCTTTTTTAGTATCCGATGGCAGTCCGAATTTAAACTTAGTGGAATGTGATAGATGTTCTTCAAAATTCGGCTCCTTTGGAACCAACGGTCAGAATATTTTTTTTTATATTCAGAATACAACATCCGCAGGTGGTGGAAATACAAATTTGTTCAAATCAAATCAAGTCCCTGAGGTGTAATTTGGATTGGCATGAGTGGTCCAAATTTAACTTAGTTCAGTATAAGGGATAATCTTTAAAGTTTTTTTCTTCAGGATACTTGAGATACAACCTCCTAAGTAGGGTGAGGTTTAAGTTTGTTAAAACCGGGTCCCTGGGTTCATATTTAGCAACCCGAATTTTTAACTTAGTGTAATATGAGAAATAATTTTCTACACCGGAATCATCTCATTTCCGTGGACTTGAAAGTATTATTTTTCACTCACGCAAGCGCCACAACCACGAGATACTCCCCAATGTTCACTAAAATAGCGTAGATATGCTCTATAAATGGGAATTAAGTGACGGTATGCAAAGGTCTAAACGCGACACAAAATCGAAAAAAACTTAGAATTAACAATTTGTCTCAAGTGAGCTACAAATAATTACCTACCAGCCTGCATATGCATAGAGAGCACTGAAACATGCCTCAACAATACCCGCAGCATCGAGTGTGGCTCCACTGAATCCATGGTAAAGCCCTTCATCTTTTCCTAAAATACAGCAACAAATTCCGAGAAGATTCTCATGATAATGTTAAAAATTATGTGAGGCAAATTATCTGTGAATATGTTGGGCAGCAATCTGTACTCTCGTGCCAAACACCAACATTTTTCCGGCCGGTTCTTTCTCTAAAATGTGCTTGATAAATCACATTTTTGTCTAATGTTCGATCCATAACTTTCAAATTTGGCTTCCATCAGTTGGAATGCTTCGAGAATAAGTCTTGTCTACCTGGTGTTCAAGCATCAACAACAGCGAAATTACAAAAATAGACACAAAGACGGTTGGGAGCGCGTGGCTCATTGGTTTCGGCATTGCACTTCAAACCGAAAGGTCCACTGTTCGATCCAAGCCAGGGGTGACTGGTTATATCGTTGGGCAAGGCACTTAACCCTTTACCCAACGCAGACGATATCAAAATTAATTTTTTTAAATATCATTTTGTCAAACTTTTCATAAAATTTCAACAAAACCATATCATGTGACCCCTCATTGGAACGAGCTCGACGAGCTAGTTCTAACAAGGGGTCACATGATATGGTTTTGTTGAAATTTGTGGAAAAATAAAATTTTTTCAACAACTGAATTTGCATATTACGCGCGTGGATGCTTGCGATTCGTTAGATAAAGGGTTAATCCTAATTATCCACGTGGGGCAAGGTGGCGTTGTGCACTAAGATGTATTGCACGTTGATGGTGCACTTGTCTTCTACCAATTCTAACCATGCTTGAGTGGCGTTAGTATGTTGGGGAGTCTGACAGTTCGGCGCCGTACAGTGGTTCTCTTTGGGTACTCCGGCTTTCTCCACACGTACAACTGTCCGACACGAGATGCACCTGGCTGCCGAATGTGTCGTTAAACTACAATAAATAAATAAATACAAAGGTAGTGGAGGGCCACTAATTTACTCAGTTTCATTGTTCACTTATAAACATAGTTTCTGACCCTTTCATGTGCTGGCTTTCTCTGGATATTCCGGCTTCCTTCACCCTTCAAAATGTCCGACGCGTTATGATTCTGCCTGTTGAAAATAGTTTTCATAAAAAATAATAATAAGGCTTAAAAAAAAGTGTTTTGATTCTCAGGCAATTGGACATTTGTATTGCCTTTCAGTGTCTTCCAATATTAGTACAAACTCAGGGAGACCCGAAACTTTTTACATTTTGTGATTGATGCATATTTATTTAGTTGCGCCTCCCAATATGTTTGCTTTGTTACAATTGATGGGAGAGTGCTTACTGACACTTTTACTTCAAAGATAATATAATATGAAGAGCACCGAAAGAATATGAAGCATTTGAATTGAAGTACCAGCTGTTTGTTTTTAGAGGAATGTTTTATTTTTCATATTAAAAATGAATTTATTTGTATAAATATGCGCTTTAAATTCTTTTATGTGTTAAAGGACAGCTGGAATTCTCTCCATGTTAGCTCACTTTATGCAAAAAAAACACAATTAAAATTAAAAATAACACCCTTCCTGCCTCACTGATTTTAACCAGAATGCTTGAAAATCAATTAATTCATTTTGTGTGGCCTAAATATTGCTCAAATTCGAACATCTTCGTGGAACTTTTTACAACAGTTGTGTCAAAATATTTACACTCCGTATTACTTGGCTGTCAACTCAGGAAACGGATTTTCAATCAGACGGCTCCAACAGAGGTTTTTACACACTGAAAGAAATGTGTTCTGGGAGCGGATTTGAAGGAAAGAATATTCGGGGATGACTTTGGCTTAACAAGACGCTGGTTCCTAATAAATGGAGGCGTCAATAAAAAGATTTCATCTCCAGCTATTGCAAGGCCACCCGGTACATTAGCAAGAAAGTTCGTTCTGGTTTCGAACGTAGCGTTCTCCCGGTCTCCTGAAGTGAAACCAAATTGGACAAACAGTGCGGGGCCCTCCATTTATAAGTTAATGTGAGGATTTTGAATTCATTCCATTTTCCGGGGGGGGGGGGGGGCGGAGGGAGCAAGTAACGATCTTGAAGAATCTGGGTAATATGACAATATGGTGTACTGATAGTAATTGGAGTCATTCTGTATCTTTTTGTATTATCTCAATTGTATCGATGGTTGAATGTTTACAACCGAACTGGAGTGAGTTATAATAGTCTATACAATTTATAAAGAAGGCATGAACGAGTTGTTTTGCCGTGCCCCATCAATCACGTCCGCACATCACTGATATTCGGTAGATTATAATTCGAAGCTCTGCAGACATGCAAGATATCTTTTTAGCTGCGACGAGCAGCACTATATGTGGCAATGTCGGTCAGTCGTTTAAAAAACACCATAACTCCTAAAATACTTGATGGAATGACACCATGCTTGGAATGCAACTGTATCTTCATGATGTCTACACCCGCTCAATAGTTCATGTCATTCGGATAATTTCTGTCACATTTATGGACTTGTCACCAATGAGTTTTTTTGTCACCAACGAGTTTTTTTTTGTCACCAACGAGTTTTAAAACAACTTGGCGTTGCACGAATCGTCGCACCTTCGGCTCTGTAACTAATCACTCAAACCAATATAATTAATTTTAGTTTCGTCAGCATGTTATTTTAAGGAATGTTTTGCCATCCAAGATTGATCGGAGTGAGATATAAATTGTACATATAGCTGTGTGTCATCAGCGTAGCAACGAAAGGACAGGCCATGGCTGCGGATACTGTCACCAAGAGGCAGAACATTAATAGCGTATCGCAAAGAACCAACAACGTAGAATATTTTGATCTTAAACCTGCACCAATTACCCTCCGAGTTCGATCCATTTGAGCGAAGCCTTTCAATAGCGAAGCCAACGACACCAAAGTCGAGTCCATTGCGGCCGATGGTGTCAAAGACCGCACTCAGATCAAGCAACACCCGACACAAAACTTGTCGTATGCCCATCGAGAGAATGATATCGTTCTGCACTCGTAGTAAGAGAACAGTTTCAGTACTGAAGTACAGTACAGTCGCCGTGGCTTGATCGTAATCCAACGTCGACAGTGACGTCCACGCATGCGCTTACCAGCTAATAAAAATCACCAACAGCAAACTTTTAATTAACGAAGCACCGGTTTGTACCCGGTGCTTCATAAATTACATTTTTGATGGTTATTCCTCTAACTAGTGTTTGGAATCTAATATTGTTGCGTCCGTGGAAGTAAGTAGTAGGAGAGGGATGGATCGTCCCAATTCAGGGGGACCCCGCAGGGGACCCCGGATGTGACGTCATGTCACGTGAGCTGGTGGCGTCATGTTTGATTGCCATGGTAACCCGCGTGAGCTGCCATCTTGTGACGTCATCTCCATAGTGATACGTGGTGTGCGTGCGCATGCGCACCGCGTGATATTAGGGTAATACGTGTTTCCGTAGTCATTTTGTATACTGGAGGCCGCCATCTTGGTTTCTATGGTAGCACGTGGTTGCTATGTGACTCAAAACCTTCTGACACGACAGGGGTATATTCGGAGGATGTGTTCCTTTGTGCAGAAGTAAATTCCCGATTCGTAGAATTACCACAAACAACCCGACAACCCCTCCAAATCACCAAAAACGACTTTATTTACTATGGATTCCCCAATTTATCGGTGTAGCACGTAGTGCTATAGTACCAAGGGGTACCGTGGGTGTGTTCCTTTGTCCTAGAGTATACTCCAGTAGCATTTAAGAACCTATCAACTGGAACAACTTTACTTATTATTACTGTATTTAGCTTTTTTGATCTATTCTTCTTAGTTCTGACCCTATTCAGTGTACTCTTGCAGTTTCCTTTATCTAGATTTTTTATACAGATTATAACTAACCAATCAGATTGCTTGATTTTCCGTAATCTGTATGCAGAGTTATCTCCCCTTATAACAGCGAAGTCGTATCCGATTCTCATCACCTCTTTATCCAATAGCCACGTCCCATGGAATCCCATTTTTGGGAAACCCGTGGCTATGGAATCCCTTTTTGTCGTATGAGGCCATGAGGGCTATGTAAAAGCCCTCAGTAAGGTCTCATTTATTATCCCTCATAGCCTCATTGAATTATTAGGCCATGAGGGCCATGAAAAATCCCTCAATGAGGTATAATTTACTACGACTCTTAGCCTCATTTCGGTATTTAACAGGTATATCCTATGGAATCCCATTTTGGGAAACACCCGTGGCTATGGAATCCCCTTTTTGTCGTTTGAGACCATGAGGGCTATGTAAAAGCCCTCAATGAGGCCTCATCTATTATCCCTCATAACCTCATTGAATTTTGAGGTCATGAGGGCCATGAAAAATTCCTCATTGAGGTATAATTTACTACGACTTTTAGCTTCATTTCGGTATTTAATAGGTATATCCTATGGAATCCCATTTTAGGAAAAACCCGTGGCTATGGAATCCCTTTTTTGTCGTATGATGCCATGAGGGCTATGTAAAAGCTACCAATGATGCCTCATTTATTATCCCTCACAGCCTCATTGAATTTTGAGGTTATGAGGACCATGAAAAATCCCTCAATCAGGTATAATTTACTACGACTCTTAGCCTCATTTCGGTATTTAACAGGTATATCCTATGGAATCCCATTTTGGGAAACATCCGTGGCTATGGAATCCCTTTTTTGTAGTATGAGGCCATGAGGGCTATGTAAAAGCCCTCAATGAGGCCTCATTTATTATACCCCATAGCCTCATTGAATTTGGGGGTTATGAGGACCATGACAAATCCCTCAATGAGGTATAATTTACTACGACTCTTAGCCTCATTTCAGTAGTTGAGGATACCTATGGCCTGGTATTGTATTATTCGAGGAATCCTATCGAGGATACCTTTTGCAGAATCCCTTTTTTGTCGTATGAGGCCATGAGGACCATGACTAATCCCTCAATGGGGTCCAATATAGTCTTACCAACGGTTTCCATCTTGTCGCCAAAGCTACAAGGCCACTACAGGTCTATCACCCATCTGTCCTATCATTAGCTTCTACAGCAGGCTTGTTCCATTGCGGCCTTGTACCAGTACTATTGACTAAACTATCATCCATTAATATTGACTTGTATCACTACATCATAGCTTTACGCTTTCAAAATGTTCAGGACCATGAAAAATCCCTCAATGAGGTATAATTTACTACGACTCTTAGCCTCATTTCGGTATTTAACAGGTATATCCTATGGAATCCCATTTTGGGAAACATCCGTGGCTATGGAATCCCTTGTTTGTCGTATGAGGCCATGAGGGCTATGTAAAAGCCCTCAATGAGGCCTCATTATTATCCCTCAAAAACCTCATTGAATTTTGAGGTCATGAGGGCCATGAAAAAATCCCCCAATGAGGTATAATTTACTACGACTCTTAGCCTCATTTCGGTAATTAACAGGTATATCCTATGGAATCCCGAATTTTGAGGTCATGAGGGCCATGAAACAATCCCACAATGAGGTATAATTTACTACGACTCTTAGCTTCATTTCGGTAATTAACAGGTATATCCTATGGAATCCCATTTTGGGAAACACCCGTGGCTATGGAATCCCTTTTTATGTCGTATGAGACCATGGGGGCTGTGTAGAAGCCCTCAATGAGGCCTCATTTATTACTCCTCATAACCTCATTGAATTTTGAGGTCATGACGGCCATGAGAAATCCCTCAGTGAGGTATAATTTACTACGACTCTTAGCCTCATTTTGGTATTTAACAGGTATATCCTATGGAATCCCATTTTGGGAAACACCCGTGGCCATGGAATCCATTTTTTGTCGTATGAGGCCATGAGGGCTATGTAAAAGCCATCAATGAGGTCTCATTTATTATCGCTCATAGCCTCATTGAATTTTGAGGTTATGAGTACCATGAAAAATCTCTCAATGAGGTGTAATTTACTACGACTCTTAGCCTAATTTCGGTATTTAACAGGTATATCCTATGGAATCCCATTTTGGGAAACATCCGTGGCTATGGAATCCCTTTTTTGTCGTATGAGGCCATGAGGGCTATGTAAAAGCCCTCAATGAGGCCTCATTTATTATCCCCCATAGCCTCATTGAATTTGGAGGTTATGAGGACCATGACAAATCCCTCAATGAGGTATAATTTACTTCGACTCTTAGCCTCATTTCAGTAGTTGAGGATACCTATGGCTGCGCATGCGCACTCATACCATGTACCACTATAGAGATGACGTCACAAGATGGCAGCTCACGCGGGTTACCATGCCAACCAAACATGGCGCCACCAGCTCACCTGACATGACGTCACTTCCGGGGTCCCCTGCGGGGTCCCCCTGAATTGGGACGATCCATCTCTCTCCTACTACTGAAGTATTGCTCATCCGTGCAAAATAACCAGTCCATGGTGGGTATACTGTACGCCATGTATGCCGACTCGAAATCACAGCTAAGTTCTAACTTACCGCCAGCGAGAGCAACCAATCCCCCAATAATTATCGTGCCCGCCGCAATTAGTTTCAGAAAAGTGAATATGTCATTTCCAGCCACCGCTGCCTTCGTACTCACAACAGGGACTACAGTTACACACACTGAAATACAGAAAATATGTAAAATGAATATGTGATATGCAATAAAATATGTAATGTAGACTGAGCCGACAAAAAGGAGAAGCACATTTCTAAAGTAAATGACAGAGGAAATGTATTGGGACTTGGCAAGTGTAAATTCGCAGTCACCTTGTGTAAACGAGCGAATGTAGTTTTGTGTATGTGGATGAAGCCACAGGTGGACTCTTAAATGTATTTATTTTGTTGCAAACCCTATCCCTTTACTACTTAAGGACAAAAGGAATTACCACTTAAGGCAACGATACTCAACATTAGACAAGAATTATTTTGTGTTTGGCGACACCTCCTTCCACTAAAGGTATCGAATGTGAACCCGATACGACACGAATTCAGAAAAATGCCGACTAACATGACCATTACATTAATTCCGGGGCATGTGCCCAATATCCGAACAAACTGCTAAAAAATAAGCATGTTACCTCACTGAGCGTTCACAAATGGTGAAAACTTCGAATCTATCTAAAGACAAAGGGTCGAGAAATTAGCGCTCTAATGGACAGAAAATGAACATAAAAACACAAACTGTGTGGGCCTGTATAATCACATGCTTTTCTTGGTCCCTGTAACACTGTTACTCCAATGAGAGGGTGGGGTGCGATCCACTGCTTGTTGGACTCCTCCTTTGAACATTTTATCTTTTGTGCATGATGAGTAATGGGTGGGGGGGGGGGGGGGGCTGACAGGTTGCACCTGTCATTGACTCTGTCAGAGACAGTAATTGAGGCAATGTTCGGAGTAAATGCATCAGAAAGATTCTCCGGGAATGCAGTACATACCGTATCTGCCCCCTACAGATGTAGACAGTCTTCGGTGAATAGTATCTCTATTTGAAAGAAGCATCATGAACCATCGAGCACACAGTTGTAATCATGTGGAGACTGCAAGACATGAGCGTCTTTCTTCGAAGCACGGGCTGAGAACAGAGTTCATAAAACATGCTGCATGACATTGTATAAAGTCGTTCTGTCCAGATTTGAGCCTTTATTGGCAACCATGTTGAACTCACAAATCAAGCTGAATTGTTTTGGGAACAAACTGTCCAATGCTGTGAATACAAAACGTCCATCACGTTTGGTGCAAAACCTCAACTACAGGTAGGTACAAAATGTCCACGTACAAATCGCTTTGGGTACAAAACGTTTAGAAACTATACATTATAAGCGTTCTAATGATTCTTAGTCCCGAGTCTGTGGACCAAAATAGCGGATGTCGAGGGTTGTTTTTGATTTTTTGTAAACTTTTGACAGATACCAATGTTTTTGGTAAACGTTCGTTAACAGTTATTGGCTAAAAATATTTTTGACAAATCAGCGAAAATCCCGTTTCATTTGCGTGTTCTGATATGGAAATATTGACCAATAAATGTTAGAACGATTTTGGGCGAAGTTTTGCATGATAAAAGATTTTAATGTTCGTGAAGTGCTCAACAGACCAACCACTCGTAGACCAATAGCCCTTGCAAAGTTTTAAAACGGCATCTTGGAATAATTTGTACAAATTCATGGTATATAATGAGTTTATGTATGGATGGCTATTGTGTACTCACTAAGAATAAAACCCAAATTTCTTTGAAATTTATGATAATGATACATTGAGTTCTTACTAGTCAGTTACTATTCAGCCAATTATTAGTATTCTGCTAATTTATAGACCAGAGATTGTAACATTTAAACAAACATTTTGGCAGAGAAAAAAATTAGCAAACTTGTTGTAAACAGCGAGTGACGGTGAAGTGTATTTGTGACCAATCTGTGAAGACTTCAAGCCATTATCGTGTTTGAATAAAGACATATTAATCCCTAAACATTTGGGCGGTTTTTGGCGATTTTTGACAGACAAAAGATTCCATCACTTGTAAAAAGATCAGGGGACCAACCATTCGTAGCCCCAAAGCACGTTGCAATGTTTCAAAGGCACACAAAGGCATCTTGAGATAAGCTGTACAAACACGTGCTAAACAAAGAGTACATCTTTGGGCTGCCATTTTGATCTCATTATGGAATCATTATGGACTTATCATGGATAAAATCGAGTTTGTTCGCATTTATGATAATAGTACATTGCTTTCTTACAAGTCAGACCATTAATGTTGTTATGCTAATTCATAGTACAGAGATTGTAGACCAGAATGGTCAATTGTGAGGATTATTTTTAAAATGTATGAGGGTTTCGTTGCAAAATATAATTTTGGTAAGCTTTCAGGAACTGAAAGAGATGGTGAAGTGTATTCGTGACCAATATTCGACAATTTCAAGTCACTCGTGTGTTTGGATAAAGAGATATTAGTCCATAAAACATTTAGGCGGATTAGGGCGATTTTTGACAGAAACTAACATGTTATCACTTGTGGAAAGATCAAAAGACCAACCACTCGTAGACCAGTAGCACATTGCAATGTTTTAATAGCACAACAGACATTTTGATACAATCTATACAACTTACGCGACATGAAGAGTACTTATTTGGGCCGCCTTTTTTGAACTCACTATGGACTCATTGTGGACTTATTATGGACTAATTATGGGTAAAATTGATTTGGATGGGGGGGGGGGGGGGGGGGGGGCTATGATAATGGTACATTGCTTTCTTACTATTCGGCTCTTTAATATTATTGTGTTAATTCATAGTCCCGAGATTGCTGGCCAAAATGGCCAATTTTGCTGCCTAATATTGAATTTTGAAAACATGTGACAGAAACGAATTGTAACTTTTGTTCACGGTTTGTAATGGGCAAGCGTATTTTCGACAAATCTGGGAAACTTTCAAGTCATTCGCTCATTTAGACCAGGAGATATTGGTCAATAAAGATTTGGGAGTGTTTGTCAGAAAAAAAGATTATTACCACTAACATTTATGGTCGTTGAGAGAGAGAGATAAATCGTAGAATAACAAATATCTTCTCCTTCCACGAAAAGCCACATATTAAAGAAATGGCAATAAAATTGCATTGTCGGCATGTCAAATTGTGAGTCCGGAACATCGTCGCCTGAGTGCTAGAATGTCGTATGTCCCCTACCCTAGCACTCAGACCACGACATGTTAAACATGTGTATGCAACATGTTGGAACGCCATTCGTGACGAAAAATGCATGGATTTATGAAGAAATGCTTTCGAAATGCCTTCTGAGAAGGCGTGCCTTAATGAAGAAGTTGGAATAATATTTATCCGTTGGGAGTTGAGTCATGATGGGTAAGATGGGGAACCAACCACCCCCATCAAGAATCGGGGATCTGCGCGATGCCCCCAAGGAGGTAAATACGCATTTGGCTTATATAAGGAGACGATATATATTTCTTCCTGATGTCGGTCAACGAGATTGGAGCAAGCGAACATTATTAACCTGGCAGACAAGAATTAAAAGATATAATTTTATCTGTGCTTAAAGTTAGATGTATGGCATTTTTGGAAGTGCATGTTATTTTGAACTAGATGTTTGTGATTCGAATTTGGACTTTCACGTAAAATTTGTCGATCATTTGAAGGGAAAGTCTTACTGTACCACATCTACCATTCAATGACATCTACAATAATGCAGTAATTACGGCTGGAATCCACCGCAGTGCTCCCGACTAGTATTATCACCCCGTGTCATAGGGGATCACGAGGATCTATTGGGGCGCCTAAGATCGAGTTCTTGCGCTTGGGAAAAGTGTCAAGATTGTGTCCGTCTCGTCGGGTCGGTAAGAGGGTATATTTTTAAAAGAGTTTTCGGAGAAGTAGTTCAGATCCTCCACCCGAGAAATTTTGAAAAATGTGCCTCAAATTGATTATTTTGAGGGTCAAAAGAACGTCAGGCGTAAGATTTAATACCGGGAACGGGAATTTGACAGCTATGCGGCTTCCGGTTCTGAATGTCAGGCACGATACCCGGTAAATTCACAGACCATGATATCAATGATTGCGTATTATAGTTTATAAAATTACGGAGAATATCAATATCTTCCGAGACCAACTTCACCGTTTGAGGTGTGGTTTTATCTCGCGAACGGGAAAAAGACTAATGCTCAAAATCAGATTAAAAATAAAAGGTACATTCAAATACCTACAATTGTCACCGCTGGCATCGGGTGCATAAATTTGAGATGAAAAAAATAAAATTGCACAATTTCAGATAACCAGAAAACAGTGTGTAGAGTTCGATAGCCGTGTCATCTATAAATACGGAGGAACGTAAATCAGAAGATAGTGTTTTTAATGAACGTTGTCCAAAATGGCTAAAATGATGAAATAATAGGCCCGATGGTATTAATGTTATATAACGGGTGTTTGGAGTAGGTTCTTCAATTTTTTGTTCAACTCTATAATTGGAGTAATGCATCCTAAAGTATGACTGGAACTGAAATAAACAGAAATGTCATTTGATTTCACCCTTCTCTACTGAAATATAACTGTTGATGTTTTGAAAATCCGGCCGCCAATAACGTTGTAGCGTTAAATATATTTTGTCAATGGAAGTAACAAAAATAAAACTTTCCCTTTTCAACTATCGATTGATAGGTCTGACTGTGTAACATAGAAGCGACATCTTTTGTATTTTCTGAGTTCTGCGAACCACAAGGAATCAAATTTTGAAATGACGTGAACACGTCAAAAGTGATGTTAAATATAAAAAAAATCCAAAGACAATAATCTTCTAATTTTTCACTACATCGCAAATTTTCACGTAAATCGGACAAACTTTAATTTTTGCGACGTTGACGTCATACAGTCACCCAAACGACACCCCAGGCGAATTTTTTGCCGTCTGAGAACTGATTGCATTTTAGGATATGTTTTTTTTATTGGAGACTGTATCTTCAAAATTTCAGAAATGAGTGTTCAACAATCGGGCAGAAATTAAACATTCATGAAAATACGTAAACTTGTTATTTTGGGTAAAGATTTAATTCTGAAATGTAGCAAACGTATTTTATAGAGCTACCACTAGGATAAAATCAGCGTTTTCAAAGAGAAATGTGCAAAATGAAACCTTAAATTTAAACTGACGTAAAAAGTTAAAATAATGGCGACAAATTGAAAACACAGCTGTCTTCTATTTTTTTTTAGATCAATAACATACTAAACTTTCGAAACATAGTGAAATTTCAAAAACATACGACAAATGTTTGATACAATGTAACTCCAAACGTCATCCCAGATGTTGACCATAATGATTTGGAATTTCCTTGGACGGCCCCACATTATAAATTATTGTGATGAGTTGACAGGTCTGAGGTTTGCGGCTCGGAGCTTATGTTCATCCGAGCCGCAAACCTCAGATGATGTTACAGTCAACTCATCACAAAAACATTTATGTTCCAATAAGACACAACCCATAGCCCAAAACCTTCATCGTGAAACACGAGAGGCTTATTTACTAAATTTGTGATCGTTAAAAGTTGCCTTGTTCAAGAGAGCACTGAAAAATAAACCATCAATAAATCAGATAAACACATTCCGTCTCAGATCAAATCGTAAATCGGTTTGTTATTAAAACAACGCCTCATCCAAAACATCGTCTGTTGCAAGTGTGAAAAATTTAGAAAAATGAAGCGGCTCCACTGTGAAGGGGGAACTTCTTGACTTTGCGTGCTCTCTCGAGCTTTGTTTACGTGGTCTACAAGCTAATATTCCGGTGCTCTGTACAAATTAGCTCAAAACAAAACAGTAGTCAGAACCACAGCTTGTATGTGCGTGAACAGTGAAAAGACGATACCACCAGCGACCTCACAAACATGGTTACTTATATACATAATATCAGGAAGCCGTTCTAACTATCGATTTTCCAATAATGTCAGCAAATTAGACGAGTTTAGATGTGTATGCCGGAAATCCATCGCTTTGGTGGATTTTGTTTTTCGATTAAAAACTGCAACTGTGCGCTGCAACTGTGCGCTGCAACAGAGAATATGAACTGCAATTGTGCGCTACAACAGTGAATATAATCCCCTTGTCCAATTTTCCAACCATTCTGACAAGAAAAACATATTATTGTTTTGAGAAAGCGAGGGAATCGGGGAAATCAGGTAACGGTAGGATATTCCGGTGGTCTGTCGAGCGGTTCACGTGCTCTAACGAGTGCATCTTGGCAATTCCGGTGCTCTCCCAAGGAAAAAAAAACTCCGATATTTGAACGGAACGAAGTGATTGTGCGGCGCAATCCTCATCCAATTTATTAGTTTTTGGAATGCAATTTTAGGGACATTGTTGAAGACCGACAGGTCTGTTTTCAAGCAGATACATGTATTCCTTTGAAGGGCATTATGTAATAGATATATCACTATTTTGTGTACTATATGGGTAAATAATTGTACAGTTGTGCAGGTGTCCGGAGCTATTTGGACTCGGATTCGCCTCGTCCAAATATCTCCGGACAAACTGTACAATTATTTACCCAAAGAGTAAATAAATAAATAAATAAATAAATAAATAAATAAATAAATAAATAAATAAATAATATGATCCTGGCTGTTAAAGTGTCATTAAGCCCTAATAAATAAATAAATAAATAAATAAATAAAAAAAACTCGGTGCCGAAAGCAACTTTAGTCACCTATTATATGACCATTATCTGTACGTTCTGGTATGCGTTGTGCAAACCTATCATCTGATTACTTTCTGGAAAGGGCCCTTTTCAACAATTAACCCTTTACCTAACGAATCGGCCGCATCCGCCCGCGTAATATGCAAATTCAGAGGTTGAAAAAATAGTATTTTTCTAAAAATTTTCAACAAAATTTCAACAAAACCATATCATGTGACCCCAACGAGCTCGTTCCAACGAGGGGTCACATGATATGGTTTTGTTAAAATTTTTGGAAAAAAATAAAAAATGATATTTAAAATAATAAATTTTGGTATCCTCTGCGTTGGGTAAAGGGTTAATCAGATGATAGAATTTCAAGTATGTCATAAATTATATTAAAATACCTCGCATACAGGCGAACATGGAGGGCCTCCGTATAGGGTTAAAGTGGGCCTGGCAGTACAATGGTTAAGAGAATATACAAATGCAGAAAATAACTCAGGCAGAAAAATTCCAAATCGGGTCATTGATTCCTGTTCCCAGTACTTGTCTTCTTGGTGTTTTGTCTTAGTATTTATATCAAGCAATTAATACACCTGAACCACCGCTGATTGATCATTTCGCGGATGCCATGTGAGTTAATTCCCCTTTGTCTTTGAAAGTTTTTCTATAATTTGTAGAACCTTGATTAATAAATGTCTCTTTCTCGATCAGATCTGGATCAGGATGCGATATACTCATTGGTTTGAGATTAGAATTAAAGAAGAAGTCCTGTCCCAATTAGCGCAGAAAATGCACATTATTTAATGTGCATTTTACGGCCGAAGAATGAAGTCTGAATACACAAGAGCGGTTGCCCTGTTCATTGCAAAATGTAATGCGCTATTGGCGAGATCGATAGTGAAATCACGAATTGAACCGATCAAACCGAAAGAAAATACTGAGACTACAGTATGTGGAGGGTAGATTACTATTAAATCGCTGTGGGATAGATTTTCCACTTAGTAATTACTTACTATTTCTGAGGACAAAACACACGAAACACTTGCAAACTTCCATCACATAGACCACCGGGTGCGTCGATGTGATGAAACCTTTCAAGGTGTTTTTGGGGGGCTGTTATGAACAACTATAAACACTTTTCGAGTGGAGAAAAATGCCTCTGCATTCAGTAGTGACCCACCCTCTTCATTCTGTATATGCTGTCGGATTGTAATATCTCTTTGCGTCATTACATGCACATGTATCCCAGTAGAGGTTACGACTGATGTAAATGATCTCTATTTACTAGCATATAATTGTGCAGAGTTTAGAACACTGTTGTTCTCCATGAATCGAGATAAGCTAATGGTGCAGTTTGACAGGCACAAAAGTACACTTACTCAGTGCGCTATTACTTCAAAATAGTGCACAAGCTGTCACATGACTTCTAGTTTCAACGGTACACAATTAACATACTGCTAAATCAAGACAGAATCAACGAAATAAGAACGAAAATGTTCTCGGAGGAGGGGGAGGGGTGTTATTGTAAATAAACGATGATCAACAACAACAGAACTTCTCAAAGGTTTTACATTTTCTGGCCCTTTACCGATCGATTTTTGAAGAGTGTACAGTTCCGTCGTCGTGAATTGGCCGTAACACTCACGTGGACAGTGATGTCCACGAATGCGTTTATCGGGTAATAAAATTCATCAGCAGCAAAATGTTAATTAATGAAGCTTCATTAATTAATTGTTTCATAGTTATACCTGGAATTTGTCTTTTCAATCTAATATTATTGCGTCAGTGGCAGTGGCGTAGCGAAAATCTTGCCCACCCCCGCGAGATAGAAACGGGGCCCTTTCATAATGGTGGTTGCCTTTAAAACGGGAGCAAATTTAGTGTTATTACCGTGCACAGCATACAGGATTTCACGTAGTACATACGCCATAAATTAAATGAAGGTATAGCCTATAGGATCGACTCTAAAAGTACGACTCTGTCGATTTTTTCATTACATGTTTTAAGTTTCACCCCCACCATCCAACGAGTCACACATGCACGCCCAACATGTGTGACTTGAGAGGCACCATGTATGCATATTGTTCATTTCTCACCCCTATCAGTTACAATGATGTAGCGTTCACTTGAAAGAATAATTCATAGACTACAAAGAGTACGTCGTGTGGAAGTGAGAGTTTGAAATTATGTGTATTTGGTACATAGTCTCGCTCTCTCTCTCTCTCTCCCTTTCCCTCTTTCTTCCAGCGTTGGGACGTTCTTCAAGACAGGGGCCCCTCTTCTAGCCGCCCCCTCCCCGCAATGCGGGCCCTGCGGGCCCATCCCCTACGCCACTGGTCAGTGGAAATACTGCCCACCCCGTGGAAAGTGACTACATTTGTAGTTCCGGCGAACGTACTATACTTTTAGGTCTGTGAAAAATAAATATGGTGATGGTGGGTACGTTTCCAGAGCCTCCCAAAAATTGAATGCTTACAATATAGTTGTTACTGGCAGAAATTAGTTTTGATATTAGAAAGCTGATACAGTGTAACTAGGCTTTGACGGGAGTAACAACTTCCTCCTCGTTAAACGCTATCGATGACAGGAGTTACAATATTATTTGGGCTGTGGGATTGAAGGATTACTGGAACTTCCATAGAATACAAATTATTTTCAATCATTTTTCAGTAAATAAGTAGTAGACACTAGTTTACTGTTCCGGTACCACTTTTATCCAACAGTCGGACGCACAATGGATTATTTCACGAGGCGTTAGCCGAGTGAAATAATCCGCGCGGCCCACGAGAGGATACAATCGTACTCGAATCGGAGCTGTCAAGTTTTAAATTTCTTCTTTTTTTGCTCCTCATTTGTTTTCCCATATTATCCCTTTATACTTGATTTCGTGGTTACTTATAAAATATGTAAAAACAAGTCCGTCATCTCTGAGAGTGGAATGCAGTGTTGGGAGTGGAATACCATTTTCAGCGAATGGGGGAGGGAAGACAATTCGTTTTGGGGGAAGAAAAACGAATGAAAATAAAATAAATTTTTATTACTGACGGAAATTAGTATCGATACAGGTAACCAGTTTTTGTGCTTGGTAAACACCTTGTTGTTTAATAAAGAAAGCTATTAAGCTGTGAGAAGAACAACAGCATTTTCCTCATCAAACGAAATTGGTGATAGGAATCACTGCGTTGATTGGGCTGTGTGATTAAATTATTACTGAAACGTCCATAGAATACAAAATATTTTCACTAATTTTGTAGTAAATAATAAATGTTGAACAATTCTAGAGCTGTTGGGTTACAATTTTCAATACTTAACAATTACATTTAACAGGGGAATGCCCTACATGGGATGGGAATTCGAATCAAATTTACTGAAAGCTATTAAGTTGAAAGTGTTTACTTCCCAAGTCTCAAAATATGTAGGGGAAAGAGGAGAAATGGATCTCTCGATGAGACCTCGTTCCCCACCTTCCAAAACTGACCGGTCTTTCTGGAAAGGGTTGATAAGCAAGCAATGGGCGCGCTGAGCTTTGAAATAAATGAAAACAATTAATCCTTTACCCAACGCACATTACATGTATATCAAGAGTTATTGGGCCCCACAAAGTAGATTTGCTGTTTCTCGGGCCATCTTTTGTAAAATTGCATGTGGGCGGGCGTGTTTTCTTATTTTACTTTTTATTTTTGTAATTATTTCTTTACCATTAACAGTTCATGTTCTTGGTTTGTTTTATGTTTTAGGCTTCATAATCTACAAAATAGCATGGGTGGTGGTGTATTTCGTCCCTTAAGTGCTGAAGCATTGCAAAGTCTTGATGTACTAAAGGGAAAAAATTATCGCTTTTATTAACATGGCTACATTGATTACAAATGAGAGCATGCGACAGCCCAAAGGACCATGCGGGAAGACCTGAAAAACAGATTGTTAACTTTTTTTGGTTTTATTTTATATTCTAAATCTTTTAACAACTTTCAATAAAATTATATCATGTGACCTCTCATGTGACGAGCTCGTTCCAGTGAGTGGTCACTTGATCTAGTTTCGTTGAAAGTTTGGGAAACATAAAATGTCTTCAATTGCTCAATTTGGAAATTAAGCAGGCGGATGCTATCAATTCGTTAGGTAAAGGTCACCCCATAACCTAACGTAAAGGTCATAAGAGGGTAGACCTCTTCACAAAATTCACCATTCTTATTAATTTCGTGTTTTGTATAAAAAACATAGCTTATTACACATCAATGAGCACGTTCAAATTGTGGATCATAAGTCTTTGGTTACACACAATTTGATTTTATTATTGCCAATAGCAACGCGTGGTGTTGCAGTGAATAGGCGTTCATTCTTGATTCCGCAGTATTCGAGAAATTTGACAAAAAATCTTGTTGATTTCTACTGAAGAGAAATATGCCCAGTTAGGTAATGCGAATAATATCCTGCTCAAAGTTTGCTAAGCACTACATATTTGACACATCATTGTGAAATTTTCTTTTGACGCATTTGCGATATTTTTGATGGGAATGAATTGAGACGGTCCCCCGTGTTTACATTAGCTCTCTTGACAGGCAGACTTTTCGTGACAGTCACGGAAAGCATATACCTCTTGATTTCATGATGTCTTCGTGTACTGTTTACATGTACATGAGATGTGTAAGGTATTCAGTCTTCATTTCAACACAAACCCTTGTGATTTAATGATTGAATGTGGCAAATGCAAATGTAAGAAGACATTTGTCTGAAGCAGAAATGTGGCGGGCTGTAGGAATGGGGGAACAAGGGGCCACCCATCGCCAAGTTGGTGAAGCCCTTGGTGTGCACCATACTTTGATCACCAGAACCTGGGCAAGATTTTAGCAGTATGGCTGACCAGTCAGACGACATGGTTGTGGCAGAGACAGGGCAAAAGCTGCAGCTCAAGACAGGTTTCTGATCATTCAGGCCCATAGGAAACGCTCTGACATAGCAACCCAGCTTCGCAGTGACCTTCAGAATGCATCCGGGGTAAATGTTCCGACGCAGACTATCCGGACAAGGTTTCACGAAGGTGGTCGGCGATCGAGAAGACCATGTATTCGCATTCATCCGTCCCAAAACCACCGCTAAGCACGACATGAATAGGTCATGGATCACGTTGGATGGACCAGAAAAGATTAGCGACCTTTCCTTTTTACAGGTGAGTCAAGGTACTGCTTAGACGACACAGATGGGTGTTCTATGGTATGGAGGAGACAAGGAGAGCGACCCCGTGCAGCCAACATTGCTGAGCATGACTGCTATGGTGGAGGGTCAATAATGGTCTGGGGCGGCATCAGCTGGGATGGACGTACAGAGCTCTGTGCCCTTGACCGTGATACATTGACTGCACAGCGGTATATTGATGAGATCTTGGATTGTATGCAGGTGCAGTGGGTGATATATTCATTCTGATGGACGATAATGCCCGTCCCCATGTTGCCCATGCTGTTCGGGAGTACCGACAGAGGGAGGGGATTGCGCGTATGGACTGGCCAGCAGGCTCACCTGACCTCAATCCAATCGAACATGCCTGAAATGAGTTGCAGCTTGCAATTTCAGTTCGTCCAGTCCAACCAAGAAGTGTCCAGGAGCTTGGTGCCATGCTGGTCCAAGAATGGAACAACATCCCACAAAGGACAATCTGGAACCTGGGAGTGAGCATGAGAAGGCGTTGTCAAGCTGTAATTAAGAATAATGGGTCTCATAGTCGTTACAGAACCCATATCAGTTCCCTCCGTCAACTTTTTGGCAAATTTGAAAAAAATCCTCTTTTATCAATAATATCCATTTTCGATGGTTATCGTATTCAAAATCTAAAAAATAATATCAAACACAAACAAAATCTTAATTTCTGTGCTTAAATCATTAAAGATGTAATTAAATAAAAAATATATACACTTTTCATAACAATATTTCAACTAAAACTTAAAGCAGGGCGTTTGATATACTTGGTGCTTAGCAAACTTTGAGTTGTATATGATACATAGAGAATATCTAATGTTTTCTTGTGAATACCGGGATTTATCTCATGCGAGTGAAAATACGAATTCTCTCACTCAGGAATGAGATAATTCCCGGTATTCACAAGAAAATTTTAGATTTTCTTTTTATTATACCCCCTTCATTTGAAGCTTTAACTGAAACGATCCAAACCGACGCCCATACCACGCAAGAAATCTGTTTACACAATCAGCTGATCGCTGTTTCTGCTGACACAGATCACATTGGATGTTGTGCACATCCACACAAAATAGTTGTCGGGATTGTTGGCGAAATGACGTAATTTTTAGCCACAAACAAATTCAGTAAGATGAAATTTCTACTTCATTTTCGCTTCAATAATAATTCTTCAACATTGAATTGAAATAATTCAACAATTTGATTCTGAAACAGTGAAACACCCAAAAGTTTAGAACAAGTGAAACTTGCATTAATACATTTTGGCATTCCACCGTGATCTGCCGCGTATTTTTATACTCACTAGTGCAGCGAGAACAACTTTTGTTTTGCGCTTGTGAAAATTAATTTGTAAATTTCAAGTTCACACGAAATGTTAATCACCGAGGTGTTTGATCTCACTAGTGAGGGGAGAACGCAGTTTATTTTTACCGATTCCTATTATAATTAGACGTTAGGGGTGACGACAGATGGAGTTGCGACCTTTTTCGCTGATGTACCAGCAATCACATTGCATCGAGATCAATTCATCCTGTGTTTAAGTTTTCAAAGTGTATAGCAAAAGCCAATTACTTAACACAAACACATTGTTATAAATTTACCTTAAATGCAAAGCCAGTATGTAATACTCACATATAAGGAAGCAAGCCATCGATTTTATAAACAGGTCGCTCTTTCCGCAGTCTCCAAATATTGGCGCACTCAGATATTCTGCTGCGATAATGGCGCCTACTGACTTACCAACTGTAGCCAAGAAAAAATGCCTAATAAAGCAGTATAGATATGCCGGATAGGATCCATAAATTTCAAGCAGATAAGCATATTCAGCGCCAGATTTCGTAATCAAGGTCCCAAGCTCTGCGTAGCACAAAGCACCTGTATGATAAAAGGGTGAACATAACAGACGGAAATAGAACAACACCTCTCACATGTGACTCCCTGATAAGTTAGTACATAAATTATTCCTATTTTGTATAATATAGAGGATGTCCAACGAGACCTCAGTTTATATCGAAATTTACAAAACGAGTTCAGTAAATTTGGGCTGGATCGAGCTTTAGCGAGGACGAGATCTATTTTGTAATACGCCTGTTTTATGAAATACCCTTCTACATCAACAATAAGCCACGCGGATCATTAACATCCGTTCCGCACATATTTACCGAACGGAAATCGTTGACGGACTATTTTCAAATAGAAGCGAAATATCACTGGCATTTTCTACAAATCATACACCGCAATTACAATTTGAATGAGTTCCCCTCGCAAATTTGGTTTGCGATAAAATGTGTTCTTCTTGTTCGTAGTTAGTGCCCAAAGCTCCAATGTGTTATGTGTGCTTACTGCAACACAGAACACATTGCAACTCAAGGGACGAGTTGTCAAATGAATTGCTGAGTGTCGTTTTTAGAATTGTTTTTATAGACTTGAAGGCGTGTAATATACTCAGAACGACACACGCAGGCCTCTCCTTTTACCCGTCAGCGCTGTCTTCTCGTGCCATATCGATTAGCTCATCCACTCGTATGTCTTTCTATGTATTCACTGGACAAGTTTTGTAAATTTGTCGATATAAACTTGGGACGAGTTGAAGATTCTATTTATTAGATGAATAAAAAACATCACGAAAGGTACTTAAATACATCAAAGTACTGTTGGTACTATTTCTGTTAATACATGACCGTACGTTACCATTTTTGTGAATGGGTTTAATAGTGCACACCCACGCAGTGGCGTGTGCGCACATAGGTAATGGGTACGTGTCCATGATTTTATAATTTTTCTATATACCATGCAACAGAGTTTGGGGTGCCATCTGGCGGCGTGGCTCTCCCACTGGCAAAAAATCCAGAATCATTGTAACGGATACTTAATTGTGTTGGGCCTTTCAAAGGACATTATGTAAAATATATTGTTGCACAATGCTGGAAACTATGATAAATAATCAAGTAATGCAGTGACTTTCGAAGTTAGGTAGTTGTTGGCGAGTTAGGTATTGTTTGAAAGTTCGAAGTGCCAATGCCGTCCGTTGCCGGTTTCGTCAGATTTAAAGCCCAGTTTCAATTTTAATTGAGAACGTACACTTCACAAATTGTTGACAACGAATAAAAAATAAAACAAGTGATTTATTGACACTTTTAGTGGGCCTTTTTCATTTGTGGGGAACTTAGCGCGATTTCCTTAGAAACAGCCGGAGTTCGGATGAATTCAAGTAACTTATGTTGACGTAAGGTCTGGGGAATTATTTGTTCTCAAAACACGGGCATGCAGTCTTGTAGTGAAGTTTTACACAAACAGACATGCACGCGAACAGCGATACCTATTCATTTATTCCCTAGATTTTTGCTTCACAAGTTTACTGGATCCAGTCTATGAACTATTTTTACCAATGATACAATCCAATGTCAGTTTAAGACTGTCAGAATTACAGTGTAGCGGCCAGCCAATTTTGTGATCCGACGTGTTTTCCCGAAGACTAAATACCAGAATCACTCAGAACTCCCATTTAAATTACATGCACACTTCCTCTGTGTTTTGGTAAACAATGTTTTAATTACTGGATGCTTTAGGCATTGCAACCAGAACAGAACTGAATTCATCTTCAAACTAGTCAATGTCGCCCTCCTCGTCTGACTAACATCTGGAGGTGGGGATTCTGATATTTAGACTTGAGTTTGTTTCTCCAAAAATGGCAAAAAACTTTTAAAAAGCCTAAATACCAACCTCCCCAGAACCGACCTCTAAATAATATTTGGCACTGCACTACAGAATCATTATTTGATGGTTTCCGACATTTTAATGGTTCTATGAGATAAAATATGACCTGCACTGTCATGCTGTTGGAAAAAAATTAAAAAAATCAATGTGTAATGTTTTATCAGAGACATACCATACCAATAACTCAAAGTGCCTTAATTAAGAAATGTGAAGGATTTAAAAAAAAATTTTTCTTACAAATATTGCAAAATATTCATCAAACGCAATGTGAAATATCTTAAGAAGCCAGAATGTGATTTAAAAACTATCAGAAATGTGAAATTTAATATCATAAGAGGTTTGTTTTGTGTCAACATCAATTAATTTATGAATTATATCATAATTTGTGATGAAAGTGGGTATGCTGGGGGTCTAGGGGACACATGCAGGGCTATATTTTACCACATCAATATGTAGAAGAAAATTTTACATAATTTGTTAGGATAAAATGGCACTGTCTATTGATATTGGTGATTTATATAGCTGCAACACCAGTTTTTAAATCAAAATTGACATTCATTTTGTTTTGTGTGGAGTGGAGGGGGGGGGGGGGGTGGGGGGGGAACACCACTCTTTCTCTTGCAGTATGGTTAAATGAGACAGATTTTTCCCCAAACTATTGTCTGCTGATGCAGATTTTAGTTTTATTTTGAGATTGAGGTAGTTTTTAAAGAAAGCAGTGAATTCTCATGCAGAAATGACTCTTTTATCAAATGAAAGAGATAAAATGTATCTTTGGAAGGATTAGAATGTAGGTTAAAATCCCCCCTACAAAAAATACCCCCAATCATTTTTACACACTTAGCAAAAATTACCCCCACAGTTTTTGAGTAGTACCAGTACCACATTCTCTCACATTATTTTAAGAACAGTACAAAAATCTCCCTCCCGGCCTCTTACACCAAAAGGTTAAAAGGCAGTCCAAAAGGATTTAAAAACTTATGTATTTAATTTGTAAATTACATAAACACTCATCACTATTTACAAGAAAACATGCCTCAATAACTATTTATCAAGACAGTTATTTATTTATTGGAGTTTAAGGACACTTTCAACAGCCAGTGTTACCTCGTGTCGGACAGTTTTATGGGTGGAGGAAACTAAAGTGCACTGAGAGACCCACTGGGCAACAGTGAGCAATTATCCAACGTGCTAACTCCACACAAGCAAAGTTAGCATTGATTGAAGCGACAAGTGCTCAGCCTCAAGTGGTAAAAAAGCTGTGGACATTTCTGTATGGCTTTAAATATATATGTACTTCTAAAAATTTAGGGGTGGGTGATTTTTGTTCACCAGAAATTATGGAGGGAGGAATTTCTGTTCACCTGAAAAAAACATGGGGGGGGGGGGGATTTTTGCACATTGTGTGAAAATGATTGTGGGGGGGGGGGGATTTTTGTCAGGGAAAAGTATTGTAGGTTACCCTTCGAAAGGTTTGTGTTTGATTATAGGAAATAAGTACATGTACATTGTAAATGTACATGTATTTTGGCTTCCAACACTGATTTAATTATATTTTTTTGGATATTACACATATTTCACTTTTAAATGTTCATTCGAGAACCACAGACTGAATAATACTGTTTTATTTTTGAAAAAGTTATATTTTTGTCACAGTCGGCAATAAAGGCCATATATTGCCAAAAATAATGCAGTTAAATGCATCATGAGCAAGTGTGGCATCCAGAACTGAGAAGCACACTATAACCTCTGGCAAATGACAAAATACATGTACACATGTAACCACCTTTTTTACCCTATTAACACATCTAATGAAACCATGCTTTCCCCTCACTGTACTTGTAATAGAGAGGATTCCAATTATATTCCAATCCTCTCCCAAATCACCATCCAAACATTTAGCCAGAAAACCCATACTTTACTTGTATTCGCTGAACAAGCTCATTCCAATAAGGGAGGCATAAGCTATGTTTTTGAAGCCAAAAAATGCAAAAAAAAATTAACATTGAATGGTAATTTTGGTGAATGGTGCTAGCCGGTTTTGGCCATTACATTGAGTGAATGATTAATAAAACCTTTCTCCATATTATGATGTTAACCCTTTACCTTACATGAAAAGAAGATAGCACTTTCGAATAACTAATTTCTTTTCATTTTTTTGCGTCAAAAACATAGTTATGAACCCCACTGGATTGAGCTGAACGAGCTCATTCCAATGAGGTGTCATAAGCTATATTTTTGGTGCAAAAATAATGAACATTGAATGGCAATTTCGGTGATTGGTGCTAGCCTGTTTTGGCCATTACATTGAGTGAGTGATTAAAAATGTTAAAAAACAATTTCATCATTCACAGAGTATTTTGGAACATAAATTTGGGGAAAGGGGGTGGGGGTTCAGTGGGAAAAGTAACAAAGCTGCAAATGTGAATGAATGGCTTTTGTGCACAGCTACCAATATAGTAGTCTGATACTATTGCTATCAGGGTCCCCATGTTATAGCACAAAACTGCATTGACAATTGTCCCTCTACCACCCATACTAAACCCTTCAGCTGATGAGAAAGTTAACAGCATGCACTCTCAGTTTCCTATGATTTGCTTTAGAACTGCAGCACTCAGAGTCCACTGAGTTTTTTTCTGTTTTGACAACCCTGTCCTGGCTCTTCTCGCTATATTTTTCATTGTATGTCAGTCAGTATTCCTATGTACATGTAGAATGCCACTTTCAAAATATGTGATTGCATGACTGTCTGTCCATCATACCATTCCTATGTACATGTAGACTGTCTCCTTCAAGATATGTGATTGCATGTCTGACTGTCCATCATGCAAAGTGTTGGTTTGTTTCCATTTGCACAGTTCTACATTTTCAGTAACTGGCAATTGAGCCCCCCCCCCTCCCCCCTCACCCCCCCCCCACCCCCCCCCCCCCCCCCCCCCCCCCCCCCCCCCCCACACACACACCCATACACACACAAACACAAATATATTAAACATTAAAGAGCACTACATTCCTGAAGCAAATATCTGAGTCATCCTCACTGGATACCAGGCATGCATGTATTTTCCCTAATTTCACCCTTTTTATCAGAATGGGTGCCTGCAAGGATTAAATCCAAGGTTGTAAACGAGCTCTTGTGGGTACATGTACTTGTTGGACATGCACATCACTAAAGAATCAATATTTGATGGTTTTAGGCATTTTAACAGTATGCTGTAACATAGGAGCAGTGCTCAGCTGGTCATGCTGTTGGAAAAAATCAGTGTTTAATGTTGTGTCAGTGCCATACCAATGACTCTAAGTGTCTTAACTGAGCAATGTGAAATATCTTCAGAAGCCAGAATGTGATTTAGAAATTATCACAAATGGGAAATTTAATATCATAAGAGGTTTGTTATATGTCAACATCAATTAATTTATGAATTTTATCACAGTTTTTGATAAAAAGGGGCATACTAGGGGGACACCTTCAGGGCTATATTTTGCCACATCAGTATGTAGAAGAACATTTGACATCAGTTGTTAGGATAAAATGGTACTGTCTATTGATATTGGTGAATTATATAGCTAAAACCCGAATTTTTGATTCAAAATTGACATTTATATGGTTTCATGGGGTTGGAACACCACTCTTTGTCTTGCTGTATGGTTAAAGGAGACAATTTTTTCCTCAAAGTACTACATGCTGATGCAGATTTTAGTTTTATTTTGGGACTGGGTTAGTTTTCTGAAAAATCTACATGAATTCCTTTAGGTAACAGAGCAAAACAGAGTAGAAAAATGTATTGGAGGCAACAGCAGTTTTTAAGCCATTTGACACAGTTTGGACAGTTTTCTTTAAAAGAACAAATTTCCCATGTTTTTAACTCAGTGGAAGCCAAAAGTTGAATTCTCATGCAGAAATGACTCTTGTCACATGAAATAGGTAAAATGTATCTTTGATAGGATTGGGGTTGATTAAGGAAATACATAATTTGGCTTCCGAACCTGATTTAATTATTATTTTGAGAGATTATTTCACAGTTAAAAATTCATTGGGGTACCACACACCTTACAATACTTTTTTATTGTTTTGAAAAATATGTTTTTGTCATCATCAGCAATAAGGGCTATATATTGTAAGTAAATTCACATCTTGAGCAAGTGTAGCCTCCAGTGGCACACTACAGCCCCCAGCAAATGCCAAATAACAACCCATTTTACCATACATGTATTAATAAATGTAATTAAACCATGGTTCCCCATCATAGTACAGGGGCAGAGGGGGGTTCCAATCTTCCAACCTCTTCCAAATCACCATTCAAACCCACAGCCAGAAAACCCCTATTGCACGTTCATTTACTGGCATTTAGATGTTTGCCTGAATTATGCTGTTAACCCTTTACTTACATGTAACATGAAAAGCTGATAACCCTTGCCCACAAACTTATTGACTTACTAATTTTTGTGTCAAAACATGACTTTTTATACCATTGGAATGACCTCATTCCAATGAGGGGTCTTAAGCTATGTGTTTCACACAAAAAAACGAGAAAATAATGAACATGGAATGGCAATACATGTGAGTAGCACAAACAGCTTTTGACCGTTATATTTGGTAAAAGGTTAAAAAGTGTTAGAAAATAATTTATTCATTGAAAGAGTATTTTAGAACACAAATATCGACGAAGCACGGTTGACTGACGGCGCGTTTGAATCTCGGTGCTTTTCACTTCAATCGTCATCATTTCGAACACAGTCAACCGTGCTTCGTCGATACGAGCCCGTTGCGTTTTATGCGTCCGGTATTCCATTAGTCAAACTCTCCCGAAGATTTCAATTTAAACATGGCGACCTCCGTTGTTTATCAGCTGACGAATTTCGAGTGAAAATACAACGTTTTAGAATTTATCAAGCGATCGACACGTTTTTTATATAGATATAATTGCTCAGTAAATATTCTTTTTTCGATCACATACTAACACAAAGCTTCAGGATATGCCATATTGTTCTCATGGGGCGAGATAGACCAGCGAGTAAATCGTTTACTGGTCATCTGGTACACCACGGAGATCGAGAGCGTTGGACCTACAGGCCGTACCAACGCCAAAAATTATATTACGGACTGTGGGTCCAAGTTTGGACTAATGAATATCAAGCCACAAATCAAATATCAAAATCCGTCCAGAAATAACTAAGTTTTTTAGCAAAAAGGGCCGGCGACCGGCCCTCGCCATACCAATAGTGAAGGTTTTTTTGTTGAAACATTCGACTGAAAATAGGAAACTAAATGGAAAGAATTAAATGAGTATGTCTAATGATATCACACGAAATGAAGAGAAATAGCCGTATATGCTTTTTAAAACTGGCAATAATTGCTTATCAACTAATATTACTGTCTTATGTTTTTTAACGATTCCATTTTCCTACCGCCCCAAAAGATTCTTCTTTTAAATAGCGAACCCGGATCAGAAGAAACGGATAAATTACCAAATAACGCCGACGTAATTTCGTAAATCCTCGACGGAACACCAGCGACGTTTTTTTTCTCGAGTCTGGGAACTAATCGACAACATTGGTGTCATTAAATTGAGATAGGTCGGATATCACACATAAATGCTATTGCGCACCCCTCCCCCTTATACATCGTGCAAGTATAAATATCTCGATATTAAACTGTCTTGCCTGATGGAATATGGGTTAACTTGGAGGGAGGGGTGGGGGGGGGGGGGGGGGCATATGGCTGATTTTTAGCTCACCGAAGGGAACTTAACTTATCACTTGCCGTCCGTCGTGAACTTTACATTATTGACTTCTCCTCCCAAACTACTGGACCAAATTGAACCAAATTTGGCGTGCATGTTCCTTATCATATGTCAATTCAAGTTTGTAGAAATAACCTTGCCGCGCCGAACCACAAGGGGCATTACTCTGCTAGCACCCATACATTTTTTTAAAAAAAATTAAAAAATCTACTTCTCCAGAACCATCATTGAGCTCCCTCTAGGAGCCCGAATTTTAACTTGGTGAAATATGAGGAAATTTCTTTAAAAATCTTGCATATTTGGTATGAATGCTTTCATATTTGGTGTACAATATTTCTGGGGGGGGGGGGGGGGGGGGGGGGGCAGATTCAAGTTTGTACAAATCGGGTCCCTCAGTTAGTATATGGGCTCTCTATTGGAGCCCAAAGTTTAACTTTGAGCAATTTGAGGAAATTTCTTTAAAAATCTTCAGATTCAGACCCACCAGTCAGAATCCTTTCATGTTTCGTATACAACAGGGGGTCAGATTCAAATTTGTTCAAATCGAGTCCCTGGGTTTATATTTGGGCTGCCTATGGCAGCCTGAATTTTAACTTTGTGCAATATGAGGGAAATTCTTCAAAAGTCTTTTTCTTCAGATTCACCAGTTAGAATCCATACATATTTGGTATGCAATATCTTGCAGTGGGTCAGTTTCAGTTTTGTTCAAATTGGTTACCTGGGTAAATATTTTGGCTCCCTGTTGGAGCCCAAAGTTTAACTTAATGCAATGTGAGGACATTTCTTTTAAAACCCCTTTCTTCAGATCCACTGGCCAGAATTCTTTCGTATTTGGTATATAACATCTCATGGGGGATCAGGTTCAAGTTTGTTCAATTCGAGTCCCTGGCTTATTATTTGGGCTCTCTATGGGCGGGGTGGGGGTGACATGGGGAGCATGTTCGGTTTGTTCAAATCGATTCCTTAGTGTTTTTCCATAAAATTTGCCTTTCATGACTTCATTCCTTTGTAGAGTTGATGAACCATGTATAACTGAATGTGACCCCAAATTCTTCTTTGAACCACTTTGGCAGGTGAGCGATTACTTGATAATGGTTCGACCCACGTCATGTAACTTCATAGGTAGGTTGGCATCGGTGAGTGGAAGAACCCTATTTATTTTGGACTTGCTTGGCCAAAGGTCAAGGTCACAGTGACCATGAACATAGTAATTTGTAAACAATTGGTTTCCGGATGATAACTTGTCCATAGTTAAACTCACATTCATGAAACTTCATACGTAGGTAATGGTTGGCGTTCATGAGAGGAAAAACCCTATTATTTTGGACTCACTAGGTCAAAGGTCAAGGTCACAGTGACCCTGAACATAGTAAGTCAAAACAATTGGTTTCCGGATGATAACTTTATAATGGTTCGACCCACGTTCATAACACTTCATAGGTAGGATGGCATCAGTGAGATGAGGAACCCTATTTATTTTGGACTTGCTAGGTGAAAGGTCAAGGCCGCAGTGACCTTCAACATAGTAAATTGTAAACAATTGGTTTCCGGATGCTACCTTGACTACGGTTGAAGACACATTCATGAAACTTCATAGGTAGGTTGGCCTAGGTGAGTGGAAGACACCTATTTATCATGGACTCGCTAGGTCAAAGGTCAAGGTCACAGTGACCTTGAGCATAATAAATCGTAAACAATTGGTTTCCAGGTGATAATTTGACAATGGTTCCACCCACGTTCATGAAACTTCATAGGTAGGTTGGCATTATTGCGAGAAAGAGCCCTATTTATTTTGGAATCAGTAGGTCAAAGGTCAAGGTCACAGTGACCCTTCACATAGTAAATTATAAACAATTAGTTTCCGGATGATAAGATCATAATGATTAAACCCACTTTTGTACTGTCACAACTCGACATTGGATCGGTGATCCTATCGAAATTATTTTTGTTTTGTGTGTGTGTGTGTGGGGGGGGGGGGTGCCTCCAGAACGCCCCCATGGTTGCGCCACCGTGCCCCCACTTGAGCAATCGTGATTAAGTGTCTTGCCCAATGACACAACGCAGTAACCCCCCAGGGATCGAACCGTGGATCTCTCGGGTTGATGTTAGTAGTAGATCATGTACCCGATCGACCCACATTGGCCGGATCTCATGTGACGTCATAGGCACATGGACCAGTTACATCATATTTGGTTGTCATGGTAACGTGCGTGAGCACCATCTTGTGACAACATCCCCATAGTGATACGTGGTCCTAGTGTGCATGCGCAGCGCGTTTTGTTGAGGTGAGACGAGTGTACCTCGTCCATTTTATATATCTGAGGCCGCCATCTTGGTTTCTATGGTAGCACATGGTCGCTATGTGACCCAAAACCTTCTAGTAGGAAAGGGGTGTGTTCGGAGGGTGTGTTCGATTGAATAGGAGTAATTTTAATTACAATTTTAATTACAGCAAACAACCCGACAATCCCTCTTAATAATCCAAAACCACCGAGACGGACTTAGAAAACCGCCACCTAGGGTTTATACTAGTTGCACGTAGTGCTAAATGAATGATAAGAGGTCTCATGTGGATAAATTGAAGTGAATTAGAATACATCGAATTACCACAAACATCCAGCCAATCTCTCTAAACCATCAAAACAACTTTATTTGGCACGGATTCATCAATGCTGGGCTTAAAAGAGTAGCATACAGTGCTTTAAGGTGCGTTTCCTGGTATGAGTAATTGTATTTGTTCGAATACTTTGTAAAATTTACCCAAATAAATCCAACAGTTCTTTTACTAGTGCGGATTTTCCACTAAATATTCGGTTTCTATCTGTTGTCCCTAGAATTCTTATTTTTGCCCGACAATAGACACATTCCTTAGTATAAGATTAACTTTATTGTTTCGGATGTGCACCATAGTCTCGGTATTTTATCTATCCCGATATTTTCTGTGGTTTATCCTATTTCCTGGCCTGTTTTGCCTTTCACTGGTCCCATTTCTGCCTATCCCAGTAGACTATTTTGTCTTGACCGTCTCTGTTTTTGCCTTTCCTGTGTATAACAAAGTCCTCTATGATCCTCAAACCCAAAATACAATCACGCAGGGTTAGGTATTATTCGAACGACTCGAATCTTATCGAGCAAATAAGCTTTTGAGCAGTTACTGAAAAAGTCACTACTCGGACGACTCAAATCCCATTGAGCAGATGAGTATCGAAAGAGCGATTTCTTTTACGACTCTTAATGCTCATCGGGGTATAGGAGGATACCTATGACATGATGATGTAGTACTATATATACCTGGTGATAATTTAGCTCCTAGCATCTGCCCAGTTCTAGACCTCTCCGTGATCTTCATATCTCCAACACCACTATTACTGATTTTCCCAATATTGCCATCGTCTGCCCTATGATTATCTTTTACAGTAGTCACTAAAACCTTAGTCTTCTTCCACTCTTGCAGCCTTGTACCATTACTAGCACTAGTACAGGCTTGCTAACCATCTCAGATTGCTCGAACGACCAGAATCCCATCGAACAAATGAGCCATAGAGTAATTGCCTGAACGAGTGACTCCACGTACGACTATTTTGCTCGTCTAGGTATTGAAGGATGGGAAGGGTCTTGGGAACTAACAACGTGATATAATAACCTTAGTTATTGAAATTGACGTACAATCCCGCTTATAATATAGCCTTGGTTTTTGAAAGTGTTGTTAAACCATACTGAACCTATTTGCCATTGAATTATGCTCTTTTGTCGGCTTAAAAAATGAAGGTTTGTTTTACTATAGCTTGTCTGAAGTTTGATCCTTCCGCAATCTTTCAAAATTTCTCGATTGCCATATTTGTCGCCAAATTAACATATGAACATACATGTGTGGTTGTGTGTTTATTGCATGTCGCTGTACAACACGTTTTGGCAAATTGTTATATTTCACATGACCGCTGCTATTTCTGCGATATATACCATCTCTTTCCTGAAAAATCTTGCTTGGGGCCTGCAATATTTACCGAAATTAACAATATTGGGTGTGCACCATTACGTGTCGCGTATTTTCATATTAACCAGAAGAAGGGGCCGCTCGTATAATAAATTTGAAATATAATGCTACACAAGCCACACTGTTTTTCTTCTCTCACAACTTATGGTCAAAAATATTTTGTACGGATGGTGTGTGTTTATTGTAAAGGGCGCTGTTATCTTTTGGGGCAATTTAGGACATTTAGTTTTGATTCCACGCTCAGAATTAAATACCCGGCAATCCCGCCTGGTAATCAGGAGTCCGGGACCTAAAACTCTAGGTCATGTGCAGCGGTGATGATTATTTGATTCACTTTCCGTACGGCGGCGGCATAAAGTGTGAAGCGCGCCAGCCACAGTACGACCAAAACTCTGTGCTTGGCATCAGACGAAGACTTGCACCGGTTTGTGTGCATATTGTTAAGGACACACTCATCTTTTGGAGGAATTTAGAATGTTGGTTATTTTTGTCTGTATTATATGTGAATAATCACGCTGCAAGACATACTATTATGCCTAATAAATGTTTGGTATTGATGGTGTGTGTGTATTTTGAAGGACATAAACATGTGTGCAAAATGGCATTCTCTTATCCGTGGGTGAACATAAAATTCCCTGCCTTCTATTGTTAGAATTAAGCGATATCTTCGACACATCAGACCATAAAATTCTAACTGAAAGATTGCCGCAAAGATGGGTCTTACAGATCATGCGCTTGACTGGTAGGCGTCGTATCTCTCCTGTCGCACGCAAAAAGTAGCCATTGACGGCAAATCATCAGAATAAGTGACCTATGACGACCCTTTTGGGGAAAGAGTTATGCCCATTACTGTACAAAATTTATGTTTCCCCTGTTGGTGAAAATGTCTGGCGCATTGGCCTTGATTTTTTTTTTTACGTCGATGACACGCCGCTGTGTATTAGTTTCACTCATTGCATAGAATACAATGCACGCGATAAACAAAATACGGATATTAAAGAATGGATGACGGAAGCCTTTCTCAAATTGAACCATACCAATATGGAAGTAAAATACATGGGTCTGAGATATCAGTTGACTAAAAGATGCAAATTGTACCTCAATATTGAAGATTCAAAGACTTCCAGCAGCTGTATCCGTAGCCTTGGTTAATTCAAAATATTGCAGCCGAGGAACATGATAAACACGTTTTGTTAGAGTTCATTTTTTCATCTTCGTGATGTCAGTAAAATTCGACATTTCATTGACACAAAAACATCAGTGCAGCTTGTTCACATCTTATGCTTGTCGCCTTCTATATTATAACCCTCGTTTGATATTTCTAAAAAAACTCCACTCTTGAAAAGCTACAGCGCATCCAAAATTGTGCGTCATGTGTCATCACCCTGTCTTGAAAGTACCGTCACATTACACCGGCCCTTTTTTTAATCTCCACTGGCTTCCAATTCAGCCAATACTTCAATTCCCTCCTTTCTTATCTTTAAATGCATCAATGAATGTGTATAATCCTACTTGTCTAATTTGCTTATCAGTCAAACGTCTCTTTGCCGTTTGCCGTTGCTGAGTCAAAGTTATAGAATTCTTTTCCAACCCCGTTTAAAATATGGATTTTCTAGAATCATTATTTATTTATTTATTTATTTATTTATTTATTTATTTATTTATTTATTTATTGGTGATTAAGGTCACATGCGTATGCATAATGGCTAATCGTGACCGTGACAGTTTTAAGGGTGGAGGAAGCCAGAATACCCGTAGAGAACCACCGAGCGTCGACGAGCAACTGTCAGCTCCCCAACATGCTAACTCTGTTCAAGCTCCGCTCAAGTAGGGTTACAGCGGTTGAAGATCTGTGCACCATCGTCATGCAGTACACCTTAGTACACGACACCAGCGTACCGCATGTAGCCAACCGGGATAAAGTGCCTTGCCCAAGTACACAATGCATAGCAGTTAACAGTCTACCACTGAGGCTCCGCGTTCCCTCTCTAGAATCATTAAAGTCGGGTATTAAAACGTATATTTACCACAAGGCTTTTTGCAATTTTTGTATAGTCCTATAGCACCAATTTTTATTATTATTATTATTATTATTATTATTATTATTATTATTATTATTATTATAAATACCGCTGCTCGTACCCTGACCCTTCCAGCTGGACTCAGAAGAATCGCACTGCAAAATCACACAAAACAGCTGCAAAAACACAGTAATGCAATCAGGGCAGAGTGGATACGGATAGGCAATAGCAATGAACATAATAAACTAACTCTGTTCACCGTCCACAAACCACGCCCCCATCAGACACAACAATCATGGCTGTTCAGTGTTGCTTATGGCTCCCCTGCTCGCTCACGACAAAATGTGATTTGTAAAGAGTAACTGACAGGTTCTCAACATCTCAACACATTTTGAGTTGTGTGCATCAAGATGTTGGAGATGCCCATCAAAATGGAATGGCAAACCGTCAGTGCGATTTGAAGACGGCATACATGTAAAAGTAATTTTATATCTTTACCGGAGAAACAAAAAACCCTGATTATTTTTTGAAGTATTGACATCTCGAAGGCTGATTATTTTCTGAAATACTGACATCTCGCGCGGTGCACCTGCGAAAATAAGGTTTTCATAATAATACAACTTTTCTGACTGATATGGGTCGGCGAGAAATGTGTACGACCTCCTGCTATGATAAAGACATTTTCAAACCTATATTTTCGTTGTTTCCATGTTTTACGATGTTTTCTTGGCATAAACGATTAGTCTCAAATAGATCTCTGCTTGGTCAGTGAGGACATTTGTATGTTGAGTTGGAACATATTCGGTAAAAGAATCTCCTAAACACAATGGCGCAATCTTCAAAACACTGTAGCATGCACATTGTAGATTGCATTCCGATAGCCAAAGGTGGAGGATGGAACGGGCTCTGGTTCCACATTCCGTGCGCGCATTCCCTATCTGGTGCACAGCCTAACCACCTTCGGGCGAGGTGCGGTATTGGAGAACGCAAATCTAGAGCTATTGTGGGCACAGTCACACTCCTTTACACCACGCAATTCACTGGTAACCGCGGGCAATGATCGGCCTCGAATTCCGAGTGCCGGTACATGGCGTATGACCAGTTGCGGAAGGCTGGCTTGGCACAACTTGTGCAGAACAAGACACGCACATATTCTAGGGGCACGAACAGAGCACATCCCTTCCCTTGTGAATGGGAGCGATCTAGAACACGTGGATGGAGATATTCGCGTTAGTGAGGTACATGTTGTGCTGTGTGGCCGAGTGACAGTGGGCTAGTTGGTGAGAGCCTCCTCATGGGTTTCTGTGATCGGAAGGGTGAGATGATTATTGATGAGGTCTGTGAGCTCGATCGCCTGGGTTTGTAGATCCGAGATGTGGCGGTCTTTCGTATGCTATACAATCTACTGCACACCTTCTTCCGCAGTGGCGATCAGGAGTATGAGACTCCAGCATCAATGTTCTGATGTGCAATGTCAAGCATAAAACTTGCACGTGTGGAGCCAGTACGCATGCGCAACGCATGTGGTTAGATCGACATGTGTTTCCGTCGCCCATTTTGTTGAATGGAGGACTCCACGCTGTGGTAGCACATCGTTGATTTGTGTCACAAAACCCTGTATTAGATCAGGGGTGTTTGTCTAAGGGGGCGTTTGAACTGGAGTAAATCTAATTACCTAAATGGGCCCGACAAACCGCAAAAAATCACAGAAACGGACTACATGTTGTTTGCATTACCAGCACCAGCTCGTTCCAATGAGAGGGTCATAACCTATGTTTCTGAGACAAAAAAAATGAAAAAAATTACGAAAATTAATAGGCGATTTTTGAGAATAGCGCTGGTCGGTTTTTGCCGTTACGTTGGGTAAAGGGTTAAAGAAAATAAACGTTTATGGTATTTTTAGACCGTCTAGTGAAATTAAACCTAGACGATGGATTATTTAGAGATAGACTGGTTCTATACCATAACAGGGTCGGATTCCTTGCATAATTTGACTGGTGGCTTGAGAGCTTGGAGTGCGTTTTAACACGGGAAATATTTTCTAGCGTGGGCCGTACAGAAGCCCCCCCCCCCCCCCCCCAGGCTACCCTTCTCAACTTCTACACGGGAAATATTTTCTAGCGTGGGCCGTACAGAAGGGGGCTCCCCCAGGCTACCCTTCTCAACTTCTTCGATCAAACCCCACACTTGATAAAATATAAGAACCAACATGCCTAAAATAATATCACACGTCGATGATGGTATCGTGCTTGGGTGATATTGTTGGAAAGAATAGAATGGAAACTATGACCAGCTTACCGAAAAGTGATATTACTCCACATGCTGCCCAAACAGTGAGGCAGATTCCAACAGATTGTGTTCCAGCCAAGACACCTTTCGGAGAAATGAATATACCAGAGCCTGTGAAAATAAATCCAGCATGTAGTGTTACAGATTTGTAAAATATTGCGAAATTGTGGGCGAGTTTGCACTAAATCTGCACTTTAAAATCATTTGGATTAAAAATTAATCCAAATCAACTGTGTCGAGTGAATATGAAGCCATTTGAATATGAACCCATTTGCTAGAAACCACATAACATTCGCTACATCCACTACGCTTTGCGGTGTAAGGTTAACTTTCGACTTTCAGAAGGTGTCCTGAAGATGGGGCAAGAAAAGCTTAACACACACTGCTGAAGAGCGGTAGAATCCATATCGGAGCATTAAGTTTCCGAGCACCATACACGGCCCTGGTTCCAAGCCAGAGTCACTTCGGTCGGATTTTAAATCTAAAAAAAAAATGAATACGATAGATTGTTTGCTGTCAACTTAAACCTTTTGGTAGGATATGCACATTTTCTGTCTGAACACTTTTGTCAACGTCAGACCGATTTCGACCAGCCTGTTTACAAAAATGTCATTCCAAATATAGTTTAATTAAAGAATTGGAAAATTGCATCGCTTAATTCCACACACTGAAATTTTAGGATCTTATTCATAGCTCTTATTCATAACTTGATTTTTTCTATTTTTCTAATAGGGGTATAAAGGTTCTACTCAAGAATCCCCGACAAGTGTGGTGATGGTTGTAACATCTTTCTGATATGTGCAAACAAGTATTTGTCATATAGAATATACCCACAGTAGCTTGGTGTACCAAATGTTCACCACGAGTGGTGAACATTTGGTACACAAAGCTACTTTTGGTATATTTTATTTATACCATGATCATCAGATTAATAAGAGTTTAAATGTTGAATAAATCAATATTCACACGTGCGAATCTATGTTTGCTCACATGCTGACAGCTGCTCGTCGTTTCTCGGTGGTTCTCGCCAGGGACTCCGGCTTCCTCCACCCGTCAAACTGTCACCGACATGATATGACCCTGGCTGTTAACGTGTCGTTAAACCCTGATAAAAAAAAAATTGTTTGCTTACATGAGCACCCTTGGGCGGTACTTCTGCTGGACATTTTATCGCCGGAACGAAATAGAAAATGAAACACACAAATTACGGGCCTTTTTCATTTTAATAGCATAAGAACAAACCTTTTTGAGTTATGGGTACTTTATTAACATAAGATGTATGTTTTATTAATTTTTGGTATTTTAGGAGGTAAACCTATTTAAAAACGTAATAAATAGTTGCCAGTTTTATTTCACTCTTCACGAGGCAACGAGTGATAAATTTAGACAAGTTTGCATTCAAGGCGAGGTTACCAAAGGTCAACCTGGATGTAGTTCCACTGCAGATGTAAATTATAACAATTGGAATCCCATTGCTGACTACGGTTGGCGTGAAAAGCTAAAATATACGTCATAGGCTTTTCATGTATAGTAGAATATGTAATCATGGTATAAATTGCACAAATGGTTAATTTGAGTCGACTCTAAAATAGTATAAAATTGATCTTAAAATATTCTAAAATAAGTGATGCAATCTTTTGATACTAATAATTCGTCAAATTTTCTGTGTGGTTTGTACTTGTTCCGCATACTCTTGGTTAACTGGCATTCTCTTTAAGGGTCTGTCGATAGCCGATTGCGTGCATAGTTAATTTAGTTTAGTTGGTACCGGAGGAAACTATCTTGGCGTGGGTTTGAACCGCTATGCCATTTAGTATATTTTAAATTAGTGCACGCAGCTGGTGCACGCAAAAATAACTTACGGAACGAGCATGTCGTTCCAATGAGTTGTCAGAAACTATGTTTTAAATCTTTGAATGTACAAGGCGTTTTCTCCTTCGTCTTACGTCCTGTTAGGTGAAAAATAAAACGGTCACCTAATCTCTCGAGAAATTGATTCGACAATTTTGTGTCCGATGATCTTGTTGGGAAAGCAGGGCGCTAAAAGTAGAAAGTTGAAGGAAATGTTGTACTGGATAAAAGCAGCCTAATATGTCTTGTCCGGGTGTTCCTCTCGATGACCAAAAGATGCTAACATTGCATAGTTTTCAATTACTATGGAAAACAGTGCCCCTAAAAAGAATGCATTTATATGAGATGGAATCTTTAACAGTCGATAAGCAAACGATACAAGCAACAAGAAATCGAGAGGGAGGATCAATGAAAAGTCACTCCTATAACCTTATGAGACAGGGGCCGACTGGGCCAAGAAAAGTTACTAGGAAATGCACCTAGGGGCTCCAGACGCGGAGAAAATTATGATTTTTCGAACTGAATGAACGCAGCTCCCTTGAATCTGAGCGATCAGTGGCAGTCCATATAGAGGACATTTCGATGACATTTTTGCATAATCTTTACCGATCATTCCGCAAAAATGATTTTTAAATATGTAGGAACGTTGTTTCCGTTCAATGGAGTGATCAACGGCAGACTAGACAGCTAATAAATATATCGGAATGTCCTCCATGTGGACGGCCAATGGCAGTCCACATAGATGTCATTTCGATATACCGGCAGTCTACACAATCAGATCCATTTCGCCTTTTGGTCATTTTTATAGAATTCCACGCTCCAAAATGTATTGGACTGCATCAATTTTGGGGGCTCCCAGCTGTCAGTTAGAATTATTAGAATTGATTCGATCATTGGCTGTAGACAATTTTTGTATGCGACATTCATTTTTAGGGAACGCCGGGAAAAACAGGTTGAAAATGCAGCAAATATATCGTACAAGGGAAACAAACTTCTTATGTTTTTCGGGAGGTTTCGTCGATGAAATGAAAATGCTAACATTACATTGTCTTTAACAGCTGTGGAGGAGAACAGTGGCCAAGAAACATCGAATGGAATTGTAGCAAATGGAATTTTATCAAACAATAAATTATTTGCAAACGGCTTTTATTAAAAGTACTGATCCCTTTTCTTTCCGACCTGGAAAAGAAAATATTGTTACTCGACTTCAACTCACCAATTATACTCCCAACAACCATAGCAATGGCACTTAGCAGGCCGACCTGTCTCTTTAAACGAATTTTCTCATTTTTTTCCATAGTTTATTCGGTGTAGTGTGTACCCTGCAACTACGAAAAGAGGTTGTTATATTCTAGTGAAAACAAATGTAGCGAGACCATGTGTTGGCAAGGAAAGTGTTTACTACACGAAAACTACACTTATTATAACGTCGGAAAATGAACCTTCCATGCTACTTCAAAAAACTTCCTTTGATGACAAAAAATAGAGAGTAATCGCTTGACTGGACTGGTTAGGTGACACAATTCATGGGGAGAGGTGAGGGACGTTGTACAAACACGAGTGAATTATTTCACGTAACCAGTCCAGTCAAGCGATTACTCTGTTTATTACTTTTTATTATTTACGATAATTATATTATTTAACCCTTTACCTAAAGTAACAACCAAAAACGGCCAGCTCTATTCTCAAAAATCGCCAATTAATTTTCATTATTTTTTTCATTTTTTGTCTTTAAAACATAGGTTATGACACTCTTTGGAACGAGCTCGCCGAGCTCGTTCCAATGAGGGGTCATAACCTATGTCTTTGAGACAAAAAATGAAAATAGCAGTATTCAAGTGTCGTCTGCTTTTCATGTTAGGTAAGGGTAAAAAAACAATGAAGTCCCCATTACACCAAGGGCAAAGCGTCTTCGTTTGCGCGCACAGATACATGACACAATTGTCCATTGCATAATTCACTTGTGAGTTTTAAATTCATCACTGAACGTACTTTCGTTTGCAAGTGTCCTCCAGCCGTCTCAACCGTATTTCCCCAGGATAATGCGGTCTTATCTTGACGTGATTTCAGGGCTGAGTAGCTGCCCAATGGGGAACGAAACCAAAAGAAGTGAAGCCTTCGCCATAACCGGGCCCAAACCATGTCTGACAAAGAAGAAGGGCACCTTGCTTCCCCGTGAGGTGCGTTCCGAAAGCCCTCGAGGAAGGAATCCTGGCAGTTCGTACAAACAGTGCCCTGGTTAGGGTAATCTCCATTTTGGAAATACCTGTCCAATACACTACTTTGGCCCTAACTTCGAACGTAGACGGTTGGTCGGATGGGTACAACCTGGCCATTCCATATCCCCCAGGAAGGATGTCATGTCGGGGGAGGGGGGGGGGGGGGTGGCTTTGGGGAGTCATTAAATCAGTTAATTTTTTTAACAACTTTTATCAATGTCTTTTTTCAAGTATTTTGAAAATATTTTTACTAGTGTTGCAAAATAATTGGTTGAATAACCTACTTCTGAAGACGTGGCTCCAACTACACTCGACGTGTCAATCGGTCAGCGGTATGTGTATGCATCACCTTGGTTGCATACATTGCTCAGGTACGTCTGCTGCCGTTGGCTGGATATTCGCGACATTAACCCCCGGATTGGGTTCAGAGGAGGGTGGGTGTCAATGGCAGAAGAATTATATCAACAAAACACGTCGGCACACCAAACCAAAAAAAAAAAAAAAAAAATCAAAACACAAAAAACGAGGTCGTGTTTCTTTTCTTCTCCGGATTCTGGTTCTGACATTACGACAAGAAAATGGCTAAAATTTGTGATCATTTATGCCGCTGATGAGGGTAAAAGGGCTCCCAATGTCAACCCCCTTGCTCTGTATAAATCTATAAAAGCAAATGCTGGCACAGCTAAAAACGCCAAAAGCTGAGAACTGGAACTCTACTAATCGAATGTAATAAAGACACCAGGGCAATAAATTTATTAAATACGAAAAAACTTGGAGATATGGGGGTGAATGCTCTCCCTCCTAAACACCCAGTAAAAGCAGCAGAGTAATTAGAACAAAAGAACTATCTTGAATAGATGTACTTGAGATACGCCAAAATCTCGAACCCCAAGGTTTAACATATCGTCCCCAGAGTTCCAATGTGTTCTATGTGCCAGTAGGCACATAGAACACATTGGAACTCAGGGGACGATATGTTAAAAATATTGAAAATAAAAACGATGGATCAGTTATAAAATATGGAGCCCGGTAGGTGACAGGTTTCACTCTTATTTTATTTCGTTTTAACGAAAAAATATTTCGAAATAACGAAATAATATTTCGTTTTAACGAAATAATATTACGAAATAACGAAATATTATTTCGTTTTAACGAAATAATTATTTCGTTTGAACGAAATAATTATTTCGTTTTAACGTAGCAATATTTCGTTTTAACACAATAATTATTTCGTTTTAACGGAATAAGTATCTGTAGCGGTAAGCAGGGCCAGATTACACCGCCTCGCTACTTTTCTATTGCAAATTTTGCTTACTTAAGCTAAGTAACATGGTTACGTATTCTAGCAAAATATAAATTTGACTCATTAAAATTAATGACTTAACTTAATTTCGGAATAAATTTAGTGGTATTCACTTGTTACTTTCCAATCAATTAACGTTATGATCTCTCCGTTTTCGCGATATGTGTAACATCAGAGTTTTAGGTGCTGTTCTGTATATCATACCGTGGTTTATCGTAGCAGAAAGAAAATCAAGCGGCGGAAAGTACACCCCACCTCTCCACATAGCTTCTCGCCCCTCCCCTTTCCCCTAGAAAACTTCGAATTGCAGGCCCGATACCGATACCCTATAAATAGCCGACAAACGTCGTAATGGATAGCACAGAACGACATTATAAGATGCATAGGCGTACAGGCCATGGTGACTGGGGCCTGGGGGGGGGGGGGAGGGGGGCTACGAAGTCCGGGAAAATCATTTTTTTCTGTCAGTTTTCATAATTTTGGGGGACAAGCTTCGCTGACCAACCTGTAGTGTCAAACATTCAATAATAACAGATACCGCCCTATAAGTCCAAACTTGGAACCAAAGTCAATAATATATTTTTTTTTACCGTGGTACGTTTCACAGGACGTGCCACACCAAAAAATTATATTTCGGACTTTGGGTGCTAGTTTGGACTACAGTCTTATCAGGGTGATAACGCGCCAGTTGATTTTAGATACACAGGCCTAACATTTTTTTTTAACAAAAACATTTCCCGACAGAGCATACAGCATACACCATGCTGTTGGGAGTGCGGAAAGAGGGGGCGCCGCCTATAAATATTTCTGTCGGAAATTTCCACATTCTGTCGGAAAATAGTTTTTGAATTTGTATGAATCGGAAGCAAGCAGCTTCAGAGTTTGAAATGTCAAACAATATATTGTTAAAGTTATTGACTAAAATCAGCAACTGGAAAAGTCACAACTGAGGCGCCCGGAGGCTCTGAGAACCACAGAGCCTCAGACTTAAAACAATTTCACTGGGGAGGCCGTTAATAACCACGAACCGAAGGGGAACACCCCCTATCATACACTCTCGTACCTCGGTGTTGGACACCTGGAGTATGCCTTCGGCACACTCAAAAGTCCTCCCGTCCACCCCTCCCCTATGTCGGATGTTTAAATACTGATGGCTTCGGAACTGCGGTAGAGGGCCACCAGCCCTCACTCACCCACCTCGGTTTCACGTGCCTCAGTGATGCCTGCAGCATCACTTTTTTTCGGTCAAAATCTTCAGCTCTTCTAAAAAAATTCCCGAACGACTATGATAATATGAGACGTTTCCCCATAAATATCTCAAATAATGGAAGTGAACAATTAGTCATGCTGATTCATGGGGGAAAATCGGCCAAACAAGGCATTTTCTGACATGTTTGCATCCTCCATCGCCCCATGTACCAACTTATTTATTTCGTTTTAAAGACTCCACAACGTTCTAACTCCACACAAGCAGGGTTAGCATTGCTTGAAGACAAGTGCGTTATCGACGAACACGGCACAACCGTGCCCCAAAATGGGCAATCAGGATGAAGTACCTTATTCAAGGACACAACTCAGTATCCCCTGGCGGGGATCGAACCGTGGACCTTTCGGTTTAAAGTCCAAGCCCTTACCGCTGACCCATCGCGCTCCCACGTAGTATATTAAATATCATCGAATCAAAATACCTTCTAATCGTCGTAAATCTTTTCAATTTAGTGTTGCATTGAGTCCGTAGTATTGGTAGGGACGGCGGGGGCAGGGAAGGTTTCGGGGAGGCGGGGGCGCTAAAACCAGTTTTATAATGTACAGAAAATACTCTTGGTCAGCTGCAGTTGTACTCAGTTAAAGCGAAATAATCTTTTCGTAAAAATGAAATAAGTTAGTACATGGTGGAGTGATGGTGGATGTCAGAAAATGCTATGTTCCGTCGATTTTTTCCCATGAATAATTGTTCACTTCCATTACTTACAAGCAACATCTTTGAAGGCATCGAAGACATTTCAGTCGATGTGTACATCGATGACACCTCCTTCTCCACTAAACTTCGGGTAGGTTCTCATAGACAACTTCACTAAAACGAAAGACGGGGCAATTTCTCCCATACAGCTGCCATTTAAATCACCAACCAAACATGGATCACAACACTAATAATATAATGCAGTGGAATTGTCGAGGTTTTAGCGCAAATTTTATTTCACAGGGAATTTTATGTCAAAAATATAAACCTACTGTTTTTTACCTGCAGGAAACACTCATAAAGAAACATGATAATTAAGACCATTCTGCTTCTAAGTTTTATACTTCGTATAACCCTTTACCCAACGTAACGACCAAAAACGATCAGCGCTATTCTAAAAATATCGTCAGTTAATTTCGTTATTTTTTTCATTTTTTGTCTCAAAAAAATAGGTTATGACCCCTCATTGGAACGAACTTGTCGAGCTCGTTCCAATAAGAGGTCATAACCTAGTTTTTGAGACAAAAAATGAAAGAATCAGTTCAAAATTTTGTTCACAAGTGTCGTCTGCTTTTCATGTTAGGTAACGAGATAACATCTGGGCGGTTGAAAATGATCTTCATGTTCGTGAAACGTCTATCTTGGTCAGAAAACCGCATTGTCCCCATAGCCCAATAAATTCTGTCTTTTGATTTGTCAGAATGCCTTCGACAAATAGCCATGACAAAGGGTGCACCCAAAATCCAAGGTATATGAGAGCGTGCAACATCCAGGGTATAAGCGCACGCGATACATCGGGGGTAAATTGTTTAAGCGAAAGCTTTCCGAGTTTGCTCGCCTCAACATAAAAATCGAACCAAAAAACCCGAAATAGTCAAAAAATATCATCAGATTTCCGACAATTCGGTCATATTTTGTCGTTATAAATTAAATAGTCGAATAATTAAAATGAAACAACTTGAGAATAATAAAATAAGAACAAATAATTCTAGGCACAGAGAACGCATTGGAACTCAGGGGACGGCATGTCAATACAATAATGTTTACTCGTTTCCTTAACAATCCAAGGGATGTAACTCTATATGCTGTTTTCTGCGTTTGCAAAAACAAAACAGTTATTCACGAATTTGGTCTAACTTTTTAAGGTGTGTGAGAAACGCGTCCACACAATGTATCTATTGCTTTTCAAACGGGACAAAAACGTTACCTTCGCCAACATGTATGGTATATGGAGATTTAATACCTGGATGTCGCATTTAAACACCTCGCCGCAAAAACCGACATTCATGTATTAAATCTCCATATACCGTACATGTTGACGGAGATAACTTATATTATTCACAGTTCTGTACCTTTGCAATCATATTTACAGACTGCAGTGCTACCTTTAACTTTGGACATGACGACCACGTTATGTTCAGTTTACTGGTCACAAAATAAGCCCTATCAGCAGAGTGGGTGATTTAATGCTCATAGTCCCATTTTGGGTGATTCCTACAACAAAAAAGACATAAAAGGGGAAAAAGTGGGAGAGCTTATTTCCAAATACGACTTGTGTTTGTTCAATGATGGTTCAGACACTTATTTCCATCCCGCATCTGGTTCTTACACTTCTAATGGTTCCACAGTTGCATGTCCTTCAATCTTCCGCGATTTTTCTTGAAACGTTGAAGATGACTTATGCGGGAGTTACAAGTTTCCAACTGTATTGGAAAGCGCGGTTCCGGCAAAAGATGAAAGGGTGCCCTAGTGTGATTTTTAAACAAATGCAAGCTGTGACACTTTTTGGCGCTTTGATCTGATCGGCTCACACAAGAAACATTTCATAAAAGTGCTGGCTGACCAACTGGAACATTTTACTGAGATGCTGCTTAATATTGCACACCGCCATTCCTAAAACCTTGCTTCGACAAATCCAAAACGTTTCATCAAACCATGGTTTGATAATGATTGCAAACATGCTATAAAAGATCGCACGAAGGCTGAACGAGAAATTCATAAGTCGTCAACTGCAAATAATTCGTACAAACTACATATAAAACAAGACTACTTATAAAACAAAGAAAAGAAAAGTTCGTGGGAAACTTATGTTTCCAAACTTACAGTTAAAACTAGAAGTCCTGTCATGAAATATGCACAAATAGCACGTTGATCTGCGCGTTAATCTGCGCATTAATCTACGTGTTATGACCATAGTAAGGGTAAGAAATTCTGTACATATGGCCTGTGCACAAGCAATGTTTCAGCCAATGAACCTCCGGGCAACCCGGAGGTCCATTAGCAGAAACATTGCAGGTGTTTGCTATTAGTAACCAGGAGAGCCTGCCGTGCTTTTGATGCCATTCGATATGGCAATCGCGCGCAATTCCTACGCACAATTAAGCCTAGATAAACTCACAGTTCGTGACAGGACTTCAATTTTAACTGTATCCACTACATATCTATCAATAAAATTTGGAAAGTGATTAAAAAAGTAAAGGTAAAGAAACAAAAATAAATGTACAACACCTCAAAGATAACAACACACTAACAACACCGAAGAATGAAATATCAAACAAATTGGGTTCAATATTTTCCAAATATCCTTCGTCTGAAACTTGAAATCCGGAATTTATGAAAATTAAGAAAAGGCAACATGAAAAACAAAAGATCAAATTTAACTCTGGCAATTTGAAGGATTACGATAAACCTTTCACTGTTGAAGAGTTAAATAACTCTTTACGCAAAGCAAAAGATACAGCTACAGTTAAAACTAAAAGTCCTGTCATGAAAGGCGCACAAATAGCACGTCGATATGCGCGATAATCTACGCATTAGGACCATAGTAAGGCTATCAAATTCTGTACATATGGACTGTGCACAAGCAATGTTTCAGCATTGCCTGTGTTTGCTATAAGTAACCAGGAGAGCTTGTCGTGCTTTGGATGCCATTCGATATGGCAATTGCGCGCAATTCCTACGCGCAATTAAGCCTAGATAAGCGCACAGTTCGTGATTGGACTTCTAATTTTAACTGTACTAGACCTGATGAAATACACTACCAAATTTTAAAACATCTGCGACAATCATCACTTGAACTTTTATTATCAATTTTCAATGAAATATGGGTGACTGGTCAGTTTCCACCTTCCTGGCGAAAAGCAAAAATAATTCCCATTCCACAGCATGGTAAAGATCGCAGCAATCCAAATAATTACAGATCAATTGCATTAGCATGGTGCCCGTAAAACCTTGAAAGTGTGAACAAAATTCGATTTGTCTGGTTTCTGGAATCGAACAATCTACTTGCGAATGTTCGGTGTAGTTTCAGAAGCTGGAGTAGTACAGTGGATCATTTAGTGAGACTTGAAACATTTATAAGAAATGCCCTTTCCACGAAAGACCACGAGGGCGTCATTTTTTACCTTGTGAAGACGTATCATACAACGTGGAAGTATGGGATTTTAAAAGGTCTTCTTAACACGGGGTTGAGAGAGTGTATGCCTGTTTTTATATAACAATTTTTAAAGGACCAATGTTCGTGTCTGTGTTTGGTCAACATTATCTGATCCACACGAGCAAGAATTGGGGGTCCTCGGGGTAGTACTTTCTCAAAAAACTCTGAGACAAAGTTTCCTACAGTTCAAACTAAAATATGCTGAAATAAAGTATCGTGCATCTATACAGATGGATCTAAAGATGGTGACAAAGTATCACCAGCCGTTGCTACTGATCGGATCACCTCAGTCAGAATACCAAATAAAAGTCCTATTTTCACAGTCCAAGTTAAAGTTTTATAACTAGCGTTTGAACACATTTAGAATTAACAGGAAAGGAAGTCGATTTTTTCCGACTCTCTTTCCTCTTTGCTTGCTTTACTCAGTCCGCAGCTAAAGAATCCTCTCATTTTGAAACTTCGTGACAAATTGAACACTCTCATGTCTGATCGATATGATATCGTGTTTTGCTGGTTACCTGGACATGTTGGTATGTCCGCTAACACCACAGAACAGCAAAATAGGCTTTAAAGAAACTTCTCACTGATTTTGAATTTCCTTTCAGTGATGTTAAACCGCATATTATTGAGTACATCAAATCTGTTTGGCAGGCGAATGGGATGAAGCGACAAATAACAAGCTCCGTCACTTCCGCACTACGATTACTGTTCAAAATCCCTCTTGTAACCTTTGCAGAAAAGGTCACGAAATATGCGACCAGAATGTGTAACTTGTCAGCAGGAGTTGACGATGGAGCACATTCTTTTGCTCTGCACAATTTTTTCCGACGGCAGTATTTTAATATTGAGTCTCTGCGAGACATTTTATATCCTGAGTACATACTGATTACGATTTTCAGACCCCATCACACACCACTCTAGGGTGCTTTTTCTTCTACCACGCGCGACATGACATTAAATTACTGCACGTGCGATGATAATATACTGTCTACCGATATATCGTGGAGATAAGTGAATTTCATATTCTAAAACAGCACCGAAAAGTTCCGAAAATCACACATGTATATACGAAAACGAATGTACGCTCACGGCAGCGACGTTTTAGCTTTTGAGTTGAAACAGCTCACATTTCTGCGGCGTTATTTTTTCGATTATTGATTTCGATGACGTCCTGCTATGTGAGGTTGGGAAATCATCCTCGAGTTGTGCGGGGATGGTGTGCGAAGCTCTATCGATTGACGCGAATCGGGGCGCCATGTTTGTTAGCAAAATTAAATGCAGTCGGTGATGGAATAGTTAGGAGACCGTCAATTATTCAACAAGGATGGTCACGTGAGGTGGGGTTGCTTCATCTGTATCATCCAGGTATCTTGCCCGTGCCATCCGTATCGCAACTGGCAAGCGGTGGTGGAGAAGAAAGAATGTTGTTGAAAAGTTCGTACAATGTCAGTAACAAAGCATAATTCGGATATTTAAAAAAAAATATATATTTAGCCACCATGTTCAACATGTCGCATTTTAAGTAAGGCCTCTGTCAATGAATACTTCGGTTTACCCCAATTGTTACAGGCATCAAATAATTTCTTATTTTAATTAATTATGGAATATGCCACACTTTTGATCACAACAGAACACATCATGCTGTGGACGATTATCATTGGCATATACCGACTGTGGTGTTTCGTCTAAAATCGCGCATTACAATCGACACAGAATACATGTGAAAGGCGCATGCTTACATCTACATGTGAATAACGCGGCCGCTTTTAACAGCACTGGCCTAACGATAAAACAAAATATTAATTAAAATGTTAAACATTACATTGAACAGATTAAACAACTGTGCTAACGCAATTATCACGACGTCAGCTGGGATTCCAAACATCAGACACCGAGGCCAAAAGGTCGTAACACACTGAAATATTATTTTACAGCTCTTGTGTGCTAATGATACCATAAATACAGCATCAGGCACCGAAGTCTGGCACCAAAAATATACTTGGAATTTCAGAATGAAATAATTGATGATTCAATAAATTTGCGAATATAACTGAACAATGTCTGTCCACACCTGAACAAGTCTTATAAAGATCCAAAAACTTCTCATAAATTTAGCTACCTTATTTACATGCATATACCACGATTGCTGTGTTTATTCAATGTTACCGGATACAGTACACACATTGATGAGAGTGTTTGGTACACCACCCATGGAACCTGGCCTACGTGTTAGAACGTCATGTAAGAACGAATCAGATTGGTCGTTACGCATCTGAGTGACGTTATGTCGTCAATAAAATGACTCAAACAATAATGTAAACAGACTGCCGAAAGTGACATTTTTCTTCAAACCTATCAAACTCATTTCTTTTCCATTCAAGATGAATCCTGGTATAAATACACAACAGAACAAGGCGTAAGGGTAAAGAAATCATTGTCCCTATGTCCCGATAAATTCTATATTTTGATTGGTCAGAAATGTCTTGGACAAATAGCCATGCCAAATGGTGCACCCAGCATCCAAGGTATATGAGAGCGTTCAACATTCAGGGTATATCGGCAAGCGAAACATCAGGAGTATATGGTTTAAATGAAAACTTTTCGCTTTTGGTCGCCTCGATATAAAAATCTAACAAAAAAAAAACTTAAAATGGTCACAAATATCATCAGATTCCTGACAATTCGATCATATTTTTACTGTTATAAATTAAATAATCGAATAATTTAAGCATACAACTCGGGAAAAATGAAATAAGAGCAAATCTAATAACAAAATAGACGATATGTGTACGCGTTTCCAAGGGGAAGGGGTTTAACTCTATCGGTTGTATTTTGTGATTGTAAAAACAAAACAATTATTCACGCGTTTGGTCCATCTGATTGCGGAGCGTGAGAAACGCGTCCAAAAAATCTGTTTCTACTATGTATCTATTTTGTTTCACTCGGGACAAAAATGTTATCTCCGCCAACATGCATGGTATATGGCGATTTAATAAATGAATGTCTCCTTTAAACACCGAGCCACAGGCGAGGTGTTTAAAAACCGACATCCGAGTATTAAATCTCCATATACCATGCATGTGGTCGGAGATAGCTTATAACGATATTTGTTGTATTTTTCGTGTGTTTCAAGGACGCATCAAAACCTCCACAACTGGGGTGTTTGATTCCTGGCACCAGTACTCAACCCTCGTTGTGTTCTGTTTTAATGCTAACCCAAGGTAAGTATATTCACATCCATGTGTATTCTGCCTACCTGCACGGAGACAAACTATTTTGAAGTTTAGTAAAGTTGTTTGACACAGTGGGTGAATTTTCTGAACAACTAATACAGATACTGCCATAAAGTAACGTACTCAGGAAGAAGAAAGTTTCTGTTTACAAATGTGAACGAAAATGCATAGAACCGACACAGTCAAACAATAAAAGTAATTAGACAATATCACATGAAATAAGAAGACGAAAAAGAAAACGCGAAAGAATATCCCACCAGATGTTATTAATCAACGCAAATAATTGAAAAATATCGCGTAAAAGAAGAAGACAAAAAAGAAAACGGGAACGAATATTCCACCAGATGTTACTAATCAGCGCAAATTGAAGACTCTGCTACGACGATTGTGTTAGCAGACCATTACATCAATCATGGCTGCTATGACGTACTGGATAGAATATCACATCACTGCCTTTCAAGCCCACATAACTCCCGGCTCTATTAATCTGATCAAGATTAATACATACAGTCTTTTACTGACATTTATAAACATATTAAGTCTGTTACATGCTATCTAACGAACATATCTTACCGACTATGTCTCATATTTAATAAAATGGCATTTCCAATAATCATTTACCCTTTTAATCCGGTTTGCATAAATATTTTGCTTGTAGAAAAAATGGAAGGGGGTGAGCATACGAAATAAAGAGCAAAATGTCTGAAGCAAGGCTGGGTAATAATTTAATTCAACAGCTCGACAGAACATCCCAACAAACCAGGATAGTTTCGCCCATTTCGCTGTTGACAGTATTGCCTGAAACGATACCTACCAGGGCGTCAGTGTTAAAAGGGTTAACGTACAGAATTGCATATGACGTCTCAAATCTAAGAAACATTCTCAGAATTGTTAGGGGTAAGTCATACCGTCCACTGAGTTCCAATGTGAAATGAAATGAAATGAAATGAAATTTATTCAACAAAATACCAAATTTACAAGTTAGATTTGTACAAAGAGTTTATATATGGCATACACTGGTAAATTGTTGGGAGACAACATAGCCACATTGGCTGTCTTTCTGTTTCCCACAGGAAGCGAGAAAGACTACACAGAAATGACAACACAGAAATGGAGTTGGCTGGATATGTTTGTTCATAAGTACCACTGCCTATGGCTTAGCTATTGAATGAATGATGAGAGGAAGGAAGACCTCGAAACTATATGCTAACCCCCTCGCAGTGTACGCGAAAGACTGCACCCGATATGCGCGAGTGCAATTTGACGGTAGACTACAAATTTGGATAGATAAGATTAGACGTGAGATGGTGAGGCAAGGCATGATTGGGAGATTAATTCGAGATCGGGTGGGATGAGATAACTGGAGAAGTCACCGACATGGGCTGACAATGGCGTCCTACGATTCAGAATGTTTTTTTCTTGGCAGGAAAGACTCGAACAGTCGGCACCTTGAGCAGAAGTATTTAGAATATGGCGCGTTTGTAACTAGGAGATAGGAGTGTTATTGGCAAATAGGACGATTTCCTGTCTCCATTGACGTCATACTTAAGACATGAACATCAGTGGAGACTTAAGGTAAACCATAGTGCAGGCGACGACATCTTTCCCCCTCTCTCTCTCATATAATGTGTTCAACGGGCGAGTGACGAGACGTGCGAGTATCAATGAGCATTAGGCCTACAATCTGGACACATTTGATACGAACAGGTAACATGTTAGGAGTAGTTTGTTAAGCATTCATTAATAAGCTGTTTCTTGAAAACATGTCTGGAAGGTAGGGCCCGCAAGTGGCACATAGAACACATTGGAACTCAGGGGACGATACGCATACTCTAAATATGTTCTTATATTTCACCTTTCATAACAGAACTTTTACTCGAGAGCACCAGATAACACTCAGGTTCCAAGCACTGCGTGGGCTCCAGAAGTGAAGCCCACAGAGCCCACTTGAAAATCTTATCTTCGTCATTTGAATTTCGTTAATAATTCTATATTGGAAGAAGGCAGGGCTAAATAAAAATTAAAATGCAGCAATGGGGAAAATAGGAAATTTATATAGGACTCGATTCGCGCCCACCAAATGGAAAAGTAGCACAGAGAGGTTTAGTTCATTCTGAATAAATGCTATACCAGTGGGAAAGTGTATGAGGTTTAATTTCAGTGCACAGGAGCGAACAATAACTAAGACGATTCAAATACAGTTGGAATAAAAATATATTATCGTGTCTTTTAATGTCCCTAACTTATTCAAGAGATAAAATAAAAAAATAAATATCTTTTTCATGTCACCCAATGACTGTCGCCCCAGACAAACGACACTAACAGAACATTGTTTGTACTGATAATAGTAAGGAATATAATGAGCAAGAATCACAAACATGAAGTTTGGCTCAACGTAAATTATTTGAAAATGGAAATGGACATCGGTTAAAACCAGCTTTACTCCCTACTTTTCACCCTCTTCCCTCCGACATTTCAATATACATATAAGCTCTGGACCTAACATCATGACACGACCGACTGAAGTAAATCGATGTTTAAGTTCAAACAAGTAACACTTTTTTTTCTCGGAACGTTTTACAGCTGGATTAAAATATATTGATACACTGATTTTAACTCACCGATTTTGTCCGAAACAACAACAGCAACAATACCAAGCAATCTGACTCTTGAAAGCTATATTCCCTTTTCCTTAACTCATTTGGTGTCGTGATTGTTCTGTCAACGTAAATGGATGTTTAGGGAGATCTGTTAAGAAACAAATGGGGCGAATCACGAGTAAGCAGTGGAACAGGTCTGAACAGGACAGCTACCCACTCATTATGACAATACGCGAATCTCAATCGCATACCTACCACACTTACAAACATTTTCCTTCAGTGACCTTTACACACTTCTCCTGTATTGATTTTAAACATCGAACGTGAAAATATTGTCTGTCGAGTGTTTGTTTTGTATTACTGACGAAAGCAACATACAGTTATCTGAAAAAGACAATTGTCAAGTGCCAAAGATCTTGAATGTAACTCCGAATAAAATAACGCCTGATAACCATTCGACCAGTAGTGAAATGGTTAACCGGATAACGGTTTGAAACCGGTTACCTACCTAACCGATTTAAAAAAACGTCAACCGGTTAACCGAAATATCGATAGTGATCGTCATTCCACCTGTAAAACGTAGTAAATCTGCCGCTTCTCATTTCGAATTGATCACACCACGAAGAAGCGTTTTTTTTTATTGTGAAATAATCGACTTTGGCGTTCAAGACTTCGTTGAGGATCGGCAATTTCCGTGAGTACTCAGTAACCGCAGAAACTATTCCGTAGTATGTATACAAACGAACGTTGTCTGGTTCTCGACAACGTTCGTTTGTATACACACTACGGAATAGCTTCTGAGAATACTGCTTTCCAATCCCAAACGTTTTGATCCCAGATTCGGTGAAATAATGGCTACGGTTAACCGGATATTATCCGGTTATAGCTCTCGGTTAGTAGGTTGTGAAAATGAGCCAACCATTCCAGGCCTACATTCGACAATGTTCACGCCCTTGTGTGCTAATGATACCATAAATACAGTATCTGGCACCGAAGTCTGGCACCAAAAATATACTTTTAGTAGGACTCAAAGGCTTTGTGCTTTATTATTTCAGTGCGTCGTTTTCGATACTATCGCGGCCTGTCGACACAGGCGAGACAGAATTCACGTCTGGCAACTAATCAAAAGGTAACAGGAATAAGCGTGGTTCATTGTTAAAGGTCAACTGAATTAACAGTATTATCCGGTTATAGCTCTCGGTTAGTCGGTTGTGAAAATGAGCCAACCATTTCAGGCCTTCATTCGACAATGTTCACGCCTTTGTGTGCTAATGATACCATAAATACAGTATCTGGCACCGAAGTCTGGCACCAAAAATATACTTTTAGTAGGACTCAAAGGCTTTGTGCTTTATTATTTCAGTGCGTCGTTTTCGATACTATCGCGGCCTGTCGACACAGGCGAGACAGAATTCCCGTCTGGCAACTAATCAAAAGGTAACAGGAATAATCGTGGTTCATTGTTAAAGGTCAACTGAATTAACAGTTTATCAATTCAATCTGATTATTATCAAAAACATTTTTCTTACTTCATCTTTTTATGATTCTTCCTGATTCTTCTGGAAGGTAATAAATTATTCGCTACTAGTTTATTTGGAGTGAATAAACAGTGAGTAAATTATAATCATGAAATTATTTTGTAAACTTTAGTAATAGCATTTTTATTTTTGTTTTTAATTTATTTATTTATTATCCAGAATATTTAAAAGAACCAGGAAATATACAATTAAAATGTTGTACTTCGAGTGCAACAAGGCACCACCTGCTATGCTTTAGCTTTGCAGTTGACGCCATCTTGGACTCAAAAGAGGATACGTGGTTAATTTATTCTCACTGTCAATCAGATTCCATTGGCACGAACATCTTTAATTTGGCACCAAAGAAAATGATTTGGCACCTATCAAAAATTCCACTTGTCACAAAACAAATTGGACCAGCTTGAATGCTGCTAATCGATAGTAACATAAGGCGGATCTCTTACCACTCAGGTTCATAAAGCAAGCCCCCGAGACTTCAGCTTTCATTTGTATTCGTTATTCCAAATAAACGTACAGTCAACAACTCTTGCAGTTCCTGGAGAGTGAATTTAATATCCGCCCTTCCTGCGCAAGACACACAATGGTATTAAAGTATCACACACACACACACGTACCTCCTTATTTTAGTTTTTAATGAACGCCGGAAATACTTCATCATCGCTTGTATTCTGATAGCATGAACATATTTATTTTGTATCCAATCTGACATTTCATATTACTACATGCTTTTTAAAAACTGAAACGAGTGCCCGTGAAAGTGAACCTGCGCCTCCTAAATCCTCATCGTCCTAAACGGTGTTATAATTGTCAGTACAGTCGCCGCCAACTGGTCGTAATCCACACATGCGTTTACCAAGTAAGGGAACTCATTAAAAAAATGTTAATTAATGAAGCATCGGGTTGTACCCGGTTCTTCTTTATTTAAGTTTTTGATGATTATTCCAATAATTATTCCTACAATATTATTGCGCCCGTGGAAGTGTTGCCCACCCGTGGAATGTGACCTGTCCATGTCTGCCATACTGTAGTAGAATACACATTTCGTACACATCAAAGGTTTTGACGCTCTTGCAGAATATTCTCTCGGCATTTTACATTTCATGACAAAAAGGAAGAATGACCAATCACTACTCTACTAACAAATATTGAATCTGTTGACATCGCACTGGGACAAGCGTGGGGAACGAGTGTTTGTGTGGCAGCCTCGACGGCCTCGTCGAGAGCATTCTCACAACCAAATCAACATCCTTCGATGATAAAAAAGGTGTCACATGAATACAGACGAGGTATGAAACCCAGGTTAACTCTTTACCTATAGTTGAAGCTGGGAGTCCTGTCACGACTTGCGCAGAAATTGCGCGTTAGTTAATACGCTCTTTACTACAGAAGAAAGTAGTTTTAAATACAAAAGAGTGTTTGCGCTATGCAATGCAATATGTAAAGCGCTAATACCGAGGTCGGTAGTGCAATCACGAACTGGACCGATGAAACAGAACTAAAATATTGAGACTGCAATATGTGGAGGGTCGATCACTACTAAAGTGCCGTGGGATAGATTTTTCACTTAGTAATTATTTAGAATTTCTGAAGACAAAACACAAGAAGCACTTGCAAACTTTCAACACATGGACCAAGTTTGCAAGTGTTTCTTGTGCTATTATGATCAATTATAAATACTTTTCGAGTGGAAAATATATGGCGCTGCGATTAAGTAGTAATCCACTCTCTTCACTCTGTATATGCAGTCGAGTTTTAATATATGTTTACGTTATTACATGTACATGTACATGAACCATAGTAGATGTTAGGAATTATGTTAATGTTCTCTATTTACTAGTTTGGGATTGTACAGATTTGTGCACGCTGTTTTTTTTTACATTAATTGAGTTACGCTAATGGTGCAGTCGACAGGGACAAACGCACACTTATACAGTGAGCTACCACTTGATAATTGTGCACAATACAGTGATAGGACTTCTAGTTTCAACTGTATGGTATTCTGATTATAAACGTGGACAGAAAACTCCAGGGTCGCAATCCAGTCGAAATTATCTCTCCATTTTTCGTTCTCACATAAAATTTCAACCATCTAAAAAGAAATACAAAACGATTGATTCTGATATACTCGTTAAGTTTGTTTTTCTGGCTTTGGTCTTGATTTCACAATATTTTATTTATCTCAACCCGTGGTGTGCAATTGTGTTGCGATGCAGTTTCGATCTAATCGAGGAAAATACCACATTTGTAATGACAGTACTGTTAGAGTTAAGTAACGAACGTGAAAATTCATTGAACGCCAATGATACATGACATAGCCACACAAGGTAGCTAACTGTCCCCAACGGCATTGCTGTTAAAATAAAACAAAAACCATGGTCAGGACCCTTTGCTGCCTCTCCCTCTTTATCCACCAACTCAGCTTTCTTTATTGCTCGTTTGGGTAGCACGCTACGTGGACGTTCGACCCAAACTTAAATAGTTTACAGAGAGTTTGATTGGTAAACTGGCATGGTATTGTAAATCGGGGTCCCAACAGCTCGAATTATGTTAACACGAATTGACGAAGACACTTGTGAAACCAGTTCTTTGCTAAATTCAAATAGTTATTTTCTTCTAAAAAACACAGCTTATGCCCATTCAACGGTGTCATTCCAATAAGCCTCATTAGGCTATGTTTTTACGCGAAAATTGAACAAAAATAATGAAATATTAATGGCGACTTCTGTGAATAGCTCCGCTAGCTAGTTAATTTTATTGCGTTTGGTAAAGGTTTAATAAAGGTACAACATAAGGTGAATTCACTGAAACGCAATGAGGGTCTGTCCTTTCGAAAGTCATACATGCGCACTGACATAACGGACACCACGATAATGAAGTTACGGCATTGCCGCTTATGCACTTTAGTATCCCAACCGCCGTGACTAATCTCGTGACTGTGACCTCAACTTTGGGGTCCACCAAGTGTTCTAAGCATAAGTATGGCACAGAACTTATATTTGGTAAAAAATCTAGCATACAAAAATGGTTAGTGTTTTACTTTTTATCGACTGTTGGATACAAAGAAGTATTGGAAAACGACATAAAATTAACGTTTATCTACGAGAGAACAACCCGTTTAAGACATTTTTTAAAGTAATTGTTATGAATTGTCAGTAATATGGTCTAAAGTTTGCGGCTCGGAGTTTATATTCATCCGAGACGCGGAGCGTCGATGTCGATGTTAATTACGCAATAACGTGATTTTCGGGGGGCTTTGGACTCCATTACTAGACCGCCATCTGTGATTAGTAGCCTAATTGTCGTTTGGGGTCCGTAGCGATCGGCGAGTGCCTCTGATGGGTGTGGAACTGCTAATCACCGATGGAGTTTCAGTAGTGGAGCCAAACGATGCCTGAGAAAAACTTGTTATTATTACTATTATTACCAATACTTAGAAACTATAAGGACGATTTTCGACCCTGATTTATATTATTTCCTTAAAATAATCAACGGGAAACATCATTTATCAAACAATTTAAGGCAGAACATTTTATATTTATCTCAGTCAACACCAAAGAAAGGTTTGTTAAACTCGTTCGGGAAATGTAAACAGGTTTCCAGGAAGTAGAAATGACGTAATGCGCAGCCGGCCCGCGGGAGCTAGTGACTAAAACTAGGCATTGGCCACCGGCTACGCTTTACAGTCTTTGTTTCAAGTTTATTATGCTCCGTTACAGGCTGTATGAAATAGTATTTCCAAATGAAACAAAATACTGAGTTTTGATTGGCTGAGAGATACGGGGTAACTTGCAATCCACGGTGGCTTTTTTTTAAACCGTGGTTAACCACGGTGTAAAAACAAGAATATACAATAGCAGGCTATATAGCTTAAAAAGTACCCCTTTTTAATTATTAATTCATACCTTTTGTTCAGTTATGTTAGGAAAAAAAATACAGGAAATTTAACATTTATGTGCAATCAAATATTACAGATATGGATGTCATTGGAACTGGCTCACTGAGCCAGTTCCAATGACATCCATATTTGGCTGTTCTTATTTATTAAGAAACTTACAAAGTACAAATTTTCTGTCAGTTTTTTCCCACAATGTAGGTTAAAGTATTAAGTACACCCCAATTCTTGGAAATAAATTTTTATCCTTGCGTTTTCCAGGGTGTGTGGGAATATACACAGGTGTATGAGTTCCCAAACCTGTGGAAATTCCCATATACCCTTGAAAACACAAGGATAACTAATAGTATTAACGTGAAGGTAGCGCACAATGAATTGATAATAATTGTACGTTCCGAGCCGCAAGTCGTCAGTTCATCATTACAACGTTTATATTTCACCCTACTCATGAACAAAACCCACGGCGTGAAATAAAGAAGGCCACGTTTAATGATAATAAGTTTAGTAAACAAACTTTCCGGGAAGCCCACGACGTCACTGGACAAATAATCAATAAATCAGAGACTGCAATTCGACAGTATGTAACGTGATACGAAGCGGACAAATCAAGATGGCAGAAGAAGGACCGACAGGAAAATAGGTAGGTTTGTTTACCCTAATCAAACACCTCTCATGGATATGTTTCAAGAGTACATTTGGTCCTCGGTAGATAAGTGGATAGGCAACATATTCGAATAGTAAATTTGTCCCGGCGATTGCGCTGATTCGCGTGTTTAGTGTGCAAAGTGGTCACCGAAAATAAAAATTTTTGCATGGCGGCGAAATGTTTGTATATTTGTCAATTTCTCTCACTAAAGGATTCGACAGTTTTATGCTCTGATATGGGAAGGAAATATTACCGGACATATTTGTGAAACAAAAATGGTTACGTTGATATGCAATATCTCAAGAACTCAATGTTTGAAAAAATGTCCAATGTTCAGGAGCGAAAACGCTTTTCCCACGTCGATCTTTTAACTATTTGTTTAGGATCGGATTCCAAGAATGGTTTAGGACAGGACATTTTCGTTTAGGATCGGAAGCGACATATAGTCCCGGTCCTTTTATGGAATCATCGTCGGGTTCGGCGTAATTTACCGCCTATTCCTTTCTCAGAAGTCGAAATACATATGTGAGAGATTATCTGGTTTTGAAACAACAGGACTGTCTCTGCTCAAGCCAGACCTATGATAGTTTAGACAAAATTATACGTCTTTCCCCTCAATTTCTGAATATTTTTTCATTGAGTATGTATATCTGTGCATACATGTTATACGTTTGTATACACAAGTACAGAACGGACATCGTTGTTTGGTATAAATCTACGTCTGGTAACTCACTTTTATTTTCACAGGAGCATCAGAGTTTACCATAGAACATGGATGGTTTATTTAGGTTTGGTATACGATTAAATTATAAGAAATAATTCGTGTTTCAATTAGGTTTATGCAGTTATCGTAGAGTTTAAAGACAAATTCTATTTTTTAGTAAATATCTACGTATAATTATTACGTATAGTTATTTCGTATAATTTAATCGTTTTCCAAACACTAGGGCCTTTGCTCGTAAAATTTATATCAAAACAATGACAGAAAAGATTTCATTCATTACAAAATATGATTTCCAGAAACCCAGCCTCTAACATTGATTTTTTTTGTCACTCCAGCTGTTCCAGCCAGTCGACAAAATCTAGCTCACCACATGCCCGACAACTTGAGTAATGTCAATAATTTTGAACCACACCGACGAGTTAGGTTTATGCAGTAATAACCTTTGTCTTTTTGCCCGCATTAATCAAGGACATTGTTTTATTCAACCAATGAAAATAACTAGCCGGGGGGGGGGGGGGGGGGGGGTATTTAACTCTACAAGTCTTGTGCGTTCTTCTGGTAAACTCACGGTGTGATGATAAAACTTAGAGACAAAAGTTATGAACTTAATACCGGTACTCTATCTGGAGGTCATCGTTCGGTCCTATACACAGCTCAGCCAATATCTAACAAACAATAAGCCATAAATTACGTTAAAACCGACGATTATTCCATAAAATGAACAGAAAATGTCCTATCCGACACCAATCTTGGAATCCGATCCTAAGCAAATAGTTGAAAAATCGACTGGAAAACCCCGTTTTCGCAGCTCAGCCAATATCTAACAAACAATAAGCCATAAATTACGTTGAAACCGACGATGATTCCATAAATTGAACAGAAAGTGTCCATCCGACACCATTCTTGGAATTCGATCCAAAGCAAATAGTGGAAAAAATCGACTGGAAAACATCGTTTTCGCTTCTGAAAAGTGGATAGTTTTTCAAACATCGATTTAATGAGATATTATATATAAACGTAACCATTTTTGCTTCCCGAATATGTCCAGTAATATTTCATACCGATGTCAGTGCATAAAAATGTCGAATCCTTGCTTTTGTGAGGGACATTGACAAAAGTGCGAACAGTTAGCCGCCTCGCGAAAGTTTTTATCTTCGACGACCACTTTGCACAATAAACACGAGAATCAACGCAATCTCCGGTGAAACTTTACTTTTCGAATATGTTGCTTATCCATTTATCTACCTAGTGACCAGAATGTACTCTTGAAACATATCTATGAGGGCCGTTTGATTAGGGTAAACAAACCTACCTATTTTTCTTCCTATCCTCTGCCGCCATCTTGATTTGTCCGCTAGGTATCACGTCACAGACAGTGAATTCGTGAATAATTCGTTTATTGACGCCAAACGGTAACATATTTTATTGGATTCGTAAACATATGAGAAACTACTCGAGTTCTGGCCCAATCAGAGGGCAAGGATATTAGCCTTACTAGAAAATACTGTCTTCCAATTATTATCTTTTTCGATTGTTATTATGTTTGTTGGTGCTTAGCTTAAGATAATGGCATTCCACACAGAGGGCATTTCGATAAACCGACAGTGTCTGCAATCAATCCCACTTCTCCTTTTTGTCATTTTCACGAACTATCATGCACCAACAGGTGTTGTGCTGCATCAATTTTGGGAGCTCTCGGGGCTCCTAATAGGAGAGGGCAATATCCCGGTGCACCATACTGTCACTCCGCCTCTGTTTTGAAACCAGGGAACACAATTATCTCACTACGCTCGGGAAACAGTAGTTAAACGTGACGAGATATTCTAGTAATTATTGACCCCGCATCTATAAGGTAATGGTCTTGACTCACACAATACAGTGTTTGTCATCCCGAAAAAACTCTCAGGGGAACCTTGGGAAGTAGATCAGCATTTCCCCCATTTGGAGAGCTACACTGGCTTTGTGAGAGAATTCCTTACCCTGGAGAGAGTGAGATCTTAGTTAGAAGACAGAAGCAACTTTGACTAAATCGCCATACACCTGCACTTGGACATGTGTTTAAATTCTCTTCTAAAATGTTCCTGTAAGGGAAATATGTTAAAGATCTAGCCTGTTAATCAATCACAATCGACTTGGAAAGTAAATAAAATATGCTTAAATTAAAATGAAATCTACCCTGCAGGCATGGACGAATTGTTGGAAACTGAAAAACAGTAACAAACAAACGGGATGAACAAGATTTGACTTAATGTATTTAAACTCCATTTTAAACAAAATGCCACTTGCTCAAAGTTTTAAAATGAAAGGCAGCCTGTCATTGTAGACAAGGATGGATTATGGAAAACTGAAAAGAAAATCAAACACGATGAACCAGGTTTGACTTAATATAGGAAAGATGCATTTTCGATGCAAATTTTCAACAAGATTGCCATTGGTCAGATATTTTACTGGAGTGTAGCGGAAGCATGTTCAATGTAGACAGTGCAAATCATTTTCCCACAACACACTACAACCAAATAATGACAATAAGCGCTGTTGAGGTTTTCCTTCCGGTCGATTACTTGTCGGTGCATTTCACTTCCTATTAGCCCTTACATCCCCATACACCCACATACTACCCCTTTTTTATATTGCTCTGAAAACGTTTTTCCACCTGCATCCTTCCTTGATTTTTCTACAGGTAGGATGTATTTATCTTGACAATATTTAGCCAACAATAATGTAGAAACGCTGTTAAGTCATCTGCACCTGTATACTTGTATATATGTGATAGTTATTAACATACAATTTATATGAGTACTGAAGGATTAACGTCGATTTCAGATAAACAAAAAAAAAAATTCTGTTCCTTCGATGTACTATAGTTGTATTTTACCCTTCGCCAATCGTAAAATGTCATATCGTACATATATGTACATCTGTGTGCATACACCAGAGAACCATCGTCATCAAACCACAAAATCTAAGCAAAGAAAGACAATTTTGCTGGCCTAATAAATATAAGAATTAATTACCACTTGCTGGTCAGTAACGGAAAGGAACTTTCCTTTCAGCATGATGAGATAATAATAAATAGCAGTCTAACTATCCAACACTGGCTGAATGTTGACCATCTTACAGTATGTACCACTCATACGAAATTGACTGACATTCCGTCGCCTGAGTGCTAGGATGTTCTATGTCCCCTATGGGACATAGAATATTCTAGCACTCACGCGACGATTTGTTTTTGTTTTCTAACGTTAACTGATTAGTTTAGTTTAAACATATTTTATTTGTCAAAATTAACAAAAAGGATTGGCCAACAAGTGTCGAACACTTAACCCTTTGAACCCTAGAGGCCGCTTTTCCGACCAAGGAACATGATACGTCATAACTTCATTAAGTACGATGGTTCAAAGCGAATATGTGGAGTAGACCAATCAATATTTTCAATGTGTTGCTCCAGCCAGGGCAGCCCCCATATAATGCCCCAAGGCAGCACGTTGAAAATATTAATTGGTCAGCCCCCAAATAATGAATATGGACTATTCCATTTGCTGCTATTGAACTGACATGGAATATACCACCAGGGTCAAAGGTTACAACACGTCATCTCTCTTGTATATGAGTGATATACACATCAAAATAAACAATTACGCTATTCCTCATTGCAACGGAGTTATGACTGTAGATATTCGGAGAAAGAAGAAAAGACAAAGAAGAAAAGAGGGGATGAATCGACACCATGTACTGATGAAAACAAAATTATTAGAACTAACATTCGGAGTTCAATTTGAAGGTTACTTTCATTGACATTTTTTTCTTCTCTTTTTTTCATATCATGTGTTCCCTTTACCCGTAGTTTTCCCGAAGCAGTGAAGATACTCTTAAACACTTCTGCCACACTCTTCTCCGATTTATTCTTCAGAGGTTTCATCAGTCGGTGTTTCAAAAAGACGTCTATAACCTGCAGCATATAATAATAACACTTTGGCCGGCCGCTGATTTGGTGAGAAGGCCTTGGCTATCCCGGTGCTCTCAACTGCTTCCTATTTCCACGCTTCTTCTCTCCTCCCAACACTGGGAGACGAACTGCTTGATGACGTCCCTTGCCCCATTATTCCCAGTCTCTCCAATTAGCATATTAACCCTCTCCTTTGAGTCATTCACTGAAGACATGTCCTTCATTCTCCCATCCCACTCTCCCAATATACTCCTAGGGAATATTATTGTTTTTGACTGGTATTTTGGGTATTCTAGAAGAAAGAGTTCCAGGGTCTCCACCACGCCTAAATTACACATCTGGCACGCCTTTTCACTGTTTTTCCCAATTTTCCCAATTTTTTCACTCAGCTCCAGGGACCGCGACCTCAGCTTGAACAACGGTGAAACCCTCCCCAAGGTGCCATCAAGGTATTTTTCAAAACCGGGCTTCGCTTTCTCACGCAGGCCACCCAAAGACCGCTTTGATTTGACCCCCTTTCGCCAAATAAGGTTACCATCCTCCATGACCCTTTCTCTGTATATATTTCCACACCTCCGTTTTGTCTCGAAAACGAATGCGTCTTCCAGATCGGGCACCCATATGCGATCCAGTCCCTTGACGCATACTCTACTCTTGCATAATTTATTTATCACACGCCTGTTCTATGGAATCCCCATCTACAGCAACACAAACCATGCGGAAAAAGAAAATCCATTGACGGAATATTTTTATAAAGAAGTGAAATTTCACTGGAATTTTCTACAAATCGTGGACCACAATTACAATTTAAATCGCTGGCGATACCTAGAAATCGTCCCCTGAGTTTCAATGTGTTCTATGTGCCAGTAGGCACATAGGACACAATGAAACTCAGGGGAAGAAAAAGTAAAGGGTTCCACCTGCAAATTTGGTTTGCGATAAAATATGTTCTTTTTGATGATAGTTGTCAAATGAATTGGTGAATGTCCTTCTTATAATTGTTTTTATAGACGTGAAGGTGTGTAATAAACATAGAACGACTCGCGTGTGTGAATGGGTTAACCGACGTGGCACTTGTGCCATCGCGGAAGGATAAAACTCGAGACATGTGGCCTCTCGTTCTATCCTTTTGCGGTGGCACTCGTGCCATATCGACTAACCCATTTACCTTCGCCTGTCGTTCTGTGTATGCGCTACGGGTTTTGAATAACTCGTCCATTTGTTATTTAGTGAATTATTTAGTTCTCATACTCAATTGACGGTTTGTACCGATTATTTTGTCGACTATCGAACTTTCGAATTTTTCTATCAACGTCGGATTCACTATATTTTGCAAATCTCTTTATCACATCTTTTTATCGCGTTTTCGTATCGGGATATTTTGCGAAACATAGACCGTGACCGCGCCCAACTCGATCCATTCAGCTAATGAGCTTGCTCCACGATTTAGGCGTCAGATCGGGATTCAATCTCTTATTAAATTCCAGACCGCGTCGAATATATTAGTGTCCCGGCAAATGAATTTCGGAGGAAAAAATATTGACTAGTCTGTTGATCGCACCTCCACCTTTTTTTTAACAATTCGAGTTTTTGTCGAACCGCACCAAAGCATCTGTCGAAAATTTTCAATCTGCATACTATGAATCTTTGCTGTGTCCGTAAACATCTGACATTTTACGGAAAACATTTTTTTTTAATTTATTTTTTTTTATATTTGTTTCATATTTTCTTTTCATTATTTATTTGCACATTATTATTTTGTTTCTGCACCTTCGTTCCTAATAGTGTATGGACCGATTCGCTAGCTTCTAGCCAACCTTTTGCTACTTTTTATCTCCTCTCTGATGACCGGACGCGTCTTCTCTATGCCTTCTTTCAAAGCCTCGGATTTATATTCCTCACCGCGAAGGTGAATATACTTACCTGTTCGGTCGTTTAAAGAATTCGCTGTGCAATCATGCGATTCGTTGTGAATAATATGAGAAATACGAGATTCTTTGGGAAAGTCGTATCTTTTTTTGTCGAACGCAAACGAAGGTTAATGCATTAGTATTACACGCCTGTTCCACGAAATCCCCATCTACGGCAACACTAAACCAAGCGAAAAATGAAAATCTGAACAGAAATGGTTGATTGACTATTTTTAGAAAGAAGCGAAATTTCACTGAAATTTTCTACAAATCGTGCACCTCAATTACGATCTGCATCGATAGCGATCGCTAAAAATCGTTCCCTGAGTTCCAACGTGTTCTGTGTGCCAGTAGGCAAATACAACACATTGGAACTCAGGGGACGAAATAGTAACACAAGTTCCCCTCGCAAATTTGGTTGGCGATAAAATGTGGGTTGTTTTTTTGTTGATAGTTGTCGAATGAATTGTCCTTCTAATAATTGTTTTTACAGATGTGAAGGCGTGTAATAAACACAGAACGAGACACGGGTGTGTGAATGGGTTAATCGATATGCCGCATGTGCCATCGGGGAAGGATCAAACTCGAGGTCTGTGGCGTCCTTTTTATCCTTCCGCACTGGATCTCGTGCCATATCGTTTAACCCATACGCGTGTGTCGTTCTGTGTATTTACAATAACGACAAGCATATAGAAAGGAAGGTACCAATAAATTTACCTTTATCCAGTAGTGTGCAGTGTGACTTTCTCTCGAAGTCATGTTCGCAAAGAGTATCTGTTACTTTCCATTAAATGAAAAAATAGACTGCTCAAGATGAGAGTGTCGGCTGAATTTTTGGCTTTGCTCTAGTAAGAGTAGCTTTTTATTAAAACATTCGAGTTTCTCAAATCAACATGTATGCCTGCAATCATGGCGGACCATCTTCTCAGTCCAGACACTCAGGTTACATGCTCCCCATTGCTCCAAAATATCGAAAACTATATGATGTTCCGGGGGTGGTGTAAAACAAGAATGACAGCGCAACATTGGTGAGTGACAGCGAGGTTTTAGGGCTACATCGAAATTATCACGGTAGCTGTAGCCACTCTGGTGAGGTGGAATTGGCGAGTTCTCGTGTGTCCTTGGACGTTCTGTTGTTGCACTGGTAGGTCGGTCAGAAGCGATCGACTCGATTGTCTGGGGGCAACAATTTTCCTCCCTTGACAACCAAGGTATAGTATGACAACTTAGGGTCTGCGAACTATCTGTCTTTTCTTTAAGGGAGACCACACAGGCCAACTAATATCCATTTACAGAATACATGGAAATGATGATCGGTGAAACAGATTTTTTGAAGTTCAGACAAAATATGGAAAACTTATAAGGTTCTGATATTATCTTACAAAATAGTAATAGTTTCAATGACTTGCGTGATTATCTGTATAATACATGTATGTAGATTACAGGATTAATTGATATTTTTAATGAGCGCCACTTTCATGGAATTCGAATAACTTCAATTAAATATATGGACACGACATATGCAGGCGAGCCTTGTTACCGAGTGCACATAATTGTACTCGTAATTCGCTCCACCTGCTCGTTCAGATACGCCCCTGTTGCGATAGAATGCCCCATTCTAGTCTAATATCTCTGTTTTAGTCTTGTATGGGCTTACTGTAGTAGTCTCGAGGATGAACCAGCGTAGGTCCGCCCGCTCAATGGTGCAACCAGTCTAAGATAGAGAGTAGAAATGAGGCTTGCGGTCATACTACAACAGTAGTAGGGTAAGAAAATAAAGATCAACCCATCCATTATTAGACCCCTCCCTTCCCCGTGATATATACTCCTTGGTTATTGACAATACTCAGAAATGCCTAGTCTTGTAGTTGCACGAAGCGGTGACTAATACCTCCGAGTTTCGTCGCCCAATTTGGGAATGATAGTAACTCAATCATAAATGTTTTCTGGCCTATCATCTGTGTAAATTATCATCTTTAAACTTATAAAACATCCACATCAAGAGCTATCCAGCAGAAGGGCTACATGATGGGAATATGTCGACACCCGTCGTCGTTCCAGCGGAAAGACAAACACATTACATTGGGTTTAGGTACTAGCGATTATATAAGATTGCTACATCCGATTATTTATCAAATAAATATGCATTCGACACACATATTTTTAAAAATGAATAATTTTTCCCAAGTTTTACAACACATTTTCGACAGCATACCTTTTTGACAGCTGCTATAGCCCCCTATTATAATACCAGAATTGATATGTGTTGGTTAATAATTATACACAATTAATATTTTCTAAGGTCATTTTTTTTTATTTAAAATAAGCAGACTCTGGATTATGTGATTATTTACTTGCACCGAGTGATCAATGAATGCACCCATCAACATGTTTAAAGATACTGTTGCACAGAATCTATTTTTTAGCTCTCTGGTTGTTTAATTGTGTCACACTTGTTTGCTTGAAATTATACAGAATCATCTAGAAGCCTAATGAGGTTACTTTATTCAGCCAATAGCAATTAATAGAATAAAAAAATATTATTCTGGAACTTTCTGTCTGAAGACTATATAAATAACCTCTCTCAACAGAATTCAGACATTCTATTCATGTCAGTTGTTTACACATTATTTATTTATTTATTGGTGTTTAATGTCATATACTTATGCACAATGGCTAATCATGACCAGTGTTTACACATTCAGCATTAATTGAACATTGGAGATTATTATTACAGGAGAGTGAATTATTGTAGAGTCAGCTTAGAATTTATTGTATATATAGAGGATATTCACGAAAATTTGATGAATACCGAAAATATCTCGTGAGTGGCTACAAAGAAATATGAGGATCTTCACGAGCGACGCAGTCGCGAGTGAAGATCCTCATATTTCTTGTAGCCACGAACGAGATATTTTCGGTATTCATCAAATTTTCGTGAATTTTCTTTTTATTTAATGCTCTACGACTACAAACTCTCCAATTTGTGGCCTTTATTTGCCATTAAGGCGCAAAATTTATGTGCCGAACCGGCGTCCATACAAAAATTACAACAACCAAACTCCAACCATTGGAATGTGTGAATATCCGCACAAATTAGTCCCGTCTTATTTCTCCCCTAACTTTACGATTTACCAAGGCTGGCGAATTGAAATAATCGCAATGTGTTTCGAAGAAATAGAACAATAACAAAAAACATCACTTTCTTATTTTCAATAACAAGACACGTCATTTTATTTTTTTTGAACTCAATGCACTGAAGACGTGTGAAGTTGAACTGAAGAAATTTGAAAGTGATTTCGGCTTTTCGCTGGAAGGTGAATGAGAAAGTCAAACTTTGAAACCGCCGATTTAATGAATTGATTTAGTCACTGTCACTATCAATTATTCGAATTCGTTTGTATTTGGGACTCTCGAATTCATTACTGATGTGCTGACTCGTTTAAAGTACATGTGATTCGTCATCCGAACCTACGATGAAATATCGATTTCTAAATATCATTTTGATATTTCGTTTTGCCGACCGACAGGGGAATATGACTTAATTTTTCAGCGTGAATTGATGCCTGAGCATTAAATAAATATATATATTGAGATATGTGCGACGTTGTGTATTGGAGAAGTGTTTCCAAAATTAGAAAATAATTTATTCTTCTTGCGAACGAGAAGTTGCTTTTGTGACACACCGGATTCTACTGGATTATTTTTAATTACCTGTGCTCTAATACTTCTTGGATATTAATCCCATTTGTTTTTGCTAAGTGCTTTATTGGAATTTATTGGAAAAGGCTGAAATTTTTAACGATCCTTTCATTACAGTTTATTGGATACTCTTTCTTGGACATTACAATGTCAACTGGAAAGTTTCTTCATCACTTGATTAATGGATTCTATATAACTTTATTTTAGACTTACTGATAAGTATTTCTTGTTTTACGATTTGTAAATCCTACAGTGCAAAAGATATTGTATCATTTTGATTTCATATAATTTCTTTTTATTAAATTTCCGAATAGTTACATTCGAGTTATTGTTGCTGATTCTCAGATTCCTTTCTGTTTCCATTATCATTTTTTTTATTATGTTTACACCATAACAACAGCATATATTTATAGCATGTGTTCTGCAGCATATCAATACATTAGTGAATTGTAGTTGTGTATGTTCCGCTTTGAAACAAAATGTCTTTTTATACCAGATTGAATAATACCGGAACCTGCTTTTTGAAAGCGTGCGATTTAAAATTGAATAGGTTTACAATGTTATGTGGGTGCTTTGCATTGCCAGAAACTGAATATATTGTTTAGGTATGCGGTATTGGTTAACTCTTTACCCAACTTAACGACCAAAACCTGCCAATGCTATTCACAAATATCGCCAACTATTTTTCATTATTTTTTCATTTTTTTTTTGTCTCAAAACATAGGTTATGACCCATCTTTGGAACGAGCTCGTGAGGCTTTATATATGTTTTTGAGACAACAAATTAAAAAAAATAGTTTTTAAAGACTTTTGTGTGCAAGAGTGGTCTGCTTTTCATGTTAGGTAAAGGGTTAAAACTGTACGAATTCTACCTCACCAGAGTGGCTACAGCTGCCGTGATCATGGCTGGAACGACAACTATAGTGAATAACAGACTGACTCCAGCGACTCCCAAACACACATGAGAGCAACATCCACTGCGTCGACGATTTGTACGGCTCTGGCATATCTTTTTGTGAAGTACTAGATGCCTATCTTGTTCGAGCATCAAATCGTCATAAATCCTATTGATTTTTTTCGATATCGTAAGAAATCAAATACAGAATGAATTTCCTCACTTCTCTATTCCCTTCCATATATATAACAACGCTTTTGGTGTTTTCTCGATTTCAGAAATGCGGCCACCCGCGGCATCTGTGGCCATATCATGGCTGTGCTATCATGTGGCCACCGATGCTGCACGTCGCCGTGGACACAATATAGATAGGTAACGGTACGGGTTCTCTCATAGCCTGCTTCTTTTGACTGCGTCCCTGCTTTTCTATATAACCCACAATTTACCAGCTCTGATATTGACCAAGGTCGTAATCTCTTTCCACAAGGCTACTATACAGTTAACCAGATGGATTACCCCTGAGTATCAACTTTTCTTATGTTGTGCATTTTTCTCATATTCTTACCTGACATCAAAGTATATATTCCTCTTTTCACTGCAGTTTATAAACAGTGCAAAATCCTCGAAAATCAAGATAATTTTTTCCTCGTGTTCGGACTATCGGTTGCTTTCTTTGTCCCTTTAGGTTATTATGGCTAACACAATTTGTCTTGATTAGATCCAAAATAATGACAATTTTGATTTCCTGAAAAAACTGAACGATATTATTTCTACCGAGGAAGAAGACATCATCCTCCCGTTCAATTCTTTGACTCCGGTTGCCATTACTTTATGCCCGATAACTTTAAAGATGAAATTTCAAGCAAAATCAAAAACCTCTCCCCACTCATCATCAATTGTCGCAACCTGAATGCAAATTTTGAAAATGTCCATAACTAATTTGCAGATCTGCAGACAAATTCCAACTTTTTCGATGTGATTGGTATGACGGAAGTATTTAACGCGAAATCTGGTGTTGAGTATCGGCTTGAGGTCTATCACCAGCTAGTGTCCCGTACTCGTCCTGACAACGATGATGGGAGGAGAGGCGTAGGAATGTTCATAAATGATAGTATACCCTATAAAATACGAAATGATCTCTCAGACTTCATACCACATGTCTTTGAATCTTTATAGAAATATACCTCAAGAAGAAATAAATTGTATGGACTATCTATAGGCCAAACACAACACCTAAGGCAGACCTTAATCTGTTCATCGTCAAACTAACTGAATTGCTAGACTCTTTAAGCAAGGATAACATTGTAGTCTACCTCATGGTGACTTTAACATAGATCTGCTTAGTGTAAATACCCACAGCAAAACGAATACCTTTATTGACTCGCTATTTGCTGCTGGTTTCCTGCCCGCCATAACAAATCCTACCAGAGTCACGGAGTTTTCCGCAACCATAACTGATCACATATTTACCAATAATATTAAAAAGTTCACATCTGGAATTATAATTACTGACGTCAGCGATCATTCGCCACGTTTTATATAGTTGAATATTTATTTATTTATTATTTATTGATGTTTAAGGTCATATATTTATGCACAATGGCTAATCATGACCGTGACAGTTTTACGGGTGGAGGAAGCCGGAGTACCCGGAGAGAACCACCGAGCAACGACGAGCAGCTGGCAGCTCCCCAACATCGGAACTCCGCACTGCAGCACAGGCAGGGTTAGATTATATAGATGAATTAGATAGACGTCTCTCTGTAACGCCTAATTATAGACGATCCATGAAAACTGAGAATGTCATTCTATTTAAAAGACTCTTAATGGGTAGTGATTTCTCTGATGTTACCAATGAGGTTTATCCTTATTCGGCATACAATCGGTTCCTGGATAAATTCCACGCAGTATTTGGACAAGCATTTCCTCTGAAATCCAGCCCACACGAAAGAAATATATAAATCGAGAACCTTTGATGACTTCTGGCCTATTGCAATCGTCCCAAACTAAAAGTAAATTGTATGTTAAAAAACTAAACTTTCCTACTATTCAACACAAAACGTTTTGCCAGGAATACAACCGCTTGAGGCGGAAATGCAAAGCAGACTATTATAACCAAGTTCTACTTGAAAACAAACATAATATTAAAAAAAACTGGGACATCTTGCGGAAGGTCATCTACAAGTCAAATAACCACCGACAATTTCCTCCCACCTTCTTGGACGGGAATATTGAATTATCCGAACCTACAACAATTGTGGACGGATTTAACACATTCTTTGCTAATATTGGTATGAATATAAGTGCCCAAGTACCCCCGTCACAACGTCACTTTTCAGAATATCTCGGCAATAGTAATAACGGGGATTATTTTTTTATAACACCTACTAATAAATATGAAATAATTACTTGCGCTAATAAATTAAAAGCCAAATCAAGTACTGATAGCAATGATATGTCCACCAAACTGCTGAAGGAGGATGTATACGAGATTGCAGACCCCTGTTACACATAATCAATCTATCTTTCGCGTAGGTAGGGTACCAGACAGAATAAAGATAACCAAAATCATTCCTGCCTTTAAATCTGGAGATTCCCAACGTGTAGCCAATTATCGCCCCATAAGTATTCTTCCAACATTTTCAAAAATACTCGGAAAAGTAATGTACTCACGATTATACATTTCCCTCTACGAACATAACTTTATATATAAGTTTCAGTTCGGATTCAGGAAGGGTCAATTTGACTGTGCATCCCATTCTACAGTTAATAAACAGTGTGGCGGAAGCAAATGATAAAACTTCAAAGGATTGTACACTATTAGTTTTTCTCGACATTTCAAAAGCATTTGATACCATAAATCATTCGATTCTTTTAAAGAAACTTGAAAGTTACGGGGTAAGAGGTTTAGCTAATACCTAGTTTGAAGATTACCTAACAAGCCGGTGTCAGTTTGTATCCTTCATGAACAGCACATCGGAAGTAATGGACGTCACCATTGGTGTACCACAAGGTTCAGTTCTAGTCCGGTTCTTTTTTTATTATACATTAACGACATCCGCCACTCTGCACTACTTAAGGTGTTATCTTTTGCAGACGATACCACAGCGCATACATCAAGCGGGAATCTAGATACTCTTAAGATGAGACCAATATTGAACTCGGCAAAAACAGTGAATGGTGTGCCGCAAATGGATTATGTCTAAATGCCAGTAAAACAAAATGTATGTTGTTACACCCGCAAAGCGATTCGTATCATGCCGCCAATAAAAAGATGTCTCTGGACGACTTAGACATACCATTTGTTACCAACAGTCACGAGGAAACCTCTGTCAAATTCCTATGGATCAACCTGGACGAAAATTTAAAATTCAAACAACATACGTCCACAGTTTGCCTAAAGATGGCCAGGGCAATATTTGCCCTGAATAGGGCAAAACGAACCCTTACATTGAAAGCCCTGAAGATATTGTATATCTCACTGATACATAGCCATATGTTGCATGGTATCCTTGCCTGGGGCCATGTGCCTTCTACCAGCAGAATCTTTACACTGCAAAAAAAAGGCTATTCGTATTATAAATAATCGAAAATATATCTCAAACACTGAACCCTTATTTAAAAATTGTGGAATACTGAAGTTCGAAGATTTGTATAAGCTTCATGCGTATCTTTTCATGCATGACTGGTACCACAATAAACTTCCTACGTCACTTGAAATTCTCTCGAAATATACACTAACCCTTCTGGAATTGAGACAAGGCAAACAGGGAATGTGCGCTCTCTCAAACCAAGAACTCGCTTCTCTGCTGATCTCCCGATTCATACTTTCCAGAACATTTGGAATGACTTAAATCTCGAAGTTAGGCAACATAGCAGGCCTCGGTTTAAAAAGACAATAATCAATTCGTTTTTAAACGCATATTCTTCCGGCATTACTTGCACCAATCCATTCTGTCCCGATTGTGACCCAGCATAAAGTGATTTCATCCTCCCAACTACTGAAGATCGAAGATTTGTATAGGGATTTGAAGGGCCTTATGTTCAGGATAATCTACAATTATAATGAGCACGGGACCTTTCAAATCACTATTCGTCTTTTCTGATTACTTTGAGCATTGTGTAAATGGTTTTAATCCTAACATGGGGAAAGCTTCACTAAAGGTCTTCTTAGGAGCTTTACCAATTGTGAACAATGAGGATAAAGAGTTAAACGCCTGAATCCGAGTATGCTGCTAAATAAAGTTCCAGTTTCAGTTTGATTCATGCGAGATTCATTCGCTTTATCGTGTCCAGGAAGGAGATCTAAAATAGATATTGCAGGAATTGTTTGTAATTATGGATATACATTTCTACTTATTTTTGTTCTATTTTTTCTTTCTTTATTTAATATTATTATTTTATCCCTATTTATAACTAAATATCAAGAATGAATATGTTATTTAAATGCGAATTTGATCCAGTCACAGAAGCCTACTGTGGATTATGTTCTTTCCACAGATAAACAACCGACGCAGGTATATAGTGCACTACATACTGAAGGTCCTAGATACACTCCTTTGCATACACAGAACGACACGCCCGTGTGAATGGGTTAACTGATATGACACGAGCGCCAACGTGAAAGGATAGAACGAGAGGCCGCATAACTCGACGAGTTTTATCCTTCCGCGATGGAAGAAGTGACAAACCGATTAGCCCATTCACACACGCGTGTCGTTCTGTTTATTACACGCCCTCACGTCTTTAAAAAACATTATTAGGGCACTCAGCAAATGAACAACTATCAACAAAAAGAACACATGTTATCGCCAACCAAATTAGTGAGGGGAACCCATGTTACTATTTCGTCCCTTGAGTTCCGATGTGCTTATATGTGCCTACTGGCACAAAGAACACATTGGACCTCAGGGGACGATTTTTTTTTGCTATCGCTAGCGATTCAAAATTGTAATTGTGGCGCACGATTTGTAAAGAAATTCAGTGAAATTCGGTTCAATTTAAAAGTAGTCCGTCAACGATTTCTGTTCAGCACATATGTGTGGAACAGAGTTTCATTTGCCGCATTGTTTAGTTTTGCCGTTAATAGGGATTTCATAGAACTGGCGTGTAATAACACGCTTCGACACACGCGGATATATCGTTTGGGACAATTGTAACGACTACGTAAAAGTCCAGCTTCATGCTGCCCGCATAGTCACTTGGGCTACACGAAGTGCAAGCAGAGCCTCACTATATGCGAAAACAGTATAGGAAATCCCCCGTACTCGTAGAAAAGAGAATAAACTTACCCAATACTTTAAAATGGTTCACCACCGTGTTCAAGGTTACATTTTGTTGTAGGTGCTTAAATAGCGAGGCGGTGTTTCCGGTGTCCAATGAGAACAGCTCATCGGATCGTGCAACTGGCCTGCTGAAGTGCTATGGCGCGAGATTGGTCCTGGTTGTTATGGTCAAGATACTATGTAAAATGGTGGACGTTGCTGGCTCGCTACCAGATAATCTATAGTGAATTTGCGTATGTTTTGAGAAGATTGCCTGTGTGACAATCAAAATATTTGTGTGTGTGACAAAAGTACTGCTGTGTGCGGTAAGAATTATTCATATATAAATTTTCATGTTAAAATCATTTGACCAACTTGAATTACTTCAATTGCCATTGTGAAAAACAACGAAATATACAACAATATCATCCTTAGTTCTCCCACCAACCTTCGTTACACAGGATTATTCTCTCCGCAGCAGTGCCAGAACCAGTTCACACTTGAATTCCTTCATAACCACCAGACTGTGGAATAGCAACATCAACGGCCATCTGTACAACAATGTCCTTACAGGTTCACCCTTACGTGAGCGTGAAACAACTCACCATTATCTCTTCAATTGTCCTTTCTACTTGGACACAAGAAGGTACACACTGGAACAACTTCCCTATCATCAATACGGACATTTGTCTGTACGGCAATGCTAACTTCAATGTAAAAAACAACTCTAATATCTTTCTCAACTTGCATAAATAGATTGGGATAGCTCATCGATTTGGTTTACAAATCTGCCAATCTATGGTCATCTACTTCCACAGATACCTCCTTGTTGTATATCTGTTCAGTATGACTACTGCTCGGCTTTTGATTTTAACGTGTTTTTTTTCCTGGGATTCTAGCTTCTAGCTAAAGCTGGCTAAAGCCTCAAATACACATCCGTTTTAACTGATCAGGTGCTGAGAAACCTTTGATGATGTTTTACAGAAGGAGTACAGTTCTCCAAGGTACTGTCCTGCGAGCACCTTGGACCTCAAGTCAACCGCTGGTAATAACTGTCCTGTTCATGTGTGTTGAAGCCTGCATCCTGGGACTCTCATTTAGATACCAGCTACCCACACATATCGTCCATTCGGTGCAATTGTCCACCTTCTGCTCAGCCCTAGCACTGAGGACGGCCCCTGTTGCACCAAACGAACGATTTTTTTAACGGGTGATATGTTAATTGATGTTACTTGTCAACATATTTTTCTTCTTTTTTCCGATTATTGGCTAAAATAAGCCCTATGAACACAATGTGCTAATAATCGGCCTTCACCTAGTTCATTTCAAGTCAGCCATGGCGAGCCAATGTACCTTCTAGCACTCGACCATTCAATTCATCCTGACACTCTCCTCCTATTACTAAGCCCGCCAGTTAAATTTCCTGATATGCCTAAATCAACGATACAACATTCCATTGATTATTATCCCGCCATTATGTTTTTGACAAATGTGATTTTTCGTGGTTCTAACTTCAATATAATTTCCTTATATGGAGACAGCTTACAAAATCATCAACGTCCTGCTGGATCCATTCCAAATCATACTTAAGTTTTTTTTTGTTTTCCAGTGTAATCTGTATCATTATTTCCTTGTTTCGAAATAACATATTGTCAATCAAAAGGATAAGGATATTGTAGCGTGTAGTCGCACACCGTCCATTTGATGTAGAATTGGTAGAGTGCCGATCCGGAGGCACGTTGGAGGATCTCTCCGTACTTTTCAATCTCTTCTCTATACAGGAACGTGCTGAGCTCTGATCTCCTTGCATAGCAAGCGACAGGTAACCTGGTACTGTTTACGGCGTTATTAACGGCGACCGTCTATGTGCATTCCCCTAAAGAATACGTCTGGTGGCGAGGTGGATATCACTTTCCCAATTCCGCGCAAAAAAACCTTCTTCGAGTAAGGAAAGTAACTCCTTTGCATGTCCTCTCACATGGCGCAGCCCTGTAAATCACATAGCTTTCTAAAGCTTAAGGGGGTCCTCTTTTCCGTTTGCCATCCAGCGGTGCCGTCTCTTTCACTGTTTCCTCCCCGCTGTTTGATCCACCTTCAGCTGCATACGCAAAAAGTATCCCATGTTCATAGGACGGGTCTTCACCATTTCTTTCCCTTTCTATTCCGGCTTTATCCATTTCTTATAGTATCTCTGGAACTGGATTCTGCTTCAGCCTGTCGTGATGCACGATATTCGGGCCTTCCCCATCGCGCTGGTTCCGAAACGCCGCGACACTCATCGCTTTATAATATTGTTAGCCCCCCCCCCCCCCCCACCCCCCCCCCCCCCCCACACACACACCAATTGTAACTTTGGGGTCTTTCATTTCTCAGCAGATGTATACAGCCATAATCGTTCGCCCAATTTGTACGTCCGTTCATTGGTCTTCATCTCATTTGCATTTTCTGCTTCCGAATACTGTTGTTCAGATACTTTTCAGCAATGTCGCGAATTGTCTGCAGCTTCTGGTGTAACCTTTTCATCCACCGATGGCTCGTCGTCTCCGGAGGTTTCCCCACGATAAATTCCGAAGAAAGCGTCACGTCCCTTCCCAGCATTAAAGCATTCGGCTGTATCTCGTAACCTCATGTTGGACACTTTTGTACGCTATTGTAACCAAATGTAAAAGCGAGTACGTAACTGGCCAGTAACTGTCCACATCATTCGCCAAGACTTGCTGTACCGCACCTCTCAAGCTAACAGCAAGATATCCTCCCTTCTGGTTTTCATTCCAACCATTTAGTGGGTTGCAATGCTCAAAATGGTCTAAATATTCTCTCCATGGTCCTGTGGCATCGAATCAGCGGGTTTATAAAAAAGTTCTCTCGCAACCACTATCCTGCGAGACAACTGGTATCTCGGTTCTGGTCGCCGATTGGTGTCCTGGTTCTATTCACCTCGCCACATCCTGGACCCGCATCCCGTTTTGTCGCTACTCGTGGAATCGCTGACCATAACCGTGTCACTATAACCGCTATTCCGATTACCGCTTGCCCAGTCACATCTACTTGGAACTTCTACTTGTCATCATCTGACGCTTCTCAATAATCTACTGGATCATATCTACCACAATTCCCTCCAATTCGGCATTTAAAGCACTGCCATCGCAGATTCTCCATTGAAATCTTGACTCTCCAACTTGTTGCAAGCTGCCTATACATCAGGTGGTCTACGTGTATTTTCTGAATACTTCGAAACATCACCGATTTCTGCTGCCGGGACCTCATCTTCCCCCAAACAATATTTTCTTCTTCACCGGTAACATCCTTCCTTCACTTCGATTCTCTTCTCACAGATCATGTCCATGAAACGGTGTCTCCTTCCACTCAGGCAGTTGTTGCTCAAGCGACCGTCGTCTCTCTATTCCTAGACTGTATGGTGAATCAGTATTTTTGCCCTTACTCCTGTAGCGCTATACTCTATTTGAGGCGGCTATAACAACGTAGCATCTCCAACATTCTTCCCTTTGCGATTCGTCCACGGTGGCATCAATAGCGTCGATGCAATCGACGGGTCCGCTTCAGCCTCCACTGAGTCTTTCTTCTCCTCTTCGATCGTGAACGGTGTGCATTTCTTCTGCCATCTTAGACGATTTCCAGACTCTTTAATTCTGTAATTGTGGGTGATGGTATCCCCCACCAGTCAACAGAGCCTTGCGTCGAGTAGCGCGTAGTCTCGCTCCAAACAGCTAATGTAGAATTGGTAGAGTGTAGCTTCAGTGGCGCGTTGTAGGGTCACTCACGAGGTTTCCAATCTCTCCTGTGTACAGAAACGTGCACACATTTGAACGTCTTGGAGACTAGCGGTGTGGAGGCGACGACCGGATGATGCTGCCGTCGATCATTCTGATGAAGTTCTTTCTCGAACCACTGGATTTCCTCGGAACTGCTCCGTCCGAATACAAGTTAACACAAGTACAGCACCCTGGCGCTGAGGTCTCAGAATCCCTAAAGATAACACCACACAGCTACTTTTCGATATCACCCTTAAATATCCATCGGGCGCACCCCAAAGCGGGGCAAACCCATGGAACGCACAATGAACGAGGCACGCCACTCCGCTAATAAAAGAAAGAAAACCAGCACCAGGGAAGAGATGCAATCGGCGTCGCTCACGGCGCTGGACCGTTGCGTTATACTGAAAATAATACAATACTGATAGCCACAAGTTCTTAGACTATAGGGAAAGGCACAGATGTAAACTTTGATATTGAATCAGGGGCGTCGCGAAGACTACCAATTGTGGAGGTTGGGTATTGTAAACCAGATTTGTCCCGATTGTGGGGGCTCAAGTCCCGACTGACAAATATTCGAACTACAAAAGCCCAGGGCATGCTTTGATTTTGTAGTTGGATATTAGTCGGTCGGGTTTGCAGACAAAACAAGTCAAGCTTTCTTGGAAAGGTATAGGTGAATAAATAAAATATACATGGAGTAATCGTGACCCAACTTATTTAATTAACAAGTACCATACTTGCACTCCAAACTTGTCATGCTGTGCCGCCGAACTGGGTACTACGGACATCCATTTGTAGGACCGACTGTGTATTTAACACATGTCGTATAATAAAATATAGTGTTTTAAGATGGATATCTCTGGCTACGATGTAGGGACAATTCAGGGAAAGAAAAGAGTCACAGACGATTGTAAAGGAAATTGTGAGACGGGTCAAAGCAAAGAGGTCTTTGCGTGGCCTACACGATAGAGAGAAACCAGGTTTTGAAGAGTGTCCCGATGGCACCTTTGAGGGTCACTGCTGTTTAAGCGACGTTAACCCTTTACCCAACGAATCTGCCACATCCTCCCCCGTAATTTGCAAATTCAACAGTTGAAAAATATTATTTTTCACAAAATGTCAAGAAAACCATAACATGTGACCCCTCTTTGGAACGAGCTTGATATCGTCTGCGTTGGGTAAAGGGTTAAAACCTGGGGAGGGGGGGGGGGAGAGAAACCCCGCAACACTTTCTGTAAGAATGTCCAAAATATGAGTCTAACAGAATAAAATTCACTAGGAGTATAATGCTGAAGTGGATTGGAAGAATGAAGGACCATACTATATGATCACTCGATATAATCAGTGCCGCAATTTAATTTGAGAGTTTCTGTTATGCACATCCAGTATATTCAACGTAGTAATGTCTAAGGTTTTCGGTCAATGAGGATAGAAAACATTTCGCGGAACGATGCCAATTACTAGTGTTTCAGTTGTGAGGCTTTTAACGGAATCGTTTGCACTTTCTTAGTTATAGCTTTCACAAGAGGTGGGGGGAGGGGGTTGGGGGGGGGGGGGTGCTTGGGACATATCCAGTCGGACTTGACGTTATTAACGTTATCGCTCCCCAGGTTTCCATTTAGTCACTACGAGGACAATTCAGAAATCGATGGCAGGAATAGAATGTCAGAAACACGTCACAACTTATAATAAACCGAACAACAAAAAGGGAGAGGGCTCTGGGCTTTTTAATTTTTAGTACCTGCATAATACTAATTTTCAAAACAAACGTACGCACATTCATTTGTAGCACGAAAGGCAGACAACAGCCTTACAAACAATATTCTAGAATAACTTCTTTTTTTTTTTGAGTCAAAAACATAGCTTATGACACCTCATTGGAACTAGCACAAGCTATGTTTGTGAGACAAAAATGAAAAAGATAATGAAAACTGAATGGAGATTTTTTTTTGTGAATAGCTCTGGCCTTGTTTTGCCATTACGTTGGGTAGAAGGTTAAGTGATCATTTGTGTGAAGCGTCAAACCTAGACACATTAAACGCACGGAGATATCAGAATATTAAGACAAACACTTTGACGTTGCCTCATTTTGAAGTTTGAAGGATTGGGTATGTCGTGTAAACCTGGCTTGTGCCGATTGTGATGGCCACGTTCCGACTGACTAATAGTGATGTTGATGGAATATTAGTCAGACGGGGTTATGGTTTAACAGGACTCAGGACTTCCTGGATAGTAACTGGATAATAAATAATAGCCGTGACGCAACGTTTTATTTAATTAACATAACTGCACCGATACTCAAAATAGGTAATACTATCCAGTAGTTAGGGGAGGCACGGAGGCACTATAAAGGGACAAACCTGAATGCACTACGAACCTTATAGGGACAAGCCTGTGGAACTTATAGGGACAGACCTGTGAAACTTATTGGGACAGACCTGTGAAACTTATTGGTACAAACCTGAATGCACCTGTGAAACTTATACGGACAAACTACGTGCATTCGGGTTTTTCTTTTTGTTTCACAGGTCTGCCCCTATAATTTTCACAGGTCTGTCCGTATAAGTTTCACAGGCTTGTCCCTACAAGATTCGTAGTGCATTCAGGTTTGTCCGTATAGAGCTTACACACAGGTCTGTCCCTATAGTGCGTCCGCTATGACCAATGCTCTCTTTGTGTTTGTGTTACACATAAGTATTTTTGTTTTTTCAGATGTACAAATCCAGAAAAAAACAAAAGTACTTGTGAAACACAAACACGTTTTGCACTGTAATGCAAATTACTTTAACATAAAATTATTGTTTACTGGTACGCAAATTAAATTTTCAGAAAAAATGTTAGTGGTCTATGGGATTTCCTGTAGTACATTTTTTGCCTATAAGTTACAGACATTTTGATCTTTTAGTTACAGACACTTTGGTCTATAAGTTCCACAGGTCTTTCTCTATAGTGCCTCCCCTAACTACTCTCCCCCACCCGACCAACAGCCCGAGTCGGGTACTACATACCTCCATTTGTATGACACATGTCCAAGTAGCATATCCTAGTCTCTTAACCCTTGACCTAACCTGAAAAGCAGACGGTACTTGCAAACGAAATTCTTGAATAACTATTTTTTTTTCATTTTTTGTCTCAAAAACATAGGTAATGACCCCTCTTGGGAACGAGCTCATCGAGCTCGTTCCAATGAAGGGTCATAACCTATGTTTTGAGATAAAAAAAAATGAAAAAAAGAAAGAAAATATTAATTGGCGATTTTTGTGAATAGCGCTGGACGGTTTTGGTTGTTACGTTCGGTAAAGGGTAAAGAACATGCTAGTTACCAAGGTAAGCACAGCACACACAATACATTCGACCAAGCACCATCCCACGTTCGTCGAATCCTTCTGGTACATGCAATTTAAGTGCTTCGTGCTGACCAGTTTTCTGTTGCAATAGACAAAGTGTTAAGATTGTAAGACGAGTATTCATCACGGGCAGATTATGGTCAGATATCGGCACGAGCCGTCCAGTCGCGTGGGGCGAGCAAGGCATGATTCATCCTTAGAGTTTAATGGATATTTGAATCACTGCAGTGAGGTAATACGTGTCATTTTAGATGCATTGAGAATGTATGCGTAGTAAATATTCAATGACCTTTTATTCATTTATTCATTGGTGTTTAAGGTCACATTTCTGAACAATGGCTACTAGAGAGCGCGACATGAAACATGGATATCAAGTCACGTCCAGCAAATCGTTTATAACCATGTTGCCCATTTTATAAAACTTCCACCCCAGGCATTGGGTATCGGTTCATACTTTACCAGTAAAACAAGGATTCTTTACCACAGTGAACAAGCACTGCGTCACTTCTCGGGGCTTTCACGGAGATCATTGACTGTTTACATAAATGGCTCGCCAGTCTACAATCATAGCGAGTAAAGCTCGGTGAAACCCGATCCACGGGGAGGAACTAATACTTTGTCTCACATAAATGTGAATTTATGTGTACAAAGTGGAGATTGGTACCTTTAAGCAGAGAAAAATTATTACCACAGAACTGGGATATCAGCACGTTACCTCAGGAATACATGCACACACAAATTATCACCCTACAGCCATTGTGCATTGAACTGATTGCAATGTGGTAAATCAGTTTTAATGCAGGTGTCGCAAGGGGTCAGTGACACGTTTCAAAACATAAAAATATAGGATATCAAAAATCAAAAGTATAAAAGGTCAAAATCAACCAACCACCACCACCCCCCCCCCCCCATATCAGGAAACGCACAATCTACGCAGCACCTGCCATACCAGGGAACCAACATCCCATGCACCACATGTCATACCAGGGAACACACATCCAAGGCACCATTTTCGCACATCCCAGGCACCACTTCCCACACCAGGGAACCCACCTTCCATACCAGGAAACCCACATCCCAGCGACCACCTGCCATACCGAGGAAACCACACCCAAGGCACCATCTCCCAGACAGGAAACCCAGGCCCCAGGCACCATCTCCAATACCGAGGACCCCACACCCCAGGCACCAGCCACAAGTCCGACCGTCGCAAGCAAAAGAGAACCCGTTCATCGCGGCCACCAAACACTGCCCCCAACCCTCATTCCCCCCACCCCCGTTGCTGATTTCGAAATGAACATTACCCAATAAATGAAGAGTACAGAGGGAAATTATAAACGCTACCTCGCTGCAATTAATAATTTATCACTTTTAGGAATGAAAAATTATCTTTTTCAAAAGTTAAGTTCCAATGGAAGTGATGAAAACTTCAGAGAGTACACTACCCTCCTAACTGTTGTGATTGCCATGTTGGCAAACTACACACTTGTGGAAAACATTAACTACAGTATAGTCACCGTGGACTGGTCACTTTCTAAGGGTGGTCAATATTTCCACGGGCGCGATATTAGATTCCAACCACAAATTATAGGAATAATAATAAAAAGAGGTTACAGTACAGTCGCCGTGGATTGGTCGTAATCCACGCGTGGGCAGCGATGTTCATGCATGCGTTTACTAGGTAATACAAATCATCAGGAATAGTTTAATTAATGAAGCATCGGGATGTGCCCGTTCCTTCATGAATTATTTTTTTGGTGATTATTCCTATAATTAGTGTTTGGAATGTAATATCATTGCGTCCAAGGGAATATTGCTCACCAGTGGAAAATGCCCAGTTCAAGGCGGCCGTAATGTACATATTGAAACGCATGTATGATAATCAGTAATAAACCAGTTCACAATTAAACTGTACCATAAAACAAAGCTATCGGGGTATAACCATACAATGTCAAGTGTCACAACCAAATCAGTAAAGAAAGTACAACCCACAGCATCTCTATTCTATACATTGTAGTGAAGTCCGTCTTGTTGAGATGCATTTATAATAATTACATTACAGTATACCATCAAACTGAGATATCCGCACATGCAATGTGCAGTAAATAACCCTCTTAAGATGAAGCATTGCAGCCAAATCAACACAAGAACTACAGCCCACTCCTTCTCTGAGATCAATCTGAATAGTTCGTTGTGGCAAGGTACTACTTGTTAAGACGCATTTGTAATAATCTGTATTGAGCACTTTCGCAACTGAAATGTACCACGAAACCAAGCTATGGAACGAGCTATATACCTCGTGCATGTATTGTAAATAATAATTGATGCAGTTAAAATCTTATCAGAGCTACAGCCCTCACCAATTTCTTTAGATGTATTTTCCCCACCCCTATTTCTTCAGATGCTACAGCTCACCTTTACTTTAGATGCATTTATACATGCAGATGATTGACCCCTTCACACTTTAAATACATTGACAAGGTTTTAGAGACGTAACTTGCAAATGTATCTAAAACTGCCTGTTGGAGCACCTGTTTTGTTACAGTAAAAAGTGATGAAAGTCAAAAGTAGGTCTTCAATGGTTAAAGAGGGGTTATTTTGCTTATTTGAATGAGGACTTACTGGAAAATTGTTTGTTTGAATTGGGAAAAATCGTGCAAAAATGCCATTGGGAAAAGGTCCCATATTCGGCCCCTCTGGACACCCAAAATAATCCCTGTGAAGAACAACTTGTTGAGATGTGGTTATTACAATCAGTAATTAACCTTGTCACAATTTAAATATAACATAAACAACTAAGCCATCAACACAGACTATAGCCCTCACGCATATGCAGTAAATGAGACATAGCTCTTTACTTTTGAAAGATCTCAGCCACATAAGGAAAACTGTTGTTATGTGATGACAATATAGAATATACCCATAGCAGCTTGGTGTACTAACTGTTCACCACGAGTGGCGAAGTGGTGTTAACCGCGAGCCTTCAGCGGTTAACACCACTTCACCACGAGTGGTGAACATTTTGGTACACCAAGCGACTTTGGGTATATTTTATTTATACCACGATCGTCAGATTATTAAGAGTCGCTATTAATTTTCTCAAATGTACTGAGCAGCAAACGTACACACGTGCGAATCTGTTTTTGTTTACATTAGCACCGGTGGGCCGTACTACCACTGTCAATTTTATCGCCGACACGACTTGAAAAAAAGAAACGCGCCAATCACCGGACCATTTTCATTTTAATAACATACTAACATACTATTTCGAGTTATGGGTGCTTCATTACCATGAGACAATGCATGTCTGATAATTTTTGGTATCTTATGAGGTAAACTCATTTAAAAACGTAATAAATAATTGTCGCTTTCATTTCACTCTTCGCAAGGCGATGGGCGATACATTTAGAAGTTTGCATTCAGGTCGAGGACACCTAAGGTCCACTTGGACGTAGGTCCACTGTAGGTGTAAATTCTAACTATTTAAATCCCATTGCTGGGCGTGTTCACTACAGACACACGCGTTCATCGTGAATGGTGTGTAAAGCTAAAATTTATGTCAGAGTTTTTTTTTATATATAGTAGAATAGGTAATCATGGTATAAATCAGTATTATTAATAAAATTTGTCAATACTGCACTACTTCTTTTCTGATTCTGTCTAGGTATATGTTATATTCTAACGAGTGCAGGCTTGAAATGTGAATTTCCTTGTGTGCTAAAATATACAGCTAAAATCGCATGTGATTGGGTCTGTGCCCCTGTCCAATTGGGGTAGAAGAATCCCTGGATACAGCCCACTCCACCATGCAATGAAACAAACATGGAGTATAGACTCTATGCAATAAATTTAACTAATAAGTTTCTCCAAATCGAATATTAGCAGATGATGAGTAAGTTGTTCAAGGGATATTTCTGCATAGAATAACTCAAAATCTAGCTTGTCAACAATTTCATTCTAACACTTAACGACTGCACTGGATTTGCATAAGCCTACACACGACGCTACAATCCGGTGACGTATGTTTACTTTGTTTTTCTGTTCTTCTTAAGCTGTGTATTTTCTCCTGTGTACAGTGTGTGGATGACATTTCATATTTTAGTAAGCACTGTTTACACAAAGTCTTTGGGTCCTAAAAACTTTTGAGTGCCGACGATGACATATCCTATTGGGCCTACAAAAGTTAAACATCTGTCTCTCAGGCCCTGCAGCGTGGTCCTTTTGGCTGCCGCATGCCCTCTTTTTGTGACCAATGCAAACTTAAAAAATATAAAAATTAAATGGTTTATGCAGGACATTTTTCCCAAGGTAATACAATTGATAAATTTGCCCCCTGAGTGCAAGAAGGCTTTGCAATGCTAAAACATTGCAAAGCCTTCTTGCACCCAAGGAACGAAATGCACAGCCCACGCTATTCTGTAGATCTTGAGGCCTAAAACAAAAAACAACACGAAGATGAATTTTTGATGGCAAAGAAATAATTACAAAAATAAAAATTAAAACACAAAACCGCCCCCCCACCCCGCACCATATGTAATTTTACAAAACAAATGACCTGAGAAACAGATCTAATTTGTGTGTGCTTATTGCCAATATGTGCCAAATCAATACAGCGATATAATTCGATGTTTACAATAACAAGTCTGGACATCAATAGTGCAAGGCCACCAAAGTCAAAGTAGTTGTTCTGAAGGTGTGCACATTTCAAACTGAAATTTGTTCGGTATTATATTCCAGTTACTATTTCTATTCTGAGAAAGTGCTTTCGTTTTGTCTGTGTCGCGTTTATCAAGGATTTTGTCGTAACAGAACATTACGCAGGCTGAACTATGGACAGATGCGACGAAATACATCTCAAGAGGCAGGTTGGGCTGCTGGGTGCCGTCGGCATGGTTGTCGGTAATATAATCGGTAAGTTTGAATCGGAGTTGCAATATAACCTTATCTACATCAAGAAAAACAATTTTCTATATGATTTCAGGAACGGTAAAATCACTTTTTAATAAAAGTACGTTACTTTCACGATTGTGAGTTCAAGGTGTCATCGTGTGTGAGGTGGAGGTCGGTCTGGCCATCCAAACTCATCTCGCCCCAAACCATTACTGGTCCTCCATCGAACCGGTCATGTTCTCGAAACATGGAGTCGAAAAAACCTCTCGTAGCATCTTATTCACACAAGAACACCTCTGTCGAGAAAATCTAGAGAAAATCTAGACTCGTCAGTGAAGAGAACATTGACCCACTGGCGCGGTGTCCACTCGACGTGTTTTCCACACCACACCTGCTGATGTATCCTATCCGGTGTCTGGGCTTCCGAGGAACGCGCACAACGGGTTTTGGCTCACAAACCAGCATCGTGCAACCTGCTACGTGTAGTCTGCCTCAGAATGCTGATGCCCGCTGCAGTTCGAAGGGTATTCTGGAGATGTGTGGCGTTCACGGTTCGATTTCGAGTGGCAGTGGCGACGAGGTAACGGTCCTGTCGATGTGTTGTCACCCGCTGGCGACCACAACCACGCCTCCGCCAAGTTCTCCTCTCCCGCCTGTCTGGGGTATTCAGGTCGAAGCCGGTGGGAAATATATTTTTCCGCATGTATAACGGTTTTTCGAGAAATCCCAGTAAGACTAGAAAAAACAAAAATCAACAGTAATGGGTTTAAACCTTACTTCATTGCAGAATATACAATCTATCTGAATTCTTTCACATTATTTAACACGAGAACTGACATTCATCAACTATATATTGAACAATGCCTGAAAATGTTCTAAAATTAGCATAATTTCCATTGCTTCTTTTCAAAAACGTTTTACGAATAATCCCTATAAAATCCTCAATTTTAGGAGTAAAGCTCTGATATATATAGCATAAACGTATAGTGTTTTCAAGTAAAAAACTTTATTCTACTCGTAGGATTCAGAATGAAACCGACGAGCGCCTGGCGAGTCGTTTTCATTTTTAATCCTACGAGTAGAATAATTTTGTTTTACTTGAAAACACGAAACATTTATTTTGTTTATCCCATAAATCATTTACAGGGCAGTCGTGGCGAAATCATGCTGTTATATACTCGCTATAAAACACTGCGAGAAGTGAGGGGCACATTGGTTCAATTCGATCGACAAGCAAAACTGCCAAAAATAAACAAGGTGCAGTGATACATTTCTGTCTAAAAATAACTACAAACTTGAGCTAAAGTTGCAAAAATACTTTATTACATGAACAATGTTTATCTTTCTTATTTTCGCTGTTTATTGTTGTTTTTTCGTCGTCGATTCAACTTGAGTTTTATAAACAAAGCAGACGACACGTGCATTTGTTTTGTGGGATCATTTTGTCTCCCACAAACGTAAAACAGGTCCTGACAACACGAATCGAATGTGATAGAGGTCAGAGGACAACAAGTCCGTCCCTACTATTGGAATAAATTTTTTCAGTGTTAAACCTACGGTGAAAATTTATCACCCTACTAGCAGCTGCTTCTAGGTGAATAAAGCAAAAATTTATCCAAGACCTGTATTGTTCTAATAAACGTCCATTTATGGGATAAATATATTAAAAGCTGCGGCCTTGTATCTGTAATCCATTAACATAAGGATTGCATGGCATCGGTAAAGAGTCGGTCCAGATGTTTCCCAAAACATGACTCGCCCCTTGAAAGTGAATTTATGTAAGAAATTTGTCCAAGTTTCTATGAAACGTTTGACAGTGTAAGTTATTATTTTTAAGTGTATCTCTGCTGGTTTTTGTCGCGAAGTAACTTGATTTTCTGTGAAATTTATTTTCACTTCCTTAATTTGGAAAATGAACATCACTGCTCTGCCCCCGCCTTTCACAATCGAACTTGTATGCTTTTCAATTGATTTACTTTATGTCAATCGAACTTGTATGCTTTTCAATTGATTTACTTTATGTTTTTTTCTTAATATACCAATAACATGATTTTGGAGGGCGTTACAGTTTAGTAACGGCCCGACAGGAATGGTTAACAGTCAAAGGGTCCATCAACAGTTCGATGGCCGTTAGTAGACAGGGACGCCCAACAAAATCTTATTACTACTATTACCACTTCTAAAATGGTTAAATCCAAAGATTCTTCATCAAGTTCACTTGATTGTAAAATCCCGAGTTTTCACAATGACATTTAACCAAAGCACATGTGTCGTCTGTTTCTAGATAACAAAACGTCACGTGGTCAATCACATGATAGCTTAATTTAAATCCATTTGTTTGCCACCAGAATATGACACGAAAAATTGGGCTTCTCCCGAAATCTACTAACAAAAACCTACCGTAATGAATTTATTACACTCGCCTTGACAATTCGAATGCTTCATCACTGAAGTAATGGGGAAATCACACAAATTTCACTTGTTTTTTAACATTCATTGCTATGACGGATTAATTAAACGGTAACCAGAGCCGGGATGTTAACGAAACATTTAGCCGGAAGCGGGCTCTTAATCACGTTAACACACAACTTCCGGTTTGAGTCTGTGCATTATGCACTTTTACCGTAAAGGTAAAATTGTGTTAATATACTAGAGAACGCACTCTAAAAGTGGTAATAATTGTTGTTCGTTTTATTGTTAGACAGGGTTGAAATGTGTCATATATTCTAAAACTAAACATTTCGGCGACGGTCAACGTTTGATAAACGTCGGTTCATTATGTCTCCCACAAACGTAAAACAGGTCCTGACAACACGGATGCGGTAGAGGTCTGAGGTCAACAAGTCCGTCTATATTATAGGAATAAATTCTTTCAGTGTTAAACCTACGGGGAAAATATATCACCCTACCAGCAGCTGCTACTAGGTGAATAAAGCAAACATTTTTCCAAGACTTCTATTGTTCGAATAAACGTCCATTTATGGGATAAATATATTAAAAGCTGCGGCATTGTATCTGTAATCCATTAATATAAGGATTGCATAGCATCGGTTAAGAGTAGGTCGAGATGTTTCCCAAAACATGACTCTCCCCTTGAAAGTGAATTTATGTAAGAAATTTGTCCAACTTTCTATGAAACTTTTGATAGTCTAAGTTATTATATTTTAATGTATCCCTGCTGTTTTTTATCGTGAAGTAACTTGATTGTCCGCGAAATTTTCAGGAAACTCTTTAAAATGTAGCTCAGAGTAGTATGTAAGGTCCAGGGGACCCTCATTTGGATGGTCAAGGTAGATGACTTAGAAAGTGACATCATCCCGCGGAATGTTATCTTATAACAAGGACTGTCATGTCGAGGAGCCATGTTTTGACGTTATTACTGTAGTGAGACTGGAAAATCAGGCATTATTTCTGTGGTAGCATCTTACTTCTAGAAAATAAGGACATGGACAATAGAATTATAATTTTAATAATTAAATGACTTCACTAATGTAAAGTTAAATGCTGAATGTGACCTTAAATCCTTCTTTAAGCAAACTTGACGGGTTAGGGCTTCAGGCCCCCGGATATCTGTTGTTCGTACATATGACGTCGTCAACTGTTTCGAAGGTACAGTATGTTAAATGGCGCCTCTTTGCAACACCCACCCCCTACCATCCACCCCATCTACCCCAAAATAATTCTTAATCACATCCCGCAGCTCTTAACAAGAAATGAAAATCAAGCAAGTGGTATTTCTGTCGATCAGTTGTTCAAGTTTTCTTACACCGGACCGAACCATGAGATACAGCGCAGATAGCGTGGCTTAGGACCGAACCATCGACCTTTCGGTTTAAATTCCAGTTGTCTAACCAACGCTACACCGCGCTCCCACCAGGGTTAGCATGCACATTGTTCTTTAAACACAGGGTGTAATTATATCTTTCAGAATGTGAAAAATAAGAATGAGACATCGAAAGTAGAAAAAACTGACTCTACCCTTTGTCGTGGAAAAGTTTGAGCTTGTCAATTTCTCGGTAATGGTAAAAATAGAAAGTCATATCGCTGTTGCGGATAAATTCATACATAATTGGTTTGTAATCTTAAGCGGCGACAAAACTCAAATTTGAACATTTTGTATCCCACCATTCAGCATACAGTAAATAAATCTTTAACAATTCATACTGATTTTGTTAAATTTTAGGTAGTGGCGTATTCGTATCTCCTGGGGCCGTTTTAGCTGGAACGCAATCCGTAGGACTATGTCTTACTGTTTGGGTAGCGTGTGGCATCATCTCAATTTGTGGTAAGTTAGCCATAGTGCACACTCTATCAGTTTTTGTAAATATTAAACAATATTAAAATAACGTCATCATTGAAGTGTGATATCAATAAAATTGATGGCATGTATAGTTTACCGCGTTACGTGGTTTTAGTGTTTGACAATATAATGCAAATTTCTCAGAACACATTTAGGACATTTTCTGAGCTAGGCGTGGTCACTGGATATTATGCGTACATATATAATGCAGGAAGAGATACAGGTTCAGGGTTTTGTGAACAGGTACAGCTTGAAACATATATGAATCACTGGACACAGTCTCTGTGTGCTCAACCAGAAACTGGCCCCAATGATTAGCTATTAGTTTTCTTTGGGGGAAAATGTAGACCCAAGTTTGTGAAAAATGTCCATAAACTTGGCTTTATACTACCATCCCAGAAAGCCTTCCCTCTTAGAAAATTATAGCTAATCTCCAGGCTTCAGTCTGAGATCCAAAGCCCATGCCTGTGGATTTTTATAGGATTACCACTGGAACTGGCCATTAACCTGTTATCTAGAAGCCAAATGATCGAAGGAGGGTGACTATCTCTGACGCTCTACTCTCTGCACTGGTGATATACTAGTAAAGATAATGCTGGTTCTCTCTCTCTCTCTCTCTCTCTCTCTCTCTCTCTCTCGCTCTCTCTCTCTCCCTCTCTCTCTCTCTCTCTCTCTCTCTCTCTCCCTCTCTCTCTCTTTCTCTCTCTCCCTCTATCTCTACCTCCATTCTACCTCCATCTCTCCCTATTCCCCCTCTCTCTCTGGGAGAGAGAGAGAGAGAGAGGAGAGAGAGAGAGAGAAAGAGAGAGAAAACTTCATTTGTCTGATGGAAAAGACTTGTAAATGTAGTGTATACACAGTCTCTCTTTTGAGTGTTTGTGGGCTTAGAAAAACGGGCGCCATGGATGCGTATATGAGAACACAATTTGCAATACCAGCAAATGCTCAATACTATGTTCAAGTGACGAGAATGATTTGGATAAATCAGCATAAGCTTTCTACAGATAACTCCAGGCTGAAATTAGTAACTCGTACACGTGCCGAGTTTCTCAGGAATCCTCAAATAATTCATTTAATCGAGGACAGAGATTGCTGAATTTCATCTCACATTTTAAATCGTATCTCAGGTTGCGAATTGACATATACGGATAAACGCCGAGCTTCTTTATTATGGTATTTCTCTAACTCATATCTATGCATCGCAACACACTTATCTTATGCCCAATTCGATGCTCCAGTTTGCTGATAATTTATTGTCATCACTGCCGAGTATGCATCAATAATTCGGCACACCGCATATGTCGGACGAGATCTTCAGCTGATTGCCTGTGACTCACCTTTTCTTTCGCATATGGCTATATCTCTTCTTTCACCCTGCCGTTCCAAATGGCAGACGGTTGACCAAACCACTGCTTTCTACACTCTTTGCACGTTTGTGAAAATGTTATTTCTTAACAGAAAATAGCTGGCCAGAACTGAAATGTACTCTAATGTTTGTCATTCAGTTAAAACGAAATCGCCAACAGAATCGTATTAATAATATTGATCAAGATATGTGCACATTCTTTTGGGGATTTATTTTGTATCCGTATGACGTCAGGTGATGTACTGTTCAATTCTGGCCATCTGTTAACACATTCCGAAAAGTGTTTTCACTTTTAAAGGTATACCGTAACACGTGCGCATTATTTTGGGGATATATTATGTATCCGAATGACGTTCGGTTATGTACATTTCAACTGTGGCCATCTCTTTGCAAATACCGCAAAGAGTTTTCACTTTTAAAGGTGTACCACCACACGTGCGCATTCTTTTGGGGATTTCTTTTTAAATCCGAATGACATTAGGTAATAAACATTTCAATTCTGGCCATTTGTTAAGGAGGGTCTTACTGGAACATACAGTTGCACTGCTAACAATCATGGCCGCTGCGAATCTGAATTGTCTCCAGATCAGCAGCCTTGGTCGCCGTACAATTGTCCCAAACCGTATTATCATATTCCAGGAGGGGTCTAATAAAAGCAAAATAAAGTTTTTCCGGAACATGACCAATGGGTCCAGTACTTAGAGCAGATATTGGCAACATGGTCACTCCATGAACAAGTATTGTTTAGTATCAAACCTAGATGTTTATGGTTCTTAACTTCATAAATTTGTGTACTACCAAGGAATAATGAATGATGGTGAGTGTAGAAAGGGTGTAATTCTACGTGACGCAAGCATGGTCTCTGTCTTTTGGGGATTGAACTCAACCAAGCAAGTTTTAGCCCAATGTTCAATTGTGGTTAAGTCTTGATTGATTATAGCTGCGACTTGGCCTGGGTTTTCAACTAGGAGATATAATGATGTGTCATCCGTAAAGAGTTGTATACTGCTTATTAGGTTTTCTGTAATGTCGTTATTATAGCGAGCGCCCCCAGAACGGCCGAAGCCCGTTCGGAAGCGAGCTCTATAGGTTAACACGTGTAATTGAGTCAATTCTTCTGAAACTCCTCTACAGCTTTGATTTAAAAATTTGTGTCTCCGTGCCGACTGCCATTTTGAAATCAACAGGATGTTTGTTCACCGGAAGGAACGCCCGAGAAGAGACTTTACGAGAACGGCTCTTATTCGAGGAATCTTCCCAAGAACAAAAAGGGACAATATAATTGTTTTCAAAGGAACATTCGGATACCCATTGGGTAAAGTGAGTCAACCATCAGTTGAGGGAAGTAACAGGGGAGGGGGTGGGGTGGGGGGGGGGGCGCATGTGCTATTGAGATATTCTCCCATACTACACCCGGAGTCAGACTAATTTGCAATTTACTACATCACGTGACGTTCCTAGTAACACGCAACACCCCTAGCAACAGGCGATCTATTGTACCGATTTTGACCAAAATTGATATATGGACCCATAATGCTATGTGGGTCCAAACCAAGGAGTCGGTAATGATGTCAGTTTCTTTCCAAAGCAACGAACGTGCCTCCCTTGCAACGGGCGGACTATGGGGCCAATTTCGACCAAATTTGACATATGGATCCACAATGCACTAGGGATGCAAACCGAAGAACCGAAAATGGTGTCAGTTGGTTTCCCTAACAACCAACACGCCTCCCTAGCAACGGGCAACCTACTGGGCCAATTTTGACTAAATTTCACTCGTGGACCCATAATGCATCAGGGATTCAATCCAAGCAGTCGGTAATGATGTCAGTTTGATTCCCTAGCAACCAACGTGCCTCCCTTGCAACAGATGACCTATTGGGCCAATTGGACCAAATTTGATATATGAACCCATAATGCACTAGGAATCCAAACCAAGGAGTCTAAAATTATGTAAGTTGGTTTCCCTGGCAATCAACGTGCCTCCCTAGCAACGGGCGGCCTCTTGGGCCAATTTCGACCAAATTTGATATATGGATCCACAATACACTAGAGATCCAAACAAAAGAATCGAGAATGGTGTCAGTTGGTTTCCCTAACAACCAACGTGCCTCCCTAGCAACGGACGACCTAGTGGGCCAATTTTTACTAAATTTGAAACTTGAACCCTTAATGCACCAGGGATTCAAACCAAGGAGTCAGTAATGATGTCAGTTTGTTTCCCTAGCAACCAATGTGCCTCCCTAGCAACGGGCGACCTATTGGGCAAGTTTTGACCAAATTTGATATATGAACCCATAATGCACCAGGAATCCAAACCAAGGAGTCGGTAATGATGTGAGTTTGTTCCCCTAGCAACCAACGTGCCTCCCTAGCAACGAGCGGCCTCTTGCGCCAATGTCGACCAAATTTGATATATGGAACCACAATGCACTAGGGATCCAAACCAAGGAATCGAGAATGGTGTCAGTTGGTTTTCCTTACAACCAACGTGCCTCCCTAGCAACGGGCGACCTTCTGGGACAATTTTGACTACATTTGATATGTTGGGCCATAATGCATCAGGGATTCAAACCAAGGAGTCGGTAATGATGTCCGTTTGTTTCCCCAACAACCAACGTGCCTTCCTAGCAATGGGCGACCTAGTGGGTCAATTTTGACCAAATTCAATCTATGGACCCACAGTGCACTAGGGATCTAAACCATGTTGGTTGACACGATTTTGTTGACTTGAAGTTGAATGAGACTACTTGCGCTCGCTTTTAGGTAGCACCTATTTCATATTATATAAGGAACAGAAGGGGACCAAAGATCGAACCTTGAGGGACTCCAGAGTAAATGCGTTTCCAGGATGATGTATCAGAAGCTATAACAACCCACTGGGCCCTGTTGAAAAGGGAAATGTATGATTGTAGAAACGTAAGAAGGTCACCGGACACACGAATCTTCTCGAGCTTATGAATGAGACCAGCGTGCCATACTTTGTCAAAGGCTTTACTTACGTCACAAAAAACTACACTTACCTCTTTATCTTCATCTAGGGTTCGGCAGAATTCATCATACAGATCAGTTAGTTGAAGTACGGTCGAGTCACGGGGAGTGAACCCTGACTGGAACTGACTCAAAACCTTGTTATCGATTAGGAATTTCCACAACTGTTTGAAGACACACTCCTCAAATATCTTACCAATACAACTGATAAGTGATATCGGACGTTAGTTGGTGACAACACATTAGCTTTCAATCAAGGGGGCGGGAAGTGGGAATTACTTAGAAAAAGATAGAATAGTATGGGAAGTGGTTCAGATAACGATGATTTACATTATTTAAGTAGACGAGGGCTTACTGGGTCAGGACCAGCTGCCTTGGAGACATTAAGAGATTTCCGCGCTTCGTATACTTCACAACAGTGAATGGTTATGCTATCGATTACATGTGGGGCACTCGAGACAAGATTTGGTAGGGAGGCACCCGAGTCATCAACAGTTGAGATAGAGCTGAAGTATTCATTGAATACTTCTGCTTTCTCCTTATTTGTGGGATATGTTTTGTTTTGATGGGTAATTGGTGGGATTCCTGATGCATTACTGCCAATAAATGATTTAAGGCTTTTCCACCATTCCGATGGCGATGTTTTGCAACTATTCAGTGTGGGCTGCGATGCCTTGATTTTCGTTGCAATATTCCTGATGTTTCGCTAACGATTTTTCACTGTGAAATGCGTTCATGCAGTTGCAACATAAACATATCTTTTCTTTACGTTTACTACTCTGGCTCCACAGTAATCGGCTCAAATTTGTAATCCAACAATAATGACGATTGTCACCGTTCGAAATCAATAATAAAATAATCTTCTTTTCTCTTCCAAAATACGAAGTCCGTCTGAGAGGATAGATCGTTCGTTTTTCCTCCTCGTATCCCAAGACGTTCACTGCTACGGTGGGATTTTGAGCCTCGAGACGTTCGATGTCTTTTAACGGTGTTGGAAAAGTCACTCCGGTCCAATCGAGATTTTTACAAGTCTCTTCGTAATGATAAATTCTCTCAGGGTGGATTTTGATGGGGTATAAAGCGGAGGTGACTGCCCATTTAAAACACTGATTATCTTTATTTCTCACGTTGACCACGGCTTGTTTTTTAGCTAGGAGATATGGTAAGGAAGACGCTTTCAACGAATCGTTTTTGGTCACGTGAATTTCGAGATTCAACACCTCTTCGAACGTCCAATTCCTACCTCTATGTTGATAATTCGCGAGAGATATCAACATCTTGTCTTTCATCGTTTCGAAAACGTCCAATAAATCTGAACCTCGAAATACGGGTTGGACGCCAGATCTGAAATATGCATCTCTCACGATACTCTCGCCGGAGTTCACGTCGATTTTATTCATCATGCAATGGCGTATCATCATAATTTTTAGTCCCACGTCCAGGAGTTTGCGAAACAAATCCAATACTTTTTTCTTCACCCATTCCATGAACAATTTCGAATCGACTTTTTTGAACGAGGGAACCATGTCGACAGTTTTTAAAACGCCTTTGATCGCACTCTCCCATTCTACGGGATTCGATTGAAATGCTTTCATCACGATTCGTCCTACATGTTCTTCTCCTTTCCCTTCGTCGATTGCTCGTCGAATTTCATTCAATATATGTCGTTCGTCTCGATTCTGAACCGCATCACTCGTTTTCGTTTTTTTATTTTTTTTGTTGTTGAAACTTTCACTTCTTCGTTTGATCATCTTCTTGTTTTTTGCAACCGGAACATATTTTTTTGTTGACATTGACATTTTGATTCACTTTGCCACCTTTTTCTTCTCATCTTTCGCAACCGAAACGTTTTTTTTTTACGTCGTTGCTATCAGCATTTTGTTTGTCTTTTCATCGAGCAAACTACATAACTCCTCACGTATGATCTCTCTAAGTTTTTCATCATGCTCTGTGTTTCATTTTCTATTGTCAGGTGTTACTGCCATCGGCTTATTTTTTTCGCAATTCGAGTCTGTTTAAGTTTGTTCACTTTCGATCTTTTGATTTTCTTTCTTTCCATCACCTTCCGAACGATACTCCTGTATGGCTTTAATTTTTTTCGGTTTGATTCTATGATTTCTGAAAGTTGGAATTTTTAATTCTTTACAAATCATGTTTAACTGAGGTATGGTATACTTATCTAAATTTTTCATTGTGTTTATTTGTTTGGTTTATTTGGAAGAATATATTTTGAATTTTATGGTTTTGTGTTAAATAATAATTTTTGTTAAAAAGTTTTTAAAATAGTCTTTATGTATATGTTTTTTAATTCTCCTCAAAAAAATTTGTTTGCAAGATTAATCGATTTTTATTTTCCTTAACATGGAAAACAAATTGAATTAATATGACAAAAAAATAAAGGAATTAAAATTTAAACTTTTTTGTATATATATAGAGAGAACAAAATTTTTACAAAAATTTCGCATTAAAGAAAATTAAATTTAAAAACTTTCTGTATATATAGAGAGAGAAAAAAACTTTTTTATAAAAGTTATTATTTAACACAAAAACGCAAAATTCATAAATATATATTATTATTTGCAATAATTCTTAAAACCCCCCAAAAAATAATCGATCATGACAACAACACCTAAAAGATGCGAATTGAAATTGAAACGAGTCGAAATGTGCAAGAAACTCGGTTGTAAAATTTATAGATTACAACGACACGATGCCATTTAATTGAACGAGGTCAAGATGAAAGGCTTACAGCAAAAACTTGACAAATATAGCATGCCTTTGAAATTGGACGAAGCCACGCTCGATTCGTTTTACAAGTACGAAAGCGATCTACAGAATATTGTCATCACTGAAGACAAAGAATTCGACAAAAGCGATCTGTCATTAGCCTACCGAAGTTGCATATATCCAAAACTCTCTCTCGAGCTCGTGAACAAATTGGGTGAGAGCGAGTTGACCGAAGTAAAAGAACTTGCAAAAGTAAAGATAAACATTCAACACATATGAGAAAAAGGAGAAGACACGAGCGTTAGCGAGCTAATAACAGACTTGGGAATATTAAAAAAACAATTGAGAGATCGATTAGTGAAGAAGAAGGAAAAACAAGAAAAAGTAATGAGATCTTGAGATGTTCAATCTCTCTAGATCTCATTACTTTTTTTTCCTCCTTATTCTTCTTCTTCACTATCGCTCATATATATTGTAATAACGTTTCCCTTCTTCTCCACTTTCATCATTGATTCTTCTTTTCTTTTTGATATATTAGGTTTTTTTTATAACTAAACCTTTTTTTCAGCATCATAATTATGAACGAATGTGGTGCATCTCCTGCCAACACTCATAAAAGGAGGTGGTGAAGAACGATTCGTTTCTCCTCTTTTCAATTTCTGCAATCTATCCCATTTTTTTTTCAATTCTTTTTCCAGTTCTTTCCTGAGATATCCATTACTTTTTCCAATTCTTTAGCGTGATATTCATCACTATCGCTAAAAAAAGCCAACGAAATCCTTTTTATCTATTTTTTTATATTATTTTTTATACTTTGTATATATTTAATTTTTTACTTTATAATAACATACCCAAAATTGGTATATTCTCAAACGGCCAATCCTCACCAAACAGCAAACCCTTACCAAGTCGCTAGACGTTCTGTCCACTCTTCAGATAGAGACTGTTTCCAGCAAAAAGGTTGTCACCTCTCACAGGTTTTAGATACAATCCTTTACCATCGTTGTCTATGTCGACGCGACACACGACTCCTCCCTTCTGCAAAAACAGTCCGCTGCCAACCATCAATTTCTGAATTGTCGAACTTGCGAGTCCTGAGGCAGCTCCCATGCCGAGAGCTGGCAACAGGGTCTTCGCGATTCCTGCCAATATCGGTAGGAAACCACCTTTCATTCTCAAATTGTATTTCAATTGAGCGGAACTCAGTCTCACCGTCAACCCTCTTCCATCACAAATCACTTTCTTCATCCTTTTGCTTTGACTTCTGGTCCAGGCAATCGAATTCCGACTGCCACTCGTCGAATCTTTGGGAGTAAATTTGAATCTTACCACCTCGCCTCGAGTTGTTGACACTCTCTTAAGTTTCTTCTTCTGTCCTGCAGATATGTTCACGTTTTTAACCACGTATTCAGTCATATTTCTTTTTTCTTTTAAAATATATTTTGTTCAATTGTTTTTTTTTTGTTTAATGATAATTATATATATTAAATATGTTTTTGTAAATTAATATTGCGTTTATTTTATTTTCTTATTTATATATATACACAATTTTTTGGGGGGGGAGGGGGGGGGGCTTTTTTATATTTCTCTTATGTGAAATCGTATCGTCACCCTCTCTCCGTGAAGATCTAACAGCTCACCATTTTGATCTGTCAATGTGGATTTGAGACAAAACAACTTGCCTAAAATCACTGGTAGATAAACTAAATTTTGAGATCGTTCAACGATCTTATAACACGGCGACACGTTTGGAAAAAAGGAATAGATCGTCGGTTGCGCGCTACCATTCACATAGCTTCCAGCAATCACGTCCACGTTCACCAGAATACTATTGACGGCGAGAATGTCGACCGTATTTTCGGACGCTGCGTGGTCTCGATACATCTTTCGATCGAATCCCAAGATCTTGCCAATCGAATCGTTCGTGTTGAAATCCACTCAAAAATTATCTTCCAAATCCAACATCGTCTGTAGGGTATTAGGGTTGGGAGCGAGTCTGATTGCGTTGCTTCCCTTTCCATCCATCTTCATTCGCGTCTGAATGTAATTGTTCAAATCATCTATGTCGTAACTTTCTTTGGGAATTCGAATCTCCAACCAATCCACTCCGTCGGAATACTTGAACGAGTTATTCTTTTCGGTGACGTTGGGAAAGGAATAATAAGTCTCCAGATTCAGCAACGCCATCTCGTATCTTTTCTCCCTATTCAATTCGATGGAAGGTTCGAGTTTCCTCCCGAATCGAGTCGAATCGCCAATCACCATGATTTGAATGGACTGTTTTGCAGCCGTATTCTCGGCTATCCATTCTAACAATTCTCCTTGTTCGAACATTATTTTTATTTTTATTTATTTTTTAAAACTAAATTATTGATGATTTATTATTATTTTCTAATTTTTGTTTTCACTCTCTATTTTATTATCATCAGAAACATAAAACTAGTCGAATCCGCTCTGATATTTTCTGCAATTAAATTCGCTAGTCAAATCGATCATGACGAAATTGTGAAGTCCTCCATCCCAAACCCTCTTGCAGAATCTCCTGAATTCTTCTCTGCTCATGTCGTTTGCAACGTGATCTCCGTAGATGTGATTGAGATTCTTGAGATCCTGGCGAAAGACACAGGAAATTAGCGTGATGACCTCTAACGTAATAGGATTCACATTGGTTCTTTCTCTCCAAAAGCAGATTGTCAAAAATCACGAGATTCTTATTTTCTGATTTCAATTTCCTGGGATCTGGAACATCGCTCGCGTTCTCGTAAAATCAAGACTCGACGTCCAAAGACGCATTTCTCTTCATCAATTCCATCGCCGCACCGTCCAAAATGGTCAAAAGAGAAGCTTCGCTTTTGTCGAATTCCTCCCTACTGTCAAAAATTCTGGCTATGGCATCCTTAGGCAATCTACCATCCATGCACTCTCGAAGCAATCTGTATTCGGGTTGAAACAGACTCTTGCCAAAACGAATAATCTGTTGTAATCCAACCAACCAGGTTGCGACAACAGATTCATCAACAGATTGGTTTTTCCACAATTCGATTTTCCCACTATCAAGCCTCTTATGCTCTTGGGAAAGAACTCATTATTCGACCTCTTGGTTGCGGCGTCATTCCAAGACATATCTTTGACGTTTATCTTTTTTTTTCTATTTTTTATTTTTTAGATTTTCAAATTTAATTTTTTATGTTTTTCAAACTCGTTTTATAAATATCATTATTATTTATTTATAATACACCGTCGCGAGTTCTCTTCAATCCAGATCCACTCGTCATTTTGGCCAAATGTTGTATGGGTACCACAGCATCCTTAAAATCTTTCCAACTTTTCGGCAATCACTCTAACGTAGCTAGCTTTACCGGTAGACTGATCATCTTATCGATCAATGCATCCACCGCCCTCTTGCCAGCCACTTGAGCGATCCTACCACTAGCTTCGGAAGTGGCTTTCTTACCAGCATCCAAAGCTATCTTCTTACCGACCTCAAATGCGGTTGATGCGAGTTTGCTACCTGCATCGCTCATGAACGCTCACATTATAGAATCAATGATACTGGAACCGCCTTCTTTATCACCAACATATTTTTATTTTTATAATATATTTCTGTTTTTTCGCTCGTAAATCGTTTTTTTTTTTGTTTAAATACTTTTATTATTTTTAGTGTAGATTTACTTTTATTTATCTATTTTGTTTTTTCTCTCTGCTTATTATATATATCAATCCTTCAATTCGTTCATCAACCTTTTATAATGTCGTCTATCCAAGACCTTCTGCCTCAACAATTGGTCGCATATACTCACTATATGATTATCCAATCCAGTATTACCAGCGCATCGACTAGCCATCAACAATTTTTATCTCTCGAACAGAGCGTCAGAATCACGTGGAAGAAAAGTGGTTGTCACTCCCTTTCCCGTCACCGATTCGACGAATTTCTTATTCATAACCCATATTGGTTTTACCACTTCGTCCACTTGTAACCCCTGTTAGCCTTGGGTCTCACCTCTCTAGCATCGTTATTTCTCTTCATGGAGTGGGTCTGAACCAGAAGGTCGCCGTAATTGTCGAAATCCTGATCCGTGTAATCTCCAGGCTTGTCGAAAAGGAGCAATTTGCGCAATACAGGAGTTATTTCATACCTATTCGAACCGACGATTAAATCATCATCATCCATTTCCACTTCAGTACCGCCCACGAATATCCTACCACTCAAAACCTCGCGAATTCCATACAACATATCTCTCTTACCACCATCGTCGGACGATGCGACGCTACTAGTAGTAATAGTCGAAGAAATATCATCGCTCTCGCTCACATCAGTTTCGATTCTCGTGGGAACGTAATCCGGTGAAGATCTTTGAAAGGAAAACTGCCTTGTACAACTATCAGGCAATGAACCCGTTCTCAAAGAACTCTCTTTTATTGGTCTCAATTCCTCGACGATCTCCTTCTTGCTTCGTTCCTGAACCACCATCACGGGTTTGAATAGTTTGGTGGTCTCTCGTCTTAATTCCATCTTTCCCAATCGTCTGCTTCTGTCGGAGGATCGAATGCCTTTCTTGACTCATTCATATTCGTCGAGAAGTTCATCCCTTTGCATGGAATCTTTGGTGTGTAAAAACATTTTTTGTTCTCTCGATTATTAATATTTTCTTTTTAAAGTGTGGTAACGTTGATTATTTTATTATTCTCAAAATTGAATGCGGTTATTTTTTTATGTTTTTAAATAAATAAAATTTTATGTCTTTAATATATATGACTAAAACCAGTTGGATAGAAAAAAGAAAAAAACATTACAAAAATGAAACCTCGATAATGCAATGCTTCAAACGCATTAAATCACATCAACAGTTATTTCAGACGATGAGAAACTTAGAGTTAGTCTCAAACGTGTTAAATCGCGTAGACAGTTATTTCCCCACGCTGAAAAACAAACTTGAGGTCAATTTCAAAATAAAACCATCGAAAAAATCAGTTGCTCCAAACGTGTTAAAAATCGCATCAGCGGTTATTTTCTCACCATGGAGAAAACTCAAATAGTATTTTTACTACGTTTTCAAACGCGTTAAATCAGAAAAGAATTGGTGTTAATCATTTGAACTGATTCATTTTTCATTTGTGAGATGCTTTTCGAGTTTAAACAGAAAAAAGCAGAATACCGTTTGAAGTAATAACATAATTTTCCGATTAACATATCTTCAAAAGAACACACTCAAACGGGACAAATGTTCTCTCGCATCTCGGTTCAACAAACATTAATAAAACGCATTTTTTGACGAGACACGCTTCTTCACTGTTTGTCGTCTATTAAACCAAAACTCAATTTACATCTTTAAAAAGCTTTTAAGCGGAACGCAATTTCGACATTTGATTTATTGAATGAAAAACCGTTCATTTACACGCGCATCGTTAAACAACTAAGTGGAGATGAAAACTCGACGAAAACTATCTATTACAATTTACCTCAAATCTAATTTTTTCGACGTTTTCTTCATTTTATGATTTTGCTGTCCTGGAATCCCCACAAGTTGGTCATCGCATCTTAGACGGTTCGAACGTCCGTTGGCGAATGTCGGAGAAAATTTTCGTTTTCTTGATCTCGTACATCTTGTCCTCGTATCCCCACAAGTTGGTCACCGCGTCCTAGACAGTTCGAACGTCCGTTGGCGAACATCAGATAAATTTTTGGAGATCGATTTTCCTGTCCTCGTATCCCCGATCGTTTTTACAGATCGGATCGCACCCGCCGCCGTCTGGAACGCGATCACGAATGTTGGTGTCCTCGTATCCTCAAAACGCATTTTGATGCTGTACTCGTATCCCCAAAGCGTTTTGCCGGACTTTTCCAACGGTTGATTGAACCATCTAACCCGCGATGGCGAACGTCGAGAGGATTTTAAGTCAATTTTCTTCGATTTTTCGTAGATTTTTCCTTCCGCGCGAATTGTGTCGAATTCGCACTCTTTCACCAACGGCTGTTTGAACCGTCTAGGACACGATAAGCTACTTGTGGGGATACGAGGACAAAATGTACAAAATGTACCGTGCACGATTCAACACTGAATCCTATGGGTACATGTACGTGTGCGTGTACATGTACATTTTTTCGAAAAAAAAGTGTCCTCGTATCCCCACTTTCTCCCTACTGACAATATATACTTTATTAATATCATGGGATGCTGGAATGAATACGAATAATTCACTGAACCTTTATCATACGTCTCTGGTGCGACTGACGTAATTACAGCCATTGATAATTGATTGATCTCAAACCTTATAAAGAAATATTATGCACGCATTACACAAATTTACGAAGTCGCATCATTCCCACCCTTAGTTATTAAACACGTCCACCGGCTTAGAGAAAATATGTCAAACGTGTTCGTTTATACAAAAAAGGGTAGTATGTCAGCGGCACAACTTGGTATTGGGAGGACCTCTGTGGGGAGCCTCAGAAGTGGCGTTAAGGGTAACACGTGTTTCCGGCGTCTATTTTGGTTCACTGCAGGTTGCCAACTTGATTTCTATGATGGCACATGATTGCTATCGTACCATAAGGGTTATAATCGGAAAGGGTTTGTATCTAGTTACCCACATCTACTCGAGAAACACCGAAAATCAACATGATTTAACCGAAGGGGTCTCAACAAGGCCGCCACCATTTGTACCACTTGGTTGCTATGACCCGAGAAGACTCTTAAATATGTGTTGAACTCGATAACAGCGTGCCTAATCACCCATATCGAACCTACTGCTACTAAAAAACAAAAACAACCAAACATCACCGAAATGGACTTTACTTATTCAAATTACCCCAGAACTGTCTGCTTCTAAATATTCGGACTACTCTCACTCCAACATTCCTGGATTTTTTCTACCTATGTTTTCATTTTTATCTGTTTATGCTACCCACTTCGAGTTTCCAAGATGTGGCTAGTGTTGGTCGCAGTGTGTACACGAGATGTGCCTTTTTTGCCAGTACACAATGGGACGCACAACACAGGCAACACATAGGCACACCATGGTACTGGTGGATACCTGTGATATGATGATGTACTATTGGAGGATACATTTTGAAGAGAGATACATTGTAGAGGGTACTTATCGCAGGATATCTATGTCAGGACAGTTATAGAAAATATTTATTTATTTATTGGTGTTTAAGGTCACATACCTTGCACAATGGCTAATCATGACCACAACATGAGTATCAACGCAAGACCAGAGATGAGCGTTAATAAGCCATGTTGGTCATTTTAGAGAGGGTTTGCACCCCCAAGAATTGGTGACTGGGTCCTATTTTACCAGTAAAACACAGAGCCTGTTTACCGCGGTGAACAGGCACTGCCTCACTTCCCGGGGTTCCCGCGGGGAGTTATAGATAGTAGATCATCTGATGACATTTATAATTGTTACTGACGCATCTACGGTCACTGGTATGTGTCCTACGATCAGCCTCCGCTTTCCTCATCTATTACTATAATCTTCTACTTCCCTTGCAGCCTTGCGTCATTGCTACGAGGTTGTAGTTTAGCTAGAGCTATCTGCCCCATGACCAGTTTTCACTGTGGCTTTTGTCAAGTACTGTTGTCTCATTCTAGCTGATACTGCCTGCTTTCCCATCCCTGTTCTACAAGTGCAATATCACTATTAGTTTGAAACTGGGAAGAACCAAAATAACATATTCAACAGTGACTGGAACAGACGGACCACTCGAATCCCGAGCAAATGCGTTATTGAGTAGTTATTCGAACGTGCGACATTATTCAGGACTCTTCGACTAATTTGGGTATGTAAGTATACTTATGGCATGGTGATGCAGTACTGGAGGATACATATTGGGGAATACCTTTTGGATTTGAAGGACACCTTTTGGAGATAGTTATCTGAAGATAGCTGGTAGATACATAAGAATATACTCCCACATTTAATTCCGAAATCAGGGTAATTAAATAATTATTTGCGAAAGATGGCGACACTCTGCTCTGCTACATCCTGGTACTCCAGCTGCGCATGGATAAGAAAGTGAAAATTTCCCACAACTTCACCATTGTGGGTCTGATCAGCGATGTACCAGAAAGCCCCATTTGAAGAGTGTCAGACATTCTTCACAAAGAAATGTAATCTTTACCGGCATAAGAAAACTTCCAACAGAATCGGAATCAACAAGTGCACGAGATGTCCAAAAACTGTCAATAGAACGGACAAGCTAAAAAGGGCACGAGGACACCCACCCACCAAAGAAACTACGGCAGTTATGCAAAAGAAAAAAAAACGAACAGAAACCCGTCGGAGTCATAGATCACAACTGTACTAGGCGGATTTATATATATTTATTATATATTTATATATTGGTGTTTAAGATCGTATATTTCTGCAGAATGGCTACTTGTGACCGCGACATGGTTATAAAGTCAAGTCCAGGCGATCGTTTATACCCACGTTGGCCAGGAGGATAGCATTGATTCAGCAGCCCGAAAACTATACGACTGGTCGCACCCATGTCCATACGGATAACGAAGAACCATAACGCCAACATTAACAATAAAGAAGGCACAGAAGACAAAAGCTATGTTTCGCTGAAAGCTTACGCGAATGACAAAATGCACCAAGAAGAGACCCAAACTAACGAACTGTTTTAGATCTGGACAGGAACACGAGAAAGATCTCATAATCCTAAACCATACATGAACACGAGACGATCCTTCAATACAACCAGGCAGTGCAGAGATACTAGAATACTACAGTAAGACTGGGGGCGTTGTGGTTTCGTGATAAGAGTACTGAATTCGAAACGAAAAGGTTCATAGTTCGATACTGACTAGCTTTAAGTGCATTGTGACCTTGGGTAAGGCACTTAATCCTGGTTGCTTACGTGGAGACACATCGGCGCTGATATTAAGGTGCACTGCACATCGATTGTTCACTTGCCTTCAGCCAATACTAATCCTACTTGAGCGGTGTAAGTTCACTGTTGAGTCTGATAGTTCCTCCCCGCGGCTCGGTTGTCTCCAGATACTCCGGCTTCCTCTACCCATACAACGGTCAGACAGGAGGTGATCCTGGTTGTCAAAACTATTGTTAACCCCCCCCCCCCCCCCCCCCCCCCGGCTGCTAGTTTATTACTAAGCTTATTTGTCACTGAAAACCTTCCTACAAATACAAAATGGATTATCCCAGTTGCTATAGCCAGAATTCTCTTCAGAAACCCAGTGCTCAAAGAGATAACATCTTATTATAAAATTGTGTTTTTATATTTTCAACCAACGCGCCCGATATCAAATCCTTTTATTGTAAATATTTTTCCTTCAACTGCTTCAAATAATATCAACAAAACAATATCATGACATTACTCATTTCGACATTTCTTGAAAAATATTTCTTTTCGACTGCTCTGTTTGTAAATTATGCGGGCGGGTGCTACTGTCTCGTTAGGTAGGAGGTTATAGAACTGTTAATACAAGGTATTGATCTAAAAATATCCAAACAGAACACGCACAAACAAAATTAAATTCCTGTTTTTGAAGAAATTGTTTTTTTCTTGTTCTGCTACTTAATTTCAATTAGAGGTATTGATATTGATGTGCTATGCTCTTCAGTTGAAACTAGAGGTCCTGTCACAACTTGCGCAGAAAATGCACGTTGGTTAATGCACTCTTTACTGCAGAAGATTGAAGTTGTCTGGAATTCACAAAAGCGTGTGTGCTGTGCAATGCAAAATGTAATGCGCTATTAGCGAGGTCGATAGTGAAATCAAATCACGAACTGAACCGATCAAACAGAAAGGAAATACTGAGACTGCAGTTTGTGGAGGGTGGATTACTACTTAATAGCTGTGGGATAGATTTTTCACTTAGCAATTATTTACAGTTTCTGAAGACAAAACACAAAAAGCACTTGTAAACTTCCATCACATGGACGACCGGGTTGCACCTGGTAATTCATGTGATGAAGGTTTGCAAGAGTTTCTTGTGCTGTTATGACCAATTATAAATAATGTTTCAGAAGGAGAATATATGGCACTGCGATTAAGTAGTAACCCACTCTCTTCGTTCTGTACAGCTGTATATGCAGTCAAAATTTAATATCTATTTACGTTTTTACATGTTTATGTATCTCAGTAAAGTTTAGGACTGATGTTATTGATTTCTATTTACTAGTTTGGAATTGTACAGAGTTGGGCACGCTGTTTTTCTACAGGAATTGAGTTAAGCTAATGGTGCAGTTTGACTGTGACAAAACTGCACTTTCTCAGCGCGCTATTACTTCAAAATAGTGCACAATACAGTGACAGGACTTTTAGTTTCAACGGAAATCTGTTTATTGCTTTTTGAGGATTATTCCTATAATTAGTGTTGCAATCTAATATTATTGCGTCCACGAAAATACTGCCCAACCCGTGTAATGAGACCAATCCACGGCGGTCGTACTGCAAGCATGTGACGGGAGGCTTCAATAGGTACAACATGTTTACGTTAACTATTTTATTCTATTCCAGCGTATGTGTTTCAAAAATATGCTCAAAAATATGCTACCTGGTTCGTGTATTGTGAAACAACTGGTGTTGTGGGGAAAAATATTCTTCATCAGATAGCTCAGATGTCTTGGCCGCAGCATCAGTAGCATGTGAAATGACATTGTTTGTGATCCAGCTTTGTTTCTATTTACTCATTATTAATTGAAGGATGTAACGTGACTGCAACGTGAGTACAAAATTGATTTGTGGAATTTCACCTTTAAAAGCTTTAAAATCCCTTCACAAAACAGCTGTTGGCAGTCCACTAGTAGAAAGCAACCGTTGGCAGTCCGTGAGTAGTCAACGCAATAAATACTTGGGAGAGCGGAGGAACAGCGATTAATTTAATCCTACAGCACTGCATAGTCGTAGAAATAAAATTATTACTGAATCAACACAACTATTAAAGATAGACTCGCCCAGTTTCATTGTATGTAGACCTGGATAATAATACCAATCAGGGCGTCATAATTGAAAAGGGTTAAACGAAAATAAAGAAAATGATCCCGATCTGTTCCTTGACTCCCCCCCCCCCCCACCCCCACCCTGTGTCACTCCTCCGACTGCATTTTCTGTTGTTGTACTCCGTCCCCTTCATGCACTGTTGTGGCACTTGGAGAAAAAATCAGAGAAAACTTCCGCTTCGTAGCGAGCAAATACGTTCTGGATCACTGATCAAACCACAAGCATTGATGCTTCAGACCCTTCCAGCTCATGGACCACGGAGTGCAACCTGAGATGACAAAATGCATGAGTTCTATGTATGTCGTTTATATATATTGCATTTTTTCTGCTGGACTAAACATAAATTCACTACTGTGTTTTTGCTATTACACATTTTCCCTCCATAATCTCGATTGTCAGGGGATGCCACCACAACTGACTTTTATAACGGGTAAACAGGATGTAATGCGAGACAGTGGAGCATTGTGGTTGTAAGTATATTTATCTACGCTCAAACTTTTAAATCTTTTTTCTAAGATTTTAGGTTGTGTCTATGACAGAAAATATCCGTGGGCCGAGAGTTACAATTATTTCGTCAAATTGGTTGACCAATTGGGAAAGCACGACCTTTAATCGTCTTCATTCTGTTCCGACGGAGCAACTTGGAATAACAATTGGATCCACAGAGAAAGTTTATCTGAAAGACAAAACAGACAGATATTGAGAATTTCTCGAAATTAGAGGGAGATTACAATAACAGAATAGATCGGATCCAACATAAATATTTAACAGTTTTGCCGATGTCCTCTGTAGAACTGTCATAGAACTTGGATAATGGAGTCTTTCGGACGAATTTTGCAGCACGAAGTGGTAATTAGTTCACAGCCGTCGAAAACAACAACGGCTCTTATGTTGTGTCCTCACGAAAGACACGCGGGAGAGAAATGGCACACCGGACATTTTGCCTTTAATCCATGCAACTCATCCACAAGCTTTGTCTTTTCTTAGGTAGTGCGTTCAATAGTTTGATACGCGCAGCTGCATACCGACAGCTGCTTTTTGGCTCTTCGGTACGTTACGCGTGTGCTTACGGCTCGACGTGACCCCATCACTAGTGTATAATGCATGTTTCAAGGTGTTTGTAGGTGCTCGCAGTCTGACTGTGGGGTCAAAATCACTCTTCCTGCGCATGTGCGTGCCGACATGTTGGATAACGCCACGGTCCGCCATATTGGATAAACTCATACACATGTCCTTCCGTAGTTGTCGGATGTTGTGCGTGTTACAGGGTGAACAAAGCAAGGAAACTTACCTTTTTGGCACTTTGTTGATAAGGTTCCCTGTTTTCAGGTGAACTACCGGCGAAGAAAAACAAAAGGATATGTCTTGTGATATTGTAAAAAAGAACTGTAATACGTTTTTTAGATTACATAAAATGTTACAAAAGCATCCCTGCGGAATACTGAAAGACGAATTAAAATATGTCTTCTGGAAATGTGTGTCTATTGTTTATGATAAGATTACTTTTACATAATCCATCTTTTAAGGCAAGTACCAAAACCTTTTCGTTTGGCTTGGGAAACATTTACAGCTTGGTTTTATTTGTACGTGAGGATTTTCTAAGCTATCTATGTAACCATGACAACAAAGTGTATTTGTTGAAACAGAACAGTCGCAAAACATCTATACATCTCCACTATCAAATGAATAGCACAATGTTCTTTTCCAAAATCAATGACAATTATTATTTGTTTTTTTTTTTTTTGGGGGGGGGGGGGAGGGGATACAAACATGAAAAAGGAATCAACATTTCAGTTCCACATTTTATTTTCAAAACAGTCCTTAAATATATATTTCTCAAAAGATGAATGCATTGAAGTATATGAAGTAAAATTAGCTTTGACGACTACTTTTGTTAAGTACATATGTATATAAAAAAGGTCTATATTCTGATAAAAGAAATACGTTTCAAGTGTGCTGGTTCTTAGAGATGCAAGAGCTTAATGTCAAAGAAATTCGTCAAAATAAAGCTTAAACAGCACAGGAAAGAAAAAAAATCACCTAGCAGACCTTCTTCAGGGTACAGACACAAGACAAAATACACAGAGACGAAGAAAGAAATGAAATGTGGCGATAAAAGTTCTCGTGAGCCAAGTTCTGACTAAACGGGTGTGTAATACAACCCGAAAAGAAAAAAGACCGGGATAAAAGTAGAAAGCAAAAGGTAAAAAAAATACTGTTAGTCAAATTCTGTAAAGTATTCTTAGAAGTCCTAAATCCCGGTATTATTATTAATTATTATTTATTGGTGTGTAAGGTCACATATTTCTGCACAATGGCTAATCATGACACGACAGTTTTACGGGTGGGGGAAGCCGGAATACACAGAGAGAACCACTGAACAACGGCGCGAGCAACTGTCAGCTTCCCAGCATTCTAACTCCACACACGCGGGATTAGCATTGGTTGAAGACAGGCGCACCGTCGACGTGCAGTACGCCTTAGTACACAACGCCACCGTGTCCCAAGTTGGCAATGAGTGTAAAGTGTCTTGTCCAAGGACACAATGCGGCTGCCACAGGTGGGCTTCGAACCGAGGACCTCTCGGCTTGCAGCCTGCACCTCTACCTACTGAGCCACCGCCGCTCCCCCCCCCCCCCTCCAACTCCCGGTAAAACCTGATAATAATATACCCTTCGAAAATTAAAAGGAACAGGGTTTTTGAAAAGTCAAGATACTTCTTTGTATTACATGAAAGTATGATAACTGGATGATTTTTAAAAACAAATTGCCGTCCGTCACCTTAAAATGCATCAAGTAGCCTGTTGGAAGAAATTTTAGAGCTTGATGTTTTTCTAGCTGCTGCGAAACGACGTGGGGATGTGCTAGAACTGTCCCCGCTATGTGACAGTGCCGTATAAAGGTTTGTTATTCACTGTTACTTGGCTACTTCTTGTATCTGTCAAACCCATGATAAGACACATGTATTTAGGATTGACTTAACAAAATCGACCCACTTGTTGCCAGATTGACAAACAATGTTCAGGTGAAGTAACAGCCGATATATGGCGGGAATCAATTTGGTGCGGCAAGACCCCACCGTGCGGGCCCAGAAAGAGATCATTCTCGTCTTAATAACGTTAATCAAAGGCTATCTCCCCAATTCCCCGTACACCATAAGATTAGGGGTGCTGTTTTTGACCCCAAGTATAAACTTAAAAAATTCCAAGTGCACTCTCTCAATGATTTCTATACTTTGAATCCCCCACACCTCACAGTCAAAAGTTAGAATTGGTAAAACTGTTTTATCATAAAGATCAAGCTGATACGCAACAGATAAGTTGAAGTGTCGAGCTTTCCTTAAAATACCGTGCATGGCTTTAGTACAGTACCAACGGAAATAACTTGTACATGTAAACGAAAAATAACGGCGTTTACGGTTCCGTTTGGCATTGCGTTTCTAAACGAAATATAACGGCGTTTTTTCGTTTTCAGTGCGTTTGTAAACGAATGTTTCGTTTACCTTCGTTTAAGTAAACGTTTTATTCGTTTAAGTTCGTTTACATAAGCGAAACTCGTCGTTCATGATACCCGAGCACATGCATCAATTGAGTCGTGTTCAGACAATATCACAACCAAGTCAGTGTGATCATTCGGTGTCAGTGGCGTAGACACTGGGAAGATAATGTGCAGTCCCGTAGGAAAATTATTGGGACCATTCTAGGCGAATTTATGCCTATACGTGTAATAGCATAAAAATATGGGCGTTTTGTGTGTGAGTTGGAGGGAGTGGGGGGGGGGGGGGGGGGCACACCACAAAATTTCCGACCAAACAGAGTCACAAAATTTGGGCTTGCTTAGGCGTACGGGACACCTTTTCGGGGGGGGGGGGGGGGGTCTCAAATATTTTTCCGAAAAGTGATGCTGCGAGCATTATTGAGTGAAGTGGTCCTTGGGTGGGTTTGGGTGTGGGAGGAGGTGTTCCCCTTCCACAGTTGTAGCTAACGGCCTGTTTATGTCTGTAATTAGCTAGAACAAACTGTTACGCTGGCGTGTCTACAACCCTCAGATGCGATATCAATCTGATAAGACGGTATTACAGGTATATGTACGAACATGGACCTGAAGTCCGTAATATACTTTTTGGGGTGGTACGACCTGTGGGACGTACTACACCAAAACATTATATTACAGACTTTGTATCCAAGTTAGAACTGATGGTACATAATCCTTTATTGAAGATAAAACTGCCCAAGTGAGCAGGTCAGTCAAACTTGCCCGAAACAATCATAAAAACTGGCCGAAAAAAATGTATTTGCCCCGACTGGAGGGGAACTGCAGTCCTCAAGCCTCCCTGAAACATACGCCTATGTTGGCGTGAACCCCGGTCACCGAAAAGCTGTCTATGTCACTTTGCTCTCTTCGATTGTAAGGCCTGTATGCTGCTTCAAGTGCCTTGGTCGGCGCGGAGGTGCCACCTCCCACAGATGGGGTCGGGGAAAATTATTTTATGCTTGATTCTTTTTACCAGGATACATATACATGTACATAAACGTGAACTTTATTTCTTGGTTGTTTAAAATAATAAAAAAGAGGAATTTTGTCGGTTACCAATCATTGAATATCAACGATAGATATCACGTTTGTATTTGTTAATTGTCAAGATAGATATTACAGTTGCTATTTACTCAGCCAATATGAAAAGACAAAACACAATTTAAAACTTAAAACACCGATATTCCCGTTCCATAATAAAACTTTGGCCAGTCACTGATTTGCCATGGTCCTCTGGTAATTGGATTAAGTAAAGTCAATTAACCACGTGTTTTAATTCGTTTGTTTGCTCCCTTCTGTTTGCTACTGTCGGTAATTATTTTATTAGTAGCTCTCATGATTAGTGTGTTTATTTTGCGTAATTGGGGTTATTTTTTATTAGTAGTGTTATTTTTCCGTTTTCAAAGGAGAAAAATAAATGCTGACCATTGGCCCTACAATATTCGAAAACGCCTTTTACGAGGATTCGAAAACGCCCTTTACGAGGAAAACATTCCTCTCTTTTTGTATCATTGGTTGCTCGTAATGATATAATGACCAAGTCTCCCAACTCACCTTGAATACACCCAGTTAGCAAAATGAATTCTATTAAACGAACTAGGGTCCCGTATATTATACGCCAGAAGATTGTCAGTCTGAATGAAGGAGGCTCAAACTTTGCTGAAATAGTTAGAATCATAAAAGAAGAAGAGAGAATGAATATAGATCGCAGAACCATCAGCAGGGTGATCAGGAGTTATAGAATCACAGGGACAATATGTGATAGGGCCAGGAGTGGAAGGCCAAAACTTTTAACAGATGACAATTTAAACCTTCTTGACAAAACGATGAGAGACAACGCAGAAACGTCATCAGTTGAACTTTCTAAAATGTACATGGACTTAGGGTTACAAATTGCTCCGTCTACTGTGTGTGATGCCAGGAGGAAATTAAATTGGTGCAGAAGTGGCACAAAGTACTGTCAGATGGTAAGGGACGCGAACAAGAAAAAAAGGTTTGACTTTGCCAAAAAGTGCATTGAAACACAAGAAGAGTTCGACAATGTTATTTTTACGGATGAGTGTACGGTTAGGATGCAAAGCAGTCTGAGTAAGAGTTACAGAAAAAGAGGAGAACCTGCTTCTTTCATCCCAAAACCAAAACATCCGTATTCAGTGCATGTATGGGGTGGCATTTCACGAAAAGGTGCCACAAAATTAGCCATTTTCACGGGCATCATGGATAGTGATTTCTATCAATTAATTCTCCAGAATTATTTCATTCCGGCTGCTGAAATGTACTTTCAAGGATCTGAGGGTCATCGTCTGTTCAAAGACAACGACCCTAAGCACACTAGTAAATCAACCCTAGAATTTATGGCAGCTCAAGGCATTAATCATTGGAAATCACCTCCAGAATCCCCAGATATGAATCCAATCGAGAACATCTGGGCGGGCATGAAGTACTATCTGAGGAAAACGGTGAAGCCAAAAGTGAAAGAAGAGTTAATTCAGGGCATAAAAGACTACTGGTCAGCGTTAACCCCACATGACTGCAATAACTACATCAACCATTTATTCAAGGTTATGCCTTGTGTCATTGAAGAGCGTGGAGGGGCGACAAAGTACTGAATATTCTCGTGTACATGTACATTAACATTTAATTCTCAAAAGTGATGAAGAAGTAATGAAATTTCAAGCAGAAAATTCTTCCCATAATATAACTAAAACGTTAACAAATTTATTATCGTTTGACAGAGCTCTGAAAATTTCTGTTTAACAAGAATAAACTGTTTACATTTCTAAAAATATAACAGTACAGTGGTTTGATAATGTTATGGAAAAAAGTTGAAGCAAAATGAGAAATCACAATTTATAAAAGCAAGCAATGTTACATATACATAAATATTTACCAAAACAGTCAGAATATTGACTAATATTCTGTGAAAAGGCATTGACCACTTTACCTCATACAACTGAAAAAAATCGTCGTACACAAAAATCAACATTCATATTTTAGGGGTCATAATATATGTTTTGGAAGAAAAAAAATGAAAAAAAAAAAAATGATCGAACATTTTTCGATATTTTGCTTTTAAAAAGTTCCCAAATGTTAATTATTTCTTTTTTTTTCTTCCAAACCACATCTGATGACCCTACTGTGAGGTCATAAGATGTTTTGGGGAAAAAAAGAAAAAACAAATAACACTTTGGAACTTATTAAAAGCGAAATATCGAAAAATGGTCAAGCCTTTTTATTTTATTTTTTCATTTTTCTTTCTTCCAAAACATATCTTATGACCCCTAAGTAGGGTCATAAGATGTGGTTTGGAAGAAAAAAATAACAATTTGGAACTTATTAAAAGCGAAATATCGAAAAATGGTCAAGCCTTTATATTATATATTTTTTTTTCTTTTTTTTTCTTCCAAAACATATCTTATGACCCCTAAGTAGGGTCATAAGATGGGGTTTGGAAAAAAAAAATAAAAAAATAAATAACACTTTGGAACTTATTAAAAGCGAAATATCGAAAAATGGTTAAGCCTTTAAATTTTATTTTTCTTTCTTCCAAAACACATCTTATGACCCCTAAGTATGGTCATAAGATGTTTGGGGAAAAAAAAAAAGAAAAAACAAATAACACTTTGGAACTTATTAAAAGCGAAATATCGAAAAATGGTCAAGCCTTTTTATTTTATTTTTTCATTTTTCTTTCTTCCAAAACATATCTTATGACCCCTAAGTAGGGTCATAAGATGGGGTTTGGAAAAAAAAAATGAAAAAAATAAATAACACTTTGGAACTTATTAAAAGCGAAATATCGAAAAATGGTTAAGCTTTTTATTTTTTTTTTATTTTTTCCAAAACACATCTTATGACCCCTAAGTAGGGTCATAAGATGTTTTGGGAAAAAAAAGAAAAAACAAATACCTAAGTAGGGTCGTAAGATGGGGTTTGGAAAAAAAAATGAAAAAAATAAATAACACTTTGGAACTTATTAAAAGCGAAATATCGAAAAATGGTTAAGCCTTTAAATTTTATTTTTCTTTCTTCCAAAACACATCTTATGACCCCTAAGTATGGTCATAAGATGTTTGGGGAAAAAAAAAGAAAAAACAAATAACACTTTGGAACTTATTAAAAGCGAAATATCGAAAAATGGTCAAGCCTTTTTATTTTATTTTTTCATTTTTCTTTCTTCCAGAACATATCTTATGACCCATAAGTAGGGTCATAAGATGGGGTTTGGAAGAAAAAAATAACAATTTGCAACTTATTAAAAGCGAAATATCGAAAAATGGTCAAGCCTTTATATTTTTTTTTTTTTCTACCAAAACATATCTTATGACCCCCTAAGTGGGGTCATAAGATGTGGTTTGGAAGGAAAAAAAATAAATAACAATTTGGAACTTATTAAAAGCGAAATATCGAAAAATGGTCAAGCCTTTTTATTTTATTTTTTCATTTTCTTTCTTCCAAAACATATCTTATGACCCCCAAGTAGGGTCATAAGATGTGGTTTGGAAGAAAGAAAATGAAAGAAAGAAATAACATTTAATCAGCTTTATTTAGGAGTAACGCGCCTCAAACATAAAAGTTCACATTTCTTGTTCAAAATTAAACAGGGAATTTTAAACTTTAACCCTTTGAATTTAGTGAATACATTTAGTGTTGGTCGGTTTGGACTGTTATGTTGGGTAAAGGGCTAACATTTCAAATGTCGTAAAATCACACACTGGGGGAATATTCGGTCACTTTGAGATCATACAAACTCACCCATTCGTTTAACTCTATACATGTAGTACCATAATGTTAATCTTCTTCAATGGCACTATTCGGGGCCAAAAATTTAACTAAACTGCATCTTATTCAACAGGGCTTAATGAGCTATGTTGAACAAGATGCAATTACTTAATTTTCAATTTTAATGTGGAAAACTGTATCCCTAATCATTACAAAAAATGCTTGCAACGATTTTCGACATGAAATGACACCCCAAAAAATAATATAATTTTTTTCATTTTGACACAACGTCCCAATAAAAATGGATATGCAAGTGACCCCAGCAAGTCTATTGGTGTGGCTTCTGTGACTACAGGTGATTATAGTTGATTATTGGGTTATTAAAATCGTGGCAATAAATTATAAATTATAGTTGATTGTTGGGTAATTAAAACCGGTGATCAGACAGTCGCTGCAACAAGATTAGTGACCAGACAGTGGAATAGCTATGTCACTGTCACACGTTCAATTTGTAAAGGAATCTACATGTAGTAACATATTTTTTTTACCTTTTTAACGTTTTTTGTCTTTGTGGTAGTTTGCCTTTGTCTTTGTTCTGTTGCTGGTGTTGGTGTTTTATCTAATGGAGTACTTGATGCAGATGGTGCCTGGTTTGGCGAAGATGGTGGCTCTGGTGACGCAACTCCTTGTGGATTTTCCTTTATGACCTCGCTATAACGTTTGCTCATCTCGGAACTATTTCCTGAATCCAAAACCTACAAAATAAAATGACTGCATGTACAAACTAAGTTCTTGAACATTAACTTCGGTGAGTGGCCGTAACAGTGGAATTTCAATGTGTGATAAGTCACAACAGCAGGACTTCCATTTTCTCATGTTGGTAAAATGAATTTATGGTATCATTTATTGGGAATGGGTCAACTCGCCACCGGGACAAGTCACCACCGGGTCAAGTCGCCACGGGTCAACTGTCCACGGGTCAACTCGCCACCAGAAAAAAAATATATATAAGACAGGTTTGACACTACACACTGTATACAGTAGGGAAATATCATATTTTGACGATGTTAAAAATAAGTAGAAAAATATTGGAAAAAAACTTATCAAAAGTGAGTCAACTCGCCACAAAAAGTGGGTCAAGTCGCTGCTAACATGTGGCGACTTGACCCGGAAAAAGTACTGGTGGCGAGTTGACCCAGTGGCGAGTTGACCCCGACCTCATTTATTGAGAACACACAAGAAACGAGCTTTCGAATGATTGATACCAGAAGCTGGTATTATCAGTACAGGGAAATATAATAATTATTATTCCTGTGCACACAACCCACTGGACGAATGTACTGCTTTGTGTTAATGCGCAGGTGAATGAAAAATGGATACAAATTAAAAAAATGTTGTCTGTATTTTTTTAGAGGTGTGGGGGGGGGGGATATTTTTGGGTGGGGGCTCTTGCTCATTCCCCCTATGGCTGCAGGCCGCCCTCACCTTTTTTTCTCATTTTGTCCTTTTAGTGCCAATAGTCCCGGGTCTCAGGGCAATTCCAATTTAATGGTTGTGTTGCCCCCTTCTACTTATAGTTAAAGGTATGTCCGGGTGGAGGGGGGGGGGGGGTATATTATTAGTTACATGTAGGAATTGCTTTCATTTCAACAAAATTATCACAATAATAAAGAGCAAAAACTTACCTGCAATCTCATTTTGGCGAGATCGCGCGTTAAATTTTGCTATTTATTTTTGGCGATAATTCTGTGAAAAGATAAACGACATGTCGTATAATCAAATAGCTTGTTCACGTATTTTACAAATGAAAAGCCCCACATAACCTAAACCAGGGCCGATACTGGTGGGAGCGCTCAGAGCCTTGAATTGTAAAAACAAATCGGGAAGGGGAGAACCCCCAGCACCCCACTACACCACCACCCCCGTCGGGGCTAGGCAATTCGGAAATGGCCTTCGCCTTCGCACCAGGATGCTATCCGACATGCAGAGGTGGGTGAGGTGGCAGGGGAGGGGCGCCCCACACTCTCCATGTCGGAGTTTTATTTACTGCTGGCTTCGGGCCTGACCTAAGCGGAGGTTCAGTAGTTATTTCCAGGCCTACCATGATCGACATTAACTCTCGCCGACCCTGTCGGATATTTTTCAGTTCCTTGTTTTGGGCATACATGTAAGTAAAGGGTTAAAAATAAAACACGTACCTTTCCAACAGCAACCTCGTGCACTCTTCTCCACTGAATGAGGTAAGATTCTCCTATCTTTATTGGGTCTGTCAGTTCTTTAAAAAAAACCGAGCTTCTCACTTGTATTGCATTGTCTTCAATATACCTCACCAAATGGTGACTCGGCGTTGAAGACATTTTCCGTCGGTTCATTTTGATTCAGAAAAGTCGAGTGATAAATTCAAGTCAAGTAATCACCTTTTTAAAAGGGAAATTTGTTCTGTTTATACTGTCTTGACCAATGACTGCATGTACAAATGTAGGTGTGTCCTAGTGCCTTTAATGTTAAGAACAACATCTTGTTATTTTTATTTTTACAAAAAACTGTTTTTAGACCCATTGTTTTAGATACAAACAGAAAAGGTTCTCAGTGCTTGGTATCAAAGGTTCGTACCGCAGTAAATTTTAATTACAATAACAACCAAACTTAAAATGACAAATCTGAATGGTATTCTTAGAAGAAATATGGGATGCCAGCTTTTATGTGGCTTGGCCGCTTGGGGTCGACAACAATCAAATAGAAAGGGAAATGATACAATGTACATGTACATGTATGAATACAAAGTCGAGACAATTTTTAAAACAATGTTTTTTCTGCAAAAATGCAACACCATTACTTTTCCAGAAAACACTTTTCAGAAGCCCTTCAACTTTCAGTTTCGGTTTGAAAATTAACTTGGTATTGATATTGAAACCTAAAAATTCACAAATGGAATCAAAACGCCAGATTTCACGTCCCATTCCAGTCATCCGTTATACGCCTATCTTAAAAGCAAAAACGTACCATTTTAAAAATCTTCCCCATTAATTTGTAACCGTGCTTCGATAAAAGTGAACGCAATAAAATGAATTGTTCCGATATTGCGGAAATGATCAGTCTGTTTGCAAACCGTTTATATGTCGTTCGGTACGTGTACATATAAATGGACTATCGTTTGTCTTCCGTTCAGCTAAACGAAAAAACGTTTAGCTTTCGTTTAGCTAAACGAAAAATCGTTTACCTTTCGTTTAGCCTTCGTTTAAATCATCGAAATACGGATCGTTTATAAACGTTTGGTAAGCGGAAAATAAACCCGTTTTTCGTTTAAATGCTATTTGTGAACGCGTTTACAAACGAAGAATAACGGCGTTTAATGTACAAGTTATTTCCGTTGGTACTGTAGCTTGTTCCATTAAAATGTTTCTTGTTTCTAGGAAAAACCCACTGGCAGTGAAAACAACTCCAATGCAATTTGTGTTTATTCTCTATTTCTATAGGAGCACATTCGAAGCCGAGCTCAATGTTTTCCCAAAAGTAATATATTTGGTCTTGGATAGGTTTATATTCAATTTCCATTCAGTGCAGTACTCGGAAGATTTATTCAATGTGGTTCGCCTGTCGCTTGCGTTTCGGCCAACAATGCAGTATCGTCAGCATATAAAAGGACAATTTAACAAATCACTTATCTGGATACCTAAGTGGAAATCAGGGTTCAGGGGGCTCGCTCCATTTGTGCAAAGAAACTCTTCGAGGTCATTCGGGAATAGTGAAAATAATAAAGGGGATATGCTCTCACCCAGGCGAACCCCAGAGTTACAAAAGTGAAACTCAGAAGAGGAATTACCTATTTTAACTTGAAATTTTATTTTTTTATACCTTTGTACATATTCCTAATATTTTTAAAAACATTTCCCGCCTTTTGAGGGTTTAATTATTTCCAAAAAAAACTCTCTAAACCCTATCAAACGCTTGTTTGAAATCAACAAATGTACAAAAAAGGTTTCTTGTCAGTGTTTGTGTTTAGTTCCATCAGAACATATAAGATAACTATATTATCTGTGGTAGAATAACCTTTATTACACACCCGTAACTGTATTTGTCACGATCACATGGATTTTAGGGGCATGCGGTAATTTTAACCAGAAAGCTCTAGTGCAATCCGATAAAAAGTACCCTTCGCGTGCACAAGTTCTCTCGTTAGACTGTTCTTATAGTTTGCAGCGTTCAGTGGAATATAACCAATGAGAACCATCGGCTATATTTATCTGTAGGAATTACAGATTCTCATCACAAAATGTTTGATGCACAACTATGCTAAAAACTGTTGAAAGTCATGAAAGACACATGATCTCTGCCAAGAAATTGAAGAGTGAAACTCAACCTTTGCTTTCGTTATTGAAAATCGAGGAAAACTTAATTAACTTTTGTGCAAAAAAGTCCAATTGGGTTCGATATTGCAGCCAGCCACTAGTACAGTTCCTATAAAATTTCCTTACAATGTTGCCCTCACCGCTGTGTGCTGCCGGCCAGTCGACACGAGGCCTACTGTGTATCCGTAATCTTAGATTCACACTTCGGCAATGAAGCAGCACGTTTGCCAACGCAAACATACTTTGAAAAGCATGTTAAGTTGAAGTAGTTCTCAGGAAGCAAGCCTAAATGAATCTTGAATACTGGTTACCATGAAGCGGAAAAACAGACGCCGACAGCGCCTGGAGATGTTTGACAGTTAGCACATGCAGTTACTAATTAACTATCTCCAATTCCACCCTTACTAGATGACCCCCGCCCCACACTAGCTGAATAAAGAAAATAAATTCGGAAGAATGAAAAGCCTGGTTTTATAAGAAAAACTCGGTATTTTACATTTGTGGAACCAATGTTTTTTACGTGCTAGTGGGTGTTGGGGCAACACCAACAGGTTTATTTTATTTATTTTTTTTGTGGGGGCAGGGGAGGGAGGGCTTTTTTAGGGGGATAGCTATCGTATTGCTAAAATATGACTTTCTGGAGTTTGTACTGGGTAAATTAAAAAATGTTACCAGCTACCCACTACAGAAATTCTGAAAAGTCTCAAGTAGGGTGGGAATGAGACCATGAAGAGGGGAGGGGTGGTAAATACATGTGATCTGATGAATGCAATATATTGTCAATTTTATGAGATGACTTCCATGAAATTCAAAAACAATTATTGGAATATTTAAAACATAGACAATATGACAATATTTTCCAGACACAGATTGATGTGTATTTTTAAATGACCAATTTAGGATTTTTGCTAGTATTTCTGTTTTATACAAGGATATTTATTATTTTGCTTTAATTCTCAGCAACAAAACTTAAATCGAATGCCACCTATCCTATGGCTACATGGGTGTATGAGATGGTGAGGGGGTTGAGGCACTCTAGCCCCCTTCACCAATAAGCAGTTAATTTTGCAGTTTTTATTCAAAGGGACTGGTGTTTTCAGAACAGATTGTTCAGAGGGAGGGGTATTTTTATAATTTTGGCAAATATCAGGGCAGTGGGAAGAGCATTTTCATAGGCAAATTCGAGGCAAGGGCCTGCATTTTCATTTTGAAACAAAAGTTCAGGGCAGTTTGATTGGTCAGCCCCCATCCCCAAGAAAATGTTCTCCAAAAGCCTATCATTTTAGCCACATTCTATCAGTCCTCTTTAAAACTACTTACTAAATGCAAATTCAGAATACCAAATTCCAAATTAAGACTGACAAGATATTGGAGCAGACACATACAAAATTATAAATTATTTTGTTTTGAACCAGAGAACCGTTCAGATAACAAACTGGTGAAGTATGGTACTACTAGTACAAAATAATGTAAACAGTGTGTACGTTTGTTACAGTGCAGAACAGAAATGACCGATGTCCACATGCGATAGCCTTGTGGCAGTAGTGCATGTATCGTCAAACCGAGTTCAAGCTTATACTTTTGTTTAGTTTCAGTTTAAAAAGCACGAAATTTAAACAGAGCGGCCAGTTCGCACCGTATTCAAATTAAAATCCTTGTACATTTTCCATCCTCCAGATATAATGATGCCAGCAAACACAATTTTGCACCAATTTTGAAAACACATTTGAGACCTCATAATTTGTGACGTCTGATATGCTGAACGCAATCTTTTGAGTTTTGAGTGTTCGGATCGACATTTTTTGCGAATAAAATGAATCAACAGCGATTCAACAGGTGGCAAGGTCAAAGACTTAAGACTGGTTCTCTGACAAAATTGCCTGTTTCTCTCTAAAATTCTTTCAACCGTTCAAATTGTCGACTATTTAATTAAACTAGCGATTAATTACAGTGAATTATTTTTCATGGTTGGGTGTGTAATAAATACAGAACCACACTTATGTTTGAATGGGTTAACGATTACTGGACTCGAGCGTGTGGCGCCTGCCGGCTCTCGTGGTATCCCTGCGCCACTCGCTCTCGTCCAGTAATCGTTAACCCATTCAAACATAAGTGTGGTTCCGTATATTTCCTAAAACCCGTTTGACACTCTCTCACTATCCCTCCGACTCGACAAAAGCCAATATCCTATTTTGCTGTATCTTGGGAAAAAGTTTGCCAAGACGACTAAGAATATTAATGGTGCGATAGTTTTAGGTGCACATCGGATCACCTTTGTTTTTTGAAGATGGGCCGTACGACACCAATCAACCCTGTTTCGGAAACAATACTCTTACTGAATTTTAATTAAAAAACTGTTATAAACTGGAAGCATGACGAGAAGAGAAAACTTAATATGTTTATTAATTATCTGGTCTGGCCTGGGGGCTTTCCCATTTTTTTAGGAAGTTAACTGCTTTAGTGATCTCATCATTGGAAATCTCATCATTGAGAATGTAGTCATATTTCGAGTACTCTAGAGAATGGAGATTATCTTCTATCACAAGACCCGAGTTATTCTGGTTCTGGAGATACCAGAACATAGCGTCTAACGGCACTTGGGGTAGACTTTTTAGTTCGTCAGACATGACTATTTTCGAATATTCCCGGGAATTAGTGCTTGTATAATAATTTGGCAGTTTACTTTTTAGCCCTATTCATAGTTTTGTCCAGGGTTTTCTTATAAGTTTTACTTGCTTCGGTGAGAAGCCGTTTATTTTCTGGTGTTCTTGTACGATTATACATTTTACGAGCCGAACTGAATGTTTTTCTTGCCATTCGACCCTCACTATGGAACCACCTTTTATTTGCTGTATTATTATCATTGTTCCGTTTGTCTTCGCCTCGTGCCAAAAGTGACACTGGCTGCAAATAACAAAACATCAAAGATGTTATTTATACCAGGTCAGAAAGGGTCGGCAATATTTTATAAGCTTTCCAGGATTGCATAGATTTTTGAGCATTCAATGTTATGGAGGAATTGGACTAAGTTATTATTTGATCAATGTATAGGTTCTGTACAATACCCCGTTTCGGTTTCTTGACAGCTGGGCGAAGCATGTCAAGAAACCGAAACGGGGTATTGTACAGAAAAATAAATGTTGACAGAACCGTTCAGATAACAAACTGGTGAAGTATGGTACTACTAGTACAAAATAATGTAAACAGTGTGTACGTTTGTTACAAAGAGAGAACTATTTCAGAGTGGGCATAGGAATAGAGGCTACAATAATCTAGGACGGAGAAATTATCACCTAACCCGAAAAGATCAGGGGTGGAAATACAGTAAAAGACAGTACTTGCTCCTCTACAGGTTAAGGAGACAATATGTTTATCGTCCTCTATTCTGCTATTCAATATAAAAAGTTATGAGCTTTTGAGAAATTTAGTAGCTTATTTCCAAAGTTGTTTTTACTCTTGTCTTTACGAATTCTGCGTATACAAACTCCTGAGTTCAGAAATATATTATTAGGTGTAGGTTGTTCTTCGAGAACAGCTTCATCCGCGTCAAAACTTTGCAAACTCGTCCAAGACATAACCTGTGTCCTCACCAGTTCTGTCGTTGAAGTCCCCAAAAAACAAACAAGCTTGTTTGAGGGGAAATTTGCTATAAGCTCTCTCTGGATCTCACCAAAGCTATTACCTGATGAATATGAACTCTTTTCAGGACACAGCACCACAAATAATGTCAGCATCCTCAGCCATGACACTCTCATCCAGTCTGAACCAAAGGACAAATCTGTTCTCCGTCTCGACGAGGGAAACATACTTCGCAAGACTATCTTTATCTACAAGAGCTATCCCTCCTGGACGGTATTTTTTCCTGTTCTTTACACCGATTGTTTAAATGCCTCGTATAGATATTTGGTCCGATCTGTCAATTTTTATTTCCATGAGGCAAAAACTATCTTACTGGGAAATCAGTTCACAGAACTCGGGAATGTGTAGTCTGTTCGTGAGTCCGCACACATTTAACACGAGACACTTAATGCTACGCAGAAGAGTAACTGGGTACCGTATGTACCACCTTCCCTATGTATATGAGTCCTTTCTAGGGAAGCGTGATAGACACCATCACATCTGTCCTATTTAGTAGGAGTAGAGGACTTCGATCTCGTATATGGTTTTGCATAGTTAAGTCGAGTCTTGTATTATGTTGGCTACTTGTGGAGTGGTTTTGTACTAGCTGTTTCTTTTGAGGTGCAATGTAAATTTTACCATCAATAAAAAGTTTATCTTAACTAGGGAGACGAGCTTTTTCAGGCTGTTTTGCTTGCCGCATTACATGGTAGAGTCTTTCACGATATGCCTCGATGTCTGGAGGAATTTATTTATGAACATTGTTGTTTTTTTTGAGTTTGGGACCACGCATTTGTACAGTTTCACTTTCTTTAAAATTCAGTCACTTGGCAAAAATTCGTCGCTGTTTATTGTTTCCCAAAACGATGAACACATTCTATGACTAACTCATGTTCATTTTCTAGCTTCAGTTTTTCTTTTAAAAAAACATCTGAGCGTTCTCTCACACTCTTCGTTTGTCTACTCTAGCGCCCCGTGAAAACAAGATTGTTCCGCACAGAGCGGCACCAAGGGACAGTTAAATTATCATTAACACATTCTCTGTCAATGTTTATTGAGTCTATATCACCATGAATAACGACATTTTCGATCGCATCGCTAAAAAAAGTTTCGTGCATTGCTCATCATGTCAGTTGTTTCAGAAATTGAAATCCTGCTATTTATCCTAAGGTTTAATTTTTTTAAGTAAAATGTCAGCCCGCACAGTAGATATTCTTCGGCCGAATTTATTGCAGACCAGTCTTAATTCCAACAAAATTCCACGGACGACTCTGGGTTAACTCAAAAGTATTTTCTAAAAACACCTCACCGCAATTGATCAATACATAACAAAGAACATCAAAGGTCATCAACAGATCCATGGTATCAATACAATGAAATCCGGTCAAGATCGATTTTAGAGTTGATAACCCATAAAAAACAACTGAATTTGGCCAAAAAGTCGGTACTGAACTGAATCGCCCTGTTCAAGACTTCCGAGCACTGCGTTTTCGAGTCGGTTAAATGGGAGCTAGTGGCTTGTTTCTATGCAAACATATTCCGAAAAACAGGAGATATAAACGAATATTACATTTCAGACACCAACAGTGCAAAAATACATAGCTCTCGTATTTCATTAACTATACTATTTTGAAGATTCTACAACAGCGAACAAGTTTATTCCCTCAATCACACCGATCCAAAACTGGAACTTGCAAAACGCAAGGAAGATCACAAAAGCATTTCCACAACTGTCACAATGATATCCATCATTTTCAAGCATTATTTAACAATCCGAAACCACAACCATTGGTAGATTAAGCTTTAACTAGTATGATACGGTTTGATATGATTTCGAGGTTAAAGACAGAAAGATTTGCGTGAAAGAAGGATCGGTGGTCCGTTTACAAACATAATGGGCACATACTAGTTACGAGAGGACAGTAATCATTTATTCCAGCAGACCAGAAGGGCTGCTACGGCCCGGCGAACATTCGCGAAGTGGTTCGATTTCGAATTTTGTTACTGACTGGATTCGATACTCTCTCGAATTTTCGAAAAAACTGAATCCGAGCGAGTTGTCGATTTCATATATAGAGATTATTACCATAATGTGGATGTACAAAATATGTATCCGAGTCGAGCTCCGGGTTCTAAGGGTAGATCACGGCGAGTCGACGACGAGTCGTGATCTTCCCTTAGAACCCGGAGCGAGACTCGGATACATATTTTGTGCATCCACATAATGGTAATAATAATTTTATCTTACAATATATTGGGGATAAGTCAAGAATGTAAACGAATATATAACGAACTATTTATTCGTACGGATGAACAAAAAGAAAAAAAAATGGAACTCACGCGAAACGAACGTGCTAGTATCCGACCCCCTGATGCAAACATCTGTATCAAGGGGTCGGATACACGACAGTTGCGAGTTAATACAGACAAAATACATGTTGATTGTAAGATAAATGTCTTTATCGTCGTCTTTTTGATTATGATAACTAATCTGCCAGTTTTCTGTGGAACGAGATTGACAGTATCCATCCTAACCTGATAGCACAAATTTACTCGGAAATGTTCTAAAAGTATCATTTGAAAGGATACCTGAGATCTAGTTTACGTATGGTTTGTACATTAAAATCTTCCGTTTAGTGGAAAAAATTATGTCATCTGCAGCATTGCAGATGACACCTTATCCACTCTCGGGACGATATATGTTTTTCTTGTTTGTCCACTTTGGTGATACCTGGTCAATTAGAGTCAGCATCTCGTCCCGTTGTTAAGATAACCAGTAGAATATGAAGAGCAGAAAATGTCCAAACTCTTTTAGTAGTAATATATTCTGAGCGATAGCTTCGAGTAACTTGAATTTCAGTGCGTCAGAACCCCATTGTATACAGTTCAAATTAACGAAAGCACTTTGCACCTCGGGTCGTTGTTGTACTGAGCTGTGTCGAAATTTCCTTGGTTGCCATATGCATACTTTGTTAAATAACAATAATAACTTATAGGTAGTGGTTGCGAATTGCACTGAAACTGAATTAAAAAAAAGTCTTGAATAGATAACCATTTACCTAACATGAAAAGCAGATGATACAAAATTCTTGAATAACTATTTTTTTTTCATTTTTTGTCTCTAAAAATGAAAAAAAAATTATAACAATTAATTGTTGTGAACAGCGTTGTGATTTTGTGAATAGCATTGGTCGGCTTCGGCCGTTACGTTGGGTAAAGGGTTAAAGTATTCAAAGGATTTTATAATCTGAAACAAACAAGTTGGACGCATGACCTGACACACGAGATTTGTAAAAAAAAGAATAAAAGGGACAGTGTGACGAAGAGTCTGAAACAAAGGAAGCCACACAAAGTTTGTTACACCATCCACCCCACCCACATATACACATCCTCATATACACCCTCTCAGACACCCCCCCCCCCCTCTCCCACACACACACAAATAAGTACACACAACCCGGAAATGTACAGAAGCGGTTAATTGTATCAACAGATGTAATAACCTACAAACAAATAATACCACTGTATTTCAAGCATGACATATGTTCCCGAGTGCATGTTAATCAGGTCAGTGTTATGCTGAAATTTTGTAAATATGGGATGCGAACAATTATCGAAACAAACCTTTCACTAAAATCCTTAATATGTCACCAAGAGATGAGACCGACCAGTGAGGACCATTATCAGAACGAACCTTCCACTATCCACCCTCAAAAGAATACCAACATATGCGAGTGATCGGCGAAGGTGTTTCTGTGTTAATTTATGGTTACCAAACTAAACTAGCCGACAAGGACAAATCTATATGGCTGACATGACAACCATATTGACTATGGAAGCCGATCAATTGTTATGGGATATCGAATATGGACAATTAAAATCAAGACGGCCACCATTGCGGTCATATTCGATATCAATTTCGGACAGTTATCTACACGAACCTTCCACACTCTATCAACACAGTACTAAGAGATGAAACTGATCAGTAAAGACATTCTTGAGTTAATTGGCGGAACCAAAATCAGGATGGCCGCCATTACGGCCATACTGGATATCGGACCCGGCAATTATCGAAAGAAACCTTCCACTCCCTACCCTCAACACTGTGCCAAGAGATGAGACTGATCGGTGAAGGCCTTATTGAGTTAATTGATGGAAATCGCAGATGGCATCTGTAGCCAAACCAATATGGCTGTCGTGGCAGTGATATTGAATATGAAATATGGGCAATTGTAGAAAAAAACTTTCCACTCCCATCCTTAATACATCACAAAGAGATGAAATTGACCATTCTTGAGTTAATTGGCGTAAGCCAAAATCAAGATGACCACAGTGGCAGCCATATTGGATGTGGAATCTAGACAATATCGAAAATAACCTCCCAATGCACACCTTCAACACAATATCAAGAGATGAGTTGTTTGGCTGAGACCAACCAAACGTTTACAATCGGCCAACGTTCGAAAGACGGACTGGCGATGGGCGAACATGGTGCCGACAAAATACTCACTCCCACTGGAGATCGGGGGCACAATACAATAATACGAAAGAACATAAAATAACAATTTGCAGATCTGAAGCGGATAACTATACTGTGGCTAGTGGAACTAGGGTATCAAAAGCAGGTATCATGGCGAAACACCTGTGTTTGATTCCGTAGTTCCAAAAGCCTCAAATTTAATAAGTACGATATAATTCACAACAGAGACCAGATGTGTGTCGACCAGTCATTGTGTAGAAAGTTTCTGGTATCGAACAAAAATAGGACTCTTGCGATGTAATTAAGTCTACCCATGCCACAGATTTTACATCCTCATCGGGTTATTCCAATTGTGTATCTGGTTTTCGGGAGTATAGTCTCTGTGTTTATGGTGTTTGCATAATTCTGTCTGATTTTCCCAACGGGAGGGTGGGGGTAGCCCTTCCCGTCGGGGAGCACTTCTGACCCCCTTGGCGCCACCCATGACGTCATTTATTGTCCAAAAGTAATCCGCTATTCCGATGTGGTTGCCTGGTATAGGGTAATCTGCGAGAATAACTTTTTCATAACAGCACACACGACCCACTCAGCTATTTGGATGGATGCACTCCTACTTCCGTCTGATCGCAATTACAGGAATCATATTTATACAAGTTGGGCATTCCTTCTGGGAACTGGTATTGTGAATGAACAGAAAGTGAAAGGTAATATTTCTTCTTGTTTAACTCATTTCAGTTGATTTCGTCGATTTCACTGAAAGCAATAGTAAAGAACCCGCATTTTATTACACTCCTGTTCCATGAAATCCCCAATAACAGCATCACTAAACCATGCGGAAAATGAAAATCGTTGACGGACTATTTTTAAATAAAAGTGAAATTTCACTTAATTTTATACAAATTGTGCACCGCAATTACAATTTGAATCCCCATCGATAGCTAAAAATCGTCTCCTGATTCCCAATGTGTTATATGTGCATATAGGTACATAGAACACATTGTAACTCAGGGGACTAAATAGCAACACGGGTTCCCCTCGCAAATGTGGTTGGCGATAAAATGTGTTGTTTTTATTGATAGTTGCCAAATAAATTGCTGAGTGTCCTCCTAATAATTATTTTTTTCTTCTATAGACGCAGTGGCGTGTAATAAATACATCCTAATATATCCTTCTGCGCTGGCACTCGTGTCATATCGATTAACCATTTCACACGAGCGTATCCTGCTGTGTATTTATTTCAAGAAAGAGTAGTAATAGAGGATTTTTTAGTCAGGATATGTTTTAAAATTTCGGACCCGAGTTTACTGAAATCGAACTGAGCCGAGATTTACTGAAGTACTGATCGATTTAGCGAACGAGTTTTAAAAATCTGATGTCAAATCGTAGCGAATTTGTGATTTATTTTATCGCATAATGTATATAATTTAATTTTTTTATTTTTTTACCTAACACAACGACTAAAATTGGTTAGCACTGTTCACCGAAATCACCAATCAAATTGTATTATTTTTTTGAATTATCACCTAGAAAACATAGCTTATGACCCACAATGGAATGAACGCGTCGCTCTCGTTCACATCAAGCTTCATAAGCTATGTTTCTGAGAGACAGATTTAAAAATTTTAGTTATTTCCAAAATGTTTCTGCAAATGCCGTCTGATATTCGTTTAAGTAAGCAGTCAGTGAAATATGAGAGAAGAATAATTCAACTCACGTCGGAAACCAATTTACTCGCATTGCTAGGATATCAACGTTGACTTCTGACGTCACGCTTTTATGAAGCATGTTGTGACCTATACTACCATACTGAGCTATTTGATGGTGATAATGTGCTAAACATCGTTCATATTTAACTTTCGATTTTAAACATTCAAGTTGCCCCTTCAATAAACACAATCTCAGATCGATGGTTTTGTCGCCTGTGAAATAAACATAGGTACAGTACAGGCGCCGAATGGTCAAAATCCAAGCGTGGGTAGTGTTGCCAACGGGCGTTTTTCTCAATCACAAATCAGTAGTTTTCAGAAAATATTCCACGAAAGAAGCACCGGCTCGTATCTGATGCTCTTTCGTTGAAAATGTGAGGGCGATTCCACTGTTTTATGTCGGAGATTCACTTTTAACCTATGCGTGGAAATATTTCCCATACGTGTGTTTCGACCTTTCCACGACGACCGTTCTGTAACCAACCATCGTTTTCTTACGTGTAACATTCATTATCAAAGGCATCATTGCAAATTGGCTGTTTCTAAATATCTCCAAACAGCCGTTGTATTCACTTACCTATGCCTAGTAATGATCTCTTAAAATAGACGAAAGGAATGTAAAAAAATGTTGCGAGTGCCAAAACACCTACGGCTAACAAGTACTCGGCCCGAGGCCTCAAAATTAATGGAACGGACACCAGGAAAATAGCCACTAACGTCATCAAAACTGGAAATATTATCGGCACCTAGAAAAAAGAACAATTTTATTATTATTTGAAGAAGCAATTGACGGTACTTTGAAAGTACTTTTACCCGTACCTTTACTTATACATTTTCTAAATACTAATACTCGGGAACTGACGTCTAGTACTTGCCCCAGACCTGGAAATTGTTCACAATATTTGTAGAAGAAACCCGATTACTGAAGCCGATCAATATGTCGTCCCTTGAGTGGTGAGAGGCGCGATGCAAGGCGCCATTTGCAATGCTTTAACATTGCAAATGACGTCACGTTCCACTTTTCAAAAATAAAGCTACTCATCTCCACTTGCGTAAATATATCTACTTCAGTGTTTCTTCATCGAGTGTAGGGGACTTTTCCAGATTACTCTGCATTTTGTCGAAAATACTTGACCTCATCCAACGAAGTACTACAACTCGATAGTACTCACCACAAATGACAAGTTTGTCTCAACTAGAATACTAGGAAGCAGGCCGGAAGGTAATACTCACTCAGCTTCACAATATGTCTGTGATTATTAAAAGAGCCTGGCGGTTTAAATGCTCTCGGAGGTCGGAGTAGAATTCCTCGATAAAACGAAGTGCAAATGACAAGTTTATTCTAATTGCAACAATAAGACAGAGACCGGAAGTAAGTACACATGGCCCTAGATAGACAAGGCTTCATCTGCGCATTGTACCCATCATTATTGAAAGAGTTTGTAGAGACCTGGCTTGTTCAGATACATCCGTACAGGTATGCAGCTGTTCCAGTTACTTTCCACGTGGGCAGTGATGGCAATTTGTCGCAGGCATTTTTTCCACGCCTACCGCACGCGTAGTCTCAATTACACGAAAACATTTTTTTGGCGCGCCTAGTTTGAGTCATTTTCGGCATCGACAATATCTCGGACATTCCGACCGCTCCCTTTGGGAAGGATAAAACAGAAGTAGCATTAAGCCTGCCTTTGATCTTGAACCCACAAAAAAGTAAATTTCCTATATCTCACTAGTCCGGGATGAGTCGAGCTCTGGTAATTCCTGTTGGACCATCAATAAATCGCAGTGCTCTCCAAAATCTTGTTCTCACTAGGATAATTGTTTGACATTTTACAAATCCTTCTACACAAGTATGGGCCGATGGAACAATGAATTCTACCTGGAGTCCATTTACCGGGCAGTTAGAAGGCGTTTGCGAAGCAAAACATTGAAAACAGTTCAGGAAACCAATCTGATCTCCAAGGAGAGTACGTTTTTCCACTCTAGCTTTTACATAAAGCCAAGTCTGATTGGACGACCTGTGAGTTGGACTTGCCCTAGAAATTGGAAATGAGCCTCGTAATTAGCCATGGCAATCGGGAAAGTTTTCGCATAATCCGTGTAGGTAGGTAACAGCGTACCATAACACTACCAACTGTCTCGAATAATCCCTGTGAAAGTAAAATCGTTTGATTAATAGCTCTCTGAGAAAACCAAACTGTGCACATTAGAACAACCGATAAGGTCTGTGTAAAGGTCGGGCAAAGATTGGAACCCCCTCCCCAATCCTTGAAGATTGTTACTAGCCTGTCTGATGTGTTATAAATGTTGCACGCCTTGGAGTTCTCTAGGCCAAAGTAGTGGGCCTCGAAGAAGAAAATGGCACGCGTCGGAGATGTGTGGACTATTCTTTCTCGAGGACAACAATTTAAGGAATAGTGCATGGCTTGGAGTTGACTACGCCCATATAGTGCACAGTGATGTGGTGTAGTTCCCGACGCGAAGCGGAGGGAGGGAACTACACCACCTCACTGGGCACTATATGGGCGTAGTCAATGACAAGCCATGCACTAGTCCTTATATTATATCGAACAACACAAAAATGCAAATTAACCAAATAATCTACAATACAAATTGTAAACTTGTAATGATTTTCTTATTTTAAACAATAAGGAAGGAATGAGAATAATGTGTGGATATTGATAATTGTTCGACACAATGATATTATTCCTCGCCTCTGCCAATGTCCCACTCCAGGTTCTAAGGGTAGATCACGACTCGTCGTGATCAGCTCTTAGAACCCGGAGCTCGACTCGGATACAAATTTTGTACATCCACATTATGGTAATAATCTCTATTTATCGGAACGTATCACCTCGGAAAACTTTGCGGCTATTCTTGCAACACTAAAAAACGAAGTGTATATTTTTTATGTAAATTGAATTGTCTAATTGGTGGCCTGGATTTTCTGCCACCATTTTGGATAAATCGTTTTTTTGTACGCTTTTATAACCAGAAAATGCATATAGTGCCCGTGCTAAAAATAGAAAACATATAGTGCCTGAATATAGTGACCCTTCAGCTCTGTGCTGGATAACTACACGAAATAGGGTACCACCTTTCAGCTAATCAGAATGCAAGGAAGTAACGTGAGGTATAATATATTAGCATAGTTAACGACATTCCGTGCAGTTAGTATTATATTAAATCGAATAATTTAAGGAAGAATCTGGCTGCCATCAGGATTCCAGTTCTACAGTATGGCCACCTTGGTAACTTTCCACGGGTGGGCAATATTTCCACGGACACAATAATATTAGATACCAAGCACTACTTGCAGGAATAATCATCACTAATTTAATTAATGAAGCACCGGGTGCAACCCGGAGCTTCATTAATTAAAATTTTGATGATGGTGCTTTCTACTTCCTGGTAAAGGCATGCGTGGACATCACTCCATACGCGTGGATCACGGCCTGTCCAAGGCGACTGTTCTGAAAATTCACTGCCTATTGTCAAGGACCTTTCCAAAGACAGGCATTTTCATTCTCGAACTTAGAAATGACGTAACAGAATTACGGAAAAAAATCTCTTAGACCGTCAGTAGAACGTGCCAGAATATTCCACGGCTATATTTGAAAGTGCAAAGTGCGTCATAATAGTGCACGATTATTTTTAGAACCTTTGGTAGATAAAACTATCAAACATAGTATAGTTACTAAGCCACTCAGAGGAAGGTGACGTCAAGGGAGATATAATATATATAATTAAATCTGTTTTCGACAGCTCGCATCGGTGCGTGGAGAGAAAGTTATCATTGAAACATCTACAGAGCCGAGCTTCTTCCCCGTGTGGTGACGACTCCCCTTTGAGAAAGGGGGAATTCGTTATTATTTAGCCAGTGAAATTTCGGGCTGGTTTGTTTAATGGGGTTTAACGAGTCTTTCGGAAATTAAGGTCACACTGTGTCGTACAGGTTTGGGGTGGGGTATGCTTGAATAGCTCGGTAGAACCACCGAATGGCAGCGATTAACTGACAAAATCTCGAACTTATTAACTCAGCACAAGCGGAATTAGCAGTAGCGGAATTAGCAGTAACGGAATTAGCAGTAGCTGAAGGCATTTATACCATCCACGTGAAGTATTGTTTCGTTAAGAATGTTGAAATGCTTAAGCTTAAGCGATATAAATTTAAATTTTTATTATTCGCGCAAAAGTGGATACCGTTACTAAACTGACTATTTTTCCAAATAGACAACGAGAAACCGCAGGGTGATTTACGTAAAGGCACGAAAAGAGCATGGGAGAGAGTTTTTGTTTCTTTTGTGACTTGACAAAAGAAAGGAGTCCTATCATTTCCACACCCAGCTAATGCTTCTAGTCTTCGTCCATTGACAATCTATTGTACTAGGACTTCGAACGTCTCCTTCCTTGAGAGATTGTCGTTTCGCTTTATCTCGACCCAACATGACAATGAACAGTCCCACAACATATTATTATTATTTTTACAGTTCCCTACATTAGATTCGCATTTCTACAATAAACATATCCGAGATAAATAACACTCCGCCGCCAAGGTAAACATAAATGCCTATTCGACCGACCGACCGACCGACCCACCCACCGACTCCGCTCGATCGAGAACCCGCCCAAATCCAACCGTCCACCCACTCACCCACCCGCCCCTCCGTCCGTCCGTCCGTCCGTCCGTCCGTCCGTACGCGCAAATATACTGAAGTTACGAGTTTTTTTGTGTCCGGAGATGCATTATGAGCTTCCCGAAATATTATAGGCTTATTTGATATATTATGGGCTTAGTTACTAAGATATGAGACTTGTGAGGCAAACTGCGAATGTTCGGGGTTTGTGTTAAGGGTTAGGGTCAGTTCAGGGTGGGGGTTAGGGTTAGTGTCTCTTCAGGATAAGGGTTGGGGGATGTAACCGTTTCTATGCCCCCCGAAATTTTAACCGTTGTCCGAACGAATTAAAATAATTTTTCCGTAATTTTTTTGTCCCACAACTCCCATTTTAAGTCCGTCAGTCCGTCCGTCCTTCAGTCTGTCTGTCTGTCTGTCTGTCTGTCTGTCTGTCTGTCTGTCTGTCTGTCTGTCTGTCTGTCTGTCTGTCTGTCTGTCTGTCTGTATGTCTGTCTGTCTGTCTGTCTGTCTCTCTCTCCCTCCCCCTCTCTCTGCCTCTGCCTCCCTCTCTCTGGAATGTGATCGGCAGACAAAACTGGATCTTGTTTGTAGCTCGTGAACCAATGCATGCCAACAAATTTACTGTACCTTGTATGGTCTGGGAGCATCCTTTCGTGTGTACCTCAGCACTATGATGCCAAACATGCACATCCCAATAAAAATCCACTCAAGAAAAGAAAAGAAGTTTATCAGACTAGTCACCTCTCCTAAAAATATCAGAATGAAGCCAATACTCGCCTAAAAAATAGTAGTTAAGAAAGTGAGTCGTCAGCTGAAATCATGCGAGTTTTTCTTCCAATGGTAGAATAAATAAAAACCGTCTAATAGCATATACTGTAAATCACATAATCAACGTCACCGAAAATATCGTTCAAAACACGTCTAAGTCGGGAATTACGCCAGAAGTCAACGTCGACGTGGTAACGTTGTGAGCGAGTTGGTTTCGGAAGTAGAATTGAATTAATCGTCTCTTAATTTTAATTAACTATCTGCCTAATACAAACAGCAAACGGCATTTGCAAAAAACATTTCCTAAATAATTAAATATTTTCATTTTTTGTCTCGAAAACATAGCTTATGACCTTTCAATGGGACTAGATCAACGAGCTCGTTCCAGTGAGTGGGCGTAATATGTTTACAGGGCAAAACTTAAAAACAAAATTGGGCTGTCGATTTTTGTGAACACCTCTGGTCAGTTTTAGTTGTTGCGTTAACTATTTAAAAGATTAAATTACAAATTATGTAATGAAAAGAATCACAAATTCGTCACGATTCGACATGAAATGTTCTGAATATCGTTCGCTAAAAACGATCTGAGACTTAATGAACCACGGCTCAAATCGATTTTAGTGATCTCGGTTCCGAAATATCATAACAATTCGTCACTCATTAGAGATCAGAGATCCCCCACATCACCCGCACCAATAAATGCCAAGGATGGAGTTAATTTTTCGTCCGATTTCAGCACGCATAATTATGTTAATTTTCTTTGAGGAATAGATTACCGCAAAATTGATTCTATTAATTTATATTATCGAACGCAACACACAGTTACGTTCATACCGAGTGTGGTACATGCACAGAACGAGTCATGCGTATGAATGGGTTAATCGATATGTCACGAGTGCCAGCGCTGAAAGATAAATCGAAAGGCCACATGCCTCGAGTTTTGTCCTACCGCGATGGCACAAGTGCCATATCGATTAACCCATTCACACACGTGTCTCGTTCTGTGTTTATTACACGCCTTCACGTCTATAAAAGCAACACTCAGGACACTCAGCAATTCATTTGACAACTTTTCCCTTGAGTTCCAATGTGTTGTATGTGCCAGTTGGCACATAGAACACATTGGAACTCAGGGAACGAACTATCAACACATTTTATCGCCAACAAAATTTGCGAGAGTAACCCGTGTTACTATTTTTAGCTATCGCCAGCGATTCAAATTGTAATTGTGGTGCACGATTTGTAGAAAATTCCAGTGAAATTTCGCTTCTATTTAAAAATAGTCTGTCAATGATTTCTGTTCCGCACATATGTGCGGAACAGATTTTCAGTTTCCATATGGTTTAGTATTGCTGTAGATGGGGATTACATAGAACAGACGTGTAATAAATTAGTTTCTCAATAACGTTTCAGTGACATTATTCAGTACCGGTTGGGTTTGTGGTGAGGAGAGTGTAGAAAAACTCTGCTTCAAACTACCAGGAACGCCACCAATATATTTTGAACCTTTTCCGGAGGAGGTCCCTGGGACACCATTTCTTGTGCACCCTCCGGACGGCGCAGGTCCGCCCGCGTCGCCGGAGGGAATATTACGAGAAAGCTCTCTTGTCGCGCCGTCGCTTCGTGACGGATACTCTGGTTTGAGCACTAGAAAGTACCCCCCTCTCCTCCCCAATAGTATTTCCTTGCTATGATCCCGTTAGAGATCCTCTATAACAAAGCATGGCAGAGGGACATCATTTAGTAGTCATTTCATCTTTCAGAACAATGGCCTTACATCACCGCGTAATCCTAATCAATATTTTTAGAAGAAGCACGACCGTCTTAATTATAGAACGATAATCAGTACTCAGCTTGCCGAAGATTGTATAGTATTTTCACACAGGGAAGAAGTTTCACATTTTGTAAAATGCAGAGAAACAAAACGGAAACCCATACAAATGACATCCGAGCTAAATTCAAAAGTTCCGTATTGTGTACGCATACAAATTTTAATACCCTCTGCTGTAAGCCAGCATAGAGTACGGAGATACTAAATCCGAGGAAAGAATACCACAGTACTTTCTTATTGCCAGTAAAAGGCACACATTGTAACACATGTTACCGACAGACGATATGACTTTATCCTATTGTTCCATTATAAAATGTTGTTTTTTTTATGGAAAACCATAAATAAGGTAACTACATTCTCAATGGCCTCAGGACGGCAAAACAAAATATATATATAACGGCCTGTTGGACCATATCTGGACAAAGTGCTAAGCTACCAATCCGAGTCAGCCTTTTGATGTTTTTAGAAAAATAAATATGACTACAGTAATTATAGTTATCTCCTTTGATCTTCTCCAAACGTTGGTATCACTCAAAAAAAGTCTGTCCAAAAGGATCTCGCTTCAATTAGAAAGCGACTTGATCCAATTCTCTTACCACTTAAAGTTAGCTCCCATTGGAGTGACATTTTTTTCCAGTCAAATAAGCGTCTTTTTTATAGATTCGTGGATGCTGGGGTGAGATTGGGGGTATTTATGTAAACAAGTAACGGCACTACTCAATCCTTTAAATGCAGTGTTCCTTACAGGTATGAGATTCCTACATAACGTTGAAAATGCACTAATAATCTTAAAGTTACATGTAAAAGTAAGTTTCCAGGCGTTTTTCATATTTTCGCTTTAACCCATTTCCGCCAAATAGGGTTCAGCACAGGGTATTAACAAATTGCACATCAGTGAAGACATTAAGCACACTGTCCATGGTATCAGTTGTTCAAGGCCAGAGTATTCCACATATAGAAGATCCCATGCCGTTATGCAAGATTCCACAGCAAATGGAAAGAACATACACGGACATGTTCGCACACTAACTTACCAAACAAATTTAATTCTTTTTGAAGAAAAATATCTTCATCTGTAGCACTATCCATCGGAGGAAGTAGATGAGACTATTTGCTTCTACCTAGAGAGCCCAAATATGGACCCAGGGATTTGCTTTCAATAAACTTATGAAACAATCTTCAAAGATGTTACATGTGAAACTTGAAAGCTTTCGGAGCAGTGGTTTGGGTGACGAGTAGTCTTAAATGCTTTTCCCATTACCCACAGTGTTAAAAAATGCTGACTTGGCACTTTTACAAGGTCCCGAAGAAGTACTCCATGATAAAACCGATAGCAATTTTTTTTACCTTTCCATTCTGTTGATATGGGTGTTTCAATTTTTTTCTATTTTTAACTCCTGCGGTTCCCATGGTGCAACGCGAAAATCTCTTTGGCATAAATCTAGTACTTGTGGCCCAATAAGCCCTCGTGTTAAATTTGGTTCAAATCAACCTCTCGGTTTGGAAAATAGAAATTTTGGGTGGGGCGAAAATTCTTTCCCCTCCCGAAAGGAAGACAAATATAGCTCCTCAAACTTCTCTTGAACAAGTCTCAGTCTACATTTCAAAAGGAAGCTGCACACCAAATCAAGTCTCTGCTACTGCTGGTTCACGAGATGTTTTAAGATTTAAGCTCACTTTTTGGGCGTGGCCCTAACTAGGGGCGAGGCAACTTGATTTGAACAAAATCAAAATGCGATGTCATAACAAACTATTATCCCAAATTTCAATGAAATTGGGTCAGCGGTTTGGGAGGAGAAGACGCAAGCACCATGTTCACGGACGACAGACGACGGACGGTGAGTGATCACTATAGCTCCCCTGGCTGAAAGTTAGGCGAGCTAAAAACTGCCCACCCGCATGCAATTTTACAAATAATGGCCTGTAAAACAGAAGATCTACTTTTTGTGGCCTTAGATTTAATACTTACCAAAAAATATAAAAAAATAATTGAAATGTCGCGTTTCAAAGGTTAAGCAGATCCTTTTATCCGCTTGTCTTATTTCTGAATGTTGTTGCAAACACTTTCCTGAAAATTATTACACTTTTCATTAAAATGACGATCTTCATATTCCGAGATACCAGCAGGGCATTTGTATGTACGTCTTTTTCAACTTTTACTTTGAAAAATGTCAGTAGGTTTTTTCATTAGTGTTCTGACACTTGATATTGACAACGCACGGTCCTGACTGCAGAAAACTTAAGTTGCGTATTGCGTCTTTATTCAGTTATCTGATTCATGGTCAGGAAATTGATAAAAATGATAAAGACATTCATATGCTGACATAACAAATTACCAGTCAATTGTGTGCGTGTGTATGTGTGTGTGTGTTCTGTTTTTTTATTTATTTATTTTTTGCTTGCTTTTGGTGAGAATCCAGTTAGTTGCTGGAACTTTCAGATGATTTCTTAAAAAATAGAAAGAAGTAGTTGAATGCAAAAATTATCGATTGACATCATTCTTTGGCGGGAGGTAAAAGACTCGTATTAATACCGGGATTGCACTTCCGTAGGAATCCCGGGAAGTGGACCAGTGTTTGTTTAGTGTGGTAAAACTAGGACCCGATCACCAATGCCTCGGGTGGAAGTCTTTTAACATGGACGATATCGGTATAAACGATCGGCTCTACTTGATTTCATACCCATGTTGCGATCACGAGTAGTCATTGTGCAAACATATGTGACCTTGTCCCGAAATCCCGATACATTCTGTCTTTTGATTGGTCAGAATGCCTTGTACAAATATCCATGGCAAAGGGTGCGCCCAACATCCAAGGTATATGAGAGCGTGCAACATCCATCCAGGGTATAGGCGCACGCGAAACATCGGGGTATATAGTTTCAGTGAAGGCTTCCGCTCGCTTCATTATAAAACTTGAACCAAAAAACCCGAAAATAGTCACAAATATCATCAGATTTCCAACAATACAATCATAAAAATAAAATAAGAGCAAATAATTCGTCCCCTGATTACAAACGTGTTCTATGTGTCAGTAGGCACATAGAACACATTGGAACTCAGAGGACGATGCGTCAACAAAATACTGTTCACTGGTTTCCTTAACGACTCAAGGGATGTAACTCTATCTGTTGTCTTCTGCGATTATAAAAACAAAATTGTTATCCCGAATATCGTCCAAATGATTGTGGAGCTGAGAAATGTGTCCACACATTTATTTCCACTATGCTTGTATTGTGTTTCAAACGGGACAAAAACGTTATCTCCGCCAACTTGTATGGTACATGGAGATTTAATACCTGGATGTCTCATTTAAACATTTCGCCTGCGGCTCGGTGTTTAAAAACCGACATCCAGGTATTAAATCTCCATATATCATACATGTTGGTGGGGATAACTTATATTAAATACAAAAAATAAATATATAAATAACCGGAACTGCACAAGGTTTTGGAGTATACATCTAACCCGCGTTCACACTCTTCTAAACAATTGGCGTACTTCACATGATGTTTGCTCTTATTGTTCTTTTAAAGAAGAACTGACGAAACTGATGAACAAGTGTTCATAAGATTACGATACTTCAGTATTTGAGAAGATTGATTCTGGCCATAATAATTTTCCCTAATCACCCCCATCCACAAACCTGGATGATAGATGAGGAGAGGGGTGGCAAGATTTATTACACCCCACTCGCTCCAATTAGAGACGGCCCGAGATATGCAGTGTATTAACGTACCTGACATATTATCGCTATGTATGGAGTATTCTTTGTGACATGTACGAGTGAAATGAATTCCGGGAAATAACCATCTCTTGCTGCAAGGTATGGAACCCTGAAACGGAATACAATGGAAAGTTGTCAAGTTATCCAATCAGCTTGGTATTCTGTGTTCGGTAAAGGGGCATTAAAAGTTAGGGAAACAAACTGGACCCAATCGTTTTGTGGATACATTCAGACTCAAGCTTCCAAGTTTGGAGCTAAAGAGTTCCCCGAAAAACGTTTAAACCAAAGCGCTGTCATTGCCAGAAATTTATAAAAGAAACATTTCGTACAGTTACCTGGATTCATGGAGCACTCATGGAGAAAGAAAACTAGTATAGAAATCCCCGTAGTGGTTTTAAAAAAAACGCTTGGATCCAATGTACAATGACCCTGCCCTTGCTTTAAAAAAAATGTTTACTGATTTGAAGTAGGTGAAAACAAAATACACATTTCACATTTCCCGCCTGTTAGAACGAATTGAATCGTCCCTTGTGTAGCACAACACACTATCTACAATGCTAAGCCATTACGCCCAGTGGCATCTCATTTTAATTTATGCGATGTAGTCATTGTTATCTATGTACTGAGTCGCCTGAATGCATATATATATAAATATATATATAGATAAATAATATTTGTTCTCGAAGACAAATTACAATCTCAGAAGTCAGAACAGAAATCTCAGTAAACTGTGTAGGTGGTGTTGTGATACAGCCATCGAATAACGTTGTTCTACAGTAGTGGAGATCGGTGACATAGGGGATAGCCTAGCATCTTTGGGTATATGTCATTCCATTATGATCACGGAGGACAGTGATGTAACATATGTTAACCCATTATTTGTCAGTTATGAGATCTAGGATTTTAAAAATGGCCATGTTTTGCGGCCATTTTGGATACATTATGGTTAAAATCGAAAATTCCTTTGCATTTATGATAATAATCCATTACATTCTTATTATCAGTCCATTACCGGTGTTCTGCTAATTCACAGTGCCGAGATTGTAGGCCAAAATGTCAAATTTCCAGGCTTATTTATGATCTTTTGGAAAACCTTGGCAGAAAAAAAATGTTTGTAAACTTTTGTTACCACTTGGTTATGGAAAAGTGTGCTTATGACAAATCTGTCAAAATTCCAAGTCATTAGCCCATTAGGACCAGAAGATTTTGGTCAATAAAAATGAGGGCGTTTTTTCCAAGTTTGACGGCCATTTTGGAAACGTTGTGGGTAAAGTCGAAATTTATTTCGCATTGATGATAATGATACTTACATTCTTACTATTCAGTCCATTACTGGTGTTCTGCTAATTCACAGTGCCTAGATTGTAGGCCAAAATGTTCGATTTTCAGCCCTATTTTGATGTTTTGGAACATTTTGGCAGAAAAAAATAATTTTGGTAAACTTTTGTTGTCAATTGGTTATGCAAAAGTGTATTTATGGAAAATCTATCAAAACTGCTGGTCAATAGCCCATTCGGACTCGGAGACAGGTTATTGGTCAATGAAAATTTGGGCATTTCTTCCAAGTTTGGCAGCCATTTTGAACACATTGTGGGTAAAATCGAAATTTCTTTTGATGTATGATAATGATACATTACATTCTTACTATTCAGTCCATTAACTGGTATTCCGCTAATCACAATGCCGAGATTGTAGGACAAAATGTTTTTGAGGTTTTGGAAAATTTTGGCAGAAAAGATAATTTTGGTAAACTTTTATTACCAGTTGGCTATGGAAAAGTGTATTTATGACAAATCTGTGAAATTTCAAGTCATTAGCTCATTCGGTCCGGGAGATATTGGTCAATACAAATTTGGGTGTTTTGGGGCATTCCAAGTGCTTAGTCGAAGGTGAAAAGCTTATCAGAACTAAAACTTATAAACGTCTATGACTGAGGAAAATTGCAAAAAAAATCTGCTAGAGAGCCTTCGAGATATCGTCTTCTCCAAAGAGTTTGAAAAAAAGAGACGAGTGATTCTGTAGAATCACAGGCCTTTCCTGGCTTTTTCAAAAACTTTAAACACTTTGAAAAAATTCTACAAAATTTCAGCCCCCATATCTCTGAAAGTGTAGGTGTGCATTTATTTATTTATTGGAGTCTAACAACACTTCGGGTCACCTAGTGTCAGACAGTTTTATGAGAGTAGAAAGCTCCGGTACCCGGAGAAAACCACTGAACAATGGCGAGCAACTGTCAGGCTCCCCAACATACTAACTCCACACAAGCAGGGTTAGCATTGGCTGAAGACAAGCGCACCATCGACGCGCAGTACGCCTTAGTTCACAGCGTTACCGTGCCCCTACGTGGGCAATGTGGGTGAAGTAACTTACCCAAGGACATAATACGGTTGCCACAGGTGGGATTCGAAATGAGGACCTCTCGGCTTGCAGACTGCAACTCTGTCTACTGAGCCACCATGCCCTGTGGTGGCTCAGTAGATATAGTTGCAGGCTGCAAGGCTGAAAAAGTGTATTTATGAGAAATGTGTGAACATTGTTAGGTCATTTGCCCATTCGGACCAGGAGATATTGGCCAATGAAAATTTGAGCGTTTTCGGGCGGGTTTTTGGCAGAAGAAAATTAATGCCCAAAGTCAAAAGCTTATTATGGAGACAAAGTATAGCCGTCCATGACGTTGCGAAGTTTTCACGAAATCTATATGAGCGTTCTCGAGAATTCCGCTCTTGTAAAGTGTTGGAAAAAAGAAAGGAAGAAAGATACTAAGACTAGTGATTCTGTAGAATCACAGGCTTTTCCTGCGTACAAAAGATATTAAACACTTTCAAGAAATTCTCCAAAATTCAGCCCCAATATCTCTGAACATATAGGTACGCATTTATTTATTTATTGGAGCTTAGCAACAATTTTGACAGCCAGGTCCCCTCGTGTCAGACAGTTTTACGGGAGTAGAAAGCCCCAGTACCCGGAGAGAACCACCGAGCAATGGCGAGCAACTGTCGGGCTCTCCAACATACCAACTCCACACAAGCAGGGTTAACACCGAGTGAAGACAAGTGCACCATCGACGTGCAGTGCGCCCCTGTACACAATGCCACTGTGCACCACGTGTGCAAGGTGGTGAAGTATCTTACCCAAGGACACAACACGGTTGCCGTAGGTGGGATTCGAACCGATGTCCCCTCGGCTTGCACCTCTACGGTCTACCCACTGCGCCACCGTACCCCCGTGGGTGTACGTAGCTATATTGCCCCAGTGGAAGGGTTAACACAATGTTAAATAAAAAAATGCATCCCATCTGTGCATAAAATCGCTTGAAATCCTTCAAAACTCATTTTAATGCAGAAAAAAAAAATTGCCGACCCTAAAAAGTTTATCGCTAAAAGTCGCTCGGTTAGTTCATTGAAACTCTAAATTTCCATTGTACTTCAACTGTTAATTTGAAACCAGGTTTGGAGTTAAAGCTTTTATCTATATTGCCCCAGTTGAAGGATTAACACAATGGTAAATGAAAAATGCATCCAATCTGTGCATAAAATCGCTTCAAATCCTTCAAAACTCATTTTAATGCAGAAAAAAAAAAAATGCCGACCTCAGAAAGTTTATCAGGGAATGTCGCTCAGTTAGTTCATTGTAACCCTGAATTTCCATCGTTCTTCAACTGCGAATTTGAAGACGATTTTAGAGTTCAAGCTTTTAAAATTACCTGTAGAAATAAATATATCGGACAGTATAACTGTGGTGCAAGTGGCAAGTTCCTGTTCACCAAAGGAAACCGAATTTGATAGATAGACGAAAGTTTACAATGTATTACCTTAACTTTTCCTTTAATTCCTTCGGAATTGACAATTCGCACTTCTCAACACCATTGCTGTATGAAATTCCTTCAGGTACAGTATGGCTGTCTTTTACAAAAATACTCAACAGATCGAAAGTAGCGCATTGTCTTTGTGCGCTAAGAAGTTTCACCACAATTATGTCTGGATCACGCCAGAAGACAGTGTTGCAGTTTTGTTTACCTTGAAATGTTATCTTATATTCATCGTGTTACTACTGGCAGAACCAGATTTTTTCGTTTTTTAAAGAATGAATATCGTCTACCGCCAGGATTGCTGTGGTTGTTGTATGCTGTTTTGTCTTATTTTTCAATTTTCACTTTTGTGCAGTGACACGTAATATAAACATAAACATGGAACCCTGTCATTCTTCTTTCTGATAAGGAACTCTATAATACTTTAACCCCAATTGTGCCAGATGGCAGAAAAATAGCAATCTACAGACTTAGGTCCATTTTTAATGGTATGTGGTTATTAACCGTTTAACTGCTAGTGAACAACTTGCTAAAATGGAGACCATTACAACTATTGATAGGCGTCAAATTTGTAAAGTTTCACCGTGGGTGGCGCAAAAAGTGGCCATACGTATTCATTGGCTGCTTTCCATGTGCACGAGTCTGATGTTCGAGAAGCGTGTTCGGCGTTTGGCAAGGTGGTTTCCATTGACAATAATACAACTAACCTTGATAGAACTGTTTATAACGGGTTACGTACAGTACACATTATTACCAGTCTTAAGGATGTGACGCGCATCCCCCACCCGCTGTGGGAACGAAGAACATTTGAGACGGGAATGTAATTAGGATTTGGGGTCCAACCGGACATTTGCACGTTCCTTGAGAGGTGAGCCTCCTCAGTCCAATATAATCATTGATAGTGGTGATACAGTTGATCGAGATTCTGTTGGTGATACCGTTGAATTCAGGTGCTCCGATGTCGTCGATGACTCCGCTAGTTCTGCTGCTAAACGTTCAAAAGACCATGTTCCAACCCCTGCTATGGATCAGGCCATCCGTGAGATCAAAGCTCGCTCGAGTGCTAGTAGAGAGACTGAACTTCCTAAACAACATGTAGCCTTGCCTTCTAATGTTATTTCTACGTCTACCGACAAACTTGTGATTTATGAGACACAGTTTTCTCAAGGTCTTGTTTTGCCAACAAATTACACACTTTCTTCTCTTCAAACTGCAGCTCTTGGAGCTCAATCAGACTGTGATGAGACTGTGGTTCAGCAAAAAGTGACTGCTGATGTCCATTCGAGATCTCGTCTTTCTTCCTCTTCTCAAGGGGACGTGATAGCTTCAGATTTTGTGGCAGTGGGTGAGGAGGCCGTTATTGATCGGGGTGGGGGTGGGGATGTTTCGGTGGAGGCTGCAACAAGTGACCCAGCCCTCCTCTGCCTGGCGGGGATTTACCGGCTTCTGAAAGTCAGACTGAGACCGTTATGGTTGTTGACCCTTTTGCAGCGGATTTGGTCCTGTCTTCCGATGGGGAGTGTATTGATGAGGGTGTTGTTACCGCTGTATCTGAGACGCTTCAAACGGTTCCGGTAGTCACTTCTAAAGAGGGGTTGAGGGGGTTTCTCACCTTCCCCCAGGACCTAGGCGTTCTTAACGCAAGCATAAACCTTAGACTCGTACTCTCCCGTATCAGTCCACTCCCCATTCTGGGCGTTCGGTTGTAAAATTTACGGCTGAAGATTTGGCTAGCCAAGATGTTGAAGGTATTTTAGGAATAGCCCACGCCCCTGCAGAGTCAGCCCTTCCTGTTGCGCAGGAGTCTACTCCTAATGGCTAAGTTGTTTTTCGTTTTTGTTTCAACTTGGTTACTGACCCTCCTTCCGTCCCCTGACCATGGGACTGCCCGCCGATTTTCAACCCATTGCCTAAAACTTTCGCCTTCGTGTGTTGGTTTATTTCTTCGCCCAGTTTTGCTCATAGACTGCACACCTGTGTGTGAACTGCGCTCTTTGAGCGTTGTCCACATGCGTGTGTTCGTATTATGGCTGGCTCTGTGTTGTGGGTTAATTTTATACCTTTGTTTGTCTTGCTTTGTGTTGCAAAACATTTCTTGTTTTTCAGAATTTTGATTGGATCTCTTATCGCCAGGTTTTTCTTTGTTCGCCTGGTATCAAGTTTGTTTTACTTTGCACGCTTTCTTGATAATTTCTTTTGTTCCCTTGTATTCAGTGTGCTCAGACTTGCATTTCGTTTTATTATTTTTATGGTAATGGAAACATCAGCGGTACATACAACTCCTTCCGAGACGTTTGCTCTGCTGATTTTTCTCATCACCATTTTTGTAGATTTTACCCACACCCCTTTTTTTCTTTTTGCTCTCTTTTTATTCTGTTTTTGATTATTTCTTTTTTGATATTTTCTTTTGATTTTTATTTTGGTTATGGAATTATCGGTGCCGTTTACAACTCTTCTTGGGATGTTTGTTCTGCCGCTCCTTCTCATAACCCCATTTTGTGGGAGATGTTGCTTCCTTTTGTTTTTGATATTTTTTTTCCTTAGTTTTTGATTGTCTTTCTTATTTTGTGTTTCCATATGTGTTCTGTGTTGCTTCTTTTCTTTAAATTTGATTCTCCAGTGTACGTTTAACCCTTTCAGGGACACTCGTCCAGTGTGTTTCGTTGTTCTGGGTTTGCTTGTCACACAGTTCCTTCTTGTCTTTTTTGCCCCTTATCTTGTTCAATATACATTTCCCTTTCCCTTTCCCCTTAGTGTTGTTTTCACCCCTTTTCGGTGTGTTTTACATTATCGGGTTATCTGGAAGGTGTTACCCCCACTTTGTCTGGAATGGCAAGTGTGATCTCCTTGCCCGTGCTGCTATGTATCTGCCTAAATGTGATGGCAGTACCGGTGTTGTTAGTATACTTGCCAAAATTAGGGCTCTGAGGCTCTTTCATCTTCGAGCCCTTCTTAACCCCGAATGCGTCGCTAAGTGAAAACCGTTTGCAAAATATTGGATGGGTTTCTCTTTACGGTCTTTGGATCCTTCTCTAGTTTCAAATTTGGTTCCACATACCTTTTGGAAGCCGCGTTTTTATTCGGATTCCTGATTAGCCTTTTAGACGTTTCATAGTACAGCTACTCTTGATAATTTTAGTACCTTGTCTAAAAGGCAATATTATTCAATAATGGTTTCTGTTTACACTGCCACCCCTCGGATAATGGTGAAGAATCGTTCTGTCGATTATCCTCTTGCTTGGCATCATCTTCATCATTCCAATGTTGACCCTTTCTGCCGTGTCCATTTTTGGAAAATTCTCCATGAAACTCTTCCTGTGGGCTCGCGTCTTGTCCGATTGGGTTTTTCTGGTAATGATAAGTTCAGTTCTGTCGTCTTCCTAACGCTACTGAGACTTATCGTTACTTATTTTGTAGCTGCCCTTTGGTTCAGCCTTTATGGGATCTGGTTTTCCGCTGGAGCACAGGTCTCGTAAAGTCTGTTGTTTTGCCAAATGAAGCTACTATTTTGTTTCTTGTCCTCCCTTCCGGTTGTGACCCTTTTACTACTGTTTCTTGTCTCTGTCTTGTCACCGAAGCCGTATCTGCTATTCGGGATTTCGCGCGTCTTTCTCGAGATCTTTTTTCATCATATTGGCTCCAAACTCCTGACTTGTGTGCTGTACTTCATGACCAGTTAGTTCTGTCTTTTTAGCTCCTCTAACATCATCCTCACCTCTTTCGTTTGCATCAGCTCTGGTGGGTATTTTGCGATGTATGGGGGTGCTTGTTTACTGTGTCTATTGGCAACTGTGAAGCATTTTTCTTTGGGTATGCATTATTTTGGTGTTGTCTTTAACCTTAGATTGTTTTATTTTTGTTTATATTACTATGCATCGGCATCTGTGATATATTTGTTTTCATAGCCGGTGCATATGTAAATTCGGAAAAATAAAATTTATAAGAAAAAAAAAGAAGTTTCTAATTACAAGAAAAAGTTGGTTAGCTTTCTAAAATGAAGGAGTGCATTCTCTGGTCAGTCTAGAGTTGCATTGGGCTGGTTTGGGGTTTCAGCTTAAACGCCCCCCACCCCCACCCCCCTCCAGGGAGCTTAACAAACTTTATTTTGTCATATTATTGCTATTGTTGTCAAACATCACCAGCGCCACTGGAAACTACAGTATATTGTACGATCATGACATGATGACTGTTGCGCAAGCTTGAAGTGTCGTTTTTAGCAACGATAGTCGATTGTCGAGTGTAAAATCAAGCGAGCGTCGTGCAATAGTGCTCAAGGAAGATCGTCCGCTTCTGAATGTCAGGCCTGAATGTTTCTTTTCTTGTGGGGGGGGGGGGGGGAGGTGAGGAGGGGGGACTGAAATGCCTTCTTACGCCCCGGTTCCCAAGCCATCGCTTCAGCTGTAATCTTGGGTCTTGATCCCTCCCCCAGCACTAATGTTGAATCTTGAACCCCTCTCTCCCAAGGCCCATCGCAAGACTTCCATTTTGCCTTGTTATTTTAAATCTTGCCTGATGTTCCCTATACCGGTTAACATGGGGCGGCATGAGTGAAACTTTTTTTTTTGGGGGGGGGGTCGAATTTCGCCTGCGCCACCCGTGTTGTGTCCTTGGGCAAGACACTTAAAAATGAATGCCCACGCGGGGATACGGTGTCGCTGTGTACTAAGGCGTACTGCGCATAGATAGTGCCCGTGTCTTCAACCAATGATAACCCTGCATGTGTGGTGCTAGTACGTTGGAGAATCTGGCAGTTGCTCGTCCAGCATCTTTGAATATATGTTATTCCACTAAGTCACGGAGTACTGAGATGTAACAAATGTTAACCCATCATTTGTCAGCTATGGGAACTAGGATTTTAAAAGATATCACGCTTGGCGGTCATTTTGGACTCATTTTAAATAAAAATGAAATTTCTTTTTCATTTATGAAAATGATACATTACATTCTTATTTATTCTGTGCAATACTGGTGTTCTGTTTATTCACAGTGCCGATATTGTAGACCAAAATGTCAGATTTTCAGGCCTATTTTTTGATCTTTAGAAAAAGTTTGGCAGAAAAAGTAATTTCAGTAAACTTTTGTTACCAGTTGCTAATGGAAAAGTGAATTTCTAACGAATCTGTGAAAGTTTCAGGTCATTAGGCCATTCAGACCAGAATATATTGGTCAAAGAAAATTTGTGCATTTTTTCCAAGTTTGGCAGCCATTTTGGACACATTATGGATGAAATCGAAATTTATTTTGCATTTATGATAAAGAAACATTACATTCCCATTATTCAGTCCATTGCTGGTGTTCTGCTAATTCACAATACCGAAATTGTTGGCCAAAAGATCCAATTTTCAGTCCTATTTTTGATCTTTTTAACCCTTTACCCAACGTAATGGCCAAAACCGGCCAGCGCTATTCTCAAAAATCGCCAATTACTTTTTATTATTTTTTCATTTTTTGTCTCAAAAACATAGGTTATGACCCACCGTTGGAACGAGTTCGTCGAGCTCGTTCCAGCTAGGGGTTATAACATATGTTTCTGAGACAAAAAATGAAAAAAAATAGTTATTCAATCATTTTTTTGGCAAGTGTCGTCTGCTTTTCATGTTAGGTAAAGGGTTAAACAATTGTGGCAGAAAAAATAATTCTGGTAAACTTTTCTTACCAGTTCTTTATGGCTGCATGTATTTATGACAAATCTGTGAATTTCAAGTCATTAGCCCATTCGGACCAGGAGCTATTGGTCAATGAAAAATTGGGCGTTTTTCCAAGTTTGGTGGCCATTTTGGACACATTGTGGGTACAATAGAAATTTATTTTGCATTTATGATAATGATACATTACATTCTTACTATTTCGCTCTTGTAAAGTGTTGGAAAAGAGAAAGAAAGAAAGAATTGTTTTTTCCCATACAATAACAAATGTATTTTCCTTTCAGGAAAAGCCAAATATTGTTTTCCCGTACAATAACAAAAGTCTTTCCCATTTAGGAAAAGCCAAAAAACAAATATTTTTTTCAAGAAGATTAACAAATGTCTTTTCTTTCAGGAAAATCTAAGAAAACAAAATGAATGAAAGATAGTGGTACACATGTAGTTGAACTCTCTGTTATGGTTGTTTTTTTTTTCCTATATTAGAAATCCGCACTGATCGTTTTATTAACAATCAACTTTTATATTGTGAAATGTATAACTGTTCACAATATATTTTTTTTATATTTAAGCACACAAATGTACACTTACACCCCACAATAAAAAAAGAATTGACTCTTACAACAAAGGGACAGGGTGATAAAACTGCTATTGGGACTATCCTCACATTTCGACAAAATTGTCACTTAAGTTGTTCGAAAAACAGTTAAGAGTTATTTTATATTTCCGAACTACAATGTTGTGAAAAGGAAAATATTGTGTACATCGAGATCTGAGTTCGTCTATCTATGAAAACCTGTACATCAAGATTGGTTTATGACATTAAGCGATAATATTGCCTCTTTGGAAAAAAGCTAATGATAGAAAATAGCATCATTCAATATCTCAGCGTGACAAAAACATACAAAATAACTAAAACACCTATCTCTGTTACGTAATGGTTTTCTGTTCTTTTTATTTGAATTACTGCCATCTATAACAATCTGTGATAATTTAAAAAAGAACATAATAGAATAAATACCGAAGTTCGGTTTGGTTTTGACACCTAGTTACTTCATTTCTACACAGTCATCTTAAATAATGTTTATAGGTGAGCTGAATCTAATGTAGAGCATCTTTGTCGTTTCATGGACATTTTTTGGTTGGAATTTGATGGTAAGACCTATCTCTAAATCATAAAATTTTGCCACATATGTTATACATTCCATACAGTGCTCTAAGAACACTTTGTAGTCCCATTGCATTTATTATCCAGAAATCTGTTTTTCTCTATGAAATTGTAAATGACTTTATGAATTGGTAATAAATCACATAATGCAATGTAGATGGCAGAATGATTGTCTGTGAAACATATTTCCGCTCAGTGCTCTCCTGGTTCTCTCGGTGAATCTGTGTTCACAACATAAGCTTGTCTATGTTTCGAAAGAAAGTGTTTTGGACACACTAATGATAACATTAGTATGTCTCGGGCTTTTCAGGGAATATTGGTAGGACCTCGGTACAGAACCTTGGAAGTGACGTCATGTCACGTGACCTAGTGGCGTCATGTTGTGTTGTCATGGTAACCCGCGTGAGCGGCCATGTTGTGACGTCATCTCCATAGTGATACGTGGTGTTAGTGCGCATGCGCAGCGCGTGTTGTTAAGGTGATACGTGTTTCCATCGTCCATTTTGTATGCTGAGGCCGCCATCTTGGTTTATATGGTAGCACGTGATTGCTATGTGACCCAATCTTTATGCAATGTTCGGAGGGTATGTTCGATTGAATAGGAGTAATTTTCCGATTCGTAGAATTACCACAAACAACCCACCAACTTGTATTATTTCGAATCCTTTCAGAATTCTCTGCTTCTATCTATATATGTAATAGTTTTCGTCTATCTGACTATGTTCCTTTATTCTGGAGTATACTCCAGTAGCATAGAAGAGCCTATCAGTTGGAACAGCTCTGCCTATTATTACTATAATTGGCTTTTCAGGTCTATTCTTGTTAGTTCTGACCCTATTCCAAGTACTCTTGTTGTTTCATTTATCTAGATCATTTATATGAACATGAACATCCGAAGTAAGTTTTGTTTGTGTGTTGTTCAAGTTGTTGCGGTGCACATAACACAGGAACGGCAACCGCGTATCACATGAACAGTTTTAATTTGCAACAAAGATAACTAAAGATTAATTGATTTAATGTAAAACAATTCCTTAACTCGAGACATGTTTGCATCTCGGCTTGTAGGTTTTTCTGAAGGAATTTGATTCTGATGTTGGCAAGTCCAACTGTGTCGGGGAAACCATCTATTTAAAGAACGTCAACAGCTCTTACATATTGCAGAAATTTCAAGACTCTGGAAAATCGAATGTAATGCGAAATATGAATGCACGATGCTCGGATGTCACATCATCAACTGGTATTGATGGGATAAATCACATGATGAACAGTATTCATGGGAAAATAGCACCACCTTGAGAATCCACTGCCTATGCAGCGTTTGCTGGAGGAAAGGTCAGTTGTGGTGCAACACAAGAAGATTGTTTCAAACACACACCCACAGAATTTTATAATGTACATTACGTACCAGTATCAAAATCTTACATTGATCAGATTAGTATAAATATAAATGTTAACACTGACAACCCCTTCAGTCTGTAAGTAACAGGATTGCAGTAAAGTTGCATTTTAGAGAGTGGAACAAATTAATTGATCAAAAATGACATCAGTGTATCGAAGTATACCGCGTCAATACCGGGTATGGTATAGGGTCAATGTTTCAGACATCATTAAGTACAGATTCACCATTAAAAACATCTATGGCAAAAATGCATTTCGAACTTAAAAGAGAGATGGATTTAAACATGGTGTAGAGATACCAAAAGGTAAACGTAAATCGCCTACAGATATATTAATCACTCATGTATCAAAACTATTGGAATAAGTTGGTGAATCTGCTTTAGGTGCACAAATCCATAACGAGAACAAAAACGTCAGTCTGTGAGGTCTCCTGGAGATAAGACGAATAGAAAGCGATGTCATGCAAAAAGAATGTCAGGACCACTTGATATAGGTGATTAAAATCCTGATGTTTCGTGGATCATGTGAACACATATGTACAGTTGAAACTGTGAGTCAGAACACAATAACGTTTGTGCTCTACAATGCAAAATGTAATGCGCTATTAGCGAGGCCGGTAGTGAAAACACGAACTGCACCAATCAAACAGAACGAAAATATTGAGACTGCAGTATATGGATTACTACTAAATCGCTATTAGATAGATTTTTCACCTAGTAATAATTTACAATTTCTGAAGAACAAACACAAGAAGCACTTGCGAACTTTCATCACATGAACCACCGGGTTGCACCTGGTGGTCCATGTCATGTGATTAACGTTTGCAACTGTTTCTTGTGCTGTTATGAATAATTATAAATATATTACTCAAAGTTTGCAAATGAAATTCTCTGATTGTTCATGTTCAGTTTACAGATTTGAATAAACCGACCGCAAATATAATTTGTGATTTGAAAATAATGTTGGAAAAACAATTCTTTCATCAAACGAGAACAGATCTCCAAATATATGAGTCTCTGCACGAGTCCAAATCAACAAAATGAAATGCCAAATGAGAAATAAATATACTGAGATGTAAATTTGCTTTTTAACAATACCCAACACCAACAGTCCCTATAAGGCTCTATTATGACCACAGCTTTCAAACTGTCCTCCAGATTAGAAAATGGAATATCAGGCTAATTGTTGCTTATTTCGGCACTCCAACAATTTGGATAATGTCAAACAAGTGAAACAAATTTGAATGATAACATTTCTGAGCTTATTTGGTTTTTTATAGACTTTAGAAACAGTGTTCATTCAACAGATGAATTTTTTTTAAAACTTATTGGTTGGTTAATATTTGGAAAATTAGGCTTTGTAACAAACTTACAACCAGTATTTTGACTTCAATGAATTACTCATTTGTTAAAATACTTGAGAATAATTAAATTTCTTGTTTTATTACAATCCTTTGTGAAGTCCAGTAAACTGTGAAAACTAATTCATCGAGAAAAGTGTATTTGACTAATACTGTTGTTCCTGCTGCCTACTTCATAATGTGTACCAAATGCCTTACAATTAAGTTTGTTGATTTAGAAGAAAATATTGAATATTATTTGGGATCAGTTCAAAGTAGAAAACCATTTATCAATGCTTTGATGCATACGTATACTTTCTTCATCTATTAACTTTGACGCCACAATTTACTTTACGTTAAACGTAATTACGCGCTATGTAACGCTTCGCCACAGTCATGGTGGACTAGAGGAGACGTACGCTGGTCTTTGGCAGATCAGAGATCAAGCGGAGATGTGTTGACGCTTCAATTTCATGGCAATCAAATATGATTTCTATTTGAAAATTCTACTTTACATAGTGAAATGTCTGGTTGGAGGTGTTTATAGAAAACATACAGATTGTGATTTATTAACCTTCACGTTCGTATCATGCCTTAATTAAGGAATAGGTGATGACTGAATTGGTGGTCGAAGTTTCGACGATTCGAAGAAGAAGGCAATATGGCGAACTCCATTATTGCCAAAGAGAAAAATACAGCAGCAACTCGTAGCTTACATGCTCCTTTGAGTTCAAAGAGTATTTTGAAGTCAGCTGCGAATAAGAAGGACTGTACCGTTCGAATATTAGTAGGTGTCAATAAGAAAACAAAAGTACCAGAAATATTGAATTTAGTGAATAAATCTTGTGGAAAGAATGCAACTTTAGCCTGCTTTCCTATGTGTGGTGATTCTTTTGATGTAACTCTAGTAGATAGATGTTCAGCAGAACCGTTAGTTGATAATTTGAGAGAGAAAAAGCCAAGCCATAATGATAAAATAATATTTTTTGTAACTGTTGTCATATCGTTTTAGCATTTACCAAGTTACATTGAAGACACTGATATTATTTCAAAATTATATGGGTCAGGCATTGAAACATTGTCATCAGTTCAGAGGAGGTTTTATCCTGGGACAGAGGTGGCGGGTGGTAACAGATATGTGAAGGTGAAATTTCCCCCACACAAAGTCGTTGCCTTATAGTATGCGGTTTAATACAGTTGACGGATCAGCTTATTTTCGTGTTTTACATAATGACCAGGTGAAAGCATGTTCAAAATGTCTCAGTGACCAACATATTCTGAAAAACTATCCTGAAATATTTTGCTTTAAGTGTCATGAGAAAGGACATATGGCGACATTTTGTACGGAACCTAAATGTGAAAACCGTTGCAAAATATTGAAATCTTGTGACTGTAAAATCGAAAAAAAAAACTGAGATTGAATTTGGTCAGCACTCATACTTTCATCAACTGTGTGATAAATGTGGTTTGAAATTCACTGATTGTTCATGTTCAATGTTCAATGATATAGTGTGGGGTTCTTCTGAGGTAAATATTTCAGAGGATCCTAACACATGTGCCTCAAAAAATGATGAAAATAACAAATCTGATGAGGGTATAAGTGATCTATTATCAAATGAAAATTCCAGTCATGATTTGAAATAAATTGTAAATTCTAATACACAGATTGTGGGAGGTTCTGAAGAACACTCGGTTGAAAATTTGGCAGAAGATGATGTGGACCTGATTTCTTGTGATGTGGAGTTGTTTGCAAATATTGATTGTGCAGATGAGACATCACACCTCAAGAAGGATGGCATGAAGGTTGAAAAGGAGATCTAAAATGCGTTTTGTGCCCAACTTTGAGAATACAAAAAATCAAGAACACAACAGAAATCTAACCTGTGATTTTCAGAATCTTTTCAAAACTATGTATTTCCCATTTTGTTCAATTATTGTCATAATGGCAATATTGTGTAACCTTAATACTAATGGGTAAAGAGATGCAGATAAGTTCAGAAAACTTTTATGTCTGCTCAAGGAAAAAATATGTGATATTGCCACCCTACAGAAGGTGCACTTTGACCAAGATTTAGTTAAAGGATTTGAAAACATCTGGGGTGGAAAAATAATTTCAAAGAGCATAAGTAACACCTCCTGTGGGGTGGCAGTTTTACTCTCCATACAGTTATGGGCTTCTGTTATTGACTTCTATAGATGCAATAGTAGGGTAAACTGGGTGGTCCTGGACCACTTATTTTCTGGACGAGCACGATTTCTGGACCATGGTCCAGAATAGTAGTCCAGAAAATTTTCCCAAGTTATTTTTTTTAAAAAAACTTAACTTTTTTTAAAAAACATAAATTTTTCTGTCAAAACGATCGATTTTGTCGATTTTTTCCAGAAATAATGCAACTTTTCCCAGAAAAATGTTTAAAATTTGAACATTTCTGGACCTCTTGAGGGAATTTGACAAAATTACGAAACCCCGTTTCCTTCAAGATTTTAACGTCGATATTTCCATCTTTTGACAGTGATGACACTGATCTTTCTCATAGGTGAATTTTTTGGTCAACCTAGAATACCTGAACCATGATTTTGTGGTCAACCTAGAATACCCATGTTTCCTTTACGATTTTAACGTCGATATTTCCATCTTTTGACAGTGATGACACTGATCTTTCTCATAGGTGAATTTTTTGGTCAACCTAGAATACCTGAACCATGATGTTTATGTAAATTAGAGATACGTGCACCTGTTTAAAAAGTTGCACTGTGAATGAATCCTTTCAAACGTTCACGTGTACTCTTAGCATAGATTTTGTCAATAACTTATAAGGTGATCTTAAAATCCGACATGTTTCTACATTTTAAGAATCGCGTATTTCACTATTTTCCGAAAAGCAAGCTATCTAGATGGACTATTTAAACATAATCATCAGAAGACATCACATAACTGAGATATTGGAGCATAAATAATGTTTTTCAAAAGTTATGAATAACACTCTGGGCGTTGTTAGAAAGTATTTTTAAGATTTAACACTGAAAAAGATATCGACGATTATATTACATAAATTATATGTTTAACCCTCATCGTGGGGTGGTGTTATGACCAGAGCTGAAAAACGTCTTCCTTTTTATAAAGCCAGGCATGTGAGGTATCAACTTGAAGGGTTCGTTGAGTAGAGTATGAAAATGACATTTTTTCATTTTACTCGGGGGTGGGGGTCACGCCCACCTGAAAATCGAAAGTTTGGAGAAGGTAGTCGTGTGACCTATCGAATTAAAGATATCGACGAGTAGATTACTGAAATGATATATTTAACCCTCGGCGTAGAGTGGGGGTCACGACCACAGCTGAAAAAAGTCTTTCTTTTTTAAAAAAAAACACACAAAATTTAATATTTTATAAAAAATTTTACAACAAAACGATGACAACAAAATAATCAGTCATAATAATAACTGTTTTTCTCATTAAAGAAAAAAAATATTAGAAAAAAGGTTGGTATTTTATTTTTTACAGATATATGATAAGAAGTAAAAAAAAAAACCCAAAAAATATTTTTTACAATTAATAATTATTACCATTAAAAAAAAAACACACACACAAAAATTTAATAACTGTTTTTGTCATTAAAGAAAAAACAACTGTAAAAAAATGTTATTTTTTACATATATAATAAGAAGTAAAAAAAAAAACAAAAACAAAATTATTTTACAATTAATAATTATTATCATTAAAAAAACACAAACAAAATTTAATATTTTATAAGAAAAACATTTCAACAAAACAATGAAAACAAAAAAAAATAATCAGTCATAAAATCGACAGTACCTAAACAATTCACATTAAAATTAAAGAGAGTCGAGAGATATTCGAAGTTCGATAGTAAAATTTATAGACTGCAGTCGCACGACGCCATCGAATTGAAGAACGTGGAGACAAGTGGATTGAGAGAGGAATACAAGAAATATACATTGCCTTTGAAATTGAACAAGACTACCTTGGGAATTATTGTACGAATGTCAAGACGATCTATTAGTCATTCTCTTGGAGAAGATAGAAAATTTCGATCCAGACGATCTGTTCTTCATCTGAGGGAGTAATATATATCCAAACGTTTCTAAACAAGCGGTTGACAAATTGAATCTGACCTTCGGGGAAAAACGAACGTTCGAGAGGGTGAATCCAGTTTTCTGATGGATTTATTAGCGGGGAGATAATAGCTTTAAAGTTAACATACTCGTCACGGACGCGAAAATATGATAAAAAAGAGAGAGTTAGTTCATTATAGATAGATTTAAATCTCGACTCGAGAAGCTCATTAAAGTACTTATCATGAGGTAGTATTCATTTTTTCTGCTTTTTTGTGTTTTGTGCTTAAGAAAAAAAATTGAATCTATTAAAATAAAAAATTCACAAATCCATTTTTTACAAAACAAAAAAAAAACTCTAAATAATATATATTAAAATAAGAAGTTTTAACATAAAACATGCCAAAAACAAAAACGTATAACGTGGAAAAGTTACCCCAGTTGAAACAGTACTGTAGAAATCTAGGAATTAAGAATTACACCCGTTATAGGACTAACAAAAAATTAACCTCGTGGGTGCTGAGACTTATGACCAACCACTTGTTAATTTACATGCCAAAGTGCGTCCGTCATCGAATTTGAAAGTGTTAAATGCATGAAAAAAAGAAGAATGCATCGATCATTTACTCTGTGGGAAGGGGGTGGACAAAAGGTCTACAACGGAGGCAAAAACTCAAATCGTGGCAAGAAATGAGAAGACGACACAACCTCAACAGACGACTGTGAACAAGAAGACTGTTAAACAAACAATAAGCCCTCAGGTTTCGAATGGGAATGGAAAAAAAATCAAACAATGAAAAGCGACGTGGTTCGAGATTATGATTTGTTACAAAAAGCAAATTCCTACAGAATGAGACTTTGCCAATAAAGGATATTTTAAAACTTTCGAGGTGATTCCTCCTCGTTTCCCAAATCTCGATCCCGAATCGTTTATGGAACGGATGAAGGGTGGAGTGTTGGACGTATTTCGAAAATATCTAAAAAGGGGTTTAAAAATAAAAATGATCTTGCATTGTCTGATGAAAAAGACTGACGCGAAAACGGGTGAGATCTTGGTACTAAATTCCTATTTCCAATCTAAAATGGAGACTGTGTTTGGAGACGTCGAATTATCCGATGTTTACGGAGCAATGGAAGACAAGATGTTGGAATCTATGGCTACTTATAAAACAAGGGAAGTAATTGGACATTCGTAAAGATATTTTGTTTCGAGATTCTCGTGGACAGACATGACCCTTTGAGAACTTCTTTCTTTATAAAATTGCCTCGTTTCCTATATAATAAAAAAACTTTGGTAAACGTGAAAAATAAAGATGGTAGCGAGTGTTTCAAATGGGCGATCACATCGGCCGTGTATCCCGTAGAAATGCATAGCGATAGAGTTTACAAGTATGTGGAGACTTGTAAAAATCTCGATTTGACGGGAGTGCCTTTCCCGACGCAATTGAAAGACATCGAGTGTTTCGAAAAGCTAAATCTCGCCGTGGCCGTGAACGTCTTGGGACACGATGGAGATGATAAAAAAGTAGTCTATCCTCTCAGACTGACTTCTCACAAAGAGAGAGACAAGATTGTTAATTTGTTATTAATTTCCGAGGGTGACAATCAATATTATTGATGGATTATAAGTATGAGTAAATTGTTGTGGAAGCAGACTTCTAAACATGAGCACAAGAGATGTTTCTGCCTCAACTGCATGAATTCGTTCCGTCGTCAAGAATCGTTGACACCTCATCAGGAATGTTGTAACGAAAAGTCAAGCGTTGCCGTGGAAATGCCTAAAGGTAACACTCATATGAACTTTTACAACTGCAAAGGATGATTGGAGCCACCATTCATCGTCTACGCCGATTTCGAATGTTTCACCACGAAAATAAATTCCTGCCAGCCCGACGAGCGTGAGAGTTACGCCGAAAAACATCAGAAGCATGTACCTTCGGGCTATTGTTATTACGTGAAATGTTCTTTCGACGATGGAGAATCGTTAGGTCCATTCGTCTACAGTAAACGTTCGGATGACGACGTGGCTAAAAAATTCGTGGAAGAGTTAGAATCGAAAACTCAAGAATTATACGACAAATTTAAAGAATCCAAAGACATGATCATCACGTCAGAGCAACAGGAAGAATACAAGGAAACCACCGAATGTCACATCTGTAGACAACCACTTGATAATAATTGTGAAAATAATAAAAAAGTAAGAGATCATTATCACTACACGGGTCTCTTTCGTGGCGCTGCTCACAACAAATGTAATTTAAAATTTCATGACGCTCAATTCTATCCGGTGATGTTTCACAATCTGTCGGGTTACGATAGTCACTTATTCGTGAAATATATGGGTGTCACCGAGGGAGAGTTGAGCTGCATCGCGCAAAATGATGAAAAATACATTTCATTCACTAAATGGAAGGTTGTTGATAAAAAGATACGGGATGAAGGATCGAGTGAGAAAACGATTCCCATCCATAGAGAGATACGTTTCATCGACAGTTATAAATTCACGTCGACCAGTCTGGAAAAATTAGTCAACAGTTTGAATAAGGAGAACTTTAAAATTACGAGTAAACATTCTGACGATCGACGAGAATTGGTGGATGTCATGTTGAGGAAAGGTTTCTACCCTTATGATTATATGTGTGATGTCGAGAAATTCGACGACGTCGCTCTACCTCCTAAAGAAGATTTTTATTCGAAATTATACAAGTCTCACATTTCTGATGATGATTACGAACACGCGCAAAAAGTGTGGAGATTATTCGACATGAGATCTATGAGAGAATATCACAACCTCTGTTTGAAAATTGCCATGCTTATCTTGGCCGATGTGATCGAAAATTTTCGATTGGTGTGTCGTTGACATTACGAACTAGATCCGACTTGGTATTTCACTGCACCCAGACTCTCTTAGGATGCTCTCTTGAAAACGACAGAGGTTCGATTCGAATTATTATCTGACGTAGACATGTTGCTCATGTTTGAAAAGGCTGTGAGAGGTGGCGTCTCTATGGTTTCCACCAGATATGCTAAAGCGAATAATTCTCACATGGGAAAAGATTTCGATTCGAAACAACCGAGTAAATTCATACTGTATTTGGATGCTAATAATTTGTATGGTTGGGCCATGAGTCATCCATTACCGATCGGAAATTTCAAATGGGTCGAAATGTCGGACGAAAAACAAAAATGGAGACACTATCCTTGTATTCTAGAGGTCGATTTGGACTATCCGGAAACGCTACACAATTCACACAACGATTATCCACTGGCTCCTGAACGAATGAAACTGAACGTCGTTGAAAAACTCATTCCTATTTTAAATCACAAACGCAAGTATGTTGTCTACTGCAAAAATCTGAAACATTACATCGATCGTGGGATGAAATTGTTCTACGTGCATCGAATCATTCGATTCGACGAGGAGCTTTGGATGAAAAACACATCGATCTGAACACGAATTTAAGAATGCAGGCCGAGAGCGACTTCGAAAAAGATTTCTTCAAACTCATGAACAATTGCGTGTATGAGAAATCTATGGAGAAAATTAGGAATAGAACCATCGTTCAACGCGTCACCTCTGAAGAGAGGTCTAGAAAATTAATCGTGAAACCCAATTATCGACATAGAATTATATTCGACGAAAATCTAGTGGCTGTGCACAGGCAATAGATGCATATGACCTTCGATAAACCCTGTTATCTTCGAGCGATCATCTTAGACATTAGCAAGCAGTGGATGTACGAGTTTCACTACGATTACGTCAAAGCGAAATTCGGTTCGAAAGCCAGACTATTGTTCACCGACACGGACAGTCTGGCTTACGAAATAGAAACTAGGGACATCTAAGAGGACATAGCATCAAATGTGAACGAATGGTAAAATACGAGCAATTATCCCGACGATCACCCGTCTAAGATTCCAAAGGGCATCAATAAAAAGGTGTTGGGTAAATTCAAAGATGAGAGCGGTGGAAGGCAGATCACCGCATTCGTGGGATTGAGACCTAAATTGTATGTTTATCTCCTCGATGGTGACGAGATCAAGAGATGTAAAGGAATTCAAGCGTGTGTGACGAATAAAAGCATCACTTTCGAAGAGTATAAAGAATGTATTTTCGAAAATTCGATGGTGTATAAAAAGATGGCTGCGATTCAAAGCGATATGCACGAGATGTACACCAAAGAAATCAATAAGATTGCCGAGGACGATAAGATAATTATATGTGAGGATAAAATACACACTTTCACACCCGTACGTTCGAATATTGAGAGGATGATGAATGTAGCATGACTGAGGACATTGAAATGTTGCAAGTTTAAAAAAAAAAGAAAAAAAAGTGAGTTTATAAATTAGAAAAAAATTAGAAAAAAAAATAATAAATAAAAACCAAAATAAAACAGAACACATTATGAATAAGAAAATAAAACACATATCTGTAGAAGGTGTTGTCTTACCCAACGAACCCCTTTCCAACATTGATCTGTCGAAAGCGGCAAAAGATTTTAAAAATCAAGCATTTTTGAGGTGTGTTTTCTAGAGATGCCTTTCCGAGAAAAAAAGACGACGATTCGGAATGAGGAATTTTAAACCTGGAGGATATCAGAGGTGAGGGCATGCATTGGATCACGTGGTTTTTAAATCGGAATAAAAATTATTATTTTGATAGCTACGGAATCTCACCGCCGTTAGAAATAAGGAACTATTTAACATCAGTCATTTACAATACCGAATGAGTGCAAGTGCCGGATCGAGTGTTTTCCAGTCACCTGTGCCTCTACATTCTTAAGAGATGGTAGAAGGAGATCACTTTCAAGATATTCTCAACGATTTACATTGAAAAAAAATTTTTTTTGATATAAATATAGAGAGAGAGAGATATCTAAATGAACATTTTTTGGTTGCATTAATTAAAATAATGAAAAAATATAATTTTTAAATAATAAAAAAAAAACAAAAAACAAAAACAAAACAAAATATGACAGTTGATAAATTTGGTCGCACTGACGATAATGAAGGTCCCTCTAGAAAGAACAGAAGAGCTACAGTCAAAGTTGTTGATGACAATGCCAATTTGGACAAACGATACGTTCAAAGATACGAACCTCAACAAGAACCTTTAAATTTAAACAATAAGAAAATCTACAATCTTCCCGAACCGATTGATCAGTCGGATGCTGCGACTAAAAAATACGTCCATAGAGGAGACGAAAATTTTCGGCAGATGATAAGAGATAATTATGCGAATAAAGCCATGATGGACGATCTCGACTTGAAATCTAAACGAGTGGTGAGCGTGGCAGATCCTAGAGATTCGACAGATGTTGCCACTAATAGATATGTCGACGATGCTCACGGGAGATTCAGTAAACATCTGAGAGATCGCTACATTCCTAAAATGATGCAGTCCAAATTGAATGTGAATTCTAACAGGATAATCAAAGTACCCAATCCCACAAATCCCAACGATGCGGCAACCAAACGATACATAGACTTGGAACTGAGAAAGAATAACGTCGACGAGCAAGAAATAAAATCGGATCTGGATGCGGGATTCAACAAGATATTGAATCTATCCCAGATCGATGATGCGGAGGAAGACTTGACAGAAACGGAGGTAACTGACAGTTGTATGGTCTGATAGGATATCCCATGCCTGTGGGAGGCGATACCATTCGAATGAGTCTGGCTTCTACGGACTTGAGCTATAGAGCAGTCGTCAATCTCATGGTGAACGGTGCGGAATGTGACAAGAGGTACAGAGTCGAAAAGATGAAGGAACAACACTCGAACACTAAAGTCTTTGGTACGCCTCTCAAGGTGCACATGGGGGATAGGATCAATTTCAAGACGAAAACCAATAATCCTCAAGCTGCCACTTCAGTGGTCTCTCTGTTGACCGAACTCAATCCTCTGAACAAACAGTGAGTACCAAAAAATTGAAATAATCACTTTTTTTGTGATGTAGGGGAGACAACTCCAAGAAAAAAATATAATTCGATTTTAAGAGATTGAATATTCAATTTCTCAAAATCCAATTATATTTATTTTTTTTTCAAATTATTTTATTTATTACTTTTTTTCTGGTATTTTTTATTTTTTTTTTAGTTATTATTTTATCGAACGATGGACATTTTTTGTCCATCCGATTCGAAATCTAACTCTCTATCAGACAGGACTAGGGCAAAAGCCTTGGTTCTCCTCAGCACATTCTTATCGAATTGCATCTTGATCTGAATGTCTAAGACGCTACTCTTGAGTCGCTCGCTCTGTTTACTAACATCGAATACGAACAAGGGATACATCGATTTGCATTCGGTGGGAGTGATGTTAGGATTACCCATCAATTCGTCAAGTCGATGATATTACTTTCTGAAATCCGCAGCATCGCTGTATAGTCTGCAGAAATCGTTTTTATCGAAAGAGGCGTTGTAATCGATGGCCGGATATCTCGTGGCATTTAGAAATACCTGCATGTTTCTCAAGTTACAATGATCAAACAGGGAAGGATTTTTCTCTTGAGACCCATCCCTATCAGTTTGAAATGCCACTACGGTGAATCGCGGTCTTTCCGAAGCAGATTTCAGGGTCAATCTCCAATCAAAGTGATTGCTAGATGGTGGAATACTAGCCGTGTCGCACTGTCTCATTCTAAATCCCACTGGTAACTTACTCTTCGATTCTATGATATTGTAGAGGCGTACTTTCTCTGTGACTGAAGTCAATACGTGCAGAATGAACCAAGATATCTTGTTCAGATGTATCGTACCCGCATCGGTCGCGGCGGGTCTCATGATTGCTTCGTCGTTTCCTTTTCGAATCAACGTCAGATTATGTTTGATTCCATAGAGAATCTTATCGTAATCTTCCGTGAATCCGAATATGTGTTTCAGAAGTATACTGAACGAAAACGTTCCTTTGGGTCTCGACGTCTTGGCGATGTAGTCGAATCTCAGAGCGGCACCGGTATTGGCTGCACTCATGTTGGCAACGGTGTCTTTCACCCACAATTGATTGAGTCCTTTAGATTTCGAAAAATCGTCCGGATACGTCAAGAGTCCATACATCGTGGTGGCTTGTACGGGATGAAACACGGATTCTGTCTCTTGTCCCGAGAGCATGTATTTTATATTACTGAACAGATGCATCATACCATTATTGGCTAGAGTGGCCATGTCATCATTGGCGTAATTGCTACCGTCTTCCTTGGTGAGATGCCCTGTATCACTATGTAACTTTCGCTGGGATGAACGAACAGATCTTGAGTTTCGACATTGATTCTTATTTCACCGGCATTGTTTCGACTGGTTCCAGTCACTGGTTAGTACATCGTGATGGCTTGTCCGGGATGAAATACGGATTCTATCTCTTGTCCCGAGAGCATGTATTTTATATTACTGAACAGATGCATCATACCATTATTGGCTAGAGTGACCACGTCATTATCAGCATAATCGCTTCCGTCTTCCTTGGTGAGACACCCCTGTATCACTATGTAACTTTCGCTGGGATGAACGAACAGATCTTGAGTTTCGACGTTAATTTTTATTTCACCAGCATTGTTTAGACTGGTTCCAGTCACTGGTTCGTACTCGTGAACTTCGTATTCTTGAATGCCTTTGTCTCTCAATATACCTTTGGTTATATCTAATATATTCGTCATGTTTTGTTTTTTCTGTGTATGTGCTATTCATTTTTTTTTATTATTAATTGTTTTTCTTTAAATTATTAATGTTATTTATTATTTTTTTTCCCTTTTACTATATATGCAAAAAAAAGTAAAGTAAAGGGTTGGTTCTTCAAAATGTTGTCTTCTGCAATTCTTGTTCGTAAAATGTTCCAATGATTTCTCTGCTGTCATATTCATCATCCTCTAATGCTTCTATTTTGTAAGCCACCGGATCCATGTAAAATATTCTAACGATCTTAAAGATTTCCTCGGTCCATCGAGGAGTGTATCCTTTTGCGAAGAGTGACTTATAAGAAGTGATTCTCACTCGATCGTCGACTGCGAATTTCGGTGGTTTGGACTCCTTTTTGATCTTGATCCTTTCGGCATAGAGATTAGCGAAGACACGTTTCTATTTCGAGGATCACTAGAATCTGCAGAAGTCATCTTGATCGATCTGTATCACGTGTTGTTGTATTCTTCGACCAGTTCGTCCAGAACGTCGATATATTTCTTGGTCTTATTAGCCGTGAAATACTTGTACTTTTTTTCTTTCATGGTTCTATTCCAACGTTCGATCACGTTAGCTTTCCCTTCGTTTTCGACGGAATAGAGATCGACCAATGGATGAACGTGACTGTTGTAAAATTCCTTCCCTTTGTCCACCCACAATTTATCTGGTTTTCGAGAAGACGATGCAAATATTCTCTTCAGAGCCTCGGCCACGCAAGCTCCCGATTTATTCTTCACAGGTCTCATCCATCCGTATTTCGAAAACATGTCGATGACCGTCAGTATGTATTTAATGCCCTTGTTCTGCTTCAAATGCGATTTCATGTGGACCAGATCGGCTCACCAGATCTGATCCAGACCCTTCACGAACACCCTTCTCCTTCGAAATTTACACGTGACAGGCTTGTGTAGTCCGTTCACCAATGCATTCGTTAATAATATGCTCTGGACATTTTTTATGACCCCATCCGAATCGACGTTTGGTACTGATCACTTTACCAACCAACAAACGTTCGAGTCTTTCTCTCCAAGTGGGATTCGGTATATTTCTCAACATTGTCAACATGTCTTTATCGCAGATTCGATTACGATTCTCGACGTCAGGATGTTTAGCATAGCACAGACTGAATCCACCCTATTTATGGGTTTTCTCCAAGATTTAGGTGTCAGATCTCAATTTAATCTCTTATTTAATTTCGTGCCAGGTCCCATGAATTGATGTCCTGATAGATGCATTTCGATGGGTAGATTATTAATCAGTTTATTCGTCAGACCGGCACCATGTTTGACGAATTGCATCTTGGTCGAACCGCACATTTTACACGTTCCACGAAGCTTGGGACTTCTATTTTTTGTCAGTACTTTTTTAACATTAACCGTATCGGTAACTCTCTTGCATTTGATGCAATACATTTTGTTTTTGTTTTTTCGTATGTATATATATATTTTAATTATGTATATTTTTTTTTAATTTATATATAATTTTTTTTCTTTTTTATATATATACATTTTTTCAATCGATTGCTTCGGGAATCTTTTTGGGATCCAACAATTTACGAAACGATTGTCTCGCTTCTACCCTACCCTTTTCCACGAGAGAATCGTTCAATTCTTCCTTGAGAATCTGACAACTCTTGACTCTAATCTTCGCTTTCATGACTTCATATTTTTGTTTTTCGTTCAGTATGTCGATGAATTCACCATCCAAAATCCTTCCATCTTTCAATGCTATAGAGATCTTATTCCACACGGAATCGATCTTTGCATCAGCTAAAACGCTGATGTTTTCGTGCTTCTTGGCCTTCACGGATAATTTCTTTGCGAGAAATTTTCCGATTGTACTGACGAATCCGGCAGTCAAAGCCAATCCTTCTACGGCCAACACGACCAGAAGAGCAACGATGGCGGCCGACAATAGACAGATTCCGGCAACATTCAAACCCATAGATACTGTCATGAGAGTCAAATCCACACCACTCACACACTTCTCTTATCTAGAATATTTCTTATTGAGCGAACAACGAGAATCTCTCTCTCGCATCAGAAACGATTGAATTTTATTAATCTGTTCAATTCGATACCTCTGGGCCTTGTCGTCACTACTATCTGTTGGTAGAAGAGGTGCCGTGGGCACCACCTTCTCTAAAGATGGATAGATGTTTTTACTTCGAAGTTCCATTTTTATTTTACTTTATTTATTTATTAAAATCTAATATTATTTTTTATGTATTTTTTTTTATTTTCACCCTTATTATTTATTGAAAAGAATTGTTCTTAATGTTTTCTTCCCTTAATCAAGGAATTCATAAAAACGCGTTCTTGATGGTGATTTCCCGTTTTTCAACAAATAAAAAACGCATCCTCTGTCTTCGATGGTGAATCCTCGATGCACTAACTTCAACTCTTCCGATTTAGTGGGCTCGGGTTCTCCGAAGTCAACCACAGATTGCTTCAAACATTTGATCACGTCATCATGTCGGACGTATTCCAATGCAGGCATCAAATACGTGGTGACAGCGTCGTTCCATTCCATAGTAAGACACGAATGATCAATATAATTCAATTCTTTCTCCTCTCGACAACTGAGGCATCTTTTGTTCAAGACGTGAGGAAGTTGTCCATTCACGCAGATCGCGTAAGCTCTACACAGCTCTCTTTGAAGAAGCCAAGCTCTCGATTCCAAGGAATCGTTCATCATAATTTTTATTATTATAAAAAAAAAATTCTATTCTTATTATTTATTTTTTGTCTATTATTTTGTTTTTAGTATTATTTTTTTATATATATATTTTTTTTTATATATATTACGTTTTTTTTAATAACAACATATCTATTCATCTCGTCATCAAATGAATGAATGAATACTTCTCGGCTATTACGATCATGCGTATTATTATTGGAAAGAGATGACATTTTTTGTTTCGAAAGTTGGAGTTTATGCTTCTCGTATTTCGATAAAACCATTATTTTTTTTTTTTATCGTTGTCATTAGCATGATATGGGAAATATCGTTTTCTCTCCTTTTGTTTCATTTTTTTAATTGTTATTTTGTTTTTTTAATCGTTAATTTTTTTATATAATAACATACCCAAAATGGGTATATTCTTAATGGTCAATTCTGACTGAACAATAAACCTTTACCAATCAGTTCCACTGTCTCTCCAGTCTTCAGATAGAGACCGTCTCCGTGGAAAGCACCGTCGCCTTTTCTTGCAGGTCCTAGATACAATCCTTTACCTCCACCGTCTACGCGACACACGGCTCGTCCCTTCTTCAAAAATAGTCCATTTCCTCTCTTCTTCAAAAACAATCCTCCACCCATTAATTTGTCATCTGCCGAACTAGCGAGTCCTGAGAGAATTCCCACACCTAGAGCTGGTAACACCGTCTTCGTGAGAATGGGTAATGCTTTGGTGGCGAGTCCCGCCAATAGCGGTAAGAAACTGACTTTCATTCTCAGATAGTATCTCAATTGAGCGGGACTCAATCTCACCGTCATTCCCGTTCGATTACGAATCGCTTTCTCCACCCTTTTGATTTGAGTTTTAGTCCAGGCGATCCGATCACTACCACCACTCATCACATTCATAACTGAATTTAAATCTAACGGACTCGCCTCGATGACTCAATGCTCTGCGAAGTTTAGCTTTCTGTCCTTCAGATATGTTCACGTTTTTAATGATATATCGACTACTACTCATATTTGTTATTTTTTTTTCATTGGATTATATATTTTTTTAATTAGGAATATTATTATAAGTTTGTTTTTTTTTAAATTATTATAAATATTATAAGTTTTTTTTTTTTTTATTTCTTATCTAAATATATAAAAAATGAAAAAAAAAACCAAAAACATTTTTTTTTTGTTTTTTCAAATTATATATTTATTATTAATTTTTTTTTGTTTACTTAATTTTTTTTCATATCTTTCTGATGTGAAATCGTATAGTCACTCTCTCTCTCTACGAAGATCTAACAGATCCCCGTTCTGATCCATCAATGTGGTTTCGATGCTATACAACGTGTCCAGGATCACGGGTAGATAGACGAGATTTCGAGGTTGCTCCACGATCTTGTAACCCGGCGAAACGTCCAGAAAGAATGAGTAGATCGGAGGCTGAGCGCTACCATCGACGTAACTTACAGAGATCACACTGACATTCACTAAAATGCTATTGACCGCGAGAATGTCGACCATATTTTCGGACGCGGCGTGACCTCGATACATCTTTCGATCGAATCCCAACATCTTACCAATCGAATCTAAAATCTACTCGAAAGTTATCTTCCAAGTCTAATATCGTCTGTAGAGTACTCGTATTGGGAGCGAGTCTTATCGTCTTGCTTCCGTGACCATCGGTCTTCAGTCTCGCCTGGAGGTGACGGTTCAGATCGTCTATGTCATAACTTCCTTTGGAAATTCGTATCTCGAACCAATCCACTCCGTTCGAATACTTGAACGCATTATTCTTTTCGGTGACGTTGGGAAACGAATAGTAAGTCTCGAGATTAACCAACGCCATCTCGCATCTCTTTTCCTTCTTCAATTCGATGGAAGGTTTGAATTTAGTCGTGAATCGAGTCGTGTCATGACTCACTACGATTTGAAAGGATTGTTTCGCATCCGTATTCTCGACTATCTGTTCTAATAGGTGATGTTCTGACATTTTTTTTATTATTATTATTATTTATATATTTTTTTAAAAATGTTATCGATATTTTTTTTTTATTTTCTTCTTTAATATTATCGGGAATATAAAATAAAATCGTCGAATCCGCTTCGATATTTTCCGTTGTTAAATTCACTAGTCAAATCGATCACCACGAAATTGTGAAGTCCTTTGTCCCACACCTTCTTACAAAATCTTCTGAATTCTTCCCTGCTCATGTCGTTGGCCACGTGATCTCCGTAGATGTGATTGAGATTCTAGAGATCCTGACGAAAGAGACACAGAAAATTAGCATTCTCCCTTATCGTCTGTCTGGGTAGTCGAAAATAATTCGGAGACAAATAGAAACAATCCACGTTTCTGTGACTTCCCCAAACGTAATACGATTCGCATCGATTCTGTCTCTCCAACACTAGATCGTTGAAGATCATGAGATTCTTATTCTCCGACTTCAACTGTCTAGGATCGGGAACGTCGTCGGCATTCTCGTAAAACTGACATTCCACGTTCGAACACTCAACGTTTCTCTTGGTCAGTTCTCTCGCCGCTCCTTCCAATATATTCGACGTCTCGTGTCCTTCGAATTCGTCTCGATTGTCGAAGATTCTCGACATAACATCCTTGGGTAATTTACGTATCATGCACTCTCGAAGCAATCTGTATTCCGGTTGAAAGAGACTCTTGCCGAAAACGAATAATCTGTCATAATCCAACCAACCAGGTCACAACAATAGATTCATCAAGAGATTAGTCTTTCCGCAATTCGATTTTCCTACTATCAGACCTCTTATGCTCTTGGGAAAGAACTCATCGTTTGACCTCTTGGTCATCACGTCATTCCAAGACATGTCTTTGATATTCATTTTTTTTCTCCACTTTGTTTTTTACTATTTTTTTTATTTTTTTTTATTTTTAATTTCTATTTTTATATATATAAAAAATATTATTCTTTATTATTTATAAATCACTTTCAATCGCGATCTTTTTGTCATTTTACAGTACGTGGAGAGTAGATTGCAACCATGTACAGTCATCACTCAAGCTATAACTTTCAAATTGTGCACATATCGACAAAAACAAAAGCAATGTTTCAGCCAATGGACCTCCGGGTTTAACCCGGAGGTCCACTGGCTGAAACTTTGCTTGTACTGGTTATGCTTTGCAACACGTTTGCAATTATTGCTCGGGTGGGATCTCCACTCTGCGGGTGATTTACTGATAATACACTCTCCACGTACTGTAGATAAGTCTTGTATCGGTACGACATCATCATAGAAATCTCTCCAACTTTTCGGTTCGATTCTCGATCGTTTGGCAGGTTGTGGAGTTATCAATTTATTAATCAAAGTGTCGGCACCTCTCTTACCGGCTTCTGAAGCTATTCTACCACTCGCTTCGGTCGGAGCTTTCTTACCCGCGTCGATCGCCGTTTTCTTTCCGATTTTGAGAGCGCTCGACGCTATCTGTTTCACGGCGTCGACGGTGAATTTACGAGTTAAAAATCGCATCATCGAATCCACGATGCCCGATCCGTCGTAGACGTATGATCTAGCGTACCTCCAGTTATCACTAACATTTTTTTTAATTATTAGTATTTTTTTTTTAAAATATATATATATATTTTTTTATTTACTTAATGTTTTTGTTTTTAGCTCACTGAAGAGACCTGAACTTATCACTTGCCGTCCCTCGTCCGTCGTCGTGAACATTTTTCAAACGACTTCTCCTCTGAAACTGCTAGGTCGATTTGCTCGAAACTTGGTATGGATGTTCATTACCATATGTCAATTCAAGTTTGTTCAAATGAAATGGACATGCCCACTTGGGGCTCCATAGGGGGCATAACTCCGATAGCACCCTATGTATATTAAAGAAATTACTAAAAAAAATCTTCTTCTCCAGCACAAGTGGGCAGAATCATTTGGTATTTGGTATACAGCATTATGGAGTGGATCTGATTCAAGTTTGTCCAAATTGGCCCCCCCTGGATTCATATTTGGGCTCACTACAGAAGCCCAAATTCGAACTTAGTGCATTTCAGGCAAACTTCTTTAAAAATCTTCTTCTCCAGATCCAGCAGGCAGAATCTTTGATAGTTGGTTCATATTTGGGCTCAGTATAGGAGCCCGAATTTGAACTTAGTGCATTTCAGTTAAATGTCTTCAAAATTCTTCTTCTCAAGATCGAGCAGGCGAAATCTTTTGATTTTGGGTATGCAGCATGATTAGGGGGTGAGATTCAAGTTTGCTCAAGCCAAGTCCCTGAGTTCATATTTGGGCACACTGTGGGAGCCCGAATTATAACTTAATTCAAAATGAGGAATTTTCTTTAAAAATCTTCTTCTTTAGATCCAGCAGTCGGAATGTTTTGATATTTGGTATGCAGCGTCCTTAGGGGGTGAGAATCAAGATTGTTCAAGCCGTCTCCCAAGGTTCATATTTGGGCTCACTGTGGGAGCTCAAACTGTAACTTAGTTCAAAATGAGGAATTTTCTTTAAAAAATCTTCTTCTTCAGATCCAGCAGTCAGAATGTTTTGATATTTGGAGTGCAGCATCCTTGGGGGGGGGGGGGAGGGGGGATTCAAATTTGTTCAAGCCAAGTCCCTGGGTTAGTATTTAGGCTGAAAATTTAAGGTCCCGTTCCGGACTTAGAAATTTTGGACCAAAATCCGGAAATTTGTTTTTGTTTTTTTATGCGTTTTGGTCAATTTTAAGAAGAAAAAAAATTTTAAGCTGAAAATATTTTGTTTCGGACTTCGAAAATTTCCGAACAAAAATTAAAAAAAATTGGTTTTTATGCATTTATCTCCATTTTGGCACGTAAAAGTGCAGGAACTGAAAATAGAAGGAAAATCCTGTGTATTGTGTGGGCACAACTGCTTCATCTAGTCTCTGGTTTGATATTTAGACTACCATGTCAGGTGAGTGCCTTCAGGCTCCCCGGGGCCTCTTGTTTTCTTTTCTCTTACTATTTTATTATTTCAAACTATTCATCAACTTTTGATAACCCTTCTTAGTCAAGACCTTTTGCCTCAACAATTCGTCGCACACGCTCATTATCCACTTCGGTGTTACCGGCCTCTCTGCTTGCCTTCAACCATCTCAATCTCCCTAACAAGGCATCGGGATCGTGCGGAAGAAATATCGTGTCGGTCATTCCCTTTCCAGTCGTCGATTTCACGAAATACTCGTTCGCCTTCCATATGGGTTCCACCACGTTCTTCCACTTGTAACCTCTCCTATCCTCAGGTCTCGTCTCTTTGGAATCGTTATTCTTCTTCATGGCGTGAGTCTGAACCAGAATGTCTCCATACGTTTTGTAATCCTCCTCGGTGTAATCGTCGGGTCTCTGGTGAGAGAGCAGAGTATACAATCCGCCGGTCATTTCGTCCCTGTTCAGACCGACGATCAAATAGCGACATTCAAGTGATACTTCCGTGTCACCCACGAAAGTTTTATCGAGATAGTCACGAAATCCGTACATCGGATCTTTCACGATTCCATACCATCGTCAGATCTGCTGCTAGAAATTCTCGAAACGTCGCTACTATCGACGTTACTCGCATCGGTCTCGATTCTCTCCGGAGTGTATTCGGACAAACGTTTCGGCGTAAAAATATCGACGCTACTCGGATCGGTCTCGATTCTCTCCGGAGTGTAACAGGACGGAATCCTCGACGTAGAACTACCGGGGTGCGAACCCATCCTCAGAGAACCTTCTTTTATGGGTCTCAATTCCTCGACGATCTATTTCGTAGCTCGTTCCTGAGCCTCGGTGACGGGTCTGAACAACTTGGCCGCCTCTCGTCTCAATCCCATCTCTCCCAATCGCCCGGCCCTGTCCTGCGCCTGAATATTTTCCTTAATTCGTATTAATTCGCGAACTTGCTCATCCCTTCCCTTCGAATCTCCGATGTGTAGAACCATTGTTTTTATTTATTTATTATTATTTTTTTTATTTTTTTTTAATAAAAAAACAGTTATTTTTTTTGTATTCTTATTTATTTTTTGAATATTGTTTTATGTATATATTTTTATTTTCTATTCCTCGAAGTGACAATTGGTTCAGGTGTTCTATGTCGACCATAAAATTCAGGATCAGTGTCACCACTGTCAAAATATGGAAATATCGACGTTAAAATCGTGAAGAAAACACGGGTATTCTAGGTTGACCAAAAAATTCACCTATGAAAAAGATCAGTGTCATCACTGTCAAAAGATGGAAATATCTACGTTAAAATCGTGAAGGAAACACGGGTATTCTAGGTTGACCAAAAAATTCACCTATGAAAAAGATCAGTGTCATCACTGTCAAAAGGTGGAAATATCGACGTTAAAATCATGAAGGAAACATGGTTTCTAAAAAACCGAGATTTTTAGCGCGAGTTCCCACAGACAACGATCCTGCCTTTCGAAATATTTTGCAACAGAAAATCTCCGCGTCAAATCTCGATCGCTAGTGGTTCGGATATTCCAGATTGACGAAAAATTCACCCGTAAAAAAGATCAGTGTCACTATTGTCAAGAGATGGAAATATCAACGTTAAAATCGTAAAGGAAACGGGGTTTCGTAAGTTTGTCAAATTCCCTCAAGTGGTCCAGAATTTTAAACATTTTTCCGGGAAAAGTTGAATTATTTCTGGGAAAAATCGACAAAATCGATCGTTTTAACGGAAAAATTTAAGTTTTTTCCAAAAAGTTAAGTTTTTTCAAAAAAAGTAACTTGGAAAAATTTTCTGGACCACTATTCTGGACCATGGTCCAGAAATCGTGCAGGTCCAGAAATAAGTGGTCCAGGACCGCCCAGTATACCCTACATGCAATGAAGGAGGATTCTAATAGCAAAGATAAAATTAGAGGAAATGTTTTACAATATTATTTATGTGTATGCACCAAATAATTTAAAAGATAGGCAATTGTTTTTTTCAAACGTGGAACAAAAAATAATAAGTTTAGAAAATGTCATAATGATGGGTGATTTTAATACCTATCTCGGCCATTTAGACTCCAAGAATTATATTCGGAATAATGCCACCAGAGCTCTTGAAACTATTATACATAATAATGGTCTCATAGAGCTTTGAAGGCATAATAACCCAGATCAAGTACAGTTTTCATGGCATAGACTTTGCAATCAAACTATACAACAAAGTAGAATAGATTTTGTAATTTATTCCACTAATTTAACTGTTGGGAATCAGTATTGTTATATGGAAACTACCACACTGAGTGACCATAGTTTAATTGTACCTAAATACAACTTAGATAGAATTGAAAGGGGGCCCGGGGTGTGGATTTTTAATAATCAGTTGTTAGCTAATATAAACTTCTTTGAAGAAGTGAATAAACTTATTGAAAAAGAAAAAATGTGTTTCCTTTACAGGGACGAGTTGCTGACGTGATGGGATAATTTAAAATTTAAAATTAAGAAATATTCTATTATGTTTGCGACTCGTCTCAGTAGAGAGAGATTCGAGAAAAAAACTAATCTTAGAAATCAGTTGCGAAATGAGTGTGCCAGGGCATATCTATTAGTGAATTTATCATCTATTAACGAAAAAATCCAAATGATTGAAAAGGAATTGGATCAATTAGAAAATATAAAATTGAAAGGTGCTGTACTCACGTCGAAAGTTAAGACGATCGTGGAGGGTGAGAAGAACACAGCATTTTTCCTTCAAAGTGAAAAAAAAACAAGATTCAAATTCAATTAGTAAAATTTTGGACCCATTGGCCAGACAGTGAAGGATCCTTTTCGTATTTTAGACACTGCAAAAAACTACTACCATGATTTATAACAATCCGAGCCGGTGGACAAACAATGTCAAGATATTTTAATTAACTCCCTTGAAAAGAAATTAAACTCAGATGATTCAAGTTTCACTGATGAGCCTATTACTTTGGATGAAATGAAAAAAACCTATTTCCCATGCCAAGCAGTAAATCCCCTGGATTAGACGGTTTAACATGTGAATTCTGTAAGCATTTTTGGAATTCTCTGAGTCCAATTTTATTTGGAGTTTTCAAAAAATCATATTTTTGTGGAGAATTACCAAATTCAATGAGAAAAGGGTTACACGTACTTATTTTCAAAAAAGCGTGGAAATAAAAGTTAGTTAAAAAACCGGAGACCCATAACTTTACTTAACATTGACTATAAAATTATCTCCAAGTCTTTGGCTAACCAAATAAAACAGGTTATACAAAGCATTGTATCAGATACTCAGACCTGATGTGTTGCTGGTAAAGACATTAGTGAAAATGTTCTCAGTATAAAAGGTATTATAGAATATATAGAGCATAGAAATTTAGAGGGTGCCCTGATAAAACTGGACCAGATGAAGGCCTTTGACAGGGTTAATCATGATTATCTTTTCAAATGTTTTGAAAAATTAGGTTTAGGAGCAAATTTCACTTCGTGGATTAAAATACTGTTTAATGAGGCATGCCGCTGCTTAAAAATAAGTGGGCACACAACTGGGTTTTTATATTGAAAGATCTGTGAGACAAGGCTGTCCGATCTCAGCAATGCTTTATGTACTTTCTGCAGAGCCTTTTGCTGAGCCCATTAAAAATTCTAGTGATATTGAGAATATTACACTTCCTGATGACGCTACTGCCTCGCTGTTCCAACACGCAGATGATGCTGAAATCTTTCTAAAAAGTAAAAACGATTTTTCAAATCTGTTATTTAAACTCGACATTTACAGTCGGGGCTCAGGGGCGAAAATTAATTTAGAAAAAATGTGAATTTTTACCCTTGGGAAAATTCAGGAATACAGATTTTGTCAACTGCCCTTTCAAAATTCAAACAGATATTATTGAAATATTGGACGTTTATGTGGGTCCCAACAGGAAAATGTGTCACGAAATGAGCTTTAATCCTCTAATTCAAAAAATTACGAAAACTCTGTCTTTGAAAGCAAAGATATTTAACATTGAATGGAAGAACAATTACTTTGAACTCACTGGCTTTGGTATATAATAATGTGTGCCGAATTCCAGTAAAGTTGGAGGACGAAATAAAACACATTTTAGCACATTTTCTTTGCAATGGATTCCCTCCCTTGATACGCAGAGAAATTTTAACATTCAAACCCAAGAAAGGGGGTTGGGTATTCCTGATATTACAAAAAAGAAATATGCATTAAGACTGAAGTGGGTTAAACGACTAAACTCTAGTCGCTTCCCGTGGATTTTCGTAATGACTTATTGGTTTAAACCCTACAAGAATTTAAATGTAGAAAAAGGTTTTTTTTATATAATACCAGAAACCCGATTTTTAATAGATTTACCAGAATTTGTGAAAGAAATTCTTGCTGCATGGGATAAAATCCAATCAGTCAGAAAAGATATTATTATTCCTAACTGTGATTTAACTGAATTGAGTTTATTTAGTAATCCACTAATGTCTTATAATTCAGAACTTCTCTCATTTCGTGAATGGATAAAAGCAGGAGTTACGAAAATCAAATATATTTCTTATGAAGTAATCCCTGGTTTTCTACCTGAAGAAGCGATATGAGAATTAATTAATACAGTAAATGTATGTAACCCTCCAAACATTAGATCGTCAATACAACATTATCCTTGATTCGATCCCTGTGGCCTCGAAATCATGTGTGAATGACCCTATTAAGGTGATTCTAAAGTCATGGCTGCCAACATGGAAGCCAGAAATCTAGAAAAATGTGAACATTTCATTGAACAATAACTTGGCAATAAAACAGCCTTGCCCTTGGACAGCAGGGTTGGGGGGAATGGTCATGTCACAAAGAACGTGGTGGGACTCGCAAAATATGCATTTAATAAATTTACGAGACATTTGGAGACATCAGAATATGTGTACTGTTAAAAAGTCGGAAATGGCGTGGTCAGGTTTTCAAAAAATAGCGAGACACCTCACCTTCCTCTGAACAACCAACGTGAACTATCAGTAATGTACTGCAGCAGTTGAGTCTTAGTTTTGAATAAAACACATCGAAGATAGTACTAAGCACATTGTCAACCTGGGTCGTTTCAATCTCGAAAGTGTCCGCCATGTTGACGGTGGGAAATTAAAAACACTGAAGGTTGTGGGTAACATTGCGACGACAGATCTCGCCATATGTCCCGTAAATTCTCAAGACAATGCCACTGCTGAAATTCTGATTGTCGATATATCTCAACGGACGCAGTCGAATAGAGGCAAATTGCATTGATTGTCCGTTCCATGTAAATATTCTTACCTCACCAACTGAAACTGTTTACATGGATCGACCTTGCCATTAGTTTGTATTCATGCGCCAAAATTACCAATAGAGAACAAAAATTGCAGTTATCTTTAATTAACAAAACGGTGACATATAGTGGAATTAGAAACCCATGTTGTATTCTTTCGTTGTTGAAATATTCGTAAACTGGTTGCTTTTTCACTTCTTTTAATCGCAAATCGGGAGAACTATTGTTCTTCGTGTAATATTGATGGTACGACTTTATTGGTCTGTCATTCGGCCCCGTTTCGTTCAGGTTTCAGTGAGTTCCAGAAATAATGCTCCTAATTTTGCGATCTGGTGTGATTTACATTGTCAATCATTGGAAACGATGTATTTTATGATATTTGTTTGCAATCCACAAAGATCATCGATAATTTCGAACAATCTGCGGGCTATTAGACTCATGTCCGCAAGCATTTGTTGATTGAAGTTGTTGTCACCGGAAAGTCACATGCGTTGGTAAGTCGCTTGTTCAAAGTGCGAAAATATTCCTTTTTTTCTTCCCATCCACCAATTAGACCTCCTAACCACAAATTAAAATATGACAGAAGTATGAACAATCAATTTTTCTCTAGGAAATTCTTTTATCAGTCGTTGCATAGAAATGTTCAACGAAAGTGAAGTATGGCAACACACACACAAGGCACAATCGAGCTTCAAATTTTTGAGTGCTTTGCCTTATCGAAATATAGGCTAATAAATCTGCATTTTCACAAAAAGCTCTGCACAAAGTTACAAATGGGGCCTCTAAATAATCAGAAATCCAGAAAATGGAATTAAAAAACAGTAATTAGATAACCAAAATACCAAGAAGATTATATACGAATTCACTGTCAATGGCTCGGTCACTCTGAATAGCAAAGGAGTCTAAGAGATCCACACACACACAAAAAGTAAATTTACGTAATCTTCACATGACATTATAAATTTCATAAATCAGGCAAAGTACGTCCGTCCATCTGTTCGTTGGTTTACTTTTTGCATTACACTCTTATTTGCCTCATAATACTGATGGCTGAAAAATGGTGATGTCTTGCACATTTGGTAAAAGTTATTGAAAATTAATAATAGTGATGGCATTTTCACCTTTGGGGTCTTCTAAATAATAGTGGTGAGTGAATTTGTTCTTCAAATTTCCATATATAATAGTAATTCTGCACTATTATTCAATAGGTCAAGGTTTTCTAAAATTCTTACTAATAACACAGGATGGATGGACTCACAGTATTAAGAAAAAGGTTAAAAGAAGTAAATTCTAGCAAACTTTCTTCATATATTCTCGTGTGTTCGTTTAACCTGGCGGCCATGGGTGAAACACAGCTTTTTCAATGTATTAACTTGACTGGATATGAAAAGGACTGTATCTAACCTACATGTACATATACAGTTCAGGGTTTGATCCAGGTAAATTGGGAAATGGACCTTTTTCATGGTCTTGGGGAAATTATTCATTTAGCCATCTGGACATAAACACAGCTGGAAAGTTTTTTTCCAGGGAGAATACAGATTAAAATGGGTATCAGTTTATTAGAATTAACTGTCAGAAAAACACTGGTTTTGTAACCTGATAATCCTGTATAAGTTAAGGAGTAATAATGTTTTGTGCCAGATATTAGGAATTTTATTACATGTACCCCATTGGGAATGAGGCCTCAATTTGGCCACAGAACATGGCCACACGAAGCTCTGATGTAGTGGGCATATCAAAGCAGCACCATTCCGCAACATATAATTGAAAGGTTTTCTTCTTTTATTTTCTGTGCCTCAACCAACATCTCACGTGAACAAGCTTTGGTTGGAATGGTAAGGATTGCTTATGTGAGGCAAACGATTAACACTTTCAATAATGCAGAGGAAAGGTGGCACGTATGTGACGTGTTCTCGTATCACAGAATATTTACACTTTCTGCCTTTAAAAACAGAGCTCATAACCTCCTGTTGGAACGGCTCCAGTTAGCTCATCAGTTACCGTTGAAGATCATAATCACCTGCTATGTTTGTGTAGCAAAATTTGTACAAATAATGAAATCTGAATGGTCATTTATCTGTGCAACAATGGTGATTTGATCAGTGTGTTAGATAAATACTTGAAAGAAAGTTGTCATAAATATTGTCTTCTCGTTATATTAAATACAAGTACATAGTGATAAAGAGGTAATAGATTGTCATTTCATGGGACTCTTCGACATCTTGGATGGGTGTTTTGGGGAAACAAGATGTTTTCATGAAAACATAATGTCAAGCAAAATGGTTGAGAAGAATGCATAACTGTATCATACCACTGGGGTGGTGGTGATAGTAATCTGCAGGTCACAGACTGAATCAGAATAACATAGTCTGTCAACACAAGAGCCTAAAACCTGAACTCACTGTTTCCAATATTAACTGCATGGGTTTCAATGTGTACATACTAGTAAGAGGGCACAGGCATCAAGAGAAAGCCTCTACAACCGAAATACTGAATATAGGTGGAAATTGAAGGTGGCTTGGGAATGCTGCATGATTCCAGTCCAATCTGGACATGTGCCACTGTTAAAGGGGTCTCTGTTGTGGATGGGATGTGAATTTATTCATTTATTTATTTATTGGTGTTTAAAGTCACATATTTTTATGCGCAATGGCTAATCGTGACCGTGACAGTTTTACGGGTGGAGGAAGCCGGAGTACCCGCAACGATGAGCAGCTGTCAGCTCTCCGACATCGTAACTCTGCACCGCGGCACAGGCAGGGTTAGATTGGTTGAAGACATGCGCAGCATCGACGTACAGTAGGCCTTAGTACACAGCGTCATCGTGCCCCCATGTTGGCAATCAGGGTTAAGTGCCTTGCCCAAGGACACAGCGCGGGAGCGCAAATCAGTCGCTGAAATGGTCATCCATCCAACAACTAACCGCGCTCGACGTTGCTTAACTTCGGTGATCTGACGAGAACCGGTTACCGCGACGCCACCGCGCCCCCTGGATGAGATGTGAACCAGTATCAAGTGCTGAGTTTGTCTATTACTGTTGCAGACAATATTAATGTGTTTTTCCCAGTACAAGTTTTTCAGGGGACTATTAAAATAGCCGGTGTCCGCCCGTCCGTCCGCGAATCCGCCCCACTGTGCTTTCCCTATGATAACTTTAGTTATAGTTGACCAAATCAAATGAAATTGGGTATGCAGGTGTATCAACATAAGATACAGGTCCAGTTCGAATCGTGCAATCCGATTTTTTTTACCAAAGTTATGCCCCTTTTCAACTTTGAAAACTCCATTTTTGTTTAGTTTCCAACCAATAACTTGAGCTGTAATTTACAGAATCAAATAAAATTTGTTGTGTAGGGGTATCAACATAAAATGCAGGTCAAGTCAAATCAGGGTTTGATCCGACAATTTTTGCCAGAGTTATGTCACTTTTGAAATTTTGAAAAATTCGATTTATTTTTAATGGGGGGGGGGGGGGGGGGAGGGTTGGCTACGCAGTCTTTTATTTTCTATTATTGGGATTTGACAATACATTTTCAACAGGGTCATCTTATGTCAAGACAGTTGTACCGGTGGAAGAGGATAGAACAAATATATCACTTGTATGGCTGACATTTGCAGGGGAGGTAAGCTTGATTACTGATTAGTGTGGTGTGCCATACTTTTGAACTGTAAGTAGTTCCCTGTGAAAAAAAATGGCTGGACCAGTGCATGCAGTGGTTCTTTAACAATTTAAATTAACATACAATTGGTTTTATTTTTTTAAACGTTGCGACTCAACTGTTGATCTCTGGTGCATATAGAAAACATATCCTTCAATGAGATTCATATTTTAAGGGCCTATATGAGTAACGACATTTTGTTTATTTTGAAAATTCTCACCTCCGATATTCCTTCAATTCAAATTAAATATACACAAAATGTACATCGAAATGAAGGTTGGGATGTATAGAACACGAAATGCATGTGTAATCAACTCATAGAGTCGACTGTAGGCATCACTGGTTCCTGGAAGTCTGCTGCCTTATTCGCACCAGACCTGATAATTTAATAATATTTCACGAAAACAACTTGTGGCCAAATGTGCTCTACATATCCAAGAACAAAGCCAGGGGATAAAAATTCTTCAACACACGGCGACAGAGCTGAATTGGGGAAAATTCCAACGCCTTTGCTTTTGTTTACGTATGAGTATACTTTCGATTTCCGGCCGCCGTCATCGGACAGAAAAAGCATGTAAAAACAACGCCGTCTAAAATCAAATAATGAAAAAGATCGCCTTCATACAGTATACTGTTATTAGATAGAGATTGCACAGTTGCCATATTCAATGCAAGGTATCATGATACCTGTTGAAATGTCTTAGAATTACGATTTTGTTTTTTGATGGAAATTCGTGGTAATGATTGCTTTGCGGATGTCTGTCAAGCATGGAAACCATCTTCAATAAAAAATGCAGACAGTGTTGTCCTTTTCCAAAATGCAGACCTATCGCTGTATTCGAAAGTGTTTTGAATGCCTGGCTTTGTTCTTGGATATATATGAAGCACATTTGGCCACAAGATGTTCTGATGAAATATTATTTTATTATCAGTTCTGGTGCGAATACGGTAGCAGACTTCCAGGAACCAGTGGTGCCTACAGTCGACTCTACGAGTTGATTACATATGTGTTTCGTGTTCTATACATCCCAATCTTCATTTTGATGTATAATTTGTGTATATTTAATCTGAAATTAAGGAATATGAGAGGTGAGAATTTCAAAATAAACAAAATTCCATTAATTATATAAGCCCTTAAGTTTTGGTGGCAGGAAGTTGACCGTGAGTTAATGATTTTCAAAAGCATTTTTTTGGTGAGTAAATTCTTTTTTTTACAATTTTTATCACATTTGTGTAATCTATTATGTAGGAAGCAATCATTCATGTATAAAATAGCCATTACTATTGAAAAGTAATGAAAAACATCATGTTTTCCACCTGTCCACTCAAACTACAATCTTCAGTTTAGAATCACCTTAACTCTAAACCCGCTGAGTATTTTCAAGATATTTTTCAGCAAATCTAGTTATGGCCGCTGTTAAGCAGCCATGACTAGATTTGATGAAAAATGCATCAGAAGTTATCCCAAGAAATCATTGGCAAGGAAATCTATTCAGTTTTCAGGGAGGAAATTTGAATAAATGTACCCAAATTATACTAATATTAATAGCAGGAGAAACCCTGTTCTGGGCAGGAATATCCGTCAGCAGCATGCAAGGAGTTAAATGTGAACCAGATAATAGTATTTACTACATCACAAATGGTGAAATTCATTCAGCTGAACATCTTTCCGCAAAATTGGCATAAAACTTTCTGAATGATAAATTCAATGAAATCACATCTGGGGTTACATTCTGGACGTTCATTTACCCCAAGCTTGATTTTGATATTATTTGGTGCAATATAAATATGTCCAAAACTCCAGACATGTGGGAAATCGATTTCAAGATAGCACACAACATTATCTTTACAAAACAAAAACAAAAACTTTGTGGCCACTGTGAGGTCGATACTTGTGAAATGTGTGACACAGAAACAGAAACAGTCAAACATATGTTTCTTAATTGTCCGCTCGTGCTGGACCGACAAACCAAATGCAGATATCTGATTGATATTTTGTTTGTAAGCGCAGTCCCACTAACTGACGAATTATTTATTCAGAGTCTCCTGTTTGGTCTGACCTCTCATGTTGAAAATGTTAATATCTTCGTAAATTTCGTGCTGTCAATTTATAGAACGGCTCTTTTCACGAGAAGGAACTTCTTTATAAAGGAAAACAAACTAATTCCACTTACCAAATTATTTGGAACATTATTGAACAAAACCGTTTTTCATTTGTACACACATTTTAAAGATTCTCGTGAATTTTTTTTAGTTTGAAAAACTTTTCTTGAGAAATAATAAATTAATTTTTATTCTGAACACTTCTGTGGCTATTGACAATACATGACATAAAAATTGGGTGTTTCATGCCCTGTTGTAATTCTAATCTCAACAGTATTGTGGTTGACATGCTTTTATTCTTTGTATTAAAGGCGTTAACAAGTGGTTTTTGTCTGTTAGTCAGTTGTCAGAATTATATCTTCTTCGAATAGGCATAGGGGAGATAATAAGGAAGGGTGGCTGTTAAGAGGGTAGGTGGGATTGGAAAGGTTTGATATCCAATATTTTGGCTGGTTGTGCTGAAAGCTCAACATCTAGGCTTTATTATTATATTTTTTTTCTTTGTAAAATAATTTAGCAGTAAGCCAGTTTTGTGTATAAATATAAAAAGAAAGTTTCATAATTATTGTTGTTTGGCATTCTAGGTTGGTGTGAGATGTTTGAGCAATCATAGATTGTATTTTGCTTGCAGCTGCACACTCATACAGGCGTGTGTCCATAGACCAGGACAAACATCTGTTTGTTGGTGCAAGCGTACGAGCACATATTCGACGTCATAAGTTGTCAACCTGCAATCTAAACTTAGACGTTGGGAACTCCCCGCGGTAAATCGGCTTTGGAACAGAGCTTGTCTATTGTGGTAAACAAATTTTGTTTTGATGGCAAATAGAAATCGGTCTCGATTGTCTGTGATGGAGGGTCTCCTAATTAGGAGAGGGTGAAAATGGTTGGTTTGACTAGACACCCTTTTTGTAGGTAGAATTTGCCGTCGTCTCAAAACGTAAGTGTCCTTAAGCACCAAAGAACAAAAATAAAGAAAACACACACACACACATTAAATTCAAGAATTATGGGTTTGGAGGTAAGGGAGGGTACATGCGATAGTAAGACTAACACGTCAGGCTTGCTGTCGGGGGTTGGGAACATGCAATCTTTTAGACTTATAAAAGGTTTTCAATTTTTAAGTAAAATTAAGCGTCTCTGTGTTATTGGTCAATATTTGTGAAAATATCAACTCATGATTATATTAATAAAAGAATAGCGATTTTTAAATCCTTAATCCTCCCCTTTTCTCACCAATACAGAATAATGCATCCCAACGAATGGTTTTTCTGTTTGCAGTGTTTCGAAAATTATATACATATATACTACTCAAAGTTTGCTAAGCACCAAATATTTGACACATCATTGTGAAATTTATTTGTGACATATTTGCGATATTGTTGGTGGATATGATTGAGGAATGTATTGAGATGGTTCCCAGTGTTTACATTAGCTCTCTTGACGGGCAAGTTTTCGTGACAGTCATGGAAAGCATGTACCCCTTGATTTTCATGATGTGTTCGTGTACTGTCTACATGTACATGACATGTGTAGGGTAATCAATCTTCATTTCAACACAAACCCTTGTGATTTAATGATTGCATATGGCAAATGCAAATGTAAGAAGACATTTGTCTGAAGCAGAAATCTGGCGGGCTGTAGGGATGATGGGGCAAGGGGCTACCCATCGTCAGGTTGGTGAAGCCCTTGGTGTGCATCATACGGCGATCAACAGAGCCTGGGCAAGATTTCAGCAATATGGCACACCAGTAAAGCGGCATGGTGGTGACAGAGACAGGGCAATATCTGCAGCTGAAGATCGGTTTTTGATCATTCAGGCCCGTAGGAACCGATTTGCTACAGCAACCCAGCTTCGTAATGACCTTCAGAATGCATCCGGGATAAAAGTTTCGACGCACACTATCCGGGCAAGGTTGCACCAAGGTGGTATCCGATCGGGAAGGCCATGCATACGCATTCCGCTGCCACAGAGCCACCGCCAGGCACAATATGAATGGGCCATGGACCAGAGAAGATTGGCGACCTGTCTTTTTTTACAGATGATTCAAGGTACTGCCTAGACCACACATATTGGCGTTCTAGGGTATGGAGAAGACCCGGAAAACGATTCCATGCAGCCAACATTGTTGAGCATGACCGCTATAGTGGAGGGTCAATCATGGTCTAGGGCGGCATCAGCAGGGATGGACGAACAGAGCTCTGTGTCCTTGAACGTGGTACATTGACTGCACAACGGTTTATTGATGAGATCCTGGATATCCACGTCAGAATGTATGCAGGTGCAGTGGGTGATAGATTTATTCTGATGGACGATAATGCCCGTCCTCATGTTGCCCGTGCTGTCGGGGCGTACCGGCAGAGGCAGGATTGAGCGTATTGATTGGCCAGTAAGATCCCCTGACCTCAATCCAATCGAACATGTCTGGAATGAGTTGCAACTTGCAATTTCAGTCCGTCCAGTTCGGCCAAAAAGTGTCCAGGAGCTTGGTGCCATGCTGGTCCTAGAATGAAACAACATCCCAGAAAGGACCACCAGTAATCTGATTGAGAGCATGAGAAGGCGTCAAGCTGTAATTAACTGTAATGGGTCTCATACTCGATATTTAAGCCATACCAGTTCTCTCCAACAACTTTTTGGCATATTGAAAAATTTCCTCTTTTACCAAAAATATCCATTTTCCATGGTTATCGTATTCAAAAGCTAAAACATAATGTCAAACACAAATAAAATCTTAATTTCCGTACTTAAATCATTAAATATATAATTAAATAAAAAACATATACACTTCTCATTACAATATTTTAACTAAAACGTAAAACAGGTAGTTGGATGTACTTGGTGCTTAGCAAACTTTGAGTAGTATATTTTAGACCTGTTATGATGCTGTGCAATACACAAACATGTTTACCAAAACTTATTTTAAATTTTCATTCTTATAATATTAGATCTCCTACCGCCGAAAGAAAATATGTCTTCGTCACATTTTTGTCATCTACAGTCTTATTTGAAACAAGTTCCAGATGTTATGCACAAATGACCCAAGTGTAAGTATTATTACTTTGTATGTTTATATTACAAAACAATTGAAAAAAGGTGTTTTCAGTTCCATCAAGTTATGTGTCCCCAACATATTGCGCAAGAAAAAATGCATTACCAGACACAATAAGATTTAATATGAAGACAAAAGGCATCTATATTCTGTCACTCTATTTTGGGTGATCATCAATTACTAACTTCAACATACATTGAGAGCTCACCCTAGAGCTTTGCAAGAAGGAAAACAAATTTTCCATATGGACAGAGGAAGGGAAATAAAGGAAATAAAAAAAATGTTAAAAGTCAACCAACATGATGGAGCAGCTGATTTTGATTTTTTTTTTTTTTTTTAAATTAATACCTATTGGCCCATTCCGAACTGGATGAATATTGGAACTAGAGTTTTGTGATAAAAATGTCCAAAAAATATTTTGAAATTATTAAATTGTCAAAAACAGCATTTGAAGTTAACGTTTACATTATCTACACAATGAATCTGCATTGCTTGTACATATGGCAGTTTCCTAAGCTTATGACACTTGAGCCTTTTTTCCACAATGATTTAAAATTTTGATTGTTCATCCCTCAAACCCACTATTAGAAACCCCTAGGCCAATTCAAAACGTTTCACCAAAAACGAAGTCTGATATTGATTGCAGACAGGCAATAAAATTCGCAAGAAAACAAGGAATTAATAAGTCACTAAATGCAAATGATGTGGACAAACTACGTATAAAACGGGCAAAGGCAAGACTACTCGTGACATAAAAACCGTGAAAAGTTCTTCGGAAACTTATGTTTCTAAACTTAACCATCACACACCCATCAATAAAATTTGGAAAATGATTAAAAAGAATTAAAGGTAAAGAAACAAAATCAAACCTACAACACCAGAAAGATAACAACACACCAATCCCTTTAAAACAAAAACAAAAAACAAAAACAAAACAAACAAACAAACAAACTGGTCTGAGCATTTTGTAAACATTCGTCATTTGAAAATTGTAATACAGAGCTCAGCAAACGTAAAACGCAACAGGAACAAAAGATCAAATGTTCCTCTCATAATTTAGAAGACTACAGTAAAACATTTTCTGTGAAAAAAATAAATAACTCTTTACATGAAGCAAAATATATTGACATCGGATCGGATGACATACACTATCTTCAATTGTTAAAAAACCTGTCTCAATCTTTCCTATAAATTCTCAATAATTTCTGGGTGAGTGGCCAGTTCCAAACTTCTTGCGAAAAGCACCAATAATTCTCATTCCAGGGCCTCATAAAGATCACCGCAACCCGCGTAATACACACGTATTAGTGCAGACAAAATACGACTGAAATCGGCTAACCTAGAACAAAAATTGAGAACAAAAATTGTATACAATTTGTTTTATCGCTTTTCGAATCAACGATCCTTCCCCACCAACCGACAAAAAAAAACCGTGCTCGAACATTCGTGCGTTTTAAAAAAAATTCAAGATGATCGCCGATTGTGAAAAATCGACCAAGTCATTTTGATGACATCATGCATTAATGACTCGCAAGAGAATTGGCCCCATTACAATAGATATATGTTTTTCAATAGCCAGAGATATATTTTACATTGGAATTCTTCATCGAAATTCATGATGGTTGATAAAACGGAGGGCAAAATATGAAAAAATCGATTTTTTTCATATTTTTGTGTATGGTTTCTGATATAGAGAAGGAAGTTGTGTGCACAGGACAAAATATGCTACACTGTCACAGAGTAGTCAGTTTTGTCCACAACAGCACCACAGAGGCGTTCGTTACCGGGTCCTACTTTACAAATGGACACCAAAACGTATAACACAAAATTTGTTCCCTATTGTTTTTTGAAAGCAGTTATAGAAAGCACGACGAGCTCTTTCCTTTTTGTTTTTGGACAAATGAGTACAGAAATTTGCCAAATTCACTGAACATCATTTGTTTCGGACAGTACTATTCTTTAAGTGGCGAAAGCACATGGTGGGTTAAGCCTCAGAGCATAACTTACAACAGCGGATTTGTTCATTAAGCATCTCTGCATATAGCAAAGAGGAGCGTTTGAAATTAACTCTTTCCAAAATGATAGAAAAGGGCAACAAAAGTTGGCTAATTTTGGCATTTTCAAACTCTACTCTATTATCGTCTTCATTGTGCTTGGTGGTTAAATCTGAGATTAAAAAGTAAACAGTAGCTTTCTTTTGCAATCATCGTTGCATCTATCCATACTATAATAATTGTTACAACAACCTTGCAATTAGAGAATTAGAGAAATTTGCCCTTGTAGATGGTCAGTTCTGAAGTGAAATTCTACATTCATGTTATTTTAGTCCAATGGGGGTTAATTTTGAAATATTTGTGTGGTGCTTTTTTGGTGTAACATATTATACTCTAAATGTTTGGGAATTTTGAGATAAATAGCTGCAAAATATTTTGAAACTTTTGAAAAAATGGTGATATTTTGATGGCTTGGGCAGAATATTTTGAAACTTAGGTTTTACACAGATATAACGATACCTTATTTCACTAGGGTTGGTTTGACTTTACATAAGCATGCCAGATTTGGTTGAAATCGTACATACTGGGTTTGGGAAAGCCTAATAAAATAAAACAGATAAACCCAAACCTTCAATCTTCGTGTACTATTGCCTGCTGCGCATTGTCACCGCTCGAACCTCTACACGACCCATACATCATTGTACATTCTATGCCGACCTTTTTGCAACTGCATTGTGCCGTTTTATAGCCAGGTTTGCAGTTATAATGAACAATTTTCAGAAGACTTTCGGGCGCTGGGGGTTGTTGTCTTCGAAAGATGTTTTCCTTCATAGATAATCACCAGCCTATGACTATCAACGAATCGTCACGTCTCCATTCACATGTTTGAAAGTTTTTGGAGTCGATGGTGATCTCTACACAGCCCCTCGATCCAAGATTTCTGGGGCGTGTATTATCCTTAGTTGATGGAACGCTTGTGTAGCCATCCAAAACCACAGTTACCTCCGGATAATGGGACTTGACAAAGTCCACATATGCCTCGCAAATTGTCCGAGGGTTTTTCCCCTAGCCCACATATTGAACAGAGTTGCAGTCAAAATTGGCACCTGGCTTGACTATTGAACGGATAGCCTCCGCTAACGCAGGCTTGTCCGCGTCTCTCAGACTGTCAGAGGCTCGAACAAAGACATCGGTTATGTACTCGACTCATAAGAAAACACAGCCGACAACTCCACTTTCAATCCACATTTGTCATTCATTTGGATGCCTTGATCCTTCTTCTTAAAAGTGTAATCATTGGCGTCTATGGCAACTATTTTAGATACAACCCTTTCACCAATATCATGTGTTTTTTCGACATTACTGAGATTGAAAACGACGCCCGCCTGCATATTCCTCAACCCGGACACACGTGCGTAGGGGTTTCTCTCCTGCAAAAGTCTCAATCCTGTTATTGTATCGTGCTAATCTCTGGATTTTCCTTCCTTTCCACAATCTTTGTGTTGCTCACTTTTGTTATTTGAACGCCCAGATATATTCTGCATTGTGGAATTAATTTCAGAATAGCAGGTCTGGATAGCACTTAAAAAGCTCGTTCATGTTCCGTCACCCCACCATCTCAGTAGAGACCCCCAACCGTTTTAAGAATTTTCATTAATTTCAGCTCTATCACCAGATCCTTCGAAAGTCCACCCCAATACCGTTCCTTATTCTGAACCACCTGATAGCCAGACAAGAACGTGAATGTAGCTGCTGAGAAATGTTTTAATTTACGTGCGAGGTACCATTCATTATGAATGGTGGGTAATTTGTTATTTCCCCAAGAAATTCAAAACACTGATATAATATTTAGCGGAATTCAACCGAAAACGTCTTTTTTCAGGTTTTAACAAATACTAGCAGGGTTACCCGATGCTGTAGGTAAATTTCTAAGAAAAACAGTTCATAAAACCACAGCCCTGACTTCAAAAGAGTAACTTGGGTAGGCGTGCGGCCTTAACCGCACCATAATATTTCCGGTAAAAAGTTACATCAGGTAGACCCCTTTGAAGATCTATAGAGGTGAAAAGAAAAATTGTATTGACATTGGGTGACTCTCCCAACCCCGGCACTTTTTCAATCCTGAAATTTTCAATCCATGACTCCCGGTGTACAAAAAAAACCCCTAGCAGAACCAGCTTGTGTACTGTGGGTGGCTCCGCATGCCTTTTTATAGTGGTCATACAGACATACACACAAAAATCCACAAGTTTTGCCCCTCCCCAACACCACCACCGGCAATTTTTTGAAACCTTTGATTCCTGGTAAGAAGTCACCACTAGTAGACCCCTTTGAGGACCTATATCAGTAAAAAAACAAATTGGTCATAGCTTTTGGTACCCCTCTCCAATCCCACCCCTGCACTTTTTAAACCTGACAATGACCTCCGCCATAAAGTAGGCCAATTTTGGGCACTATAGATGGCCCCATATTTATTTCTATAGCAGACACACAGACAAACAAACATACATACGAAATCCAGCATTTTTGCCCCTCCCCACCCTACCCCACAGAGGCATTTTTTTGAACTGCTCCATTAAATTTTGAAACTTCACGAGACGTTTTCCCGATATGTTGGTTAGCAGTGATGAGGACCGTACCGGACCGCCAATGGTGTTCCGGTCCGGTCCGGTCCAAGAAATAGCGGTCCGATATTCGGGCAGGCGGTCCATTTTTTTCTAGATGGACCGGTCCAAGGCGGTCCAATTCAGGGACACATGTCTCTCTCTTTAGAGTGTGTGTGTGTGTGTGGGGGGGGGGGGGGGGCTACACAATGCGCAGGGCCAACCATCTTTTGGTCCTGCGGGCGGAAAATTTGAAAATGTAAGCTGAAAATACACGATTTCCGCCTATTGCAGCATTGCTCGGACACACAACGCGCAGGGTCAAGCAGGGTTTGGCCCTGCGGGAGGAAATTTTGAAAAAGCAAGCTGAAAATATGCGATTTTCTTTTGCAGCATTGCTCGAACAATATCAGCTGGTATCGGACCTATATATGTGGGAGGAGCGCGGGGGATATAACATGTAATGTCCCCCCCCCCCCCGAAAAACTTTGTGGGGCACAAGCCCCCCTCCCGATGATCTGCGCCCATGGTCCAATTTAATAGGGTCACCACACCAAACCTACCAGATGAAATACAGGGACCAAGTTACTACCAACTAAATAGTTTCCATGTCCACATAATCCAGATCCAGATCGGGGTTTATAGAAATGGATACTCAATTCACATTGAAATTCTTTGCCGATAAAGGAATTGAATGACAGCTTCTTGTCACCGAATTTGAGCGTTCGCTATTTTGGGAACTGTTTTGTAGAACCGCTCATCGCTGATACCTTCACCCGACACCCGTGACAGGAATCACAGGATGCAGGTGGTTGATTGGTGACAGATTGGCTCAATATAGTTGACAGTTACTTCAAACTTACTCGACTTCAATGTATTCACCGCCTATCAAGATGAAATTATCAGTTTGTGTATCAATTGGGAGAGTGCAAATTCCCTTGGACCGCCCTGGACCGGCCCAGCGTGCCTGTGTACAGGTACAGCAGGGGCGGCCCGGTCCTCATCGGACCGTACCGCGGACCACGCCTGGACCGGTACCGGACCGTTTGTTTGCGGTCCGGTCCGCAACACTATTGGTTAGCGAGTCATATTTCAATATTAAAACACAACTTGTTTGTAACAGTACAGTAAACAATCAACACTGCCCATTTGACATTTTCATGGGAAAAAATCTTATTTATTTTGCGTGATTACAAAGGGTCGAAAAAAAAAATCGTGTGAAGCGCATACAAAACAGTCTCTCAGCGGGATTCTTTGTCTGAAGCTGTGTGCCTGCATCAAGTTTATCTTGCTTTTTTCCCCAGATATGTCCCATTGTTCGCGTTTGTAACGACTCAACTGATTGGCTCGTGGAGCGTATTGCATCGTGGGATTTTAGCATCATCCTGAATAATTATGGTCGATCCAGGGTCGGACTAATTATTTTAGGTTCATCCTCAATTAATATAGGATGAACCTCAAATATCTATGTCGAACCTGGTTCAACATGAAGCAATAATTATGGTCCATCCAGGGTTGGACAAATTATTTCAGGTTCATCCTCAATTAATATAGGATGAACCTCAAATATTGATGTCGAACCTGGTTCAACATTAAACAATAATTATGGTCCATCCAGGGTTGGACAAATTATTTCAGGTTCATCCTCAATTAATATAGGATGAACCTGAAATATTTATGTCGAACCTGGTTCAACATGAAACAATAATTATGGTCGATCCAGGGTCGGACAAATTATTTCAGGTTCATCCTCAATTAATATAGGATGAACCTGAAATATTGATGTCGAACCTGGTTCAACATGAAACAATAATTATGGTCCATCCAGGGTCGGACAAATTATTTCAGGTTCATCCTCAATTAATATAGGATGAACCTGAAATATTTCAGTCGAACCTGGTTCAACATGAAACAATAATTATGGTCCATCCAGGATCGGACAAATTATTTCAGGTTCATCCTCAATTAATATAGGATGAACCTGAAATATTGATGTCGAACCTGGTTCCACATGAAACAATAATTATGGTCGATCCAGGGTCGAACAAATTATTTTAGGTTCATCCTCAATTAATATAGGATGAACCTGAAATATTTATGTCGAACCTGGTTCAACATGAAACAATAATTATAGTCCATCCAGGGTCGGACAAATTATTGATCGCGTACGAGAGGGTCATAAATATTATTTTAGGATGAACCTCAAATAATATAGGATGAACCTGAAATAATATAGGATGAACCTCAAATAATATAGTATGTACCTCAATAATTATTTTCGAACCTGTTCGTACGCCATAGAATCCTGTCTACGCGCCCACTGAGCAGTTAGTCGCTCCGGGGTTGACTCTCTTTGACTCAGAGTATCGATTTCTTTTGCATCAGTCATTCTTGTTTTATCCTTCTGCAGAATAAACTGTCATTATTACTTACATTATGTTAAAACAGAAGTACCAATAACGCAATGAAGTGGAATTAGCATTCGTATAATGGGGCTCGACTGTCCACCCTCCACTACTTCTTGGTAATACCCAGACAACGGAAGTCGCCAACCACAAACACTTAGGAGTGATATTAAATTGTTCATGTACATGGAACTATCACATTGACCATACATGCTCAAAGGCCTGGCCACGTTTAAACCTGCTGAGGAGACACAAATTTAATCTTGACAGTAAAGTATCAGAAAAACTACACTTTGCCTTTATGAGACCTCTCTTTGAATACGCGAATACAGTTTGAGATACCTGTTCAATATCCAAAATAAACGACTTGGAAAAAGTACAGATAGCTGCAGCCAGAATAATTACAGTTGCAACTGTTAGTGCCAGTAAGGCCGCTCTATCTTCCGAAACAGGCTGACAGACATTGCAAGAAAGACGTCACAAACACAAGTTAATTCAGGTTTTTAAAATGTATCATCGCCAGTCTCCCTCCTACATTTCCAACAAAGTTCCACCGCTTATCTCTTCCACGAATCCTTCACTTAATCTTCGGTCACGTCACAATAATCGAGTTCCATTCTGTCGTACACAACTGTACCAGTCTTTTTTCATTCCTCATATTACTGACCAGTGGAATAACTTGCCTGTGTCCGTCCGCGAGAATTCTTCATTGAATAACTTCAACGCCTTCTTGAATGAAGGTAACCAACGGCCGCCTTCGTTTTATAGTATTAGCGAATACCGTGCAGCACAAATTTATCACTGCAGGATGCGTTTACATTGTAGTAACTTGAATGCACACTTATATAATAATCATCTTGCATTGACACCATTATGTCATTGTGTAATGAACAAGCGACGCCTGAAAATTTTCTGCTGCACTGCCCAATTTATGCAGACGCTCGTCGCGTTACGATCGATATACTTCCATTTAGAACAGACGTATCCATACTTCTTTTTGGTTCTGAATATTTCAAAAACGATGAAAATCATCTTATTTTCGAGGTCGTACAACATTTTTTTCTACTGAGTAGGAGACTTCGGTGATTGCAACACTCCTGTCATTTACCTAAATACAATAATCACATCTCCCCAGTTTGCAGAAGATTCTTGCATTACCATATCATATCATGTTGCTAGCAGAGGTCCCTTTCAGCTAAGGCCCCACATGTCATCCCTCTCAGCAGGTGTACACCACACAAGCAGTAAACTGCCAGTGTTTTTGTATTGATTTCTAGGATATTGCATTTTGTGTTCAAGCTGACTTTATTTCTTTTCAAAATCTTTTTATCATTCCCTTTATTTCTTCTCTCTTCTTCTACATGGCAAGTTTAAACAATCTCACGCATCGTCAGCTATGGGAGTTCTCTCACTGAACTGCTTTCATATTCGGATAGAGTCAACCTTAGCCCGTACCTGTCCCACCATCTGCCCCTTCTTCCTGTCAAGGTGGATTGTGCGCTTCTGTGTTAGTGATTATGTGTGTGTGTATTGAAACGTGTTGTCTCAAATCTGTACGGGAAATGGCATCGACCCGTCTGACCATGAGTCATCATGCCCTCGTGTCTGGTGACTGCTTGCGTGGTGGACGCGGTGCCTTGGTTCAGTGAGGGACAGTGGGTAATCGATCTAATTAGGCGAACTGCTTACTAAATTTCATCTGCCTCCAAGGTGACGATGCGTGAGTCCAGCTATTTATCCTAACCATCTTCTTATGTCAGTTTATCCAAAAGTTAGGGAGACGACCCAAATACGCTCTAAGCTTTCTGTCGAATCCCTCCTTTAAAATGTATTTTCTCTATCCTATGCTGTATAATAGTGAATAATACTAAATTTTGTTCAAGTATTTCATTCTGTATACAGCAAATCTAATATGTTCCAATAAATATTGTTTAAACTAAGTTCCAATGAAAAATAAATGTTGCTCTGGCCTCACGAAAATAAATTTATAACAGGAGAACTACACTGGTATAATATTGGATGTGGATGGGGTTCAACGGAAACCACCTACCCGTGGTGACCTTGTATTATATAATCACACTTTGTTTGCTTTATTTTCCGTTATTTATTTAGCATATCCATTGCACAAATACTGAAGCATGTCGTTGATAGTATTGCATAATATTTAATTTCCGTATTTCCAAATGCGCAGTTCAAATATTTGCAAAACACTCTAAGCCACTCTGTTGCTGTGATCAGAAATAGTGTGTCGACGGAAAACTCTTAAGTAGCTTCCACATAAAAGACCGTGGTCATCATTTAGCCATAGATGACAGTGACCTAAAACACCAATAAATAAATATTAAATAAATAAAATAGTACAGAGCAGTAGTGGTTTAGCCACGGGGTGGGGCCTTCTGCCCATACAATCTTCAACTCCCCCAAAAAACATTGCCCCAACGCAAATTTTACAAGCCCCCAAATGGTGTACAATATAAGGTTGCACACGCTACAATTGCCTCAGATTATAGTACTGAAATTTGCAACATTTTCGCCGAAAAAGTCTTGTCGTTACGAGGGAAGTTGGAGGAGAGGCTTATTGTCATTCCAAATATCATGTTTGACCTCCCCCCCCCCTTACTTCCACAAAGTGGGAAGTGTTTAAATTTATTGCCCCTCAAGTTTAATTATAAGGAATGATCGTTTGTGTCTGTCTATTTCTTGAGTTATGAACCCTCCAAAAATGACTAGGCCATCCTCTATTATAGAATCTTGTCTACGCTCCTACAAGTACCGGCTGACTCCCTTTGACTCAGAGTATCGATTTCTCAGGCATCAGTCTTTCATGTTTTATTACTCATCCATTAAACTTTAAACCTTTGTATTCAACAGAATCGCGGCTATAATATAAATATTTCTGTATTCAACGGGTGATATACAAGCCGGAACTTTTTACTGCACCGTTTAGTTACGCTTCGAAAAGTTTCCAAATTTCGTTATACAATGATCGACCGTCTGTCGCATAGTGTGAAAATGAAAACGTCCAAAGCAAAATAAAGTCGGTTCACAAAAAAATAGCCAAAAAGGAGATAATATTTTTAAAAAACCCAGTCATTTCCAACCAGAACATTAACCCAGTCCCGTTGCCGTCTCGTTTTGTGGCTCCCATTATATCTAAATTGGTCAACTTTATTTCGGTAAATCTTCGTACACCTTGATATGCTTCGAACTTCTTTTAAACACTTTTCTCCCAGCTGTTTTTCATATCTGCACATATTTGTACTTATATTTTAACTAACAGTAATAGCCACCAAATAGTTAGGCGTGAATGGGCACCAGCCCATTCACGACTAACCATTTGCTGGCTATTACTGTTAGTAAACAGCGATATGAATTTCAACAAACACTGGTTCCGAAAAGGTTGTTTTGATTTTGTATCGATCCATATGATCAGTACTGCTTAAGTCAAAACAAACTCTTCATCTTTGGGTTAAATTATCGGAATTAAAATTTGTTTATTTAAATGCATTTTAATGCATGGGTTGTGTAATAAACACAGAACGCGATGTGTGTTTGAATCGGTGGGTGTTTTACATAACTCGTTGGAATGGCGTAATCATATTTCGCTCGAGCCTACGGCTCTCGCGAAATATGACTACGCCATTCCAACTGGTTATGTAAAACACCCACCGCTTCAAACACACATCGCGTTCTGTCTATTTATCCTTCGGCATAATTTACTGTTACCATTACTTGCATTATGTTAAGAGAGAATTATCAGTAACACCATGGAGTGGAATTAGCATTCATACAATGGGGCTCGAGATGCGTGTACAACATATGAAGCACAATAAAATTTAAACATGTGAACATGGACGTCCAACAATTGCACTTGGTGTACTTTTGACATAGAACAAATCATTAAATGTGGTGAAAACTCCACCCTACAATTTAAGAATATTACTGTCCCCACGCCCTCACACGTTATAACCTGGTATTCTTCCCTCAATTTTGGGGGAGTCGCCTTCGGTAGAAGACTGGCTAACAATACAAGAATGGTAGGTAAATTACGTGTCCACCCAGGTGCAACAGGCTTTATTAACAAAGAATAACTGTTGTTACAACATTTGTGTTGGAACAATGAAAACATGTAAAAAATACACTGTGTCTGGGGGACAGTGTGAAGGCGTGTTGTTTGAAAAGCAGAAAGAAACACTGTTGCTTCGAATTACTAGAAAACAACCTGAAATGTTTAACAACACAGCAGTCATGAATAGCACGGATTGCAAACAATTCACGCATACGATTGCGACATGGGGAAATTCAGTTTTCCGTCAAAGGCATACATCCGTAGGCACTTCACAAATACAGTGTCTTCAAAACTGCTTTCGACCACGCGATGCATGTGATTCGTATTTTTTATAAATATATTTATAATGTCAAATAACAACTCGAAGAAGGAAAATGGACTGTTGCTACTGGAGACGCATGTTGCTTATTATTTCAATTGGAAAACGAAATGAAAATTCAGTGTTGAAAAGTAGCTTAAACGGGCGACTGGCACAACAATTGTATTCAGCGCATACAAATTATGCAGAAACGATTGCGTTTTCACTTTTCCGAAAAAATGTGCTTATGACAGTAAGTTTTTGAAACCCCGACTTTACTGTTTACCTATTCCAGTAGAAGCACATTTTGGTGGTATCTCCGAGGACTTGAAATTTTATTTTTCGATTTAATTTCGATCCCACAAATTTCTTTTCCTTTATCTTTTTGAAAATGTTAACAATATCTCCATCACATTTAGAATGAGAAGATTCCTCGTTACTGAAAGTTGACTCATTGTCGCTTGACTAAACTTCATCAACGGTGACTCTTTTGAAACTTATCCTCTTTCCCTGCTTTTTGAGAAGTTTTGGATAAGGTTTTACCACCTCTGAGGATAGATAGGGATATGTTAGATGGATTCGAGAAAGATTATTTTTTCAATATCACTGTGTTTGTTTGCATATTTTGTGTAATTGTATATTTCGTTTTTATTACTTTCCAAAGGGTGATTTACTGGGATTTCCGGGTTTGATAAAAAACGATAACTTCACAAGTGAATTATGCAATCAACAATTGGGTCATGTATCCGTGCGCGCAAACGAAGACGCTTTGCCGTGGGTGTAATGGGGACTTCATTGTTTTTTTTTGCTTTTTAACCCTTTGCCTAACATGAAAAGCAGACTACACTTGCAAAAAAAAAAAATTTTGAATAACTATTATTTTCAATTTTTGTCTCAAAAACATAGGTTATGACCCCTCATTGGAACGAGCTCGACGAGCTCGTTCCAATCAAGGGTCATAACGTATGTTTTAGAGACAAAAAATGAAAAAAATAATGAAAATTAATTGGCGATTTTTGAGAATAGCGCTGGTCGGTTTTGGCCGTTACGTTAGGTAAAGGGTTAAATAATATAGTTATCGTTAATAATGAAAAATAATAAACAGAGTAATCGCTTGACTGGACTGGTTACGCGAAATAATCCATTCGAGGTGAGGGACTATATTGTAAAACACTCGTGCGCATTCGCGCACTCGTGTTTGTACAACGTTCCTCACCTCTCATGAATTATTTCACGGAACCAGTCCAGTCAAGCGATTACTCTCTAAAGAATTGATCCAAAGATCCCTGTCCTTTTATGTATCCTTGAAAAAATCGAATTTGACAGTACCTGTGGAAGTCTCGGGTCGGCTTAGTTCTTTCAGTTCTCCTTGAGCCCCATCCAACTGTTGATATTTAGTTTTGCCGTTCCTTTTTCGACTTTTATTCTTATTTATTTCACTGCGTTAGTTAGCGTTCCATTTCGTGAATTTCGGTCTTCGAATCAGTGGATTCGTCTGAATACTGTTGATCGATTTCTCGCCACGGCACCACATAGTAACGCGCCGTTTGAAGTATGTTTAGACTGAGGGCATAATCTCTGTATTGGTATCATGAGTAGAGCACATTCCGATTTTTTACAGATAGTTTAAAATACGATTAAAGCTTATTGTTTATTGAAAATAAAAGTCCCATTATAATATAACCACTTCGCATATCAGCACCGTTTTAGTACCGAATATTATTATAGAGATAATACCACACCATTGTTTGACGTCCAAGGCATATTATGTAGATCAAAAGTTAACATCAAAGTATTTGTCTCTGAGAGCGCGAACCACGGTCACCACCAAGGCCAAAACCGCCACAGAGGAAATTTCATCGCCAGTAATAATTTAATAAGAGCAAGCAGTGCTCAGCGGATTGTTGGCATTGGTAACCAGATGTTCATTGATTGTAGCTGATGATCATTGACTAATTTGAAGACAAACCAAACCATTCACGTCCAAAAGTGACCAAGACGTCAATAATTGATCGTATCTGTAACTGCCTCTCCTCTTATAATAACTGTTCCAGTGTGGCGAGTCGCCGAGGTTAGAACTAGATCAGTCGGTCAGAAATGTTCATCAGTCAATCTGAGGGTGGGTTAGCCTACCCCAGACTGTGATGCACTCACGCTTCCACAGAAACAATACAAATGAATACAGGGCAAAATTGTTATTATGTTCTAGTGAAGTTATACAAGTTGCACCTAGTATTATATCATGCGGCAACCAATGGTAAAATCACAGAACCCCAGCTTGTTGTCTAGTATGAGCAAGTTGGACTGCGAGATCATTATAAGATCCGGTGTGATCAGGACGGGCAGCAAATGCGATCATACCGGATCCTGCCTAGAAAATCAAAGAATTGTTGTGGCAACATATTGAGATGTTTAAACTGTTGCAAAAGAGGAAGTGAAAACATGTCAATTCCAAAAAGCAAATTCCATCCCAGTGCTCTGAGTAAAACCAACGCCACAAACACATCATTTTCCCAGATTTCCATGTGTTGTAGACTGGATTAAACAGGAACTTGACCCGTTGAACCCCCCCAAAAAACGTTTTTCCGGTACAGGATCGCGAAACGACCTGAATTCACAAAGTAGATAGTTACTCAGTGAACTTGTGTTGTAAACCAATCAAGATTTATAACGTGCGGCCGCAATTCTGCACGTTGAAAATTGTGATTGGTCTTCCCTCAAGTATCGAATTCATATAGATTTTTGCAGTTGATGGCTCTGAGCTGGCGGGGATATACCATCAGGATCCAAAGAGTTAAGCGTCCAGAAACTTTTATCAGGAAGGTTCATCTCAGAGAACACCAGTCACGCTCCCATTCTTACATAACTCGCTTATACGTAGCTATGGACAACGTGGTTTTATTAATGTAGAAATATGTAGCACTTTTCTGCACATTTATTTATTCGACGATCTTCTAATTATTCCTGTCTGGACATATGATGAAGGTAGGACATTCTATGCTTTCCCCCAAAACGATTGAAATCTTAGGTGGTATCACGTTCATACCAAACATCCAATAGTCCAATAGAGAAGGGGTGGATGGGGTATGACGCGTATGGGACTATCTGTGCAATATATGGTTTATCCTCAAAACTTAACATTTCGTCCATAGGAGAGGGGTTGTGTCAATCTTGCCGTTTTCCAACCTACAGGATGATCACAGGGAAGCCATGTTTGGTCCGCCATAATTCATCTGTATATCTCCATGTATCGATGCAGTACATGAAACGCAGGCTTGCAGTTAGGACAAAAGAGGCCCCATAAGTCACAGGTTGTTCTCCAGAAATATTATTTTGATATCGGTTCTGGTACGAATACCGTAGCAGACTTCCAGGAACCATTGGTGCCAACTGTCAACTCTGTGAATAAATTGCATATATATTTCGTGTTCTACATACTATATAACCTTCATTTTGATGCATAATTTGTGTATATTTAATTTATGTATGTGGAATACCAGACTTCGGCGGGCGTGAAATACAGGAAAAAACTCCAACTCAGGTCGTTTATTCCAGTCTCCCGTACTCCACCCCCGTTAATTTTTTAGTATTCGAAGATTCCACGATATCCGTGTGTCCAACAAAACACTTAAAGCGTCAGTTGTGTTCTCACAATCGAACGCTTTAACAAGACGAATGTTTAAAGTTATAATGGTAAAAGACATTTTTTTGCACATGAGTTTCACGTTCATTAGCTAATCGGACGGCCACAACCGGTTAGGGCAGTTGACAACAGTCAATTCTTGCCCTACAAATATACCATTGGAGTCATCATAGGAACGAGCCTTTCGACTTCGTTCCGATGTGAGGTAATAAGCTATTAGTTTAAGGAAAAAATGAATATGTTTGTTGTTCAAGATTTTTCTTCTTTTTTTTTTGCAAGTGCAGTCTTCTGCATGCGATCCGTAAAGGGTTTAAATTGTGGACCTGTTTTAACGCGGGACAAGGAACATTAGTCATTCTGATTATTAACTCGATGGTGATATTTACACCAACCATGCCAACAGTACTTATTTAGCAGGCTAACCAATCTATTGGTGCCGATTTATTATTTTTTTCATAATTCAGAAGGTAAAGTGTTTGAAGAGCTACCACTAACTCTTTCAAGAGTTGCGATCAAAATATATCTACACAACCAGTACGAGAGCACTGAGTTTATCAAATTAACCCTTTACCAAAAGGCAGACGATATCACAATTTATTATTTTAAATATCAATTTTTCAAATTTTAAAAAAAAATCAACAATACCATATCATGTGATCCCTCATTGGAACGAGCTCGACGAGCTCGTTCCAAAGAGGGATCACATGATATGGTTTTGTTTAATTGTTTTGAAAATAGTATTTTTTTCAGCTGCTGAATTTACAAACTACGTGTGCGGATGTGGCCGATTCGTTTTAGGTAAAGGGTTAAGAATATAATAAGTATACTCAAAATCTGAAAATCATTAGAAGGACAACCCTGCCCTGTTGACCTTGACACTTTTTGTCGAGTTTCCTGTCGTAAACATATAATCCAACCACTATATTGGTTTAACAGATTAAACTTTACGTTCCTGAGATATATCGTTGGGTATTATTTTGTAAAATACCATGATATAATTAAGGTATGCACTGTCCAAATAACTGCGAAACAGTGTCTATGGAAATTTACTCATTAAATACCTGAAAAAAATGTTGAGTCCATCGAATCCTGATTTTCGATCGAATTGAACAAACAAACTGTTCAAAATGAATCTAATCTCGAATCCACTTTCCAACTGATACACACTTCGGCTCTCGTAATGGTGCTGACGATTCCCACTTGAATCAGTATCAATGTGCGTACCAGAACTTTTCGTAGAATCAAAGCGCATGACAATTAGATCATATCACTTGCTTCTGGAAAGTTAAGCAGTTTATTTATATTGCAACCAATGGTATGTCGTGTAGAAACTTATGCATAGACCAGTGCATGAGCCAAATGTGCAACGCACTACCATTAACCCTTTACCTAACACGAAAAGCAGACGACACTTGCAAACAAAATTCTTGAAGAACTAATTCTTTTCAATTCTTGTCTCAAAAACATAGGCTAGGACCCCTCATTGGAACGAGTTCGGTGAGCGCATTGCAATGAGGGATCATAACCTATGTTTTTTGAGACAAAAAAATGAAAATACAGGGAAAATTAATTGACGATTTTGTCAATAGCGCTGGCCGGTTTTGATCGTTACGTTCGGTAAAGGGTTAAGATTAGAAATGTATAGGACGAGGTTCTCGAAGCATTGCTTTAACATATCACTACCAAAATGAATTTTGAGATTTTGTTCTTATTATTCTAGTGGCGACAACTCACCCGTTGTTATCCTTGCAGCGATACTGGGTTGACCTGGAGATTAGCTATGAGAATACGTTTCATAACGGCTTTTAATCAGTGGTGAAGATCGGGTGGCTGAATGCTTCGGGAATTGGGTCTGCATACCACGTTTCTAATGATGTTGTCTACGGACAACAAGAAAAACATATTCCAAACAGCTTAATGCAAAGTACTGTTAAAAGCGATGTTGCCCGACCCTGTTTATTTATATATGAAGACTACAAATTGGACTCCAGAACCCTATGCTGTTTTTACTCCAGATAAGATCAATTAAATACATTATGCCCCATCGTTTTGAGTGAGTTTCCTACTTGTTCATCTGATGCAGGCACGAGAAGTTATAAAATTCGCCTGTTATAAAGAGTTATTGTGCTTGATAGAATTCTTCATTTTTGTTGGCAGTTTATCAAACGTATCTGATATCCACCAATGACCTACAGGTTACAATACACTGTTTGTTTCCACTGACGACAGTGCTAATCTTTCATCCTCTCCCCATCTCATCAGGCTGATTTGGACAAAAACAACCATCTATCCATTTAGTTTATCATCTCGTGAAAAAATTATTCTGAAAAAAGTATTGATCGCTATGTGACTTTTGCCTTTAAATTTGGTGATTCCTATACTCCCGTCCAGCTTCGCAATGAATGAAATAGACAAATTATTACCTAACCTCACCCAATTTTTATCACAGTTTTCAGAAGACAATTATCACCAATATTTGGTATTTTTTTCAAAACATGCATTTTAAAATTTTATTCACACTTACAAGCTGAGTTCATTTTCCACCAGTCGAATAAATCAGGGAACTTTTATCCTCCATTAAAGGTTAGGGTGCAAACCGCTAGAGGCGCTGTTTGCATCAAAACAGTGTATTGTAACCTACAGATATCCCCACGCATCGAATAAATACACGGATGGCGGAAAAATGCTTTGTATTAGAAGCAAAACGAAATAATCTGATGCACCGCCATAGGCCGGTGCAGTGGGGGAAAAAAACCCGGACAGCCTACCTATGTGCCTAATCGCTAATTTTACCACGGTATCTGTTCGGTATTCGGTATCTGTCTTGGCTGAGATTTGCTGATAGTACCAAAGGGGAATTCCCACAGGACAACACAGAATGGGTTGTTCTTGTATCATTCTACCACAGCGAAACTGCTAGTGATCTCAGCATTGGCATTCTTTTGTCAACACAAATCATATGTACAGTAATTTTGTGACTATTTCCAAACACACCAAACACCATGAATAGCTTATAAGTCAAGCTGAGCTATTGCCATCACTTCTCATCCGTCGGCGTATGTACGTACGTTAGTACGTACTTACGTCCACAATTTCCTTTGGCACACCCTACAGGGCACATTTATTATCGGATTGCTTTGAAACCTGATATGCATGTTTGGGGTGACCTCTAGATGGGAGCTATCGATTCTCTTCCATTTCCGTCAAAAAATGTTGCCACGGCCAACGTTCTTAGAACTTAGTTTAGTCAGACCTCAATATTTCCCTTTGGCACACCCTATAGGGCACATTTATGATTGGATTGTTTTGAAACCTGGCATGCTTGTTTAGGGTGACCTCTAGATGGGAGCTGTCGATTTTCTTTCATTTCCGTCGAAAAGTGTTGCCACGGCCAACGTTCTTAGAACTTAGTTTAGGCAGACCTCAATATTTCCCTTTGACACACCCTTCAGGGCACATTTATGATCGGATTGCTTTGAAACCTGGCAGACTTGTTTGGGGTGACCTCTAGATAGGAGCTATTGATTTTCTTCCATTTCCGTCAAAAATGTTGCCACGGCCAACGTTCTTAGAACTTAGTTTAGTCAAACCTCAACATTTCCCTTTGGCACACCCCACAGGGCACACTTATGATCGGATTGCTTTGAAACCTGGCACGCTTGTTTGAGGTGACCTCTAGATGGGAGCTATCGATTTTCTGCCATTTCCATCAAAAAATGTTGCCACGGCCAACGTTCTTAGAACTTAGTTTAGTCAGACCTCAATATTTCCCTTTGGCACACCCTACAGGGCACATTTATGATTGGACTGTTTTGGAACCTGGCATGCTTGTTTGGGATGACCTCTAGATAAAACTGTCGATTTTTGTCAATTTCCGTCAAAAAATGTTGCCGCGGCCAACGTTCTTAGAACTTAGTTTAGTTAGACCTCAATATTTCCCTTTGGCACACCCTACAGGGCACATTTATGGTCGGATTGCTTTGAAACCTGGCATGTCGATTTTCTTTTATTTTTTTCAAAAAATGTTGCCGCTGACCTTTGAACTTAGTTTAGTCAGACCTCAATATTTACCTTTAACACACCCTTCAGGGCACATTTATGATCGGATCACTTTGAAACTAGGTACGTGTGTTCGGGATGACCTCTAGATGTGAGCTATTGCTTTTTTCATTTCCATAAAAAATTATTGTTGTTATCACCAGCCTTTGAACTTACTGCATTTCTGCATCAACTTATCCGTTTTGCACTCTCTGCAGGTTATATTTATGAATGTCCATACAAAGACCAGTGCATTTGTGCATTAATATTTCATTTGGCATGTCTCAGAGGGCATATTCATTATCGGGTTGTTTTGAAACTGTGTATGCTTATGCGGGATGACAAAGATAGGAGCTATTGATTTTCTTTTCATTTCCATCAAACGCTGTTGCTGTTAGCAACAATCTTTGAATTTATTGCATTTGTGTATCAACATTCTTTGCTTTGACATGGCCTACAGGCCACATTTATCATATGATTGTTTTGAACTTGGTGTGCTCATTAGGCAAGACCTTTAGATAAGAACTATTGATTAGTATTCATTGCTGTGGAAAAAGTTGCCATTTACAATAACCTCTGAACATACTGCATTTGTGTATCAACATTCTTCCTTTAGCCAGTCTTACAGTTTACATTTAAAAATGCATGGATTACTCTGACGTTTTGCGCACACAATGCTGTTATGTTGAAATTTCATCAAATAACATTGGTACCAATGATCTTCAATTTTTCCATTTCATTAATAACTTACCAAGTTCAAGTTTGTCAAGTTGAGCTACAGAGTCATTGACACTTTCATTTTTTTTTGTATTTGCACAACTGACACAATGAAAAACTATTGTTTAAACTAAACACTGTACCTCGACAGTTTTGTTTTCCTGCGGCCCTATTGTATTGTCATTATGCCGTATTATACTTCATGACCTATAGTCAAATGACAACCACCTGTGCTACAACATCCAGTTTTGATACAGCTCACCACATTTGTTGCGCCACTCGTCAGCTTTTCTGAAAGCTGGCCAGTTTTGTTATAAAAACAACCACCTTTGTTATAAAATGAGCTCACGACTTTCGTAATAACCATCAACCGTTTTTGCTACAACCCCCCCCCCCCCCCCTCCTCCCGCTCACCATGTGAGCGAAGCGAGCGGGATTTTACCACGTGCATATGCTTCCCGTGTTTACCTTCTTGAAACGAGGAGGGTAACTGACTTATCATAATAATAACACTATGTCCCGTCCCTGATTTGTCGCGGTTCTCAGATGAGAAGGCCTTGAGTAATCCTGTTCTCCAAAATGCTTCTATATCCCACGCCTCTCCGCTCCCCCGACGTCCGGAAACAAACTGTTTGATGACAACCGGTACCCCATTCTTCCCAATCCCTCCGACAAGCATACTAACCCTCTCGTTTGTGTCATCAAATATCCACATATCCTTAATTCTCCCATACCACTTCCTCAATGAAATTAAGGCGTCCAAGGCGTCGGGCCCAGACCTCATCAGTCCCCGTCTTTTAAATGAATGCAAAACATGCCTCAGCGATCCTCTTACGTTATTATTCAACATATTGCTTAACAATTAATACTTTCCAACGGCTTGGAAAAACGCTAACGTCTTTCTAAAAAACAACCTTCAAATCCGGTTACCAATTACCGCCCCATTTCTTTACTGAGCAGTCTTGGCAAACTACTCGAAAGGTGTATCTTCAAACGTATGTGGGCTTTTTTGGTTGATAATAATATGCTTAGTCAATTCCAGTCGGGGTTTAGGCCCAGTGATTCAGCTGTTTTACAGTTAACTGATATGTACGACGAATTCTGTGATGCTCTTGATGAAGGTAATGAGATCCGATTCGTCTTCTGTGACGTTAACAAAGCTTTTGATAAAGTTTGGCATGCAGGTTTGATTCATAAGCTACAACACATTGGTATTTCAGGCTACTTGCGGTCACTTATAAAATCATATTTATCCGGTAGATCGCAGAGGGTTGTCCTAGCTTCCGAGGTGTCGTCGTGGCGACCGATATCTGCTGGTGTTCCCCAAGGATCAATATTGGGTCCTCTATTGTTCCTTATTTATATCAAAGATATAACCGATAACTTACTCAGTAGTATACGCCTTTTTGCCGTTGAAAACCCGAACTGGCGTCAAATATACAAAACAATGACCTTGAGACAATAGAACACTGGTCCAAAAAATGGTTGGTTGAGTTTAACCCCCTCAAAGGTGAGAGCATGCTTATCTCACGAAAGAACGATCCCAGTGAACATCCGCCACTTTTTCTAGGTGGTACACAGATATCAGAAGTCAAAACTCACAAACATCTAGGAGTGATTTTAAATAGCACCTGTACATGGAATGACCACATCAACTATATTTGCTTCAAAGCCTGGCCCCGTTTGGATTTGCTGCGAAAACACAAATTCAAACTTGACTATAAAATTCTGGAAAGAATATACTTTGCCTTCATAAGACCGCTCCCTGAATATGCAAATACTGTTTGGAGAAACGGCTCAACAATCAAATTGGCCGAATTGGAAAAAAATTCAGATCGCCGCTGCTCGAATTGTCACTGGGGCGACGGTCAGCGCTGGAAAGACACTTTTATACGCAGAAACTAAATGGGATCCACTGCAGGAGAGACGTCGAAAACTGAAGTTAATACAGTTTTTCAAAATGTATCATCGTATGGTGCCTCCCTATATCAACAATAAAGTTCCACCGCCTATCTCGAGTACGAACCCATCTCTCCGTTCAGCCCATAACCCAACGAGTTTTGTCGAACAGAACACTATAAATCCTCATTTATCTCAAGCGCTACAGATGAGTGGAATAAGTTGCCGTTACCTGTCCGAGAAAACGCATCATTGAGTAATTTTAAAACCAACTTAAAGGGTGGGAACCTTCGTCCACCACCTTTTTACTGTGGAGCCAAATCTCGTGTCGCACAGATACATCACTGTAGACGTCGGTTAGGTAGCAATAGTCTCAATTCCCATCTGCACGACAATCACTTATCATCTCATCCATTCTGTCAGTGTGGAATGCGCGAGACACCTCGACATTTTCTGTTAGAGTGTCCAATATTTTCGGATATCCATAATAATACGATTGGTCTCCTCTCGTTTGTAACAAATGTGTCAACCTTGTTGTTTGGCTCAGAATCCCTAAGTAGCAACGAGAACCGCCTTAAGCTCTACTCACTTCAGGATTTTATTATAATGAGTAAGCGTTTCAATTGATGGGCATCAAAGTGAGCATTTTCTAGGTTATCCCATAGGTAATATGTCTATTTTCCAATTTAGGTATGACTGGCCGCATCTGACACTGTTTCAATATTTTTTTTCAAGTTACGTGTATATGTGTTCTGGTCGGCTTGCCCACTATTTTCTGTCTTCTTTTTGTTTATATACTTTGCTTTCTACTATTTCTTGCTTTTCTCTTCTCGTCTTCTTCCTTAATTCTCACCAGAACTGTTAAACTAACAACAGCTATCGTCACCTCGGAACCGAGGACCAATCAGCCAATCCCAATATTCCTCGCCGGCTGCTATTTGGCCATTATGTTGGTTTTGACTTAGGACGGACGAGGTAGTGCTGAAACCTGTTTGTGGATGACTGCAGCCGGTGATGCAATGTTAGTGGATCTAAATATTTCGGGCAATGTATACTGGGTCTTTGGGTGACGATACACACAGCCATCCACTGCCACATAGAATACAGCGTAAGTGTGTGAATCTGGGGAGCCGACTAATATAAGCTCGAAGCTTTCTGTCAAATCCCCTTTCAAACAACCTCTTAAGTTATGTATTGTTGTGTTCTGTGCTGTACATTACCTCTGTTCTTTGAATATGTGTGCTATTTATTGTTTGCATGTAACATAGCATTTTCTATTTGAATAAATATTGTTTAACTCAAAAAAAAATAATTTAAATCGTTCCAGGGTCTCCACCACTCCTATATTACACCTTTGGAACTCTTCTTTCACAATCTTTCCCACTGTTCCGTTTAGATCCAGCAACCGTGTCCTGAGCTTAAATAGCAGTGATCCCCCCAAAGGTGCCATTAAGGTTCTTTTCAAAACATGGCTGCTTTTTATTTTATAACGCAGGGCATCAACGAATTTTTTGTTTGGCTTTCCCCCCGCACCCGTCAATATCTGGTACAAACCTTCATGACGCATTCTCTGGCGGCTTTTTACTCCTTGGCTTTCCCACTTCTGAGTCAGAGATCTCCATTGAATAGGTATTTATCAACCGCGTAACTCACCCTTTGTATTTGTATTCTTCCAAATATTCTGGAACATCAGTTTACTCCATCAACTGACGGGGAGATTTTCCAAATAGTTAAGATAACAGAGTTACATTCAGTCTACCCTGTCCTTGATTCTCATCCAATCAAGCTCACCCCTGCTTGTTTCTAGTGTTGTGGCATTACTCGACCCGTTATCCATCGGCCTGCATCATTCTGCAGAGTTGCCAAGCTCTTTACAACCGTTTGGTATAGAGGTATCACTTCCGTACCATACGTTGTACTTGGCACATACACCATTTTCCAAATGTTTTTCCTCACGAATACCATTTAAGCTGTTATGAGCTGATTGAAGTGTTTTACCGCACGGTTTTCTTTAGTATCTTTTGTGTTTTGTATTTTATTCGCATCCGAAAATCAAAATCGACCCCTTTCTGTGTTGAAATAACCTTAAAGGTGACAAAAAAATCTACTACACGCTCTATGTACCGCCGCCCCCATCCCTCCTATTATTTTCCATTCTGTTTATGAGAAGTTCTAAGCAATGATTGAAAAGTAGATTTGAAAACTGTATCTTCCTTATGCTCATCGTAAATATATTTTTCTATTCCAAAGAGTGTCACCTTCAGCAGTAAAAAGTTTTATGAACGACCAATATAACACAACATAAAAGCACAGCTCACTTCAGTAATGTTTGTTAAATTTTAGTTTACGATATATGGTGCGCAGCGCAACCCACATCAACACATTCACCACTTTCTTTCTCACAGTCATTTCACCTTTATTACCAAGCAGTTTCTCATGTCATCCATACCCTTTTTCTCATCTAGCCCATGTCACTCCCTTTTTGGGAACCCCGGTAAGCTGAAAAATACTCCTTGCTGCACTTAACAATAGATACTTTATTAATATGATTGGATGCTGACATCAATACCAATAATTCGCTGAACCTTTACCATATGTCTGTGGTGCGACTGACCTAATTATAGCCATTTGTAATCAGACTGACCTTAAACCCAATAAAGAAATATGCTCGCGTTACACAAATTTACAAAGTCACATCATTTCCATCCTTAAGTATTAAAGACATCCATTGGTTTAGAGAAAATATGTCAAACGTGTTCGTTTATTTTCGTTTATACAAATAAAGGTAGTATATCAGGGGAGAAACTTCTCTTTGGAGTGGGGGGACCTCTGTAGGGAACCTCAGAAGTGGCGTTAAGGGAAACACGTGTTTCCGGCGTCCATTTTGTACACTGCAGGTTGCTAACTTGGTTTCTATGGTAGCACATGATTGCTATCGTACTGGAGGTTTTCTAATCGGAAGGTGTGTATATCGTACTGGAAGGTTTCTAATCGGAAGGGGTGTATATCGTACTGAAGGTTTCTAATCGGAAGGGGTGTATATCGTACTGGAAGGTTTCTAATCGGAAGGTGTGTATATCGTACTGGAAGGTTTCTATTCGGAAGGGGTGTATATCGTACTGAAGGGTTCTAATCGGAGGGGGTTTGTATCTAATTACCCACATCTACTTGACAAACACCGAAGATCACCAAAATCAACATGTTTTTACCGAAAGGGATCCAACAAGTCCGCCATTATTCGTAGCACTTGGTTGTTATGAGGCGAGAACCCTCTAAAAGATGCGTTCGACTCGATAAAAGTGTGTTTACTCATCCATATCGAACCTGCAGCAACTAAAAATCAACAAAAACGACCAAACATCACCGAAATGGACGTTACTTATGCAGATTACCCCAGAACCGTCTGCTTCGAAATATTCTAGCTACTCTCACTCAAATATTACTGGATCCGTTGTACCTATGTTTTCATTTTAATCTGCTTCAGCCTACCAATTTCGAGTTTCCAAGATGTTGCTAGTACTGGTACATAGTGTGTAACAGTGTGTACATATCCCATGCAACACCGAGACACAGTTGCTGGATGTGACGAGATGTGCTTTTAGCCAGTGCACAATGTGACGCACGACACATAGGCACATGGTGATACTGGTGGATACCTATGACATGATGATGTCCTATTGGAGGATACCTTTTGATGATGGATACATTTTAGAGGATACCTATCGCAGTATATCTGTTTCAGGATAGTCATAGAACATAGATCATTGGTTGTCATACGATCAGTCTCCACTTTCCTCATCCATTACTATAATCTTTACTACCTTTGCAGTCTTGCACCATTGCTACGAGGTTGTAGTTTGGATAGACCTATCTGCCCTATGACGAGGTTTCCCTCTGCCTTTTGTCAAGTTCTGTTGTCTCATTCGGCCTTCCCATCCCTGATCTATAAGTGTAACAACACTATTAGCTTGATACTGGGGGAACCAAAATAACGTATTCACCAGTGACTGTAACAGACGGACGACTTGAATCTCGAGCAAATGCGTTACTGAGTAGTTATTCGAACGTGCGACATTATTCAGGACCCTTCGACTAATTTGGGTATGTAAGTATACTTATGGCATGATGATGCATTATTGGTGGCGAAGATAGCTGTTAGATACATAGGGATATATCCCACATTCAGTTCCGAAATCAGGGTACTTAAATGATTATTTGTGAAAGATGGAGACACTCTGCTCTGCTACACCGAACAGAAACCCGTTGGAGTCATAGATCACAACTGTACTAGGAGGATTTATAACGATTGTAATAGTTACAGTTAAAACTAGAAGTCCTGTCACGAACTGTGCGTTTATCTAGGCTTAATTGCGCGTAGGAATTGCGCGCAATTGCTATATCGAATGGCACCCGAAGCACAGTAGGATATCCTGGCTAGTCATAGCAAACACATGCAATGTTCTTCCAATGGACCTCCGGGTTACCCAGAGGTCCATTGGCTGAAACATTGCTTGTGCACAGGCCATATGCACAGAATTTGATAGTCTTCCTATGGTCATAACGCGTGGATTAACGCACAGATCGACGTGCTATTTGTGCGCATTTCATGACAGGACGTTTAGTTTTAACTGTATATATTGGTGTTTAAGGTCGTATATTTCTGCAAAATAGCTACTCGTGACAGCAACATGGTTATAAAGTCAAGTCCAGACGATCGTTTATACCCACGTTGACCAGGATTATAGCATTGATTCAGCAGCCAGAAAACCACAGGAATGGTCGCACCCACGTCCATACGGCTAACGAAGACCCATTACGCATCCATTAACAATAAAGAAGGCACCAAAGAGAAAAGCTATGTTTTGATGGAACCTAAACTCCTAGAAGCTAAAACGAATGACAAAATGTACCACGAAAGACCCAAACTAACGAATTGTTGTAGAGTTGGACAGAGACATGAGAAAGATCTTATAATCCTGAACCATAAATGAACATGAGACGATTCTTCAATACAATCGTGTACTACAGAGATACTAGAATATTTCAATAAAACTGAGAGCGCGGTTGTTTCGTATTAAGAGTACAGAATTCCAAATGAAAAGGTTCGTGGTTCAATACTGACCAGCTTTAAATGCATTGTGTCCTTGGGTGAGGCAAGTCATCCTGGTTGCCTACGTAAATATTTTTCTTTCAACTGCTTCAAATAATTTCAACAAAACAATATCATGACATTACTCATTTCGACATTTCTTGAAAAAAATTTCTTTTCAGCTGCTCTGTTTGTAAATTATACGGGCGGATGCTACTGACCCGTTAGGTAGGAGGTTATAGAACTGTTAATACAAGGTATTGATCTAAAATATATACAAACAGAACACGCACAAACAAAATTCAATTCCTGTTTTTGAAGAAATTATGTTTTTTCCTGTTCTGTTACTTAATTTTAAATTAGAGGTATTGATGCGCTATGCTCTGCAGTTGAAACTAGAAGTCCTGTCACAACTAGCGCAGACAATGCACGGTTAATGCGCTCCTTACTGAGGAAGATTGAAGTTGTCTGAAATACACAAGAGTGTTCGTGATGTGCAATGCAAAATGTAATGCGCTATTGGCGAGGTCGGTAGTGAACTCACGAACTGAACCGATCAAACAGAAAGGAAATATTGAGACTGCAGTATGTGGAGGGTGGATTGTTACTAAATCCCTGTGGGATATATTTTTCACTTAGTGATTATTTACAATTTCTGAAGACAAAACACAAGAAGCACTAGCAAATTTTCATCACATGGACCACCGGGTTTCACCCGGTGGTCCATGTGATGAAAGTTTGCAAGTGTTTCTTGTGCTGTTATGAACAATTATAAATACTTTTCGAGTGGAGAATATATGGCGCTGTAATTAAGTAGTAATTCACTCTCCTCATTCTGTACAGCTGTAAATGCAGTCGAATTTTAATATCAATTTACGTTATTACATGTATATGTATCTCAGTAAAGGATAGGATTGATGTTAACGATCTCTGAGTTAAGCTAATGGTGCAGTTTGACAGTGACAAAAGTGCACTTACTCAGCGCGCTATTACTTCAAAACAGTGCACAATACAGTGACAAGACTTCTAGTTTCAACGGTATGCTATTTCTATGATTTTTGAGGATTATTCCTATAATTAGTGTGCAATCTAATATCATTGCGTCCGTGAAAATACTGAGACCAATCCACGGTGGTCGTACTGTATGTTGGTGACGGGAGGCCTCAATAGGTATAACATGTTCATGCTAACTATTTGGTTCTATTCTATTGTATGTTTTTCAAAAAATGCTATCTGGTCCGTATATTGTGAAACAAGTGGTATTAGGAAAAAAGGATATTCTTCATCAGACATCTCAGACGTCTTGGCCGTAGCATCAGTAGCATGTTTGTGAGCCAGCTTTGTTTATATTTACTCGTTATTCATTAAAAGATGTAACGTGACTGTAACGTGAGTACAAAATTGATAAGCGGAATTTAACCTTTGAAAGCCCCTTATGCATAAACGTTTTCACAAAACAGCTGTTGGCAGTCCGGTTGTAGAAAGCAAGCGTTGGCAGTCCGGGACTAGTCAACACAATAAATACTTGGGAGAGAGGAGGAACAGTGATTAATTTAAATCTACAGCACTGCATAGACGTATGCTATCTGGTCCGTATATTGTGAAACAAGTGGTATTAGGAAAAAAAAGGATATTCTTCATCAGACATCTCAGACGTCTTGGCCGTAGCATCAGTAGCATGTTTGAGAGCCAGCTTTGTTTATATTTACTCGTTATTCATTAAAAGATGTAACGTGACTGTAACGTGAGTACAAAATTGATAAGCGCAATTTAACCTTTGAAAGCCCCTTATGCATAAACGTTTTCACAAAACAGCTGTTGGCAGTCTGGTTGTAGAAAGCAAGCGTTGGCAGTCCATGAGTAGTCAACACAATAAATACTTGGGAGAGAGGAGGAACAGTGATTAATTTAAATCTACAGCACTGCATAGACGTAGAAATAAAATTATTACTGAATCAACACAACTATTAAAGATAGGCTCGCCCATTTCGATGTATTTAGAACTGGTTAATAATATCAAACCAGGGCGTCAGAGTTGAAAGGGTTAAATGGAAGTAAAGAAAATGATCCGGATCTGTTCCGAGACTCTATGCCCCCTGTGGCACTCCTCCGACTGCATTTTCTGTTGTTGCACTCCGTCCACTGCATGCACTGTTGTTGCAATTGGAGAAGAAATAAGAGAAAAGTTCCTCATCGCAGCGAACAATTGCATTGTGGATCACAGATCAAACTACAAGCATTTATGTCTCAGTCCCGTCCAGCTCATGGACCACGGAGTGTAACCTGGGATGACAAAATGCATGAGTTCCTTGTGTTTCGTTTTTACATATTGCATTTTTCTGCTGGAATAAACATAAATTCATTATTGTTTTTTGTTATTACACATTTCCCCTCTATAGTCACGATTGCCAGGGGATGCCACCACAACTCACTTTCATAACGGACAAACAGAATATAATGTGAGATAATGGAGCAAAGTGGTTGTATGTATATTTATCTACGCCCAAACTTTAAAGCATTTTCTAAGATGTTAGTTTGAGTCTATGACAGAAAACATATGTGGGCGGAGAGTTACAATTATTTCGACAAATTGGTTCACTGAATTTGGAGAGCACGACCTTTAATCGTCTTCATTCTGTTCCGACGGAGCAACTTGGAATAACAATTGAATCCACAGAGACAGTCTATCTGAAAGACAAAACAGACAGATATTGAAAATTACTCGAAAATAGACGGAGATTACAATAATGTCATAGAACTTCGATAATGGAGTCTTTCGGACGAATTTTGTAGTACGAAGTGGTAATTACCTCACAACCGTCGAAACCAACAATGGCGCTTATGTTGTGTCCCCAAGAAAGACATACGGGAGAGCAATGGCACACCGGACATTTTGCCTTTATTCAATACAACTCAGACACAAGCTTTGTATGTTCTTCGGTAGTGAGTTCAATAGTTTGGTACATGCAGCTGCATACCGACAGCTGTTTGTTGGCTCTTCAGCATGATACGCGTGTGCTTACGGCCCGCAGTGACCCCATCACTAGTGTATAAAGTATGTCCAATGTTTTTGTAGGTGCTCGCAGCCTGACGGTAGGGTCAAAATCATTCTTCCTCCGCATGTGCGTGCCGACATGTTGGATAACGCCACGTTCCGCAATATTGGATAAATTCATACACATGTCCGCCCGTACATGTCGAATGTTGTGCGTGTTACTGGGTGAACAAAGCAAGGAGAAGTACCCTTTTGCAACTTTGTTGATAAGCTTCTTGTTTTCAGGTGAACTATCGGCGAAGAAAAACAAAAATACATGTTTTGTGATATTGTAAAAAAGAACTGTGATGTGTTTGTGCCTGCATAAAATGTTAAAATAGCATCCGTATGCCGATAGACGAATTAAAATATATTTTCTGAAAATGTGTGCCTATTGTTTATAATAAGATTACCTTTACATAATCCATCTTTTAAGGCAAGTACCAAAACCTTTGGGCTTGGGAAACAACATGCAATACATGGAAGAATCCTGACATTTTCAAAATTCCAGTTCCCTTTAATCAAAGGCTATCGCCCCAATTCTCGTACACCATAAGATTAGGGGTGCTGCTTTTGAGCCCAAGTATAAACTTAAAAAATTCCAAGTCCACTCTCCAATGATTTCTACACTTTCAATTCCCCCATACCTCAGAGCCAAAAGTAAGAACCGGTAAAACTGTTTTATCATAAAGATCAAGCCGATACGCAACAGATAAGTTGAAGTGTCGGGCTTTCCTTAAAATAGCGTACATGGCTTTCGTAGCTTGTTCCATTTAAAATTTTCTAGTTTCAAAGAAAAACCCACTGGCTGACTGGCAGTGAAAATAACTCCAACTCCAAAGTAATTTTTATTCATTCACTTTTTCTACAGGAGCACCTTCGATACTGAGCTCAATGTTTGGCTGCCTGCCTTTCCCAGAAGTAATATATTTGGTCATGGATAGGTTTAGATTCAATTTCCACCCAGAACAGTACTTGGAAAATTTATTCAATGTGGTTTGCTTATCACTTGCCGTTTCGCCCAACAATACAGTATCGTCACCATATAAAAAAATAAACAATTTAACAAAATCACTTATCTTGGAATCTAAGTGGGAACCAGGGTTCAGAGGGTTCGCACCATTTGTGAAAAGAAACTCTTTGAGGTCACTCGGGAATAGTGAAAATAATAAAGGTGATACGTTCATACCTTGGCGAGCCCCAGAGTTACAAAAGTAGAAATCAGAAGAGGAATTACCTATTTTAACTTGGGATTTTTTATATATATACCGTTGTACATATTCCTAATATGTCTGAAAACATTTCCCGCCTTTTTTGGATTAATTATTTAAAAAAAAAAACACTCTCCAAACCCTATCGAACGCTTGTTTGAAATCAACAAATGTACAAAAAAGTTTTCTTCCCAGTGTTTTTCTATAGTTCCATTGGAATATACAAGATAAATATATTATCTGTGGTAGAATAACCTTTCCTAAAACCCGTTTGACACTCTCTCATTATTCCCTCTGACTCGATAAAAGCCAATATCCTACTTTTACGTATCTTGGGAAAAAGTTTGCCAAGGCGACTAAGAATATTAATGGGGCGATGGTTTTCGGTGCACATCGGGTCACCTATGTTTTTGAAGATGGGCCGTACAAAACCAATCAACCATGTTTCGGAAACAATACTTTTACATACTAATATTAGATTAACAAACTGGGAGCATGGCGGAAAGAGAACACTTAATATGTTTGTTAATTATCTGGTCTGGCCCATGGGCTTTCCCATTTTTTAGGGAGTTAACTGCTTTAGTGATCTCATCATGGAAAATATCGTCAAAGAGAATGTAGTCATATTCCGAGTAATCTAGAGAATCTCGTCAGATCAGCGAAGTTAAGCAACGTTGAGCCCGGTTAGTCTTCGGATGGGTGACCGTCTGAGCGATCGGTTCGGACTCCCGCGTTGTGTCCGTGGACAAGGCACTTAACCCCGATTGTCCACATGGGACACGATGACGCCGTGTACTAAGGCGTACTGCACGTCGACGGTGCGCATGCCTTCAACCAATCTAACCCTGCATGTGCTGCAGTGTGGAGTTACGATTTTGGGGAACAGGCAGCCGCTCGTCGTTGCTCGGTGGTTATCTCCGGGTACTCTGGCTTCCTCCACCCGTAAAACTGTCACGGTCATGATCAGCCATTTTGCATAAGTATGTGACCTTAAACACCAATAAATAAATAAATAAATAATCAAGAAGAGGAAGATTATCTTCTGTCACCAGCCTCGAGTTATTCTGATTCTGGAGATACAAGAACATAGCGTCCAACGGCACTTGGGGTAGACTTTTTAGTTCGTAGACTTGAGTATTTTCGAATATTCTCGGGGATTTGTGCTTGGATAATAATTTGGCAGTTTACTTTTTAGCCCTATTCATAGTTTTGTCAAGGGTTTTCTTATAAGTTTTACTTTCTTCGGTGAGAAGCCGTTTACTTTCTGGCGTTCTTGTATGATTATATATATTTTACGAGCTGCGCTGAATGTTTTTCTTGCCATTCGACACTCACTATGGAACCACCTTTTATTTGCTGTATTATTATCATTGTTCCGTTTTCTTCGTCTCGTGCCAAAAGTGATACTGGCTGCAAATAAGTAAATGTCGCCGATCATTCCACAGATGTTACTTATATCAGCTCTGATAGGATCGGCAATATTTTCTAAGCTTTCCAGGATTGCACCGATTTCTGAGCATCCAGTGTTATGGGGGAATTGGTCTGAGTTATTATTTGATCAAAGTATACGTTCTGTACAATACTCCGTTTCGGTTTCTTGACAGCTAGGCGAAGCAAGTGAAGAGACATGCTCATCAGATCTCAAAGAGAGAACTATTCCAGAGTGGGCATCGGAATAGAGGCTACAATAATCTAAAATGGAGAAATTATCACCTAACTCGAAAAGATCAGCAGCGGAAATACAGTAATGGACAGCACTTGCTCCTCTACAAGTAAAGAAACCAATATGGTTATCGTCCCCTATTCTATCATTCAATAGAAAAATGGTTTGAGCTTTACAGAAATTTAGTAGCTTATTTCCGAAGTTGTTTTTACTCTGGTCTTTACAAACTCTGCGTGTACTAACTCCTGAGTTCACAAATATTTTATTAGGTGTAGGCTGTTCTTCGAGAACAGCTTCATCTGCGCCAAACCGTTTGCAAACTCGTCCAAGACGTAATCTATGTCCTCACCAGATCTGTCGCTGAAGTCCCCAAAAAGACAAACAAGCTTGTTTGAGGGGACATTTGCTATGAGCTCTCTCTCTCTCAATCTCACCGAAGCTATTACCCGATGAATAGGAACTGTTTTCAGGAGGTATGTACACAGCACCAAAAACAATGTCAGCATCTTTAGCTAAGAAACTCTTATACAGTCTGAACCAAAGGACAAATCTGTTTTCCGTCTCCATGAGGGGAACATACTTCGCAAGACCATCTTTTTCTACAGGAGCTATCCGCCCTGGACGGTAATTTTTCCTGTTCTTTACACTAATTGTTTTAAAACCTGGTATAGATATTTGGTTCGAGCTGTTAATTTTTGTTTCCGTGATGCACAAACAATCGTACTGGAAAATTAGTTCACAGAACTCGGGAATGTGTAGTTTGTTCGTGAGTCCGTATACATTTAACGCCAGGCGCGTTAATGCTACGCAGAAGGGTAACTGGGTATCGAACATTTCCAGGTTTTCTACCGTACGTACCACTTTCCCTATGTATATGAGTCTTTTCTAAGCGATCGTGATAGACAGCATCACATCTGTCCTATTTAGTAGGAGTAGAGGAGACCCTCGATCTCATATATGGTTTTGTATAGTTAAGTGGGGTCTTGTATTACGCTGGCCTGTGGAGTGGTTTTGTACTGGATGTTTCTCTTAGGGTTCAATGTAAATTTTACCATCAATAAAAAGTTCATCTTAACTAGAGAGACGCGCTTTTTCAGGCTGTTTTGCTTGCCGCATTTCAGAGTGGAGCCTTCCACGAGATGCCTCATGTCTATGGGAAATTGCTCATTTATGAACATTTTTGTTTCTTTGAGTTTGGGACCACGCTTTTGTACAGTTTCACTTTCTTTACAATTCAGGGACTTTGCCACAATTCGTCACGGTTTATTGTTTCCCAAAACGATGAACACGTTCTAAGACTAACTCATGTTCATTTCGTAGCTTCAGTGTTTATTTAAAGAAAAACATCAGAGCGTTCTCTCACACTCTTCGACTGTCGAATCTGGCACCCCTGTGAAACCAAGATTATTCCGCATTGAGCGGCACCGAAGGTCTTTTAAATTATCATTAGCACATTCTCCGTCAATGTTAATCGAGTCATTCTCACCCCGAATAAATACATTTTCGGCAACCTGGACATCGTGTAAGTCATGAGCTTGAGCCTTCAGAGCAGAAATGTCACCTTTCATACCTTTTCCTTCGGCTTCTATTGGGTCGTACTGGTCGCTGACAATTGTACAACTTTTCTCTATTCAACCACTTTTGATCCAAGTTCATTAACATCATCTTCAAAAGTAGCCGTCCCAAGTGACATTTTACCCAATTTTACATCAATGCCATCTAGCAATTTAAGCTTCGTCTTATCCTTTTCCATAACTTGCATCCTTGATTCTATCTTGTCTATTTTCGAACTTTAATTCTTCTTCATCCAACTTATCAAGCTCAGAGTTTATGCCACTAAGTATGCAATATGGCCTGTGTTCATCAATCTATCTCTAGAAGTGCCCAGACCCTTTAGCGGATTCAGTATTAGAGAGATATTATCCATATCGATAACATCGGCCGCATCGCCATACAAAATGTTTCGTACATTGCTCTTCATGTCAGTAGTTTCAGAAAGTGTCCTCCTGCTTGTTATCCTACGGTTTAAGTTGTTTACAGTAAAATGTCGACACGAACAGTAGATATTCCCCGGCCGAATTTATTGCAGAGCCCATCGTCTTAATTCAAAAAATCAAATTCCACGGATGGTGCTGGGTTAGCTCAAAAGTATTTTCTGAAAACACCTCATCGCAATTGATCAATACATAACAACAAAGAACATCCAAGGTCATCAACAGATCCATGGTATCAATACAATGATATCAGGTCAAGATCGATGTTGGAGTTGATAATCCATAAAAAACAACTGATTGTGGCGAAAAAGTCGGTACTGAATTGCATCGCCCTGTTCCAGACTTCCGAGCAGTGCGTTTACGAATCGGTAAAATGGGAGCTACTGGCTTGTTGCGATGCAAACATATCCCGAAAACAGGAGATATAAACGAATATTACATTTCAGACACCAACAGTACAAAAGTCTTAGCTCTCGTATTTCGTTAACTATACTATTTTGAAGATTCTACAACAGCAATCACACCGATTCAAAAATGGAACTTGCAAAACACATGAAAGATCACAAGAACATTTCCACAACTGTCACAATGATATCCATCATTTTTTAGCATTATTTAACAATCCGAAACCACAACCATCGGTAGAAACTGGACGATTAAGCTTTGACTAGTATGATACGGTTTGATATAATTTCGAGGTTTCAGATATAAAGATTTGCGTGAAAGAAGGATCAGTGGTCTGTTTACAAACATAATCGGCAAACACTAGTTACGTGGGGGCAGTAATCATTTAACCCTTTACCCAACACATACGATTTTAAAATTTATTATTTTAAATATCAATTTTTAAATTTCAACAAAACCGTGTCATGTGACCCCTCTTTGGAACGAGCTCGACGGGCTCGTTCCAAAGAGGGGTCACATCATATGGTTTGGTTGAAAATTTTCGAAAAATAATATTTTTTCAGCTGCTGAATTTGCATATTACGCGGGCGAATGCGGGAGATTCGTTGGGTAAAGGGTTAACCCAGCAGACCCGAGGGGCAGCTACGATCCGGGGAACATTCGCGATTGGTTCGATTTCGAATCTTGTTACTGACTCGATTCGATACTATCTCGGGTTTTCGAAAAAAAATAATCCCGGCGAGTTCTCTATTTCATATATGTCTTTATCATCGTCTTTTTGATTATGACAACTAATCTGCTAGTTTTCTGGACAACGAGATTGTAAAGAAGCGGTTAATTGTATCAAAAGTTCTAATAACCAACACACAAACAATACTAACGCATTTGAACCATGGCATGTGTTCCCGAGTACATGTTGATCAGGTCAGTGTTAAGCTGTATTTTGTAAATATGGAATCTGAACAATTATCGAAAAGAACCTTCCACTACCATCCTTAATACGTCACGAAGAGATGAGACCGACTGGTGAGGACCACTATCATTGATGGTTACCCAAACTAAAATAGCCGACATGGTCAAATCAACATGGCTGACATGGAAACCGTATTGACTATGGAATCCGAACAATTATTATGGGATATCGAATTGCGGACAATTATGGAAAGGACCCCCCCCCCCCCCCCACACACACACACTCTTTACCCTTAACGCGTTGCCAAGAGATGCGATTGACCAGTGAAAAGACCTTCTTGATTTAATTGACGGACCCAAAATCAAGATGGTCGCCATTGCGGTCATATTCTATATCAAATCGGAACAGTTATCAAAATGAACCTTCCACACCTTATCCTCAACACAGTGCCAAGAGATGAAACTGATCAGTAAAGACATTCTTGAGTTAATTGGCGGAACCAAAATGAGGATGGCCGCCATTACGGCCATATGGGATATCGAACGCGGCAATTATCGAAAGAAACCTTCCGCTCCCTACCCTCAACACAGTGCCACGAGATGAGACTGATCGGTGAAGACCTTATTGAGTTAACTGACGGAAATCACAGATAGCATGCATAGCTAAAGCAATATGGCTGCCGTGGCAGTGATATTGAATATGGAATAAAGATAATTGTCGAAAGAAATTTTCCACTCCCATCCCTAATACATCACCAAGAGATGAGACTGACCATTCCTGAGTTAGGTTAAGCCTAAATCAAGATGACCACAGTGGCAGCCATACTGGAAATGGAATCTAGACAATTATCGAAAAGAACCTTCCAATACCCACCTTCAACAAAACACTAAGAGACCAAACGTTTACAAGCGGCCAAAGTTCGAACGACGGACTGCCGATGGGCGGACATGGTGCCGACAAAATACCCACTCTCATTGGAGATCGGGGGGCACAATACAATAATCAGAAAGAACCTAGAATAACAATTTGCAGATCTCAAACGGATAACCATATTGTGGCTAGTGGAACTTATCAAAACGTATCAAAAACAGGTATCATGGCGAAACACCTGTTTTTGATTCCGTACTTCCAAACGCCACAAAGTTAATAAGTACGATATAATTCACAACATAGACTAGATGTGTGTCGACCAGTGATTGTGTAGAAAGTTTCTGGTATCGAACTAAAATAGGACTCTCGCGATGTAATTAAGTCTAGCTATATCACAGATTTTACATCCTCATCGGGTTATTCCTATTGTGTATCTGGTTTTCGGGAGTATAGTCTCTGTCTTTATGGTGTTTGAATAATTTTATCTTCCCGACGAATCTGTCCGATTTCTCCAACAAGGTGAGGAGGGGAGGGGGGGGGGGGGGGGGGGGTAGCCATTCACGTCCGGATGAGCACTTTTGACCCCATTGGTGCCACCCATGACGTCATTTATTGTCCCAAAATAATCCGGTATTCCGATGTCGTTGTCTGGTATAGGGTAATTTCGGAGAATAACTTTTTCATGACGGCACATACGACCCGTTCAGCTATTTGGTTTGGATGGATGCACGCCTACATCCGTCTGATCGCAATTACGGTAATCAAATTTATACAAATAGGGAATTCCATGAATCTATTCTAGAGACTGGTATTGTGAATGAACAGAAAGTGAAAGGGAATATTATACAAGTATGGAATTTTGAGGTGGTGAATATTATATGACATGAACCTAAAAACCTTATATTGACCAAGGCGTTAGCCGAGCTCAATATAAGTTTTTTTGGTTTATATCACATCATATTTGCCACCACAAAAGTCCATAACTGTTATATTATATACACCATCGTCAATCAACCAGAAATACTTTTATTTAACAATAAAATCGTTATCATCTGCAGAATAACATAAAAATAAACAATGTTATAGAGATTACGTCGATTGAAATAGAACCAGAGATGGATTTCCAAAATCTATATTTAGAAAGTTGATATTCACTGGAAATCCGGTGTACATAGATATTGGAGTACCAGTCACGTGTAGAAGATCCATCCAATAGAAATGTATTTATTTATTAAGTACAAAATAATTCTTATCTTTTCACTCATTTCAGTTGATTTCGTCTGTTTCACGAAAATCAACCGTAAAGAACCCGCATTGTATTTCAAGAAAGGGTGGAAATAGACGATTAATTAGCCAGAATATGATACGAAAGGTCTGAACCGAGTTTACTGAAATCAAAATGAGCGGAGATTTACCGAGGAACAGATCGATTTAGCGGACGAGATTTAAAATTGTTATGTCAAATCGTGGCGACTTTGCCATTCATTTTATCAGATAATGTATAATTTAATCTTTTTAGTGTATACCTAACACAACGACTAAAACTGGCTGGCGCAGTTCACAGAAATAACCAATCAAATTTTATTATTTTGTAAATTATCGCCTCGAAAACATAGCTGCTTATGACCCACAATGGAATGAACTCGTCGAGCTCGTTCACATCAAGCTTCATAATCTATGTTTTAGAGGGACAGATTTAAAAATGTTTAGTTATTTACGAAATGTTTTTGCAAATACCGTCTGATATTCGTATTAAGCAAACAGTTAATGGAATATGAGAGGAGATTAATTCAACTCACGTCCGAAACCAATTTACTCGCATTATTACGATATCAACGTTGACTTCTGACGTTACGTTTTATTAAGTGTGTTGTGAACTATATTTGCACGCTGAGCTATTTAATTGTGACAATGTGCTAAACATAGTTCATATTTGACTTTCGATTTTAAATTTTTAAGTAGCTCCTTGAATAAACACTATCTCAGATCGATGTGTATTGTCGACTGTGAAATAAACATAGGTACAGTACAGACGCCGTAGAATGATCAAAATCTAAGCGTGGGATTTCTTACGTGTAACATTCATTATCAAAGGCATCATTGCAAATTGTCTGTTTCTAAATATCTACCAAATACCCGTTTTATTCACTTACCTATGCCTGGTAATGATCTCTTGAAATAGACGAAAGGAATATAAAATAGTGTCGCGAGTGCCAAAACACCTAAGGCTATCAAGTACTCGGCCCGAGGCCTCAAAATTAATGGAACGGCCACCAGGAAAATAGCCACTAACGTCATCAAAACTGGAAATATTATCGGCACCTAGAAAAAAAAGAAGTTTATTATTACTTGAAGAAGCTATTGACAATACTTTGAAAGTACCTTTATTCGTACCTCTACTTATACATTTTTCAAGTTCTAATACTCGAGAACTGACGTCCAGTACTTGACCAAGCCTTGGCAACTGTTCACAACATTTGCAGAAGAAACCCGATTACTGAAGCCCGAATAATATATCGTCCCTTGAGTGGTGCAAGGCGCCATCTACAATGCTTTAACATTTCAAATGACGCCAGGCTCCGCTCTCCAAAAATAAAGCTACTCACATCCACTTGCGTAAATATATCTACTTCAGTGTTTCGTCATCGAGGGTATGGGGCCTTTCCAGACTACGCTATACTCTGTCGAAAATACTTGACTTCATCCAACGGAGTACTACAACTCTATAGTATTCACCACAAATGGCAAGTTTATCTCACCTGGAATACCAGGAAACAGGTCGGAAGGTAGTACTCACTCAGCTGCACAAGGTGTCTATGATTATAGAAATAGCCTGGCAATTTAAATGGTCTCAGCGGTCGGTGTAGAATTACCCGATAATACTAATCTTTTGCGCTCACAATTTTAGGAGCAAACCGAGTAGAGATAGCGACGATACGTCCACAAAATTATTAAAAGAGATAATACTTGCGGTGGCTGGTTCATTATCTCATGTAATCAGCTTATCCTTTGTTACAGGTAGAGTGCCTGACAAAATGAAAATAGCTAAAATTATACCCAATTTTAATTCAGGAGACCCACAGCTATTCACTAACTACCGCCCCATTAGTATTCTTCAACATTCTAAAAAATACTAGAAAAAGTAATGTTCGCACGATTAAATACTTTCTTAGAGGAACAAAACATCTTATATTAGTATCAGTTTGGATTCTGAAAGGGACACGCCACTGTTCACGCTATTCTTCAGCTCATAAATAATGTTGTAGGAGCCAATGACAAACCTACAAAGGATTGCTGACTCTCGGTATTTTTAGACTTTTCTAAAGCCATTGATACAATAAATCACACAATTCTGCTCACAGAACTGGAAAGCTGTGGTATAAGAGGGAGGGTGACCACATTCCTAGTTTAAAGATTACCTAACAGGCAGATGTCAATCTGTTTCTTCCATGAGTAAGATATGGGACACATTGGAGGTCATAATTGGTGTACCTCAAGGTTCCACACTGGGCCTCATCCTTTTCTTGCTACACATCAACGACATCAGCCACCCAACCCTGCTAGAAGTCCTTTCTTTTGTAGATGACAATGCAGGTTTTGCATCTGGTAATAATCTAGATAAGATAGGCGAGACCAATTTCGAACTAGATAAGCTGAGTAAATGGTGTTCTGCAAATGGACTATGTCTTAATGCTAATAAAACAAAATCTATGCTGCTGTATCCACAAAATGATTCGTATAACGCTGTTGGTATAAAAATTATCCTAAATAGTACAGATATTTGATTAATTAGTAACCAACATGAAGAAAAATCAGTTAGATTCCTTGGAGTTCACGTCGACGAAAATCTAAAATTTACACAACACTACTCTGTGGTCTGTTTAAAAATGTCGAGGGCAATATTCGCCTTGAATAGGGCGAAAAACATTCTTCCCTTTAAAGCCTTAAAGACATTATATTACTCACTCACACATAGTCATTTGCTTTACTGTACACTCGCTTGAGGTCACGTATCGTCGACAAGAAGAATTACAACCTAGCTAAGAAAGGCTATTCGCGTTATAACAAACAGAAAATATACCTCACATACCGAACCATTATTTAAAGATTGTGGCATAATGAAGTTTGATGACCTATATAGGTTACACGTTCTTTTCTCTATGCATGACTGGTATCATAATAAACTGCCTGTATCTTTTGATAGTACTTTTGAAATTTACCTAAATTTACATAAATCCTTCTGGAATGGAAACCAGACAGTCTGGGGGTGTGCGTACACTCAAACCGAGAACACGTTTCTCTGCAGATCTCCCGCTTCATTCTTTCCGGAAAATTTGGAATGATTTAAAGGCTGAAACTCAACAACTCAGTAGGCCTCTGTTTTAAAAAGGCAGTAGTTAATACAACTATGACTTCGTATTCCTCCATAATTACTTGTGCCAATCCGTATTGTCCTGATTGCTTTCTGTAAAACATGATCTCACCTTCCACACCTATTATTTTTCTTTCCAAACTATCAGACTGTTAAACTGATATGACTTTAGCAAGAAAGCAAGACCTTGCATGAGGACTGTTTTATCTTATTTAGGCAAAAACGATCGAGAAAAAGACAAAAGGATAAGGCTCTCTTCAGCTATGCCATTTCCATGCACTGTACACTTACTGGTTATCTGTTAATTGATATTGTATTTGAGTATGCTGCAAAAATAATGTTTCATTCATTCATACTAAGTGCAAACAGCAAGTTGATTCTAATTGCAACAATATGACACAGACCGGAAGTTAGAACACGTGGTCCTAGATAGACATGGCTTCAGCTGCGCATTGTACCCATCATTATTGAAAGAGTTTGTAGAGACCTGACTTGTTCAGATACATCCGAACAGGTATACAGCTGTTCCAGGTACTTTCTACTTTGGCAGTGATGAAAATTTGTCACAGGCATTTTTTTCCACGCCTACCGCTCGAGTAGTCTCAATTCCATGTAAACATTTTTTGCGCGCCTAGTTTCAGTCATTTTCGGCATCGATATCTCGGACATTCCGACCGCTCCCTTCCCGAAGCATAAAACCCTCAAAAAGGTAAATTTACTATATCTCATCAGTCTGGGATGAGTCGAGGTCTGGTGATTCCGGTTGAACCACCAATAAATCGCAGTGCCCTCCAAAGTCTTGTTCTCACTAGGATAATTGTTTGACATTTTACAATTCCCTCTACACCAGTATGGGCCGATGGAACAAGGAATTCTGCTTGGGTACCGGGCAGTCAAAAGGTGTTTGTGAAGCAAACCATTGAACAGTTCAGGAAAGCAATCTGATCACCTAAGTAGCTTCAAGGAGAATATGTTTTATAACCCTAGCTTTTACATAAAGCCAGGCCTGCTTGGGCTACCAGTGAATTGGACTAGCCCTAGAAATTGGAAATGAGTCTCGTAATTAACCACTGCAGTCATGAATGTCTTCGTATAAGCCGTGTAAGTATGTAACAGCGTACCATAACACAACCAACTGTCACGAATAATTCCTGTGAAAGTAAAATCGTTTGATTAATAGCTCTCTCAGAAAAACAAACTTTGCACATAAGCACAACTGGTAAGGTTTGTGTAAGGGTCGGGCTAAAATTGGAACCCCCTCCCCAATCCTTGAAGATTATTACGAGGCTTTTTGCTGTTTTATAAACATTGCACGCCTTGGAGTTCTCTAAGCCAAAGTAATGGGCCTCAAAGAAGAAAATGGCACGCGTCGGAGATGTGTGGACTATTCTTTCTCGAGGACTACTATCTTGGCATAGATAACAACATGCCGTATAATTAGTATTATATTACAGTTAGAACTAGAAGTCCTGTCATGAAATGCGCACAAATAGCACGCCCGTCTGGGCATTAATCTACGCGTTAGGTAGTAGTATGTAATGTGGTTTTGAGGACTCATTTGTGGGCCCCGGAAGTGACGTCATTTCACGTGACCCAGTGGCGCTATGTTGTGTTGTCATGGTAACCCGCGTGAGCGGCCATGTTGTGACGTCATCCCCATGGTGATACGCGGTGTGAGTGCGCATGCGCAGCGCGTGTTGTTAAGGTGATACGTGTTTCAGTCGTCCATTTTGTATAATTGACTTACTGCGGATTTCCCATGTTATTAGTTTTATTGACTTAGCACGTAGTTCTATAGTACTAAGAGGGTACAATGGGGTGCGTTCGATTGAACAGCAGTAATGTTCTGGCTTAGAATTCTCCCAGAATCTCTTTTTGGATCTCTATCCCATGACGTATTTCCCATTAAAAGACACGTTCCTTTGGTCATTACCCAGAATTCTCTGCTTCTATCTATATATACAATAGTTTCCGTCTATCTGGCTATGTTCCTTTGTTCCGGAGCATACTCCAGTAGCGTACAAGAGCCTATCAACTGGAACAGCTTTACTAATTATTACTATATTTAGCTTTTCTGGTCTATTCTTGTTAGTTCTGACCCTATTCCGTGTACTCTTGTTGTTTCATTTATCTAGATTATTTATATAAATTATAACTAACCAATCAGATTGCTTGATTTTCCATAACCTGTACTTAATCGTACAGAGTTATCTCCCCTTGTTACAACGAAGTTGTATCCGATTCTCATCGCCTCTATATCCAACGGCAATATCCCCGGGCACACCAATTTCGGCACCGATTTTTTGAAAAACATATGACCTTCAGCACCCCTTTTTTGTCATATGTGCTTATGTGAAAAGGCACAATGTGACTCAATGTGTCCTAGCACAAAGGCACGTGCTTTATGTGCCGATATGTGCTTGTGTGAAAAGGCCCAATGTGACACAATGTGCCCTAGCACATAGGCACATACGGATGTTTGAGGATACCTATGGCCCGGTATTGTATTATTTGAGGATACCTATCTAGGATACCTTCTGGAGAATGCCTGTTTGTCATATGTGCTTATGTGAAAAAGCACAATGTGACACAATGTGCCCTAGCACATAAGCACATGCTTTATGTGCTGATATGTGCTTATGTGAAAAAGCACAATGTGACACAATGTGCCCTAGCAGATAGGCATATACGACCAAAAAGGGATTCCATAGCCACATAAGTTTTCCAAAAGGGATTCTTTAAAAGGGATTCTGTAAAATGGGATTCCTATCCGACTCCGTAAAATTGGATTCCGTGTTTTAACATCGACACTCGAGGGAATGGAAAGGGATTGATAACACCCAATTATTATTACAAGTACCCGAACAGATACAACTGACAACCAAGATCGAAGGGAACACAACATAACAAAGTGAACGAAGATCAAACTAGTTGGATTGATCGAACACAACCAAGATCGAAGTAAATTGACCCAATGAAGTTGGCGAAGTGAAATGAACATACAATTGTGAACGAAGATCCAACACAACCAAGATCGAAGTGAACATAACAAATTGAAGAATATCAAACTGACCCAGTGAAGTTATCGAAGTGAATTGACCATAAAAAATGAACAAAGATCCAACACAGCCAAGATCGAAGTGAACATAACATAACAAAGTGAACGAAGATCGAACTGACCTGATTGAACACAACCAAGATCAAAGTCAACAAAACAAAGTTTTCAACTGAATGAACTATAACCCTAATAAAGGTATTAACCCTCTTCAACTGCACAAAACTGAATGAACCCTTCGAAGCCAATACAGTGTTTAACTATAACCTCTATAACCCAGAGTAAACCCCTTTGAACTGAGTGAGCTATATTTTTTAACCATAACATAAATGAAGGTATTAATACCCTTTGAAGTCAAGAAAGTTTTTAACTATATCCCCTTTGAACTGCTTGAATGAACTTTTTATACCTAATATAAATAAATACCCTTTGAAATGAACAATGTTTAACTGAATACATTTTTAAACTTGATGAAAATATAACGAAGGTGATCTGAATTAAAGTTTTAAACTACAACCCACTGAACTGAATTCTTCCAATAGGGAAGGGGAATACCCTCGAGTGTCGATGTTAAAACACGGAATCCAATTTTACAGAGTCGGATAGGAATCCCATTTTACGGAATCCCTTTTAAAGAATCCCTTTTGGGAAACACCTGTGGCTATGGAATCCCTTTTTGGTGGTATGTGCCTATTTGCTAGTGCACATTGTGTCACATTGTGCCTTTTCACACAAGCACATATCGGCACATAAAGCAAGTGCTTATGTGCTAGGACACATTGTGTCACATTGTGCTTTTTCCCATAAGCACATATGACAAAAAGGGATTCTCCAGAAGGTATCCTAGATAGGCATCCTCAAATTATACAATACCAGGCCATAGGTATCCTCAAATACCCGTATGTGCCTATGTGCTAGGGCACATTGTGTCACATTGTGCCTTTTCACATAAGCACATATGACAAAAAAGGGATTCTCCAGTAGGTATCCTCGAATAAAACAATACCAGGACATAGGTATCCTCAAATACCCGTATGTACCTATGTGGTAGGGCACATTGTGTCACATTGTGCCTTTTCACATAAGCACATATCGGCACATAAAGCATGTTCCTTTGTGCTGGGGCACATTCTGTCACATTGTGCCTTTTCACATAAGCACATATGACAAAAAAGGGATTCTCCAGTAGGTATCCTCGAATAAAACAATACCAGGACATAGGTATCCTCAAATACCCGTATGTACCTATGTGCTAGGGCACATTGTGTCACATTGTGCCTTTTCACATAAGCACATATTGGCACATAAAGCATGTGCCTTTGCGCTAGGGCACATTGTGTCACATTGGTCCTTTTCACATAAGCACATATGACAAACAAGGGGTGATGAAGGTCATATGTCTTTTAAAAAAAAGGGTGCCGAAATTGGTGTACCCGGGGATATTGCCATTGGGTATGGAGGCGATGAGAATTGGATACAACTTCGTTGTAATAAGGGGAGATAACTCTGTACAATTAAGTACAGGTTGTGGAAAATCAAGCAATCTGATTGGTTAGTTATAATTTATATAAATGATCTAGATAAATGAAACAAGAGTACACGGAATAGGGTCAGAACTAACAAGAACAGACCAGATAAGCTAAATACAGTAATAATAAGTAAAGCTGTTCCAGTTGATAGGCTCTTCTACGCTACTGGAGTATACTCCAGAACAAAAGAACATGGTCAGATAGACGAAAACTATTGCATATGTAGATAGAAGCAGAGAATTCTGGGTAATGACCAAGGGAACGTGTCTTTTAATGGGAAAAACGTCATATGATAGGGATCCAAAAGGGGATTCTGGGAGAATTCTACGCTAGAACATTACTTCTGTTCAATCGAACGCACCCCCTTGTACCCCCTTAGTATTATAGCACTACGTGCTAAGTCACAAAAAACAATAATTTGGGAAATCCATAGTAAATCAAGTCAATTTCGGTGATTTGGGGTGGATTTTGGTGATTTGGAGGGATTGTCATGTTGTTTGTGGTAATTAGATTTACTCCGATTCAATCGAACATACCCTCCGAACATGCCCCGTCACATTGCAGAAAATTTGGGTAACATAGCAACCACGTGCTACCATAGAAACCAAGATGGCGACCTCCAGTATACAAAATGGATGATGGAAACACGTATCACCTTAACAACACGCACTGCGCATGCACACTCACACCACGTATCACCATAGGGATGACGTCACAACATGGCCGCTCACGCGGGTTACCATGACAACTCAACATGGCGCCACCAGGTCACGTGACATGACGTCACTTCCGGGGTCCCCTACCAGGATCCCCCAAATGAGTCTTCAAAACCACATTACATACTACTTAGGCAATGTTTCAGCTAATGGACCTCCGAGTAATCTGGAGATCCATTGCCAGAAACATTGCTTGTGTTTGCTATGAGTAACCAGGAGAACCTGCCGTGATTTGGATGCCATTTGATATGGCAATTGCGTGCAATTCCTACGTGCAATTAAGCCTAGATAAGTGCACAGTCCATGACAGGACTTCTAGTTTTAACTGTATATCGAACAACTCAAGGAAGGATCTTACTACCCATCAGGATTCCAGTTCTACAGAACGGCCAACGTGGATTGGTCACTTTCTATGGATGGGCAATATTTTCATGGACACAATAATGTAACAGACCTGGGCAGCCATCTTCCCAACTGTTTCCCTGGTTCGTAGATTTGAGAGTCCAAAGATGGATAGGACACTTCCAAGTGATAACACAAATTAACTGCTGTAAATAATATTTATTAACAAATTAATGAAAGGGGGTGTAAACGAAAATAAAGTTCAATCTTTCAACAGTGTTCCCAGTTTGGGGCAAATTGTGTATAGACTATATGTCCAATTTAGAAGAGAAAAATCATTATCCTGTATGAAGCATGGAAAATGATTTCCAACTTTGAAAAGTTGGAAATTATGAGAGAAATGGAAGCATGGGAATTGTGGGAGTAAAGACCTACCGGTCTATGCTGATATCAAGATGAAATCAACCCAGTGTATTCCGATTATAACATGGTAGAATAGTTCAATATGAAATGATGATGGTTCACTGATGATGTTGTAATAATGTTATGAAATGTATAACTGATGATACAGGGGAAGTAACTCTAAACTCAAAAACTCAAACTACTACATTCCTCCCCTCTTAAGATTCAAATATATATTTGATCTTAAAGAAAAAGAATCAACTCCTCCTTGGAAACACTGTTGAATGTTTAACAAAAACAAATAGCACTCTGCTTTTTCACTTGGTAAACTGTCTTTGACTTAATTTTTGAACTGTGAAAAGTCAGTTTTCTGTGCTATATATGGTTTATCTGATGTCTTTGCTGCTCCCAGTAGCCACCTTGGATCTGGACGAGAAGTTACATTCACTGTATGATTAACTATTTTAACAGTTAGTTTTTCATCCCTTGGGTTGGCAACAGACACGTGCTCTTCCAAATGGTGTGAAGATTGAACGCATACCATTCTTTGGTCCTCTGCTGCTTCTTCTCTAGCTTGAATGCGTCCAATACTTTGTGCACGTTTTGGCAGCTGGGCATACTCTGGATGTATAAAGTTTTTATTCATTACCCACACAGTCTTTATCTGGGCATCCAAACAGTCAGAAACTTTATGTTTCTGTTTAAGATGTCTCACTAGAAGATTCCGGCGTCTCAACTTCAAACCATACACTTTACACTGAAACAATCAATGTTCTCTTCATGTATTTTTGACCAATGATAATGAATCTGATTGTAAGTTTTAAATTCTTCAGTTCCACAACTATCAACTGGACATGGCATTTCCTCTGGTTTCCACATAATGTCATCATCTAACATACTCAGCTCTTGATCTGTTGGCAATACATCCAATTCCATTCTGACTAGCATCTGTGTCAAGAATAAATTTACCCTTACTATTGGGATATGCAAGAACAGGCGAACTTATCAAGAGGTCTTTTAGCTTCTCAAAAGCTATTTCAATTTCCTCTGTCCAACAAATCTGTTCATTCTTTCTGGTAAGTTTCACCAAAGGGGATGCAATAGATGAGAATTGTGGAATGAACATCCTATAGTACCCAGAAAATCCTAGGAAGTCGCGGACTTCTGCTACATTACATGGGCGTGGCCAACATTTGACAGATTCTATTTTGCAAGGGTCACAATGTATTCCTTCATCAGAACTACAAAACCAAGATAAGTGACATGGGTCTGGAAAAGAGAACACTTCTTTGGTTTAAGCTTCAGATTAGCTTGGCGGAAGCATTAAAAAAATGCTCTGAGGTTATCCTGTGCCTCTACAAATGTTTTTCCATAAACAATGACGTCATCAATGTAACACAAACATCTGGACCACTGAAAACCACCCAATACTGATTCCATCAAGCGCTGAAATGTTGCCGGACTATTGGTTAAACCATAGGGCATGACCTTGAACTCATAAAGGCCTTTATGGGTCACAAATGCAGTCTTGTGTCTGTCTTCATTACACATCGCTACCTGCCAAAACCACTTATTAAATCAAGGGTAGAAAAATATTTTGCCCCAGCGAGTGCATCGATTGTATCATCGGCTCGGAGAAGAGGGTATGCATCCTTAACTGTTACACTGTTTAGACGCCTATAGTCTATGCAAAACCGAATTGTACCATCTTTTTTTGTCACTAAACATATGGGTGCAGTCCAAGGGCTGTTACTAGGCTGAATAATTTCATTTTTCAACATGCTGTTTAGTTCAGTCTCTGCAACTTCTTCCCTAGCTAAAGGGATTCTTCTTGTGGGTAGCTTAATGAGTTTAGAATCCCCAGTATTTATCATGTGAATAACTGCATTTGTTTTACCCAATTTATCACCAGGGCCAGCAAATATGTCTTGAAATTCTATCATTAAATTTTCAACAGACTTCTTCTGACACTCGTCCAACTTACCTGAAACATTTTCGACTAAGCATCTTAAACGCTCTGGCAATTTAGAATAGTCCATTTCATTATGTGCTTCTGTAGCATTTCGTTCTATAGACTGTATAGTTCCTACCACAGTACCTTGCAGAAGTGTAACAGGGGCACATCCTGGGTTTATTACTGAAAAATGCATCAAATTCCTATCAATTCCAACTAAACAATTTGCCAGAAAATTTTGTTTGTTTTTCATTAATGGTTCCATCACTCCTTCCTTTTCTTTATACACTCCCTCTATGTATCCATCTATAAATAGCTTACTTTCTGGGGGTATGAAAACATCATTATTTAGTCTGACATGGGTACACTTGACACTGGTACTACTATGAGTCCCCTTGACCTTCTGGTTACCTAATTGCAGGGTTCTAGTTCTGGCATATAAAATTCCATCATGCCTTTCTAGAAAATCCATCCCTACAATCCCCAAAAGCTAATCTATTTCAGCTACTATAGCTATATAATGATATTTTACTCCACAAATATCAATATCAAAAATCCCTTGTCCTAAAACTTTTAATTCTATACCCTCAACAGATACTAACTTTTTTGACACACTTTGAAGTTTCGGGCGTGCTGTTCCTAATGTTTCATAAAGTGTTCTGGATATAATTGTTATAGCAGAACCCTAGTCCACTAAAAACTCAGAAGGAATACATTCAATGGATAAGTTTATAAACAAATAACCACTTTTCATTGTTTTTAATTGAAATATTGGCCATTCTCCATCACCATTGCATTTATTGCAATTATCAGCTGAATTTTTGGCCTCAAACGCAGCCACTACTAGTTTTCCAAGTCTGTGACCTCTGAATTGACAATGTTTGGACAATCTGCTTTTTTGTGACCAAATTCATTACAATTATATCATCTAAATTTTGGGGTTCCATAACTCTTCCTAAATGATTTAGCTTTAAGCAATTGTCTAATCTCATGCTTCAGATCCTTGCTGAGTTTAGCAAAGCTCTGTGCTATTACAGAAGACAAGTCATCCTCTTGTGTTTTCAGATCTGAAGAGTCAGACACGTTCGTATCAGATCTTTTTGTAATTATTGCACCCACAAACTGAGCTTCATGCTCTTTCATTGGTTTTCGAATTTCAGGTCATGGCCCATCGCATTCTTCAAATTCAATTGCAAAAGACACAGCATCTTCAGGGGAGGCTGTTTGAATTGCACATGTTTTTTTTTATTTCATATGAACCAAGTCCCTGTATAAACTGATCAACCAAATATGTTTCTCTAGCCATATGAGGTACATTTGGGTAAGCCAAACAAGACAATTCTCCTCAACTCATATCCATAATCTATTATTGATTCATCCCTTCTAAGGCGTCTGTTCCTAAACTCACACCTATGTGTTAATTCTCTCCCTAATGGATTAAATGGATTAAAAATGATAGAATAGTTTGATACCATATGAAACGATGATGGTTCACTGATGGTGTTGTGATAACGTTATGAAATGTATAGCTGACGATACAGGGGAAGTAACTCAAAACTCAAAAACTCAAACTACTACAATAATATTAGATGCCAAGCACTAATTACAGGAATAATCATCATTAATTAAAATGTTGATGATGATGCTTTCTTCTAAAAGGTAAACAAATGTGTGGACACCACTACGTGGATCACGGCCAGTCCATGGCGACTGTTCTGTAAGTTCACTGCCTATTGTCAAGGAAATTTTCATTCTCGTAATTAGAAATGACGTAACAGAATTATGGAAAAAATCTCTTAGCCCGTCAGTAGAATATTGCCTGATCACCTGAAGTCACCACTTACATAAACGTCATTCAAAAGTGTCTCAAAACTTATCTTTTTCAAAATGCATTTCCACGACCAGTCCCATTTGAATCATTTCATATTGTTTATCAAAGACATATTTCACAGAGTATGCGTTTTATATATGTATGTATGCATACATTTTTTGTCCCCACTTTGTAAAGCCTGAGAGCACTTTATGTGGATTCATGACTCTCAACTGTATTTATTATTATTATTATTATTATTATTATTGTTATTATTATTATTATTATTATTATTATTATTTTTCTTATTATATTTGAAAGTGCATACTGCGTCATAATAGTGCACGATTATTTTTAGATCCTTTGGTAGATAAAACTATCAAACATAGTATAGTTACTAAGCCACTCAGAGGAAGGTGACGTCAAGGAAGATACAATATATATAATTAAATCTGTTTTCGACTCCTCGCATCAGTGCGTGAAGAGAAAATTATCATTGAAACATCTACAGAGCCGAGCTTCTTCCCCGTGTGATGATGACTCCCATTTGAAAAAGGGGAAATTTGTTATTATTTAGCCAGTGAAATTTCGGGCTGTTTTGTTTAATGGGGTTTAATGAGTCTTTCAGAAATTAAGCTCACACTATGTCATACAGTTTCTGGGGGGAGGTGTTGCTTGAATAGCTGGGTAGAACCACTGAATAGCAGCGACTAACTGACAAAATCTTGCACTTATTTACTCAGCACAAGCGAAATTACTAGTAGTTGAAGGCATTTTACCATCCACGTGCAGTACTGTTTTGTTCACACCTCCACTCCCCCCCCCCGCCCCCACACCTTGGGTTAAAACCGATACCCTCATTCGTTTGTGCCCCTGCATTTTTTAGCGTAATACAAGAGATTTTGTCCAAACGGAAATCCAATTCAGGATGTTTCAGTAGTAATTTATTTTGGGGGGTTTAACGACACTTTGACAGCCAGGGTCACCTCGTTTCGGACAGTTGTACGGGTGGAGGAAGCCGGAGTACCCGGAAAGAACCAACAAGCAACTGTCAGACTCCCCAACATACTAACTCCACACAAGCAGGGTTACCATTGGTTGAAGTCAAGTGCACCATCGACGGGCAGTGCGCATTAGTACACAAGGCCAATGTGAGCAGTTGGGATGAAGTGTCTTGTCCAGGGAGATAACATGGTTGCCGCAAGTGGGATTCGAATCGAGGACCTCTCGGCTTGCGCCTGCATCTGTATCCACTGAGCCACCGTGCTCCATTGAGTAGTAATTTACTCTGTGCATAAATATTTCGCTTACTTCAGTAGTAACTGATTCGTCCATTCCCATTGACAATCTATTATACTTGGACTTCGAACGTCTCCTTCCTTGAGAGATTGTCGTTTCGCTTTATCTCAACCCAACATGACAATGAACAGTCTCACAACATATTATTATTATTTTTACAGCTCCCTACATTAGATTCGCATTTCTAAAATAAACATATCCGAGACAAATTACGCTCTGTCGTCGAGGTAAACATAAATGTCTATTCGACAGACAGACCGCCCCAGACCCGCAAGCCCGAAGTCCGTCCACCCGCCCGACAGAGCCCATCCACCGACTACGCCCGTCCGAGAGCCCACGCGATCGCCCGAATCCACCCAAACGCCCGTCCTTCCGTCCGTCCGTCTGTCCGTCCGGGCCAACTAAACCTGTTTAGGAGCTATTATTTTTAGGAGGTTAGTCAAAATTAGGGTAGTATTAGGGTTAGGAGAGGGGTAGGGTTAGGGGTAGCCCCAGGGCAGGGCTAAAGGTTGGAGGGGGTTAGGACCCAGGGGGTGGGGGTTGGGGTCAGGGGTGGGGTTTTTAGTTTTTATAGCCCCTAAACCAAAAAATAGCACCGAATCCTTTTGGTCTGGCTAGGGTGGGGTTAGGGTCAGGGGTGGGGTTGGGATGGGTTAGGGTTAGGCGTAGCCCCAGAGTAAATCTTAAGGTTGGGGAGGGTTAGGTCCCAGGGGGTGGGGTTTTAGGGTTAAGGGTCAGGGTAGGGTAGGGTTAGGGTGTGGTTTTTGAGTGGATGGGGTGGGGTTAGGGTTAGATATAAGTTCTAGGGTGGTGGGGGTGGGGTTCTGGCTAAAATAAGGTGATGGACACATAAAATGTTTTTTTCGTAGCTCTTAAACCCAAATAGTTGGAATGTCCGTCCGTCCATCTCTCTTTCTCTCTCTCTCTCTCTCTGTCTGTCTCTCCCTCTTCCTCATTCTCTCTGGAATGTGATCGGCAAACAAAACTGGATCTCGATTGTAGCTCGTGAACCAATACATGCCAACGAATTTACTGTACCTTGTATGGTCTGGGAGCCTCCTTTCGTGTGTACCTCAGCACTATGACGCCAAACATGCACATCCCAATAAAAATCCACTCAAGAAAAGAAAAGAAGTTTATCAGACTAGTCACCTCTCCTAAAAATATCAGAAGGAAGCCCACACTCGCCTGAAAAATAGTTGTTAAGAAGATGAATCGGCAGCTGAAATCATGCGAGTTATTCTTCCAATGGTAGAATAAATCAAAACCGTCTAATAGCATATAATGTAAATTACATAATCAGCGTCACCGAAAATATCTTTCAAAACACGTCTAAGTCGGGAATGACGCCAGAAGTCAACGTCGACGTGGTAACGTTATATGTGAACGAGTTGGTTTCGGAAGTAAAATTGATTTAATCTTCTCTTAATTTTAATTAACTGTCTACCTAATACAAACAGCAAACGGCATTTGCAAAAAACATTTCCTGAATAATTAAATATTTTCACTTTTAGTCTCAAAAACATAGCTTGCCGTTAAAACTAGAAGTCCTGCCGCGAACTGTGCGTAGGAATTGCGCGCAATTGCCATATCGAATGGCATCCAAAAACACATCAGGTTCTCCTGGTTACGCACAGTAAACACAGGCAAAGTTTCTGCCAATGGACCTCCAGGTTACCCAGAGGTCCATTGACTGAAACATTGCTTGTCCACAGGCCACAAGCACAGGCCATATGTACAGAATTTGATAGCCTTACTATCAATTGCCATATCGAATGGCATCCAAAAACACATCAGGTTCTCCTGGTTACGCACAGTAAACACAAGCAATGTTTCTGCCAATGGACCTCCAGGTTACCCAGAGGTCCATTGACTGAAACATTGCTTGTGCACAGGCCACAAGCACAGGCCATATGTACAGAATTTGATAGCCTTACTATGGTCATAACGCGTATATTAACGCGCAGATCGACGGGCTATTTGTACGCATTTCATTACTGAACAACTAGTTTTAACTTAATATAATACTAATTGTACGGCATGTCGTTATCTATGCCAAGATAGTGGTCCTCGAGAAAAAAGAGTCCACACATCTCTGACGCGTGCCATTTTCTTCTTCGAGGCTCACTACTTTGGCTTAGAGAACTCTAAGGCGTGCAATATTTATAACTGTATGACCTTTAAAGGGGACGAGCTCATCGAGCTCGTTCCAGTGATTGGGCGTAATATGTTTTCAAGGCAAAAATTAAAAACAAAATTGGGCTGTCGATTTATGTGAACACCTCTGGTCAGTGTTAGTTGTAGCGTTAACTATTTAAAAGATTAAATTACAAATTACGTAATGAAAAGAATCATAAATTCGCCACGATTCGACATGAAATTTTCTGAACCTCGTTCGCTGAAAACGATCTGAGACTTAATGAACCACGGCTCAAATCGATTTTAGTGATCTTGGTACAGAAATATCATAACAATTCGTCACTCGTTAGAGATGAGAGACGTAGAAACCGTGAGGGTAAGGGGGCATTACCCCCCTCATTCCCACCAAACAATGCCAAGGATAGAGTTAAATTACGCCCATTTACACACTTTGGCCTTTGTTTTTTGTGGGTCCATAACTCAAGAAATAGACAGAAACAAACGACCATTCCTTAAAAAATAAAATATATTTTTGTGACATACGTGCTACGAATCAGGTTAGGTGGTCCCAGGTACAACACAAAATTTCATCATCTGGTCAAAAGATCTGGCAGGCATTTGGAACAGTTTTATGTGATAAGCACACTTGTAATAAATGGGAAAATATGTATATTGGGATGTCCGATTAATCGTCTTTCGATCGCTCACGACAAAATCGATTAGTATTTTGCAAAATTGAATGCTTATAAATTGAACGAACAATATTTTTCAAAATCGCGAGCTTTAAAAATGTATAGAAGTCATCTCGAAATGTTTCCATATAAATCAGATCGAACAGTTTTCTTTAAGGTCCACCTGTATACCAGCTACAATGGTCTCTACTGTCTTTGGTTTCACAACGAAAAGGTTGAATATCTTCAACAGTTCCTGCAAACCTGCAAACATTGGCGACATTCTTTAAAGAAAATGAAAGTAGAGAAACGAAGCGTTGTCTTTGTTCCTAAAACAGTACACGTTATTCATGAATCTTGTTTACACGTTTTAAAGATCGGGACTGTTCTAAAACAGACCAGAAAGTATAAAGGTTTGCTTCATAACTCAGCCCTATATTGTACACGTATCATGCGAAAGGGGGCGTGGCGAAGATGACCGACAGATCCCCCTAAACGCTCAGGTTAATTGGAATGTTATAAGTGTTTAAGTATATTATTAGTTATCTTTGTGTTTTTCACGGTGTATGGAAATTTACACCGGTTTTGGAACTCATACATCCTGAGGCGACGCCGAAGGGTGTATGAGTCCCCATACCGGTGTAAACTCCTATACACTCCGGAAAACACAAGGATAACGGATTTATTTCCAAGAATTTTGGTGTACTTAATATTTTAACCTAAATTGTGGGGAAAAAAAACTGACAGAAAATGTGTACTTTGTAAGTTTCTTAATAAAACCATACAGATATGGATGCCACTGAAACTGGCCCATTGAGCCAGTTCCAATGACATCCATATCTGTAGTATTTTATTGCACATAAATATTAAATTTCCTGTATTTTTATTTTTGTTCTAACAAAACCGAGCAGAAGGTACGAATTAATAATTACAACTGGGTACTTTTCTTAAGCCACATAGCCTGCTATTGTGTATTCTTGTTTTTACACCGTGGTTTACAACGGTGTAAAACAGCTACAGTGGATTGCAAGTCACATCGCACCTCTCAGCCAATCAAAATGCAGTATTTTGTTTCATTTGGAAATAAGTATTCTTATAGCGGCCCAGAGAGTGTTCTCATAAAAAAAAGATATACGCTGTCGTGTAGGAATAAATCCATTCGTATTTGGATCGAACGACGAGGAAGAAGTTATTGACCTTTCACTCCACCAGTTCGTCTTCGGAGACATGTAAATTAGACGTTACAAATTTCGTCACTTTTGTCTCGCTACCATTTAGAACTCTTCACTCTTTGTTTGATCAGTCGTGGGGGGAGGGGGGGGGGGGGTCAGGGGAAATAAGTAACAGATTAGCAGTAGAAATGCGATTCACAATGAGTCATTTAAACAATCAAACTATTCCCAAACCAACGTATTCTATTGGCTGTGTGGCGAGAGGGGTAATTGTTCCAAATTCACTTTCAACATGTTTAAACGTTTGAACAATTACTCTCGCCGAGTCTTGAGAATGAGGAATGATAAGGCATGAAAGCAGATTCCAGTTGTTGAGAGGTAGCGTTCGCTTTTAACAATTTTAAGGTACGGGTTGTTTTAACTTGTTTGTTTTTTGAAGTTTAAGTGCAAACATCTGAAATTAATACACTTTGCTTTATGTTTGAGTTTTCGAAATATTTGAAATCATTCTCATTGTCTTGATCACAATGGAAACTGCACTGAAAATATTTACCCTTTGTTTGGAGCATCCAGAAAACACCCAATGAAACAACAACTCCGGGCAGGCTTGACGCTAGGTTCTCAAAATTTTCCTACATGGAGATGGGAGAATAAAAATATTCCGACACTGTTCCCAAGTGATTTACAATCGGTCCCAACTTGAAACCAAACTCAATATAATTCTCTAAACCAATAATAAAATAAAAATGTCATAAACGTTTGTTTATAATTATTTTAAAGAATAACTTTAGTACAGTACGTGGAAAGTGTATTATCACTAAATCGCCCGCAGAGTGGAGATTCCACCCAAGCAATAATTGTAAATTTGTTGTAAAGCATAACAAGTACAAGAAATGTTTCAACCAATGGACCTCCGGGTATAACCTGGAGGTCCATTGGTTGAAACATTGCTTGTGTTTTTTGTCCAAACGTACAGAATTTGAAAGTGATAACTTGGGTGATAACTCCACTCCCCGGGTGATTTCGTTACAATCCACTCTCCACGTACTGTAATTGTTTTAATATTAATAATATCCGAAATTGTTTCGTGTACATGACCTCTTATTGTCATATAATTAAATCTAGCACTTTCATACAAATGATATTTGATACAAAAGTGTTTTTGTTTCCAAATGGTCAACTTTTTTCATATTAGTGGCTTGCAGAGAACACGTTGGCATTCGAGCAACCAACAACTTTTCTGACGGACAAAAGAAAAATTCCGACTGAGATGGTCACGGAAGCGAACTACCATTAGCTTCAGGCTTTACTGGTTAGAGCTTTTATTTGCGAACCTTTTTATTTTTAAGACAAGTCCACCCCCACCCCTTCCACACCCTCGTAAAAATATTTTGGTCAGGTTGATATACTGAAGTTCACCGAGAATATATGGAGTAATCAACCTTTTTGAATTACGTAGAACATATTTTGTTCATGGGGTGTTCCATGTCACTTCCTCCAAATAATTCGTTTGGTAGACATTGGAATCCAAACGCTCAAAACGCCTTATTAACCCTTTGAACCCGCGAGACCGCTTTTCCGCTTTGGAACATGATACGTCCTAATTTCATTAAAATATTCCGGCAATGTTCCCAAGTGATTTACCGTCGCTACGAACCAGTGGCGTAGATAAAGTGTGGGGGGGGGGGACCGCCCCCCCCCCCCCCCACCAGAAGTTTTGTCGGAAATTTTTTGGGACCATTTTTAGGCGAATTTATGTCTAATAACATTAAAATGCTGGCTTTGGGGATAAAAACATGCCATTTTGGGTAAATTTGGGGTAAAAAAGACCAATTTTCAGTACATTTGCAGTAAACAACAGATTCTTTCTGTTTGTTTGGGTTTTTGTTGTTGTTACACTGTCGGAAAATTTTCGGTCTGTCGGAAAATTTTGGGCTTGCCCCTCCGCCAGCGAAAAGCTATCTACGCCACTGCAAGGAACCAGGGACGTGGCTAACGGTTTCCGATTTCGGAGGTGTAGGGTAGTCAATTTCCAATTAGGGTGTACAGCTTCATGGTATTCCAGTTTGTAATACCGAGTACGGTATTTTTTAAATACCGCGATATGAGTAAATATCAAATATTTGAGAATTGACAATCCTTGTTTGATATGATCATGCAGAATTCCAAACGCACGCAATATTGCTCGTACTTTGCGATAGTTCTTGCTTGGAACGAATAGAACCACGTGTATTTGATTTTGCAAAGAAACCATACAGGCCTGAAAATAAGCAGTCTGACATTTCGTCCCCCGAGTTCCAATGTGTTCTATGTGCCGGTAGGCACATAGAACACATTGGAACTCAGGGGACGATTTGCAGACTAAGGTCCCCAGAGTGTGAATGTGATGGTGCTATCCCATACTGTGGGTACCTCTTTCCTGAGGTTCACAGAGGGTAAATTTAGTGATGCTAACCCTTTTGTGCAGAGTAGTATCACTAAATTCACCCCTGGAGACCTTATTTTGCAGATGACAGTCTGCTTATTTTCTGGCTTGGAACCATATCTAAATTAAATAAAAGTATGGTAGTTTATAGTGTGCGTATGATGAATTTAGAAGAAGTTCAAGTCCAAAGAGTTAAGCTTATCATTAGTTTGAGAATACCAACCTTGCTGATCGACAATATCGTGAAGGTCGGTATATAGAGTGAGTTGAAAATGGTTCGGAACGGTATCGATATTGAGAAAAATACCGAGTTACGGTGTAATAACGAAATACCGTGAAGTCGTACTAGGGTGGAGGGGCCGGGACGGGGAATCCTCCAGGTCCCCCCCCCCTCCTAGTTGAAAATTCACAACCGAGAAAACGTTTGAAAATGAAGTCATGAAACGTAGCATTACAATGATTCTAGTAACTGAAACGCCAACACATATGTGATAGAATTATCAGGTTATTATTATTTGGTATTCTTGGAACTGAATATGTGCTAAACAAATGCTCAAGCTAAGAACTTTGCGCAATTCACACTGTCCCAATATTAAATCAGATCTTATGCAGGAATGATCAGTTTTCAATGTTTTATCATTTTGTAACTGTGAATGGTGGAATTAACTCAGGATAACGATTTTACATATGCTATTTTCTTGAAGTGCATTTCGATGATTTTTTTATTACGATACGTAAACGTACTATAGAAATCTCCTACCGATTGACAGCATGAATACTTATGAAGCTCGATATTGCGTACACTGTAGTTGTAAATAGTAACAGTTGGAATTTTTGCCAATTTGAAACCGAGTTGGAATTTTGGGAAGTAAAGGACACATCAGCATCACCAAAGAAGCTCTAAAATCCAGATAGATGGAATTTCCAACTACTCATGACTAGTCTTGACCTCCGAATTTTCGACTATATTAAATTTTGGCCAGTATTGGGGGGGGGGGGTGACACTCCTCCACACACCCACCCACCCCACCCTGTCGCCATGTCCCTTATACGAACTTGAAACCTAACTCAAAATAATTCTTTAAACCAATAGCCCCAGGGCTGCAACGTTGAAAATATTAATTGGTGAACCTCCAACTGATGAATATGTACTCTTCCAATTGCTGCTATTGAACTGACATGGAAAAAACACCGGGGTTCATGGGATTAAAACATTATTTTGGGGATTTCTAGGTTGCAGAGACTCGCACAATATTTTCACCACATCGCCTATCATGTCATCGGCTATGGTCTGTGAGTAATATCATGAAATAACCAAACTGCATTATATTATAACCCCCACGCCTTCTCACGTGCGTTTGCAGACGTTCTAGCAAACGTTTTCAACACCATTTTTATGCAAATGAGTATCCACTGTTTGAAACAGTATACGTGTTTATGATGTAAACTTTCAGGTATAAGTTTTCTCGTGTTTCTGACGCATCCGGATGCGTTAATCCCACTATCAATTTCACCAACACACCGAAATGTGTTTTCTTAGAAGAATGTGCTACCAATTTGCGTGTATTGTTGGATGTGTGTAGGACTGGCCAAAACGATTCAGAAGAATAATTGTGATTTTTTGTTACAGAAAAATTGCTGTAAAAATTTTAGTTGACATTAAACAAATGCATACAGAGACTGCGGAATCAGTTAGACAATGAATAAAAATGGGCGGAATCAAACGAGTCAGTATACAGGCATTCCTGTAATATATTATTTGAAAATCCAAACAACATTTGGCCAAACAATCCCAGTCGCTTTGATCCGTTTCTTCTACTTCAACCATCTTCGAATCAGCAAGTAGATGAAATGGATAGGACAGTGGCCACACCGCGACGTGGTCATCTAATGGTAGGTTTTCCGATATGCGATTGCAACTTTTCTCACACTGGACCAAATCGTGGTAGCCTTGAACACTTGTGTTCCCCCACTGTCATCGAGCTTCTACCGGCTCTGGATGCATATTTTGTATGTATATTTTCAGAATATAAATTTTGATGCAAATTTAGTGGAGGTATGTCATCGATAATCATATACACACGAAGCTTATATCGTTTTTTAAAAACAACCACACCTCCGTAAGGCTTGCTCACATATTTGCACTATACACACGTACATATTTGACTGGAAAGTAATTTTATCCAACCAAATGTATGAAAAGGATACCTCAGAAAAACGACTACTATGAGTCCGGACACAGATTGTAATGTCATGTAATGTCCTGTATTGTAAGCCCGAACAGAATACGGAGATACCACATCTAAGGAAAGTATACCACAGCACATTGTTATTCGCAATACAAGTCACACGTTGTAACAAATGTTAGCGACAGACGATATGACTTTATCCCTTTGTTCCATTATTATATGTTTTTCATGGAAAACACGAAATAAGGCAACTGTATTCTAAATGCCACAGGGCGGCAAAACAAAACAAAAATATACATATATAACGGCCTGTTGGACCATATATGGATTCTGTGTTAAACTACCAATCACAGTCAGCTTTTGGAAATGTAAATATGACCACAACAATTAGAGTTATCTCTCGTTGTCCAAACGCTTGTATGACTCGAAAAAGGTCTGTCCAATAGGACCTCGCTTCAGATAGTTAGAGACTTGATCCAAGTCTCTTACCACCTGAAGTTAGCTCCTATTGGAGTGACATTTTTCGAGTCATACATTCGTCTTTTTATTGATGTGTGGATACTGGCGTGGGGTGGGGTATTTATGTAAACAAGTAACGACACAACTCCATAGTTCCAATGCAGTGTTCCTTACATGTATGAGATTGCTGCATCATGTTGAAATATGTACAAATTATTTTAAAGTTACATGTAAAGGTAGACGATTTCATTTTCGTATGGAGAGAACATACACGGACATGTCCACAGACCAACTTATGAATCAAATTTAATCGTGTTTGAACAAAAATATCTTCATCTGTTGCACTATCCGTGAGAGGAAGTAGATGGGTCTATTGCTTCTACCCTCCCTGACCACAACCACATAATTGATGGGGTATTATACAATTAGTTCCTTGCTTGACCGTTTATGGATTTGTACAATATGATTATGAATCAGTCGATAATTTGACTCTTTGTATGAAAATATCCACTTGATATCCGAGAAGTTATGATCACTATCTCGCCCAACCTCCCGTCTCTCCAAACTTTGATCAGGCCACTGGAAAGTGTAGACATTTTGCTGTCTCCAAATTGTCGTTTTAGAAGCAATTGAAAACGACGTTTATTAACGATATTATTCAGAATATAAAGACTAAATTAGATTTAATATTTACAAAAATATGTAAAATGTCGCGTTTCAAAGATTAGGCAATTCCTTTTATTCACTTGTCGTATTTCTGAATATTGTTACAAACACTTTCCTGAAAATTATTACACTTTACATTAAAATGGCGATCTTCATATTCCGAGATACCAATAGGGCATTTGTATACTACTCAAAGTTTGCTAAGCACCAAGTCCAACTACCTGTTTTACGTTATAGTTGAAATATTGTAATGAAAAGAGTATATATTATTTATTTAATTATATCTTTAATGATTTAAGTATAGAAATTAAGATTTTATTTGTGTTTGACATTAATTTTTAGCATTTGAAAACGAAAACCATGGAAAATGGATATTATTGTAAAAGAGGAAATTTTTCAATATGGCAAAAAGTTTGACGGAGTGAACTGGTATGGCTTCAATATCGAGTATGATACCCATTACTGTTAATTACAGCTTGACAACGCATTCTCATGCTCCCATTCAGGTTCCTGGTGGTCCTTTGTGGGATGTAGTTCCATTCTGGGACAAGCATGGCACCAAGCATCTGGACACTTCTTGGCTGGACTGGACGGGCTGAAATTGCAAGCTGCAACTCATTCCAGCCATGTTCGTTTGGATTGAGGTTGGAGGATCTTGCTGGCCAGTCCATACACTCAATCCCCTCCCTCTGTCGGTATTCCCCGACAGCATGGGCAACATGAGGACGGGCATATTATCGTCCATCAGAATGAACCTATCACCCACTGCACCTGCATACAATCTGACGTGGACATCCGGGATCTCATCAGTATACCGCTGTGCAGTCAATGTACCACGTTCAAGGACACAGTGCACTGTGTGGTCTCGGCAGTACCTTGACTCATCTGTAAAAAGGACAGGTCGCCAATCTTCTCTGGTCCATCCAACGTGTTCCATGGCCCATTCATATCGTGCCTGGCCGTGGCTCTGGGACAGCGGAATGAGAATACATGATCTTCTCGATCGGAGACCACCTTCGTGCAACCTTGCCCTGATAGTCTGCGTCGAAACGTTTAACCCGGAGGCATTCTGAAGGTCACTGCGAAGCTGGGATGCTGTGGCAAAGCGGTTCCTACTGGCCTGAATGTTCAAAAACCGGTCTTCAGCTGCAGATGTTGCCATGTCTCTGCTACCACCAAGCCGTCTGACTGGGGTGTCATACTACTGAAATCTTACCCATGCTCTGGTGACCACCGTATGGTGCACACCAAGGGCTTCATCAACCTGACGACGGATAGCTCCTTGCTCCACCATCCCTACATCCCGCCACATTTCTGCTTCAGACAAATGTCTTCTTACATTTTCATTTGCCATATTCAATATTTAAATCGCAGGGGTTTGTGTTGAGATGAAGATTGAATACCCTACACATGTCATGTACATGCAGACAATACCCGACAACATTATGAGTACCAACAGGTACATACTTTGCATGACTGTCACGAAAAGTCTGCTTCTCCAGAGAGCCAATGTAAACACTGGGGGACCATTACAATACACACCTCAATAATATCCACCAAAAATATCACAGAATATGTCAAAAGCAAATTTCACAATGATGTGTCAAATATTTAGTGCTTAGCAAACTTTGAGTAGTATATGTACAGCTTTCTGTACTTTTACTTTCAACAATGTCAGTAAGTTTTTTCGTTGCTGTTTTTAAGTTTGACCCTCGATATTGACACCGCACAGTGTTTTCTGTAGTAAACTAAAGTTGCGTATTGCGTCCTTATTCAGTTATCTAATGCATGGTCAGGATATTGATAAAAATGACAAAGACATTCATACTCTGACATTACAAATTACCAGTCAGGTTTTGTGCGTGTGTGTTTGTTTTACTTGTGCTTGCTTTGGGTGAGAATGCAGTTAGTTACTGGACCTTTAAGATGATTGTTTTAGAAAACAGAAAGAAGCAGTTGAATGTAAAATTATCGATTGACACCATTCATTAGTGGGCTGAAAAAGACTCGTACTAATACGTCCGAAGAAATTCCAGAAAGTCAAATAGTGTTTGTTTACTGTGGTAAAGAAGATCTGTTTTCGTGGTAAAATAGGACCCGGTCACCAATGCCCAAGATAGAAGTCCTCTAACATGGGCAACATGTGTATAAACGATTGGCTGTACTTGATGTTATGCCCATGTTGCGATCACAACTTGCCATTGTGCAAACATTTGTGACCTAAAACACAAAATAAATAAATAACTTTTATTGCACAACGTTTTGGAGCAAACATCTTACCCGAGGTTACATTCTTCTAAACAAATTGCCGTACTTCACATGATGTTTACTTTTTTTTGTTCTAAAATATAAAATTTGGTTCTCGTCTGATCACCGAAGTTAAGCAACGTCGAGCCCGGTTAGTCCTCGGATGGGTGACCGTCAGAGCGATCGATTCGGACTCCCGCGTTGTGTCCTTGGGCAAGGCACTTAACCCTGTGTGTCCACATGGGGGCACGATGACACCGTGTACTAAGGCGTACTGCACGTCGATGGTGCGCATGTCTTCAACCAATCTAACCCTGCCTGTGATGCAGCACGGACTTACGATGTTGGGGAGCTGGCAGCTGCTCGTCATTGCTCGGCGGGTACTCCGGCTTCCTCCACCCGTCAAACTGTCACGGTCGAGATTAGCCATTGTGCATAAGTGTGTAACCTTAAAACACCAATAAATAAATAGAAAATCTGACGAAACTAATGAACAAGCATTAGGACATGAGGTTACGATAATTCAGTTGATTTTTGCCGAAATAATTTGGCCTAATCATCCCCCCCCCCCCTCCACAAAGCTGGATGATAGATGAGAGGATGTGGCTGGTTTTACTACTCCACCACCCGCTCCAATTAGTGACGACCCGAGATAAAAAGTGTATCAACGTACCTGACTTATTATCGCTATGTATGGCGTATTCTTTGTCACATGTACGAATGAAATGAATTCCGGGAAATAGCCTTCTCTTGCTGCAACATATGGAACCCTGAAACGGAATATAATGGAAATTGGCAAGTTATCCAATCACCTTTTTGTTCTGTGTTCAGTAACTCGAAGTTAGGGGAACACATTGTACCCAAACCTTTTGTGGATATATTCAGACTCAAGCTTGCAAGCTTGGAAACAAAGAGTTCCACGAAAACGTTTGAATCTAAAGTGCTGTCATTGCTAAAAAAATTATAAAAGAAACTTTTCATACGGTTGCCTGTATTCGAAGAGCGCTCATGGAGAAAGAAAACTGCAATAGAAATCCCCGCAGAGGTTTCAAATAATTCCATGGTAAAATTACCCTGCCCCCTGCTTTAAAAATGGTGTTTACTAATTTGATGTAGGTGGAAACAACATACACATTGCACTTTTCCCAGAACCTAATTTCTCGCCTGTTAGAACGAATTGAATCGGTCCTTGAGTAGCACTGCACGCAATCCGCAATGCTAAGCCATTACCCCATGTGGTATCTCATTTCAATTTATGCATTGATTTCTATGTACTGAGTAGTTTGCATATCTATATAATGCGTTCATGTCGCGATTTAATATCAGTTCTCGAAGACAAATTACAATCACAGAAGTCAGAATAAAAATCTCAGTAAACACTGTTGGTGGTGGTGGTGGTGTGATATAGCCATCGAATAAAGTTGCCCTATAGTAGTGGAGATCGGTGAACGAGCCGCTACTATTTAACAGGTAGAGTGCTAGAAGCCCATATTTGGGCTTTATTGGAAAGTACAGATTCACAACTTTACGGCCTCCACTCAGTGGATGTGCTTCATATTATATTTTAAGTGAAATTATTTCGTCTGTTAGGATTTGCCTTGTAACAATCTATGGGAGATTGCCTACAAATTGCAACAAGGCAAAATAAATTGCTACAAGCCAAAGACAAGTGAACAAACTTTGATTATCAAAAATAATTTAGAACTCTACCAGTTAACACTGTGTTTCCCCTACCAAAATGCGACAGCATAGCCAACAACTTTACTGTAGGAATCCCCTTAGACTCCACAGTCGATTGTAACATTTACAATACGAATTCCCATAGGAAGGCCCTTGGCTCTATAATGATAGGTCTATAAGTATTGCGGCTGTAAGCCCTTTACACTCCAATCACGACTGGTGGTAGAGCAGAAACCTGTCTATGGGGATTCCATTAGTAGATTTTACGGCCATACCGCTACAGTTGGGTATGGGGATTCCTGTTCTCAATACATTTTCATAGTTTAGCACACAAATGTATACTTACCACTCTCAGTAAAAAGAGAAGTGACTATTAACTCTCTTTTCCCGTTGAGACATTGAGAATTGTCAAGAATATATTGTAATGGTATGGTCACAATCTCTTAGCCCTGAAAAGGGATGACATGGAGTCATAGTTTTCACCTGTTTCGTCTTCAAGACTCACAAAATCTGTTCTGATTTCGGTGCGACTTATGGGAATTTTATAATTTGATTGACCCTTTACCCAACGCAGACGATATCAATTTTTTTTTATTTCAATATTTGTTTTTTTTTTCAAAAAATCTCAATGAAACCATATCATGTGACCCCCTCATTGGAACAAGCTCGACGAGGGGTCACGTGATATGTTTTCGTTGAAATGGTTTGAAAAATATATTTTTTAACTACGTAATTTGTAATTTGTAGATTAGGCGGACGGATGTGTCCCTTTTTGTTAGGTAAAGGGTTAATGTATCTGTAATTGAAGCGAATGCCAATATTCTAAAAGCGGTTTTTTGAATTTCAGTTTTTTTTCACTTTCACCGCCAATCAGACACGATTTTGTTCGAACACGATTATTTCTCAATTCTGCGGCCTTTGGAAAATATTGTTCTTGCACAACTGGTTCTAAGTGTATTTTTACCTTTCAGCTGCTTGGCGTTTCTGTCTGGTGATCGGGGGTATCTGCATGCCACATTTCTTTAGCAGCCAGATATGTTTTTTGCTCATTTTTAAAATAGCTAAGAAAAGTCCTAGAAGTCCTCGATAATGATACGTGTCTGAATTGGTGGTTAAAAGGATGCCATTTTTTACTTCAAGCGTAGATGCTGCAAGATCTGGCCATATGGTTGTTTGTCTTGGAACTAAAATTATATTTCTGGAAAATCGATTAAAGATGCTATTGGAACATTTTCTATTTTACCAATACATTCTGTACCATTTGGTGTTGATGATACATTGTCTGGATCAACACTACTACACGTACAGAAATGTTCACATGATTCATGAAATATCATATATTACTCAAACCTTTCCAAGTGGTCTTGACATTCTTTTTTTGCAGAGTCTCGCTTTCGTTTCAGCTTATAGACGTAAGAACTGGTCATAGACTAAAGTTTTTGTTCTCCGTATGGCTGTTTGTACAAAAAGCAGATTTCCCCCGATTTCAAAAGTTTTGTTCCATGAGTGATTAATACGTATCCATATGATTTTTGTCAATCATTCTCTCTTTAAAGGTCGAAATCCATTTTTTTGCAATCGGCGATTTTAATGGTACAGCTGTTCTTAATGCTGTACGCAACATAGGCTCCTAATCCATACCCTCATAGACGTTGTATGCTTCGATACACTGACATCATTTTTGATAAATGTAATTTGTTTCACTCTCTAAAATGCAACTTTACTACAGTCTTGTTACTTATAATCAGGATGGGGTTGTCAGTGTTAACATTTATATTTATACTGATCTGATCTACGTAAGATTTTGATACTGGTACGTAATGTACATTATAAACTTCTTTTGGGTGTGTTTGAAACACTCTTCTTGTGTTGCAGTGGGCAATGTTTGCACCACAACTGGTATTACCTCCGACAAACGCTGAAAAGGCAGTGGATTCTCAAGGTGATGTTATTTTCCCATGAATACTTGTTGATCATGTGATTTATCCCACGAACACCAGTTGACCATGTGACATCCGAACATCGTGCACTGATATTTCGCACTATATTTGATATTTCAGAGTGTATTTCTGCAATCTGTAAGTTCTGGAAATCACGTTCTATAAATAGATGGTTTCGCCGACAAGAGTGGACATCATAAATCGGAATCAAATATCTTCAGAAACAGCTACAAGCTGAGATGCAAACTACCCTTGAGTTAAGGAATAGTTTTTCATTAAATCAGTTTATCTTTAGTTATCTTTTTTGCAAATAAAAACTGTTCGTGCGAAATGCGGTTGCCGTTCATGTGTTAATTTGGTCAGCAATCGGCTACACCCCAACAACTTGAACAACACACAAACAAAACGTATTTTCAATGTCCAGTTTACAAATGCATTTCGTCCAGATTTGAATCAACCGGCCGCAAAAAAAAAACATTTGTAAATTGAAAATAAAGTGGGGAAAACAATTCTTTCATCAAACGAGAACAGATCTCCAAATATTGGAATCTCTGCACGAGTCCAAATCAACAAAATGAAATACCAAATGGGGAATAAATATACTGAGATGTAAATTTGCTTTTTAACAATACCGAACACTAACAGCCCACATAAGGCTCTATTCTGACGAAAGCACTCAAATTGTCCTTCAGATTAGAAAATAGAATATCAGGCTAACTAATTCTTGCTGATCGCACTTTTACAATTTGGATAATGTGAAACAAGTGAAAAATAATGAATGATAACTTTTCAGAGCTTATTTGGGCCTTTATAGACTTTAGAAACAGTTCTTATTCAACAGATGAAAAAAATTTAAAACTTATTAGTTGGTTAATATATGGCAAATTAGGCTTTGTAGCAAACTTACAACCAGTATTGGGACTTTAATGATTTACTCATTTGTTAAAATAGTTGAAAATAATTAAATTTCTTGTTTTATTACAATTCTTTGTAAACTCCAGTAAACTGTGAAAAATAATCCAACAAGAAAAGTGTATTTTACTAATACTGATGGTTCTGCTGCCGACTATTTTATAATGTCTCCCAAATGTCTTACAAATAGGTTTGTGGATTTTGACGAAAACATTGAATATTATGTGGGCTCAGTTTAAATTAGAAAACCATATTTATCCCATGATTACCTATTCTACTATATATAAAAAAGCCTAAGACATAAATCCTAGCTTTACACACCAACTGTGGCGGACACGCCAGCAACGGGATTTCAAAGCATGTAAACCTACAGTGGAACTACATCCAAGTTGACCGTTGGTGACCTCGCCTTGAATGCAAGCTTGTCTACATATATCACTCGTCGCCTCGTGAAGAATGAAATGAAACCAGCATTTATTTATTACGCTTTTAAATACGTGTACCTCATAAAATACCGAGAATTAACAAACATACGTTGTCTCATGTTAATAAAGCACCCATAATTCGAAATACTATGTTATTATGTTATTAAAATGAAAAAAGGCCCCGTAATTTGCCCGTTTCGTTTTCTATTCGTTTCGGCGATAAAGGTGCCAGCGGAAGTTCCGCCCACCGGTGCTGATGTAAACAAAAACAGATTCGCAGGCGTGAATATTGATTTATTTAGCATTTAAACTCTTATTCATCTGATGACCGTGGTATAATTAAAATATACCCAAAGTAGCTTGTTCATCACTCGTGGTGAAGTGGTGTTAACCGTGAGCCAAAGGCTCGGGTTAACACCACTTCACCACCTGTGGTGGCCGTTTGGTACAGCAAGCTACTATGGGTATATTCAAAATTTATCAATGCTTTGATGCATATGTCATTTCCTAACCTATTTGAAGTTAAAAATCCCAAAATTTCTTGTTCTTTGAAATTAGTTTGCTACAGTCTACTGTTGGTTGCTATGATATCCAATAAATTGTGAGAAACTAATTTAACAGAAAATGAATAGTTCACAGGTACTTAATAAAGTGTGACAAACATCTCACAACTACATTAGTTGACTCTTGTATGAGACCCTGATTGTTTTGGGGTAGTTTGAATATTATACAGACTCTCTTCAGTGTTTCAAACTGAATATTCATATTTTCGCTCTTGGTCACAGCATTCAATTTCTTACCATGTTACTATTTTTAGCTATCGCTAGGGATTCAAATTGTAATTGCGGTACGAAATGGAAAAAGAAACACGCAAATCACGGGGCCTTTTTCATTTTAATAACACAATAACATACTATTTTGAATTTTGGGTGCTTTATTAGCATGAGACAACGCATGTTTGTTAATTGTTGGTATCTTTTGAGTTAAACTCATTTAAAAACGTACTAAATAATTGTGGGTTTCATTTCACTCTTCATGTGGCAACGAGCGACAAATTTAGACAAGTTTGCTTTCAAGTCGAGGTCATCAAAGTTCAATGTGGATGTAGTTCCACTGTAGGTGTACATTTTAACTATTAAAATCCCATTGCTGGCGTGTTCACCACGGTTGGTGTTTAAAACTAAAATTTATGTCCTAGGCTTTTTTTATATATGATAGAATAGGTAACCATGGTATAAAAATAATATCTGTTCAACCAATCTTTCACTTAATCAAGTGTAATGAGTGTATTCTTACTGCGACCTTTTTTGTTCAACTTCCGTACCCAACCATAACCAGCGGTATGTTTTATACTATCAAAGTATTCAGTTAATAAATCATTAATCACCCCCCCCCCCCCTCCACTTGTCAGAAATATTATGTTTATTCGATTTACGCTTTGATATTGACTATGTTGTTCTTCACACCACTGTATTTTCTATTCTCTAATTTATTTTTTTGCCCTGAATAGTTTCTGACCAACTATCTTCTGGACAACTCTGATATTTACTGCTGGGTTTCTCAGTGCATGCATCCATAACCATCGCTCACGATTCCACCAAACTCATGAGGGATTATTATGATCCTCGATGAGTCTGGAGGTGGGATGAGGAAATCTCACCCGAGGGGCAAGATATTTGAACCAGACCCGAGGCCTGTCGAGGGTCTGGTTCAAATATCTTGCCCCGAGGGTGAGATTTATCCATTCCCACCTTCAGACTCATCGAGGATGATTTTTCTCCCCCACCATGCAGCGATTGCGTTAGCCAAACGTAATCGGGAGCCACGTGCTTATTTAATCAACTCATTTTGTATTCATTGTTTTTAGAAACTGATGACACCATCGGAAAGAGCATGCACAAGTTATGTATATACCAAAGATATATACCACGAAATCGATTAGGAACGGTGGCAGCTTGAGGGTTGAAGAGTTTTAGAGCATCGAACTTTGATCACACTGCATTCCGATGACGTCAATATGAATTAGTTGGGAGCAAGAAAGTGATACGATATGCATAACGTCATAATAACGTTATAAATGTACACGTATGTTACATATGCAGTGGGGAGAAATGTATATCTTTCAAACCACAACTGATTAATTCCCAACCTCTAAGGTTGACAGTTTTTCGGATCTAGGGATATCATTGAGTAAATCAATAATGTTGGAATCTTGTCTGACTTCTCCGCCATTTTACAATACACCCTGGTCATCCCAATTGCTGTAATAGATGAGACGATAAAGCAGATAATAGTGAAGTTCCTTTACATTTCGTAGCAACAGGAACATTTTTTATAATACAATCGTATAAAGATAATATTAGTTATCCAAGTGTTTTCCAGAGTGTATGGGAATTTACAACAGTTTGGGAACTCATACACCTCGAGGCGAAGCCAAAGGATGTACGAGTTCCCAGACCGGTGTAAATTCCCATACACACTGGACAACACTAGGATAACGGATTCATTTCCAAGAATTTTGATATACTTAATACTTTAACCTACATTGTGGGGAAAAACTGACAGAAAATGTGAACTTTGGAAGTTTCTTAATAAAACAAGACAAATATGGATGTCATTGAAACTGGCTCATTGAGCCAGTTCCAATGACATCCATATCTGTAATATTTTACTGCACATAAATATTAAATTTCCTGTATTTTTATTTCTGTTCTAATATAACCAAGCAGAAGGTATGAACTAATAATTAAAAATGGGTACTTCTTTTAGCCAATTAGCCTGCTGTTGTGTATTCTTGTTTTTACGCCGTGGTTAGCCACGCTGTAAAAAAGCTACTGTGGATTGCATGTTACACTGTACCTCTCAGACAATCAAGCGCGGTGTTTTGCGTCATTTGGAAATAATGAATTTTTATGACTCGGGAATAACCAATGTTGGTTGAAATGATTCATCATAAATAATATTTATCTCGCAAATCTCTTGACCCAATATGCTGTAAATTTCGTCTGTAAAAAGTATTCATGGATTGGTTGTAAAGCACTACATATCTCACCATACATTTCATCTTATTCTAATTGATTTTGAATAAAAGTTTTTAATTATTCATATAATAAGGAGTAATTATTTGAAATCCATTTAAGAATTGAATGCAATTTTTATAATCTTTAATGGAGTATGAACGTGTGGGAATGGTCCCTTCGGGATTCATGCATAATTTGTACCCATTCCCACACGTTCATACTCTAATAAAGATTATAAAAATTGCATTCATTTCTTATAATTACATTCCGTAACTGTTTAAACTACATTTTGCCAAACAACAAAGCAGAAAGACGAAATAAACATGTACGAACGAACGAGGCGAAAAACCACCCTCACACAAAAGAGAAAGCGCACAACTCTGAGTTGAGCACCGGTTTTCGGCATTGACACAAATTTGTCAAATTGCCGTCTTTCGCAACGAAACTTGGAATGTTCAAACAATTTATTTAACATATCAGTACACTGTAATCACTGATCACTGCGAGAGGCGCTAAAAGTTAAAAACCCGCCCAAACACCGCCGGAATTACATTCTGTCAACTGCGCTCTGTCGTAAATGCGGGTCAAAGTTCGACCAAATGTATTCATTGGAAAATGAATTACATTTGGTCATGATGTTTTCACCCAGCTGACCAATGGGAAATGAGTATTTGGACCCAAAACGTATAACTACATTAACAACGTAATTATTCAATAATGCCTTACGTGTGAGCTTGTTCTCTACAAGATGTCTTGTCTCTCCGTGGTTGAAATAAAAATTACCTTATTTCTATTTACATTTTTTTTTCCACGTGAATTGATGTTCTTTGTGAATCTAAACAGTCAGGATGATCATTTTCTGGACCATCCGTGAACATTTTGTCTAAATTATTTTTGAATTTATTTGCAATTTCAGCTTTTCTTGCAATCACATCATTAAATGTTGCAATGATATACATAATAATTTCCTGTTTCAACCGTCCAACCATTCAGTGCCGTATATGTACTTCTTGTACTTGTACAAGTAACTGTGAAAATATGACGCCCTTTGTAGAATACCTTACAGCAGTAGGGTAACCCACGTTTGAAATAAGAGCAACTTTGTTTTTTGGCACATACTTTCTTCTCTAAGCTTTATTACAGGCATCACTTAAAGTAATTGCTTCCTGAGTGGATCTACCACATCACTTATGAGAAATGCTTTCCCTGAGTTCACCCAATGTAAATTATCAACCTCTGTCTTCTGGTACATCTTCATTTCATTTTTTTTTTTTTTTGGAAGTAAAGAGAACCATTATTATTATTTTTTATATTAGCGAAATACCTTTTGTTATTTCAGTCAAACCAAATGTGTTGAAACTTATGCCATTTAAATGGAAAGAACCCCCAATCGATGATACGAACATGACCGGCTTTTAGTGAAATAATTTTGTTTCCGATCATGATGACATTGGGTTGTGCTGTACCATTTTCAATATTATGTCTTAAGATGAATTGTCCATCAAACTCTCGTGAATTCTGAGCAATTCGTGTTGTACCTGAACGTTTCTTATTGAAAAAAACAAGCACAAAAATCAAAGTATATTACCCTTTAACCCTTTACCCAACGTAATGGTAAAAACCGGCCAGCGCTATTCACAAAATTCACTATTAAATTTTTTTCATTTTTTTTCATTTTTTTGTTACAAAAGCATAGCTTATGACCCCTCATTGGAACGAACCCGTTCCGAAGAGGGGTTATAAGCTATGTTTTCGAGGAAAAAATAAAAAAAATTAGTGCTTCAAGAATTTTTATTTGCAAGTGTCGTCAGATTTTCGTGTTAGGTAAGGGTTAAAAAGTTGATAACTTTCTCCAAATATGTCACAAAATAAATACTGTTGATATTTTGTTTTTTTTACTATTTCCACGAGCTCCGCGAGAGGCACAGTAATTTGGAATGAAAACTCTGGAATCTTGTAGCTGTTTCTAGATCATGAAAGATGAATGATATTTTTGACATTTTTTTCATCTTCGAGTGGCGTGTTTTTTTTAATGTAAATTGATGTTCAACATGGACTATTTAATGACAATATTTACATTTTAAGCCTATCAGAATATGGGTTTACTTTTTCCCTTAATAAATTACCATTTTATATGTTTAACATTCATTTTCCAGACGAATTGACCATTTTTTTGTTGACCCCCGTGTGAATATTATAGCACGTTGAACTTACAAACAGTCCATTTCAAAGGTAACATTCAACCCTTTACCTAACGGCTCAGCCGCATTCACCCGCGTAATTTACAAATGAAGAAGTTTAAAAAAAATAAATGAATTTCCACAACACCATATCATATGACCCCTCATGATGAGCTCGTTCCAACGAGGGGTCATAACCTATGTTTTTAAGACAAAAAATGAAAAAATAATGGAATTTAATTAGAGATTTTTTTAGAATAACGCTGGCCGATTTTGGCCGTTACGTTGGGTAAAGGGTTAAAGTGTTGTAATATGAGTGCCTTCTTAAATAGAGTGGTCCCAAAAAGAGGCGTTGTGGAAATTATGTAATTATTTTCTCTTCAGTGTTCTTTTGTGCTTCTCCTGCTGCATTCTATCCCCATTGTCATCCATCCACTTTATCTGTATAAAAACAGTCTCATAGTTGGTCCATTATCAAATGACCCTTTTTCTGCCAGGTCGAGATTATAAATGTCCCTCATGAATGTCTCAATAGAAATCATCCAAGGATATCGATGATAGCTGAAATGCCAGTGATGGATTTGTTTGTTTTGACAGATAATGGTTATAGTGTTTTTTTTATTTCTGTCTTAAACTGCAGCTCCAAAGCTTTAAGACGATATAGCATATGTAAAGATTGAATAATTCTTAGTGAATATACTCGAGTAAATTGATGGATGAGGATATGGCTGGAGCGCTTGACCTGTTCGTACGATAAATGTTTTTTTTTTTTTGTTGTTGTAAAAATGCGTGGTAGTACATAGTGGGGAACTCATGTATTCCCGAACTTAACTTGCTCGATAACATTCCATAGAAAAAGTAGTAATTTCGAGCAATAGACTTGACAATGTGTCGGCACAACATTCAATGCTAAAGCTTCAGACCTGTGTCGGCATTCCAGTCTGGGACCAATACTATTGCGTCTATCGGAACGTGAGTTGTCTAACAACTACCGGTTGGTCCGACTCGATTTGATAGTCCATGTTCAAACTTTTTCGAGTGGATCCTCACCATGGACCCAGTCCAGTCGGGGTTGGTTGCTGAAGAGTGGTCCCTAGTCCCCACCCCCCGCCCCAGGGAAAATGTGAATGACAATCAATGTGACAAAACATTCAGCATTGTCTTGTACGCTGCACATCACGCAAAGCGATGGCATGGCCGTAGACAAGTTTGTCGCTGAAATTAAGACAGACAATTACGCATGGAGCGGTAGACATTGCCATTTGTATGGTCAGAGATTTGACAGTACTATTTAAGAGCATCACATTGAAAACCAACGCACGCTCTGATTCAAATAATTTGGCATACCATCGGGATGTAATTTATATTAGTTTCCACAGCGCAGAGGAGATCGTGAAATAAAGTGGAAATAACCTATTTATCGATAGGGCCTATAAAACTTTTACAATTGTATTTTCCAGAATGGCAATGTCTAGTTACAACTTTAATTGGTTGAAATAAACCATTCTAGAAAATAAAATTGTAAAACTTGAATAGTATTGACCCCTGTTCGCATGCGTGAGGTGTCTTTTAGGGGGACCAGTGTCGATTGCAAAGAACAACTGTTGTGTTGTGACGTTTCATCCAGGAACACGTACTTAGTATTGGATTATTGACATACATTACATAGCGTGTATTTTAGTGGATTTAATTAAATCATCACAGGAATATTCTGGGTATTTTCTCTTCAATGTGCATTTTGGCATAGAGAGAGAGAGAGAGAGAGAGAGAGAGAGAGAGCGAAAGCGAGAGTTTAAACCACCATTACCTTCATCAAACTATCTTTGTAGTATTATTGGGAATTACTAGGTGGGTAGCGTACAGACTCGTTACCGAATATTCCGTGTTTGATTTGTCCTGACTGCAGCCTTCAAAGTCGACAAAAATGCACATATTTCGATCTACATATCACAAATGTTCTCTCCTGCTGATACAATATTTGCTCGATCACATTCCGCTGACGAAAGTAATAATTTCGAACACTATATTTGTGTCGGTACCACGTTTCAGTGTGAGTGCGAAATATAGCTTCGTGTATTATATTTCTGTCATGCCTCCAAGCCACATGGACCACGACGACTAATATATATATGTGTGTGTGGGTACTACGACATGATCGTACCCCTTCCCCCAAATTTGAAATGCTTACAAGTCCATGTGCAGAGTGAATCAACATTCCTTTTAACTGTATCATTATCCTACATAATTTATAATCTGAAGAAAAAATCTAGCAAACAGTGAGCAAAATATGGTATATAAGCTAAGTGGCCATATCCTATTAAATTTCAGTCTGCTGTCCCCGGCAGTGGAAACTATAAGTCCTGTAACAATTAGCGCCGTTAATCACCGTTAGTTAATGGGCCCCTTACTGCAGAAGACTGAAGTTGTGTGAAACACACAACAGCGTTTGCGCTGTGTGGTGCAAAATGGAATGCACTGTTAGCCAGGTCTGTTGTGAAATCACGAACTGAACTGATCAATCAGAAACGAAATATTGAGAGTGCTGTTTGTGGAGTGTAGGTTATTATTAAATCGCTGCGGGACATATTTTTCACTTAGTAATTATTCACAATTTCTGAAGACAAAACACAAGAAACACTTGCTAACGTCCATCACATGGACCATCGGGTTGCACCTGGTGGTCCATGTGATGAAAATTTGCAAGTGTTTCTTATACTGTTATGAACAATTATAAATAATTTTCGACTGGAAAATATATGGCGCTGCGATTAAGTAGTAACCCAATCCACTTTCTTCATTCTGTATATTAAATCAAATTTTAATATATATTTACACCAGTGCATGTCCATGTATCCCAGCAGCGTTTAAGAATAATGTTAATGATCTATATTTACTAGTATAGAATTGTACGGAGTTCGTCACATTGTTTCTCGTCGGGAATTGAGCTATGCCATTAGTGCAGTTTGCTAGGGACAAAAGTGCACTAACTCAGCGCGCTATTACTTCAAAATAGTTCACAGTATAGTAACATGACCTCTAGTTTAACTTATATATACCAGGCTGTCTGGTGTGACTATTATATAAAGTTACAATATCATGTAAACAGGGAACAAAGTCTTACCTCGGATTATAAACTGAACTTACTAACATATTCCCTGTTACAGAAATAGTTACACCTATTGACATCAGAAAATCCGTTGGCAGAATATTTTCTTCAAATGACTGAAAATGAAAACATATCAACTCAACCAAATAAGCATATACTAATTCAACCATTCTGAATGAAGTTTCAATATTTGTTCCAGAAATAATTCTCATAATCCAAATTTCACAATTTCACTATTTCACTATTTCAAACAACATTCATTTTTACTTTAGAAAAGTAATGTCTATTTCATCTATAAATAATTACATTGTTAATGTAGTTATACGTTTTGGGTCCAAATACTCAATTCCCATTGGTCAGCTGGATGAAAATGTCATGACCAAATGTAATTCATTTTCCAATGAATACATTTGGTCGAACTTTGATTCGCATTTACGGTAGAACGCACATATCAGAATGTAATTCGGGCGATGTTTCGGCGGGTTTATAACTTTTAGCACCTATCGCAGTGATTATAGTGTACTGTTATGTTAAACAAATTGTTTTGAACATACCAAGTTTCGTTGTGAAAGACGGCAATTTGACAAATTTGGGTCAATGCCGAAAACCGGCGCTCAACTCAGAGTTGTGCGCTTTCTCTTTTGTGTGAGGGTGGTGTTTCGCCGCGTTCGTTCGTACATGTTTATTTCGTCTTTCTGCTTTGTTGTTTGGTAAAAAGTAGTTTAAACAGTTACGGAATGTAATTATAAGAATTGAATGCACATTTTATAATCTTTATTGGAGTATGAACGTGTGGGAATGGGTACACATTGTATGAATCCCTTCGGGATTCATACATAATTTGTACCCATTCCCACACGTTCATACTCCAATAAAATTATAGAAATTGCATTCAATTCTTAAATAATGACGAGTAGGAGAATAACTAATGAAAACTAGATGGATTTGAAATCGCAAAGCGAATTTCTAGAAGTCATTCCACGAAGCACTGCTAACGTCATTTTGCAGCCAACGCCGTTTTTGTGACCAAGTCTGATGTGTATTTTGATTATTTTGTCAAACATTCAAAAAGTAAAACGTTAAAAATGAGAGGGTGAAGAAGAGAATCTAAGAACAAAAACGTAAAATGTGCATTGGGGGTCAAAATATCTGATTTATGTTCTTCACTTTGGCGACATTATTCGTTGGTACAATCTTAAATGTCATTTCCACGCCGATGATACACAGCTGTTATTCACTTCGGCCCGACACGGCAAATCATGCTTGTGGTGTTATTGAATAGTGCGCCGAAGAAATAAGGGTATGGATGTAAAGTAATTTCCTCAGGCTTAATGATGAGAAAACTGAGGTAATCAAGATCGGAACGTCCAATCAGCTCTGCATATCCTCTTGTTCTAATATCCGTATAGGGGAAGCCAAAGAAAACCCCACAACTCAAGTTCGAAATGTGGGCTGCCTCTTTGACAACAGTCTTACTTTCGACAACCAAGTCAACCACATTTGTCGATTAGCATTCTTTTATCTTCGAAATATTACCAAAATACGATGCCATATTGATAAACAATTGTCGAAACAACTTATTCGTGCATTTGTAACCACTCGACTTGATCACTGCAATTCTTTGCGTTGTGGATCTAAGCAACGTAATATTGACAAGCTCCAACGAGTACAGAATTGCGCTTCCCTCATCATTACAACAAGTTTATAATCATGCCATATCACATAGTTCTTTTTAGATTGCACTGGCTCACTGTTAAACAAAGAATTGATTTTAAAAGTACTTCTGGTGGTTTATAGATGCCTGAACGGGTTAGCTCCAACTTGTCTGTCAGACCAGTTCGAATACTATCTACCATCCAGAGCACTTCGGTCATCGGCACGCAAAGCTTGAAACAGCCCACTGGCGAGCTGCGTACTGCTGGTGATATGACATTTTCCATATGCGGTCCAAAACTTTGGAATCAACTTCCCCGTGATATTAAGCAGGCTAATTCAGTTTCTACTTTCAAATCAAGGAATAAAACTTGTTTATTCCGTCAGGCTTTTCTTAATCTTTTATAACTCTCTGTGTTTTTCTTAGATTTGTTTTCTTTTATTATGTGTTGTGTTTATGTTAACGTTATGTTCAGGCAAAGAGCACCTTTAATGCAATTTTAGGCTAAATAAATAAATAAATTATTTTTGTTATTATTATTATTATTATTATTATTATTATTATTAGAACTTTAATTTAAAAATGGAAGTTCACAATTTCACCTGACAGAAAACGGTGTGAGAAGTTTCATAGATGTACAATTGGTATATCCAGACAAATGAATTGCAAAGGTCGAGATTTTAATGAAATATGACAAAAATAGCCTGAACATTGAAGTAACGTAAAAATACCAAAATGGCGATAAATCAAAAAACAAAAAAAAAAACCACTATCATCCATTTTTGTTAGCTTCATAACACACTGAAATTTCCAACAAATCGGACGCATTTTAATTTTTGACCTTACGACCCCTTATGACGTCATCTTAGTGTTCGGTCATAGCGATTGGAAATTCCGAGCATTTGGCAGGTTCTCAGATTTGTTTGAGGTTATTATCGCAAAATGTTCCAAAGAATAAGGCTCAAAATGAGTTTGAAACTTAAACTAAAAGGTCAAGACAATTCTGTAATATTGGCATCGCCGGCATCGGGTGTGGCATTTTAATTCCAAAATGGTTGTGCACAATTTCAGGTTCATACAGAATGGTGCTTAAAAGATTCAAGTGTATAACATTTATAAAAACGGAGATCGTGGCCTCACGAACGTAGCCCGTTTTATGAAAGCCAAAATAGCATAAAATCGTCCAAATGGCAAATAATCGAAAAGAAAAAGAACAGCTATCTCGTATATTTTTTTTTAGCTTTATAACATACCAAAATTTCGAACAAATCGGACTTATTTTAATTTGGGACGTTATGATGTCACCTCGTAGCAGTCATAGCAGTTGGAATTTGCTGGGATCTTACCAGATATTTAGATATGGATTTTACTGGCGATTAAAATGCCAAACTTTCCTAAAACTGAAGCTCAAATGAGATTGAAACTAAATGGTCAAGCACATTACGTAAAATTGGCATCGGGGCGACATTTTAAGTCCAATCATAGGTGTGTACAATTTCAGTTGACCATGAACAGTTTGTAAGCTTTTATACCTGTGCAACATATAACTATGGAGATAATTAAATCACAAAAGTATACTTTTTATTGAAAACAGCATAACATTTGAAGTGACGTAAATTGAAAAACCAAATTACAACATACATGTACTACAATTTCATGAAAATCACCTAACATTTATTTTTTGTGACGTAGACGTGAATGACGTCGCCCCGAAAACTCGATTTTTACCGTCGAAAATTTGTAAGGACGGTGCTACATTTTAAATAGTGTTTTGGTGAAGATGATATATCGAAAACATGAAAGTGCAAGTTAGTCAGATTATTATTAACAACTCCTCTCCGAACATATGAACATAATTATCAAACAATGTTGGCAACAAGCTACTTATGTGAAAGGAAAACAAAAAATAAAAAAAAACAAGAAAAACGATAAAACGCAGAAAATCATGAATTAAAATTCACAAAGATTATCCTTTGTTTGTCATGTGTTCATTAAAAGTTCTACATTCGTGATTCCATTTTCTTCGTTTTTACACATTCTACCGCTATGAAACTTTACACGTCGTTTTCTTCACAACTGAAATTATGAACACCCATTTTTCGAATTAAAATATCGCTCCCGATGCCATCGATGGCAATTTTACGTCATTGTCTTACCCCTTTAGTTTCAACCTCACTTTGAGGCTCCGTCTTTTTCAAATTTTGAGAATATGATCTCCAATAAAGAAACATATCTGAAAACCTGGGTAAGACGTTAGAAAGTTCCAATTGTTATGGCCAAACCCTGATGTGACTTCATACTAGGGCTGCATCGTGATACGCTTGAATCGCGATACATTCACCACGATTCAATACGCATAGGTGTTCCCTACGTATTGCAATACAATAAATATAAATAATATCATCCAAAATAACTTCTTGGATTTTGAAAACTAGTTCAGAGAAACCATGTTTTTGCACATCAACATTGATGGTGATAAATATACCAATACCAATTTGATGCAAATCACAGGACATGCATATTATCGTGATAATTCATTTATCTAACAATTCTGTCACATCAACAGATTAAATCTTAAATTATTAAAATAGTTTTGAGACATAATGTGGGGTCGATCACTGAAACGCACATAGAATGTATTCATTCGCCTGTTATAAAAGACCATCGCGTTACCAGAAACGAGTCGTCAAAATGATACGGAATGAGAATGAGTCGTCTATATGATACGGAAGCGGAACACATTATATGATACATACCGTTTTTCGTGTTTTTCAGGCCAAAATCAATATGATTCCTGATTAATATCATACCGTGCGCACTGAATTGTGATAAGTATCGTATCATTAGGGACGCATATCGTCGCAGCCCTACTTTATTAGGGGTCAAAAGGTCAAAAATTAACATGCGTTCGATTTTGGAAAAATTTTAGTATGTTATAAAGCTTAAAAAATAGGAGATAATAGTTTTTTTTGTTTTTCGATTTATCGCCACTTTTACGTTTTTTGTCATTTCAAAGATTAGGCCATTTTTGTCCTATTTCATTAAAAGCCCAACTTTCGTAATTCAACTATCTCCGTATGTATAATTTTACAGCCATGAAACTTTACACACCGTTTTCTATATTTTATCTCATTTTCTTGCTCTTTTAGTTTCAACTTCATTTTGAGCCTCAGTATTTTGTAATATTGGGAATGTTATTTCCAACGATGACCACATCTAAAGATCTGCTAATATCCTAGGAAATTCCAACTATTATGATCGAACTCTAAGGTGATGTCATAAGGTCAAAAAGTAAAATGCGTCCGATTTAAGAAAAATTTTGTATGTTATAAAGTTCACAGAAATGTGTGATAGCTGTTTTTAAGTTTTTTGTATATTGTCATTTGTTGTTTTTAATAACTTAAAGTTTAGATTATTTTTGTCATATTTCCTTGAAAGCGCCACGCTAGTGCTTCCCTTATCTCCGTGGGTATAAAGCTTGCAGCCATGAAATTTCACACACCGTTTTCTAGACATCTGAAATTGTGCACACCTGTTTCTGGAATTAAAATATCGCATCCGATGCCAGCGATGTCAGTTTTACCTAATTGTCTGGACCTATTAGTTTCAGCCTCGGTCTTTTGTAATTTGTCGAATTTTATCTCCAATGAATACCATATCTAAATATCTAGTAACGTCCTAGGAAATTCCAACCGGAATTACCAAAAGCTGAGGTAACGTCAAAAGGGATTAGGAGTTGAAAAATTCAAATTTGTGCGAGTTTTTTGGGGGGAAATTTTAGTATCTTACAAAACTCAATAAAAAGGAGAGATAGCTCTTTTTTGTTTTTCGATTTATCGCAATTTTGACGACTTTGCGTCACTTCAAAGTTTAGGCTCTTTCTGTCATATTTCATATTTCATAAAAAGTGCCACTTTCGTGAGTCCAGTACCTACGAAAATATAAATTATACAGCTATACAACTTTACATGCCGTTTATTAGGCAGCTGAAGATGTGTACATCCATTTCTGGAATTATCCTCCCGCTATGCAATTGATGCTAGTTTCAAGCCTTTTTCTTGACCCTTAAGCTTCAACCTCTTTTGAACCTCTGTCTTTTTTAATTTTGATATTTTTTTTTATCTCCAACGAATACCATATCTAAAAATTTGGTAACATCCTAAGAAATTCCAATCGTTATGACCGAACTCTGAGGCAACGTCATGAGGTCTCATGGGGTCCAAAAATTAAAAAAGCCCCCTGATTTTTTCTAAATTTAGTATGTTATAAAGCTCAAAAAATAGAAGATCACTGTTTTGTTTGTTTTTTGTTTTTTTTTGTTTTTTGTTTTTTTTTTTATTTATCGCCATTTTTCTACGTCATTTAACCCTTTACCCAACGAATCGCCCGCATCCGCCGCATAAAATGCAAATTCAACAGCTGAAAAAAAATATTATTTTTTGACAAATTTCAACAAAACCATATCATGTGACCCCTCTTTGGAACGAGCTCATCGAGCTCGTTCCAAAGAGGGGTCACATGATATGGTTTTGTTGAATTTTTTGGAAAAGAAATATAAAATGATATTTAAAATAGTAAATTTAGATACCGTCTGCGTTGGGTAAAGGGTTAAATGTTTAGACTACTTTGTCATAATTTATTAAAACTGAATCTTTGCAATTCAAGTACCCCGTATAGACCAATTACTCATCTATGAAACTTCACACACCGTTTTCGGCTCATTTGAAAATGTTAAGTTTCTCCTTTAAATCACAACTTTTTTACCACTGTGCCAGCGATGCCAATCTTACGTTTATGTATTTACCTTCCCATTCCCACCCCATGTACGAAATATAATAGAAATACACACACCCCTTGGCCCCAAAAACGGTATTGATCTGAAAATGGCGTTACCCGTGCTTCGTTGGATGACTTCTGAAAATTCGCTTTGCGGTTTCAAAACCATATAGTACTATTTATTTGATACCTTACTTGGCGTAAAGATTGATTTTTTACCGAAACACTCTCTTCCTGAACCTTTCACCCAAGCATTCACAAGTGAGAACGCATAAGTGGCAACGGAGATGTTTCAGCATCGGGGTGCACAGCAGCAAAGGTCACCCGCCACAGACGCACAATTTCGAAATGATCCAGTAAGACTAAATTATCGCACTACAATTGGACGAGAGCTCGCTAAGTTTTTTCAGTGTGTACGGCTCCAGTACCATGTTACCACATGACGTCACCTCATGAAATCGTTTAACCAATAACCTAACATGAAAAGCAGACGACACTTGCCAAAACAAATCTGGAATAACTAATTCGTTTCATGTTTTGTCTCAAAAGCATAGGTTATGACCCGTCATTGGAACGAGCTCTTTCCAAAGAGGGGTCATAACCTATGTTTTTGAGACAAAAAATGAAAAACAATAATGAAAATTAATTGACGTCTTTCATGAATAGCGCTGGCCGATTTTGGCCGTTACATTAGGTAAAGGGTTAAACGAGGTAGCCTGTTTCGCAATTATTTCATCAGCAGAATGACTTGCAAACCACTTCATTTTTCTATTTTTTTTCACTCGTGCAGCAGTCGATGTACCAAATGAAGTGTTCTTTCAACTACGAACCAGTCTGCGATTTGAACTAAGATGGAATATCCTCGACCTTTATTTGATTTATTGACTACTCGCACAGTGACGCCATGGGGTACACGGGTATTTATTTACTAAATTTGTTATCAATAAAAGTTGCATTCTGGTGAAGGTTTGGGGATATGCGTATGTTCTTATTGGAGCATATACGTTATTGTGATGGTGTTATTGGTGATAATCGTCTGAGGTTTGCGGCTCAGAGCTTATGTCCAACCGAGGTATAAACGTACTTTATGTACTATTTATCTAGCGGAAACGCTCCCCACGTAGACGTACAGTAGCGTTCATTTTAAATAAAATGAGAGTGTACGGGGAACATTCAAGGCGACAAAACGTAAGCGCAATGGGAACCAGGAGGACAACCCACCTTCTCATCGATCCTGGAGCTATTCTCGTTTAGATGTTTAGATTATGCTCATCGAACATGCAAACAGAGAACCAGAGTAATGTGCCGATTGTTGACGGGCCGATCTTCTTTGCAAACCGTTGTGCGTATGAGCGCTGTTGGCAATACCGCGTCCAATTCTTAAGATTAGACCTCATTGAGGGAAAAAAAGGGTGTCGAAAAAATTGGGGTGCCTTCTGGAGAATCCCTTTTTTCTGAAATGAGGATAAGAGTCGTAGTAAATTAGACCTCATTGAGGGATTTTTAATACGACTCTTATCCTCATTTTAGAAAAAAAGGATTCTCCAGAAGGCACCCAAATTTCGGCACCCCTTTTTTAGAAATCCCATTTTTGGAATCACTTTTTTCTGAAATGAGGATAAGAGTCGTATTAAAAATCACTCAATGAGGTCTAATTTACTACGACTCTTGTCCTCATTTGACAAAAAAGGTATTCCACAATTGGGATTCCTAAAAAAGGGGTGCCGAAATTGGGGTGCCTGGGAATATGTCCATTGGATATAGGCTTTTATTATACACAAGGGAGATAACTCTGCATACAGATTATGGAAAATCAACGGTTAGTTATAATTTATATGAATGATCTAGATAAATGAAACAACAAGAGTACTTGGAAAAGGGTCAGAACTACTGCTATTACGTACCATCTTACCAGTAACAGGATGATACAAAGCATTTGGTAGGTTCATATTATCATCGGTTAGGATGGGACCTACAGAGGAATATGCCTACCATACTCTGCTGCCGTTCTGTATTACCCGGCATTGACCCCACCCCAGAATACCGCTCAATAATATGAAGCACCTGGTGGGTCAGTAGTACCAAGGGCCAGCAAGAGACCTACAGGGATATGCACAGCCTATGCTCTACTAACGTTCTTAACTACCAAGCCTTGCCCCCACCCCCACAAAATCACTAGGTTTACCATAACGTACTACATATACCAGCCATATAATAAAACAAAGCAATCGGTTGGTTAATAGTACCAAGCACTAACAGGGGCCTATTGGTGTATATACCGCCCATACTATAGTACCGTTCTAAACTACCAGGCAGTACCCCTACCCACAATATCCCTATGCCTAGCATTGCATACTACCTATACCAGTCATAGGATAACATGAAGCATCAGGTGGATTAATAGTACTTACTAAAGGCCAGCAAGAGACCTACAGGGATATGTACAGCCTATGTAGTATCCTCAGATAAGTATCCTATAAAAGGTATCCTCGATAGGTATACTCAAATAATACAATACCAGGTCATAGGTATCCTCAAATACTGAAATGAGGCTAAGAGTCGTGGTAAATTATACCTCATTGAGGGATTTTTAATGGTCCAACATAACCTCAAAATAAAATGAGGCTATGAGGTATAATATATGAGGACTCATTGAGGGCTTTTACATAGCCCTCATGGCCTCATACGACAAAAAAGGGATTCCATAACCAGAGACGTTTCACAATAAGGGATTCCATGGGATATGGCCATTGGATATAGGCTGTTATTATACACAAGGGAGATAACTCTGCATACAGATTATGGGAAATCAATGGTTAGTTATAATTTATATAAATGATCTAGATAAACGAAACAACAAGAGTGCTTGGAATAGGGTCAGAACTAACAAGAATAGACTAGAATAGCTAAATATAGTAATAAATAGCAAAGCTGCTCCAACTGATAGGCTCTTCTACGCTGCCGGAGTATACTCCGGAATAAAGAAACATGTCAGATAAACGATAACTATTGCATATTTAGACAGAAGCAGAGAATTCTGAAAGAATTCGAAATAGTAAAACTTGTCGGGTTGTTTGTGGTAATTCTACGAATCGGGAAAACACTCCGATTCAATCGACCACATCCTCCGAACATACCCCTGTCCATTTGTAGGCCTTTAGATAACATAGCAATCACGTGCTACCACAGAAACCAATATGGCGGCCTCCAGTATACAAAATGGACGACGGAAACACGTATCACCCTAACAACAGCATGCGCACTAACACCACGTATCACTATATGGATGACGTCACAACATGGTCGCTCACGCGGGCTACCATGACAACACAACATGGTGCAACCAAGGCACGTGACATTACGTCACATGAGATCATCCAAATGAGATCATCCAAATACGACCTGAAAACCACATTACATACTACTTAAATGCCTTTATCGGTGCGATGCTTACAGATGTAGTCGCAGAGGTATTACTGGGCCCCCACAAATGCATGAGATCCTTGACGACGTCAAAGATGAGTCTGTGGGTGAAGGCACAACATTGGTCTATTTATTTCAGAGCGTAGTGCATGAATCGAAATTAGAGTCGGTCGGTGGGCCCAAGACGTTAGTATAAAGGATGCGAAGTCACATTGGCTCATTTTCGCACTTCTAGATTGAGAGTATGTTCTTAAAATCCTCCGAGAGGTGAACAGGACAACTTGTGACCGAAAAAAAAAATTGATCAGGTGAAGATTGAATCAAAACGAAGTCAGGAAATTTTACGGATGAACCAGGTACCATTTCAGGAGCCCTCTCTGGATTGCCAGCACCCACTATAAACACACCCACACGACCACTGCCTTGGTTTATGGCTTACAGTAACTTGTCGACCCAGCCTAGATAGAACTAGCCCCATGCAAGTCAGGTGACTCACGGGTGAGGGGTCAACCCCACACACGTCAGGTGACTCACGGGGGAGGGGTCAATATTTTCATTTTGCTCACCACGGTCAAGGTTACACACCAACTAGTCTCAAGAAAATGGGAGTGTGAAATGAAAAGGTCAACAAAATTGGAGGTATGTGAGCTGAGCTATCTCGTAAGAAAAGCTCGGTGATGGGTTACAGTAGTGGGAGTGTCCTTTCATACTACGACAGCTGTCCGCTTTCGTATTCTCGCCTAAGGCCTGTTTGTTCATTCACGCTCACATCTAACAGAAAACATCAACGACAAGAAACAGCATTGTTCAAAGTTTTATACTGCCGTACCCCTACAATGCCAACAGATTATTACTTACAAAAATATGTAGCCAGGTGTATCTGTAACAAATGGGACAGCCATGCCATTGAAAGCTCCCGACCATTGGCGTGATGACACAGAGACCTTCTACATCTCGTAAGATCACACAGCAACGTACCAATAGTTAGTACTGTTTGGGAGAATGTGGATATGCCAGAGACTCATGCCTCTAGAGATGATGACATGCTAATAACCTTTCCAACTGTCCCCAGAGATTTTATTCATGCTATAGCGAGAACAATTGTAGGGCAACCTATTATGACTGAGTGCTGTTGCCTCGCCTATGAGGGTGTAAATTATTGACGACTATTTCCGAAAGTTTAACCTCCCCTCCCTTTGTCTAGGATGGTACATGGATCAGTTCCTAAGCGATGCCGGTCCATCTGTTTGGCGCATTGAATGAAAACCCACAAAAGCAACAATGTATTCGAAAGGTTTTTATGAAACAAAGCCGTGGCCCACCATCGCAATGACCATAAAACCTCCAAGTGGACTATATCGCAGCATGCAATATCAGAATGCTCTTGACTACGCGCCAAACGACACAGAGCAGGTCAGTGTCGGCTAGATGGTCAACAGTCCTAGTTACAGCAAGACAAACGTGCTCCTCGTATGTCTGATGTGTAACGGAAAACAAGAGACTGCAGCATCCCGAAGAGCCGGCACTACATCTGAAAGCAAGCACGTGTCATGAGGGAAAACAGGAAATGAACAAACGTTTTGTTCAATCCCGCAGTTTCAGCTGCTGGATAGCCCGGTGATCCAGGACAGGCCCTCCTTTGCTTTGTAATAGAGCGTCCAAGGTAGTTAACCTGAGGCTGACCATACTAAGTAAGTCATACACGCTGGCAGAGTTCAAGTTCCTCAAACTGATAGATCTCTTTCACACTAACAGAGCGATCCCCACCATAGATAGACAGGGGCAGCTTTACCAGCGATGGCACCAGATAGCTTCTTCCTGACGAACTTGCTCTTCTCACTGTACAGAGCCGAGACAAAATCTGGTAATGAGTCAACTGTCGATAGGATCATTCTGTAGCTCTATTTTCAACCGCGTACGGAGCTTCAAATAGCTCCTCGGTTTTTAAGTTCAAATGCTTTAAAGATGGGAAAGCACACTCTATATAAAGTTAAGGTTATTACACAAGATATCAGAAAAACTAAATTTGAAACTATGCTTAAATAAGCACCTGACAAATAAATTTACAAACTAGATAGACTTGAGACTGCAAAGCGACTCTCCAGGAGTCATTCAACGATGCACGGCAATTGCAGGGTTGTCTCACAACGAGGTGGGGAAAGGTCTCTGGGTTTTGAGTACTAAAATGTCACGTAATATCAACTTTACGAGGTAGAAGTTCAATTTTACATTTTCCAGCCGTCAATGGGAATTAACGTCATAGAATTAAACAACGGGAAAACAAACACACAGTGGATATGGAATGAGTGTTTTGGTCATAATGTATTTGCGAAACGAGTCTAAGAATGTTTGGTTTCGCAGTGCCTCTGAACGAACATTTTTTTCTAAAATCGCCGGTTATGAAACTGTATAGAAGCATGTCGAAACGTTTCCATATAAATCAGTCAAAGATTTTAGGTTCGGCCTGTATGCCCGCAACGAAAAGCTGTACTGACTGTTGTTTTGCAACAGATATGCTGAATATCTTCAAACGTACATACATGTCGTGCCCAAATTATTTTCGGAAAATGAAAGTAGAGAAGAGATATCGTTTCCAAAACAGTACACGTTTTTCATGAATCTTGTTTATACTTTATAAAGATCAGAAATAACTGATAATCGAAACTCGCCGATTTAAAACAAAAGTTATTAGAGTAAGTTTCAAAACCCTGTCCTGCATTGATTGCGTTTCATTCACAAAGGCGCCTAAAAATGACAGATTGTTCTCCGCCGTCACCTCAAAATAATTGTAAAGTTATTAATGGACAGGTACATGTGTTGTTATACAGGCCCAAGGAGTAGTTTCACAAAAACAAACACAAAGAGTTTTATTACACGCCTGTTCTACGAAATCTCCGCATTCGGCAACACCAAACCATGCGGGAAATGAAAGTCTGTTTCAAACATATGTGCGGAACGGAAATAGGTGATACACTATTTTTAATGAGAAGCGAAATTTCACTGGAATTTTCTACAAATTGTGCAATACAATTACCGTTCAAATCGCTGGCGATGGCTGAAGATCGGCTCCCAGAGTTCCAATGTGCCTGCAGGCACATAGAACACATTGGAACTCAGGAGACGAAATAGTAACACCGGTGTAACACCGCGGAATTATAGTCCTAGGTCTATCATTTCTAGGAATAGTAGTCCGCCGGCCTACTATTCCTAGACATGTTAGACCTAGGACTATAATTCCGCGGAATAATAGTCCAGAGGGACTAACGTTCCTACGGACTTCCATTCCTTTTACACCGGCTCCTCTCTCAAATTTGGATGGTGATAAAACGTGTTCTTTTTGCTGATAGTTGTCAAATGAAGTGTCCTTCTAATAAGTGTTTTTTTTTGTATAGACGTGAATGCCTGTAATAAACACATAACGACATACGCGTGTGAATGGGTTAATCGATATGACGCTTGTTCCACAGCGGAAGGATACAACTGTTGAATCGGAGGAGGTCATGGGTGTTATTTGGGACACATTGTCAATTGTTGATCAATTGATCCATATGCTATGTAAATTTCATTATGATCTCCCATTCCATTAAAAAGTAATGGCTCGAACACGGAAAAGTTGATTTGCAAGCTCATTCCATTTGTTGACCTATACCTGCGACCTTAACCTTGGATCGTCCGTTGGGGGTTTTGTACGCGACCTACCATCTGGGAGTGGTACAACTGTTTTTGAAAATTTCATCTCTTTCCATAAAACGTTATTACATATACACGCCAAGTTAAGGAATGGTGAACGGACGCCTAGGCACCAGGACAGCGCCACAACATAATACTCCCGTTTTGTAAATAAGGGCGCAAAAATGGTGACAATATACGGAGATATATTAAATATGCATTAGGTTCAATATTCTGTGCAGCAATAAGATTAGATACACCATCAATAGTGTCGATTTTTTATTTTTTCATTTTTGCTCTAAAAACATAGCTGACGATCCTTCATTGGAACGCGATCATTGAGCTCGTCCCAATGAGGTGTCATAAGCTATGGTTTAAGTAAAAAAAATGAAAGATTTCAGTTATGCGAGATAATGTTTTGCAAGTATCGTCTCCTTATTGGGACAAGTAATGGGTGATTGAAGTATAATATATAACTTGATGCTCGGACATAATTTCTACATACATCATGAAGACCATTGATTAATTGCTCCCCTGGTGAACAGTGTAGGAGAGTGATGGCGAGTGAGAGTGATCACTCTCCTTTCCTGTCAGTCCCTTCAGCTGGGTTGACAATCAATCCAAATCAACAGGGTTGAATGAATACTATTTCAATTGGGTTCATATTCACTCAACCCAGTTGATTTGGGTTCATATTCACTCAACCTTGTTGACTTGGTTTGAATTTTAACGCAACTGATTTTATAGTGCATCGAATTCGACCACTTCTATTAATCACTCATGTATATTTATATTTACCTGAGCAAAAGCATTGGACGATAAAACACCATCTGGACCAAGCACAATAAAATACGATATATTCATCAATATATAAACCACAGTAACAATAAGTATTGATATGGTGAGTGCTCTTGGTAGGTTTCTGGAAGAAAAAAATAAATTTACTTTTTATTTTATTTATTTTCGTAGTACACGGTGAACGAATTCAGCCTCTCTTTCCAAAATAGATGTACTTCGTTCGCAGAATGTAAGCCAACGCATTTAGAAAAATATTATTTGTTGTCGCTGTTGAACACTTTTGGACGCTAGGCAGGGAAACCAGGTGGTTGAAAGGGCAATGAAGTGGAGTTGGAGAGAGCACGCCAACTTGGGATGGCAACCTGTACGGGGAATCAGAATGTTCTAACTGGATACATGAAACACTCAGGCTCATCGTCATGGGGCTTTGACTAAAAAGAAGACAACATTCAAGATTGCAAAACTCGGCAATTAATAATGATTGGATCTCAAGCACTGTACATGTTTCACCGTGTGAAAGGACAGGGATGGGCCCTGCTCCATTTGTTTTAAGGTCAGTAGGTGACAATTGCGAATACGAGCTCACCTGTACATGTACGTGTACGTGTACATGTACATCTCCATAGGATTTAGTGTTAAAATCGTGTACGTGTACAAGATTTTAACGGTTTTTTCGGGTGAGCTCGAATTTTTTTAACACTGGACCCTATGGGAGGAATCCGTAGTTTTACGTACACGTACAAGTACCGTTTTGATTGAAATCTGGAGACGAGTTTTCCCCATATGATTCAGTGTTAAATTGCGAGCAAAAAACCGTTTTGAGAGTTCGAGCTCATCGTCTTGTCGATTCTAACAATCCGCGTCCGTACACGATTTTAACACTGAAACCCTATGGGGAGCGTTAAATTGCGAGCAAAAAAACTTTTTGAGAGTTCGAACTCATCATCTTGCCGATTCTAACGATCCGTGTCCGCACGCGATTTTAACGCTAAAACCCCATGGTGAGTGTCAAATTGCGATCAAAAAAACGTTTTGAGAGTTCGAACTCATCATCATCTTTGCCGATTCTAACAATCCGCGTCCGTACACGATTTTAACACTGAATCCTATAGAGGGAAACTCGCTTGCGGATTTTTAGGTCTGAAATCGACTGGCGCGGAGAGGTGATGCTTGAATCCGCAAACCCACTGTAGCGTTTCTCGAAGTGAGACTGGCGCACGTTATTGCGAGGTGATCTCGATGGAAATGTTTTGAACGAAGAGTGTTGTCGTTGTCGGTGTGTTGGAAATTTGCGAACCCAGTCACGTCTTCCTGAAGTAAAAAAAACTAACACATGTTATCGTAAGGAGTGAATGGGGTTTTTTGTTCAAAAAGAGTCGATTATGAATATAGTCTGTATTATAGACATTGATGTTTTCTGTTGATGGGACGGATAAAAATTGAGTTTTGAGGGTTTTTTTGTTCGAAGGGAGTTGATCTGTAATAGATATTTGTGTTTTGCCTTGATTAGAGAGATTGACTGTTAAGCGTTTGTTCAAAACACTTATCGGAATGTTTAAAACGCATTTTCCGCTCAATTAGGTTTTGAGTGGTAAAATTTTTTAATATATTCATGATAGCAATCGGAGAGAGATTTGTTAAAATCAGTTTTCCATTGTGTGTTGAAACTGTTTAACAGTCATCAAAGGATTCTCTCTTAATTCGACACTCGGTGAATTGATGTGTGAATGAATGAAGATCTTTTGACAAAATGTAAACACTACTGTCAAAATGCGTTAAATCAGAAACCGGTTTGTCATGTACTGTTTAAACGTATTTTTTTAAACTTCAATTAACACAGTGAGTTTGAGATGTGAACATTTTCAGATATTATATTAAGATGGAAAGAGTTTTTATTACTTAAAACATAAAATATAAAAAAACATAGTTAAACATTTAATTTTGAAAATAAATAAAAACAATTAAAATGAAAGATGTTTTGGAAGATGGATCCTAGACACCGAGATCGAATTATAAACGAATTGGAACGTGCCGAGAAGAGCATTCAGTCAGCTGATAGGAGCAGACGTCTCGGTGAGATGGAACTCAGACGCGAAGCACAAAAATATTTAAACCCGTGATGGAGAGTCAAGAGCGAAGCAGGAAGGAGATAGTCGAAGAATTGAGACCCATAAAGGAGAGTTCTTTGAGAATGGGTTCGTTGCCTCCTAGTTTTGGAAATCGGTATTCCGTTCAATCTACATCGGATTACGTTCCCACGGGAATTCAAACAGATATGAGCGAGTCTGATGATACGGCTTCGACTATCACCACTAGTAGCATCGCATCGTCCGATGATGATGGCTGTAAGAGAGATCAGTCGTATGGAATTTATAAGGATTCTCAGGGCAGAACTTTTGTAGGTGATACGGAAATGGAAATGGACGATGATGAATTGATCGTGGGTTCGAATAAATATAAAATAACTGATGGTCTGCGGAGATTGCTCCTTTACGGTAAGCCTGGAGATTACACGGAACAGGATTTCGACAATTACGGAGACATTCTAGTTCAGACTCACGACATGAAGAGAAATAACGATGCCAGAGAGACGAGACCCAAAGCCAACAGAGGTTACAAGTGGACGAAAGTGGTGAAACCCATATGGGACATGAACAAGAAGTTCGTCGAATCGGTGACCGGCAAAGGGGTGAAAACCACTACTTTTCTTCCGAGAGATTCCGACGCTCTGTCTCAGAGATTGAGTTTGTTGATGGCGAGCAGACGGGCTGGTAACACGGGATTAGATAATCAGATAGTTGCTATATCTGACGAATTGTTGAGACAGAAGGTTTTGAATAAAAACCAGTATAAAAGGCTGATGAACGAATTGAAGGATTGATGCGTATATAATAAGTAGAGAGAAACAAAACAAACAAACAAAAATAAAACAGTAAATTCTTACACTAGAATAATAAAAGTATTTAAACGGCAAAAAGGATTTACCAGTGAAAAAAAAATATATCATAAAAATAAAATATGTTGGTGATAAAGAACAGGGGATATGTCAGAACTTACGTTCAAGGCTGTTCTGGCATCGTCGATTTTATAATGCGAGCGTTCACGAGCAATGCGGGTAGAAAACTCGCATCGACCGCGTTTGAGGTCGGTAAGAAGACGGCTTTGGATGCTGGTAAGAAAGCCGCTTCCGAAGCCAGTGGTAGGATAGCTTCTGTGGCTGGCAAGAGGGCAGCCGACGCGTTGATCGACAAGTTGATCAGTCCGCCGCCGGCGTAGCGAGCTGCGTTAGAGCGAACGCCGAAAAGTAGGAAAGATTTTAAGGATGCCGTGGTGCCCATACAAGATTTAGCCAAAATGACGAGTGGATCCGGATTGAAGAGTGTGATATAAATAAATAAATAATAACATTAAAAACAGAGTTTGAAAAAACATAAAAAAATTTGTGTTTGAAAAGAATCTAAAATAACAAAAAAAAAAAAAATAAAACAAAAGATGAACATTAAAGATATGTCTTGGAACGACGCCGCGACCAAGAGGTCGAATAACGAGTTCTTTCCCAAGAGCATAAGAGGCTTGATAGTGGGAAAATCGAATTGCGGAAAGACCAATCTGTTGATGAATCTGTTGTCCCGACCCGACTGGTTGGATTACGACAGATTGTTCGTGTTTGGCAAGAGCTTGTTTCAACCCGAATACAGATTGCTTCGAGAGTGCATGGATCGCAGATTGCCCAAGGACGTCATAGCCAGAATCTTTGACAGTAGGGAGGAATTCGACAAGAGTGGAGCTCCGCTCTCGACCATTTTGGACGGCGCGGCGACAGAGCTGATGAAGAGAAATGCATCTTCGAACGTCGAGTGTCGATTTTATGAGAACGCTAGCGACGTTCCGGATCCCAGAGAACTGAAATCGGAAGATAAGAATCTCATGATTTTCGACGATCTGCTTTTGGAGAGACAGAACCTATGCGAATCGTATTACGTTAGGGGTCGACACAGCAACGTGGATTGTTTCTACCTGTCGCAGAATTATTTTCGATTGCCCAGACAGACGACAAGGGAGAACGCTAATTTTCTATGTCTCTTTCGCCAAGATCTCAAGAATCTCAATCACATCTACGGCGATCACGTCGCAAACGACATGAGCGCTGCGGAATTCATGAGATTCTGCAAGAGGGTTTGGGATGGTGGACTTTACAATTTCGTCGTGATCGATTTGACGAGCGAATTTAATCGCGGAAAATATCGGTGCGGATTCGACAAGTTTTATGTTTCCGATGGTAATAATAAGATAGAGCGTGAAAATAAAAATTAGAAAAAATAATAAATCTTCAAATAATTAGTTTTGAATAAAAAAAAAATAAAATTAAAATATAATGTTCGAACATGGAGAATTGCTAGAACGGATAGCCGAGAATACGGCTGCGAAACAATCCATTCAAATCGTGGTGAGTGGCGATTCGACTCGATTCGCTACGAAATTCGAACCTTCCATCGAATTGAATAGAGAGAAAAGTTACGAGATGGCTTTGGTGAATCTGGAGACTTATTATTCCTTTCCCAACGTCACCGAAAAGAATAACTCGTTCAAGTATTCCGACGGAACGGATTGGTTGGAGATTCGAATTCCCAAAGGGAGTTACGACATTGACGATTTGAACCATTACATTCAGACGCGAATGAAGACGGATGGAAAGGGAAGCAACAAGATCAGACTTGCTCCCAATCCTAATACCTTACAGACGATGTTGGATTTGGAAGATAATTTTCGAGTGGATTTCAACACGGACGATTCTATAGGCAAGATGTTGGGATTCGATCGAAAGATGTATCGAGGCCACGCGGCATCTGAAAATACGGTCGACATTCTCGCTGTCAATAGCATTCTGGTGAACGTGGACGTGATTGCCGGAAGCTACGTGAATGGTAGCGCTCAACCGACGATCTATTCCTTCTTTCCAAACGTGTCGCCGCGTTATACGATCGTGGAGCGACCTCGAAATTTAGTTTATCTACCAGTGATTTTAGACACGTTGTATAGTCTCAAAATCACGTTGACGGATCAAAATGGTGAACTGTTAGATCTTCGCGGAGAGAGAGTGATGATACGATTTCACATTAGAGAAATATAAAAGCAAAAAAAAAAAATATATTATATATATAGATAACAAAAATAAAAATAAACGCAATATTAATTTTACAAAATTATTTTAATATAATTATTAAACAAGAAACAATTGAAGTAAATATATTTTAAAAAAAAAAACAGAAATTATGACAGAATACGTGGTTAAAAACGTGAACATATCCGCAGGACAGAGGAAGAAACTTAAGAGAGCGTTAACAACTCGAGGCGAGGTGGTGAGATTCAAATTCACTCACGAAGATCTGACGAGAGGCGGTCAGGATTCGATCGCCTGGACCAGAAGTCAAATCAAAAGGATGGAGAAAGCGATTCGTGATGGAAGAGGGTTGACGGTGAGAATGAGTCCCGCTCAATTGAGATACAATTTGAGAATGAAAGGTGGTTTCCTACCGCTATTGGCAGGAATAGCCGCAAAAGCATTACCCTTCGCCGCAAAGGCGCTACCCTTTCTCGGAAAGACTCTCGGCGTGGGAGCTCTCAAGGGACTCGCTAGTTCGGCAGTTGAGAAATTAATGGGTGGCAGCGGACTGTTTTTGAAGAAGGGAGGAGCCGTGTGTCGCGTTCACGTAGACGACAGCAGTAAAGGATTGTATCTAGAACCCGTTAGAGGTGGCAACTCTCTGAGAGGAAACGGTCTCTATCTGAAGAGTGGACGGAACGTCGAGCGACTCGGCAAGGGTTTTTTGCTCGGTGAGAATTCGCCGTTTAAGAACATACCGATTTTGAATATGTTATTATAAATATAAAATTATATAAAATATAAAAATCATAGAAAGTATAAAATAATATATTTAAAATGGGTGAAAAGGTGGAGAAAGAAATTTATCACCTGGATGAAAAGGTGGAGAAACAATTTGACGATAATGACGAACATCGCGAGCCAGAGAGCGAAAAAATAAAAAAAATGGTTAGACGCTAATGATGGATATCTAAGGAAAGAACTGATGAAAGAGATAGATGAAGTGCGGGATAGATGGTTGAGAATGAGACGATGCTTTCCATGGTCACCACTACCTTCTGAAGAGAATGGTAATGATGTGAGTGTTACCAAGAGATGCACAACATTCGTTCATAATTATGATTTGGATAAACAAAAATGTTACCATAAACGTATCACATCACAAAGAAAAAGAAAAAAAGAAAAAGAAGAATCAACGCTGAAATTTGAGAGAAAAGGAAACGTTATTATAATATATTATGATGATAGTGAAGAAGAAGGAAAACAAAAAAAAAAAAAAAAGAAAGTAAATGAGATCTAAAGATGATCTTATTACTTTTTTCAGTTTTTTTCGCTAAAAATCAATCACTCTATTGTTTATATTTCCAAGTCCGTTATTAGCATGTTGACGCTCGTGTCTTCTCCTTTTTCGAAAACGTGTTGAATGTTTATCTTTACTCTTTTGAGTTTTTTTACATCGGTCAACTCACTCTCACCATCCAATTCTTCACGAGTTCGAATGAGATGTTTGGAAATATGTAATTTCCATAGGGCAACGACAAATCGTCCTTGTCGAATTCTCTATCTTTGGCGATAACGATGTTCTGCAGATTGCTTTGGTACTCGTAAATCAAATTGAGCGCGGCTTCATCCAATTTCAGAGGCATCTTATATTTCTCGTATTTGTGCTCTAAGCCCTTCATCTCAACATCGTTCAATTCGATGGGATCGTGTCGTTGTAATCTATAGATTTTATGACCGAATTTCTTATACGTTTCGACTCATTTCAATTTCAATTCGCATCTTTTAGGTGTTGTTGTCTTCATGATCAATTATTTGTTTTTTTTTATTTTTACAAATTCTTGCAAATAATGTATATTTTAAATTTTGTATTTAAATAATAATTTGTTAAAAAAGTTTGTTATTTTTTTTTTTGCTCTCTATATATATATAAAAAAGTTGTTTTTTTAATTTTTAATTTTCTTTAATGTAAAATTTTTTTAGTAAAAGTTTTTTTTCTCTTTATATATATATATAAAAAAGTTAAATTTTAATTTCAATCTCTCTATTGTTTATATTTCCAAGTCCGTTATTAGCAAGTTGACATTCGTCATTTTTCCACATACGAAAATGGTGTGAATGTTTATCTTTACTCTTTTGAGTTTTTTTTCATAGGCGAATGCGCTCTCACCACCTGATTTCTTCACGAGTTCGGGTGAGATTATTGGATATATGTAACCTCCACAGGACAACAATAAATCACCCCTGTCGAATTCTCTGTCTTTGGCGACGATGATATTAATCAGCAGTTCGCTTTGGTACTCGTAAAACAAATTGAGTGCGGCTTCATCCAGTTTCAAACACATTCGATATTTGTGGTAGTAGCGCTCTAAGTCTACCATCTCGACCTCATTCAATTCGATGGGATCGTGTGGTTGTAATGTATAGATATTAAAACTGGATTTCTCATACCTTTCGTCTCGTTTCAATTTCAATTCGCATCTTTTAGGTGTTGTTGTCATGATCGATTATTTGTTTTTTTTATGAATTCTTACAAATAATGTATATTTTAAATTTTGTATTTAAATAATAATTTGTTAAAAAAAAAAGTTTCTCTTTATTTCTCTTTATATATAAATAATTGTTGAAAAAAAAAAATTCTTACAAACTCAATTTTGAGGTAAAAAACAATGATCAAGTCCAAACATCTGAATTATAGTCTAGAACGTGCAAGACTTCAAACGTTTAAAAATTGGCCTTCGCATCTCGCTCAAAAACCCGAAGATTTAGCCGCCGCAGGTTTCGTTTACGTGGGTAGAGGCGACAAAGTCAAATGTTTTTGTTGCGACATACATTTGATGAATTGGGAACCTCACGACGTACCTTTACTAGAACACATAAGTAATATTGAAAAAGGCGAATGCGATTATTTGAACAAGATCCTAACGTTGGGATTGATCAAAATCCAAGACGAAGAGAGGGATAGAGACAAAAAACAAAAATTATTGATGGATATGTTACAACTCGGATACACCGAGGAACAATTGTACGATGCGTTAAACATCGCGAACAAGACCCTGTCTCAATTCACGACTTTAGAACATCTCATCAAATTCATGGCAGAAGCGGACGAGTTATCGTCACTCGTCGAAAACAAACCGAGTAAAACGTCCACCACCAAGTGTCTGGTCTGCGAAAGTGTCGCAAACATCTTGTTTCTACCGTGCGCACACCTGCGTTACTGTAGAGAATGTCATTCCAAAGACGAGAAAACGTGTTCGGTTTGCAAGTGAGAAATAAAAGCGGTCTTAAATTGTTTTTGAATAAAAACACATTAAAGAAAAAAAAAATCGAATTTAAAAAATTTTTTTTTTTTTTTTTTTTTTTATTATATATTTAAAAAGAGTAAAAAAGCAAAACTTTTTAAACAAATTATTTAAATACAAAATTCTGAAAAAAAATATATTCTTACAAAATGAAACAAACAGATAAAAAAAAATTGGAAAATTTAAATGAGAAAACTGTACCTCAGTTAAACGAGATTTGTAAACTATTAAAAATTTCACATTTCAGAAATCAAAGAACTAAATCAAAAATGATTGAAGTCATACAGAAAAATTTGCGAAACGATGGAAAGGCAAACAAAATGCTGATAGCAACGACATCAAAAAATGCATCGGTTGTGAAAAATGAGAAGAAGAAGAAAAAAAAGAAGACGACTAAATGAAAAGCCGTTGAAGAAGAACTTCAAGTTTCCAAAGAAAAGAAAAGAAAAACGAAAACGAGTGATGCACATCAGATTCTAGGCAAACAAGATATATCGAGTGAACTTTGACGAGCAATAGACGAAGGGAAAGGAGAAGAATATCTAGCATGACTCACCGTGGAACTATTTCAGTCGAAGTCCGTGGAACAGGAGAGTGTGATCAAAGGCATTTTTAAAACTTTCGACGTGGTTCCCTCGTTGAAGAAAATCAATCTGAAATTGTTCATGGAACGGGTGAAGAAAAAGGTATTGGATTTGTTTCACAAATACATGAACGTGGGACTAAAAATTAAGATGATACTCCATTGCGTGATGAATAAAATCGACATGAAGTCTGGCGAGAGCATCGTGAAAAATGCATATTTCAGATCTAACGTCAAACCCGTATTTCGAGGTTCAGATTTATCAGATGTTTTCGAAAAGATGAAAGACAAGATGTTGACGTCTCTCGCGAATTATCAACATGAAGATAGTAATTGGATGTTCGATGAGATGTTGAAACTCGAAATTCACATAACTAAAAACGATTTGTTGAAAGGGTCTTCCTACGTGAAATTACCATATTTCCTCGCTAAGAAATACGCCGTGATCAACGTGAAAAATAACGATGATCAGTGTTTTAAATGGGCAGTCACATCCGCTTTATACCCTGTCAAAATAAACTCCGATAGAGTTTCTCAGTACGAGGAAACTTCTAAAAATCTCGATTGGACCGGAGTGACTTTTCCAACGCAGTTAAAACACATCGAATGTTTCGAGGCTCAAAATCCCACCGTTGCAGTGAACGTCTTGGGATACGATGACGAAAAATGGAAGATCCATCCTCTCAGACTGACTTCGTATCTCGGAAGAGAAAAGACGATTATTTCATTATTGATTTCGAATGGTGACAATCGTCATTATTGTTGGGTTAAACATCCGTGGGTTAAACATCCGAGTCGATTACTGTCGAAACAAAATAATAATCATAGCAGAAAGATATCTTTATGTTACAATTGCATGAACGTGTTTCACAGCGAAGACTCGTTGGCGAAACATCAGGAATATTGCAACGAAAATCAAGGTGTCGCCGTCGAAATGCCCAAACCCAACACCATCGTGAAGTTTGAAAATCACAATAGAAGGTTAAAAGTACCATTTGTCGTGTACGCCGATTTCGAATGTTTCACCACGAAAATGAGTTCCTGTCAACCCAACGCTCTTCAAAGTTACATCGAAAGATATCAAAAACACATACCTTCGGGCTATTGCATTTACGTGAAATGCACTTTTGACTCGCAACACGACATGGGTCCCTTCACCTACACGAAACAGTATGAAGATGACGACGTGGCTCAAAGGTTCGTGGAAGAGTTAGAATGGAAACTTCAAATGTTATACGACAAATTCAAAACTCTGGCAAAAATGATCATCACGCGAGAGAAGCAGGATGAAAATAACAGAGCCACCGAATGTCACATATGCAGACAATCGTTCGACGAGAATTCGGAGGAAAATAAGAAGGTCAGAGACCACGATCATTACACGGGTCTGTATCGCGGTCTGGCTCACAGCAAGTGTAATTTAAAATATTGAGACGCCACTTTCTATCCGGTGATGTTTCACAATCTCTCAGGTTACGACAGTCATCTGTTCATGAAAAATCTCGACACCTCACATGAAGAATTGAATTGCATCGCAAACAGCGAAGAAAGATACATTTCCTTCACGAAATGGAAGCTCATGGAGAAGAGAAGAGTAATCGATGGAGAGACGTTGGAAGAAAAAACGAAATCCATTCGTAGAGGCATACGTTTCATCGACAGTTTTAAATTCATGTCGACCGCTCTGGAAAAATTAGTCAATAACATGAGCAAGGATAAATTTAAAATCACGAGCGAACATTTCGGAGAACGAGTAGACGTCATGTTGAGGAAAGGAGTCTATCCTTATGATTACATGAATGATTTAAAGAGATTTGAAGACACCGCACTACCTTCGAAAGAAGATTTTTATTCGAAATTATACGAATCCGACATTTCCGATGAGAATTACGAACATGCTGAAAACGTGTGGAAATCATTCGATATGAAAACCATGAGAGATTATCACGATCTCTATCTGAAGACTGATGTTCTACTCTTGGCAGACGTGTTCGAAAATTTTCGAGACGTCTGTCATCGAAATTATGATCTGGATCCTGCTTGGTATTTCACCGCACCCAGTTTGGCGTGGGACGCTCTGTTGAAGACCACCGAAGTCCAATTGGAATTATTATCTGACGTGGACATGTTGCTCATGTTCGAAAGGGCTGCGAGAGGTGGCGTCTCGATGATCTCTCACAGATATTCTGAAGCTAACAATCCCTACATGAAAGAAGGTTTTGATTCGAAACGGTCGACTAAATACATACAGTATTGGGACGCCAATAATCTGTACGGTTGGGCTATGAGTCATCCTTTACCGATCAGAAATTTCGAATGGGTGACGGAACTGGAAGAGATGCAAAAATGGAGAGACTATCCTTGCATTTTAGAAGTCGATTTGAACTATCTGGAAGAATTACACGATCCACACAACGATTATCCGCTAGCTCCCGAAGAAATGGAACTGAATTAAGGAGACGAGGAAAAACTCTTTCCCAATTTATTTAACAAACCTAACTACGTCGTCTACAGCGAGAATTTGAAACAGTACGTCGATTACGGGATGAAATTAGTCGACATACATCGCATCATTCGATTCGACGAAGAGCCTTGGATGAAAAAATACATCGATCTCAACACGAATTTCAGAACTCGAGCCGAGAATGATTTCGAAAAAGATTTCTTCAAACTCATGAACAACTGCGTGTACAGCAAATCGATGGAAAATATCAGGAAGAGAACCGGCGTTCGACTCGTCACGTCTGAGAAAAGAGCTGAAACATTAGTGGTGAAACCCAATTACAAACACCGAACCATATTCGACGAAAATCTAGTGGCCGTTCACATGCAAAAGATGCACCTGAAGTTCGACAAACCGTATTATCGTGGACCGATCATCTTAGATATCAGCAAGCAATTGATGTACGAGTTTCACTACGATTACGTCAAACGAAAATTTGGTGATAAAGCCAAACTACTGTTCACCGACACGGACAATTTAGTTTATGAGATAGAGACGAAAGACGTCTACCGAGATATATCTCAGGACGTGGCCGAGTGGTTCGACACGAGCAATTATCCCATCGATCACCCGTCCAACATTCAATCGAACGACAACAAGAAGGTGTTGGGTAAATTTAAGGATGAGAGTGGCGGTAAACAGATCGACGAATTCGTGGGCTTGAGACCCAAACTGTATGCTTATCGTCTAGAAGATGATGAAGAGATCAAGAAGTGCAAAGGAGTTAAAGCATGCGTGGTGAAGAAAAACATCTCTTTCCAAGAGTATAAAGATTGTCTGTTAGGAAGTGGTCCAGTGTATAAGACTATGAAATCGATTCGAAGCGAAAATCACGACTTGTATACCGAAATAGTCAACAAGATTTCACTGACGGCCGACGACGACAAGAGATTCATATTAGACGATAAAATAGGCACTTTGGCACTCGGACATTGGACTGCGGAACTAACTATAGACAATATGAATGTGGATGATTGGATTCCAGAAAATCAAGAGGAATTAGACGAATTCAAAATTATAGAAATCGATAGTAACATCGAGAAAGTTAGTTTAAAAAGAAAAAGAAAAGAATAGAAAAAAAAATAACGTCATTTTTAGTAAATTATAATAAAATAAATAAAAAAAATATATATACTTATTTATGAATAAGAAAATAAAGATATCTGTAGAAGGTGTCGTCTTACACAACGAACCCCTATCCAACATCGATCTGTTGAATGTGGCAAAAGATTTGAAAATCAAAGATTTTCTAGGAGTGTTTTCCAGAGATGCCTTGCCGAAGAGAAGAGCTCGACAATCGGAATGCGGAATTTTAAATCTAGACGATTCATCGGGTGAAGGCACTCACTGGGTGGTGTGGTTCAAGAACGGGAAGAAGAAAAATTATTATTTTGACAGCTACGGAATCTCGCCGCCAAAAGAAATAAAGAATTATTTCAACAAATCGATGGTTCGTTACAACACGGAACAAGTGCAATCACCAGATCAAGTGTTTTGCGGTCATCTGTGTCTCTACGTTCTCAAGAGATGGTCTGAAGGAGATCGATTTCAAGACATTCTCAATGATTTACATTAGAGAGAGATTTTTTTTTTATAGTATTTATAAAGAAAAAAAACTATTTTAAAAAAAATTTTAATCGAATAAAAACGAAAAATAAAATAACATAGTTCATTTTTAATAAACTGCGTTTTGAACATATTTTTTCTAAAAAACAAAAAAATCCTTACAACAACATGCCAGTCGATAAATTTGGTAGAAGTGACAACGAAAAAGTCAACCCGAGAAAGAAGAGGAAGACGTTCGAAGTCGGCGATGGTTACGACGTTGCCAACTTGGACGTGCATTATGTTTGGAGATACGAACCTTGAGAAGAACCTTTGAACGTGAACGATAAGAAGCTCTACAGTCTTCCCGAGCTGATAGATCTCACAGATGCTGCGACTAAAAAATACGTTGACAGGGGGAATGCCCAATTTCGAATGAATCCTGCTGGATAATTACGTGGATAAAACCATGACCGACGATCTGGATCTGAAATCCAAACGTTTGGTGAACGTCGCGAATCCTGTAGATCCCACCGATGCCACGACCAAGAAATACGCGGACGACTCTCACGCGAGATTCAGCGAACACCTGAGAAAAAAATACGTTACGAAAACGATGCACTCGGAATTGAACGCCAATTCTAACAAGATAACGAACGTGGCCGCTCCCACGAATCCCAAGGACGTGGCGACCAAGCACTACGTAGATCTGGAGCAGAGAAAGTCTGACAGACGAGAAATGAAATCGGATCTGAATGCGGGATTCCACAAGATATTGAATCTGTCAAAGATCGACAAGACGGATGCGGACTTAACTGCGGTCAACAAGGGCTACATGGATTCTGCCGTGATACAATCGCAAGAATACCTAGAATCGCAAGTGGACGATCTCTACCTGAACAAAGAATCTGGCGGAACCATGGAGGGTCGCATCAACATGAACAGTCACAATTTATTTGGTCTCGATCACGATCCCGAATTCGATTCCAGCGTGGTAAGCAGGAAGTACGTGGACGACAACTCGGTCTGGAGAAAGGGCGACATCGTGGAAGGTAAACTAGACATGGGTGGACACGCGCTCACGAATCTAACGGAACCCGTGCACATGACAGATGCCTGCACCCTGATTTCGGTGGTGGAGAAAGTCAAATATGCCAGACAATTGATCACCGTGTGGGCCAAAGAGGCCGGCACCCTAGATGAAGGAAAAGCTGAGTGGTCTTTCGGAAATGGAAGTAGCGGATCGATACAGGGTCAGGTGGGATATCCCATGCCGTTGGGAGGTGAAATCCTTCGAATGAGTCTGGCTTCCTCGGATTTGAATAACAGAGCGGTCGTCAATCTCATGGAGAATGGTGTGGAGAGCGATAAGAGATACAGCATTGAAAAGACTGAGAATCAACATGCGAATGTTAGCATGTTCGGCACACCTCTCAAAGTGAACGCCGGAGACAGGATTAATTTCGTCATGAAAACCAATAATCCCAAAGCCGCCACTTCCGTGGTGAGTCTACTGATCGAACTAGATCCTTTGAACAAACAGTGAACGTGTGGAAAATAATGAATTAAAAAAAAAATAATGTGTGATTATTAAAAACAAAAAAAAAACAAAAAAAAAAGTAATGAGATTTAGAGAGATGTTCAATCTCTCTAGATCACATTACTTTTATTTATTTTTTTTGTTTTTTTTTTTTGTTTTTATTAATCACACATTACTTTTTTTTTGTTTTTTGGGTTTTATTTTTTTTTTTTTTTTCACACACTCGTCTCTCATCGAATGATCGACATCTTATTTCTGTCCGATTCGAAATGTAATTCTCTGTCCGACAGGACCAGGGTGAAGGCTTCAGTTTTTCTCGGCACGTTCCTATCGAATTGCATCTTGATCTGAATGTCTAACACGCTACTCTTGAGTCGTTCACTCTGTTTACTGACGTCGAATACGAACATGGGATACATCGACTTGTATTCGCCGGGAGATATGTTGGGGTTGCTCATCAATTCGTCTAGACCATGATACTTCTTTCTAAAATCAGCGGCGTCGCCGTACAGTCTGCAGAAATCGTTCTTGTCGAACGACGCGTTGTAATCGATTGCTGGATATCTCATGGCATTCAGAAACACTTGCATGTTTCCCAAACTGCAATGATCGAACAGTGACGCATTCTTTTCCTGAGACCCGTCCCTATCGGTCTGAAACGCAACCACGATGAAACGTGGTCTCTCGGAAGTGGATTTCACCATCAATCTCCAATCAAAGTGATTCGTGGAGGGAGGAATGCTAGCCGTGTCACACTGTCTCATTCTAAATCCCACGGGTAATTTACTCTTAGATTCTATGATCTTGTAGAGATGTCCTTTCTCTGCGATCGAAGGCTCCACGTGTGGAACGAACCACGATATCTTGTGTAGAGTTATCTTCCCTGCATCGGCCGCAGTGAGTCTCACTATTGCGTCATCGTTTCTTTTTCGAATCAACGTCAGATTGTGTTTGAATCCGTACATGACCTTGTTGTAATCGTCCGCGAATCCAAAGATGTGTTTCAAAGGTATCCTGAATGAAAACGTTCCTTTAGGTCTGGACGTCTTGACGACGCAGTCGAATATCGCGGCGGCGCCTGCGCTAGCAGGACCTACAGTGTCTTTCACCCACAACTGATTAAGTCCTCTGGATTTCGAAAAATCATCAGGATACGTCAAGAGTCCGAATATCGTGGTGGCCTGACCGAGATGAAAAACAGATTCTATCTCTTGTCTGGATAGCATGTATTTTATGTTACTGAATAGATGCATGATGCCATTATTGGCTAGAGTGACCGTGTCGTCGTCGGCGTAGTCGCTCCCATCTTCCTTGGTGAGACGTCCCTGCACCACTATGTAACTCTCGCTAGGATGTACGAATAGATCTTGAGTTTCGACGTTGATTCTTATCTCTCCCGCATTGTTCAAACTCGTTCCGGTTACCGGTTCGTATTCCTGAACCTTATATTCTTGAATACTTTCATCTTTCACTATGCTTTGTGTTATATCTAGTATATTTGTCATTTTAAAGGATTTTTAGTTTTTTTTTTTTTTGTTTATTAATTCACTTGCTTTCTTTATCTAAAAAATAGTTTTTAATTATTTTTTATTATTTTTTTTTTCTCTCTTATATATATATGTGTGTAAACAAGAAAATGTCAAAGAGAGTAAATAAAAAAAAAATTTTGTCTTCTTCATCAAAACTTCGTCTTCTGTAATTGTTGTTCGTAAAACTTTCCGATGATCTCTTCTCCATCCAAAGCTTCGATTTCGTAAGTCACCGGATCGGTGTGAAATATTTTGATGATCACAAAAATTTCTGAGGTCCATCGAGGAGTATAACCCTTTTCGAAGTGCTTCTTATAAGAGTAGATTCTCACTCGATCGCCGACCGCAAATTTCGGCGTTCTAGACTTCTTCCTGATCTTAGATCTTTCGGGATATAGATTCACGTAGACCCGTTTTTCGTTTCGAGGATCGCTAGCTTCCGCGGGAGTCATCTTGATCGATCTGTGTCGCGTGTTGTTGTAATCTTTGACCAGACCATTCAGAGCGTATATGTATTTCTTGGTCGAATTCGCTGTGAAGTATCTGTGCATCTTTTCCTTCATCGTTCGATTCCAGCGTTCCACCACGCTGGCTTTCTCTTCGTTTTCGATCGAGTAGAGGTCTACCAATCGACGAACGTCCTTGTTGTAGAATTCCTTTCCCTTATCCACCCACAATTTACTCGGTTTTCGAGAAGACGAGTCGAACACGCTCTTCAGAGCCTCGGCGACGCAAGGTCCCGATTTATTCTTCAAAGCTCTGATCCAACCGTATTTGGAAAACACGTCGATGACCGTCAATAGATATTTGACGCCCTCGTTCCACCTCGAAAACGATCTCATGTCGACCAAGTCGGCAGCCCAAATGTCGTCCAGACCCTTCACGAACACCCTTCTCTTTCGAAATTTACGCACTATGGGTTTGTGTAACTCCTTGGCCAATTCGCTCGTCAATAATCGTTTCTTCTTCTTTTCAGAAGCGCTTTTTTTGAACGCCCCATCCGAATCGACGTTTCGCCCCGATCAGATTGCCGACCAGCGAACGTTCCATCTTCTCTCTCCTGGTCGGTTTCGATATGCCTCTCAATCTCCGCAACATGTTTTTGTCGCAAACGTCGTTGCGAGTCTTGGTGTCGGGATGTCCGGCGTAGCACAGATCGTGATCGTACGCGGCCGCGTCCACCCTATTCACGGGTTTGCTCCAAGATTTGGGAGTCAGATCGGCGTTGAGTCTCTTGTTCAATTTCGTTCCGGGTCCCGTGAAACTGTGACCGGGCAGATGCATTTCGAAAGGTAGATTGTTGATCATTTTATTCACGATGCCTTTACCTTTGCTCGCGTTCTTTTGTTTGACGAATCGAGTCTTGATAGAACCACACACGTCACAAATTCCGCGAAGCATCCATCTGTCGTTTTTAGTTCGCACTTCTCTAGAATTACTCATCTCGGTAACTCTCTTACACTTTACGCAATACATTTTTTTAAAGAGTTATTTAAATTAATTTCTTTTTTTTTATTTTATAAATGAATTTAATATTTTTTTTTTTTTTGAAATTCTGTTCTTATTATATATATATATTTTTTATTTCTTTTTTTCAATCGCTGCTCTTGAGTTCTATCATCTTACTGAATTCCTCCCTGGCCCCTTTCCTCCCCTTTTCCACGAGAGAATCCTTTATCTCTTCCTTGATGATCTGACGAGTCTTGATTCTCACGGCTTCTTTCATGGCATCATATTTCGTTTTCTCGCTCAATATCGCGAAGTATTCTCCGGCCGATATCCTACCATCTTTCAACGCCATAGAGATCATTTCGGATATCGTGTCTATCTCGGAGTCGGCCAAGACGCGAATATTGTCGTGTTTCCTAGCCTTCAGATATAATTTCTCAAAAAGTTTCCGATCGTGCTAAACAATCCGGCGGTGAGAGCCACTCCTTCAATGGTCAACACGATCGGAATGCCGACCGCGGTCGACAACAATCCGAAGCCGGCCGCGTGTAAACCCATAGAAATCGTGATGAGTGTAGTGTCGATCGCGTTGACGAATTTCACAAAACGCGAATACTTCTTCTTGAGGGAAGGACGAGAATCTCTCTCACGAGTTAGATACTCTTGGATTCTACTGATTTGATCAATGCGATACCTCTCTCCTCTTTCTTTTTCTTCTAGCGACGGCGCCGTCGGTGAAACGTCGATCGGCTTCTCGTCCTCGTCGTCCACTAACGTCGGATACAATTTTTTTCTGGTTCTCATTTTTGTTTTTTTCTTTCTAATATTAGATAAAAAATTTATGTGTGTATTTATTTTTATTTTCTATTCTCCCTTATTTTATATCAACGAGAAAACTTAAACGTATGCTTCGTTGAACAATAATTTCAAGATGCATCCCTTATCTCGTAAAGTCAGACTTTTACGCGCCAATTTCTGTTCTTCCGAATCTGTGGGCTTGCTTCGATTCTTACAGTAGAGTAATCTCTTCATTGATTTGAACGCGTTCGAACGCCGGTTCGAAATACTTGACGACCATATCTTCCCTTTCCATCCACAGACACGAATGATTCTCGTGATCAAAGTCTAGGTGATCCCGACATCCGACGCATCGTTCTAACAAGAGACGACTTAGTTGTTCGTTCACGCAGAATGCGTAGGCTCTCATCAGCATTTTTAAAAGAAACCTCACTCTAATTTCCTGAGAATCGCCCATGATTTACGTTTTTATTATCTATTCGATTTGATATATTTATTATTTAAATAACTATTTATTTATATTTTTTTTCTCCCCTATATAGATATCAATCAAAAACGTGACAGCACACACTGACAACGACAACACTCTTCGTTCAAAACATTTCCATCGAGATCACCTCGCAATAACGTGCGCCAGTCTCACTTCGAGAAACGCTACAGTGGGTTTGCGGATTCAAACATCACCTCTTCGCGCCAGTCGATTTCAGACCTAAAAATCCGCAAGCGAGTTTCCCCCCATAGGATTCAGTGTTAAAATCGTGTACGGACGCGGATTGTTAGAATCGGCAAAGATGATGATGAGTTCGAACTCTCAAAACGTCTTTTGGCTTGCAATTTGACACTCACCATGGGGTTTTAGCGTTAAAATCGCGTGCGGACACGGATCGTTAGAATCGGCAAGATGATGAGTTCGAACTCTCAAAACGTTTTTTTTGCTCGCAATTTAACGCTCCCCATAGGGTTTCAGTGTTAAAATCGTGTACGGACGCGGATTGTTAGAATCGACAAGACGATGAGCTCGAACTCTCAAAACGGTTTTTTGCTCGCAATTTAACACTGAATCCTATGGGGAAAACTCGTCTCCAGATTTCAATCAAAACGGTACATGTACGTGTACGTAAAACTACGGATTCCTCCCATAGGGTCCAGTGTTAAAAAAATTCGAGCTCACCCTAAAAAAACGTTAAAATCTTGTACACGTACACGATTTTAACACTAAATCCTATGGAGATGTACATGTACACGTACACGTACATGTACAGGTGAGCTCGTATTCTCAATTATCACCTACTAAGGTCATTTGGGAAATACCCTATGTACGATCCGCGTTCCAGACGCTATGCAGTGGTAGAATGTACCTTCGATGAACAATCCATTTCCTAATGAGCCACAGGGGAGTTGGCTTTAAAATAGAATATAAAGATATGACTTCAAGAGTTAAGAATACAGATATTATTAGTCGAAAAAATGTAAAACATCAATTTAATTGGTCCGGCAAAAAAAACCCGAATATACAGGAATTTTATCAGTACCTTGTTGCGCACCTCATAGCCTATCGCTGCAAGCACTCGTTTCCATAGAAGAGCAAGTGCGATTGGGGAGTGTGGGGGTGGGGGGGGGGTCGTTATGGAGGTGTAAACTATATATTTTAACCACTCGCCCGACACATATGGGAGACACCTGGAAAATACTTTGCAAATAACTAAAGCTAATGATGGCCACGTTTTATATCCGAGAAGGTGGTGTAGTGAGAGTAGGGGTGGTGGAAACTGTATTATTTATTTTAATCTTTCACCCGAGAGGAATACGTGCGAATACAGAAGTATTTCGTAAATAACAATATTCTTATGTTTCCTCCACAAACGTAGGCGCGCACTAATGAGGGGTCATAAGCAATGTTTGCCAGACAACAACTGAAAAATATTAAATCTGAAAGGCAATTTTTGTTGAACAGAGTTCGTCGAATATGGGATACTGCGGGTGAGTGATAGCTCAAAATTATTCAGTTTGTGCCAATGAATATGTAACATTTACGTAACGGAGTGGAGGGGGGGGGGGGGGTGGCGGGGAGGTTGATAGTTCGCATAAAACTAATATTATTTTTAATTTTTGTTTTATAATAGTAATAAAAGTCTCCTAAGGATAAAAAAACGAAGATAATACTCATGTTAAATAATTTAATTCATTGGCCAATTTTTGTAGCATCCCATACTTCTCCCTCGCAATTTTCGCCACTTTAGGGATGGGAAGATATTGTGTGTCCAAGCCCACTGACTGTTGAAAGGTAAGTAAACAAACTGAAGATACCATATCGTATGTATAATCCCGTTCGAAAATTTTAAGCTATTGGATGTAAACGCATTCCCCCATTTGCCTTGCTCAATTGCTTGACATAATAATTATTATGCGCTTGAACTTGTCTTTATGTATAAATTAAATGTAAACGGATGGGGTGACGTTTGCGTGTGTGTGCAGATGTGCGTATACTGAAGAACGCCATCATGTTTTCGAAGAATTTGAAATGCTGATTTCTAATCCCCGGCCGGAAATCGAACCATGGCCATCACCGCCTGGAAAACAATAGCCAAAACCATGCTTTTCAAACAAACGAGAGGTAAGGCCGGCTGCCGTGGGTGTAGGGTTATTATATGTGGAATGGCACCGACGAGTTGCTTGGTCAAGATGCAAGTGGGAATTGGAATAAAGTTATGTCTGACTGGTCTGTGGAATAACAGCGTATCAAAGTATCTCTGTCAGCAAAGCGGAAAGTATTTGTTAACTCTACTAAGGTAGTGGAGGCTTCATGTGACTGCAGAAATGGAAACTTTCAGCGTGCATCTGGGACTGGGAGGAGATATTTGGTATTTACGGATGTGTGCCTTGTTAAGTAGTGAGAAACCCTTCTGTTTCGTGGTAAACATTACTACATTTATCGCCGAGCTGGGAGAAAATATTTGATATTTATGGGTGTGTGTCTTGTAACGTAGTGATTAAACTGTCTGTTTTGGGGTAAAAATCACTTCAGTTGATAATAGGAGGTGTTGGGTACTGGATCAACATTATGGTTATGGAGTGCTGAAAGACACAAACAAGTGCGATTAACACATCCCTCTGATATCAACCTCTAAACATTCAAGTGTACAACCTTTCAATCAACCAAATACACCATTACCCCTTCGCCAGAGAACTCTCAACCGTCAATAACATTTTTGCATGCGAGCTGGCGTTTTTTATTTTATTTTTTATTTTTATAATTATTTCTTTGCCACAACAACTTCATATTTTTGGTTTGTTTTATGTTTTAGGCCTCAGAATCTACAGACTGGCATGGGTGGTGGTGTATTTCGTCTTTTGAGTGCAAGAAGGCTTTGCAATGTAAAAGCATTGCAAAGCCTTGTTGCACTCAAGAGAAAAAATTATCAGTTTTATTAACTTGGGTAAAATATCAGACGCAAACCATTCATTTTTTTTAGGTTTGCATTGGTTATAAAAAGAGAGCATGTGGCACCCAAAATGACCGCGCGGGGGGTGGGGGGGGGGGGCATGTGAAAGAGATTCTTAACTTTCTTTGGCCTAACTGCCACCTTTTTCCAACCCTTGCAGACAAACTTTAGAACGACACCCTTTGCAATAATGGCCAAACATATCAAAAGTTAATACCACAGCCCCAAGGTAACCATGCTCAGCATTCAGCCCACCGAGCCCTAATGGAAGAATTTCAACCGCCTGACTGGCACGTGTACTAACTACTGACAACAATAACATGCAGTTAACCCTACCCATGGAACATTAACAAAAACCCAAACAGACTCTCAAACAAGGAACACCAGTCGTATAATTACACTAAGGCGCCATTTCTTGACCTACCAGCAAACACGCAACACCACATTAACCCAATTGGTGCCCCACTTGCCAAACAGTGAATCTCGCGACGTTATGATGAAAAGATGCCCCCCCCCCCCCCCCTGACAATTTTCTTTAAACAACAAATAATAAATCTAACTTATATCCTACCCCCGTTGTGCTAATCCCAGTCCCACAAAGGGATTCCTCTCCCAATATACCCACAGTAGCATTCCCATCCTTGAATAACCGACACCCTGGTGCTTCTTTCTATCAAATATGTCTCACCCTCTAATTTTTTGCTTGTAGGTACATTTAGGTCACTACTTCTCTTTTTATTTAATCCCCATGGGTACATACATTTGGAGTATTTGGAGTGCCTCAAAATTAAGCCCGCTAGATTTGCCGACTGGCAAATAACCAGGATAATGTAGAGGATATATCAGAGTATTTGAAAAACATCACCATGAACCTGCACCGGGTGGGGTTCCGGAGGGGGGGGGGGGGCGGGCGTGTATACATCCACGGTTTATTAAAAAATAGCCGCCTTTTTGAATATTTATTAGATTTTGTCAACGATAAACGTATCTTCAGCTCGACGAGGCGGCACATGACCTGTCTGAACCCAGGTGTTGTCACTTTTTATTTGGGTTCAAGAAAAATTAATGTCGATGTTGCTAGGAGTGGAATGGGGATAAGTCACGCTTGTGGAGAGATAGTTGCGCCAGACCCTTGAGAAGCCACGTGTCTGATATAAATTGTTTGCCCCGTGGGACGAGATACCTCTATCACACCACAATGCTTATTAGGGATAACTATAGTCGTCAGAGAATAGACGTGTTGGTGCCGTACTTACTTTTTAAAAGGTTTTAGTTCCACGCTCATGTATTTTTACATCGTTCTACAGAATATATCAGTGCCGTGTTAAATCCGCCTTATAAAGTGATTTGATTACCTTGACGGAATGGAGATTTAACACTTTACCTGACAAATTGGTCACATCTTTCAGCGCAATTCCCAAACTGAGCAGTAATCAAAAAATATATTTTTAAAAATATTTCAACAAAACCATGTTATATGACCCCCTTAATGGAACGATCTTGCTGAGCTCGTTCCACTAAGAGGGTGACATGATATGGTTTTGTTAAAATGTTGGGACAAATTTGAAGAAAAAAATGAAAATAAATAAATTTCTTGTGTGCGTTGAGTAAAACAATAAATTTAGTTCTGTGAAATACGAATTTGGAGGACAATCGACACAAAAACCTATGGTATAGCTGCAGTAAATATTTGAATTAAAATTACCCGCCTTGAAATGTTTCAATCGGAAATGATATAATCTCTGAAAATAAGCAGTTTTGGAAAAATGTATTGTTTCAATAAATAATTGAAACATTCTACTGCCATCTTGAATTATACTTGAATATTCTAGAAAAATAAAGAGGTGACCTGATGACTTTTAGACCTAAAAAATACAATTGACTTTTGGTGTGGTTTTGTTGGGAATTCCTTGAAAAAAATTTTTTTCGGTCAAAAAGTTTGGTGACAGATATGTGTAATTAGCGCCATTAAAATACTGCATATTTTCGCCATTGTGCTGTTTTTCATTTGTCAATAGACCAGTCTTTCCGCAAACAATCACTTTTGGCCATCTTCAAGATAACATGAAAGTAATGATAATTTCTATTAACATCACTGCGAAAAAAACAGTGGGTGCTTAATTATGTTCCAGCTGTATATTTTCCACAATTTCACTCTTTTTGTCAGAATGGATGTCTGTGGAACTTAAAATTAAAATTGTGGAAGTGCACTTATGGGTACTTGTAGCACAATTATTGCTCAAAAGAATCAATAGTTTGTAGTTTTAGACATTTTAACAGTGTCATGTGATACCATAATAGAAGTATTGGTCATTCTGTTGGAAAAAAATCTGTGTTTTATGTTTTGTCAGTGCCATACATGTACCGGTGATTCTAGGTGCCTTAACTCAAGTTCACTGAGAAAAGTGATATTTTTTCTTTTAGGAATTGCAAAATATTCATCAAACACAATGCGAGATGTCTTCAGAAGCCAGAACGTAATTTATAAATTATCAGAAATGGAAACCTAAATGTCACAAGATGTTTGATTTGTGTCAACATGAATTAATTTATGAATCATATTATAGATTTTGATGAAAATGTGCAAACGGGGGGGGGGGGGGGGGGGGGGGGGGGGGGGGGTGTGCATTCAGTACTATGTTTTACCTCATCAGTGGGAAGAAGAAGATTTGACATCAACTGTTCGAATAAAAAGGCACTGCCCTTTTGATATTGGTTAAATTTGTAGATGAAAGCCCATTTTTTGAAACCAAATTGATATTCATATTGTGTCGTGGTGTTGGAACACTATTTCGCTTGTCGGGTAGTAAATGGGACAGAATCTTTCCCCAAATATGATGTGATGTACAGATGTTTGTTTTATTTTGTGTCCAGTTTAGTTTGCAAAGAACGCTGTGAATTCTTATTACCTTCAGCAGACTTATTACCTTACAGGCTAGGAAATTCTTTCGAGGGCAATGCCAGTTTTTAACCCTTTACCCAACGAATCACTCGCATCCGCCCGCGTAATATGCAAATTCCGCAGTTGAAAAAATATTTTTTTTCAAAAAATTTCAAGAAAACCACATCATGTGACCCCTCGTTGGAACGAGCTCGTCGAGCTCGTTCCAACGAGGGGTCACATGATATGGTTTTCTTGAAACATTTTGAAAACTTTTAAAAAATGGTATTTAAAATAACAAATTTTGATATCGTCTGCGTTGGGTAAAGGGTTAAACCTATTTGACAAATTTGTATACTTTTGTTTAAAGGGACAAATTTCCCAGGTTTTCGACTCTACTAAAGCCAAAGGTTGAATTCTATTGCAGAAATGGTTTTGTTATCTCATGGTAGTGGTAAAATGTAACTTTGGTAGGTTTGTGTATGAATATACATGTAGGTATCCCTGCAGTAAATATATGAATTAGAGTTACCCGCCTTGAAATGTTGCACTCGGAAATAGTGCAATCTCTAAAAAACAAACTCCCTTGGGAAATTATATTGTTTCAATTAACATTTGGAACATTCTAATGACATCTTGCATTTTTGTTAAATATTTTAGAAAAATAAAGAGGATGATTTGATGACTTTTGGACCTAAAAAATACAATTGACTTTTTGTGTGGTTTTGTTGGGAATTCCCTGGAAAATATGTGCAGGTGACCGGTACTTCACGTCCTGTTAGTTTTTCTCTCTTATTTGCTGCATGACCTCCTATTTTCTGGTCAGAAAAAAGTTGCCTGAGGGGCTATACTTGACAAAGATATTTGAATGCCAAAATTACAGAAATGCGATCATAATTTGTTTTGCTTGGACGTTATTTTGGTCGCCTATGGGAAAATATTTAGTGCAATGACATCTAATGAACCAATGCGTTGAGTCTGCGGATCAAGTAGCTGAAACGTTTTCAAGAGCTTATTAAAGTTTGCGCCACGGATGAGATTACCTCATTCCATACCCACGACCATTATTTGTGATGATAATCTCATTGTGGGATTGAAAGGATACAGGTGCTATACTCACTTTTTAAAATGTTTCATTTCTTCGGTCATGAAGTTTAAACTTTGCCTGAAAAATATCACATCACTGCTGCTTTAGAATATATATATAGAATATCTTCTCTGTTTCGGTGAATATCGGGAATTATCTCCTGAGTGTGGACCTGAAAGTATTATTTTTCACGAGCGCTTGCGTGTGTGAAAGATAATACTTTCAGGCCCACACGAATGAGATAATTCCCGATGTTCACTGAAACAGAGTAGATTTTCTTTTTGTTATATGGAACGTGACATTTTACTGTGTAATATTCAGCCCAACTCGACTGCAAACAGTTTCAAGACAATAACAAAAATCTGCTCATCGTTCCTTCAAGGCGACATCATGCGCCGAAGCGTGAGGTCATTTATGAAGCTACTGAAAACATTCATCCTGTGGACGTGAAGAATTTTTCAGGTCCACACGCATGAGATAATTCCTGATACTAACTAAAGTAGAGTAGATTTTCTTTTTTATTTTATGCTACGAGACATTTTATTGCACAATATTCAGCCCAATGCGACGGGAAATGCGTACGTTTCAAAACAATGACAAAGATCAGCTGATCGATTCTTCAATGCGACGTGATTGGGCGTAGCGTGACGTCATTTTGGAAGCTACTGATGGATATTCCTCGATATCCATCGAGTCGATGGTTATCGGGAAATATATTAAATATAGTTTGCGATAATTCACAGGCTAGCATAAAATAAATTCCTTACGCTTCGTGTCACAAAGAAATTTGATAAACATTAAAACACCAACGGAATGGGAGCTCAACCCAAACAGAAAAAAATGCATTCGGAATGCATTCGGGTCTCATGTTAATGGATACACGTGTTCCGTCTGGAAGTCAAATAGCTGAAAAGCTTGTAGTGCTCGTTGCTCATTTTGGAGGAATGAGTTATGAGTGGAATACAGAAAGCAGGTAAGAAATATTTTATACGCAGGGCTGGGAGCAGTTAACGCTTCAAACATTAACGTGTTAAATTATTTTAACAACGTTAAAAAAATTTAACCAAGTTAATAACGTTTACCTTTGAAGATTATAATTGTATAATATGTAGCATTGCGTCGTTATCTTGTGTTTACCAAAGCTGGATCGCGCGTGCCGATGACGTCAAATTTTACGCCATTTGATGAAAGTTAAGAACACGAATTTAGATGTCCGTCAATTATAGACGATCCATTGATTGGGGGGGAGAGACTACGCAGCCCTCCTAGTAACGTTTCCGAAGTTGACCCTCCGATATTGGGCGAAACAGCAATATCAGCTTCTTCCGAACGCCTATTTTTCATGTAAGGACTGGTATTCGAGCAACGGGGGATGTCTCTTTCTATGGATACGGCCGCAGCGATTGTATTCTTAAATGAAAACATCACTGAATGTTAGAATTTACGATAACCTGCGAGAACTATGTTGACTACTCGTCCCCTGAGTTCCAATGTGTTTTATGTGCCAGTAGGCACATATAACACATTGGAAATCATGAGGCGAACTGTATGTAATAAAAATTGCCGAAATTATTAAAAGTTTGTTCATTTTAACATTTAACGCCATTTAACTCGTTAGCGCAGAATTATTTAACACGTTAACGTTTTAAGGAAAATTTTAACTCCTCCCAGCCTTGTATATAGGTATTTGGGGATTTTGTATACTTATGAAGTATTCTGGACAATCGCGGAAATGATACTTAATAACTAAGCTGGCTAATAAATATAATGTATGGATTTTTTTTTAAACGTTATAAATAAAATATTACCAACACCAACCCTGCTTCTGCGGAATTAGTAGTAGGGAGTTTGATAGCTGTTCGCCGCCTGTCATTCTCTTTGGGTACACCGGATCCCTCCACTTGTAAAAGTGCTCGACAATAGGTGGCTCTGGCAGTCGAATGTGTCATTAAACCCAATTAACTAATTTATTAATTATACATTCTTCGACTGGATAAATAAAAGAAGCTGCTGTTTGGATAAACCCATAAGAGAATTCCCAAATAATACGATCCCTCGTGTTAATGTATTTGGAGATATATGCTTTCTTCTAAAGGTGGGCATTTCAGAAAGATGTGCATGTATTTGGAGATATATGCTTTCTTCTAAAGGTGGGCATTTCAGAAAGATTTACGCTGACAAAATGATAAATCAATTAAATTTTGACTGTCGTGTTTACTGCTGAAGTGTTGTGATTGGAGAGTCGTAAAAATATCACTCAAACTGGATAAAAGCTACAAGGACAAGGCCGTGTCAAGGTGATAGCTTGAATTTACAATTTTGTTTTTTAAAAAGTGTATAGATTTTTGATACTTTTTCTCACTCGGGTTAAGAGAGAAAAGATGGGTATATAAAGAACCCTGAAAAATCGATTTGTCACTTAAACAGACCAGCAATTATTCATGCGTTGCTAATTGAGCATGAAATGTAATGGGCATAAAGTGCGCGTTGAACGTCTGTCTGATAAATGATTAAAACCAGTGAAGACCAGTGTTCTCCTGCAGTCATTATCTGTGTAATTATGTCCAGTTAATAGGTAATTGTTGTAACAACAGTACATCCTACAGGTTCTGAACACACACCCATTTTCCCCACCTGATCTGTCACAAATGTCAGCATTTCCCAAAATGTGAGACTTTCAAAGGAACTTAAAAGCTAATATTAAATTAAGATTGATCTAAGGGCCAAGTTCAACAGAAGCAATTAAAATGAGAATTAATGTTCTGGCTATCGAAATAAAAATCGGAGGATTTCTCGAAAAATTCATTCCAGTCTGAAGGCGGATACGACTGTTGGTCTTGGGCGAGGAGATGGGGATGTCCCATGATATAGGTTAGAGGAGGTGCCGCATCGGTGCGATAGTAAAGGCACGTTGTGATGTAGGGGAGCCAGAGAGATCATATTTACAATAGATAGGAAAGTCGCGGGCTAAGTCGGCGGCCATATATGAGTGTAGGATCAAAACTACGAAGTACGATCTCAAGGAACTATTTGCATTTAGGTAAATGGTGTTACCTGTCTTAGAAGGCAAGCCATACGTAGGTAGAGTAGACCTTGTCTGTATGGACATTATTCTGAGATGAAAGGGAGGGAGCTTTTAACCCCATTGCTAGCGTCTGTTTGAGTGACAAGCGTCCAGTAAAGTGACCATAAGCTAGTGGCCGCTCGACGGCAGTGGTAGAGTGACATTCCGTCTCTTGTTAGAGGGAAGGCGATATAATAAAGTGACAATATTTTAGTGACAGTGGTAGAGTGACATACCGTCACATATTAGACCCAAGGCGTCCGGTAAAGTGACAATACGTTAGTTGCTGTTCGACGGCAGTGAGAGTGAAGTGAAAAGGTGGCCAAAGTCCAACCACCCGCGACAACGTTTGTGGACCAGCGACAGCAGAGAATACGGGCCCGCAAGTGACTCAAAAAATGTGTGGGTAGGGTGTCATTGCTTTTTTGTTTTTTGGATTCATTGGATGTCATGTAAGTCACAAAGTACCATATATATATATATGTATTAAAATTGTTGTTTTTGGTGAATCCCTGTTGATTTGTGTTTCTTGGGGAAAAGTCATTGATCCCTTCAGAATAAGAACAATCCCAACAAAAACGACACGGGCGGGTTTGTCACGGCGAGACATACGTTCACGCACGGATTCGGGCGACACCCCTTGATGTTTGGCCGGATACGCGGCGTGAATCTAATCCCTACAGCAACGATAAAGCCCAGATTCCGACAGGCCGTAATTGTCAAATTTTTTAGGAGAGCAGGGGAAGTTGAAGGAAGTACACCGAACGACACACGCGTATGAATGCGTTAATCGATACGTCACGAGTGCCATCCCAGAAGGATAAAACGAGAGACCGCGAGTGTCGTTCTGTGTTTATCACACGTCTTCACGTCCAAGAACAATTATTAGAAGGATACTCGGGAATTCATTTGACAACTATCAACGACAAGAACACATTTTATCGCCAAACAAATGTGCGTGCGGAACCTATGTTACTATTTCGTCTTCTGAGTCCGAATGTGTTCTATGTGCCTACTGGAACATATATACATCCTATCAGTATTATCTTCACATGAAGTTTTCATGTTATCATCCGCTGGATGTGACCTCTTGTTAGCGTACATTTTTTATCAAGATTTGCCTTGTTACAGTCGACTGGAGAATGGATTATATTCCGTCTCCAGTGGACAATAACAAGGCAAATAATTGATAATTAATGTGTAATAATTAATGTGTATTGACAAGCACCTCGCCCAGTGATATTCTAACAAAACGTCTGTTTCATGAACAGTATGATATTCTTCCCTCTATACCAATTTGGCTTACAATCACTCCTTTTATCAAGTCTACATTTATCTTTCTATATCTTGGCCCATAAATTTGCCCACGCACTTGACCATGGTATTTAAGGTTTGTCTTAAATACCTTATCCATTACTTTTATCTTTTTTACTTTTTCATTATTTTTGGATTTCTCGCGCTGAACAGCGGATTCCGAAGACCATTTAGCAACTGTAAATTTTCACAAAACAGTGTCATATATCCTAAAAAGTACCCCCAAAGTGTTATTGTAGGTTTATTCACCTTTCTCAATAATGGATAATAAGTTATCCCTAGATGAGATCCAGAATGAAGATGCCTTTAACTTCGTTACTGTATTTAATAACGAAATCTCGCCCATGTCTGAAGATGATCCAATTACACCATTGACTGTTGACAAAGATAACTGTAAATATCATACACCGGAAACTTTCTCGACCACGATAGTTACCAATAAGAAGTCAATAGCATTGCTTAATATTAATTGTCGTAGCTTAAACGCTAACTTTGATCAATTCAAATCGCTCATTTCCGACCTCCAGTTAGACCAGACTTTCTTTGACATCATCGGCATAACGGAGACATTCAGCATTAACAAAGACATTTCATATACTTTAGAAGGTTATCAACCGCTCTTATTACGAACACGACCGATAGACGATGACGGTAGAGGCGGAGTTGGTATGTTTGTTAAAGAAAGGACAGCCTATAAAATAAGACACGATCTAAGTATATTCATTCCCCATGTATTTGAATCCCTGTTCATAGAGCTTACCGACACCGGTAAATCCATAGTAGGGGTCATATACAGACCAAATACAGCTCCAAAAGGTGACATAGACTTGTTTTTGTCAAAATTTACCAACTTACTTGACCAAGTAAATTCCGAAAATAAAAACATATATTTAATGGGCGACTTTAATTTAGATCTACTTAATTTTAGTCAACATAATAAAACCAACCTGTACCTAGATTTATTATTTAGTGCTGGATTCACACCAACTATTACCAAACCTACAAGAGTGACAGATCATTCGGCTACCATAATTGACCATATATTTTGCAATAACTTAAATCAATTTACCTCAGGAATAATCATAACAGACGTAAGTGACCACTTCGCAACATTTTACATCGATAGAACAAACATATCAAGACCCAACATCCACACGGAATACAAACGAATTTTCAGTACTAGGAATATCGCTTCATTTAAACGCCTACTTTCCGAATCAGATTTCTCTAACATATCTTCAGAGATTTGTCCGAATGACGCCTATGAAAAATTTCTTCTGATTTTATCAGATTCATTTGAGAAGTCATTTCCCATGCAAAGGGTTAGTACTAAGAATAAATATGTAAAACGAGAGCCATGGATGAGTGCAGGTCTAATGCAGTCATCCCGAAACAAACATAAACTCCTAGTTAAAAAATTAAAACACCCATCTAATGACAACATTTCCCGATACAAAGTCTATTGCAATGTCTTTAACCGTCTTAAACGCAAACACAAACAAACTTATTACAAGCAAGTATTAGAAACAAACAAAGGAAATGTCAAGAAAACCTGGGATATCCTTCGAAAAGTAATCAATAAGTCAAACAATTCACCACCTCTACCGTCATCATTCTCAGATGGCAACCTAACACTAGAAAGTCCGACAGCAATCGCTGATAAATTCAACAATTATTTTGTTAACATTGGAAAAGGTATAGCTAATAATATGACAGAACCTACCAATCATTTCACTGACTACCTAAAAAACGGAGTGTCTGATTCTTTCTTTGTATCGCCTACTAGCGTCCAAGAGGTTATCCTCTGTACAAAAAGCCTATCTCCAAAGTCATCATTAGACTGTCATAATATCTCCTCGAAAATATTGAAGGAAATCATACAGGAGATAGCAGTACCCCTTACGCATATAATAAACCTGTCATTCGCCACTGGTATTGTACCTCAGAAAATGAAAACTGCAAAAGTAATACCCATTTTCAAGTCAGGAGATAAACACTTATTCAATAACTATCGACCCATAAGTATCTTGCCATCTTTTTCCAAAATTTTGGAAAAAATAATGCACAAAAGACTAACAGGCTTTCTGGATGAACATAAACTTATTTCTAATTACCAATTTGGCTTTAGAAAAGGACACTCTACTATTCACCCCATTCTACATCTTATTAATCATGTTGCCAAAATGCATGACACACCTTCAAAAGACTGTACATTATCTATATTTTTGGATTTTTCCAAAGCATTTGATACAATTGACCATAGTATTCTGATTAAAAAACTGGAGCACTATGGTATACGAGGTATAGCAAACTCATGGTTTAAAAGTTATCTCTGCCAACGAACTCAATTTGTTCAATTCATGACCAGTTCTTCGGATGCGCAAACTATCACAACAGGTGTTCCTCAAGGTTCTGTCCTGGGTCCCCTCTTATTTCTTTTGCATGTGAACGATATTTGTGAGTCCACAAGTTTGAAAGTATTATTATTTGCTGACGATACTACTGCTCATACATCTGGGAGTAACCTAAACAAAATAAGTAGGGAAGCCAATTATGAACTATCAAAAATTAGTGACTGGTGTCTAGCCAATAAACTGGCACTGAACGCGAGCAAAACTAAGGCCATTCTACTGCACCCCCAACATGACAATTATAATTTTGACCAAAATATCTCACCTATATCATTAAACAGTACTGAGGTTGAGGTCGCAGGAAATAACAGGAAAATTAAATTCATACAATTTCTTGGAATCAACATGGATGAAAACCTAAAATTTAAGCATCACATATCGACGGTCGCCACAAAAGTGGCCAGGGCAGTTTACGTGTTGAATAGAGTCAAACGTTTGTTACCCATCGAATCGCTAAAACAATTATATTTCACCTTGATCCAAAGTCACCTAATCTATGGTGTCCAAATCTGGGGCAATTCGTCTTCTACCAATAGGCTATTAAATCTTCAAAAAAAGGCTATACGGATTATAACCAACAAAAAATTTAATTCTCACACTGACCCACTTTTCAAACGGTTAGAAATTTTGAAAATACACGACTTGTACAAGTTATATTCCCTCTTATTCATGCATGACTGGTCGAGCAATAACTTACCAAGAAGTTTCGACGACTGTTTCCAGATTCATACAAACCCTTCTGGAAGGGTAACCAGACAAACCGGAAATCTAGCAATACATAAACCACGAACCCAATTCTCAATGGCCCTGCCACATTTCAACTTTCCGAAAATGTGGAACGAACTCGACTCGTTCACAAAAGCCCTTACCCGGTCAGCATTTAAGAAAATACAAACAAAGAAATATCTTGATTCATACCAATCCACTATCCACTGTACTAATCCATCTTGCACTGACTGCTTGGCTAATTCTGGATCACTATCATCTACCTAGTTTGCTAACACAAGTGCCCCATCTTTCCCGTAATGATTATCATTATCTTTCTGATCGTTTTTGCGTACACCCACTTCGTTCGTAAAGATATCTTAATTTCGGAATTCCTAATGGGGCAAACAACAATTGCTGCTTTGCATTCAGATCTGGTAACATATGTGGGGGAAAAAAAAAAAAACCCAAAAAACAAAACAAAACAAAACAAAAAAAGGGGTCAAGAAATAAAAAGTAAACAAACAATATAAATATACAAATACAATTAAAAAGAGAAATAATCTTTAAAAAAATACAACAATAAAAAAAAATACTAAAAATAAAATTCTGTAAAATCGGATTCTGCTGTTCAAAAAAAAAAAAAAAAATGAATAAATAAATAAAATAAGATAAGGATCAATAAAATAAAATAATTCATTTTCATTTTTATTTTTATATATTTTTTTTCTGTTCTTTCAGGTTTTATCTATTTACCTTAATATTTATTTTATCTTAATATTTCACCATATACCATTTTCTCTGCATGTTTCAATATTGTATATATGTACATATTTTACCCTGGGAATGGCGGGAAGACAGTCACTAGACTATGTCATTTCTCAGCAGTATACATATAAACACTTTTTAAAAAAATTCTGTTATGCACTATTATTGTAAAAATATTTGTATACTGCGAATAAATTTCAAATATAACACATTGGAATTCAGGGGACGATTTTCAGCTAACGCTAGCGATTCAAATTGTTATTGCGTTGCACGATTTGTAGACAATTCCACTGAAATTTCGCTTTGTTTAAAAATAATCCGTCAACGATTTCTGTTCCGCACATTTTCCTCATGGTTTATTTAGTGTTTCACCAAACCCACAGAATAGAAAATATGGTAATTAGATATCATCAGACATTGCCGATAAAGCATTGTTCACTCAAGAGATGATATCATTACTATAGAATTACGCAGAACTGTAAACGTCCAGAAGGTTCAAACAACCTACAGGCCTGTGAGATTAATTAATAACTGAAAGAGACCGTTCCTAGTAGTGGCCTTACCTGCTGCACTAGTTAAAGGCATTCTAGTATCCAGAAGAGGACAGGTCAATCACAAATTGATGCAGTACTGAGGTAGTCGTTTATGCGTCTGCGGCAGAGAAAACAGCCACATCAAGTCATTGAGGAGAAATAATAATAAACGAAGTAGGGTCCCTGTCGTGATTGACGTAATATTAATAGTAGATGCAGTAGCAATAGCAGAAGAGCATCAACATTTGGAGTAAGAGTAGTGGTAGTACCAATAATCGGTGGAGGTGCAGAGACAATATCAACAGGGAAAGTGACTGGGACAGTTGTCGTAGTCAATGGTTGTAGTTGAAAAACTAAGGAACCGTCAGAAGCAGGTTAACGCTATATGCATACATAAGAGATACAAAAATGAAAACTGGACAAATGATGGTTCAGTTTGTTTATTGCTATTCGTTTTTTCCGGACTGAATCAAAAAACGGAAATGTTAACAAAACTGAGGCCAAGAGTTATTAAAATAGTACAGGATATTATAATTAGGGCCCTGCGCTGGCATAATTGGACTGAAACTTGACCTTTCCATCGAAAGATTGATTGTTTACTTTACTGAACATTCGCATACTTCTTAATGTCCACACGCCGTTCAAAACACGCTACCATTTGAAACTGTGTCGCGTCATTTGTGTTTAAAGCGCACAGTCTTGTATCGCCGCTTTTCGACAGCCACTTCGATAGAATGAGAATTCGGATATTTGTATACATTTCAACTGAGCAATTTGGGACATGGGGCCTAGTCTCAATGTTGCAAATTATATACGCTACGAGTTAGAAGATGATATTCAAAAAATAAAAATGCCGGACTGGTGAAGCCAAACCAGTATCTCAAAATCTTTAATCAAATCTACAAACAATGTCGGAACTAGGATCTAATGTTTCAGATTAAACGCACTGGTAGTCTTTCGCGGGAAATTGTCATCCGAGACGTCAAAAGTTAGGTCTTGAGTTCAATCAAGGTCGGACTCGTTTTATGCACACCTGCATACCTATTCAAACACATACACATAGCTTGAACGTTCGAATAGCAGCGAGGTATATTTTCGCCGGAAACCGTTGTTGAAACGACCTACGTTGTACGATTGGAGCCACTGGGGCCAACTTCTAATTTTGAAACCTCCTTGCCTTTTACAATCCCTGCTTAAGCATGCTGACTAAGTCCCGTGGTTTGAAGTGTGTACCCAAAATGCCATACACAGAAGACAATTGTTCGAACCACGACGATTTCATTTCGGAACCGCTTTGGGTCAAATCGAGAGTTAGAAGATGATATTCAAAAAATAAAAATGCCGGACTGGTGAAGCCAAACCAGTATCTCAAAATCTTTAATCAAATCTACAAACAATGTCGGAACTAGGATCTAATGTTTCAGATTAAACGCACTGGTAGTCTTTCGCGGGAAATTGTCATCCGAGACGTCAAAAGTTAGGTCTTGAGTTCAATCAAGGTCGGACTCGTTTTATGCACACCTGCATACCTATTCAAACACATACACATAGCTTGAACGTTCGAATAGCAGCGAGGTATATTTTCGCCGGAAACCGTTGTTGAAACGACCTACGTTGTACGATTGGAGCCACTGGGGCCAACTTCTAATTTTGAAACCTCCTTGCCTTTTACAATCCCTGCTTAAGCATGCTGACTAAGTCCCGTGGTTTGAAGTGTGTACCCAAAATGCCATACACAGAAGACAATTGTTCGAACCACGACGATTTCATTTCGGAACCGCTTTGGGTCAAATCGAGATCTGGAAAAGCTTTATGCACAGTCGGCTCTACTTAAAAAATGAGTACAGATTTTACATCCCAAGCATTTTTCTTACAGTACGTGGAGATTGTATCGTCACCAAATCATCCGCAGAGTCGGGATTCCACCCAAGAAATAATTACAAATTTGTTGCAAAGCATTATAAGCACAAGCAAAGTTCCAGCCAATGGACCTCCTGGTTATATCCAGAGGTCTATTTGCTGAAACATTGCTTTTGCTTTTTGTCCACATGCACATAATTTGAAAGTGATACTTTGGGTAACTCCATTCCCCGGGTGATTTAGTTACAATCCACTCTCCACGTACTGGAGGCGCCTCCGCTGAAAAGTATTATTTCAACGGTGCGTTCATGTGAGTAACGGCGATTCCTGGAGCTGTTTATTTATTCATTGATGTTTAAGGCCATGTAAATCCGCACATTAGCTAATCGTAACCAAAGCGTTGAGATATTGCCAAGTTTAATCCAAATGTTGCCCATTTTAGAGAACTTCCACCCAAGCATTAGTCACCGGTTCCTATTTTATCAGTAAAATGGAGTTTGTTTACCTCAGTAAACAAGCACAGCTTCACTTCCTGGGGGTTAAATTTTAAAATCATTTTTGTTTAATATACATGCTGTACTGAACATACTCGGTAAGTGTCAGTTTTCTATTTAGAAACCCAACACAGGGACGAGCAGTCGTACAGAGGTATGGACATACGAACGTATGTAAACATTGTCATGTCAAAATGTCGTATTGTTTTCAAACACAAAGACATTAAACACACTTTTCGAGATCACGTAACTTATTTATTCCTGCCGCGTATCACACATAACACTTCCGTGTTATTCAGGTCTACTTTTTTAAAGCGGTCCCAGTTGTTTTACCCCTTTACCGTTTGAGAACGTACACACACAATACTTATCACCATGACACAGACTTACAATATGACAATACAACATCCTACCGTTGAAGTGTTATTTACAGGATTTGAGGTCTCGCTACTTAGTTCCTCAAAAACGACGAGGCACATGCCCTACAACTCACTAGTAATTGGTATAAAGCACAATGCCGGCAACCTCAAATTGCCATTCTAACCTATTTTCTGTTAAAACTTAATTACAGTATATCCATATACATACATGCATCACAATTTAACCCTTTACCCAAAACCGGCCAGCCCTATTCACAAAAGTAGCCAATTAATTTTCATTATTTGTCTCAAAAACACAGGTTATGACCCCTCATTGGAACGGGCTCGACGAGCTCGTTCAAATGAGGGGTCATAAGCTATGTTTTTGAGACAAGAAATGAAAACACTGAGTCATTCAGGAATTTTGTTTGCAAGTGTCGTCTGCTTTTCGCGTTAGGTAAAGGATTAAAGTAAACTTGTGGTTGAATAAATACTGGTCTGGAATCTATTTCCCCAAATTGTAACATAATTACTTTGAAGCTTACTAATAATCTTACTGAATGTAATCCAATGTCCATAGACTCCATCTGGTACTGTCCATAGACATTGTAAGTAATTGTGATGAACGGACGGTAACAGGGTACGAGGTTTGCGGTTCGGAGATTATGTTCAACCGAGACGCACAACGTCAAGTTTGAACATAGACGCGTAGCCGCAAAACTCATTCCATGTTACCATTCATTCATCACAAAAATCGTATATGCTCCTAGAAGACTCTACCCGTAGTCCAAAACCCACATCGTGGAATGAACAAGGTAACTGTTATTATAACAAGTTTATTTAATAAACCTCCTGTGTACCCCAGGTCGTCACTGGATGAATAATCAATAAACAATAAAGGTCAAGGTCACTCTACCTTATTTCAAATCGTAAAATGATTTGTAATTTTAACAACACTTCACTTGAAACATCGTTTGTTGCCTCTGTGAAAAATCTAGAAAAATGAAGCGATTTTCACCTCTACCCGTTCAGCTCTAGTAATAAATAATTGCTAAACAAACAATGTCATTTCAAATATTTCGCGTGGTGACGTCAGACAGTAACACATAGAACTGGAACCGTAAACATAGAAAACACTTAGCGAGCTCTTGTCCAATCAGATGGTGGGAATTTTAGTATTATTGGACAATGATTAACATTTCTGAACCTGAGACAACTGCTTAACAAACTGAGTTGTATTTATAATTTCACTACACCCACAGACAAACTTTTTCTCTGTACTGTGCTAGTGCTAGATTTCGACTTCTTTATTCTTATTTTAACTTTACCTCTTGCACAATAAGAATAAACGTGACCAAGTTATGAAATGAACGCTGACTAGTCTACAGGTGCCTGGATTAGTATATTACAAGTGTGTCAGAATAATCTGCGCATTACTAATATCATTTTCATTTTTTAGAATTAGTATGTGTTGATTTAATTTTCAAAAAATTTCATTAGTCGACAGGTTCCCATACAGAGTACAGTGAGTCAAAACTGGGTGTTGTTTTTTAAAATTTGTAGGTAACATAATTGTTGATTTTCGAGGGATTAAAGAGGCAACACTTGTGTTATTTAACGTATTTATTCTTCACAGATCGCACTCGCAGAATGTTTACATCTGTACAATTTTGAATTGTGTCAGCTACTATTTTACATTGGGTTACATCCCTGCGCACTTTTCTTTCTGACGGAGTAAGAACTGTCAACGAAAACAACCAAGCCGTTGTGTTAATGGATATTCAAAACCAAATATATATGAAAACCAAACACGTCCATCACACATACACAAACACACACACACACACACACACACACACACACACACACACACACACACACACACACACACACACACACACACAGAGTCTTGTCTACCCTACATACCGAGGTACCCCATTGTTTGTCCTTTGTGTGGACTAACGGTTTCAACCTCGTTTTGCTGGTACAGTTCTGGGAAAACAACCGAGGTAAAGGGTTGCTTTTGTCTTTTGTACCTCGGTAAGGCGAAACACGCAAACTCTTTTGTCTAGTTACCTCGTCAAGTTGGTAAGACAAACCCACACACACACACACACACACACACACAGAGTTTCTTTTGTCTTTTGTACCTCGGTAAGGCGAAACACGCAAACTCTTTTGTCTAGTTACCTCGTCAAGTTGGTAAGACAAACCCACACACACACACACACACACAGAGTTTCTTTTGTCTTTTGTACCTCGGTAAGGCGAAACACGCAAACTCTTTTGTCTAGTTACCTCGTCAAGTTGGTAAGACAAACCCACCCACACACACACACACACACACACACACACACACACACACACACACAGTCTTGTTTTCCCTACATACCGAGGTACCCCATTGTCTGTCCTTTGTGTGGACTAAGGGTTTCAACCTCGTTTTGCCGGTACAGTTCTGGGAAAACAACCGAGGTAAAGGGTTTCTTTTGTCTTTTGTACCTCGGTAAGGCGAAACACGCAAACTCTTTTGTCTAGTTACCTCGTCAAGTTGGTAAGACAAACCCACACACACACACACACACACACACACACACACACACACACACACACACACACACACACCCACACACACACCCTCACACACACACAGAGTCTTGTCTACCCTACATACCGAGGTACCCCATTGTTTGTCCTTTGTGTGGACTAACGGTTTCTACCTCATTTTGCCGGTACAGTTCTGGAAAAACAACCGAGGTAAAGGGTTTCTTTTGTCTTTTGTACCTCGGTAAGGCGAAACACGCAAACTCTTTTGTCTAGTTACCTCGTCAAGTTGGTAAGACAAACCCACCCACACACACACACACACACACACAAACACACACTAACTGTAGGTCTTGTTTAACTGGATTTGAAAGTACGTATTCTGCTTTTTCGTTTTGTTCTCGGTGAAACAAGTGCATACAAAATCGTGAAAACAAGGGAATTCTTCGTGGGAACCTCTACACTATAATTGTCTTGAGTCTTTGACCTTTCCGCCTGTAGAAGAATCGGTGTTGTTTCATTTTATTCGCAAAACAATTGAGTATAGTTAGACACAAGTGAGGAATTTGAAACAATTACAAACTCAAACAGCGACAAATAAACAAAAAGGAATACAGCATCCAAATGTGTGCAGAAACGAAAGTAGTTGCGCAATCCAAACGTAAAACGATAGAACGCAAACAGGTTGTACGGGGAATTACTCGCCTGATTTGTATGCTTCGTTGAATTAGGAACTGATCTCATTAGATAAAATCTGAGCACTAATAATAATAATAATAACTCTTTATTTCAGACACAGTGGTTCATAGAACACACAAAAAAACATACAAAACAAAATATATATAAATATATATATATATGGTTACAGTGGTGACATTACAAAAATACACTGTATTGTACCTGAAGGCAACCTCATATTCCGGAACTACAAGAACGTCGGTAGTGCCTTTAACCTGTAACTCCAAATAATACGAGAAAACCTTTAGCGGGTGACAGGCGTGAAAATTGATTCAATTAGTGAACCGGCCAGAAATTCATATGTTATGTTCCAATAAGACTAAACTCCTCGCCCTCTGACTGAACGAGAGCTCGTTTAGTTTTTTGTATGTTTTCGGATTCAGTGGCAAATGTTACCATCTGACGTCACCAAGCGGAATATGTGAAAATATGTTAAAATGGAATGAGATTTAAAGCGCATTCTGCCTATGAAATCGTATTTTTCGAGGCCAGTGAGCATACTATGAATGAACATCCAGGCTGAAAGGACCTGTTTTCAAAAATTGAAGGAATCGTCTTGTTCAGAATCACAAATCGGAATATGTTGATATTTGCTCAACCGCATCCTTAGGTGGATTAAATTTAAGTTTGTTCAAATCAAGTCCCGGAGTTCATATCTGGGCTCAATACAAGAACCCGACTGTTTTAAAAGTTTAAGTTTTAAAATGTTTCAAAAGGCTTTAACACATTTCCTCCAGAGCCAGCATTCACAATCCTTTGGTATTTGATATAAAGCATCCTTAGGGGAAGATTCCAGCTTTTTAAAATCATGACCCTGGTTTATTTTAGGGCTCCCTATGGGTGTTAGACTTTTCAAACTTTAGTGCAATATGAGTAATATTCTTTAAAAATCTTCTTCTCCTGAACCAACATTTATAATCTTTCAAGACTGGGTATACCACATCCGTTGGGTCATCAGATTCTAGTTAATTTTGAAAGCAAGTTCCTAGCTTAATATTTGGGCTCCCCACGGAAGCCCGAATTTCATCTTACAAGATGAGGAATAACATTTAAAACTCTTCTTCGCCAGGACCATCAGTTAGAATTTTTCGATACTTGGTGTACAGTATTCTGGGACGAAGAGTTTATGGGGAGTGGGGCGGAGGGCAAATTAACGTTTGTTTAAATCCTAGGTGCCCAAAATTTGACTTATTCCAGTACGAGGAATAGCATTTAAGCATCTTCAGATTCACTAGTCAGAATCCTTTTATATTTGGTATACGGATCGTTGGGGGAATCGGATGCAGGTTTGTCGAAATCAAGGCGTTGAATTCATTTTTAGTATCCCGATGACAGTCCGAATTTAAACTTAGTGGAATATGATAGATGTTCTTCAAAATTCGGCTCCTTTGGAACCACCGGTCAGAATGGTTTTTTTTTTTTTATATTCAGTATACAACATCCGCAGGTGGTGGAAATACAAATTTGTTCAAATCAAGTCCCTGAGTTGTAATTTGGATTGGCATGAGTGGTCCAAATTTAACTTAGTTCAGTATAAGGGATAATCTTTAAAGTCTTTTTCTTCAGGATACTTGAGATACAACCTCCTAAGTAGGGTGAGGTTTAAGTTTGTTAAAACCGGGTCCCTGGGTCCATATTTAGCAACCCGAATTTTTAACTTGGTGTAATATGAAAAATAATTTTCTACACCGGAATCATCTCATTTCCGTGGACTTGAAAGTATTATTTTTCACTCATGCAAGCGCCACACCCATGAGATACTTCCCAATGTTCACTAAAATAGCGTAGATATGCTCTATAAATGGGAATTAAGTGACGGTATGCAAAGGTCTAAACGCGACACAAAATTGAAAACAACTTAGAATTAACAATTTGTCTCAAGTGAGCTACAAATAATTACCTACCAGCCTGCATATGCAAAGAGAGCACTGAAACATGCCTCAACAATACCCGCAGCATCGAGTGTGGCTCCACTGAATCCATGGTAAAGCCCTTCATCTTTTCCTAAAATACAGCAACAAATTCCGAGAAGATTCTCGTGATAATGTTAAAAATTATGTAAGGCAAATTATCTGTGAATATGTTGGGAAGCAGTCTGTACTTTCGTGCCAAACACCAACATTTTTCCGGCATGTTCTTTCTCTAAAATGTTCTTGATAAATCACTTTTTTGTCTATTGTTCGATCCATAACTTTCAAATTTGTCTTCCATCAAACTGATGAATGCTTCGAAAATAAGTCTTGTCTACCTGGTGTTCAAGCATCAACAACAGCGAAATTACGAAGATAGACACAAAGACGGTTGGGAGCGCGTGGCTCATTGGTTTCGGCATTGGACTTCAAACCGAAAGGTCCACTGTCCGATCCAAGCTAGGGGTGAATGCGTTATATCGTTGGGCAAGGCACTTAACCCTTTACCCAACGCAGACGATATCAAACCTTATTTTTGTAAATATCATTTTGTCAAACTTTTCAAAAAAGTTCAACAAAACCATATCATGTGACCCCTCGTTGGAACGAGCTCGACGAGCTCGTTCTAACGAGGGGTCACATGATATGGTTTTGTTGAAATTTGTGGCAAAATAAAAAATTTTCAACAACTGAATTTGCATATTACGCGGGCGGATGCATGCGATTCGTTAGATAAAGGGTTATTCCTAATTACCCACGTGGAGCAAGGTGGCGTTGTGCACTAAGATGTATTGCACGTTGATGGTGCACTTGTCTTCTACCAATTCTTACCATGCTTGAGTGGCGTTAGTATGTTGGGGAGTCTGACAGTTCCTCGGCACCGCACAGTGGTTCTCTTCGGGTACTCCGGCTTTCTCCACACGTAAAACTGTCCGACACGAGATGCCTGCCGAATGTGTCGTTAAACTTCAATAAATAAATAAATACAAAGGTAGTGGAGGGTCAATAATTTACTCAGTTTCATTCTTCACTCATGAACATAGTTTCTGACCCTTTCATGTGCTGGCTTTCTTTGGATATTCCGGCTTCCTTCGCCCTTCAAAATGTCCGACGATTTATGACTCTGCCTGTTGAAAATGTTTTTCATAAAAAATAATGATAAGGCTGAAAAAAGTGTTTTGATTCTCAGGCAATTGGACATTTGTATTGCCGTTCAGTGTCTTCCAACATTAGTACAAACTCAGGGAGACCCGAAACTTTTTACATTTTGTGATTAATGCATATTTATTTAGTTGCGCCTCCCAATATGTTTGCTTTGTTACAATTGATGGGAGAGTGCCTATTGACACTTTTTCTTCAAAGATAATATGAAGAGCATCGAAAGAATATGAAGCCTTTGAATTGAAGTACCAACTGTTTGTTTTTAGAGGAATGTTTTATTTTTCATATTAAAAATGAATTTATTTGTATAAATATGCACTTTCAATTCTTTTGTGTGTAAAAAGACAGCTGAAATTCTCTCCATGTTAGCTCACTTCCTGCAGAAAAAAGACAAATTAAAATTAAAAATAACACCCTCCCTGCCTCACTGATTTGAACCAGAGTGCTTGAGAATCAATTAATTCATTTTGTGTGGCCTAAATATTGTTCAAAATCGAACAACTTCGTGGAACTCTTTACAACAGTTGTGTCAAAATATTTACACTCCGCATTACTTGGCTGTCAACTCAGGAAACGGATTTTCGATCAGACGCCTCCAAAAGAGGTTTTTACACGCTGAAAGAAATGTGTTCTGAGAGCGGATTTGACGGAAAGAATATTCGGGAATGCCTTTAGCTTAACAAGACGCTGGTTCCTAGTCAATGGAGGCGTCACTGAAAAGATTCCATCTCCAGCTATTGCAAGGTCACCCGGTACATTAACAAGATAGTTATAGTTTCGAACGCAGCGTCTTTCCGGGCTCCTGAAGTGAAACCAAATTGGACAAACAGTGCGGGGCCACTCCATTTATAAGTTAATGTGAGGATTTTGAATTCATTCCCTTTTCCGGGGGTGGGGGGGGGGGGGGCGGAGGGAGCAAGTGACGATATTGAAGAATCTGGGTAATATGACAAAATCGTGTACTGTTAGTAATAACAGTCATTCGGCATCTTTTTGTATAATCTCAGTTGTATCGATGACTGAATGTTTACAACCGAACAGGAGTGAGTTATAATAATCTATACGATTTATAAGGAAGGCATGAACGAGTCGTTCTGCCGTCGGCCCGTCGCGCCATCAATCACGTCCGCACCTCACTGATATTCGGTAGATTATAATTCCAAGCTCTGCAGACATGCAAGATCCTTTTTTTAGCTGCGACGAGCAGCTCTTTTTGTGGCAATGTCGGTCGGTCGGTCGGTCGGTCGGTCACCAACGAGTTTAAAAAACACCATAACTCTTAAAATACTTGATGGAATGGCACCGTACTTGGTATGCCAGTGTATCGTCATGATGTCTACACCCTCTCAATAGTACATGTCATTCGGATAATTTCTGTCACATTTATGGACTTGTCACCAACGAGTTTTTTTGTCATCAACGATTCTTTTTTTGTCACCAACGAGTTTTAAAATATCATTGGCGTTGCACGAATCGTCGCACCTTCAGCTCTGTGACAGTGCGCTCTAGTTCTACCGACAAGTTCTCATACATGAAACACCAGTTTCTGATTGAAAGAAAATTCTGCCTCTAATGTTGAGAGAAATGTTTGGTCACTTCGATAAATAATCATCCAAACCAATATAATTAATTTTACTTTTGTTAGCATGTTATTTTAAGGAATGTTTAGCCATCCAACATTGACCGGACTGAGATATAAATTGTACATATAGCTGTCTGTCATCAACGTAGCAACGGAAGGACAGGCCATGGCTGCGGATACTGTCACCCAGGGGCAGAACAGTGATAACGTATAGCGAAGAACCAACAACGTAGCATCTTTTGATCTTAAACCTGCACCAATTACCCTCCGAGTTCGATCCATTAGAGCAAAGCCTTTCAATAGCGAAGCCAACGACACCAAAGTCGAGTAGCAAGTCTGTTTGGATGTGCATTGCGGCCGATGGTGTCAAACACCGCACTCAGATCAAGCAACACCCGACACAAAACTTGCCGTATGCCCATCGAGAGAGGGATATCGTTCTGCACTCGTACTAAGAAAACAGTTTTAGTACTGAAGTACAGTACAGTCGCAGTGGCATGGTCGTAATCCAACGTCAACAGTGACGTCCACGCATGCGCTTACCAGGTAATACAAATCACCAACAGCAAACTTTTAATTAATGAAGCACCGGTTTGTACCCGGTGCTTCATAAATTACATTTTTGATGGTTATTCCTCTAACTAGTGTTTGGACTCTAATATTGTTGCGTCCGTGGAAGTATTGCTCACCCGTGGAAAATAACCAGTCCACGGTGGGTATACTGTACGCCATATATGCCGACTAGAAATCAGAGCTAAGTTCTAACCTACCGCCTGCGAGAGCAACCAATCCTCCAATAATTATCGTGCCCGCCGCCATTAACTTCAGAAAAGTAAATATGCCATTTCCAGCCACCGCTGCCTTCGTACTCACAACAGGGACTACAGTTACACACACTGAAATATAGAAAATATGTAAAATGAATATGTAATATGCAATAAAACATGTAATGCAAACTGAGCCGACAAAGGGAGAAGGACATTTCTAAAGTAAATGAAAGAGAAAATGTATTGGGACTCGGCAAGTGTAAATTCGAAGTCACCTTGCGTAAACGAGCGAATATAGTTTTGTGTATGTGGATGAAGCCACAGATGGACTCTTAAATGTATTTATTTTGTTGCAAACCCAATCCCCTTTACCACTTAAGGACAAAAGGAATTGCCACTTAAGGCAACGATACTCAACAAGAGACAAGAATTATTTTGTGTTTGGTGACACCTCCTTCCACTAAAGGTATCGAATGTGAACCCGATACGACACGAATTTAGAAAAATGCCGACAAACATGACCATTACATTAATTCCTAAGCATGAGCCCAATATCCTAACAAACTGCCTAAAAATAAGCACAATCATGTTACCTTACTGAGCGTTCACACATGGTGAAAACTTTGAATCTATCTAAAGATAAAGGGTCTTGAAATTAACGCTCTAATGGACAGAAAATGAACATAAAAACACAAACTATGTGGTCCTGTATAATCACATGCTTTCCTTGGTCCCTGTAACACTTTCACTCCAATGAGAGGGTGGGGTGTGATTCACTGCTTGTTGCACTCCTCATTTGAACATTTTATCTTTTGTGCATGATGAGCAATGGGTGGGAGGGCTGACAGGTTGCACCTGTCATTGACTCTGTCAGAGACAGTAACTGAGGCAATGTTCGGAGTAAATTCATCAGAAAGATTCTCCGGGAATGCAGTACATACCGTATCTGCCCCCTACTGATGTAGACAGTCTTCGGTGCATAGTATCTCTATTTGAAAGAAGCATCATGAACCGTCGAGCGCACAATTGTAATCCTGCGGAGACTGCAAGACATGAACATCTTTCTTCGAAGCACGGAATGAGAACAGAGTTCACAAAACGAGCTGCACGACATTGTATAAAGTCGTTTTGTCCAGATCTGGGCCTTTATTGGCAACCATGTTGAACTCACAAATCAAGCTGGATTATTTTGGGAACAAACTGTCCAATGCTGTGAATACAAAACGTCCAGCACGAGTCTGTAGACCAAACTAGCGGATTTCGAGGGTTGTTTTTGATTTTTGTAAACTTTTGACAGATACCAATGATTTTGGTAAACGTTCGTTAACAGTTATTGGCTAAAAATATCTTTGACAAATCAGCAAAAATCCCGTTTCATTTGCGTGTTTTGATATGGAAATATTGACCAATAAATGTTGGAACGATTTTGGGCGACGTTTTGCATGAAAAAAAATTTTAATAGTCGCGAAGTGCTCAACAGACCAATCACCCGTAGTTCAATAGCCCTTGCACAGTTTTAAAAAGGCATCTTGGAATAATTTGTACAAATTCATGGTATATAATGAGTTTATGTATGGATGGCTATTGTGTACTCATTAAGAATAAAACCCAAATTTCTTTGAAATTTATGATAATGATGCATTGAGTTCTTACTAGTCAGTTACTATTCAGCCAATTATTAGTGTTCTGCTAATTTATAGACCAGAGATTGTAACATTTAAATAAACATTTTGGCAGAGAAAAAAATTAGCAAACTTGTTGTAAACAGCGAGTGACGGTGAAGTGTATTTGTGACCAATCTGTGAAGACTTCAAGCCATTATCGTGTTTGACTAAAGACATATTAATCCCTAAACATTTGGGCGGTTTTGGGAGATTTTTGACAGACGATAGATTTCATCACTTGTAAAAAGATCAGGGGACCAACCATTCGTAGCCCAAAAGCACGTTGCAGTGTTTCAAAGGCACACAAAAGCATCTATAGATAAGCTGTACAAACACATGCTAAACAAAGAGTATATCTTTGGGCTACCATTTTGAACTCATTATGGAATCATTATGGACTTATCATGGATAAAATCGAGTTTGTTCGCATTTAGGATAATGGTACATTGCTTTCTTACAAGTCAGACCATCAATGGTGTTCTGCTAATTCATAGTACAGAGATTGTAGACCAGAATGGTCAATTGTGAGGATTATTTTTAATATGTACATGTATGAGGGTTCGGTTGAAAAATATAATTTTGGTAAGCATTCAGGAACAGGAAGAGATGGTGAAGTGTATTCGTAACCAATATTCGAACATTTCAAGTCACTCGCGTGTTTGGATAAAGAGATATTAGTCCATAAAACATTCAAGCGGATTTGGGCGATTTTTGACAGAAACTAACATGTTATCACTTGTGGAAAGATCAAAAGACCAACCACTCGTAGACCAGTAGCACGTTGCAATGTTTTAATAGCACAAAAGACATTTTGATACAATCTATACAACTTACGGGCCATGAAGAATACTTATTTGGGCCGCCTTTTTGAACTCACTATGGAATCATTGTGGACTTATTATGGACTAATTATGGGTAAAATTGATTTGGAGAGAGAGAGAGAGAGAGAGAGAGAGAGAGAGAGAGAGAGAAAGATAAATCGTAGAATAACAAATATCTTCTCCTTCCAGGAAAAGCCAAATATTAAAGAAATGGCAATAAAATTGAGTTGTCGGCATGTCAAATTGTGAGTCCGGTATATCGTCGCTATGGAACATAGAACATCCTAGCACTAGGACGACGACATGTTAATCATGTGTATGCAACATGTTGGAACGCCATTCGTGACGACAAATGCATGGATTTATCAAGAAATGCTTTCGAAATGCCTTCTGAGAAGGCGTGCCTTAATGAAGAAGTCGGAATAATATTTTATCCGTTGGGAGTTGAGTTATGACAGTTTGGGTAACATGGGGTACCAACCACCCCCACCAAGAATCGGGGATCTGCGCGACGCCCCCAAGGAGGTAAATACGCATTTGTCTTATATGAGGAGACGATCTATGTTGCTTCCTGATGTCGGTCAATGACATCAAAGCTTGCGAGATTGGAGCAAGCGAACATTATTAACCTGGTGGACAAGAATCAAAAGATATAATTTTATCTGTGCTTAAATAAGATGTATGACATTTCTGGAAGTGCATGTTATTTTGAACTAGATGTTTGTGATTCGAATTTGGACTTTCACGTAAAATTTGTCGATCATTTGAAGGGAAAGTCTTACTGTACCACATCTACCATTCAATGACATCTATATTTGGTATTTCGGCCGGTATGCGCCATGGAATCTGTATAATAATAATAATAATAATAATAATAATAATAATAATAATAATAATGCAGTGTTAACGGCTGGAATTTACCGCAGTGCTCCCGACTAGCATTATTACCCCGTGTCATAGGGGATCACGAGGATCTATTGGGGCGCCTAAGATCGAGGTCTTGCGCTTGGGAAAAGTGTCAAGATTGTGTCCGTCTCGTCGGGTCGGTAAGAGGGTATATTTTTAAAAGAGTTCTCGGACGGGAGGAGAAGTAGTTCAGCTCTTCCACCCCAGAAATTTTGAAAAATGTACCTCAAATTGATTATTTTGAGGCTCAAAAGAACGTCAGGAGTAAGATTTAATACCGGGAACGGGAATCTGACAGCTATGCAGCTCCCGGTTCTGAAAGTCAGTCACGATACCCGGTAAATTCACAGACCATGATATCAATGATTGCGTATCATAGTTTATAAAATTGCGGCGAATATCAATATCTTCCGAGACCAACTTCACCGTTTGAGGTGTGGTTTTATCTCGCGAACGGGAATAAGACTAATGCTCAAAATCAGATTAAAAATAAAGGTACATTCAAATACCTAAAATTGGCACCGCTGGCATCGGGTGCATAAATTTGAGATGAAAAAAAATAAAATAGCACAATCTCCGATAACCAGAGTTCGATAGCTGTGTCATCTATAAATACGGAGGTACGTAAATCAGAAGATCAGAAGATAGTGTTTTTAATGAACGTTGTCCAAAATGGCTTAAATGGTGAAATAATAGACCCGATGGTATTAATGTTATATCACGGGTGTTTGAAGTAGGTTCTTCAATTTTTGTTGAACTCGAAAATTGGAGTAATGCATCCTAAAGTATGACTGGAACTCAAATAAACAGAAATGTCATTTGAGTTCACCTTTCTCTTCTGAAATATAACTGTTGATGTTTTGAAAACCCGGTCGCCAATAACGTTGTAGCGTTAAATATATTTTGTCAATGGAAGTAACAAAACTAAAACTTCCCCTTTTCAACTGTCGATTGATAGGTCTGGCTGTGTAACACAGAAGCGACATCTTTTGTATTTTCTGAGTTCAGCGAATCACAAGGAATCAAATTTTGAAATGACGTGAACACGTCAAAAGGGATGTTAAATATAAAAAAAAAATCCAAAGACAATAATCTTCTCATTTTTCACGACATCGCAAATTTTCCTGTAAATAGGACAAACTTTAATGTTTGCGACGTTGACGTCCTACAGTCGCCCAAACGACACCCCAGACGATTTTTTTTTTGCCGGCTGAGAACTGACTGCATTTTAGGATGTGTTTTTTTTTTTGGTGACTATATCATCAAAATTTCAGAAGTGAGCGTTCAACAATCGGGCAGAAATTAAACATTTATGAAAATACGTAAACTTGTTATTTTGGGTAAAGATTTAATTCTGAAATGTTGCAAATGCATTTAATACAGCCACCCTTAGGATAAAATCAGCGTTTTCAAAGAGAATTGTGCAAAATAAAACCTTAAATTTGAATTGACGTAAAAAGTTAAAATAATGGCGACAAATTGAAAACACAGCTGTCGTCTAATTTGTTTTAGATCTAACATACTAAACTTTCGAAACATAGTTAAATTTCAAAAACGTTACGACAAATGTTTGACACAATGTCCCTCCAAAACGTCATCCCAGATGTTGGCCATAATGATTTGGAATTCCCGTGGACGGCCCCACATTATAAATTATTGTGATGAGTTGACAGTAACATGGTCTGAGGTTTGCGGCTCGGAGCTTATGTTCAACCGAGCCGCAAACCTCAGATGGTGTTACAGTCAACTCATCACAAAAACATATATGTACCAATAAGACACAACCCATAGCCCAAAACCTACATCGTGAAACACGAGAGGCTTATTTACTAAATTTGTGATCGCTAAAAGTTGCCTTGTTCAAGGCAACTTTTAACGATTACATGTTTAGAAAATAAACCTCCCGTGTACCCCAAGAGAGCACTGAAAAATAAACCATCAATAAATCAGATAAACTCATTCCGTCTCAGATCAAATCGTAAATCGGTTTGTCATTTAAACAACGCTTCATCTGAAACATCGTCTGTTGCAAGTGTGACAAATTTAGAAAAATGAAGCGGCTTCAGTGGGGAGGAACTACTTCTTGACTTTGCGTGCTCTCCCGAGCTTTGTTTACGTGGTCTACGAGCTAATATTCCGGTGCACTGTACAAATTTGCTCAAAACAAAACAGTAATCAGAGCCACAGCTTGTATGTCCGTGAACAGCGAAAAACGACACCACCAGCGACCTCACAAACATGGTAACTTAAATACATAATATCAGGAAGTCGTTCTTACTCTCGATTTTCCAATAATGTCAGCAAATTAGACGAGTTTAGAAGTGTATACCGGAAATCCATCGCTTTGGTGGATTTGTTTTTCGATTAAAAACTGCAATTGAGCACTGCGACAGTGAATATGAACTGCAATTGTGCGCTACAACAGTGAATATAAACCCCTTGTTCAATTTTCCAACCATTCTGACAAAAAAAATATTTTATTGTTTTGAGAAAGCGATGGAATCGGGGAAATTAGGTAAAGGTAGGATATTCCGGTGGTCTGTCGAGCGATTCGCGTTCTCTAACGCATCTTGGCAATTCCGGTGCTCTCCCAAGGAAAAAAATCCGATATTTGAACGAAACGAAGTAATTGTGCGGCGCAATCCTTATCCAATTTATTAGTTTTTGGAATGCAATTTTAGGGACATTGTTGAAGACCTACAGGTCTGTTTTCAAGCAGATACATGCATTTCTTTGAAAGGCATTATCTTGATTTATAGAACAGAAATCAAATTTAAACTGGCCTTTGGCTAAAGGTCTTAGCATTTTCTTGAATGCTCAAGTAATGGATAAAGAACGAGTCTGAGTTGAATGGTTTGCAGAAGCCATTCAGTCGAGGGCCGAAGGCCCAAGACGGGAGGGTTTATCTAAGCGATTCAATGTAAGTAGTAGGCCAGGTGGTTTTGCACCCCCCCCCCCCCCCCCATTTGATTGTTCTCATTGCATGTTCTCATCGTGTTCATATCCAGAACTCACGTCATGGGAAGTGATGTACTATGGGCAGGAGGCGCGACCGGCAATCTTCTCACGTCATTATTATAGCTATCGGTGATCTCTAGTTCGCATGCGCAAACAATATACGCTTCGAACCGCAAACATCATACCATGTTATCGCATGATATGATCCTGGCTGTTAAAGTATCGTTAAACCCTAATAAATAAATAAATAAATAAATGCTGCCGAAAGCAACTTTAGTCACCTATTATATGACCATTATCTGTACGTTCTGCTATGCGTAGAACAAACCTATCATCTGATTACTTGCTGGAAAGGGCCCTTTTCAACAATTAATCAGATGATAGAATTTCAAGTATGTCATAAATTATATTAAACGACCTCGCATACAGGCGAAACTGGAGGGCCTCCATATAGGGCTAAAGTGGGCCTGGCAGTACAATGGTTAAGAGAATTTACGAATGCAGAAAATAACTCGGGTAGAAAAATTCCAACTCGTGTCATTGATTCCTGTCCCCAGTACTTGTCTTCTTGGTGTTTTGTCTTAGTATTCATATCAAGCAATTAAGACACCTGAACCACCGCTGATTGATCATTTCGCGGATGCCATTTTAACGACCGTACTCTACCATCCTCAAGACGCTCGAGTAGACTGGTATTTAAAGACTGTAACAGCTGTGTGAATAGTGAGTTAATTCCTCTTTGTCTTTGAAAGTTTTACTATAATTTGTAGAACCTTGATTACAAAATGCCTCTTTCTCGATCAGATCTGGATCAGGATCAGGATGCGATATACTCATTGGTTTGAGATTAGAATTAAAGTAGAAGTCCTGTCATTACTTAATGTGCATTTTACGTCCGAAGAATGAAGTCTGAATACACAAGAGCGGTTGTCCTGTACATTGCAAAATGTAATGCGCTATTGGCGAGATCGATAGTGAAATCACGAATTGAACCGAAAGAAAATACTGAGACTACATTATGTGGAGGGTGGATTACTATTAAATCGCTGTGGGATAGATTTTTCACTTAGCAATTGCTTACTATTTCTGAGGATAAAACACACGAAACACTTGCAGACATCCATCACATAGACCACCGGGTGCGTCGATGTGATGAAACCTTTCAAGGTTTTTTTTTGGCTGTTATGAACAACTATGAACACTTTTCGAGTGGAGAAAAATGCCTCCTCATTCAGTAGTGACCCACCCTCTTCATTCTGTATATGCTGTCGGATTGTAATATCTCTTTGCGTCATTGCATGCACATGTATCCCAGTAGAGGTTGCGACTGATGTAAATGATCTCTATTTACTATCATATAACTGTGAAGAACTGAGCACGCTGTTGTTCTCCATGAATCGAGATAAGCTAATGGTGCAGTTTGACAGGGACAAAGGTGCACTTACTCAGCGCGCTTTTACTTCAAAATAGTGCTCAAGCAGTCACATGACTTCTAGTTTCAAGTGTACACAATTAAAATACTGCTAAATCAAGACAGGATCAACGAAATAAAAACGAACATGTTCTCGGGGGAGGGAGGGGTGTTGTTGTAAATAAACGATGATCAACAACATCATAACTTCCCAAAGGTTTTACATTTCCTGGCCCTTTACCGATCGATTTTTGAAGAGTGTACAGTGCAGTCGTCGTGGATAGACCGTAACCCTCACGTGGGCACTGATGTCCACGAATGCGTTTATCAGGTAATAAAATTCATCAGCAGCAAAATGTTAATTAATAAAGCTTCATTAATTAATTGTTTTATAGTTATACCTTGAATTTGTCTTTTCAGTCTCATATTATTGCGTCAGTGGAAATACTGCCCACCCCGTGGAATGTGACTAGTTCCGGTTAACAATCTGTACTTTTAGGTCTGTGAAAAATGAATATGTTGATGGTGTGCACATTTCCCGAGCCAAAAAAAAAATTGAATGCTTACAATATAGTTGTTACTGACAGAAATTAGTTTTGACATTAGAAAGCTGATACAGTGTAACTACGCGTTGACGGGAGTAACAACTTTCTCCACATTAAACGCTATCAATGACAGGAGTTACAATATTATTCGGGCTGTGGGATTAAAGAATTACTGGAACTTCCATAGAATACAAATTATTTTCAATTATTTTTCAGTAAATAAGTAGTAGACACTAGTTTATCCTAGAGTTGGGCGCGCGGAGGATTATTTCACGAGGCGTCAGCCGAGTGAAATAATCCGCGCGGCCCACGAGAGGATACAATCGTACTCGAATCGGAGCTGTTAACTTTTGTATTTCTTCTTTTTTTCTCCTTATTTGTTTTCCCATATTATCCCTTTATACTTGATTCTGTGGTTACTTTTAAGATGTGTAAATCACGTCTGTCGTCGCCGAGTGTGGAATGCAATGTTGGGAGTGGAATATCATTTTCAGCGAATGGGGGGAGGAGGGACGATTTGTTTTGGGGGAAGAAAAACGAATGAAAATAAAATAAATTTTTATTACTGACGGAAATTAGTATCGATACAGATAATCAGTTTTTTGTGCTTGGTTAACACCTTGATGTTTAATAGAGAATGCTATTACGCTGTGAGAACAACAACAGCATTTTCCTCATCAAACGAAATTGGTGAGAGGAGTTACTGCGTTGATTGGGCCGTGTGGTTAAGTTATTACTGAAACGTCCATAGAATACAAAATATTTTCACTCATTTTGTAGTAAATAATATATGTTGAACAATTCTAGAGCTGTTGGGTTACCATTTTCAATACCTTTCACATCTAACAGGGGAATGCCCTACATGGGATGGGAATTCGAATCAAATTTACTGAAAGCTATTATGTTGAAAGTGCTTACTTCCCAAGTCTCAAAATATGTAGGGGAAAGAGGAGAGATGCATCTCTCGATGAGACCTCGTGCCTCACCTGCCAAAACTGACCGGTATTTCTAGAAAGGGTTGATAGCAATAGGCGCGCTGGGTAGCTTTGCAATACAAGAAAACAATTAATCCTTTACCCAACGCACGTTACATATATATCAAGAGTTATTAGGCCCCACAAAGTAGATCTGATGTTTCGCGGGCCATCTTTTGTAAAATTGCATGTGGGCAGGCGTTTTTTTTTTATTTTACTTTTTATTTATGTAATTATTTCTTTGCCATCAACAGTTCATGTTCTTGGGTTGTTTTATGTTTTAGGCCCCATAATCTACAAAATAGCATGGGTGGTGGTGTATTTCGTCCCTTAAGTGCTGAAGCATTGCAAAGTCTTGATGTACTAAAGGGAAAAAATTATCGCTTTTATTAACATGGCTACATTGATTACAAATGAGAGCATGCGACAGCCCAAAGGACCATGCGGGAAGACCTGAAAAACAGATTGTTAACTTTTTTTTTGGTTTTATTTTAATTATTTATTTTGTAAATCTTTCAACAACTTTCAATAAAATTATATCATGTGACCTCTCATGTGACGATCTCGTTCCAGTGAGTGGTCACTTGATCTGGTTTCGTTGAAAGTTTGGGAAAAATAAAATGTTTTCAACTGCTCAATTTGGAAATTAAGCGGGCGGATGCTATCAATTCGTTAGTTAAAGTTCCCCGACAACCTAATGTAACGGTCATAAGAGGGTAGACCTATTCACAAAATTCACCATTCTTATTATTTCCGTGTTTTGTATAAAAAAACATAGCTTATTACTCATCAATGAGCACGTTCAAATTGTGGGCCATAAGTTTTTGGTTACGCACAATTTGATTTTATTATTGCAGATAGCAACGCGTGGTGTTGCAGTGAATAGGCGTTCATTCTTGATTCCGCAGCTCGAGTAATTTGACAAAAAATCTTGCTGATTTCTACTGAAGAGAAATATGCCGAGTTAAGTAATGCAAATAATATACTACTCAAAGTTTGCTAAGCGCCACACATTTGACACATCATTGTGAAATTTTCTTGTGACACATTTGCGATATTTTTGGTGGATATGATTGAGGAATGTAATGAGATGGTCCCCAGTGTTTACATTAGCTCTCTTGACAGGCAGACTTTTCGTGACAGTCACGGAAAGCATATACCCCTTGATTTCATGATGTTTTCGTGTACTGTCGACATGTACATGAGATGTGCAGGGTATTCAGTCTTCATTTCAACACAAACCCTTGTGATTTAATGATTGAATATGGCAAATGCAAATGTAAGAAGACATTTGTGTGAAGCAGAAATGTGGCCGGCTGTAGGGATGGGGGAACAAGGGGCTACCCATCGTCAGGTTGGTGAAGCCCTTGGTGTGCACCATACTGTGGTCACCAGAACCTGGGCAAGATTTCAGCAGTATGGCTCACCAGTCAGACGACATGGTGGTGGCAGAGGCAGGGCAGCTGAAGACAGGTTTCTGATCATTGAGGCCCATAGGAAACGCTCTGACATAGCAACCCAGCTTCGCAGTGACCTTCGGAATGCATCCGGGGTAAATGTTCCACTGCAGATTATCAGGGCAAGGTTTCACGAAGGTTGTCGCCAATCGAGAAGCTGTCCCAAAATCACCACCGGGCACGATATGAATGGGTCATGGATCACGTTGGATGGACCAGAAAAGATTGGCGACCTTTCCTTTTTACAGATGAGTCAAGGTACTGCCTAGACAACACCTGAAGGCGTTCTAGGGTATGGAGGAGACCAGGAGAGCGATCCCATGCAGCCAACAATGCTGAGCATGACTGCTATGGTGGAGGGTCAATAATGGACTGGGGAGGCATCAGCTAGGATGGACGTACAGAGCTCTGTGCCCTTGACCGTGATACACTGACTGCACTGCGGTATATTGATGGGATCTTGGATTGTATGCAGGTGCAGTGGGTGATATATTCATTCTTATGGACGATAATGCCCATCCACATGTTGCCCATGCTGTCCGGGAGTATCGATAGAGAGTGGGGATTGAGCATATGGATTGGCCAGCAAGCTCACCCGACCTCAATCCAATCGAACATGCCTGAAATGAGTTGCAGCTTGCAGTTTCAGTTCGTCCAGTCCAACAAAAAAGTGTCCAGGAGCTTGGTGCCATGCTGGTCCAAGAATGGAACAACACCCCACAAAGGACCATCTGGAACCTGGTAGGGAGCATGAGAAGGCGTTGTCAAGCTGTAATTAACAATAATGGATCTCATACTCGGTACTGAACCCATATCAGTTCGCTCAGTCAACTTTCTGGCAAATTTGAAAAAAAATCCTCTTTTATCATTAATATCCATTTTCGATGGTTATCGTATTCAAAATTTAAAAAATAATGTCAAACACAAACAAAATCTTAATTTCTGTGCTTAAATCATAAAAGATATAATTAAATAAAAAATATATACACTTTTCATAACAATATTTCAACTAAAACTTAAAGCAGGGCGTTTGATATACTTGGTGCTTAGCAAACTTTGAGTTGTATATGATACAAAGAGAACATCTAATGTTTTCTTGTGAATACCGGGATTCATCTCTTGAGTGAGTGAGAGAATTCGTATATTCACGAGCAGCTTGCTGCGAGTGAAAATACAAATTCTCTCACTCACGAATGAGATTAATCCCGGTATCCACAAGAAAACATTAGATTTTCTTTTTATTATACCCCTTCCATTTGAAGCTTCAACTGAAACGATCCAAACCGACGCCCATACCACGCAAGAAATCTGTTTACACAATCAGCTGATCGCTGTTTCCGCTGACACAGATCACATTGGATGTTGTGTACATCCACACAAAATAGTTTTGTTGGCGAAATGACGTAATTTTTAGCCACAAACAAATTCAATAAAATGAAATTTCTACTTCATTTTCGCTTCAATAATAATTCTTCAACATTGAATTGAAATAATTCAACAATTTAATTCTGAAACAGTGAAACACCGAAAGGTTTGGAACAAGTGAAACTTGCTTTAATACATTTTGGCATTCCATCGTGTTCTTCCGCGTCTTTTTATACTCACCAGCGGAGCGAGAACAACTTTTGTTTTGCCCTTGTGAAGATTCATTTGTAAATTTCAAGTTCACACGAAATGTTAATCACCGAGGTGTTTGATCTCACTAGTGAGGGGAGAACGCAATTTATTTTTTACCGATTCCTATTATAATTAGACGTTATTGGTGTAATAAAATTTAGTTAGTCACGAAGTTGCTTGTCTCATCTTCTCTTGGTATCAGATAAATGGTTATGACGTTTAAAATTCTGTTTGCAATTTTTACACTTACGTGATACCTCTGATGTCAGAACTGACGTGCAACAGATACGAATATTAACTTCACTGATATGAAAAATATAGAAGATATCTACGCTATTTTTTGTGAATATCGGGCATTATCTCATGAGTGTGGACCTGAAAGTTTTATTTTTCACGCGCGCTTGCGCGAGTGAAAAATAATACTTTCAGGTCCACACGAATGAGATAATTCCCGATATTCACTAAAATAGTGTAGATTTTCTTTTTATTATATGCTACTTGACATGTTACTGTGCAATATTCAGCCCAATCGCACTGCAAACAGTTATGTTTCAGGACGACGTTCAAGGCGACGTCATGCGCCGAAGCGTAACGTCATTTAGGAAGGCACTGAAAAAAAATTCACCGTGTGGACCTAAAAGTATTATTTTTCACTCGCGCAAGCGCGCGTGAAAAATAAAACTTCCACGTCCAACCTCATGAGATAATTGCAGATACTGACTAAAATAGAGTAGATTTTCTTTTTATTATATGCCATGAGACATTTTATTGCACAATATTCAGCCCAATTCGATCCCAAATGCGTACCTTTCAAAACAATAACAAAGATCACCTGATCGTTCCTTCGAGGCGACGTGTTGCGGCGTAGCGTGACGTCATTTAGGAAGCAACTGATAAATATTTCTCGATATCTATCGAGCCGATAGATATAAAGAAATATCTTTTAGATAATTGGCGATAATTCACAATCTAGCATATAATAAAAATTATATAATCAATCGTTTTATAAAACATAATTTGGTTATGCTTTACATTGGACATTGAATTCATTATGATTTCCTGCACCCTAAAATCAGCTGATTAAGTTGATGAAGAATCAACCCAAATTAACTGGGTTGAGTGAATATGAACCCAGTTAAGCAAACTAATTTTAGAGTGTGTTCGGTTTGTGTGGAGGCAAGTTTCAAATCGCAAACGCTATCACCATCTCATTCTCCCAAATTAAAATGAAAAAAATCTTTATTAATTTATGAAATCCTGTGGAAAGATCAAACTGCGTCCAATATCGCTGTACAACGGGATTGCTTGGACGGTCATTACAAACAAGGGTCTCACCTGATGACGTCATCTTAGGAATATAGGCAATTGTGCAATTTAATGCTCCCCCAAAATCTGTTCTTTGTTTTTATTTTTATTTTTATTTATTTTTTTTTTTTTTTTGGGGGGGGGGTTCTCGCAATCTCCAGCCGTTTTTAACTGGTTGAGGACTAGATTATTTTTGGTAGTCTGAATTTGTTATTCAGAATTTGTTATATTACAAATTATTGGAGAGGACCCAGAGGCACTCGCCAGTAATTTGTAATAGAACAAATTTATATAAACAAAGAATTATTTGCTCTTCAATGAGTATGACACATAAGCAAGGGAAATGTTGGCTTTTACTCTGATAGCTTTATTCCCTTGAAAGCCCCGATGGTGGCTTCTAGCACTCAATCAGAACGTACTTTAGTTTCCGTGAAAAGGAATGTTTTGATGGTAGCTGCAATAGAAATTGAATATTTAAAGTCTATTTTAGTTATTATTGAGAAAAAAGAAGTGCTGAGATAAGAAAATTGATACCCTGTTATTAGTTTTCACGCAAGGCTTTCCTTGTATGCTTCATGATTTGAAAGTTGTTGTAGCGTAAGAACTATCATGTCATCAAAGTTCACGGATAGCACGAGTTACTGCGTTGATTGACTTGGCGCTATCTTGATGGGGTGACGACAGATGGAGTTGCGACCTTTTTCGCTGATGTACCAGCAATCACATTGCATCGAGATCAATTCATCCTATGTTTAAGTATTCAAACTGTATAACATAAGCCCATTACTTAACACACACATTGTTATAAATTTTCCTTAAATGAAAAGCCAGTATATAATACTCACATAGAAGGAAGCAAGCCATCGATTTTATAAACAGGTCGCTCTTCCCGCATTCTCCAAATATTGGCGCACTCAGATATTCTGCTGCGATAATGGCGTCTACTGACTTACCAACTGTAGCCAAGAAAAAATGCCTAATGAAGCAGTATAGATATGCCGGATAGGATCCATAAATTTCAAGAAGATAAGCATATTCAGCGCCAGATTTCGTAATCAAGGTCCCAAGCTCTGCGTAGCACAAAGCACCTGTATGATAAAAGGGTGAACATAACAGAAGGAAATAGAACAATACCTCTCACGTTTGACTCCCTGATAAGTTAGTACATAAATTATTCCTATTTTGTCGCGAGAAAGAGACGGGGGCCCTTTCATAATATTGGTTGCCTTTAAAACGGGTGCAAATTTAGTGTTGTTACCGTGCACAGCATACAGGATTTCACGTAGTACATACGCCATAAATTAAATGAAGGTATTGCCTAAAGGATCGATTCTAAAAGTACGACTCTGTAGATTTTTTCGTTACATGTTTTAAGTTTCACCCCCACCATCCAACGATACACACATGCACGCCCAACATGTGTGACTTGAGAGGCACAATGTATGCATATTGTTCATTTCTCACCCCTATCAGTTACAATGATGTAGCGTTCACTTAACCCTTTACCTAACCTGAAAAGCAGACACTTGCAAAAATAATTCTTGAATAACTACTTTTTTTCATTTTTTTGTCTCAAAAACATAGGTAATGACCCCTCGTTGGAACGAGCTCGACGAGCTCGTTCCAACGAGGGGTCATAACATATGTTTTTGAGACAAAAAATGAAAAAAATAATGAAAATGAATTGGCGATTTTTGAGAATAGCGCTGGCCGGTTTTGGCCGTTACGTTAGGTAAAGGGTTAAAAGAATAATACATAGACTACAAAGAGTACGTCGTGTGGAAGTGAGAGTTTGAAATGATGTGTACTTGGTACACAGTCTCTCTCTCTCTCTCTCCCTTTCCCTCTTTCTTCCAGTGTTAGGACGTCCTTCAAGATGGGGGCCCCCTTCTAGCAGCCCCCACCCCCGTGGTTGCGGGCCCTGTGGGCCCATCCCCTACGCCACTGTATTTTGTATAATATAGAGGCTCTCCAAGGAGACCCCAGTTTATATCGAAATTTACAAAACGAGTTCAGTAAATTAGGGCTGGATCGAGCTTTAGCGAGGACGAGACCTATTTTGTAATACGCCTGTTTTATGAAATACCCATCTACATCAACAATAAGCCATGCGGACCATTAACATCCGTTCCGCTCATATTTGCCGAACAGAAATCGTTGACGGACTATTTTCAAATAGAAGCGAAATATCACAGGCATTTTCTACAAATCATGCACCGCAATTACAATTTGAATGAGCTGCCCTCGCAGATTTGATTTGCGGTAAAATGTGTTCGTCATGTTTGTTGTTAGTGCCCAGAACTCCAACGTGTTATGTGTGCTTACTGCAACACAGAACACATTGGAACTGAAGGGACGAGTTGTCAAATGAATTGCTGAGTGTCGTTTTAAAAATTGTTTTTATAGACTTGAAGGCGGGTAATATACTCAGAACGACACACGCAGGCCTCTCCTTTTACCCGTCCGCGTTGTCTTCTCGTGCCATATCGATTAACCCATTCACTCGTATATCTTTCTATGTATTTACTGGACAGGTTTTATAAATTTGTCGATATAAACTTGGGACGAGTTGAAGATTCTATTTATTAGATGAATAAAAAACATCACGAAAGGTATTTAAATACATCAAAGTACTGCTGGTACTATTTCTGTTAATACATGACCGTACGTTACCATTTTTATTGAATGGGTTTAATAACCAGAAGAAGGGGCCGTTCATATACTAAATTTGAAATATAATGCTACACAAGCCACACTGCTTTTCTCCCACAACTTATGGTCAAAAATATTTTGTACGGATGGTGTGTGTTTATTGTAAAGGGAGCTGTCATCTTTTGGGGCAATTTAGGACATTTGGTTTTGATTCCACGCTCAGAATTAAATACCCGGCAATCCCGCCTGGTAATCAGGAGTCCGGGACCTAAAACGCTAGGTCATGTGCAGCGGTGATGATTATTTGATTCACTTTCCGTACGACAGCAGCATGAAGTGTGATGCGCGCCAGCTACAGTACGACAAAAACGCTGTGCTTGGCATCAGACGAAGACTGGCACCGGTTTGTGTGCATATTGTTAAGGACACACTCATCTTTTGGAGGAATTTAGAATGTTGGTTATTTTTGTCTGTATTATATGTGTGTAATCACGCTGCAAGACACACTATTGTGCCTAATAAATGTTTGGTATTGGTGGTGTGTGTGTATTTTGAAGGACATAAACATGTGTGCAAAATGGCATTCTCTTATCAGTGGGTGAACATAAAATTCCCTGCCTTCTATTGTTAGAATTAAGCGATATCTTCGACACATCAGACCTTAAAATTCTAACTGAAAGATTGCCACAAAGATGGGTCTTACAGATCATGCGCTTGACTGGTAGGCGTCGTATCTCTCCTGTCGCACGCAAAAAGGAGCCATTGACGGCAAATCATCAGAATAAGTGACGTATGACGACCCTTTTGGGGAAAGAGTTATGCCCATTACTGTACAAAATTTATGTTTACCCTGTTGGAGAAAATGTCTGGAGCCATGGCCTTGATTTTATTTTTACTTCGATGACACGCCGCTGTGTATTAGTTTCACTCATTGCCTAGAATACAATGCACGCGATAAAAAAATACGGATATTAAAGCATGGATGACGGAAGACTTTCTCAAATTGAACCATACCAATATGGAGGTAAAATACATGGGTCTGAGACATCAGTTGACTAAAAGATGCAAATTGTACCTCAATATTGAAGATTCAAAGACCTCCAGCAGCTGTATCCGTAGCCTTGGTTAATTCAAAATATTGCAGCCGAGGAACATGATAAACACGTTTTATTTGAGTTCATTTTTTCATCTTCGTAATGTCAGTAAAATTCGACCTTTCATTGACACAAAAACATCAGTGCAGCTTGTTCACATCTTATGCTTGTCGCCTTCTATATTATAACCCTCGTTTGATATTTCTAAAAAACTCCACTCTTGAAAAGTTACAGCGCATCCAAAATTGTGCGTCATGTGTCATCACCCTGTCTTGAAAGTACCGTCACATTACACCGGCCCTTTTTTTTATCTCCACTGGCTTCCAATTCAGCCAATACTTCAATTCCCTCCTTTCTTATCTTTAAATGCATCAATGAATGTGTATAATCCTACTTGTCTAATTTGCTTATCAGCCAAACGTTTCTTTGCCGTTTGCCGTTGCTGAGTCAAAGTTATGGAATTCTTTTCCAACCCCGTTTAAAATAATGGATTATCTAGAATCATTATTTATTTATTTATTTATTTATTTATTTATTTATTTATTTATTTATTGGTGATTAAGGTCACATGCGTATGCATAATGGCTAATCGTGACCGTGACAGTTTTAAGGGTGGGGGAAGCCAGAATACCCGTAGAGAACCACCGAGCGTCGACGAGCAACTGTCAGCTCCCCAACATGCTAACTCTGTTCAAGCTCCGCTCAAGCAGGGTTACAGCGGTTGAAGATCTGTGCACCATCGTCATGCAGTACACCCTAGTACACGGCACCATCGTACCCCATGTAGGCAACCGGGATAAAGTGCCTTGCCCAAGTACACAATGCATAGCAGTTAACAGTCTACCACTGAGGCTCCGCGTTCCCCTCTAGAATTATTAAAGTCGGGTAGTAAAACGTATATTTACCACAAGGCTTTTTGCAATTTTTGTATAGTCCAAAAGCACCAATTTTTATTATTATTATTATTATTATTATTATTATTATTATTATTATTATTATAAATACCGCTTCTCGTACCCTGACCCTGCCAGCTGGAGTCAGAAGAATCGCACTGCAAAATCACACAGAACAGCTGCAAAAACACAGTAATGCAATCAGGGCAGAGTGGATACGGATACGCAATAGCAATGAACACAATAAACTAAATCTGTTCACCGTCCACTACCCACGCCCCCGTCAGATACAACAATCATGGCTGTTCAGTGCTGCTTATGGCTCCCCCTACCGACTCACGACAAAATGTGATTTGTAAAGGGCAACTGACAGGTTCTCAACACATTTTGAGTTGTGTGCATCAAGATGTTGGAGATGTCCATCAAAACGGAATGGCAAACCGTCAGTGCGATTTGAAGACGGCATACATGTAAAAGTAATTTTCTATCTTTACCGGAGAAACAAAAATGACCTGATTATTTTTTGAAGTATTGACATCTCGAAGGCTGATTAATGTCTGAAATACTGACATCTCGCGCGGTGCACCTGCGAAAATAAGGTTTTCATAATGATACAACTTTTCTGAACTGATATGGGTCGGCGAGAAATGTGTACGACCTCCTGCTATGATAAAGATATTTTCAAACCTATATTTTCGTTGTTTCCATGTTTTACGATGTTTTCTTGGCCTAAACGATTAGCCTCAAATCGATCTCTGCTTGGGCAGTGAGGACATTTGTATGTTGAGCTGGAACATATTCGCTAAAAGAATCTCCTAAACACAATGGCGCAATCTTCAAAACACTGTAGCATGCACATTGTAGATTGCATTCCGATAGCCAAAGGTGGAGGATGGAACGGGCTCTGGTTCCACATTCCGTGCGCGCATTCCCTATCTGGTGCACAGCCTAACCACCCTCGGGCGAGGTGCGGTATTGGAGAACGCAAATCTAGAGCTATTGTGGGCACAGTCACACTCCTTTACACCACACAATTCACTGGTAACCGCGGGCAATGATCGGCCTCAAATACCGAGTGCCGGTACATGGCGTATGACCAGTTGCGGAAGGCTGGCTTGGCACAACTTGTGAAGAACAAGACACGCACATATTCTAGGGGCACGAACAGAGCACATCCCTTCCCTTGTGAATGGGAGCGATCTAGAACACGTGGATGGAAATATTCGCGTTAGTGAGGTACATGTTGTACTGCGTGGCCGAGTGACAGTGGGCTAGTTGGTGACAGCCTCCTCATGGGTTTTTTTGATCGGAAGGGTGAGATGATTCTTGATGAGGTCTGTGAGCTCGGTCGCCTGGGCTTGTAGATCCGTGATGTGGCGGTCTTTCGTATGCTGTACAATCTATTGCACACCCTCTTCCGCAGTGGCGATCAGGAGTATGAGACTCCAGCATCAATGTTCTGATGTGCAATGCCAAGCATAAAACTTGCACGTGTGGAGCCAGTACGCATTCGCAGCGCATGTGGTTAGATCGACATGTGTTTCCGTCGTCCATTTTGTTGAATGGAGGACTCCACCCTGTGGTAGCACATCGTTGCTTTGTGTCACAAAAGCCTGTATTAGATCAGGGGTGTTTGTCCAAGGGGGCGTTCGTTTGAACTGGAGTAAATCTAATTACCTAAATGGGCCCGACAAACCACAAAAAATCACAGATACGGACTAGATGTTGTTTGCATTACCAACACCAGCTCGTTCTAACGAGGGGGTCATAACCTATGTTTCTGAGACAAAAAAATGAAAAAAATTATGAAAATTAATAGGTGATTTTTGAGAATAGCGCTGGTCGGTTTTTATCCGTTACGTTGGGTAAAGGGTTAAAAAAAATAAACGTTCATGGTATTTTTAGACCGTTTAGTGAAATTAAACCTAGACGATGGATTATTTAGAGATAGACTGATTCTATACCATAACAGGGTCGGATTCCTTACATAATTTGACTGGTGGCTTGAGAGCTTGGAGTGCGTTTTAACACGGGAAATATTTTCTAGCGTGGGCCGTACAGAAGGGGCTCCTCCGGGCTACCCTTCTCATCTTCTTCGATCAAACCCCACACTTGATAAAATATAAGAACCAACATGCCTATTAAATAATATCACACGTCGATGATTGTATCGTGCTTGGGTGATATCGCACAATATTGTTGGAAAGAATAGAATGGAAACTATGACCAACTTACCGAAAAGTGATATTACTCCACATGCTGCCCAAACAGTGAGGCAGATTCCAACAGATTGTGTTCCAGCCAAGACACCTTTCGGAGAAATGAATATACCAGAGCCTGTGAAAATAAATCCAGCATGTAGTGTTACAGATTTGTAAAATATTGCGAAATTGTGGGCGAGTTTGCACTAAATCTGCACTTTAAAATCATTTGGGTTAAAAATTAATCCAAATCAACTGTGTCGAGTGAATATGAAGCCATTTGAATATGAACCCATTTGCTAGAACCCACATAACATTCGCTACATCCACTACGCTTTGCGGTGTAAGGTTAACTTTCGACTTTCAGAAGGTGTCCTGAAGATGGGGCAAGAAAAGCTTAACACACACTGCTGAAGAGCGGTAGAATCCATATCGGAGCATTGAGTTTCCGAGCACCATCCACAGCCCTGGTTCCAAGCCTGTGTCACTTCGGTAGGATTTTAAATCTAAAAAAACGAATACGATAGATTGTTTGCTGTCAACTTAAACCTATGCATCATTTTCTGTCTGAACACTTTTGTCAACATCAGACCGATTTCGACCAGCCCTGTTTACAAAAATGCCATTCCAAATATAGTTTATTTAAAGAATTGGAAGATTGCATCGCTTAATTCCATACACTGAAATTTTAGGATCTTATTCATAGCTATTATTCATAACTTGATTTTTTCTATTTTTCTAATATAGGTATAAAGGTTCTACTCAAGAATCCCCGACAAGTGTGGTGAGAGTTGTAACATCTTTCTGATATGTGCAAACAAGTATTTGTCATATAGAATATACCCACAGTAGCTTGGTGTACCAAATGTTCACCACGAGTGGTGAACATTTGGTACACAAAGCTACTGTTGGTATATTTTATTTATACCATGATCATCAGATTAATAAGAGTTTAAATGTAGAATAAATTAATATTCACACGTGCGAATCTATGTTTGTTCACATGCTGGCAGCTGCTCGTCGTTTCTCGGTGGTTCTCGCCAGGGACTCCGGCTTCCTCCACCCGTCAAACTGTCACCGATATGATATGACACTGGCTGTGAACGTGTCGTTAAACCCTAATCAAACAAAAAATGTTTGCTTACATGACCACCCGTGGGCGGTACTTCTGCTGGCAATTTTATCGCCGGAACGAAATAGAAAATGAAACACACAAATTACGGGCCTTTTTCAGTTTAATAGCATAAGAACATACCTCTTCGAGTTATGGGTGCTTTATTAACATAAGATAATGTATGTTTGTTAATTTTTGGTATTTTATGAGGTAAACCTATTTAAAAACGTAATAAATAGTTGCCAGTTTTATTTCACTCTTCACGAGGCGACGAGTGATAAATTTAGACAAGTCTGCATTCAAGGCGAGGTCACCAAAGGTCAACCTGGATGTAGTTCCACTGTAGATGTAAATTATAACAATTGGAATCCCATTGCTGACTACGGTAGGTGTGGAAAGCTAAAATATATGTCATAGGTTTTTCATGTATAGTAGAATATGTAATCATGGTATAAATTGCACAAATGGTTAAGTTGAGTCTACTCTAAAATAGTATAAATAGGATCTTAAAATATTTTAAAATAAGTGATACAATCTTTTGATACTAATAATTCCTCAAATTTTCTGTGTGGTTTGTACTTGCACCGCATACCCTTGGTTAACCGGCATTCTCTTTAAGGGTCTGTCGATAGCCGATTGCGTGCATGGTTAATTTAGTTTAGTTGATACCGGAGGAAACTATCTTGGCGAGGGTTTGAACTGCGCTATGCCATTTAGTATATTTTAAATTAGTGAACGCAGCTGGTGCACGCAAAAATAACTTACGGAACGAGCATGTCGTTCCAATGAGTTGTCAGAAACTATGTTTTAAATCTTTGAATGTACAAGGCGTTTTCTCCTTCGTCTTACGTCCTGTTAGGTGAAAAATAAAACGGTCACCTAATCTCTCGAGAAATTGATTCGACAATTTTGTGTCCGATGATCTTGTTGGGAAAGCAGGGCGCTAAAAGTAGAAAGTTGACGGAAATGTTGTACTGGATAAGAGCAAAATAATATATCTTGTTCGGGTGTTCATCTGGATGACGAATAGATGCTAACATTGCATAGTTTTTAATTACTATGGAAAACAGTGCCCCTAAAAATAATGCATTTACATGAGATGAAATCTTTAACAGTCGATAAGCAAACGACACAAGCAACAAGAAATCGAGAGGGAGGATCAATGAAAAGTCACTCCTATAACCTTATGAGACAGGGGCCGACTGGGCCAAGAAAAGTTACTAGGAAATGCAGCCAGGGGCTCCAGACGAGGAGAAAATTATGATTTTTCGAACTGAATGAACGCAGCTCCCTTGAATCTGAGCGATCAGTGGCAGTCCACATAGAGGACATTTCGATGGCATTTTTGCATAATCTTTACCGATCATTCCGCAAAAATGGTTGTAACGGGTCAGGGGACCCATCGTAGTTCATCCCAATTAGGGAAATTTTGATTTTTAAATATGTAGGAACGTTGTTTCCGTTCAACGGAGTGATCAACGGCAGACTAGACAGCTAATAAATATATCGGAATGTCCTCTATGTGGACTGCCAATGACAGTCCACATAGAGGTCATTTCGATATACCGGCAGTCTACGCAATCAGATCCATTTCGCCTTTTGGTCATTTTTATAGAATTCCACGCTCCAAAAGGTATTGGACTGCATCAATTTCGGGGGCTCCCAGCTGTCAGTTAGAATTATTACTTAATCTCTCTACAAATTGATTCGATCATTGGCTGTAGACAATTTTTGTATGCGACATTCATTTTTAGGGAACGCCGGGAAAAACAGGTTGAAAATGCAGCAAATATATCGTACAAGGGAAACAATCTTCTTTTGTTTTTCGGGAGGTTTCGTCGATGAAATGAAAATGCTAGCATTATATTGTCTTTAACAACTGTGGAGGAGAACAGTGGCCAAGAAACATCGAATGGAATTGTAGCAAATGGAATTTTATCAAACAATAAATTATTTGCTAACGGCTTTTATTAAAAGTACTGACCCCTTTTCTTTCCGGCCTGGAAAAGAAAATATTGTTACTCGACTTCAACTCACCAATTATACTCCCAACAACCATAGCAATGGCACTTAGCAGGCCGATCTGTCTCTTTAAACGAATTTTCTCATTTTTTTCCATAGTTTATTCGGTGTAGTGTGTACCCTGCAACTACGAAAAGAGGTTGTTATATTCCAGTGAAAACAAATGTAGCGAGACCATGTGTTGGCAATGAAAGTGTTTACTACACGAAAACTACACTTATTATGACGTCGGAAAACGAACCTTCCATGCTACTTCAAATAACTTCCTTTGATGACAAAAAATAGAGTAATCACTTGAATGGACTGGTTTGGTGACACAATTCATGAGGAGATGTGAGGGACGTTGTACAAACACGAGTGAATTATTTCACGTAACCAATCCAGTCAAGCGATTACTCTGTTTATTACTTTTTATTATTTACGATAATTATATTATTTAACCCTTTACCTAATGTAACAACAAAAAACGGGCAGCTCTACTCTCAAAAATCGCCAATTAATTTTCATTATTTTTTCATTTTTTGTCTCTAAAACACAGGTTATGACACGTCGAGCTCGTTCCAATGAGGGGTCATAACCTATGTTTTTGAGACAAAAAATGAAAATGACAGTATTCAAGTGTCGTCTGCTTTTCATGTTTGGTAAAGGGTTAAAAAAACATTGAAATCTCCATTACACCAAGGGCAAAGCTTCTTCGTTTGCGCGCACAGATACATGACACAATTGTCCATTGCATAATTCACTTGTGAAGTTATCGTTTATTATCAAACTCGGAAATCCCGGTAAATCACACTTTGGAAAGTTATAAAATGTTCTTTTTTTCGAGACGTTGAGCGATTAACGTAAATTTATATCGTTGTTATCAGTTGAAATATTCAGCTCTTTGTACACTTCAAAACAGAAAATTTCAGGTAGCATGTTTACCCCATAATTCAACTGGGTATTTAATTAGTTCAGTCTTCTATATGGCTTTACCCCTCTTCATAATATTTTGCTACTGCAGGTTTCAGTGGTAAATTCATCACTGAACGTACTTTCGTTTTCAAGTGTCCTCCAGCCATCTCAACCGTATTTTCCCCAGGATAATGCGCTCTTATCTTGACGTGATTTCAGGGCTGAGTAGCTGCCCAATGGGGAACGAAACCAAAAGAAGTGAAGCCTTCGCCATAACCGGGCCCAAACCATGTCTGACAAAGAAGAAGGGCTCCTTGCTTCCCCGTGAGGTTCGTTCCGAAAGCCATCGAGGAAGGAATCCTGGCAGTTGCGTACAAACAGTGCCCCGGTTAGGGTAATCTCCATTTTGTAAATACCTGTCCAATACACTACTATGGCCCTAACTTCGAACGTAGACGGGTGGTCGGATGGGTATAGCTTGGCCAATCCGTATCCCTCATGAAGGATGTCATGTCGGGGGGGGGGGGGGGGGGGGGCTTTGGAGAGTCATTGAATCAGTTAATTTTTTCAACAACTTTTATCAATGTCATTGCGTACTGTCTTTTCAAGTATTTTGAAAATATTTTTACTAGGGTTGCAAAATAATTGGTTGAATAACCTACTTCTGAAGACGTGGCTCCACCTACACTCGACGTGCCAATCGGTCAGCGGTATGTGTATGCATCACCTTGGTTGAGTACACTGCTCAGGTACGTTTGCTGCCGTTGGCTGAATATTCGCGACATTAACCCCGGATTTGGTTTGGAGTAGGGTGGGATTCAATGACAGAAGAATTATATCAACAAAACACGTCGGCACACCAAACCAAGAAAAAAAAAAAATCAAAACACCAAAAACGAGGTCGTGTTTATTTTCTTCTCCGGATTCTGGTTCTGACATTACAACAAATTTAAGAAAATGGCCAAAATTTGTGACCATTTATGCCGCTGATGAGGGTAAAAGGGCTTCCAATGTCAACCCCCTTGCCCTGTATAAATCTATAAAAGGAAATGCTGGCACAGCTAAAAACGCCAAAAGCTGAGAACTGGAACTCCACTAATCGAATGTAATAAAGACACCAAGGTAATAAATTTATTAAATACGAATAAACTTGCAGATATGGGGGTGAATGCTCTCCCTCCTAAACACCCAGTAAAAGCAGCAGAGTAATTAGAACAAAAGAACTATCTTGAATAGATGTACTTGAGATACGCCAAAATCTCGAACCCCAAGGTTTAACATAATATTATGTTAAAAATATTGAAATTAAAAACGATGGATCAGTTATAAAATATGGAGCCCGGTAGGTGACAGGTTTCACTCTTATTTTATTTCGTTTTAACGAAAAAATATTTGGAAATAACGAAATGATATTTCATTTTAACGAAATAATATTACGAAATAACGAAATATTATTTCGTTTTAACGAAATAATTATTTCGTTTTAACGAAACAATATTTCGTTTTAACATAATAATTATTTCGTTTTAACGCAATAAGTATCTGTACCGGTGAGCAGGGCCAGATTACACCGCCTCGCTACTTTTCTATTGCAAATTTTGCTACTTACCTAAGTAACATGGTTACGTATTCTAGCAAAATATGAATTTGACTCATTAAAATTAATGACTTTACTCTATTGCAGAATAAATTTAGTGCACACTAAAAACTAAAGTGTTAAAACTGACACTTTCAAGGCGTTAAATCCATTCTAACTCTTAGGGTTTGATTTTAACACGCAAAGTACAATGCTCTAAGCACTTAGACATTACAATCGTCAGACATCTGAAACTTGAATGGATGGCACTTCCCATGTGTCTTGCATTGGTGGTTCTTCCAGAATCGTCCATAATTTGATTTGCGCCTGGTGGGTACATAATTAAAAGGACACAACGCAGATGACGCGGATCAGGCTCGAGAGTTCGAGCCTGATCCGCGTCATCTGCTTTGTTTCCTTTTAAGGGTCGCGACATTACACTTGTCAAGTGGTATTATTGTAACACCTGTCAAGTTCTGATATATATACACTTGAACAAAGTGCTAGTTCAGCACTTAGTAAGTGTTAAATACAGCACTTCAAGTGTAGTTTTTAACACTTTAGTTTTTAGCGTGTGGTATTCACTTGAAATTTTCCAATCAATTAACGTTATGATCTCTCCGTTTTCGCGATATGTGTATTATCAGAGTTGTTGGTGCTGTTCTGTATATCATACCGTGGTTTATCGTAGCAGTAAGAAAATCAAGCGGCGGAAAGTACAGCCCCCCCCCCCCACCACATAGCTTCTCGCCCCTCCCCTTCCTCCTCGAAAACTTCAAATTGCAGGCCCAATGCCGATAGACTATAAATGGCCGACAAACGTCGTAATGAAAAGCAGAGAACGACATTATAAGATGCATAGGTGTACAGGCAATGGTGACTGGGGCCTGGGGGTGGGATGGGGGGGAGGGCTGCGAAGTCCGGGAAAATCTTTTTTTCTGTCAGTTTTCATAATTTTGGGGGACAAGCTTCGCTGACCAACCTGTAGTGTCAAACATTCAATAATAAGAGATACCGCCCTGTAAGACCAAACTTGGAACCAAAGTCAATAATATATTTTTTTTGGCGTGGTACGTTTCACAGGACGTGCCACACCAAAAAATTATATTTCGGACTACAGTCTTTTCAGGGTGATAACGCGCCTGTTGATTTTGGATACACAGGCCTAACAATTTTTTTAACAACAACATTTCCCGATAGAGCATACACCATGCTGTTGGTAGTGCGGAAAGAGAGGGCGCCGCCTATAAATACTTCTGTCGGAAATTTCCACATTCTGTCGGAAAATAGTTTTTGAATTTGTATGAATCGAAAGCAAGCAGCTTCAGAGTTTGAAATGTCAAACAATATATTGTTAAAGTTATTGACTAAAATCAGCAACTGGAAAAGTTACAACTGAGGCGCCCGGAGGCTCTGAGAACCACAGAGCTACAGACTTCAAACAATTTCTCTAGGGAGGCCCTCAATAACCACGAACCGGAGGGAAACACCCCCTATCATACACTCTCGTACCTCGGTGCTGGACACCTGGAGTATGCCTTCGGCACACTCAAAAGTCCTCCCGTCCACCCCCCCCCCCCCCCCTATGTCGGATGTTTAAATACCGATGGCTTCGGAACTGCGGGAGAGGGCCACCAGACCTCACTCACCCACCTCGGTTCCACGTGCCTCATGCAGGCATCACTTTTTTTCGGTCAAAATCTTCATCTCTTCTAACAAAATTCCCGAACGACTATGATAAAATGAGACGTTTCCCCATAAATATCTCAAATAATGGAAGTGAACAATTATTCATGCTGATTCATGGGGAAAAATCAGCCAAACAAGGCATTTTCTGACATGTTTGCATCCTCCATCGCTCCATGTACCAACTTATTTATTTCGTTTTAAAAACTCCACAACGTTCTTACTCCACACAAGCAGGGTTAGCATTGCTTGAAGACAAGTGCGTTATCCTCGAACACGGCGCAACCGTGCCCCAAAATGGGCAATCAGGATGAAGTACCTTATTCAAGGACACAACTCAGTGTCCTCTGGCGGGGACTGAACCGTGGGCCTTTCGGTTTAAAGTCCAAGCCATTACCACTGACCCATCGCGATCCCACGTAGTGTATTAAATATCATCGAATCAAAATACCTTCTAATCGTCGTGAATCTTTTCAATTTAGTGTTGCATTGAGTCCGTAGTATGGGTAGGGACGGCGGGGGCAGGGAAGGTTTCGGGGAGGCGGGGACGCTAAAACCAGTTTTTTAATGTACAGAAAATACTCTTGGTCAGCTGCAGTTATACTCATGCAATTAAAGCGAAATAATGTTTTCACAAAAATAAAATAAGTTAGTACATGGTGGGGTGATGGAGAATGCAAACATGTCAGAAAATGCTATGTTCCGTCGATTTTTTCCCATGCATAATTGTTCACTTCTGTTACTTACAATCAGACTCAGGTAAATTAGGCCTTTTAAACAAACGTTTTGTAAGGCCTTTTAAACAAACATTTGGAAATTTTTCCAAACTTTAAGGGGGAACGTCATTTTATCATAGTCGTACGGGCAATTTGTTTTAGAAGAAGTTGAAAGATTTTTTTCCGGCATCATTGAGGCACGTGAAACCGAGGTAGGAGACCGGGGGCTGGAGGCCTTCTACCACAGGCCCGAAGCCAGCCGTATTTAAAAATCCAACATAGATGGGTGGGTGGGGCGGGCGGGCGAACTTATGTGTGCCGAAGGCATACGAGAGGTGTCCAACACAGGGTTGGGAGTGTATGGTAGGAGGTGTCATCCTTCCGTTGGTGGGGATCGGGAACCTCCCCTGAGAAATTGTTTTAAATCTGAGGCTCTGAGAACAATTCTAGAGCCTCCGGGTGCATCAGTTGTGACTTGTCTAGCTGCTGATTTTAGTCAATAACGTTAACAATATAATGTTTAACATCTCAAAATCTGAAGCTGTTTGCTTTCGATTCATACAAGTTAAGCAATTATTTTCCGACACAATGTGATAATTTTCGACAGAAATATTTATAGGCGGCGGCGATTCGCCTCCACCCCCCCCCCCCCCCACACACACACACACATACACCGTCCCTAGCACCAGTAAAACAACATGGGGGCATGCTCTCCCGGGAAATGTTTTAAAATAAACTGTTAAGCCTGAGTATCCAAAGTCATCAGACGGGTTTTCACTCTGATAAGACTGTAGTTCAAATTAGTGCCAAAAGTCTGCAATATGGTTTTTTGGTGTGGCACGTCCTACCACGCCAGAAAAAATATGTTACGGACTTTGGTTCCAATTGTGGTCTCATAGAGCGGTAGCCCTTATAAGAAGACAATAGACTGGGTGTTTGAAACTACAGGAAGGTCAATGAAGCTTGGCTTGAAATATTATGAAAACTGCCTAAAAAAATAGATTTTCCCCGACATCGCAGCCCCCTCCCCGTTCCCTGTTAGGCGGTGCAATCTGGCCCCGCTTACCGCTACATATACTTACAATTATCTCGTTAAAACGAAATAAAAATTTGTTAAAACGAAATAATATTTTGTTATTTCGAAATATTATTTCGTTAAAACGAAATATTACTTCGTTATTTCGAAATACTACTTCGTTAAAACGAAATAATCTTTCATTAAAACGAAATAATATTTCGTTATTTCGAAATATTATATAGTTAAAACGAAATATTATATCGTTACAACGAAATATTATTTCGTTATTTCAAAATATTATTTCGTTAAAACGAAATAAAATAAGAGTGAAACCTGTCACCGTCCAGGCTCCATAATAAAACCAAACACTTTCATATTAATATTCGATTCTTCTCAGCCACCCAAATTCCTCAAAATTGGTTAAATAAACATCAAAGTGGATTTATATATTCGAAATCCAATTCGATGCCTCTAGTGCCAGAAATAGGGCCCTGGGCAAATCAAATGCAGGAGTCATCGGCAATGTGCTACAAATGCGGCCAACAACACCATGCAACAATGTCATCAAATGCGTGACCTGTCAGAGAAATCACATGTCATCATCCAAAGATTGCCCTGTCTGAGAAAATCTGTGCAGGATATAAAATGCGAAAAGCAAATAAGTTTCAAGGAGGCCAGAGAAGTCGTGACTCCAGTGCCTGGTATGAGTACATAATCTCCATAATATGCCACAAAATTATCACAGATATTACCAACTCAGTCAGTAGAATGTCAAAAACAATACACATGGCACAAAGGACCAATTCAATGCCTTGCATAAGCCTTTACTATATAACAATTAGAACCACTATCCAACAAAACAAATTCAACTGCCCAAAGAACAGACAAACATAACAGAAATCGGTCAAAAAACTAGAACAAACAACTCATTTATCCCAATCAGAACATTAACAAGAACAAATCCCTCAATCAGAAAAAAATAAGCAAAATAAATCAAAACTAGATCCACAAAACAGATCCCAACAAAGTTTGAGTCAGATTCGGAAACGTCATAAACAACAAGAGAAAAAAAACTGAAAAGGAAAAACTGAAACTAGAATCAGACAGAATACCCAAAACCCCTTCAAAATGTTGTTACCAGCAACATCTTTGAAGGCATCGAAGACATGTCAGTCGATGAGTGCATCGATGACACCCCCTTCTCCACTAAACTTCGGGTAGGCTCTCATGGACAACGTCACTAAAACGAAACACGGGGCAATTTCTCCCATACAGCTACCATTTAAATCACCAACCAAACATGGTTCACAACACAAATAAAATAATCCAGTGGAATTGTCGAGGTTTTAGCGTAAATTTTAATGCACAGGGAAATATAAACCTACTGCTTTTTACCTGCAGGAAACACTCATAAAGAAACATGATAATTAAGACCATTCCGCTTCTAAGTATTATACTTCGTATAACCCTTTACCCAACGTAACGGTCAAAAATGGTCAGCGCTATTCTAAAAATATCGTCAGTTAATTTTCTTTATTTTTTTCATTTTTTATCTCAAAAAATAGGTTATGACCCCTCATTGGAACGAGCTCGGATGAAAATGATCTTCATGTTCGTGAAACGTCTATCTTGGTCAGAAACAGCATTGTCCCCATAGCCTGATAAATTCTGTCTTTTGATTGGTCAGAATGCCTCCGACCAATAGCCATGGCAAAGGGTGCACCCAACATCCAAGGTATATGAGGGCGTGCAACATCCAGGGTATAAGCGCACGCGAAACATCGGGGGTAAATTGTTTAAGCGAAAGCTCTCCCAGTTTGTTCGCCTCGACATAAAAATCGAACCAGAAAACCCGAAATAGTCACAAATATCATCAGATTTCCGACAGTTCGGTCATATTTTGTCGTTATAAATTAAATAGTCGAATAATTAAAATGAAACAACTTGAGAATAATAAAACAAGAGAAAATAATTCTAGGCACAGAGAACGCATTGAAACCCAGGGGACGGCATGTCAACAAAATAATGTTTACTCGTTTCCTTAACAATCCAAGGGATGTAACTCTATATGTTGTATTCTGCGTTAGCAAAAACAAAGCAGTTATTCACGAATTTGGTCTAACTTTTTAAGGTGTGTGAGAAACGCGTCCACAATGTATCTATTGTTTTTCAAGCGGGACAAATACGTTATCTCCGCCAACATGTATGGTATATGGAGATTTAATATATGGATGTCGCATTTAAACACCTCACCTGCGCCTCGGTGTTTAAATACCGACATCCATGTATTAAATCTCCATATACCATACATGTTGACGGAGATAACTTATATTATTCACAGTTCTGTACCTTTGCAATCACATTTACAGACTGCAGTGCTACCTTTACCTTTGGACATGACGATCACGTTATGTTCAGTTTACAGGTCACTAAATAAGCCCTATCAGCAGAGTGGGTGATTTAATGCTCATAGTCCCATTTTGGGTGATTCCTACAACAAAAAAGACATAAAAGGGAAAATAGTGGGAGAGATTATTTCTAAATACGACTTGTGTTTGTTCAATGATGGTTCAGACACTTATTTCCATCCCGCATCTGGTTCTTACACTTCTAATGGTCCCACAGCTGCATGTCCTTCAATCTACCGCGATTTTTCGTGAAACGTTGAGGATGACTTATGCGGGAGTTACAATTTTCCAACTGTATTGGAAAGCGCGGTTCCGGAAAAAGATGAAAGGGTGCCCTAGTGTGATTTTTAAACAAATGCAAGCTGCGACACTTTTTTGCCGCTTTGTTCTGATCGGCTCACACAAGAAACATTTCATAAAAGTGCTGGCTGACCAACTGGAACATTTTACTGAGATGCTGCTTAATATTGCACACCGCCATTCCTAAAACCTTGCTTCGACAAATCCAAAACGTTTCATCAAACCATGGTTTGATAATGATTGCAAACATGCTTTTGAAGATCGCACGAAGACTGAACGCGAAATTCATAAGTCGTCAACTGCAAATAATTCGTACAAACTATATATAAAACAAGACTACTTATAAAACAAAGAAAAGAAAAGTTCGTGGGAAACTTATGTTTCCAAACTTAAAGTTAAAACTAGAAGTCCTGTCATGAAATATGCACAAATAGCACGTTGATCTGCGCGTTAATTTGCGCATTAATCCACGCGTTATGACCATAGTAAGGGTAAGAAATTCTGTACATATGGCCTGTGCACAAGCAATGATTCAGCCAATGGACCTCCGGGCAACCCGGAGGTCCATTAGCAGAAACATTGCAGGTGTTTGCTATTAGTAACCAGTAGAGCCCGCCGTGCTTTTGATGCCATTCGATATGGCAATCGCGCGCAATTCCGACGCACAATTAAGCCTAGATAAACTCACAGTTCGTGACAGGACTTCAATTTTAACTGTAACCACTACATATCTATCAATAAAATTTGGAAAGTGATTAAAAAAGTAAAGGTAAAGAAACAAAATGAAAGGTACAACACCTCAAAGATAACAACACACTAACAACACCGAAGAATGAAATATCAAACAAATTGAGTTCAATATTGAAACTTGAAATCCGGAATTTGTTAAAATTAAAAAAAAAAACATGAAAAACAAAAGATCAAATTTAACTCTGGCAATTTGAAGGATTACAATGAACCTTTCACTGTTGAAGAGTTAAATAACTCTTTGCGCAAAGCAAAAGATACAGCTACAGTTAAAACTAGAAGTCCTGTCATGAAAGGCGCACAAATAGCTTGTCGATATGCACGTTAATCTACGCGTTAGGACCATAGTAAGGCTATCAAATTCTGTACATATGGACTGTGCACAAGTAATGTTTCAGCCAATGGACTCCGGGTAAAACTGGTCAGTCTCTACCTTCCTGGCGAAAAGCAACAATAATTCCCATTCCACAGCCTGATAAAGATCACAGCAATCCAAATAATTACAGATCAATTGCATTAACATGGTGTCCGTAAAACCATGGAAAGGGTGAACAAAATTTGATTTGTCTGTTTTCTGGAATCGAACAATCTATTTGCGAATGTTCAGTGTAGTTTCAGAAGCTGGAGTAGTACAGTGGAACATTTAGTTAGACTTGAAACATTTATAAGAAATGTCCTTGCCAGGAAAGACCATCAGGGCGCCATTTTTCTTACCTTGAGAAGACGTATCATACAACGTGGAAGTATGGGATTTTAAAAGATCTTCTTAACATGGGATTGAGAGAGTGTATGCCTGTTTTTATATAACAATTTTTAAAGGACCAATGTTCGTGTTTGTCCCACATTATCTGATCCACACGAGCAAGAATTGGGGGTCCTCAGGGTAGTACTTTCTCCAAAAGCTCTGAGACAAAGTTTCTTACAGTTCACACTAAAATATGTTGAAATAAAGTATCATGCATGTATACAGATGGATCTAAAGATGGTGACAAAGTATCACCAGCCGTTGCTACTGATTAGATCACCTCAGTCAGATTACCAAATAAAAGTTCTATTTTCACAGTCCAAGTTGAAGTTTTATAACTAGCGTTTGAACACATCCAGAATTAACAGGAAAGGAAGTCAATTTTTTCCGACTCTCTTTCCTCTTTGCTAGCTTTACTCAGTCCCTAGCTAAAGAATCCTCTCATTTTGGAACTTCATGATACTCTCATGTCTGATCGATATGATATCGTGTTTTTCTGGTTACCTGGACATGTTGGTATGTGAGCTAACATCACAGAGTAGCAAAATAGGCTTTCAACAAACCTCTCACTGATTTTGAATTTCCTTTCAGTGATTTTAAACCGCACATTATTAAGTACATCAAATCTTTTTGGCAGGTGAATGGGATGAAGCGACAAATAACACGCTCCGTCACTTCCGCACTACGATTACTGTTCAAAATTCCTCTTGTAACCTTTGTAGAAAAAGTCACGATATATGCGACCAGAATGTGTTCTCTTGTCAGCAGGAGTTGACGATGGAGCACATTCTTTTGCGCTGCACAAATTTTTTCGACGGCAGTATTTTAATAATGAGTCTCTTCGAGACATATTTTATATACTGAGTACATACTGAGTACGATTTCCAGACCTCATCACACACTCCTCGAGGGTGTTTTTTCTTCTACCACGCGCGACATGAAATTAAATTACTGCAAGTGCGATGATAATATACTGTCTACCGACATATCGTGGAGAAAAATGAACTTCATATTCTAAAACAGCACCGAAAAGTTCCGAAAATCACGCATGTATATACTAAAACGAGCGTACGCTCACGGCAGCGACGTTTTAGCATTTGAGTTGAAACAGCTCACATTTCTGCGGCGCTATTTTTTCGATTATTGATTTCGATGACGTCCTGTTACGTGAAGTTGGGAAATCATCCTCGAGTTGTGATGTGATTGAAGCGAATCGGGGCCCCATGTTTGTTTTCAAAATTAAATGCAGTCGGTGATGGAATAGTTAGGAGACCATCAATTATTCAACGAGGATGGTCACGTGTGGTGGGTGTGCTTGATCTGTATCATCCAGGTATCTTACCCGTGCCATCCGTATCGCAACTGGCAAGCGGTGGGGGAGAAGGAAGAATGTTCTTGAAAAGTTAGCACAATGTCAGTAATAAAGCACAATTGGGATATTTAAAAGAAAAAGTATTTAGCCACCATGTTCAACATGTCGTATTTTAAGTAAGGCCTCTGTCAATGAATACTTCGGTTTACCCCAATTGTTACCGACATCTAATAATTTCTTATTTTAATTAATTATGGAATATGCCACACTTTTGATCACAACAGAACTCATCATGCTGTGGAGGATTATCATTGGCATATATCGACTGTGGTGTTTCGTCTAAAATCGCGCATTACAATCGACACAGAATACATGTGAAAGGCGCATGCTTACATCTACATGTGAAGAACACGACTGCGTTTAACAGCACTGGCCTAACTATAAAACAAAATATTAAAATGTTAAACATTACATTGAACAGATTAAACAACTGTGCTCACGCAATTGTCACGACGTTAGCGGGGATTCCAAACATTAGACACCGAGGCCAAAAGGTCGTAACACACTAAAATATTATTTTACAGCTCTTGTGTGCTAATGGTACCATAAATACAGCATCTGGCACCGAAGTCTGGCACCAAAAATATACTTGGAATTTCAGAATGAAGTAACTGACGATTCAATAAATTTGCGAATATAACCGAACAATGTCTGTCCACATCTGAACAAGTCTTATAAAGATCCAAATACCTCTCATAAATTTAGCTACCTTATTTACGATTGCTGTGTTTATACCACGGTTGCTGTGTTTATATAATGTTACCGGATACAATACGCACATTGATGAGAGTGTTAGATACACCACCCATGGAACCTGGCCTACGTGGTAGAACGTCATGTAAGAACGAATCAGATTGGTCGTTACGCATCTGAGTGACGTTATGTCGTCAATAAAATGACTCAAACAATAATGTAAACAGACTGCCGAAAGTGACATTTTTCTTTAAACCCATCAAACTCATTTCTTTTTCATTCAAGATGAATCCTGGTATAAATATACAACAGAACAAGGCGTAAGGGTAAAGAAATCACTGTCCTATATCCCGATAAATTCTATATTTTGATTGGTCAGAAATGCCTTGAACAAATAGCCATGCCAAATGGTGCACCCCACATCCAAGGTATACGAGAGCGTTCAACATTCAGGGTATATCGGCGAGCGAAACATCGGGAGTACATGGTTTAAATGAAAACTTTTCGCTTTTGGTTGCCTCGATAAAAAAATCTAACCAAAAAAACTGAAAATGGTCACAAATGTCATCAGATTCCTGACCATTCGATCACATTTTTGCTGTTATAAATTAAATAATCGAATAATTAAATCAAACAAATCGGGAAAATGAAATAAGAGCAAATCTAATAACAAAATAGATGATATGTGTACGCGTTTACAAGGTAAAGGGGTTTAACTCTATCGGTTGTATTTTGTGTTTGTAAAAACAAAACAGTTATTTACGCGTTTGGTCCATCTGATTGCGGAGCGTGAGAAACGCGTCCAAAAATCTGTTTCTACTATGTATCTATTTTGTTTTACACGGGACAAAAATGTTATCTCCGCCAACATGCATGGTATATGGAGATTTAATAACTGGATGTCTCCTTTAAACACCGAACCGCAGGCGAGGTGTTTAAAAACCGACATCCGTGTATTAAATCTCCATATACCATGCATGTGGTCGGAGATAACTTATAATGATATTTGTTGTATGTTTCGTGTGTTTCAAGGACGCCTCGAAACCTCCACAACTGGAGTGTTAAATTCCTGGCGCCAGTACTCAACCCTCGTTGTGTTCTGTTTTAATGCTAACCCAAAGTAAGTATATTCACGTCCATGTATACTGGCTACCTGCACGGAGACAAACTATTTTGAAGTTTAGTAAAGTTGTTTGATATAGTGGGTGAATTTTCTGAACAACAAATACAGATACTGCCATAGAGTAACGTACTCAGGAAGATGGAAGTTACTGTTTACAAATGTGAACGAGAATGCATAGAATCGACACAGTCAAACAATAAAAGTAATTAGAAAATATCACATGAAATAAGAAGACGAAAAAGAAAACGCGAAAGAATATCCCACCAGATGTTACTAATGAACGCAAACAATTGAAAAATATCGCGTAAAAGAAGAAGACAAAAAAGAAAACGGGAACGAATATTCCACCAGATGTTACTAATCAGCGCAAATTGAAGACACTGCTACGACGATTGTGTTAGCAGAACATTACATCAATCATGGTTGCTATGACGTATTGGATAGAATATCACATCACTACCTTTCAAGACCGCATAACTCCCGGCTCTATTAATCTGATCAAGATTGATACATACCGTCTTTTACTGACAATTATAAACATATTAAGTCTGTTACATGCTATCTAACGAACATATCTTACCGACTATGTCTCATATTTAATAAAATGGCATTTCCAATAATCATTTACCCTTTTAATCCGGTGTGCATACATTTTTTGCTTGAAGAAAAAATGGTAGGGGTGAGCATACGAAATAAAGAACAGAAAGTCTGAAGCAAGGCTGGGATATAATTTAATTCAACAGCTCGACAGAACATCCCAACAAACCAGGATAGTTTCGCCCATTTCGCCGTTGACAGTATTGTCTAAAACGATACCTACCAGGGCGTCAGTGTTGAAAGGGTTAACGTACAGAATTGCATATGACGTCTCAAATCTACGAAACATTCTCAGAATTGTTAGGGGTAAGTCATACCGTCCACTGAGTTCCAATGTGAAATGAAATGAAATGAAATGAAATGAAATGAAATTTATTCAACAAAATACCAAATTTACAAGTTAGATTTGTACAAAGAGTTTTACATATATGGAATACACTGGTAAATTGTTGGGACACAACATAGCCACATTGGCTGTCTTCCTGTTTCCCCCAGGAAGCGAGAAAGACTACACAGAAATGACAACACAGAAATGGAGTAGGCTGGATATTTTTGTTAATAAGTACCACTGCCTATGGCTTAGCTATTGAATGAATGATGAGAGGAAGGAAGATCTCGAAACTATATGCTAACCCCTTCGCAGTGTACGCGAAATACTGCACCTGATATGCGCGAGTGCAATTTAACGGTAGACTACAAATTTGGATAGATAAGATTAGACGTGAGATGATGAGGCAAGGCATGATTGGGAGATTAATTCGAGGTCGGGTGGGATGAGATAACTGGAGAAGTCTCCGACATGGGCTGACAATGGCGTCCTACGATTCAGAATGTTTTTTTCTTGGCAGGAAAGACTCGAACAGTCGGCGCCTTGAGCAGAAGTATTTAGAATATGGCGCATTTGTAACTAGGAGGTGGGAATGTTATTGGCAAATAGGACGATTTCCTGTCTCCATTGACGTCATACTTAAGGTATGAACATCAATGGAGACTTAAGGTATACCATAGTGCAGGCGACGACATCTTTCCCCCTCTCTCTCTCATATAATGTGTCCCACGGGCGAGTGACGAGACGTGCGAGTATCAATGAGCATTAGGCCTACAATCTGGACCCATTTGATACGAACAGGTAACATGTGAGGAGTAGTTTGTTAAGCATTCATTAATAAGCTGTTTCTTGAAAACATGTCTGGAAGGTATGGCCCGTAAGTGGCACATAGAACACATTGGAAGTCAGGGGACGATACGCATACTCTTAATATGTTCTTATATTTCACCTTTCATAACAGAACTTTTACTCGAGAGCACCAGATAATACTCAGGTTCCAAGCACTGCATGGCCTCCAGAAGTGAAGCCTACAGAGCCCACTTGAAAATCGTATCTTCGTCATTTGAATTTCGTTAATAATTCTATACAAAGTTCCTTTGGAAGAAGGCAGGGCTAAACAAAAATTAAAATGCAGCAATGGGGAAAATAGAAAATTTATATAGGACTCGATTCGCGCCCACCAAATGGAAAAGTAACATAGAGAGGTTTAGTTCATTCTGAATAAATGGTACACCAGTAGGAAAGTGTATGAGGTTCAGTTTCAGTGCACATGGGCGAACAATAGCTAAGACGATTCATATACAGTCGGAATAAAAATATATTATCGTGTCTTTTAATGTCCCTAACTTATTCAAGAGAAGAAATAAAAAATAAATCTCTTTTTCATGTCACCCAATGACTATTGCCCTAGACAAATGACACAAACAGAACATTGCGTGTACTGATAATAGTAAGGAATATAATGAGCAAGAATCGCAAACATGAAGTTTGGCTGAACGTAAATTAGTTGATAATGGAACTGGACATCGGTTTAAACAAGCTTTACTCCCTACTTTTCACCCTCTTCCCTCCGACATTTCAATACACAGATAAGCTCTGGACCTTACATCATGACACGACCGACTGAAGTAAATCGATGTTTAAGTTCAAACAAGTAACACTTTTTTTCTCGGAACGTTTTACAGCTGGAATAAAATATATTGATACACTGATTTTAACTCACCGATTTTGTCCGAAACAACAACAGCAACAATACCATGCAATCTGACTCTTGAAAGCTATATTCCCGTTTCCTTAACTCATTTGGTGTCGTGATTGTTCTGTCAAAGTAAATGGATGTTTAGGGAGATCTGTTAAGAAACAAATGGGGCGCATCACGAGTAAGCAGTGGAACAGGTCTGATCAGGACAACTACCCACTCATTATGACAATAAGCGAATCTCAATCGCATACCTACCACACTTACAAACAATTTCCTTCAGTGACCTTTAGACACTTCTCCTGTATTGATTTTAAATATCGAACGTGAAAATATTGTCTGTCGAGTGTTTGTTTTGTAACATATCATTGTATTATTGAAGAAAGCAACATACTGTTATCTGAAAAAGACAATTGTCAAGTGCCAACAATCTTGAATGTAACTCCGAATAAAATAAGGCCTGATAACCATTCGACCAGTACTGAAATGGTTAACCTGATAACGGTTTGAAACCGGTTACCTACCTAACCCATTAAAAAACGTCAACCGGTTAACCAAAATATCGATAGTGATCGTCATTCCACCTGTAAAACGTAGTAAATCTGCCGCTTCTCATTTCGGATAGATCACACCACGAAGCAGCGCTTTTTATTGAGAAGTAATCGACTTTGGCGTTCAAGACTTCGTTGAGGATCGGCAATTTCCGTGAGTACTCAGTAACCGCAGAAACTATTCCGTAGTATGTATACAAACGAACGTTGTCTGGTACTCGACAACGTTCGTTTGTATACACACTACGGAATAGCTTCTGAGAATACTGCTTTCCAATCCCAAACGTTTTGATCCCAGATTCGGTGAAATAATGGCTACGGTTAACCGGATATTATCCGGTTATAGCTCTCGGTTAGTCGGTTGTGAAAATGAGCCAACCATTTCAGGCCTTCATTCGACAATGTTCACGCACATGTGTGCTAATGGTACCATAAATACGGTATCTGGCACCGAAGTCTGGCACCAAAAATATACTTTTAGTAGGACTCAAAGGCTTTGTGCTTTATTATTTCAGTGCGTCGTTTTCGATAAAATCGCGGCCTGTCGACATAGGCGAGACAGAATTCATGCCTGCCAAGTAATCACAAAGTAACAGGAATAATCGTGGTTCATTGTTAAAGGTCAACAGAATTAACAATTTATCAATTCAATCTGATTGTTATCAAAAACATTTTTCTTACTTCATCTTTTTATGATTCTTCCTGATTCTTCTGGAAGGTAATAAATTATTTGCTACTAGTTTATTCGGAGTGAATAAACAATGAGTAAATTATAATCATGAAATTATTTTGTAAACTTTAGTAATAGCATTTTTATTTTTGTTTTTAATTTATTTATTTATTATCCAGAATATTTAAAAGAACCACTAAATATACAATTAAAATGTTGTACTTCGAGTGCAACAAGGCCCCACCTGCTATGCTTTAGCTTTGCAGTTGACGCCATCTTGGACTCAAAAGAGGATACGTGGTTAATTTATTCTCACTGACAATCAGATTCCATTGGCACGAACATCTTTAATTTGGCACCAAAGAAAATGATTTGGCACCTATCAAAAATTCCACTTGTCACAAAACAAATTGGACCAGCTTGAATGCTGCTAATCGATAGTAACATAAGGCGAATCTCTAACCACTCAGGTTCATAAAGCAAGCCCCCGAGACTTCAGCTTTCATTTGTATTCGTTTTTCCAAATAAACGTACAGTCAACAACTCTCGCAGTTCTTGGAGAGTGAATTTAATATCCGCCTTCCCTGCGCAAGACACACAATGGTATTAACGTATCACACACACACACAAACCTCCTTATTTTAATTTTTAATGAACGCCGGAAATACTTCATTATCGCTTGTATTCTGATAGCATGAACATATTTATTTTGTATCCAATCTTACATTTCATATTACTACATGCCTTTTAAAAACTGAAAGGAGTGCCCGTGGAAGTGAACCTGCGCCTCCTAAATCCTTATCATCCCAAACAGTGTTATAATTGTCAGTACAGTCGCCGCCAACTGGTCGTAATCCACACATGCGTTTACCAAGTAAGGAAACTCATCAAAAAATGTTAATTAATGAAGCACCGGGTTGTACTTGTTTCTCCTTCATTTAAGTTTTTGATGATTATTCCAATAATTATTCCTATAATATCATTGCGCCAGTAGTATAGCACGTATGAATCGTGCCCCATTACCCGGGGCTTTGAGGGAGCAACTAGCGTTAATTCCCACAGGAACCGGAGCCGTTTGGGGGAGCAACTTTGGGTGAGCAAAAGTACGGCTTCTTGCAGCTAGATCCGCCAAATGGTGAAGGCACTGTATATATAGTATGCTATGGCATGTATAGTGATATATGTACGCATGGGGCTATAGCAATATATTATGGGTAAGTGGTGGAAAGATGATGGGAAAATTGGGTTTTCTTGAAGGTTTTCCCCGCGAAACGGTTTACGTTGCTATTGACGTCGTGACGTCATGGCACGCGCGGGACGTCATAGAGATGCTGACCGCTATTATTGTCCAGGATACAATCTGACATAACGTTATTCGGGTCAGGGAAGTGGCTGAATTTTGATAGGAGAAATATCATAGTAGCGGTATATTCTCCTGTACCCCCCTCCCCCTCCGAAAGCCATTGGTACTAGTAATCGACTTAATGCATTATGTCATCCTATGATTAGTATAGGTAGTATGTAATGCGGTGGCGGGCGTCATTGTGGGGTGGATAGGTATAATGCATGATCACGCAGTGTGGAAGTATATTATGCGTGGTATATCCCTTTCAGGTCCCAAGTTAGCCCTTAGTACTATTAATCCACCTTATTCTTCATATTATCCTATGTCTGCTATAGCTAAGTCAAGCAGTAGGGTGGGTGGGTGGAAGTATGGTATTGCGAGATAGTCATTGGTGGTTTAGATTGACAGTACAGGATGAACGGTCTATTGGCGTATTACCCCCTTAGTACTATTAACCTACCGAATCATTTATAGTATCTAATGGCTGATATTAATACTATGGAATTCCAGACCAGGCAGTATTATACTAGGTTGTTTAGAACAGTAGAAAAGGATTGACGGCCTGTTGGTCTATTATCCACTAAGTTCTAACCTATTAGCTCGTTTCGGGACGGGGGTGGGTGGAAGTGGTATTGGTAGTACGAAATACGGACTACTAGTGAAATGAGGTTAGCCTTTGTGGTGTTTTGGCAATTAAGGTCAGATTGGGGGGGGGGGGGGGGGGGGCTGGTTCAGGGATTAGTGGCGACTTTCGGAGACCGAAAAAGAGCTGATTTGTGGACTATTGGGGGCGCTGATGTTGCACTTGTGTAGTTTGGCTCCTGAATCCCAGAAAAGCCTTTAGGCCTCTTACTTCCAAGCTCCTACACAACCTATTTATGGCTCCTATATGGCTCCTATTTCTATAAGCGTCCTATACAATAGATAACAGAAGGCTTTTCAACATTCAATACATTTTATTCTATACAACATAATAATATTACAATATACATTCATTTGACAAAACACGATTTAATTGCAATTTTCAAATATACACGACCAATGAGTGACGTGTAACACAGAAAAATGAATTTTTCACATCAAGATTGCAGTGACAAAACAGCTGATGGTCAGAGTACATTAATGTCTATATATCCAGTGGTATGGTCGAGGTTCCATCTTCTTGAACTTTTCTTTTCGGGTAAAAATATGGCAGTCCATCTTTGATCTGACTATAAGTGTACATGTGATTATTGTTCACCACAAATCCACGGTTTACTCCTGTTCCACTCTGTTGCGTTTTCAACACATGCATATATTTGTTCTTCGTTAGGTCGTTTTGGAGTTTATTTATTCCTTTGGAACTGAACTTGCTACTCGGGCCGAAACAGTAATAGGTTTTGATACAGAGACCCACAATTCCATCTCCGCTCCATTCAACCTTGAAAAGGCCATGTGTTCTTTTATCGAATGCTTTCCCGTCGCTGCAACATGACCCCTTCGGTGACCATATATCTCCTCTAATCTTGGTTTGAACAAAGTCTTCTCTGTGCTCATCGCATGATTCTGACGGTAACCATTGATGATACTCTCTATGAAACAGTTATTTCTTTTTCGGTTTTATTACTTCTTCCACAGATGATTTGAAGAATGAGATGTTTCCAGAATCTGTATCCATCAGGCAGTACTGAAAATCACGTCTATCCACGAAGGTATCAATAAAATCATAGTAAAACTGCAACACCTTCATCTTTGCGTATTGGTACACGAAGAATCCGATATGAAGTCGTAAGTTCAGCTTGATGCGGTTCTTATTCATTTCCAACTCGTATACTGTTTCGCTCAAAGGGTTCATTTGTCGGAAGTGCACGTTGTTTATTAAGCGAGAAGCTTCGTCGTCATTACAGTAAATAATATTTCTGTGTTTTTCTTTGTTGGTTACTGTCTTTCCGTACCCGCTATTCCCAAGGAGTTTCATTGTGTCAGCAACTATTGCCTTATCTGGATTCCGATCACCGTCTCTTCTAGCCTGTGATACCTCTTCTCCAAATTTCTTGAAGCACGCTTTTGGTTCGTATTGTATGACTTGGTAATTTTGTGTCACCTCGAGGCCGTGATAAAGGTACCATTTCAGGAGTGGCGTTGCAAGTAATATCCTCTTTGCATGGTAACTCCCGATCAAACTTCTCGGCTGACGCATGACGTGTTTTTTCTCTGCAAACTTTCTCATGTGATCTCCAATGTCGTCTGTACTAATGATGGTATTTTTAAAGATGGGTGTCATTTCTTCAAAGTGATGGCTGAGGTGGTCTGGAACATGAATGTCACACTCAACTAATCCGAACAGATTGCCCGAAATCACATGCTGCGTTACTTCACTCTCGTTCATTGTCCATGTTAAAGTGTTGCTCCGAAGTTCTCTAGGTAACATTTTACTGCAGGATCCTTTCTCATTTTCAACCAATGACATTCCCAAATTTCATCAAGTTTGTATCCTTGATCAGCAATGTATTTGGCGTTCTTGATAGTCTCTTTGTGAAGATCTTCCATTTATTTTTCTCGAACACTGTTGAAAAGAATTGCTTCTCCATTTCTGTTGGTGTTTAGTCGACAATTATGGCCATGCCAGAAGCAGCCGTGAAATTGGTACACCGTCTGCTTTTCTTTGCACCAGCCGTCTACGGGCAGATGTCTCCTTCCAATCTTTTTCTCTTCCCCATTGAACTGATGCCGAATTTCAAGACTGTCTCTTCTGGAGATATAGTTTAACCACTGCTGCGCCATTCTGCCATATTTGTGAGAATACTCAGGTTTGAAGTCATGTTCTTTACGTCTTCTTATATACATCCCAGTTGGCATCTCTTGCATTAAACACCACATGTAAAGAGCGTTGGCTTCATAACCAACTACACCCCCACACGTTTTAGCTTCCTCTCCATACTGATAGGATCTAATTTTTGTTAGTCCTTTTTCTTGATGACGGTCAAAAATCATCGAAGGACCTCCCACGATGTTGTCTTTTACCAGGTGATGTAAATCGTTGTTCTTCTCGTTGAAAATGGTAAAATGGGATTCATTGTCGATCGTGTTGAACAAATACTTCAATGTCAGTCCAGGTACACTCATTCCATCTTTCATCATATCTCTTTGCTCTCTTTGTAGAAGGCAAACTGTTTCTCTAGTGCTTTTAGGAATGGTTGGACATCTCGGTTATTATACCAGATGAGAAAATCGCGAAAGGTGTTCATCTTGTGGACTTTCCGTACTTTTTGACAGTAGATGTATTCTTCTTTAGATATATTTTCCCCTTTGAGCGACCTGTAGAATTATCGTAGTCCGGTAAGTGGTCTTGTTCCAGTTTCTTCAAATCATCAATCCACTCGTATGGCAGGTAACCTTTCGTCACTGATCATCCAAATGCTCTGAGAAATGTATCATACGAAAAACCAGGTGCCAGATAATTCACAATGTCGAGGAATTTGAACTGTTCTGTTTTAAGGCACAAGAAATTGTTGTTTCTCTTCACAGTGAATCCAATATCCTGTTTCGTTTTCAAGAAAGTAAGTAGCTCGCACTTCACAACATTGAAATCATACTTTTCAGAGTTGAATCCAACAACCGTCATTTCTTTCAGATAAGCAACAAACTGGTGATGTAGCTCCTCCAAGGGATGTGACCTGGCACGTTCTTCTTCATTTAACAATGGGTCCCTCTCAATTGCTTCTGTGATCTTCGTATTGAGTTCATCAATGTAAGGTTGATATTCTGACTTTAACAGCGCATAGGCCTCGTTTGAAATCTCTTCCAAGTAATTCATCATATGGCTCACCAGTCCTTGTGCATTTCCTTCTGTAATAAAGCAGACCGGTTCTACAAATCCTGGTACATTGCTGCTTACACTTACGCTCAATGGAACGTGTCGGGCTTACCAGGTCAGTTTTTCACTTTTTGTGGGTAGATGAGTTGTATCGAAATAGCATTCGAAGTCAAAGGTTGCTCGGTACGGGTAATATCTATTTTCACTTGGAACTTAGATGCCTTCATCTTCTAAGAGTTCAAAAACTGTTTTTGGAACATTATAAACACCGCCAGTATATTCATAAGATACTTCTTTTGTACATGTTCTCTCAAGCCTGTTGAGTTGAAAGCCAGTCTTCCACAATTTGCCACACTTCCGACAGGTAAATGACTTACAGTAATGATTGATGTCTCCGATGTAACTGAAATGTTCTTCGTGAATGTTGATATACATCGGCAGAGTGTTAAAACGGCAGAGTAATCGTCTGACTAGACTAGCTTTTGTTTCTCCATCTTCATTGTGTTGCAACTGATAAACGTTGATGTTTAGTTTGAATAAGTACTCTATTTCAGGTAACTGGTTGAGATTCACTCCTTTGAAAGTTTCCGTGTCTTCATTTGTATACTGTCGAAACAGGTGTTTAGTTTCTGTGTTCAGGTTGTGGAAGGTGGCCCCTCTTGAAAGGGCTAAGCATCTAAATAAACACAGGTTATCGTCGTACTTGAAGTTGTGGTGTTGGTCTTTCACTAAAGCAATTATGGCTGGATTGTCCATGATGTACGCAGGTAAATCTGTGGCGTCTCCAATAGGATGATCTTTGATTTTATTGATGTAGAATGTTATGTAGGTCACTTTATAAACAGTCCATTTAGAATCTGGTCGTTGTTGTTTTGCCCACTCCAATACATCTTCTTGGGAAACATCTCTCACAAACTTTTCAAAATCTTCTAGGTTCCAAACAATACGTGGTGTATCCAGAAATCTGGCATTGTTCTGGGATGCGTGATAGTATCGGAGGTCGTCAGTTTCATTGTTACGTAAGATGAATCCGTAGCTCAGGTTGATTTTGAACTTCCATTCTTGTTGTTGAAAAATTGTTTCTGTAAATTCACTGGCCATTGCTGTTATGTCGCCGGTCTTGATGCGAAAATTGTAAGTGTCTTGAAGTTTTCTGTTCGTGATATGGTGGGTCCGTATAATGTCCAAGTTCACTCTGTAGAGAGCTTTCATATCATCACATTCCTCTTCGTATAGTAGTTCAGGTGAAAACACTGCAGGATCACACTCCGTGAATGATGTTCTGGATTTCTTCGTCTTTCCACTTGACTGCTGTTGGTCGTCATTCGATTTTCGTTTTTTGGCTCTTTTCTTGTCAGATTGGTGAGCTACTTCCATATGTACACTGGTTTGAGACAGTTCACTGAATTCTTGCTGACGCTTTTCACATTCTTTCAAGTGATGCTCGAGATCTTCGTTCCTGGAATATTTCATGTAGCAGTTATGGCATTCATATATCTTCTTCTTCATATGCACAGTTCTGATATGTCGCTCCAAGTTGCTTCTCTTGTGGAATATTCTTTCACACTGTTCGCATTCTAATGAAGTTAATGTCTTTTCATCGTCTCTTTTATAAGACTTTTTCTGGAGATTTCTTGTTACAGCTTGTATTTTCTTGTCTTCTTTCCCCTTGGCATGGTACTGGTGTTCTGTTTTCAGATGCAGTCGATAGGGTATGAGATTGCTGAATTCTCGCTGGCAGTTTCCGCATTTCCATTGACTTGTGCATTTCTCTAAGTGGTGCTCCAGTTTTTCTTTCCGAGCGAATTTCTTGCAGCATCTCTGACATTCGTGTCTTCTTTCTTCTAGGTGTACAGTCCTTATATGTCTCTCCAAGTTGCTCCTTCTGCTGAACGACTTTTCACACTGGTGGCACACAAAGGAGGCTGGTGGCATGTTGGTAGCGTTGTCGGTGTCTCTTGCCTGAAATTATTGGAAAAAATTTCAAATTAGCAGAGCTGCTCACTGACGATGTGTTCACCTCGGCTGCTGGATGGCGAATGACCGATTGCGCAATGCACGTCGCCTTTTATACCTTCTGGAAGCTACTCTCCCCACACCAGCAGCAACAAATGGCGCTGAAGCGCCGACCACCACCCCCACCCCCCCCCCCCCCGGACTTGTTCTATAGTTATATTTAAAAAACTACAGTCAGTCTGTACAATTGATGCATCATGTGAAATACCATTCCGCGGCATTTTATCAGTCCAGTGAGATGTCCTTGAATTTTACTTCAGGTTATAATCAGCTAATTCCGCTGAAACACAAAGGTTCCAATCAAAGTGGAAGTGCCTGGAATTTAAACGGAATGCCCGTGGAAGGCTGATCTTGCTCACTGAACTAGACCGAAAGATGCGTAATCTATAATAAATATTGAAGACACAGCTTATCATATATTTTTTTTAAAATTTAATAAACCTTACCGTGATCTTAGAAAACAAAGTGGATCGATAGAAATTTGTATACGATTCTAAATATTTACGAGCTGGCGACGTTTCTATTCCTATTACCGATTGGAAGATACATGAATGCAGTCATGTAGCATGTAGAGATATACGGCAGCAAACGTTTTTCTGTATAAAAGAGATATCATATTTTTTTAAATTTCGGCGCGCCTCCTCGTGCGTTTTCATAATATCACAAGCTGTTTGCGACCAATATCTACATAAGTTCGATTATTTGTGACATTAATGTACAAATTTCGCTACCTCTCCATTTCCGAATTATCTTCATGCGTAAAATTTTCATAACACAACACCACATCTTTGGGGTATATGTACAGATTCCTATATAGGGCCGTCGCCAGCTCTATTTTGCGTAAATATTTAGAATCGTATAAAAATTTCTATCGATCCACTTTGTTTTCTAAAATCACGGTCAGTTTTATTAAATTCGAAAAAAAAAAAATATAATAAGCTGTGTCTTTACTATTTATTATAGATTACGCATCTTTCGGTCCAGTTCAGTGAGCAAGATCAGCCTTCCACGGGCATTCCGTTTACATTCCAGGCACTTCCACTTTGACTGGAACCCTTGTGTTTCAGCGGAATGAGCTGATTATAACCTGAAGTAAAATTCAAGGACATCTCACTGGACTGATAAAATGCCGTGGAATGGTATTTCACATGATGCATCAATTGTACAGACTGACAGTTGTTTTTTAAATATAACTATAGAACAAGTCGGGGGGGGGGGGGGGTGTCGGCGCTTCAGCGCCATTTGTTGCTGCTGATGTGGGGAGAGTAGCTTCCAGAAGGTATAAAAGGCGACTTGCACTGCGCAATCGGTCATTCGCCATCCAGCAGCCGAGGTGAACACATCGTCAGTGAGCAGCTCCTCTAATTTGAAATGTTTTCCAATAATTTCAGGCAAGAGACACCTACAACGCTACGAACATGCCACCAGCCTCCTTTGTTTGCCACCAGCGTGAAAAGTCGTTCAGCAGAAGGAGCAACTTGGAGAGACATATAAGGACTGTACACCTAGAAGAATGAAGACACGAATGTCAGAGATGCTGCAAGAAATTCGCTCGGAAAGAAAAACTGGAGCACCACTTAGAGAAATGCACAAGTCAATGGAAATGCGGAGACTGCCAGAGAGACATTCAGCAATCCCATACCCTATCGACTGCATCTGAAAACAGATCACCAGTACCATACCTAGGGGAAAGAATACAAGAAGATACAAGGTGTACAAGAAATCTCCAGAAAAAGTCTTATAAAAGAGACGATGAAAAGACATTAACTTCATTAGAATGCGAACAGTGTGAAAGAATATTCCACAAGAGAAGCAACTTGGAGCGACATATCAGATCTGTGCATATGAAGAAGAAGATATATGAATGCCATAACTGCTACATGAAGTATTCCAGGAATGAAGATCTCGAGCATCACTTGAAAAAATGTGAAAAGCGTCGGCAAGAATTCATTGAACTGTCTCAAACCAGTGTACATATGGAAGTAGCTCACCAATCTGACAAGAAAACAGCCAAAAAAAACGAAACTCGAATGACGACCAACAGCAGTCAAGTGGAAAGACGAAGAAATCCAGAACATCTTCATGGAGTGTGATCCTGCAGTGTTTTCACCTGAACTACTATACGAAGAGGAATGTGATGATATGAAAGCTCTCTACAAAGTGAACTGGAACATTATACAGACCCACCATATCACGAACAGAAAACTTCAAGACACTTACAATTTTCGCATCAAGACCGGCGACATAACAGCTATGGCCAGTGAATTTACAGAAACAATTTTTCAACAACAAGAATGGAAGTTCAAATCAACCTGAGCTACGGATTCATCTTACATAACAATGAAACTGACGACCTCCGATACTATCACGCATCCCAGAACAATGCCAGATTTCTGGATACACCACGTCTTGTTTCAGACCTAGAAGATTTTGAAAAGTTTTTGAGAGATATTTCCCAAGAAGATGTATTTGAGTGGCAAAACAACAACGACCAGATTCTAAATGGACTGTTTATAAAATGACCAACATAACATTCTACTTCAATAAAATCAAAGATCATCCTATTGGAGGCGCCACAGATTTACCTGCGTACACCATGGACAATCCAGCCATAATTGCTTTAGCGAAAGACCAACAACACAACTTCAAGTACGACGATAACCTGTGTTTATTCAGATGCTTAGCCCTTTCAAGAGGGGCCACCTTCCACAACTTGAACACAGAAACTAAACACCTGTTTCGACAGTATACAAATGAAGACACGGAAACTTTCAAAGGAGTGAATCTCAACCGGTTACCTGAAATAGAGAACTTATTCAAACTGAACATCAACGTTTATCAGTTGCAACACAATGAAGATGGAGAAACAAATGCTAGTCTAGTCAGACGAATCACTCTGCCGTTTTAGTGAGACAATGTATATCAACATTCACGAAGAACATTTCAGTTACATCGGAGACATCAATCATTACTGTAAGTCATTTACCTGTCGGAAGTGTGGCAAATTGTGGAAGACTGGCTTTCAACTCAACAGGCATGAGAGAACATGTACAAAATAAGTATCTTATGAATATACTGGCGGTGTTTATAATGTTCCAAAAATAGTTTTTGAACTCTTAGAAGATGAAGGCATCTCAGTTCCAAGTGAAAATAGATATTACCCGTACCGAGCAACCTTTGACTTCGAATGCTATTTGGATACAACTCATCTACTCACAAAAAGTGAAAAACTGACCCGGGAAGCCCGACACGTTCCATTGAGCGTAAGTGTAAGCAGCAATGTACCAGGATTTGTAGAACCGATCTGCTTTATTACAGAATGAAATGCACAAGGACTGGTGAGCTGTATGATGAATTACTTGGAAGAGATTTCAAAGGAGACCTATGCGCTGTTAAAGTCAGAATATCAACCTTACATTGATGAACTCAACACGAAGATCATAGAAGCAACTGAGAGGGACCCATTGTTAAATGAAGAAGGACGTGCCAGGTCACATCCCTTGGAGGAGCTACATCACCAGTTTGTTGCTTATCTGAAAGAAATGCCGGTTGTTGGATTCAACTCTGGAAAGTATGATTTCAATGTTGTGAAGTGCGAGCAACTTACTTTTTTGAAAACGAAACAGGATATTGGATTCACTGTGAAGAGAAACAACAATTTTTGTGCCTTAAAACAGAACAATTCAAATTCCTCGACATTGTGAATTATCTGGCACCTGGTTTTTCGTATGATAAATTTCTCAGAGCATTTGGATGTTCAGTGACGAAAGGTTACCTGCCATACGAGGGGATTGATGATTTGAAGAAACTGAAACAAAACCACTTACCGGACTACGATACATTCTACAGTTCGCTCAAAGGGGAAAATATATCTAAAGAAGAATACATCTACTCTCAGAAAGTATGGAAAGACCACAAGATGAACACCTTCGCGATTTTCTCATCTGGTATAATAACCGAGATGTCCAACCATTCCTAGAAGCACTAGAGAAACAGTTTGCCTTCTACAAAGAGCGCGGGATTGATATGATGAAAGATGGAATGAGTGTACCTGGACTGACATTGAAGTATGTGTTCAACACGATCGACAATGAAACCCATTTTACCATTTTCAACGAGAAGAACAACGATTTACATCACCTGGTAAAAGACAACATCGTGGGAGGTCCTTCGATAATTTTTGACCGTCATCAAGAAAAAGGACTAACAGAAATTAGATCTTATCAGTATGGAGAGGAAGCTAAAACGTGTGGGAGTGTAGTTGGTTATGACGCCAACGCTCTTTACTTGTTGTGTTTAATGCAAGAGATGCCAACTGGGATGTATATAAGAAAACGTAAAGAACATGACTTCAAACCGGAGTATTCTCACAAATATGGCAGAATGGCGCAACAGTGGTTAAACTATATCTCCAGAAGAGACAGTCTTGAAATTCGGCATCAGTTCAGTGGGAAAGAGAAAAAGATTGGAAGGAGACATCTGCCCGTAGACGGCTGGTGCAAAGAAACGTAGACGGTGTACCAATTTCACGGCTGCTTCTGGCATGGCCACAATTGTCGACTAAACACCAAAGAAATGGAGAAGCAATTCTTTTCAACAGTGTTCGAGAAAAACAAATGGAAGATCTTCACAAAGAGACTATCAAGAACGCCAAATACATTGCTGATCAAGGATACAAACTTGTTGAAATTTGGGAATGGCAGTGGTTGAAAATGAGAAAGGATCCTGCAGTAAAATGTTACCTTGAGAAACTTGGGAGCAACACTTCACATGGACAATGAACGAGAGGGAAGTAACGCAGCATGTGATTTCGGGCAATCTGTTCGGATTAGTTGAGTGTGACATTCATGTTCCAGACCACCTCAGACATCACTTTGAAGAAATGACACCCATCTTTAAAAATACCATCATTAGTACAGACGACATTGAGATCACATGAGAAAGTTTGCAGAGAAAAAAAACACGTCATGCGCCAGCCGAGAAGAAGTTTGATCGGCAGATACCATGCGAAGAGGACATTGCTTGCAACGCCACTCCTGAAATGGTACCGTTGATCAGGGCCTCGAGGTGACACAAATTTACCAAGTCATACAATACGAACCAAAATCGTGCTTCAAGAAATTTGGAGAAGAGGTATCACAGGCCAGAAGGACGGTGTTCGGAATCCAGGTAAGGCAATAGTTGCTGACACAATGAAACTCCTTGGGAATAGCGGGTACGGAATGACAGTAACCAACAAAGAAAAACACAGAAATATCATTTACTGTAATGACTACGAAGCTTCTCGCTTAATAAACAACGTGCACTTCCGACAAATGAACCCTTTGAGCGAAACAGTATACGAGTTGGAAATGAATAAGAACCGCATCAAGCTGAACTTACGACTTCATATCGGATTCTTCGTGTACCAATACTCAAAGATGAAGATGTTGCAGTTTTACTATGATTTTATTGATACCTTCGTGGATAGACGTGATTTTCAGTACTGCCTCATGGATACAGTTTCTGGATACATCCCATTCTCCAAATCATCTATGGAAGAAGTAATAAAACCGGAAAAGAAAGAACAGTTTTATACAGAGTATCATCAATGGTTACCGTCAGAATCATGCGATGAGCACAGAGAAGACTTTGTTCAAACCAAGATTAGAGGAGATATATGGTAACCGAAGGGGTCATGTTGCAGCGACGGGAAAGCATTCGATAAAAGAACACCTGGCCTTTTCAAGGTTGAATGGAGCGGAGATGGAATTGTGGGTCTCTGTAGCAAAACCTACTACTGTTTCTGCCCGAGTAGCAAGTTCAGTTCCAAAGGAATAAATAAACGCCAAAACGACCTAACGAAGAACAAATATATGCATGTGTTGAAAACGCAACAGAGTGGAACAGGAGTAAACCGTGGATTTGTGGTGAACAATAATCACATGTACACTTATAGTCAGATGAAATACCCGAAAAGAAAAGTTCAAGAAGATGGAACCTCGACCAAACCACTGGATATATAGACATTAATGTACTCTGACCATCAGCTGTTTTGTCACTGCAATCTTGATCTGAAAAATTCATTTTTCTGTGTTACACGTCATTCATTGATCGTGTATATTTGAAAACTGCAATTAAATCGTGTATTGTCAAATGAATGTATATTGTAATATTATTATGTTGTATAGAATAAAATGTATTGAATGTTGAAAAGCCTTCTGTTATCTATTGTATAGGACGCTTATAGAAATAGGAGCCATAAGGAGCAATAAATAGGTTGTGTAGGTGCTTGGAAGTAAGAAGCCTAAAGGCTTTTCTGGGATTCAGGAGCCGAACTACACAAGTGCAACATCATCTCCCCCAATAGTCCACAAATCAGCTCTTGCTCGGTCTCCGAAAGTCCCCACTAATCCCTGGACCAGCCCCCCCCCCCCCCCCCCCCCCCCCCCAATATGACCATTATTGACAAAACACCACAAAGGCTAACCTCATTTCATTAGTAAGCCGTATTTCGTACTACCAATACCACTTCCACCCACCCCCGTCCCGAAACGAGCTAATAGGTTAGAACTTAGTGGATATTAGACCAACAGGCCGTTAATCCTTTACTACTGTTCTAAACAACCTAGTATAATACTGCCTGGTCTGGAATTCCATAGTATTAATACCAGCCATTAGATACTATAAATGATTCGGTAGGATAATAGTACTAAGGGGGTAATACGCCAATAGACCATTCATACTGTACTGCCAATCTAATCCACCAATGACTATCTCGCAATACCACACTACCACCCACCCACCCTACTGCTTGACATAGCTGTAGCAGACATAGGATAATATAAAGAATAAGGTGGATTAATAGTACTAAGGGTTAACTTGGGACCTGAAAGGGATATACCACGCATACTATACTTCCACACTAGGTGACCATGCATTATACCTACCCACCCCACAATAAGGCCCGCCACCGCATTACATACTACCTATACTAATCATGGGATGACATAATGCATTAAGTCGATTACTAGTACCAATGGCTTTCGGAGGGGGGAGGGGGGGTACAGGAGAATATACCGCTACTATGATATTTCTCTTATCAAAATTCATCCACCCCCCTGACCCGAATAACGTTATGTCAGATTGTATACTGGACAATAATAGCGGTCAGCATCTATATGACGTCACGCGCGTGTCATGACATCAAACTTTCAAGAAAACCCAATTTTCCCATCATCTTTCCACCACTTACCCATAATATATTCCTATAGCCCCATGCGTACATATATCACTATACATGCCATAGCATACTATATATACAGTACCTACACCATTTGGCGGATCTAGCTGCAAGAAGCCGTACTTTTGCTCCCACAAAGTTGCTCCCCCAAACGGCTTCCGGTTCCTATGGGAATTTAACACTAGTTGCTCCCCCAAAGCTCCGGTAAATGGGGCACGATTCATACGTGCTATACTACTTGCGCCCCGTGGAAGTGTTGTCCACCGTGGAATGTGACCTGTCCATGTCTGCCATACTGTAGTAGAATACACATTTCGTACACATCAAAGGTTTTGACGCTCTTGCAGAATATTCTCTCGGCATTTTTCATTTCATGACAAAAAGGAAGAATGACCAATCACTACTCTACTAACAAATATTGAATCTGTTGACATCGCACTGGGACTAGCGTGGGGAACGAGTGTTTGTGTGGCAGCCTCGACGGCCTCGTCGAGAGCATTCCCACAACCAAATCAACATCCTTCGATGATAAAAAGAGGTGTCACATGAATACAGACGAGGTATGAAACCCAGGTTAACTCTTTACCTGTAGTTGAAGCTGGAAGTCCTGTCACGACTTGCGCAGAAAGTGCGCGTTAGTTAATACGCTCTTTACTACAGAAGAAAGTAGTTTTAAATACAAAAGAGTGTTTGCGGCTGTGCAATGCAAAATGTAAAGCGCTAATACCGAGGTCGTAGAGCAATCACGAACTGGACCGATGAAACAGAAATAAAATATTGAGACTGCAGTAAGTGGAGGGTCGATCACTACTAAAGTGCCGTGGGATAGATTTTTCACTTCGTAATTATTTAGAATTTCTGAAGACAAAACACAAGAAGCACTTGCAAACTTTCAACACATGGTGCAGTCGACAGGGACAAACTTATACAGTGAGCTACTACTTGATAATTCTCCACAATACAGTGATAGGACCTCTAGTTTCAACTGTAAGGTATTCTGATTATAAACGTGGACAGAAAACTCCAGGGTCGCAATCCAGTCGAAATTATCTCTCCATTTTTCGTTCTCGCATAAAATTTCAACCATCTAAAAAGAAATGCAAGACGATTGATTCTGAGATACTCGTTAAGTTTGTTTTTCTGGCTTTGGTCTTGATTTCACAATATTTTATTTATCTCAACCCGTGGTGTGCAATTGTGTTGCGATGCAGTTTCGATCTAATCGAGGAAGATACCACATTTGTAATGACAGTACTGTTAGAGTTAAGTAACAAACGTGAAAATTCAGTGAAACGCCAATGATACATGGCATAGCCACACAAGGTAGCTAACTGTACCCAACGGCATTGCTGTTAAAATAAAACAAAAAACATGGTTAGGACCCTTTGCTGCCTCTCCCTCTTTATCCACCAACTCAGCTTTCTTTATTGCTCGTTTGGGTAGCACGCTACGTGGACGTTCGACCCAAACTTAAATACTTTACAGAGAGTTTGATTGGTAAACTGGCATGGTATTGTGCACCGGGGTCCTAACAGCTTGAATTATGTTAACACGAATTGACAAAGACACTTGTAAAAACCAATTCTTTGATAAATTCAAATAGTTATTTTCTTCTAAAAAAAAACACAGCTTATGCCCACTCAACGGTGTAATTCCAATAAGCGTTATTAAGCTATGTTTTTACGCGAAGATTGAACAAAAATAATGAAATATGAATGGCGACTTCTGTGAATAGCTCCGCTAGCTAGTTAATTTTATTGCGTTTGGTAAAGGTTTAATAAAGGTACAACATAAGGTGAATTCACTGAAACTCAATGAGGGTCTGTCCTATCGAAAGTCATACATGCGCACTGACATAACGGACACCACGATAATGAAGTTACGGCATTGCCGCTTACGCACTTTAGTATCCCAACCGCCGTGACTAATCACGTGACTGTGACCTCAACTTTGGGGTCCACCAAGTGTGCTAAGCATAAGTATGGCACATAACTTATATTTGGTAAAAAATCTAGCCTAAAAAATTTTTTAGTTTTTTACTTTTTATCAACTGTTGGATACAAAGAAGTATTGGAAAACGACATAAAATTAACATTTATCTACGAGAGAACAACCCGTTTAAGACATTTTTTTAAGTAATTGTTATGAATTGACAGTAATATGGTCTAAAGTTTGCGGCTCGGAGTTTTATAGTCAACCGAGACGCGGAGCGTCGATGTCGATGTTAATTACACAATAACGTGATTTTCGGGGGGCGTTGGACTCCATTACTAGACCGCCATCTGTGATTAGTAGCCTAATTGTCGTTTGGGGCCCGTAGCCGATCGGCGAGTGCCTCTAATGGGTGTGGAACTGCCAACCACCGATGGAGTTCCAGTAGTGGAACCAAACGATGCCTGAGAAAAACTTGTTATTATTACTATTATTACCAATACTTAGAAACTATAAGGACGATTTTCGACCCTGATTTATATTATTTCCTTAAATAATTATTTTCTTAAAATAATCAACGGGAAATATCATTTATCAAACCATTTGAGGCAGAACATTTTATATTTATCTCAGTCAACACCAAAGAAAGGTTTGTTAAACTCGTTCGGGAAATGTAAACAGGTTTCCAGGAAGAAGAAATGACGTAATGCGCACCCCGGCCCGCGGGAGCTGAGAGATACGGTGTAACTTGCAATCCACGGTGCTTTTTTTTGCACCGTGGTTAACCACGGTGTAAAAACAAGAATATACAATAGCAGGCTATATAGCCAAAAAGTACCCCTTTTTAATTATTAATTCATACCTTCTGTTCAGTTATGTTAGGAAAAAAAAAATACAGGAAATTTAACATTTATGTGCAATAAAATATTACAGATATGGATGGCATTGGAACTGGCTCACTGAGCCAGTTCCAATGACATCCATATTTGTCTGTTCCTATTTATTAAGAAACTTAGAAAGTACAAATTTTCTGTCAGTTTTTTCCCACAATGTAGGTTAAAGTATTAAGTACACCCCAATTCTTCGAAATAAATTTGTTATCCTTTCGTTTTCCAGGGTGTGTGGGAATTTACACAGGTGTATGAGTTCCCAAACCTGTGTAAATTCCCATATACCCTTGAAAACACAAGGACAACTAATAGTATTAACGTGAAGGTAGCGCACAATGAATTGATAATAATTGTACGTTCCGAGCCGCAAGTCGTCAGTTCATCATTACGACGTTTATATTTCAATAAGACTCTACTCATGAACAAAACCCACGGCGTGAAATAAAGAAGGCCACGTTTAATGATAATAAGTTTAGTAAACAAACTTTCCCGGAAGCCCACGACGTCACTGGACAAATAATCAATAAATCAGAGACTGCAATTCGATAGTATGTAACGTGATACGAAGCGGCAAATCAAGATGGCAGAAGAAGAACCGACAGGAAAATAGGTAGGTTTGTTTACCCTAATCAAACGCCCCCCTCATAGATATGTTTCAAGAGTACATTTGGTCCCTCAGTAGATAAATGGATAAGCAACATATTCGAATAGTAAATTTGTCCCGGCGATTGCGTTGATTCGCGTGTTTAGTGTGCAAAGTGGTCACCGAAAATAAAATTTTTGGCATGGCGGCGAAATGTTCGTATATTTGTCAATTTCTATCACTAAAGGATTCAACAATTTTATGCTCTGATATGGGTAGGAAATATTACCGGACATATTTGTGAAACAAAAATGGTTACGTTTATATGCAATATGTCAAGAACTCAAAGTTTGAAAAAATGTCCAATGTTCAGGAGCGAAAACGCTTTTCCCACGTCGATCTTTTAACTATTTGTTTAGGATCGGATTCCAAGAATGGTTTAGGATAGGACATTTTGGTTTAGGATTGGAAGCGACATATAGTCCCGGTCCTTTTATGGAATCATCGTCGGGTTCGGCGTAATTTACGCCTATTCCATTCTCAGAAGTCGAAATACATATGTGAGAGGTTATCTGGTTTTGAAACAACAGGACTGTCTCTGCTCAAGCCAGAGCTATGCTAGTTTAGACAAAATTACACGTCTTTCCCCTCAATTTCTGAATATTTTTTCATTGAGTATGTATATGTGTGCATACATGTTATACGTTTGTATACACAAGTACAGAACGGCCATCGTTGTTTGGTATAAATCTACGTCTGGTAACTCATTTTTATTTTCACAGGAGCATCAGAGTTTACCATAGAACATGGATGGTTTATTTAGGGTTGGTATACGATTAAATTATAGAAAATAATTTAGCTCACCACATGCCCGACAACTTGATTAGTGTCAATAATTTTGAACCACACCGACAAGTTAGGTTTATGCAGTAATAACCTTTGTCTTTTTGCCCGCATTAATCAAGGACATTGTTTTATTCAACCAATGAAAATAACTAGCCGGGGGGGGGGGGGGGGGGGGGGGGGGGGGGGGGGGGGGGGGGGGGGGGGGGGGGTATTTAACTAGTCTTGTGCGTTCTTCTGGTAAACTCACTGTGTGATGATAAAACTTAGAGACAAAAGTTATGGACTTAATACCGGTACTCTCTCTGGAGGTTATCGTTCGGTCCTATACACAGCTCAGCCAATATCTAACAAACAATAAGCCATAAATTACGTTGAAACCGACGATTATTCCATAAAATGAACAGAAAATGTCCTATCCGACACCAATCTTGGAATCCGATCCTAAGCAAATAGTTGAAAAATCGACTGGAAAACCCCGTTTTCGCAGCTCAGCAAATATCTAACAAACAATAAGCCATAAATTACGTTGAAACCGAGGATGATTCAATAAATTGAACAGAAAGTGTCCTATCCGACACCATTCTTGGAATCCGATCCAAAGCAAAGAGTGGAAAAATCGACTGGAAAACTTCGTTTTCCGCTTCTGAACAGTGGATAGTCTTTCAAACATCGATTTAATGAGATATTATATATAAACGTATCCATTTTTGCTTCCCGAATATGTCCAGTAATATTTCCTACCGATGTCAGTTCATAAAATTGCCGAATCCTTGCTTTTATGAGGGACATTGACAAAAGTGCGAACAGTTAGCCGCCTCGCGAAAGTTTTCATCTTCAACGACCACTTTGCACAATAAACACGAGAATCAACGCAATCTCCGGGGAAACTTTACTTTTCGAATATGTTGCTTATCCATTTATCTACCTAGTGACCAAAATGTACTCTTGAAACATATCTATGAGGGGGCGTTTGATTAGGGTAAACAAACCTACCTATTTTTCTGTCTATCTTCTGCCGCCATCTTGATTTGTCCGCTCGGTATCACGTCACAGACAGTGAATTCGTGAATAATTCGTTTACTGACGCCAAACGGTAACATATTTTATTGCATTCGTAAACATATGAGAAACTACTCGAGTTCTGGCCCAATCAGAGGGCAAGGATATTAGCCTTACTAGAAAATACTGTCTTCCAATTATTATCTTTTTCGATTGTTATGTTTGTTGGTGCTTAGCTTAAGATAATGGCATTCCACACAGAGGGCATTTCGATAAACCGACAGTGTCTGCAATCAATCCCACTTCTCCTTTTTGTCATTTTCACGAACTATCATGCACCAACAGGTGTTGTGCTGCATCAATTTTGGGAGCTCTCGGGGCTCCTAATAGGAGAGGGCAATATCCCGGTGCACCATACTGTCACTCCGCCTCTGTTTTGAAACCAGGGAACACAATTATCTCACTACGCTCGGGAAACAGTAGTTAAACGTGACGAGATATTCTAGTAATTATTGACCCAGCATCTATAAGGTAATGGTCTTGACTCACACAATACAGTGTTTGTCATCCCGACAAAAAACTCTCAGGGGAACCTTGGGAAGTAGATCAGCATTTTCCCCATTTGGAGAGCTACACTGGCTTTGTGAGAGAATTCCTTACGCTGGAGAGAGTAAGATCTTAGTTAGAAGACAGAAGCAACTTTGACTAAATCGCCACACACCTGCACTTGGACATGTGTTTAAATTCTCTTCTAAAATGTTCCTGTTAGGGAAATATGTTAAAGATCTAGCCTGATAATCAATCACAATCGACTTGGAAAGTAAATAAAATATGCTTAAATTAAAATGAAATATACCCTGCAGGCATGGACGAATTGTTGGAAATTGAAAAACAGTAACAAACAAACGAGATGAGCAAGATTTGACTTAATGTTTTTTAACTCCATTTTAAACAAAACGCCACTGGCTCAAAGTTTTAAAATGAAAGGCAGCCTGTCATTGTAGACAAGGATGGATTATGGAAAACTGAAAAGAAAATCAAACACGATGAACCGGGTTTGACTTAATATAGGAAAGATGCATTTTCGATGCAAATTTTCAACAAGATTGCCATTGGTCAGATATTTTACTGGAGTGTAGCGGAAGCATGTTCAACGTTGACAGAGCAAATCATTTTCCCACAACACACTACAATCAAATAATGACAATAAGTGCTGTTGAGGTTTTCCTTCCGGTCGATTACTTGTCGGTGCATTTCACTTCCTATTAGCCCTTACATCCCCATACACCCACATACTGCCTCTTTTTTATATTGCTCTGAAAACGTTTTTTCCACCTGCATCCTTCCTTGATTTTTCTACAGGTAGGATGTATTTAACTTGACAATATTTAGCCAACAATAATGTAGAAACGCTGTTAAGTCATCTGCACCTGTATACTTGTATATATATGATAGTTATTAGCAAAAAAATTAATATGAGCACTGAAGGATTAACGTCGATTTCAGATAAACAAAAAAAAATTCTGTTCCTTCGATGTACTATAGTTGTGTTTTACCCTTCGCCAAGCGTAAAATGTCATATCGTACATATATGTACATCTGTGTGCATACACCAGAGAACCATCGTCATCAAACCACAAAATCTAAGCAAAGAAAGACAATTTTGCTGGCCTAATAAATATAAGAATTAATTACCACTTGCTGGTCAGTAACGGAAAGGAACTTTCCTTTCAGCATGATGAGATAATAATAAATAGCAGTCTAACTATCCAACACTGGCTGAATGTTGACCATCTTACAGTATGTACCACTCATACGAAATTGACGGACATTTCGTCGCCTGAGTGCTAGGATGTTCTATGTCCCCTATGGGACATAGAATATTCTAGCACTCACGCGACGATTTGTCTTTGTTTTCTAACGTTAACTGATTAGTTTGGTTTAAACATATTTTATATGTCAAAATTAACAAAAAGGATTGGCCAACAAGTGTCAAACACTTAACCCTTTGAACCCTAGAGGCCGCTTTTCCGACCAAGGAACATGATACGTCATAACTTCATTTAGTACGATGGTTCAAAGCGAATATGTGGAGTAGACCAATCAATATTTTCAATGTGTTGCCCCGGGCAGCCCCCATCTAATGCCCCAAGGCAGCACGTTGAAAATTTTAATTGGTCAGCCCCCAAATAATGAATATGGACTATTCCATTTGTTGCTATTGAACTGACATGGAATATACCACTAGGGTCAAAGGTTACAACACGTCATCTCTCTTGTATATGAGTGATATACACATCAAAATAAACAATTACGCTATTCCTCATTGCAACGGAGTTATGACTATAGATATTCGGAGAAAGAAGAAAAGACAAAGAAGAAAAGAGGGGATGAATCGACACCGTGTACTCATGAAAACAAAATTATTAGAACTAACATTCGGAGTTCAATTTGAAGGTTACTTTCATTGACATTTTTTTCTTCTCTTTTTTTCATATCATGTGTTCCCTTTACCCGTAGTTTTCGCGAAGCAGTGAAGGTACTCTTAAACACTTCTGCCACACTCTTCCCCGATTTATTCTTCAGAGGTTTCATCAGTCGGTGTTTCGAAAAGACGTCTATAACCTTCAGTATATAATATAATAACAACACTTTGACCGGCAGCTGATTTGGTGAGAAGGCCTTGGCTATCCCGGTGCTCTCAACTGCCTCCCTATTTCCACGCTTCTTCTCTCCTCCCAACACTGGGAGACGAACTGCTTGATGACGTCCCTTGCCCCATTATTCCCAGTCTCTCCAATTAGCATATTAACCCTCTCCTTTGAGTCATTCACTAACCACATGCCCTTCATTCTCCCATTCCACTCCCCCATTATACTCCTTGTGAATATTATTGTTTTTGACTGGTATTTTGGGTATTCTAGAAGAAAGTGTTCCAAGGTCTCCACCACGCCTAAATTACACATCTGACACGCCTTTTCACTGTTTTTCCCATTTTTCACTCAGCTCCAGGGACCGCGACCTCAGCGTGAACAACGGTGACACCCTCCCCAAGGTTCCATCAAGGTATTTTTCAAAACCGGGCTTCGCTTTCTCACGCAGGCCACCCAAAGACCGCTTTGATTTGACCCCCTTTCGCCAATTAAGGTTAACATCCTCCATGACCCTTTCTCTGTATATATTTCCACACCTCCGTTATGTCTCGAAAACGAATGCATGTCTTCCAGATCGGGCACCCATATGCGATCCAGTCCCTTGACGCATACTCTACTCTTGCAAAATTTATTTATTACACGCCTGTTCTATGGAATCCCCATCTGCAGCAACACAAACCATGCGGAAAAAGAAAATCCATTGACGGAATATTTTTATAAAGAAGTGAAATTTCACTGGAATGTTCTACAAATCGTGGACCACAATTACAATTTAAATCGCTGGCGATACCTAAAAATCGTCCCCTGAGTTTCAATGTGTTCTATGTACCAGCAGGCACATAGGACACAATGAAACTCAGGGGAAGAAAAAGTAAAGGGTTCCACTCGCAAATTTGGTTTGCGATAAAATATGTTCTTTTTGATGATAGTTGTCAAATGAATTGGTGAGTGTCCTTGTTTTTTATAGACGTGAAGGTGTGTAATAAACATAGAACGACTCGCGTGTGTGAATGGGTTTACGGACGTGGCACTTGTGCCATCGCGGAAGGATAAAACTCGAGACATGTGGCCTCTCGTTCTATCCTTTTGCGCTGGCACTCGTGCCATATCGGCTAACCCATTTACCCTCGCGTGTCGTTCTGTGTATGCGCTACGGGTTTTGAATAACTCGTCCATTTTGTTATTTAGTGAATTATTTAGTTCTCATACTCAATTGACAGTTCGTACCGATTATTTTGCCGACTATCGAACTTTCGATTTTTTCTATCAACGTCGGATTCACTATATTTTGCAAATCTCTTTATCACATCTTTTTATCGCGTTTTCGTATCGGAATATTTTGCGAAACATAGATCGTGACCGCGCCCATCCATTCAGCTAATGAGCTTGCTCCACGATTTAGGCCTCAGATCGGGATTCAGTCTCTTATTAAATTCCATACCGCGTCCAATATATTAGTGTCCCGGCAGATGAATTTCGGAAGAAAAAATATTCACTAGTCTGTTGATCGCAACTGCACCTTTTTTTAACAAATCGAGTTTTTGTCGAACCGCACCAAAGCATCTGTCTAAAATTTTCAGTCTGCATACTATGAATCTTTGCTGTGTCCGTAAACATCTGACATTTTACGGAAAACATTTTTTTTAATTTATTTTTTTTTATATTTGTTTCATATTTTTTTTTCATTATTTATTTGCACATTATTATTTTGTTTCTGCACCTTCGTTCCTAATAGTGTATGGACCGATTCGCTAGCTTCTCGCCAACCTTTTGCTACTTTTTATCTCCTCTCTGATGACCGGACGCGTCTTCTCTATGCCTTCTTTCAAAGCCTCGAATTTATATTCCTCACCGCGAAGGTGAATATACTCGCCTGTTCGGTCGTTTAAAGAATTCGCTGTGCAATCATGCGATTCGATGTGAATAATATGAGAAATACGAGATTCTTTGGGAAAATCTTATCTTTTTTGTCGAACGCAAACGAAGGTTAATGCATTTGTATTACACGCCTGTTCCACGAAATCCCCATCTACGGCAACACTAAACCAAGCGGAAAATGAAAATCTGAACAGAAATGGTTGACTGACTATTTTTAGAAAGAAGCGAGATTTCATTGAAATTTTCTACAAATCGTGCACCTCAGTTACGATTTGCATCGATAGCGATTGCTAAAAATCGTTCCCTGAGTTCCAACGTGTTCCGTGTGCCAGTAGGCAAATATAACACATTGGAACTCAGGGGACGAAATAGTAACACAAGTTCCCCTCGCAAATTTGGTTGGCGATAAAATGTGGGGGGTTTTTTGTTGATAGTTATCGAATGAATTGCGGAGTGTCCTTCTAATAATTGTTTTTACAGATGTGAAGGCGTGTAATAAACACAGAACCAGACACGCGTGTGTGAATGGGTTAATCGATATGGCGCATGTGCCATCGGGGAAGGATCAAACTCGAGGTCTGTGGCGTCTTTTTTATCCTTCCGTGCTGGATATCATGCCATATCGTTTAACCCATACGCGTGTGTCGTTCTGTGTATTTACAATAACGACAAGCATATAGAAAGGAAGGTACCAATAAATTTACCTTTATCCAGTAGTGTGCAGTGTGACTTTCTCTCGAAGTCATGTTCGCAAAGAGTATCTGTTACTTTCCATTAAATGAAAAAATAAACTGCTCAAGATGAGAGTGTCCGCTGATTTTTTGGCTTTGGTCTAGTAAGAGTAGCTTTTTATAAAAACATTCGAGTTTTTCAAATCAACATGTATGCCTACAATCATGGCTGACCATCTTCTCAGTCCAGACACTCAGGTTACATGCTCCCCATTGCTCCAAAATATCGAAAAATATATATGATGCTCCGGGGGTGGTGTAAAACAAGAATGACAGCGCAACATTGGTGTGAGTGACAGCGAGGTTTCAGGGCTACATCGAAATTATCACGGTAGCTGTAGCCACTCTGGTGAGGTGGAATTGGCGAGTTCTCGTGTGTCCTTGGGCGTTCTGTTGTTGCACTGGTCGGTCGGTCAGAAGCGATCGACTCGATTGTCTGGGGGCAACAGTTTCCTCCCTTGACAACCAAGGTATAGTATGACAACTTAGGATCTGCGAACTAACTGTCTTTTATTTAAGGGAGACCACACAGGCCAACTAATATCCATTTACAGAATACATGGAAATGATGATCGGTGAAACAGATTTTTTGAAGTTCAGGCAAAATATGGAAAACTTATAAGGTTCTGATATTATCTTACAAAATAGTAATAGTTTCAATGACTTGCGTCTTTATATGTATAATACATGTATGTAGATTACATGATTTATCGATATTTTTAATGAGCACCACTTTCATGGAATTCGAATAACTTCAATTGAATATATGGACACGACATATGCAGGCGAGCCTTGTTACCGAGTGCATATAATTGTACTCGTAATGCGCTCCACCTGCTCGTTCAGATACGCCCCTGCTGCGATAGAATGCCCCATTCTAGTCTAATATCTCTGTTTTAGTCTTGTATGGGCTTACTATAGTAGTTTTGAGGATGAACCAGCGTAGGTCCGCCCGCTCAATGGTGCGAGCAGTCTAAGATAGAGAGTAGAAATGAGGCTTGCGGTCATACTACAACAGTAGTAGGGTAAGAAAATAAAGATCAACCCATCCATTATTAGACCCCTCCCTTCCCCGTGATATATACTTCTTGGTTTTTGACAATACTCAGTAATGCCTAGTCCTGTAGTTGCATGAAGCGGTGACCAATACCTCCGAGTTTCGTCGCCCAATTTGGGAACTATAGTAACTCAATCATAAATGTTTTCTGGCCTATCATCTTTGTAAATTATCATCTTTAAACTTATAAAACATCCACATCAGGAGCTATCCAACAGAAGGGCTACATGATGGGAATATGTCGACACCCGTCGTCGTTCCAGTGGAAAGACAACCAAATTACAGTGGGTTTAGGTACTAGCGAGTATATAAGATTGCTACATCCGATTATTTATCAAATAAATATGCATTCGACACACATATTTTTAAAAATGAATAATTTTTCCCAAGTTTGACAACACATTTTCGACAGCATACCTTTTTGACAGCTGTTATAGGCCCCTATTATAATACCAGAATTGATATGTGTTGGTTAATAATTATACACAATTAATATTTTCTAAGGTCATTTTTTTTTATTTAAAATAAGCAGACCCTGGCTTATGTGATTATTTACTTGCACCGAGTGATCAATGAATGTACCCATCAACATGTTTAAAGATACTGTTGCACAGAATCTATTTTTTAGCTCTCTGGTTGTTTAATTGTGTCACACTTGTTTGCTTGAAATTATACAGAATCATCTAGAAGCCTAATGAGGTTACTTTATTCAGCCAATAGCAATTAATGGAATAAAAAAATATTATTCTGGAAATTTCTATCTGAAGACTATATAAATAACCTCTCTCAACAGAATTCAGACATTCTATTCATGTCATTTGTTTACACATTATTTATTTATTTATTGGTGTTTAAGGTCACATACTTATGCACAATGGCTAATCATGACCAGTGTTTACACATTCAGCATTAATTGAACATTGGAGATTATTATTACAGGACAGTGCATTATTGTAGAGTCAGCTTAGAATTTATTATATATATATATATATATTGAGATATGTGCGACGTTGTGTATTGGAGAAGTGTTTCCAAAATTAGAAAATAATTTATTCTTCTTGTGAACGAGAAGTTGCTTTTGTGACACACCGGATTCTACTGGGTTATTTTTAATTACCTGTGGCTCTAATACTTTTTGGATATTAATTCCATTTGTGTTTTGCTAAGTGCTTTATTGGAATTTATTGGAAAAGGCTGAAATTTTTAACGATCCTTTCATTACAGTTTATTGGATACTCTTTCTTGGACATTACAATGCCAACTGGAAAGTTTCTTCATCACTTGATTGCTGGATTCTATTGAACTTTATTTTAGACTTACTGATAAGTATTTCTTGTTTTACGATTTGTAAACCCTACAGTGCAAAAGATATTGTATCATTTTGATTTCATATTATTTTTTTTTATTAAATTTCCAAATAGTTACATTCGAGTTATTGTTGCTGATTCTCAGATTCCTTTCTGTTACAATTACTATTTTTTTATTATGTTTACACCATAACTACAGCATATATTTACAGCATGTGTTCTGCAGCATATCAATACATTAGTGAATTGTAGTTGTGTATGTTCCGCTTTGAAACAAAATGTCTTTTATACCAGATTGAATAATACCGGAACCTGCTTATAGAAAGCGTGCGATTTAAAATTGAATAGGTTTACAATGTTTTGTGGATGTTTTGCATTGCCAGAAACTAAAATATATTGTTTAGATATGTAGTATTGGTTAACCCTTTACCCATCTTAACGACCAAAACCGGCCAATGCTATTCGCAAATATCGCCAACTATTTTTCATTATTTTTTTCATTTTTTGTCTCTAAACATAGGTTATGACCCCACAAGATTGAAAAATACCGGAGCCTGCTTATAGAAAGCGTGCGATTTAAAATTGAATAGGTTTACACTATTATGTGGATGCTTTGCATTGCCAGGAACTGAACTATATTGTTTAGGTATGCGGTATTGGTTAACCCTTTACCCAACTTAACGGACAAAACCGGCCAATGCTATTCACAAATATCACCAAGTATTTTTCATTATTTTTTAATTTTTTTGTCTCAAAGCATAGGTTATGACGCATCTTTGGAACGAGCTCGTCGAGCTCGTTCCAATGAGGGGTTATATATGTTTTTGAGACATCAAATTAAAAAAAAATTGTTTTTAAAGACTTTTGTGTGCAAGTGTGGTCTGCTTTTCATGTTAGGTAAAGGGTTAAAACTGTACGAATTCCACCTCACCAGAGTGGCTACAGCTGCCGTGATCATGGCTGGAACGACAACTATAGTGAATAACAGACTGACTCCAGCGACTCCCAAACACACATGAGAGCAACATCCACTGCCTCGACGATTTTACGGCTCTGGTATATCTTTTTGTGAAGTACTAGATACCTATCTTGTTCGAGCATCAAATCGTCATGAATCCTATTGATTTTTTCCGATATCGTAAGAAATCAAATACAGAATGAATTTCCTCATTTCTGTATTCCCTTCCATATATATAATAACGCTTTTGGTTTTTTCTCGATTTCAGAAATGCGGCCACCCGCGGCATCTGTGGCTATATCATGGCTGTGCTGTCATGTGGCCACTGATGCTGCACGTCGCCGTGGACACAATATAGATAGGTAACGGTACGGGTCCTCCCATAGCCTGCTTCCCTTTGCCTGCTTCTTTTGACTGCGTTCCTGCTTTTCTATATAACCCACAATTTACCCGCTCTGATATTGACCAAGGTCGTAATCTATTTCCACAATGCTACTATACACTAAACCAGATGGATTACCCCTGAGTATCCACTTTTCTTATGTTATGCATTTTCTCGTATTCTTACCTGACATCAAAGTATATATTCCTCTTTTCACTTCAGTTTATAAACAGTGCAAAATCCTCGAAAATCAAGATAATTTTTTCCTCATGTTCGAACTATCGGTTGCTTTCTTTGTCCCTTTAGGTTATTATGGCTAACACAATTTGTCTTGATGAGATCCAAAATAATGACAATTTTGATTTCCTGAAAAAACTGAACGATATTATTTCTACCGAGGAAGAAGACCTCATCCTCCCGTTCAATTTTTTGACTCCGGTTGCCATTACTTTATGCCCGATAACTTTAAATATGAAATTTCAAGCAAAATCAGAAACCTCTCACCACTCATCATCAATTGTCGCAGCCTGAATGCAAATTTTTAAAATGTTCATAACTAATTTGCAGATCTACAAACAAATTCAAACTTTTTCGATGTGATTGGTATGACGGAAGTATTTAACGCGAAATCTGGTGTTGAGTATCGGCTTGAGGGCTATCACCCGCTAGTGTCCCGTACTCGTCCTGACAACGATGACGGGAGGTGAGGTGTAGGAATGTTCATAAATGATAGTATACCCTATAAAATACGAAATGATCTCTCAGCCTTCATACCACATGTCTTTGAATCTCTCTTTATAGAACTATACCTCAAGAAGAAATGTATTGTAGGGACTATCTATAGGTCAAACACAGCACCTAAGGCAGACCTTGATCTGTTTATCGTCAAACTAACTGAATTGCTAGGCTCTTTAAGCAAGGATAACATTGTAGTCTACCTCATGGGTGACTTTAACATAGATCTGCTTAGTGTAAATACCCACAGCAAAACGAATACCTTTATTGACTCGCTATTTACTGCTGGTTTCCTGCCCGCCATAACAAAACCCTCCAGAGTCACGGAGTTTTCCGCAACCATAATTGATCACATATTTACCAATAATATTAAAAAGTTCACATCTGAAATTATAATTACTGACGTCAGCGATCATTTCGCCACGTTTTATATAGATGAATTAGATAAACGTCCCTCTGTAACGCCTAATTATGGACGATCCATGAAAACTGAGAATGTCATTCTATTTAAAGGCCTCTTAATGGGTTGTGATTTCTCTGATGTTACCAATGACGTTTGTCCTAATTCGGCATACAATCGGTTCCTGGATAAATTCCACGCAGTATTTGAACAAGCATTTCCTCTGAAATCCACCCCCACACGAAAGAAATATATAAATCGAGAACGTTGGATGACTTCTGGCCTATTGCAATCGGCCAAACTAAAAGTAAATTGTATGTTAAAACACTAAAATTTCCTACTATTCAAAACATAGCAGAATACAAAACGTTTTGCCAGGAATACAACCGCTTGAGGCGGAAATGCAAAGCAGACTGTTATAACCAAGTTCTACTTGAAAACAAACATAATATTTAAAAAAACCTGGGACATCTTGCGAAAGGTCATCTACAAGTCAAATAACCACCGACAAATTCCTCCCACCTTCTTGGACGGGAATATTGAATTATCCGACCCTACAACAATTGTGGACAGATTTAACACATTCTTTGCTAATATTGGTATGAATATAAATGCTCAAGTACCCCCGTCACAACGTCACTTTTCAGAATATCTCGGCAATAGTAATAACGGGGATTAATTTTTTATAACACCTACTAATAAATATGAAATAATTACTTGCGCTAATAAATTAAAAGCCAAATCAAGTACTGATAGCAATGATATGTTCACCAAACTGCTGAAGGAGGTAGTATATGAGATAGCAGACCCCCTGTCACACATAATCATTCTATCTTTCGCTGTAGGTAGGGTACCAGACAGAATAAAGATAGCCAAAATCATTCCTGTCTTTAAATCTGGAGATCCCCAACGTTTTATCAATTATCGCCCCATAAGTATTCTTCCAACATTTTCAAAAATACTCGGAAAAGTAATGTACTCACTATTATACATTTCCCTAGACGAACATAACTTTATATATAAGTATCAGTTCGGATTCAGGAAAGGTCATTCGACTATGCATCCCATTCTACAGTTAATAAACAGTGTGGCGGAAGCAAATGATAAAACTTGAAAGGATTGTACAATATCAGTTTTTCTCGACTTTTCAAAAGCATTTGTTACCATAAATCATTCGATTCTTTTACAGAAACTTGAATGTTACGGGGTAAGAGGTTCAGCTAACGCCTGGTTTGAAGATTACCTAACAAGCCGGTGTCAGTTTGTATCCTTCATGAACAGCACATCGGAAGTAATGGACGTCACCATTGGTGTACCACAAGGTTCAGTACTAGGTCCGGTTCTTTTTTTTATTATACATTAACGACATCCGACACTCTACACTACTTAAGGTGTTTTCTTTTGCAGACGATACCACAGCGCATACACCAAGTGGCAATCTAGATACTCTCTTAGATGAGACCAATATTGATCTCGGTAAAATCAGTGAATGGTGTGCCGCAAATGGATTATGTCTGAGTGCCAGTAAAACAAAATGTATGTTGTTACTCCCGCAAAACGATTCGTATCATGCCGCCAATAAAAAGATGTCTCTGAACGACTTAGACATTTCATTTGTTACCAACAGTCACGAGGAAACCTCTGTCAAATTCCTAGGGATCAACCTGGACGAAAATTTAAATTTCAAACAACATACGCCCACAGTTTGCCTAAAGATAGCGAGGGCAATATTTGCCCTGAATAGGCAAAAAGAACCCTTGCATTGAAAGCCCTGAAGAGATTGTATATCTCTCTGATATATAGCCATATGTTGTATGGTATCCTTGCCTGGGGCCAAATGCCTTCTACCAGCATAATCTTTACACTGCAAAAAAAGGCTATTCGTATTACAAATAATCGAAAATATATCTCACGCACTGAACCCTTATTTAACAATTGTGGAATACTGAAGTTCGAAGATTTGTATAAGCTTCATGTGTATCTTTTCATGCATGACTGGTACCACAATAAACTTCCTACGTCATTTGAAATTCTTTCGAAATATACACTAACCCTTCTGGAATTGAGACAAGGCAAACAGGGAATGTGCGCTCTCTCAAACCAAGAACTCGCTTCTCTGCTGATCTCCCGATTCATACTTTCCAGAACATTTGGAATGACTTAAATCTCGAAGTTAGGCAACATAGCAGGCCTCGGTTTAAAAAGACAATAATCAATTCGTTTTTAAACGCATATTCTCCCGGCATTACTTGCACCAATCCATTCTGTTCCGATTGTGACCCAGCATAAAGTGATCTCATCCTCCCAACTACTGAAGATCGAAGATTTGTATAGGGATTTGAAGGGCCTTATGTTCAGGATAATCTACAATTATCATGAGCATGGCACCTTTCAAATTACTATTCGTCTTTTCGGATTACTTTGAGCATTGTGTAAATGGTTTTAATCCTAACATGGGGAAAGCTTCACTAACAGTCTTCTTAGGAGCTTTACCAATTGTGAACAATGAGGATAAAGAGTTAAACGACCGTATCCGAGTATGCTGCTAAATGAAGTTCCAGTTTCAGTTTGATTCATGCGAGATTCATTCGCTTTATCGTTTCCAGGAGATCTAAAATAGATATTGCAAGAATTGTTTGTAATTATGGATATAAATTTCTACTTATTTTTGTTCTATTTTTTCTTTCTTTAATTAATATTATTATTTAATCTCTATTTATAACTAAATATCAAGAATGGATATGTTATTTAAATGCGAATTTGACCCAGTCACACAAGCCTACTGTGGCTTATGTTCTTTTCACACTTCAGATAAACAACCGACGCAGGTATATAGTGCACTACCTATGAAGGTCCTAGATACACTACGTTGCATACACAGAACGACACGCCCGTGTGAATGGGTTAATTGATATGGCACGAGCGCCAACGCTGAAGGATAGAACGAGAGGCCGCCGAACTCGAGTTTTATCCTTCCGCGATGGAAGAAGTGCCAAACCGATTAACCCATTCACACACGCGTGTCGTTCTGTTTATTACACTCCCTCACGTCTTTAAAAAACATTATAAGGACACTCAGCAAATGGACAACTATCAACAAAAAGTACACATGTTATCGCCAACCAAATTAGTGAGGGTAACCCATGTTACTATTTCGTCCCTTGAGTTCCGATGTGTTTCTATGTGCCTATTGAACACATTGGATCTCAGGGGAAGATTTTTTTGCTATCGCTAGCGATTCAAAATTGTAATTGTGGCGCACGATTTGTAAAAAATTCCAGTGAAATTAGGTTCAATTTAAAAATAGTGCGTCAACGATTTCTGTTCAGCACATATGTGTGGAACAGACTTTCATTTGCCGCATGGTTTAGTTCTGCCGTTGATAGGGATTTCATAGAACTGGCGTGTAATAACATTCGCTTCGACACACGTGGATACCGTTTGGGACAATTGTAACGACTACGTAAAAGTCCAGCTTGAGGCTGCCGACATAGTCACTGGGGCTACACGAAGTGCAAGCAGAGCCTCACTATACGCGACAACAGTATGGGAAATCCCCCGTACTCGTAGAAAAGAGAATAAACTTACCCAATGCTTTAAAATGGTTCACCACCGTGTTCAAGGTTACATATTGTTGTAGGTGCTTAAATAGCGAGGCGGTGTTTCCGGTGTCCAGTGAGAACAGCTCATCGGATCGTGCAACTGGCCTGCTGAAGTGGTTTGGCGCGAGATTGGTCCTGATTGTTATGGTCAAGATACTATGTAAAATGCTGGACGTTGCTGGCTCGCTCCCAGATAATCTATAGTGAATCTGCGTATGCGTTGAGAAGATTGCCTGTGTGACAAAAGTACTGCTGTGTGCGGTAAGAATTATTCATATATAAATTTTTATGTTAAAATCATTTGACCAACTTGAATTACTTCAATTGCCATTGTGAAAAACAACGAAATATACAACAATATCATCCTTAGTTCTCCCACCAACCTCCGTTACACCGGATTATTCTCTCCGCAGTAGTGCCAGCACCAATTCACACTTGAATTCCTTCATAACCACCAGACTGTGGAATAGTCTTCCCCGGTACATCAGAAAAAACAGTTCCCTGGGAAACTTATACTCACACCTAAACAAAAGCAAACCCCCTACTCCTGAATGGTTCCATGCTCACAGATCGCGTAAGACTTAAATATATCACTGCAGATTTCGTCGGGGCTATAGCAACCTCAACGGCCATCTGTACAACAATGTCCTTACAGGTTCACCCTTACGTGGGAGTGGCGAGCGTGAAACAACTCACCATTATCTTTTCAATTGTCCTTTCTACTTGGACACAAGAAGGTACACACTGGAACAACTTCCCTATCATCAATACGGACATTTTTTTGTACGGTAATGCTAACTTCAACGTAAAAAAAACAACTCTAATATCTTTCTCAACTTGCATAAATAGATTGGGGTAGCTCATAGATTTGGTTTACAAATCTGCCAATCTATGGTCATCTCCTTCCACAGATACCTCCTTGTTGTATACCTGTTCAGTATGACTACTGCTCGGCTTTTGATTTTAATGTGTTTTTTTCCTGGGATTCTAGCTTCTAGCTAAAGCTGGCTAAAGCCTCAAATACACATCCGTTTTAACTGATCAGGTGCTAAGAAACCTTTGATGACATTTTACAAAAGGAGTACAGTTCTCCAAGGTACTGTCCTGCGAGCACCTTGGACCTCAGGTCAACCACTGGTAATAACTGTCCTGTTCATGTGTGTTGAAGCGTGCATACTGGGACTCTCATTTAGATACCAGCTACTCACCACATATCGTCCTTTTGGTGCAATAGTCCGCCTTCTGCTCAGTCCTAGCATTGAAGACGGCCCCTGTTGCACCAAACGGATGATTTTTTTTAACGGGTGATATGTTAATTGATGTTACTTGTCAACATATTCTTCTTCCTTTTCCGATTATTGGCTAAAATAAGCCCTATGAACACAATGTGCTAATAATCGGCCTTCACCTAGTTCATTTCAAGTGAGCCATGGAGAGCCAATGTACCTTCTAGCACTCGACCATTCAATTCATCCTGACACTCTCCTCCTATTACTAAGCCCACCAGTTAAATTTCCTGATATGCCTAAATCAACGATCCAACATTCCATTGATTATTATCCCGCCATTATATTTTTGACAAATATGATTTTTCGTGGTTCTTACTTCAATATAATTTCCTTATATGGAGACAGCTTACAAAAGCATCAACGTCCTGCTGGATCCATTCCAAATCATAACTTATGTTTTCTTTTGTTTCCCAGCGTAATCTGTATCATTATTCACTTGTTTCGAGATAACATATTGTCAATCAAAATGATAAGGATATTGTAGCGTGTAGTTGCGCACCATCCATCTGATGTCGAACTGGTAGAGTGCTGATCCGGCGGCACGTTGGAGGATCTCTCCGTAATTTTCAATCTCGTCTCTATACAGGAACGTGCTGAGCTCTGATCTCCTTGCATAGCAAACGACAGGCAACCTGGTACTCTTTATGGCGTTATTAACGGCGATCGTCTATGTGCATTCCCCATAAGAATACGTCTGGTGGCGAGGTGGATATCACTTTCCCAATTCCGCGCAAAAAACCCTTCTTCCAGTAAGGGAAGTAACTCCTTTGCATGTCCTCTCACATGGCGCAGCCCTGTAAATCACACAGCTTTCTGAAGCTTAAGAGGGTCCTCTTTTCCATTTGCCATCCAGCGGTACCGTCTCTTGATCTGCACGGTGCTCTTTTACTATTTCCTCCCCGCTGTTTGATCCACCTTCAGCTTCATACGAAAAAAAGTATCCCATGTTCATGGGACGGGTCTTCACCACTTCTTCCCCTTTCTATTCCGGCTTTATCCATTTCTTATAGTATCTCTGGAACTGGATACTGCTTCAGCCTGTCGTGATGCACGATATTCGGGCCTTCCCCATCGCGCTGGTCCCCCCCCCCCCCCCCCCCACACACCAATTGTAACTTTGGGGTCTTTCATTTCTCAGCAGATGTATACAGCCATACTCGTTCGCCCAATTTGTACGTCCGTTCATTGGTCTTCATCTCATTTGCATTTTCTGCTTCCGAATACTGTTGTTCAGATACTTTTCAGCAATGTCGCGAATTGTCTGCAGCTTCTGGTGTAACCTTTTCATCCACCGATGGCTCGTCGTCTCCGGAGGTTTCCCCACGATAAATTCCGAAGAAAGCGTCACGTCCCTTCCCAGCATTAAAGCACTCGGCTGTATCTCGTAACCTCATGTTGGACACTTATGTACGCTATTGTAACCAAATGTAAAAAGCGAGTACGTAACTGGCCAGTAACTGTCCACATCATTCGCCAAGACTTGCTGTACCGCACCTCTCAAGCTAACAGCAAGATATTCTCCCTTCTGGTTTTCATTCCCACCATTTAGTGGGTTGCAATGCTCAAAATGGACTAAATATTCTCTCCATGGTCCTGTGGCATCGCATCAGCGGGTTTATAAAAAAGTTCTTCTCTCGCAACCACTATCCTGCGAGACAACTGGTATCTCGGTTCTGGTCGCCGATTGGTGTCCTGGTTCTATTCACCTCGCCACATTCTGGATCCCGTTTGGCCGCTACTCGTGGAATCGCTGACCATAACCGTGTCACTGCAACCGCTATTCCGATTACCGCTTGCCCAGTCACATCTACTTGGAACTTCTACTTGTCATCATCTGACGCTTCTCAATAATCTACTGGATCATATCTACCACAATTCCCTCCAATTCGGCATTTAAAGGCACTGCCATCTCAGATTCTCTATTGAAATCTTGACTCTCCAATTTGTTGCAAGCTGTCTATACATCAGGTGGTCTACGCGTATTCTCTGAATACTTCGAAACATCACCGATTTCTGCTGCCGGGACCTCAGTCTTCCCCCAAACAATATTTTCTTCTTCACCGGTAACATCCTTCCTACACTTCGATTCTCGTCTCGCAGTTCATGTCCATGAAACGGTGTCTCCTTCCACTCAGGCAGTTGTTGCTCAAGCGACCGTCGTCTCTCTATTCCAAGACTGTATGGTGAATCAGTATTTTTGCCCTTACTCCTGTAGCGCTATACTTTATATGAGGCGGCTATAACAACGTAGCACCTCCAACATTCTTCCCTTTGCGATTCGCCCACGGTGGCATCAATAGCGTCGATGCAATCGACGGGTCCGCTTCAGCCTCCACTGAGTCTTTCTTCTCCTCTTAGATCGTGAACGGTGTGCATTTCTTCTGCCATCTTTGACGATTTCCAGACTCTTTAATTCTGTAATTGTCGGTGATTGTATTCCCCATCAGTCACCCAACAAAGCCTTGCGTCGTGTAGCGTGTAGTCTCGCTCCAAACAGCTAATGTAGAATTCGTAGAGTGTCGCTTCAGTGGCACGTTGTAGGGTCACTCACGAGGTTTCCAGTCTCTCCTTTGTACAGAAACGTGCACACATTTAAAAGTCTTGGAGATTAGCGGTGTGGAGGCGACGACCGAATGATGCTGCCGTCGATCATTCTGATGAAGTTCTTTCTCGAACCACTGAATTTCCTCGGAACTGCTCCGTCCGAATAAAAGTTAACACAAGTACAGCACCCTGGCGCTGAGGTCTCAGAATTACTAAAGATAACACCACACAGCTACGTTTCGATATCACCCTTAAATATCCATCAAACATCCCCAAAGCGAGGCAAACCAATGTGGAACGCACAATGAACGAGGCACGCCACTCCGCTAATAAAGGAAAGACAACCAGCACCAGGGAATAGATACAATCGGCGTCGCTCACGGCGCTGGGCCGCTGCGTTATACTGAAAATAATACAATACTGATAGCCACAAGTTCTTAGACTGTAGGGAAAAGCACAGATGTAAACTTTGATATTGAATCAGGGGCGTCGCGAAGGTTACCAATTGTGGAAGGTGGGTATTGTAAACCAGATTTGTCCCGATTGTGAAGGCTCAAGTCCCGACTGACAAATATTCGAACTACAAAAGCCCAGAGCATGCTTTGATTTTGTAGTTGAATATTAGTCGGTCAGGTTTGCAGCCAAAACAAGTCAAGCTTTCTTGGAAAGGTATAGGTGAATAAATAAAATATACATGGAGTAATCGTGACCCAACTTATTTAATTAACAAGTACCATACTTGCGCTCCAAACTTGTCATGCTGTGTCGCCGAACTGGGTACTACAGGCATCCATTTGTAGGACCGTCTGTGTGCTTAACACATGTCGTAAAATAAAATGTAGTGTTTTAAGACGGATATCTCTGGCTACGATGTTGGGACAATTCAGGGTAAGAAAAGAGTCATAGGCGATTGTAAAGGAAATTGTGAGACGGATCAAAGCAAAGAGGTCTCGGCGTGGCCTACACGATAGAGCGAAACCAGGTTTTGAAGAGTGTCCCGATGGCACCTTTGAGGGTCACTGCTGTTTAAGCGACGTTAACCCTTTACCCAACGAATCTGCCACATCCTCCCCCGTAATATGCAAATTCAACAGTTGAAAAATATTATTTTTCACAAAATGTCAAGAAAACCATAACATGTGACCCCTCTTTGGAACGAGCTTGATATCGTCTGCGTTGGGTAAAGGGTTAAAGCCTGGGGAGGGGGGGGGGGAGAGAGAAACTCCGCAACACTTTCTGTAAGAATGTCCAAAATATCAGTCTAACAAAATAAAATTCACTAGGAGTATAATGCTGAAGTGGGTTGGAAGACTGAAGGACCATACTATACGATCACTCGATATAACCAGTGGCGCAATTTAATTTGAGGGTTTCTGTTTTGCACATCCAGTATATTCAACGTGGTAACGTCTAAGGTTTTCGGTCAATGAGGATATATAACATTTCGCGGAACGATGCCAATTACTAGTGTTTTAGCTGTGAGGCTTTTAACGGAATCGTTTGCACTTTCTTAGTTATAGCTTTCACAAGAGGTGAGGGGATGGGGGAGGGGGGTGCTTGGGACATATCCAGTCGGATTTGACGTTATTAACGTTATCGCTCCCCAGGTTTCCATTTAGTCACTACGAGGACAATTCAGAAATCGATGGTAGGAATGGAATGTCAGAAACACGTCACAACTTATAATAAACTGAACAACAAAAAAGGAGAGGGCTCTGGGCTTTTTAATTTTTAGTACCTGCATAATACTAATTTTCAAAACAAACGTACACACATTCATTTGTAGCACGAAAGGCAGACGACAGTCTTACAAACAATATTCTAGAATAACTTTTTTTTATTTTTTGAGTCAAAAACATAGCTTATGACACCTCATTGGAACTAGCACAAGCTATGTTTGTGAGACAAAAATGAAAAAGATAATGAAAACTGAATGGAGATTTTTTTGTGAATAGCTCTGGCTGTTTTGTTGCCATTACGTTGGGTAAAGCGTTAATTGATCATTTGTGTGAAGCGTCAAACCCAGACGCATTAAACGCATGGAGATATCAGATTATTAACGCTTTACCTAACATGAAAAGCAGACGACACTTGCAAAAGAAATTCTTGAATAACTTATTTTTTTCATTTTTTGTCTCAAAAACATAGGTTATGACCCCTCATTGGAACGAGCTCGACGAGCTCGTTCCAATGAGGGGTCATAACCTATGTTTTTGAGACAAAAAATGAAAAAAATAATGAAAATTAACTGGCGATTTTTGAGAATAGCGCTGGCCGGTTTTGGCCGTTACGTTGGGTAAAGGGTTAAGAAAAACACTTTGACGTTGTCTCATTTTGAAGTTTGAAGGATTGGGTATGGCGTGTAAACCTGACTTGTGCCGACTGTTATGGCCACGTCCCGACTGACTAATAGTGATGTTGATGAAATATTAGTCGGATGAGGTTACGGTTTAACAGGACTCAGGACTTCTTGGATAGAAACTGGATAATAAATAATAGCCGGGACGCAACTTCCTATTTAATTAACATGACTGCACCAATATTCAAAATAGGTAATAATGCCCAGTAGTTAGGGGAAGCACTATATAGGGACAAACCTGAATGCACTACGAACCTTATAGGGACAGGCCTGCAAAACTTATAGGGACAGACCTGTGAAACTTATATGGACAGACCTGTGAAACTTATAGGTACAAACCTGAATGCACCTGTGAAACTTATACGGACAAACTACGTGCATTCGTGTTTGTCCGTATAAGTTTCACAGGTCTGCCCCTATAAGTTTCACAGGTCTGTCCCCATAAGTTTCACAGGCTTGTCCCTATAAGTTTCGTAGTGCATTCAGGTTTGTCCGTATAGAGCTTCCACACAGGTCGGTCCCTACAGTGCGTCCGCTATGACCAATGCTCTCTTTGTGTTTGTGTTACACATAAGTATTTTTGTTTTTCAGAATCAGTGCATTGTACAAATTCAGAAAAAACAAAAGTACTTGTGTAACACAAACACGTTTTGCACTGTACCGCAAATTATTTTAACTTAAAATTATTGTTTACTGGTACGCAAATTAAGTTTTCAGAAAAATGTTACTGGTCTATGGGATTTCCTGTAGTACATTTTTTGCCTATAAGTTACAGACATTTTGATCTTTTAGTTACAGACACTTTGGTCTATAAGTTTCACAGGTCTGTCTCTACAGTGCCTCCCCTAACTACCCCCCCCCCCCCCCACCGACCAACAGCCTGAGTCGGGTACTACAGACCTCCATTTGTATGACACATGTCCAAGTAGCATATTCTAGTCTCTTAACCCTTGACCTAACCTGAAAAGACAAAATTCTTGAATAACTACTTTTTTTTTTCATTTTTTGTCTCAAAAACATAGGTTATGACCCCTCTTGGGAACGAGCTCATCGAGCAGCTCGTTCCAATGAAGGGTCATAACCTATGTTTTGAGACAAAACAAAATGAAAAAAGAAAGAAAATATTAATTGGCGATTTTTGTGAATAGCGCTGGGCGGTTTTGGTCGTTACGTTGCGTAAAGGGTTAAGAAAATGCTAGTTACCAAGGTAAGCACAGCTCACTCAATACATTCGACCAAGCACCGTCCCACGTTCGTCGAATCCCTTCTGGTGCATGCAATTTAAGTGCTTCATTCTGACCAGTTTTCTGTTGCAATAGACAAAGTGTTAAGATTGTAAGACGAGTATTCATCACGGGCAGATTATGGTCAGATATCGGCACGAGCCGACCAGTCGCGTGGGGCGAGCAAGGCATTATGATTCATCCTTAGAGTTTAATGGATATTTGAATCACTGCAGTGAGGTAATACGTGTCATTTTAGATGCATTGAGAGTGTATGCGTAGTAAATATTCAATGACCTTTTATTCATTTATTCATTGGTGTTTAAGGTCACTTTCCTGAACAATGGCTACTAGAGAGCGCAACATGAAACATGGATATCAAGTCACGTCCAGCCAATCGTTTATAACCATGTTGCCCATTTTATAAAACTTCCACCCCAGGAATTGGGTATCGGTTCCTACTTTACCAGTAAAGCAAGGCTTCTTTACCACAGTAAACAAGCACTGCGTCACTTCCCGGGGCTTTCACGGAGATCATTGACTGTTTACATAAATGACGCGCCAGTCTACAATCGTAGCGAGTAAAGCTCGGTGAAACCCGATCCACGGGGAGGAACTAATACTTTGTCTCACAAAAATGTGAATTTATGTGTACAAAGTGGAGATTGGTACCTTTAAGCAGAGAAAAATTATTACCACAGAACTTGGATATCCGTACGTTACCTCAGGAATACATGCACACACAAATTATCACCCTACAGCCATTGTGCATTGAACTGATTGCGATGTGGTAAATCAGTTTTAATGCAGGTGTCGCAAGGGGTCAGTGACACTTTTCAAAATATAAAAATATAGGATATCAAAAACCAAAAGTATAAAAGATCAAAATCAACCAACCACTTCCCCCCCCCCCCCCCCCCATATCAGGAAACGCACAATCTACGCAGCACCTGCCATACCAGGGAACCAACATCCCATGTACCACATTTCATACCAGGGAACACACACCCAAGGCACCATCTTCCCACATCCCAGGCACCACTTCCCACACCATGGAACCCATCTTCCATACCAGGAAACCCACATCCCAGCGACCACCTGCCATACCAAGGAAACCACACCCATGGCACCATCTTCCAGACGGGAAACCCAGGCCCCAGGCACCATCTCCAATACCGAGGGCCCCACACCCCAGGCACCAGCCACAAGTCTGACCGTCGCAAGCAAAAGAGAACCCGTTCATCGCGGCCATCAAACACTGCCCCCATCCACCACCCCCCACCCCCGTTGATTTCGAAATGAACATTAGCTAATAAATGAAGAGTACAGGTGGAAATTATAAACACTACCTAGCTGCAATTAATAATTTATCACTTTTAGGAATGAAAAATTATCTTTTTCAAAAGTTAAGTTTCAATTGAAGTAATGATCACTTCAGAGAGTACACTACCCTCCTAACTGTTATGATTGCCATATTGGTAAACTACACACTTGTGGAAAACATTAACTACAGTATAGCCACCGTGGACTTGTCACTTTCCAAGCGTGGGCAATATTTCCACGGACGCGACATTAGATTCCAACCACAAATTATAGGAATAATAATAAAAAGAGGTTACAGTACAGTCGCCGTGGATTGGTCGTAATCCACGCGTGGGCAGTGATGTCCATGCATGTGCTTACTAGGTAATAAAAATCATCATCAGGAATAGTTTCATTAATGAAGCATCGGGATGTGCCCGTTCCTTCATGAATTATTTTTTTGGTGATTATTCCTATAATTAGTGTTTGGAATGTAATATCATTGCGTCCATGGAAATATTGCTCACCAGTGGAAAATGCCCACTGGCGGCCGTACTGTACATATTGAAACGCATGTATGATAATCATTAATAAACCAATTCACAATTAAAATGTACCATAAAACAAAGCTATCGGGGTACAACCATACAATGTCAAGTGTCACAACCAAATCAGTAAAGAAAGTACAACCCACATCATCTCTATTCTATACAGTGAAGTCCGTCCTGTTGAGATGCATTTATAATAATTACATTACAGTATACCATCAAACTGAGATATCCGCACATGCTATGTGCAGTAAATAAAAATTAACCCTCTTAAAATGAAGCATTGCAGCCAAATCAACACAAGAACTACAGCCCAGTCCTTCTCTGAGATCAATCTGAATAGTTCGTTGTTGAAAGGTACTACTTGTTAAGATGCATTTGTAATAATCTGTATTTAGTACTTTCGCAACTGAAATGTACCACGAAACCAAGCTATGGAACGAGCTATATACCTCGCGCATGTATTGTAAATAATAATTGGTGCAGTTAAAATATTATCAGAGCTACAGCCCTCACCAATTTCTTAAGATGTATTTTCCTCACCCCTATTTCTTCAGATGCTACAGCTCACCTTTACTTTAGATGCATTTATACATGCAGATGATTGACCCTTTCACGATTTAAAAACATTGACAAGGTTTTAGAGATGTAACTTGCAAATGTATCTAAAACTGCCTATTGGAGCACCTGTTTTGTTACAGTAAAAAGTGATGAAAGTCAAAAGTAGGTCTTCAAGGGTTAAAGAAGGATTATTTTTCTTATTTGAATGAGGACTTACTGGAAAATTGTTGGTTTGAATTGGGAAAAATCGTGCAAAAATGCCATTAGGAAAGGGTCCCATATTCGGCCCCTCTGGACACCCAAAATAATCCCTGTGAAGAACAACTTGAGATGTGGTTATTACAATCAGTAATTAACCTTTTCACGATTTAAATATACCATAAACAACTAAGCCATCAACACAGACTATAGCCATCACGCATATGCAGTAAATGAGACTTAGCTCTTTACTTTTGAAAGATCTCAGCCACTTAAGGGTGGGAAAACTGATGTTATGTGATGAAAATATAGAATATACCCATAGTAGCTTGGTGTACTAACTGTTTCACCCCGAGTGGCGAAGTGGTGTTAACCGCGAGCCTTCAGCGGTTAACACCACTTCAATCGAGTGGTGAACATTTTGGTACACCAAGCGACTTTGGGTATATTTTATTTATACCACCATCGTCAGATTAAGAGTCGCTATTAATTTTCTCAAATGTACTGAGCAGCAAACGTACACACGTACGAATCTGTTTTTGTTTAGATTAGCACCGGCGGGCCGTACTACCGCTGTCAATTTTATCGCCGACACGAATTGAAAAAAGAAACGCACCAATCACCGGACCATTTTCATTCTAATAACATAATAACATACTATTTCGAGTTATGGATGCTTCATTACCATGAGACAATGCATGTCTGTTAATTTTTGGTATCTTATGAGGTAAACTCATTTAAAAACGTAATACATAATTGTCGCTTTCATTTCACTCTTCGCAAGGCGACGGGCGATACATTTAGAAGTTTGCATTCAGGTCGAGGACACCTAAGGTCCACTTGGACGTAGTTCCACTGTAGGTGTAAATTCTAACTATTTAAATCCCATTGCTGGGCGTGTTCACCACAGACACACGTGTTCACCGTGAAAGGTGTGTAAAGCTAAAATTTATGTCAGAGTTTTTTTATATATATATAGTAGAATAGGTAATCATGGTATAAATCAGTATTATTAATAAAATTCGTCAATACTGCATTACTTCCTTTCTGATTCTGTCTAGGTATATGTTATATTCTAACGAGTGCAAGCTTGAAATGTGAATTTCCTTGTGTGCTAAAATATACAGCTAAAATCGCATGTGATAGGGTCTGTACCCCTGTCCAATTGGGGTAGAAGAATCCCTGGATACAGCCCACTCCACACTGCAATGAAACAAACATGGAGTATAGTCTCTATGCAATAAATTTAACTAATAAGTTTCTCCCAATCGAATATTAGCAGATGTTGAGTAAGCTGTTCAAGGGATATTTCTGCATAGAATGACTCAAAATCTAGCTTGTCAACAATTTCGTTCTAACACTTAAACGACTGCACTGGATTTACATAAGCCTACACACGACGCTACAATCCGGTGACGTATGTTTACTTTGTATTTCTGTTCTTCTTAAGCTGTGTATTTTCTCCTGTGTACAGTGTGTGGATGACATTTCATATTTTAGTAAGCACTGTTTACACAAAGTCTTTGGGTCCTAAAAACTTTTGAGTGCCGACGATGACATATCCTATTGGGCCTACAAAAGTTAAACATCTGTCTCTCAGGCCCTGCAGCATGGTCCTTTTGGCTGCCGCATGCTCTCTTTTTGTGACCAATGCAAACTTAAAAAATATAAAAATTAAATGGTTTGTGTAGGACATTTTTCCCAAGGTAATACAATTGATAAATTTGCCCCCTGAGTGCAAGAAGGCTTTGCAATGCTAAAACATTGCAAAGCCTTCTTGCACCCAAGGAACGAAATGCACAGCCCACGCTATTCTGTAGACTTTGAGGCCTAAAACAAAAAACAACACGAAGATGAATTTTTTATGGCAAAGAAATAATTACAAAAATAAAAATTAAAATACAAAACCGCCCCCCCCCCCCCCCATATGTAATTTTACCAAACAAATGACCTGCGAAACAGATCTAATTTGTATGTGTTTATTGCCAAGTGTTATGTGCCAAATCAATACAGCGATATAATTCGATGTTTACAATAACAAGTCTGGACATCAATAGTGCAAGGCCACCAAAGTCAAAGTAGTTTTTCTGAAGGTGTGCACATTTCAAACTGAAATTTGTTCGGTATTATATTCCAGTTACTATTTCTATTCTGAGAAAGTGCTTTCGTTTTGTCTGTGTCGCGTTTATCAAGGATTTTGTCGTAACAGAACATTACGTAGGCTGAACTATGGACAGATGCGACGAAATACATCTTAACAGGCAGGTTGGGCTGCTGGGTGCCGTCGGCATGGTTGTCGGTAGTATATTCGGTAAGTTTGAATCGGAGTTGCAATATAACCTTATCTACATCAAGAAAAACAATTTTCTATATGATTTAAGGAACGGTAAAATCACTTTTTAATAAAAGTACATTACTTTCACGATTGTGAGTTAACTAAATTTCTCGGCGGGTTCCGGCATATTCATCGTCTTTACCTTTGTGTAGAAACTACATCGAAGGGAAATGTGTACGTATATTTGAATTCAAAACAATTATCAAATGATATATTTTCAATACTTCGTGTGACCCGCCCCAGACTCCCCCCACCCCCAACACTCCCCCCGCCCGTTAGCATTCAACACACAGCCTGTCACCGTCTGCGCGCATGCCATTGACCAGAGTACGGAAGAGCTGACGAGGCAAGCTGCGCGCCACTCTTCCACCAAGGCTTGACTCAGTTCTTGTAGATTCGTCAATTGGACTGGTCTTATTAACACTGCAGCCTGCAACCTGTCCCAGCCATCTTCTACCAAGTCGGTCAGTCCATACGCTCGATACGTTGCTCGATATGCGTTGATGGGCCGAGGTCAATGGTGTCAGCCGTTATCTTCCATCGGGAGAAATTCCTCACCTACAGCCCTTGCATATGGACGCACAATCGGATCGAGAACTTCATCCCTGTACCATTGCTAATTCAAGGTGCCATCGTGTGTGACGTGGAGGTCGGTCTGGCCATCCAAACTCATCTCGCCCCAAACCATTACTGGTCCACCATCGAACCGGTCGTGTTCTCGAAACATGGAGACGAAAAAACCTCTCGTAGCATCTTATTCACACAAGAACACCTCTGTCGAGAAAGTCTAGAGAAAATCTAGACTCGTCAGTGAAAAGAACATTGACCCACTGGCGCGGTGTCCACTCGACGTGTTTTCTACAACACACGTGCTGATGTGTCCAATCCGGTGTCTGGGCTTCCGAGGAACGCGCACAGCGGTCTTTTGGCTCACAAACCAGCATCGTGCAACCTGCTACGTGTGGTCTGCCTCAGAATGCTGATGTCCGCTGATGTCCGCCGAGCTAAATGTGCAAAAATACTTTATTACCTGAACAATGTTTATCTTTCTTATTTTCGCTGTTTATTGTTGTTTTTTCGTCGTCGATTCAACTTGAGTTCTATAAACAAAGCAGACGACACGTGCATTTGTTTTGTGGGCTCATTCTGTCTCCCACAACTTCCGATTAACCAATCAGCTTATCGACAATTTCACTCGTGTGAATCAGCTCTTCTAAGGCTTGTTGATGATATACTGAGAGGAATGGAGCATCAAGAAGTCACGGCACTGATCGCTATCGATTTAAGCGCCGCTTTTGACACTGTCGACCATGACATTTTGCTGAAAGTTCTTGAACGACAGTATGGCGTCGTGGGATCGGCACTGGCATGGGTTGATTCGTATCTAAGGCCGCGAAGCTGCCGAGTGAGCGTCAATTCCGCTTTGTCATCGGAACGCGTCCTTGACTGTAGCGTCCCCCAGGGGAGCTGCTTAGGTCCTTGGCTCTACCTTGCATATGCGGGAACAATATTCGACATCATACCACCTTCTATCACCGTATATGGTTTCGCAGACGACCACACCGCTAACACTCGATTCAAACCAAATCCAGAAGCAGAAGCGAGTGCTATGACTGATCTAGAGGACTGTGCTGTTCAAATAAACGCTTGGATGAACCACAATAAACTTAAAACGAACAATGCAAAAACGGAGTTCATCTTATTTGGAAGTCGATTACAACTGACTAAATGTAACACCAAAGAAATCAATATATGTGGTGACTTCATCCAATCAGCAACATGTGTTAGGTATTTGGGAGCATTTCTGGACGAGACTCTTAATTTTAAAGAGCATGTGAAACGAAAATGTCAAACTGCAATGCTGAACTATTTTAGAATCAAAAACATAAGAAAATACCTATCTAGAGATGCAACTGAAACTCTTGTATTGTCATTGGTAATTTCCCATCTAGATTATTGTAATGTAATTTTGTACGTCATTTCTGAAAGCGAGTTGTCAAAGCTCCAACGTATCCAAAATATGTGTGCTAAACTTGTATTGGGTCGCTCTATTTATGATAGCTCTAAGCGAGCACTTTTTGAACTACATTGGCTTCCAATCAGAGCACGAATTGGTTTTAAGATCCTCACATACATGTACAATTGCTCTGTAGGAAAAGCACCGTCGTATCTGACAAACCTTTTATGTCCTCAATCGTCAATAAGATCTCTGCGATCGTCAGAATCATCTGTAGGTTGTTACACAATCCCTTTTAATAAAAAGAAAACTTTTTTCTGACAGAGGGTTTAGTACAATAGGGCCAAAACTGTGGAATGATATACCTGTCGACATTAAAAACAGTCCATCAAATGACATTTTTAAACATCGATTGAAAACATATTATTTTGACCATTATTTTGCTCTGTTTTGAATACATTTATGTAACAAAGTGGAGTATTTCGTGTAGTATTTAGAGGGGGGGGGGGGGGGGAATTTATGTCTTTATAATATGCACACATATTTTTATTTTTATACTGTAAAACGCCATTGAATATGTATATGTAGAAATAGGCGTTTAATCAAATTTGTATGTTTCATGTTTCAACTGTAAAACAGGTCCTGACAACATGAATCGAATGTGATAGAGGTCAGAGGTCAACAAGTCCGTCCCTACTATTGGAATAAATTCTTTCAGTGTTAAACCTACGGGGAAAATTTATCACCCTACTAGCAGCTGCTTCAAGGTGAATAAAGCAAAAATTTATCCAAGACCTGTATTGTTCGAATAAACGTCCATTTATGGGATAAATATATTAAAAGCTGCGGCATTGTATCTGTAATCCATTAATATAAGGATTGCATGCGGCATCGGTAAAGAGTCGGTCCAGATGTTTCCCAAAACATGACTCTCCCCTTGAACGTGAATTTATGTAAGAAATTTGTCCAACTTTCTATGAAACTTTTGACAGTGTAAGTTATTATTTTTAGTGTATCTCTGCTGGTTTTTATCGTGAAGTAACTTGATTGCCTGCGAAATTTATTTTCACTTCCCAAATTTGGAAAATGAACATCACTCCTCTGCCCCGCCTTTCACAATCGAACTTGTATGGTTTTCAATTGATTTACTTTATGTCAATCGAACTTGTATGCTTTTCAATTGATTTACTTTATGTTTTTTCTTAATATACCAATAACATGATTTTGGAGGGCGTTACAGTTTAGGAATGATTAACAGTCAAAGGGTCCATCAACAGCTCGATGGCCGTTAGTAAACAGGGACTCGCAACAAAATCTTATTACTATTATTACCACTTCTAAAATGGTTAAATCCAAAGATTCTTCATCAAGTTCACTTGATTGTAAAATCCCGAGTTTTCACAATGACATTTAACCAAAGCACATGTGTCGTCTGTTTCTAGATAACAAAACGTCACGTGGTCAATCACATGATAGCTTAATTTAAATCCATTTGTTTGCCACCAAAATATGACACGAAAAATTGGCCTTCTCCCCGAAATCTACTAACAAAAACCTACCGTAATGAATTTATTACACTCGCCTTGACAATTCGAATGCTTCATCACTGAAGTAATGGGGAAATCACACAAATTTCACTTGATTTTTTAACATTCAATGCTATGACGGATTACAGAAACTGTAACCAGAGCCGGGCTGTTAACGAAACATTTAGCCGGAAGCGGGCTGTTAACCACGTTAACACACAATTTCCGGTTTGAGTCTGTGCATTATGCACTTTTACCGTAAAGGTAACATTGTGTTAATATACTTGTGAACGAACTCTAAAGTGGTAATAATTGTTGTTCGTTTTATTGATAGACAGGGTTGAAATGTGTCATATATTCTAAAACTAAACATTTCGGCGACGGTCAACGTTTGATAAATGTCGGTTCATTATGTCTCCGTCAAACGTAAAACAGGTCCTGACAACACGGATGCGGTAGAGGTTAGAGGTCAACAAGTCCGTCTATATTATGGGAATAAATTCTTTCAGTGTTAAACCTACGGGGAAAATTTATCACCCTGCTAGCAGCTGCTACTAGGTGAATAAAGCAAACATTTTTCCAAGACTTGTATTGTTCGAATAAATGTCCATTTATGGGATAAATATATTAAAAGCTGCGGCATTGTATCTGTAATCCATTAATATAAGGATTGCATTGCATCGGTTAAGAGTAGGTCGAGATGTTTCCCAAAACATGACTCTCCCCTTGAAAGTGAATTTATGTAAGAAATTTGTCCAACTTTCTATGAAACTTTTGATAGTCTAAGTTATTATATTTTAGTGTATCTCTGCTGTTTTTTATCGTGAAGTAACTTGATTGTCTGCGAAATTTTCAGGAAACTCTTTAAAATGTAGCTCAGAGTAGTATGTAAGGTCCACAGGACCCTCATTTGGATGGTCAAGGTAGATGACTTAGAAAGTGACATCATCCCGCGGAATGTTATCTTATAACAAGGACAAGGTCATGTCGAGGGGCCATGTTTTGACGTTATTACTGTAGTGAAACTGGAAATCCAGGCATTATTTCTGTGGTAGCATCTTACTTCTAGAAAATAAGGACATGGACAATAGAGTTATAATTTTAATAATTAAATGACTTTACTAATGTAAAGTTAAATGCTGAATGTGACCTTAAATCCTTCTTTAAGCAAGCTTGACGGGTTAGGGCTTCAGGCCCCCGGATGTTTGTTGTTCGTACATGTGACGTCGTCAACTGTTTCGAAGGTAAAGTATGTTAAATGGCGCCTCTTTGCAACACCCATCCCCTACCATCCACCCCATCTACCCCAAAATAATTCTTAATCACATTCCGCAAATCTTAATAAGAAATGAAAATCAAGCACGTGGTATTTCTGTCGATCAGTTGTTTTCTTACACCGGACCGAACCATGAGATACAGCGCAGATAGCGTGGGTTTGGACCGAACCGTCGACCTTTCGGTTTAAATTCCAGTTGTCTAACCAATGCTACACCGCGCTCCCACCAGGGTTAGTGTGCACATTGTTCTTTAAACACAGGGTGTAATTATATCTTTCAGAATGTGAAAAATAAGATTGAGACATCGAAAGTAGAAAAAACTGACTCTACCCTTTGTCGTGGAAAAGTTTGAGGTTGTCAATTTCTCGGTAATGGTAAAAATAGAAAGTCATATCGCTGTTGCGGCGAAATTCACACATAATTGGTTTGTAATTGCAATATCTTAAGCAGCGACAAAACTCAAATTTGAACATTTTGAATCCCACCATTCAGCGTACAGTAAATAAATCTTTAACAATTCAAACTGATTTTGTTAAATGTTAGGTAGTGGCGTATTCGTGTCTCCTGGGGCCGTTTTAGCTGGAACGCAATCCGTAGGACTATGTCTTACTGTTTGGGTAGCGTGTGGCATCATCTCAATTTGTGGTAAGTTAGCCATAGTGCACACTCTATCGGTTTTTGTAAATATTAAACAATATAAAAATAACGTCATCATTGAAGTGTGATATCAATAAAATTGATGGCATGTATAGTTTACCGCGTTACGTGGTTTTAGTGTTTGACAATATAATGCAAATTTATCAGAACACAATTAGGACAATTTCTAAGCTAGGCGTGGTCACTGGATATTATGCGTACATATATAATACAGGAAGAGATACAGGTTCAGGGTTTTGTGGACAGTTTCAGCTTGAAACATATAGGAATCACTGGACACAAGTGGTATGTCAGGGGCTTTTGAGGCCTTATTGGCAGGATCTCATCGGGGGACCCCGCAGGGGGACCATTGAAAAGAGAGCCAGAGGGGAAGGAAAGCAGTAGTATGTCAGGGGCTTTTGAGGCCTCAAAAGCCCCTGACATACTACTGCTTCCCTTCCCCTCTGGCTCTCTCTTCAATGGTCCCCCTGCGGAGTCCCCCGATGAAATCCTGCCAATAAGGCCTCAAAAGCCCCTGACATACTACTGACACAGTCTCTGTGTGCTCAACCAGAGATTGGCCCCAATGATTAGCTATTAGTTTTCTATGGGGGAAAATGTAGACCTAAGTTTGTGAAAAATGTCCATAAACTTGGCTTTATACTACCATCCCAGAAAGCCTTCCCTCTTAGAAAATTATAGCTAATCTCCAGGCTTCAGTCTGAGATCCAAAAGCCCATGCCTGTGGATTTTTATGGGATTACCACTGGAACTGGCCATTAACCTGTTATCTAGAAACCAAATGATCGAAGGAGGGTGACTATCTCTGACGCTATACTCTCAGCACTGGTGATATACTGGTAAAGATAATGCTGGTTCTCTCTCTCTCTCTCTCTCTCTCTCTCTCTCTCTCTCTCTTGAGTGTTTGTGGGCTTAGAAACACGGGCGCCATGGATGCGTATATGTGAACACAATTTGCAATACCAGCAAATTCTCAATGCTATGTTCAAGTGACGAGAATGATTTGGATAAATCAGCATAAGCTTTCTACAGATAACTCCAGGATGAATTTAGTAACTCGTACAACACGTGCCGAGTTTCTCAGGGTCCACAAATAATTCATTTAATCGAGGACAGAGATTGCTGGATTTCATCTCACATTTTAAATCGTATCTCAGGTTGCGAATTGACATATACGGATAAACGCCGAGCTTCTTTATTATGATATTTCTCTTACTCATATCTATGCATCGCAACACACTTATCTTATGCCCAATTCGATGCTCCAGTTTGTTGATAATTTATTGTCATCACTGCCGAGTATGCATCAATAATTCGGCACACCGCATGTGTCGGACGAGATCTTCAGATGACTGCCTGTGACTCACCTTTTCTTTCGTATATGGCTATATCTGTTCTATAATCCTGCCGTTCCAAATGGCAGACGGTTGACCAAACCACCGCTTTCTACACTCTTTGCACGTTTGTGAAAATGGTATTTCTTAACAGAAAATAGCTGGCCAGAACTGAAATGTACTCTAATGTTTTCGATAACACTTAATGTCATTCAGTTAAAACGAAACCGCCAAAAGAATCGTATTAATAATATTGATCAAGATATGTGCACATTCTTTTGGGGATTTATTTTGTATCCGTATGACGTCAGGTGATGTACTGTTCAATTCTGGCCATCTGTTAACAAATTCCGAAAAGTGTTTTCACTTTTAAAGGTACACCGTAACATGTGCGCATTATTTTGGGGATATATTATGTATCCGAATGACGTTCGATTATGTACATTTCAACTGTGGCCATCCCTTAGCAAATACCGCAAAGAGTTTTCACTTTTAAAGGTGTACCACCACACGTGCGCATTCTTTTGGGGATTTCTTTTTAAATCCGAATGACATTAGGTGATAAACATTTCAATTCTGGCCATTTGTTAAGGAGGGTCTTACTGGAACATACAGTTGCACTGCTAACAATCTTGGCCGCTGCGAATCTGAATTTTCTCCAGATCAGTAGCCTTGGTCGCCGTACAATTGTCCCAAACCGTATTATCATATTCCAGGAGGGGTCTAATAAAAGCAAAATAATGTTTTTCCAGAACATTACCAATGGGTCCAGTCCTTAGAGCAGATATTGGTAACATGGTCACTCCATGAACAAGTATCGTTTAGTATCAAACCTAGATGTTTATGGTTCTTAACTTCATAAATTTGTGTACTACCAAGGAATAATGAATGATGGTGAGTGTAGTAAGGGTGTAATTCTACGTGACGCAAGCATGGTTTCTGTCTTTTGGGGATTGAACTCAACCAAGCAAGTTTTAGTCCAATGTTCAATTGTGGTTAAGTCTTGATTGATTATAGCTGCGACTTGGCCTGGGTTTTCAACTAGGAGATATAATGATGTGTCATCCGTAAAGAGTTGTATACTGCTTATTAGGTTTTCTGTAAGGAACAGAAGGGGACCAAAGATGGAACCTTGAGGGACTCCAGAGTAAATGCGTTTCCAGGATGTCTCAGAAGCTATAACAACCCACTGGGCCCTGTTGGAAAGGTATGATTGTAGAAACGTAAGAAGGTCACCGGACACACGAATCTTCTCGAGCTTATGAATGAGACCAGCGTGCCATACTTTGTCAAAGGCTTTACTTACGTCACAAAAAACTACCCTTACCTCTTTACCCTCATCTAGTGCTCGGCAGAATTCATCATACAGATCAGTTAGTTGAAGTACGGTCGAGTCACCGGGAGTGAACCCTGACTGGAACTGACTCAAAACCTTCTTATCGATTAGGAATTTCCACAACTGTTTGAAGACACACTTCTCAAATATCTTACCAATACAACTGATAAGTGATATCGGACGGTAGTTGGTGACAACACATTAGCTTTCAATCAAGGGGGCGGGAAGTGGGAATTACTTAGAAAAAGATTGAATAGTATGGGAAGTGGTTCAGATAACGATGATTTACATTCTTTAAGTAGACGAGGGCTTACTGGGTCAGGACCAGCTGCCTTGGAGACATTAAGAAATTTCCGCGTTTCATATACTTCACAACAGTGAATGGTTATGCTATCGATTACATGTGGGGCACTCGAGACAAGATTTGGTAGGGAGGCACCCGAGTCATCCACAGTTGAGATAGAGCTGAAGTATTCATTGAATACTTCTGCTTTCTCCTTATTTGTGGGATATGTTTTGTTTTGATGGGTAATTGGTGGGATTCCTGATGCATTACTGCCAATAAATGATTTAAGGGTTTTCCACCATTCCGATGGCGATGTTTCGCAACTATTCAGAGTGGGCTGCGATGCCTTGATTTTCGTTGCAATATTCCTGATGTTTCGCTAACGATTTTTCGCTGTGAAATGCGTTCATGCAGTTACAACATAAACATATATTTTCTTTATCTTTACTACTCTGGCTCCACAGTAATCGGCTCGAATTTGTAATCCAACAATAATGATGATTGTCACCGTTCGAAATCAATAATAAAATAATCTTCTTTTCTCTTCCGAAATACGAAGTCCGTCTGAGAGGATAGATCGTTCGTTTTTCCTTCTCGTATCCCAAGACGTTCACTGCTACGGTGGGATTTTGAGCCTCGAAACGTTCGATGTCTTTTAACAGCGTTGGAAAAGTCACTTCGGTCCAGTCGAAATTTTTACAAGTCTCTTCGTAATGAGAAATTCTCTCGGGGTGGATTTTGATGGGGTATAAAGCGGAGGTGACTGCCCATTTAAAACACTGATTATCTTTATTTCTCACGTTGACCACAGCTTGTTTTTTAGCTAGGAAATACGGTAAGGAAGACGCTTTCAACGAATCATTTTTGGTCACGTGAATTTCGAGATTCAACACCTCTTCGAACGTCCAATTACTACCTCTATGTTGATAATTCGCGAGAGATATCAACATCTTGTCTTTCATCGTTTCGAAAACGTCCAATAAATCTGAACCTCGAAATATGGGTTGGACGCCAGATCTGAAATATGCATCTCTCACGATGCTCTCGCCGGAGTTCACATCGATTTTATTCATTGTGCAATGGAGTATCATCATAATTTTTAGTCTCACGTCCATGACTTTGTGAAACAAATCCAATACTTTTTTCTTCCCCCGTTCCATGAACAATTTCGGATCGACTTTTTTGAACGAGGGAACCATGTCGAAAGTTTTAAAAACGCCTTTGATCGCAATCTCCCATTCTACGGGATTCGATTGAAATGCTTTCATCACGATTCGTCCTACATGTTCTTCTCCTTTCCCTTTGTTGATTGATTGTCGAATTTCGTTCAATATATGTCGTTCGTCTCGATTCTGAACCGCATCACTCGTTTTCGTTTTTTATATTTTTTTTGTTGTTGAAACTTTCAGTTCTTCGACGGCTTTTCGTTTGATCGTCTTTTTATTTTTTGCAACCGGAACATTTTTTTTTTTGACATTGACATTTCGATTCACTTTGCCATCTTTTTCTTCTCATCTTTCGCAACCAAAACGTTTTTTTTTACGTCATTGCTATCAGCATTTTGTTTGTCTTTTCATCAAGCAAACTATTTAACTCCTCACGTATGATCTCTCTAAGTTTTTCATCATGCTCTGTGTTTCGTTTTCTATTGTCAGGTGTTACTGCCATCGGTTTATTTTTTTCGCAATTCGAGTCTGTTTAAGTTTGTTCACTTTCGATCTTTTGATTTTTTTCTTTCCATCATCTTGCAAACAATACTCCTGTATGGCTTTAATTTTTTTCAGTTTGGTGTCTATGATTTCTGAAAGTTGGAATTTTTAATTCTTTACAAATTATGTTTAACTGAGGTATGGTATACTTATCTAAATTGTTCATTTTGTTTATTTGTTTGGTTTATTTTGAAAAATATATTTTGAATTTTATGGTTTTGTGTTAAATAATAATTTTTGTTAAAAAGTTTTTAAAATAGTCTTTATGTATATGTTTTTTAATTCTTCTAAAAAAAATTGTCTTTGCGAGATTAATCGATTTTTATTTTCCTTTACGTGGAAAAAAAATTGAATTAATAGGACAAAAAATAAAGGAATTAAAATTTAAACTTTTTTGTATATATATAGAGAGAAAAAAACTTTTACAAAAATTTCACATTAAAGAAAATTAAATTTAAAAACTTTGTGTATATATGTAGAGAGAAAAAAAAACTTTTTTATAAAAATTATTATTTAACACAAAAACGCAAAATTCACAATTATATATTATTATTTGCAATAATTCTTAACCCCCCCCCCCCCCAAAAAAAAAAAATAATCGATCATGACAACAACACCTAAAAGATGCGAATTGAAATTGAAACAAGTTGAAACGTGCAAGAAACTCGGTTGTAAAATTTATAGATTACAACGACACGATGCCATTGAATTGAGCGAGGTCGAGATGCAAGGCTTACAGCAAAAATTTGACAAATATAGCATGCCTTTGAAATTGGACGAAGCCACGCTCGATTCGTTTTACGAGTACGAAAGCGATCTACAGAATATTGTCATTACTGAAGACAGAGAATTCGACAAGAGCGATCTGTCGTTAGCCTACGGAAGTTACATATATCCAAAAATCTCTCTCGAACTCATGAACAAATTGGGTGAGAGCGAGTTGACCGAAGTAAAAGAACTCGCAAAAGTAAAGATAAACATTTAACACATATGTGAAAAAGGAGAAGACACGAGCGTTAGCGAGCTAATAACGGACTTGGGAATATTAAAAAAAAAACAATTGAGAGATCGATTAGTGAAGAAGAAGGAAAAAAAGAAAAAGTAATGAGATCTTGAGATGTTCAATCTTTCTAGATCTCATTACTTTTTTTTTCCTCCTTATTCTTCTTCTTCTTCACTATCGCGCATATATATTGTAATAACGTTTCCCTTCTTCTCCACTTTCATCAGTGATTCTTCTTTTCTTCTTGATATATTAGGTTTTTTATAACTAAACCTTTTTTTCAGCATCATAATTATGAACGAATGTGGTGCATCTCCTGCCAACACTCATAAAAGGAGGTGGTGAAGAACGATTCGTTCCTCCTCTTTTCAATTTTCGCAATCTATTCCAATTTTTTTTTCAATTCTTTTTCCAGTTCTTTCCTGAGATATCCATTATTAGCGTCCAATTGTTTTTCCATTTCTTTTTCCAATTCTTTCGCGTGATATTCATCACTATCGCTAAAAAAAGCCAACAAAATCCTTTTTATCTATTTTTTTATATTATTTTTTATACTTTATATATATTTAATTTTTTACTTTATAATAACATACCCAAAATTGGTATATTCGCAAACGGTGAATCCTCACCAAACAGCAAGCCCTCACCAAGTCGCTAGACGTTCTGTCCACTCTTCAGATAGAGACCGTTTCCAGCAAAAAGGTTGTCATCTCTCACAGGTTTTAGATACGTTTTAGATACAATCCTTTACCATCGTTGTCTATGTCGACGCGACACACGACTCCTCCCTTCTCCAAAAACAGTCCGCTGCCAACCATTAATTTCTGAATTGTCGAACTCGCGAGTCCTGAGGCACCTCCCATGCCGAGACCTGGCAACAGGATCTTCGCGATTCCTGCCATTATCGGTAGGAAACCACCTTTCATTCTCAAATTGTATTTCAATTGAGTGCGACTCAATCTCACCGTCAACCCTCATCCATCACAAATCACTTTCTCCATCCTTTTGATTTGACTTCTGGTCCAGGCAATCGAATTCCGACTGCCACTCGTCGAATCTTTGTGAGTCAATTTGAATCTCACTGCCTCGCCTCAAGTTGTTAACACTCTCTTAAGTTTCTTCTTCTGTCCTGCAGATATGTTCACGTTTTTAACCACGTATTCAGTCATATTTCTTTTTTCTTTTAAAATATATTTTGTTCAATTGTTTTTTTGTTTAATGATAATTATATATATTAAATATTTTTTGGTAAATTAATATTGCGTTTATTTTATTTTCTTATTTATATATATACACATTTTTTTTTTTTTTTGGGGGGGGGGGGGGGGGCTTTTTTATATTTCTCTTATGTGAAATCGTATCGTCACCCTCTCTCCACGAAGATCTAACAGCTCACCATTTTGATCTGTCAACATGGTTTTGAGACAAAACAACGTGCCTAAAATCACTGGTAGATAAACTAAATTTTGAGGTCGTTCCACGATCTTATAACCCGGCGACACGTTTGGAAAGAAGGACTAGATCGTCGGTTGTGTGCTACCATTCACATAGCTTCCAGCAATCACATCCACGTTCACCAGAATACTATTGACGGCGAGAATGTCGACCGTATTTTCGGACGCTGCGTGGTCTCGATACATCTTTCGATCGAATCCCAACATCTTGCCAATCAAATCGTTCGTGTTGAAATCCACTCGAAAATTATCTTCCAAATCCAACATCGTCTGTAGGGTATTAGGGTTGGGAGCAAATCTGATTTTGTTGCTTCCCTTTCCATCCGTCTTCATTCACGTCTGAATGTAATTGTTCAAATCGCGTATGTCGTAACTTCCTTTGGGAATTCGAATCTCCAACCAATCCACTCCGTCGGAATACTTGAACAAGTTATTCTTTTCGGTGACGTTGTGAAAGGAATAATAAGTCTCCAGATTCACCAACGCCATCTCGTATCTTTTCTCCCTATTCAATTCGATGGAAGGTTCGAATTTCGTCCCGAATCGAATCGAATCGCCAATCACCATGATTTGAATGGACTGTTTTGCAGCCGTATTCTCGGCTGTCCATTCTAACAATTCTCCTTGTTCGAACATTATTTTTATTTTTATTTATTTTTTAAAACTAAATTATTGATGATTTATTGCTATTTTCTAATTTTTGTTTTCACTCTCTATTTTATTATCATCAGAAACATAAAACTTGTCGAATCCGCTCCGATATTTTTTGCAATTAAATTCGCTAGTCAAATCGATCATGACGAAATTGTGAAGTCCTCCATCCCAAACCCTCTTGCAGAATCTCCTGAATTCTTCTCTGCTCATGTCGTCTGCGACGTGATCTCCGTGGATGTGATTGAGATTCTTGAGATCCTGGCGAAAGACACAGGAAATTAGCGTTCTCCCTTATCGTCTGTCTGGGCAGTCGAAAATAATTCTGAGACAGGTGGAAACAATCCACGTTGCTGTGACGACCTCTAACGTAATAGGATTCGCATTGGTTCTGTCTCTCCAAAAGCAGATTGTCAAAAATCACGAGATTCTTATTTTCCGATTTCAATTTCCTGGGATCCGGAACATCGCTCGCATTCTCGTAAAATCGAGAGTCGACGTTCAAAGACGCATTTCTCTTCATCAATTCCATCGCTGCACCATCCAAAATGGTCGAAAGAGAAGCTTCGCTTTTGTCGAATTCCTCCCTACTGTCGAAAATTCTGGCTATGACGTCCTTAGGCAATCTACCATCCATGCACTCTCGAAGCAATCTGTATTCGGGTTGAAATGGACTCTTGCCAAACACGAATAATCTGTTGTAATCCAACCAACCAGGTTGCGACAACAGATTCATCAACAGATTGGTCTTTCCACAATTCAATTTTCCCACTATCAAGCCTCTTATGCTCTTGGGAAAGAACTCATTATTCGACCTCTTGGTTGTGGCGTCATTCCAAGACATATCTTTGACGTTCATCTTTTTTTTTATTTTTTATTTTTTAGATTTTCAAACTTATTTTGTTATGTTTTTGAAACTCGGTTTATAAATATTATTATTATTTATTTATAATACACCGTCGCGAGTCCTCTTCAATCCAGATTCACTCGTCATTTTGGCCAAATCTTGTATGGGTACTACAGCATCCTTAAAATCTCTCCAACTTTTCGGCAATCGCTCTAACGTAGCTCACTTTACCAGTAGACTGATCATCTTATCAATCAACACATCCACTGCCCTCTTGCCAGCCACTGAAGCGATCCTACCACTAGCTTCAGAAGTGGCTTTCTTACCAGCATCCAAAACCGTCTTCTTACCGACCTCAAATGCGGCTGATGCGAGTTTGCTACCTGCATCGCTCATGAACGCTCACATTATAGAATCAATGATACCAGAACCACCTTCTTTATCACCAACATATTTTTATTTTTATAATATATTTTTGTTTTTTCGCTCGTAAATCGTTTTTTTTTTTGTTTAAATACTTTTATTATTTTTAGTGTAGATTTACTTTTATTTATCTATTTTGTTTTTTCTCTCTGCTTATTATATATATCAATCCTTCAATTCGTTCATCAACCTTTTATAATGTCGTCTATCCAAGACCTTCTGCCTCAACAATTCGTCGCATATACTCACTATCTGATTATCCACTCCAGTATTACCAGCGCGTCGACTAGCCATCAACAATTTCAGTCTCTCGAACAGAGCGTCAGAATCTCGTGGAAGAAAAGTGGTTGTCATCCCCTTTCCTGTCACCGATTCGACGAATTTCTTATTCATATCCCATATTGGTTTCACCACTTTGTCCACTTGTAACCCCTGTTAGCCTTGGGTCTCACCTCTCTAGCATCGTTATTCCTCTTCATGGAGTGGGTCTGAACCAGAATGTTGCCGTAATTGTCAAAATCCTGATCCGTGTAATCTCCAGGCTTGTCGAAAAGGAAAATTTGCTCAGTACGGGAGTTATTTCATACCTATTCGAACAGACAATTAAATCATCATCATCCATTTCCACTTCAGTATCACCCACGAATATCCTACCACTCGAATCCTCGCGACGTCCATACAACAGATCTCTCTTACCACCATCGTCCGACGATGCGACACTACTAGTAGTAATAGTCAAAGAAATATTATCGCTCTCGCTCACATCAGTTTCAATTCTCATGGGAACGTAATCCAGTGAAGATCTTTGAAAGGAAAACTGCCTGTACAACTATCAGGCAATGAACCCGTTCTCAAAGAACTCTCTTTTATGGGTCTCAATTCCTCGACGATCTCCTTCTTGCTTCGTTCCTGAACCGCCATCACGGGTTTGAATAGTTTGGTGGTCTCTCGTCTTAATTCCATCTTTCCCAATCATCTGCTTCTGTCGGCGGATCGAATGCTTTTCTTGACTCATTCATACTCGTCGAGAAGTTCGTCTCTTTGCATGGAATCTTTGATGTGTAAAAACATTTTTTGTTCTATCGATTATTAATATTTTCATTTTAGAGTGTGGTAATGTTGATTATTTTATTATTCTCAAAATTAAATGCGGTTATTTTTTTATGTTTTTAAAAAAATAAAATTTTATGTCTTTAATATATATAACTAAAACCAGTTGGAAAGAAAAAAGAAAAAAGCATTACAAAAATGAAACCTTGATAATGCAACGCTTCAAACGCGTTAAATCACATCATTTCAGTCGATGAGAAACTTAGAGTTAGTCTCAAATAAACATCGATAAAATATAGGGCTTCAAACGTGTTAAATCGCATAGACAGTTATTTCCCCATGCTGAAAAACAAACTTGAGGTCAATCTCAAAATAAAACCATCGAAAAAATCAGTTGCTCCAAACGTGTTAAAAATCGCATCAGCGGTTATTTTCTCACCATGGAGAAAACTCAAATAGTATTTTTACTATGTTTTCAAACGCGTTAAATCAGAAAAGAATTGGTGTTAATCATTTGAACTGATTCATTTTTCATTTGTGAGATGCTTTTCGAGTTTAAACAGAAAAAAGCAGAATACCGTTTGAAGTAATAACAGAATTTTCCGATTAACATATCTTTAAAAGAACACACTCAAACGGGACAAATGTTCTCTCGCATCTCGGTTCAACAAACATTAATAAAACGCCTTTTTGACGAGACACGCTTCTTCACTGTTTGTCGTCTATTAAATCAAAACTCAGTTTACATCTTTAAAAAGCTTTTAAGCGGAACGCAATTTCGACATTTGATTTATTGAATGAAAAACCGTTCATTTACACGCGCATCGTTAAACAACTAAGTGGAGATGAAAACTCAACGAAAACTGATCTTTACAATTTACCTCAAATCTAATTGTTTCGACGTTTTCTTAATTTTTATGATTTTGCTGTCCTGGAATCCCCACAAGTTGGTCATTGCATCTTAGACGGTTCAACGTCCGTTGGCGAATGTTGGAGAAAATTTTTGTTTTCTTGATCTCGTACATCTTGTCCTCATATCCCCACAAGCTGGTCATTGCGTCCTAGACAGTTCGAACGTCCGTTGGCGAACGTCGGAGAAAATTTTTGAGATTTTCCTGTCTTCATATCCCCAATCTTTTTTACCGATCGGATCGCACCCGCCGCCGTCTGGAACGCGATCACGAATGTTGGTGTCCTCGTATCCTCAAAACGCATTTTGATGCTGTACTCGTATCCCCAAAGCGTTTTGCCGGACTTGTCCAACGGTTGAGTGAACCATCTAACCCGCGATGGCGAACGTCGAGAGGATTTTAAGTCGATTTTCTTCGATTTTTCGTAGATTTTTCCTTCCGCGCGAATTGTGTCAAATTCGCACTCTTTCGCCAACGGCTGTTTGAACCGTCTAGGACACGATAAGCTACTTGTGGGGATACGAGGACAAAATGTACAAAATGTACCGTACACGATTTAATGCTGAATCATATGTGCTTTTTTGCCAGTACACAATGGGACGCACAACACAGGCAACATATAGGTATCATGGTACTGGTGGATCCCTATGATATGATGATGTACTATTGGAGGATACCTTTTGAAGAGAGATACATTGCAGAGGGTACTTATCACAGGGTATCTATGTCAGAACAGTTATAACAAATATTTATTTATTTATTGGTGTTTAAGGTCACTTATTTTGCACAATGGATAATCATGACCACAACATGAGTATCAACGCAAGACCAGAGATGAACGTTAATAAGCCATGCTGGCCATTTTAGAGAGGGTTTGCACGCCCCAAGAATTGGTGACTGGGTCCTATTTTACCAGTAAAACAGAGCCTGTTTACCACAGTGAACAGGCTCTGCCTCACTTCCCGGGGTTCCAGCGGAGAGTTATAGATAGTACATCATCTGATGACATTTATAATTGTTACTGACGCATCTACGGTCACTAGTATGTGTACTACGATCAGCCTCCGCTTTCCTCGTCTATTACTATAATCATCTACTTCCCTTGCAGCCTTGCACCATTGCTACGAGGTTGTAGTTTAGCTAGAGCTATCTGCCCCATTACCAGTTTTCACTGTGGCTTTTGTCAAGTACTGTTGTCTCATTCTAGCTATACTGCCTGCTTTCCCATCCCTGTTCTATAAGTGCAACATCCCTATTAGCTTGAAACTAGGAAGAACCAAAATAACATATTCAACAGTGACTGGAACAGATAGACAACTCGAAGAAATGCGTTAATGAGTAGTTATTCTAACGTGCGACATTATTCAGGACTTCGACTAATTTGGATATGTAAATATTTATGGCATGATGATGCAGTATTGGAGGATACATATTGGGGAATATCTTTTGGATTTAAAGGATACCTTTTGGAGATAGTTATCTAAAGATAGCTGGTAGATACATTAGGATATACCCCACATTTAATTCCGAAATCAGGGTAATTAAATGATTATTTGCGAAAGATGGCAACACTCTGCTCTGCTACATCCTGGTACTCCAGCTGCGCATGGATAAGGAAGTGAAAATTTCCCACAACTTCACCATTGTGGGTCTGATCAGCGATGTACCAGAAAACCCCATTTAAAGAATGTCAGAAGTTCTTCACAAACAAATGTAATCTTTACCGGCATAAGAAAACTTCATACAGAATCGGAATAAACAAGTGCACGAGATGTCCAAAAACTGTCAACAGAACGGACAACCTAAAAATGGCACGAGGACACCCACCCACTAAAGAAAGTACGACAGTTATGCAAAAGAAAAAAAAAACGAACAGAAACCCGTTGGAGTCATAGATCACAACTGTACTAGGAGGATTTATATATATTTATTATATATTTATATATTGGTGTTTAAGATCGTATATTTCTGCAGAATGGCTACTTGTGACCGCGACATGGTTATAAAGTCAACTCCAGGCGATCGTTTATACTCACGTTGGCCAGGAGGATAGCATTGATTCAGCAGCCCGAAAACTATACGACTGGTCGCACCCATGTCCATACGCATAACGAAGAACCATAGCGCCAACATTAACAATAAAGAAGGCACAGAAGACAAAAGCTATGTTTCGATGAAAGCTTACGCGAATGACAAAATGCACCAAAAAGAGACCCAAACTAACGAACTGTTTCAGATCTGGACAGGGACACGAGAAAGATCTCATAATCCTAAACCACACATGAACATGAGACGATCCTTCAATACAATCAGGCAGTGCAGAGGTACTAAAATACTACAATAAGACTGGGGGCGTTGTGGTTTCGTGATGAGAGTACTGAATTCCAAACGAAAAGGTCCATAGTTCGATACTGACTAGCTTTAAGTGCATTGTGACCTTGGGTAAGGCACTTAATCCTGGTTGCTTACGTGGAGACACATCAGCGCTGATATTAAGGTGCACTGCACATCGATTGTTCACTTGCCTTCAGCCAATACTAACCCTACTTGAGCGGTGTTAGTACGCTGTTGAGTCTGATAGTTCCTCCCCGCGGCTCGGTTGTCTCCAGGTACTCCGGCTTCCTCTACCCATACAACGGTCAGACAGGAGTTGATCCTGGTTGTCAAAACTATCGTTAACCACCCCCTCCGCCCAGGCTGCTAGTTTATTACTAAGCTCATTTGTCGCTGAAAACCTTCCTACAAATACAAAATGGATTATCCCAGTTGCTATAACCAGAATTCTTTTCAGAAACCCAGTGCTCAAAGAGATAACATCTTATTATAAAATTGTGTTTTTATATTTTCAACCAACGCGCCCGATATCAAATCCTTTTATTGTAAATATTTTCTTTCAACTGCTTCAAATAATATCAACAAAACAATATCATGACATTACTCATTTCGACATTTCTTGAAAAATATTTCTTTTCGACTGCTCTGTTTGTAAATTATGCGGGCGGATGCTACTGACTCGTTAGGTAGGAGGTTATAGAACTGTTAATACAAGGTATTGATCTAAAAATATCCAAACAGTACACGCACAAACAAAATTAAATTCCTGTTTTTGAAGAAATTGTTTTTTTTCTTGTTCTGCTACTTAATTTTCAATTAGAGGTATTGATGTGCTATGCTCTGCAGTTGAAACTAGAGGTCCTGTCACAACTAGCGCAGAAAATGCACGTTGGTTAATGCACTCTTTACTGCAGAAGATTGAAGTTGTCTGGAATACACAAAACCGTGTGTGCTGTGCAATGCAAAATGTAATGCGCTATTAGTGAGGTCGATAGTGAAATCACGAACTGAACCGATCAAACAGAAAGGAAATATTGAGACCGCATTTTGTGGAGGGTGGATTACTACTCAATAGCTGTGGGATAGATTTTTCACTTAGCAATTATTTACAGTTTCTGAAGACAAAACACAAGAAGCACTTGCAAACTTCCATCACATGGACGACCGGGTTGCATCTGGTAATTCATGTGATGAAGGTTTGCAAGAGTTTCTTGTGCTGTTATGACCAATTATAAATAATGTTTCAGAAGGGGAATATATGGCACTGCGATTAAGTAGTAATCCACTCTCTTCGTTCTGTACAACTGTATATGTAGTCAAAATTTAATATCTATTTACGTTATTACATGTATATGTATCTCAATAAAGGTTAGGACTGATGTTAATGATTTCTATTTACTAGTTTGGAATTGTACAGAGTTGGGCACGCTGTTTTTCTATAGGAATTGAGTTAAGCTAATGGTGCAGTTTGACTGTGACAAAACTGCACTTACTCAGCGCGCTATTACTTCAAAATAATGCACAATACAGTGACAGGACTTCTAGTTTCAACAGAAATCTGTTTATTGCTTTTTGAGGATTATTCCTATAATTAGTGTTGCAATCTAATATTATTGCGTCCACGAAACTACTGCCCAATCTGTGTAATGAGACCAATCCACGGCGGTCGTACTGCAAGCAGGTGACGGGAGGCCTCAATAGGTACAACATGTTTACGCTAACTATTTTATTCTATTCCAGTGTATGTGTTTCAAAAATATGCTCAAAAATATGCTACCTGGTTCGTGTATTGTGAAACAAGTGGTGTTGTGGGGAAAAATATTCTTCATCAGATAGCTCAGATGTCTTGGCCGCAGCATCAGTAGCATGTGAAATGACATTGTTTGTGATCCAGCTTTGTTTCTATTTACTCATTATTCATTGAAGGATGTAACGTGACTGCACCGTGAGTACAAAATTGATTAGTGGAATTTCACCTTTAAAAGCTTTAAAAGCCCGTATGCATAAATGTCTTCACAAAACAACTGTTGGCAGTCCACTAGTAGAAAGCAACCATTGGCAGTCCGTGAGTAGTCAACGCAATAAATACTTGGTAGAGCGGAGGAACAGCGATTAATTTAATCCTACAGCATTGCATAGACGTAGAAATAAAATTATTACTGAATCAACACAACTATTAAAGATAGACTCGCCCATTTTCATTGTATGTAGACCTGGATAATAATACCAACCAGGGCGTCATAATTGAAAGGGTTAAACGAAAACAAAGAAAATGATACCGATCTGTTCCTTGACTACCCCCCCCCCTCCACCCTGTGACACTCCTCCGACTGCATTTTCTGTTGTTGTACTCCGTCCCCTTCATGTACTGTTGTAGCACTTGGAGAAAAAATCAGAGAAAACGACGCCGCGACCAAGAGGTCGAATAACGAGTTCTTTCCCAAGAGCATAAGAGGTTTGATAGTGGGAAAATCGAATTGCGGAAAGACCAATCTGTTGATGAATCTGTTGTCCCGACCCGACTGGTTGGATTACGACAGATTGTTCGTGTTTGGCAAGAGCTTGTTTCAACCCGAATACAGATTGCTTCGAGAGTGCATGGATCGCAGATTGCCCAAGGACGTCATAGCCAGAATCTTTGACAGTAGGGAGGAATTCGACAAGAGTGGAGCTCCACTCTAGACCATTTTGGACGGCGCGGCGACGTTTGAGGTCGGTAAGAAGACGGCTTTGGATGCTGGTAAGAAAGCCGCTTTCCGAAGCCAGTGGTAGGATAGCTTCTGTGGCTGGCAAGAGGGCAGCCGACGCGTTGATCGACAAGTTGATCAGTCCGCCGGCGAAGCGAGCTGCGTTAGAGCGAACGCCGAAAAGTTGGAAAGATTTTAAGGATGCCGTGGTGCCCATACAAGATTTAGCCAAAATGACGAGTGGATCCGGATTGAAGGGAACTCGCGACGGTGCGATATAAATAAATAATAATAACATTAAAAAACAGAGTTTGAAAAACATAAAAAAATTTGTGTTTGAAAAGAATCTAAAATAACAAATAAAAAAAAATAAAACAAAGATGAACATTAAAGATATGTCTTGGAGCGACGCCGCGACCAAGAGGTCGACTAACGAGTTCTTTCCCAAGAGCATAAGAGGTTTGATAGTGGGAAAATCGAATTGTGGAAAGACCAATCTGTTGATGAATCTGTTGTCCCGACCCGACTGGTTGGATTACGACAGATTGTTCGTGTTTGGCAAGAGCTTGTTTCAACCCGAATACAGATTGCTTCGAGAGTGCATGGATCGTAGATTGCCCAAGGACGCCATAGCCAGAATCTTTGACAGTAGGGAGGAATTCGACAAGAGTGGAGCTCCACTCTCGACCATTTTGGACGGCGCGGCGACGGAGCTGATGAAGAGAAATGCATCTTCGAACGTCGAGTGTCGATTTTATGAGAACGCTAGCGACGTTCCGGATCCTAGAGAACTGAAATCGGAAGATAAGAATCTCATGATTTTCGACGATCTGCTTTTGGAGAGACAGAACCGATGCGAATCGTATTACGTTAGGGGTCGACACAGCAACGTGGACTGTTTCTACCTGTCGCAGAATTATTTTCGATTGCCCAGACAGACGATAAGGGAGAACGCTAATTTTCTATGTCTCTTTCGCCAAGATCTCAAGAATCTCAATCACATCTACGGCGATCACGTCGCAAACGACATGAGCGCTGCGGAATTCAGGAGATTCTGCAAGAGGGTTTGGGATGGTGGACTTTACAATTTCGTCGTGATCGATTTGACAAGCGAATTTAATCGCGGAAAATATCGGTGCGGATTCGACAAGTTTTATGTTTCTGATGATAATAAGATAGAGCGTGAAAATAAAATTTAGAAAATAATAAATCTTCAAATAATTAGTTTTGAATAAAAAAAAAAATAAATAAAATTAAAATATAATGTTCGAATATGGAGAATTGCTAGAACGGATAGCCGAGAATACGGCTGCGAAACAATCCATTCAAATCGTGGTGAGTGGCGATTCGACTCGATTCGCTACGAAATTCGAACCTTCCATCGAATTGAATAGAGAGAAAAGTTACGAGATGGCTTTGGTGAATCTGGAGACTTATTATTCCTTTCCCAACGTCACCGAAAAGAATAACTCGTTCAAGTATTCCGACGGAACGGATTGGTTGGAGATTCGAATTCCCAAAAGGAGTTACGACATAGACGATTTGAACCATTACATTCAGACGCGAATGAAGACGGATGGAAAGGGAAGCAGCAAGATCAGACTCGCTCCCAATCCTAATACCTTACAGACGATGTTGGATTTGGAAGATAATTTTCGAGTTGATTTCAACACGGACCATTCTATAGGCAGGATGTTGGATTCGATCGAAAGACGTATCGAGGCCACGCGGCATCTGAAAATACGGTCGACATTCTCGCTGTCAATAGCATTCTGGTGAACGTGGACGTGATTGCTAGAAGCTACGTGAATGGTAGCGCTCAACCGACGATCTATTCCTTCTTTCCATACGTGTCGCCGGGTTGTAAGATCGTGGAGCGACCTCGAAATTTAGTTTATCTACCAGTGATTTTAGACACGTTGTATAGTCTGAAAACCACGTTGACGGATCAAAATGGTGAACTGTTAGATCTTCGCGGAGAGAGAGTGACGATACGATTTCACATAAGAGAAATATAAAAGCAAAAAAAAAAAAAAAAAAAGTATTATATATATAGATAACAAAAATAAAATAAACGCAATATTAATTTTACAAAATTATTTTAATATAATTATTAAACAAGAAACAATTGAAGTAAATATATTAAAAAAAAAACAGAATTATGACAGAATACGTGGTTAAAAACGTGAACATATCCACAGGACAGAGGAAGAAACTTAAGAGAGCGTTAACAACTCGAGGCGAGGCGGTGAGATTCAAATTCACTCACGAAGATCTGACGAGAGGCGGTCAGGATTCGATCGCCTGGACCAGAAGTCAAATCAAAAGGATGGAGAAAGCGATTCGCGATGGAAGAGGGTTGACGGTGAGAATGAGTCCCGCTTAATTGAGATACAATTTGAGAATGAAAGGTGGTTTCCTACCGCTATTGGCAGGAATAGCCGCAAAAGCATTACCCTTCACCGCAAAGGCGTTACCCTTTCTCGGAAAGACTCTCGGCGTGGGAGCTCTCACGGGACTCGCTAGTTCGGCAGTTGAGAAATTAATGGGTGGCAGCGGACTGTTTTTGAAGAAGGGAGGAGCCGTGTGTCGCGTTCACGTAGACGACAGCGGTAAAGGATTGTATCTAGAACCCGTTAGAGGTGGCAACTCTCTGAGAGGAAACGGTCTCTATCTGAAGAGTGGACGGAACGTCGAGCGACTCGGCAAGCGTTTGTTGCTTGGTGAGAATTCGCCATTTAAGAACATACCGATTTTGAATATGCTATTATAACTATAAAATTATATAAAATATAAAATCATGGAAAGTATAAAATAATATATTTAAAATGGGTAAAAATGTGGAGAAACAAATTTATCACCTGGATGAAAAGGTGGAGAAACAATTTGACGATAATGACGAACATCGCAAGCCAGAGAGCGAAAAAATAAAAAAATGGTTAGACGCTAATGATGGATATCTAAGGAAAGAACTAATGAAAGAGAAAGATGAAGCACAGGATAGACGGTTGAGAATGAGACGATGCTTTCCATGGTCACCACTACCTTCTGAAGAGAATGGTAATGATGCGAGTGTTACCAAGAGATGCACAACATTCGTTCATAATTATGATTCTGATAAACAAAAATGTTACCATAAACGTATCACATCACAAAGAAAAAGAAAAAGAAGAATCAACGCTGAAATTTGAGAGAAAAGGAAACGTTATTATAATATATTATGATGATAGTGAAGAAGAAGGAAAACAAAAAAAAAAAGAAAAAGTAAATGAGATCTAAAGATGATCTTATTATTTTCTTTTTTTTTTCATTTTTCTTCGCTAAAAATCAATCACTCTATTGTTTTTATTTCCAAGTCCATTATTAGAATGTTGACACTCGTGTCTTCTCCTTTTTCGAAAACGTGTTGAATGTTTATCTTTACTCTTTTGAGTTTTTTTACATCGGTCAACTCACTCTCACCACCCAATTTCTTCACGAGTTCGAATGAGATGTTTGGAAATATGTAATTTCCATAGGGCAACGACAAATCGTCCTTGTCGAATTCTCTATCTTCGGCGATGACGATGTTCTGCAGATTGCTTTGGTACTCGTAAATCAAATCGAGCGTGGCTTCGTCCAATTTCAAAGGCATGCGATATTTATCGTATTTGTGCTCTAAGCCCTTCGTCTCGACCTCGTTCAATTCGATGGGATCGTGTCGTTGTAATCTATAGATTTTATGACTGAATTTCTTATATGTTTTGACTCGTTCAATTTCAATTCGCATCTTTTAGGTGTTGCTGTCCTCATGATCGATTATTTTTTTTTTTGTTTTACGAATTCTTGCAAATAATGTATATTTTAAATTTTGTATTTTAATAATTTGTTTAAAAAGTTTTTTTTTTTGCTCTTTATATATATATAAGAAAGTTGTTTTTTTAATTTTAATTTCTTTAATGTGAACAATTTTTTTGTAAAAGTTTTTTTCTCTTTATATAAATAAAAAGTTAAATTTAACATCTCAATTTTAAAATTTTTAACAAATTATCATTGAATACAAAAATTCGACAAAAAAAAAATATTCTTACAAACTCAATTTTATATGTGCTCTAAGCCCTTCGTTTTTTTTTTTTTTTTGCTCTTTATATATATAAAAAGTTGTTTTTTTAATTTTTTAATTTTCTTTAATGTAAAATTTTTTTAGTAAAAGTTTTTTTTTCTCTTTATATATATAAAAAGTTGATTTTAATTTCAATCTCTCTATTGTTTATATTTCGAAATCCGTTATTAGCAAGTTGACATTCGTCATTTTTCCACATACGAAAATGGTGTGAATGTTTATCTTTACTCTTTTGAGTTTTTGTTCATAGGCGAATGCGCTCTCACCACCCGATTTCTTCACGAGTTCGGGTGAGATTATTGGATATATGTAATCTCCATAGGACAACAATAAATCACCCTTGTTGAATTCTCTGTCTTCGGCGACGATGATATTATTCAGCAGTTCGCTTTGGTACTCGTAAAACAAATCGAGCGCGGCTTTATCCACTTTCAAACACATTCGATATTTGTGGTAGTAGCGCTCTAAGTCCACCATCTCGACCTCATTCAATTTGATGGGATCGCGTGGTTGTAATGTATAGATATTAAAACTGGATTTCTCATACCCTTCGTCTCATTTCAATTTCAATTCGCATCTTTTAGGTGTTGTTGTCATGATCGATTATTTGGTTTTTATGAATTCTTGCAAATAATGTATATTTTTAAATTTTGTATTTAAATAATAATTTGTTAAAAAAAAAGTTTCTCTTTATTTCTCTTTATACATAAATAAAAGTTAAAAAAAAAAAAATATTCTTACAAACTCAATTTTGAGGTAAAAACAATGATCAAGTCCAAACATCTGAATTATAGTCTAGAACGTGCAAGACTTCAAACGTTTAAAAATTGGCCTTCGTATCTCGCTCAAAAACCCGAAGATTTAGCCGCCACGGGTTTCGTTTACGTGGGTAGAGGCGACAAAGTCAAATGTTTTTGTTGCGACATACATTTGATGAATTGGGAACCTCACGACGTACCTTTACTAGAACACATAAGTAATATTGAAAAAGGCAAATGCGATTATTTGAACAAGATCCTAACGTTGGGATTGATCAAAATCCAAGACGAAGAGAGGGATAGAGACAAAAACCAAAAATTATTGATGGATATGTTACAACTCGGATACACCAGAGAACAATTGTACAATGCGTTAAACAAAGCGAACAAGACCCTGTCTCAATTCATGACTTTAGAACATCTCATCAAATTCATGGTGGAAGCGGACGAGTTATCATCACTCGTCGAAAACAAACCGGGTAAAACGTCCACCACCAAGTGTCTGGTCTGCGAAGGTGTCGCAAATGTCTTGTTTCTACCGTGCACACACCTGCGTTACTGTAGAGAATGTCATTCCGAAGACGAGAAAACGTGTTCGGTTTGCGAGCGAGAAGTAAAAGTGGTCTTAAATTGTTTTTGAATAAAAACACATTAAAGAAAGAAAAATCGAATTTAAAATTTAACTTTTTTTTTTTTTTTTTTTCTATTATGTATATATAAAAGGAGTAAAAAAGCAAAACTTTTTTAACAAATTATTTAATACAAAATTCAAAAAAAAATATTCTTACAAATGAAGCAAACAGATAAAACAATGGTAAATTTAAATGAGAAAACCATACCTCAGTTAAACGAGATTTGTAAACTATTACAAATTTCAGATTTCAGAAATCATAGAACTAAATCAAAAAAAATTGATGTCATACAAGAATATTTGCGAAACGCTAGAAAGGCAAACGAAATGTCGTTAGCAACGACGTCAAAAGATGCATCGGTTGTGAAAAATAAGAAGATGACTAAACGAAAAACCGTTGAAGAACATCAAGTTTCCAAAGAAAAGAAAAGAAAAACAAAAACGAAAACGAGTGATGCACTTCAGATTGAAGACAAACGAGATATATCGAGCGAAATTCAACGAGCAATCGACGAAGAGAAAGGAGAAGAATATGTAACACGACTCGTTGCAGAACTATTCCAATCGAAACCCGTAGAAGGGGAGAGGGCGATCAAAGGCATTTTTAAAACTTTCGACGTGATTCCCTCGTTGAAGAAAGTCGATCCAAAATTGTTCATGGAACGGGTGAAGAAAGTATTGGATTTGTTTCGCGAATACATGAACGTGGGATTAAAAATTAAGATGATACTCCATTGCATAATGAATAAAATCGACGTGAAGTCCGGCAAGAGCATCGTGAAAAATGCATATTTCAGATCTAACGTCGAACCCGTATTTCGAGGTTCAGATCTATCGGACATTTTCGAAAAGATGAAAGACAAGATGTTGACGTCTCTCGCGAATTATCAACATGAAGGTAGTAATTGCACGTTCGATGAGGTGTTGAAACTCGAAATTCACATGAATAAAAACGATCCATTGAAAGGATCTTCCTACTTGGAATTACCGTATTTCTTGACTAAGAAACACGCCGTGGTCAACGTGAGAAATAAGATGATCAGTGTTTTAAATGGACAGTCACCTCCACTTTATACCCTGTCGAAATAAACTCCAATAGAGTTTCTCCTTACGAGGAAACTTCTAAAAATCTCGATTGGACCGGAGTGACTTTTCCAACAGAGTTAAAACATATCGAACGTTTCGAGGCTCAAAATCCCACCGTAGCGGTGAACGTCCTTGGATACGACGACGAAAAACGAACGATCTATCCTCTCAGACAGACTTCGTATTGCGGAAGAGAAAAGACGAGTATTTTATTATTGATTTCGAATGGTGACAATCGTCATTATTGTTGGGTTAAACATCCGAGCCGATTACTGTCGAGACAAAATAATAAACATAAACATAAGATATGTTTATGTTGCAACTGCATGAACATATTTAAGACCGAAAAATCATTAGCGAAACATCAGGAATATTGCAACGAAAATCAAGGTGTCGCCATCGAAATGCCCAAACCCAACACCATCGTGAAGTTTGAAAATCATAATAGAAGGTTAAAAGTACCATTCGTCGTGTACGACGATTTCGAATATTTCACCGCGAAAATGAGTTCCTGTCAACCCAACGCTCTTCAAAGTTACATCGAAAGATATCAAAAACACATACCTTCGGGCTATTGCATTTACGTGAAATGCGCTTTTGACTCGCAACACGACATGGGTCCCTTCACCTACACGAAACAGTGTGAAGACGATGACGTGGCACAAAGGTGCGTGGAAGAGTTAGAATCGAAAATTCAAATGTTATACGACAAATTCAAAACTCCGGCAAAAATGATCATCACGCGAGAGCAGCAGGACGAAAATAACAGAGCCACCGAATGTCACATATGCAGACAATCGTTCGACGAGAATTCGGAGGAAAATAAGAAGGTCAGAGACCACAATCATTACACGGGTTTGTATCGCGGTCCAGCTCACAGCAAGTGTAATTTAAAATATCGAGACGCCACTTTCTATCCGGTGATGTTTCACAATCTCTCGGGTTACGACAGTCATCTGTTCATGAAAAATCTCGGCACCTCACACAAAGAATTAAATTGCATCGCGAACAGCGAAGAAAGATACATTTCCTTCACGAAATGGAAGCTCATGGAGAGGAAAAGAGTAATTGACGGAAATACATTGAAAGAAAAAATGAAATCCATTCGTAGATGCATATGTTTCATCGACAGTTTTAAATTCATGTCGACCGCTCTGGAAAAATTAGTCGATAACATGAGCAAGGATAAATTTAAAATCACGAGTGAACATTTCGGAGAACGAGTAGACGTCATGTTGAGGAAAGGAGTCTATCGTTATGATTACATGAACAATCTAAAGAGATTCGAAGACACCGCACTACCTTCGAAAGAAGATTTTTATTCAAAATTATATGAATCCGACATTTCCGACAAGAATTACGAACACGCCAAAAACGTGTGAAAATCATTCGATATGAAAACCATGAGAGATTATCAAGATCTCTATCTGAAGACCGACGTTCTGCTCTTGGCAGACGTGTTCGAAAATTTTCGAGACGTCTGTCGTCGAAATTACGATCTGGATCCCGCTTGGTATTTCACCGCACCCGGTCTGGCGTGGGACGCTCTGTTGAAGACCACCAAAGTCCAACTGGAATTATTATCCGACGTGGACATGTTGCTCATGTTCGAAAGGGCTGCGAGAGGTGGCGCCTCGATGATCTCTCACAGATATTCTGAGGCTAACAATCCTTACATGAAAGAAGGTTTCGATTCGAAACGGTCGACTAAATACATACAGTATTGGGACGCCAATAATCTGTATGGTTGGGCTATGAGTCATCCTTTACCGATTAGAAATTTCGAATGGGTGAAGGAACCGGAAGAGATGCAAAAATGAAGAGACTATCCTTGCATTTTAGAAGTCGATTTGAACTATCCGGAAGAATTACATGATCCACACAACGATTATCCGCTGGCTCCCAAACGAATGGAACCGAACGAAGGAGACGAGGAAAAACTCATTCCCAATTTATTTAACAACCGTAACTACGTCATCTACAGCGAGAATTTGAAACAGTACGTCGATTACGGGATGAAATTAGTCGACATACATCGCATCATTCGATTCGACGAAGAGCCTTGGATGAAAAAATACATCGATCTCAACACGAATCTCAGAACTCGAGCCGAGAATGATTTCGAAAAAGATTTCTTCAAACTCATGAACAACTGCGTGTATGGCAAATCGATGGAAAACATCAGGAAGAGAACCGATGTTCGACTCGTCACGTCTGAGAAAAGAGCTAAAAAATTAGTGGCGAAACCCAATTACAAACACTGAACCATATTTGACGAAAATCTAGTGGCCGTTCACATGCAAAAGACGCATCTGAAGTTCGACAAACCGTATTATCTCGGACCGATCATCTTAGATATCAGCCAGCAATTGATGTACGAGTTTCACTACGATTACGTCAAATGAAAATTTGGCGACAAAGCCAAACTACTGTTCACCGACATGGACAGTTTAGTTTACGAGATAGAGACGAAAGACGTCTACCGAGATATATCTCAGGACGTGGCCGATACGTGGTTCGACACGAGCAATTATCCCGTCGATCACCTGTCCAACATTCAATCGAACACCAACAAGAAGGTGTTGGGTAAATTTAAGGACGAGAGCGGCGGTAAACAGATCGTCGAATTCGTGGGCTTGAGACCCAAACTGTATGCTTATCATCTAGAAGATGATGAAGAGATCAAGAAGTGCAAAAGAGTTAAAGCGTGCGTGGTGAAGAAAAACATCTCTTTCCAAGGGTATAAAGATTGTCTGTTAGGAAGTGGTCCGGTGTATAAGACTATGAAATCGATTCAAAGCGAAAATCACGACTTGAATACCGAAATAGTCAACAAGATTTCGCTGATGGCCGACGACGACAAGAGATTCGTGTTAGACGATAAAATAAGCACTTTGGCACTTGGACATTGGACTTTGGATCTAATTTTAGACGATATGAATGGAGATGATTGGATTCTAGATGCGATTGTGGATGATAAGATTCCAGATACGATTGTGGATGATAGGATTCCAGAAAATCAAGAAGAATTAGATAAACACAAAATTATGGAAATCGATAGTGACATCGAGAAAGTTAGTTTAAAAAGAAAAAGAAAAAAATAGAAAAAAAATAACGTCATTTTTAGTGAATTATAATAAAATAAATAAAAAAAATATATACTTATTTATGAATAAGAAAATAAAGATATCCGTAGAAGGTGTCGTCTTACCCAACGAACCCCTATCCAACATCGATCTGTTGAATGCGGCAAAACATTTGAAAATCGAAGATTTTCGAGGAGTGTTTTCCAGAGATGCCTTGCCGAAGAGAAGACCTCGACAATCGGAATGCGGAATTTTAAATCTAGACGATTCATCGGGTGAAGGCACTCACTGGGTGGCATGGATGAAGAACGGGAAGAAGAAAAATTATTATTTCGACAGCTACGGAATCTCGCTGCCAAAAGAAATAAAGAACTATTTCAACAAATCGATGGTTCGTTACAACACGGAACAAGTGCAATCTCCAGATCAAGTGTTTTGCGGTCACCTGTGTCTCTACGTTCTCAAGAGATGGTCTGAAGGAGATCGATTTCAAGACATTCTCAATGACTTACATTAGAGAGAGATTTTTTTTTTTTATAGTATATATAAAGATAAAAAATTATTTTAAACAAATTTTAATCGAATAAAAACGAAAAATAAAATAACATAGTTCATTTTTAATAAACTGCGTTTTGAACACATTTTTCTAAAAACAAAAAATCCCACAACAACATGCCAATCGATAAATTTGGTAGAAGTGATGACGAAAAAGTCAACCCGAGAAAGAAGTGGAAGACGTTCGAAGTCGACGATGGTTACGACGTTGCCAACTTTGACGAACGTTACGTTTGGAGATACAAACCTCGAGAAGAACCTTTGAACATGAACAATAAGAAGCTCTACAATCTTCCCGAGCCAATAGATCTCGCAGATGCTGCGACTAAAAAATACGTCGACAGGGGGAACGCCGATTTCGAACGAATCCTGCTGGATAATTACGTGGATAAAACAATGACCGACGATCTCGATCTGAAATCCAAACGTTTGGTGAATGTCGCAAATCCCATAGATCCCACAGATGCCACGACCAAGAAATAGGCGGACGACTCTCACTCGAGATTCAGCGAACACCTCAGAAATAGATACGTTCGGAAAACGATGCACTCGGAATTGAACACCAATTCTAACAAGATAACGAACGTGGCCACTCCCACGAATCCCAAGGACGTGGCGACCAAACACTACGTAGATCTGGAACAGAGAAAGTCTGACAGACGTGAAATGAAATCGGATCTGAATGCGGGATTCCACAAGATATTGAATCTGTCGAAGATCGAGGACGCGGATGCGGACTCAACCGTGGTCAACAAGGGCTATGTGGATTCTGCCATGATACAATCGCAAGAATACCTAGAATCGCAAGTGGACGATCTCTACCTGAACAAACAATCTGGCGGAATCATGGAGGGTGGCATCAACATGAACGGTCACAATTTATTCGGTCTCGATCACGATCCCGAATTCGATTCCAGCACGGTAAGCAGGAAGTACGTGGATGACAACTCGGTCTGGAGAAAGGGCGACATCATGGAAGGTAAACTAGACATGGGCAGACACGCGCTCACGAATCTATCGGATCTCTTGAACATGACGGATGCCTGCACCCTGATTTCGGTGGTGGAGAAAGTCAAATATGCTAGACAATTGATCACCGTGTGGGCCGAAGAGGCCGGCACCTTAGATGAAGGAAAAGCTGAGTGGTCTTTCGGAAATGGAGGTAGCGGATCGAAACACGGTCAGGTGGGATATCCCATGCCGTTGGGAGGTGAAATCCTTCGAATGAGTCTGGCTTCCTCGGATTTGAATAACAGAGTGGTCGTCAATCTCATGGTGAATGGTGTGGACAGCGATAAGAGATACAGCGTTGAAAAAACTGAGAATCAACACGCGAATGTTAGCACATTCGGCACGCCTCTCAAAGTGAACGCCAGAGACAGGATTAATTTCATCACGAAAACCAATAATCCCGAAGCCGCCACTTCCGTTGTGAGTCTACTGATCAAACTAGATTCTTTGAACAAACAGTGAACGCGTGGAAAATAATGAATTAAAAAAAAAATAATGTGTGATTATTAAAAACAAAAAAAAAAAAGTAATGAGATTTAGAAAGATGTTCAATCTCTCTAGATCACATTACTTTATTTATTTTTTTTTTGTTTTTTTGTTTTTAATAATCACACATTACTTTTTATTTTTTTTTTTTGTTTTTTATTATTTTTTTTTCACACACTCGTCTCTCATCGAATGATCGACATCTTATTTCCGTCCGATTCGAATTGTAATTCTCTGTCTGACAGGACCAGGGCGAAGGCTTCGGTTTTTCTCGGCACGTTCCTATCGAATTGCATCTTGATCTGAATGTCTAACATGCTACTCTTGAGTCGTTCACTCTGTTTACTGACGTTGAATACGAACATGGGATACATCGACTTGTATTCGCCGGGAGATATGTTGGGGTTGCTCATCAATTCGTCTAGACCGTGATACTTCTTTCTAAAATCAGCGGCGTCGCCGTACAGTCTGCAGAAATCGTTCTTGTCGAACGACACGTTGTAATCGATTGCTGGATATCTCGTGGCATTCAGAAACACTTGCATGTTTCTCAAACTTCAGTGATCGAATAGCGATGCATTCTTTTCCTGAGACCCGTCCCTATCGGTCTGAAACGCAACCACGATGAAACGCTGTCTCTCGGAAGTGGATTTCACCGTCAATCTCCAATCGAAGTGATTCGTGGAAAGAGGAATGCTAGCCGTGTCGCACTCTCTCATTCTAAATCCCACGGGTAATTTACTCTTGGATTCTATGATCTTGTAGAGACGCGCTTTCTCCACGACCAAAGGCTCCACATGCGGAACGAACCACGATATCTTGTGTAGAGTTATCTTACCCACATCGGTCGCGGTGAGTCTCACTATTGCGTCGTCGTTTCCTTTTCGAATCAACGTCAGATTGTGTTTGAATCCGTACATGATCTTGTTGTAATCGTCCGCGAATCCGAAGATGTGTTTTAAAGGTATCCTGAACGAAAACGTTCCTTTAGGTCTGGACGTCTTGACGACGTAGTCGAATATCGCGGCGGCGCCTGCGCTAGCAGGGCCGACGGTGTCTTTCACACACAACTGATTAAGTCCTCTGGATTTCGAAAAATCATCAGGATACGTCAAGAGTCCGAACATCGTGGTGGCCTGACCGGGATGAAACACAGATTCTATCTCTTGTCCGGATAGCATGTATTTTATGTTACTGAATAGATGCATGATGCCATTATTGGCTAGAGTAAACGTGTCGTCGTCAGCGTAGTCGCTCCCATCTTCCTTGGTGAGACGTCCCTGCACCACTACGTAAGTCTCGGTAGGATGTACGAATAGATCTTGAGTTTCGACGTTGATTCTTATCTCTCCCGCATTGTTCAAACTCGTTCCGGTTACCGGTTCGTATTCGTGAACCTCATATTCTTGAATACTTTCATCTTTCACTATGCTTTGTGTTATATCTAGTATATTTGTCATTTTAAAGGATTTTTAGTTTTTTTTGTTTATTAATTAACTTGCTTTCTTTATCTAAAAAATAGTTTTTAATTATTTTTTATTATTATTTTTTTCTCTCTTATATATATATGTGTGTAAACAAGAAAATGTTAAAGAGAGTAAATAAAAAAAAAAAATTTGTGTTCTTCATCAAAACTTCGTCTTCTGTAATTGTTGTTCGTAAAACTTTCTGATGATCTCTTCTCCATCCAAAGCTTCGATTTCGTAAGTCACCGGATCGGTGTGAAATATTTTGATGATCACGAAAATTTTCGAGGTCCATCGAGGAGTATAACCCTTTTCGAAGTGCTTCTTATAAGCGTAGATTCTCACTCGATCGCCGACCGCAAATTTCGGCGTTCTAGACTTCTTCCTGATCTTAGATCTCTCGGGATATAGATTCGCGTAGACCCGTTTTTCATTTCGAGGATCGCTAGCTTCCGCGGGAGTCATCTTGATCGATCTGTGTCGGGTGTTGTTGTAATCTTTGACCAGACCGTTCAGAGAGTATATGTATTTCTTGGTCGAATTCGCCGTGAAGTATCTGTGCATCTTTTCCTTCATCCTTCGATTCTAACGTTCCACCATGCTGGCTTTCTCTTCGTTTTCGATCGAGTAGAGGTCTACCAATCGACGAACGTCCTTGTTGTAGAATTCCTTTCCCTTGTCCACCCACAATTTACTCGGTTTTCGAGAAGACGAGTCGAACACGCTCTTCAGAGCCTCGGCGACGCAAAATTCCGATTTATTCTTCAAAGCTCTGATCCAACCGTATTTGGAAAACACATCGATGACCGTCAATGGATATTTGACACCCTCGTTCCACCTCGAAAACGATCTCATGTCGACCAACTCGGCAGACCAAATGTCATCCATACCCTTCACGAACACCCTTCTCTTTCGAAATTTACGCACTATGGGTTTGTGTAACTCCTTAGTCAATTCGCTCGTCAATAATCGTTTCTTCTTCTTTTCAGATGTGCTTTTTTTTTTGAACACCCCATCCGAATCGACGTTTCGCACCGATCAGATTGCCGACCAGCGAACGTTCCATCTTCTCTCTCCTGGTCGGATTCGATATGCCTCTCAATCTCCCCAACATGTTTTTGTCACAGACGTCGTTGCGAGTCTTGGTGTCAGGATGTCCGGCGTAGCACAGATCATGATCGTAAGCGGCCGCGTCCACCCTATTCACGGGTTTGCTCCAAGATTTGGGAGTCAGATCGGCTTTGAATCTCTTGTTCAATTTCGTTCCGGGTCCCGTGAAACTGTGACCGGGCAGATGCATTTCGAAAGGTAGATTGTTGATCATTTTATTCACGATGCCTTTACCTTTGCTCGCGTTCTTTTGTTTGACGAATCGAGTCTTGATAGAACCACACACGTCGCAAATTCCGCGAAGCATCCGTCTGTCGTTTTTAGTTCGCACTTCTCTAGAATTACTCGTCTCGGTAACTCTCTTACACTTTATGCAATACATTTTTTTTAAGAGTTATTTAAATTAATTTCGTTTTTTTATTTTATATATAAATTTAATATTTTTTTTTTTTTTTTAAATTCTGTTCATATTATATATATATATATATTTTTTTTTCAATCGCTGCTCTTGAGTTCTACCATCTTACTGAATTCCTCCCTGGCCTCTTTCCTCCCCTTTTCCACGAGAGAATCCTTCATCTCTTCCTTGATGATCTGACGAGTCTTGATTCTCACGGCTTATTTCATGGCATCATATTTCGTTTTCTCGCTCAATATCGCGAAGTATTCTCCGTCCGATATCCTACCGTCTTTCAACGCCATAGAGATCATTTCGGATATCGTGTCGATCTTGGAGTCGGCCAAGACGCGAATCTTGTCGTGTTTCCTCGCCTTCAGATATAATTTCCTACTCAAAAAGTTTCTGACCGTGCTAAACAATCCGGCGGCGAGAGACACTCTTTCGACGGTCAACACGATCGGAATGCCGACCGCGGTCGACAACAATCCGATGCCGGCCGCGTGTAAACCCCTGGAAATCGTGATGAGTGTCGTGTCGATCGCATTGACGAATTTCACGAAACGCGAATACTTCTTCTTGAGGGAACGACGAGAATCTCTCTCTCGAGTCAGATACAATTGGATTCTACTGATTTGATCGATGCGATACCTCTCTCCTCTTTCTCTTTCTTCTAGCGACGGCGCCGTCGGCAAAACGCCGTTCGGCTTCTCGTCCTCGTCGTCCACTAACGTTCGATACAATTTATTTCTGGTTCTCATTTTGTGTTTTTTTTTTTCTTTCTAATATTAGATAAAAAAAATTTATGTACGTATTTATTTTTTTTTTATTTTCTACTCTCCCTTATTTTATATCAACGAAAAAGAAACTTAGACGTATGCTTCATTCAGCAATAATTTCTTGATGCATCCCTTGTCTTCTAAAGTCAAACTTCTACGCACCAATTTCAGTTCTTCCAAATCTGTGGGCCTGTCTCGATTCTTACAGAAGACTAATCTCTTCCAAAACGTGATCACATCGTTGAATTTAACGCGTTAGAACGCCGGTTCGAAATACATGACGACCATATCTTCCCTTTCCATCGTCAGACACGAATGATTCTCGTGATCGAAGTCTAGATGATCCCGACATCCGACGCATCGTTCTAACAAGATGGGACGTAGTTGTTCGTTCACGCAGATGGCGTATGCTCTCATCAGCATGTTTAAAAGAAACCTTGCTCTAATAGTCTGAGAATCGCTCATGATTTACGTATTTTTTTTTTTTTATTATCTATTCGATTTGATATATTTAATTTTCTAAATAACTATTTATTTATTTTTTTTTTTTCTCCCCTATATTTATATCAATCAAAAACGTGACAGCGGGCTCGCGAATTTCCAACACACCGACGACAACAACACTCTTCGTTCAGATCGAGTTTTTACGAGAATCGAGCGATCCGATCGCTCGATCAGCTGAGTTTGGGGGAATTTCTCATAGTGGAGGGAATTCCCCTAATAATGTCATAAATGGGGAAAAAACCCACCGCCTCAAAAAAACAAGGGAGAGTTCTGGACCATCTGTCTCAACACAATTGCGGGTTCTGGATCGCTGATCTAGAGTCCTCAAAACTGTTTTTTGATGATGACCCAGAATTTTTTGCTTTTGCTCGCGTTCGCCGACGATGGATCGATGGGTCTGATCTGCGATGGGAACGTCGACGAAAAATTACGTACAATATACAAGCGAAGATGTACAATTTCACCCTTTTTTTAAAAACGCGCGTTCACCACGCGTTCACCACGAGTATTTGAACGTTAAAAGTGCGATCTAGGAGTCACAACTGTACATGGGGGGATTCAAGGTCATGTACAGTTTTTGTGAACAAGCGTGTGATTTAACACTGAATTCCACGTTGGTGAACGCATCGGGTGCGTATGTTGTACACGTACATGTACAAGTGATAGTAGATCGGCCTTTATTACCTACTCAGGATGTAATGCGAGACAATGGAGCATTGTGGTTGTAAGTATATTTATCTACGCTCAAACTTTTAAATCTTTTTCTAAGATGTTAGTTTGTGTCTGTGACAGAAAATATCTGTGGGCCGAGAGTTACAATTATTTCGTCAAATTGGTTGATCAATTGGGAAAGCACGACCTTTAATCGTCTTCATTCTGTTCCGACGGAGCAACTTGGAATAACAATTGGATCCACACAGACAGTTTATCTGAAAGACAAAACAGACAGATATTGAAAATTACTCGAAAATAGAGGGAGATTACAATAACAGAATAGATCGAATCCAACATAAATATTTAACAGTTTTGCCGATGTGCTCTGTAGTACTGTCATAGAACTACGGTAATGGAGTCTTTCGGACGAATTTTGTAGCACGAAGTGGTAATTAGTTCACAGCCGTCGAAAACAACAACGGCTCTTATGTTGTGTCCTCACGAAAGACACGCGGGAGAGAAATGGCACACCGGACATTTTGCCCTTATTCCATACAACTCAGTCACAAGCTTTGCCTTTTCTTAGGTAGTGTGTTCAATAGTTTGATACGCGCAGCTGCATACCGACAGCTGTTTTTTTTTTTTGGCTCTTCGGTACGTTACGCGTGTGCTTACGGCTCGACGTGACCCCATCACTAGTGTATAATGCATGTTTCAAGGTGTTTGTAGGTGCTCGCAGTCTGACTGTGGGGTCAAAATCACTCTTCCTGCGCATGTGCGTGCCGACATGTTGGATAACGCCACGATCCGCCATATTGGATAAACTCATACACATGTCCTTCCGTAGTTGTCGGATGTTGTGCGTGTTACTGGGTGAACAAAGCAAGGATACGTACCCTTTTGGCACTTTGTTGATAAGGTTCCCTGTTTTCAGGTGAACTACCGCCGAAGAAAAACAAAAGGATATGTCTTGTGATATTGTAAAAAAGAACTGTAATACGTTTTTTAGATTACATAAAATGTTACAAAAGCATCCCCGCGGAATACTGAAAGACGAATTAAAATATGTCTTCTGAAAATGTGTGTCTATTGTTTATGATAAGATTACTTTTACATAATCCATCTTTTAAGGCAAGTACCAAAACCTTTTTGTTGGCTTGGGAAACATTTACAACTTAGTTTTATTTGTACGTGAGGATTTTCTAAGCTATCTATGTGGCCATGACAACAAAGTGTATTTGTTGAAACAGAATAGTCGCAAAACATCTATACATCTCCACTATCGAATAAATAGCACAATGTTCTTTTCCAAAATCAATGACAATTATTTTTTTTTTTTTGGGGGGGGGGGGGGGGGTAAAAACATGAAAAAGGAATCAACATTTCAGTTCCACATTTTGTTTTCAAAACAGGTCCTTAAATATATATTTCTCAAGAGATGAATGCATTGGAGTATATGAAGTAAAATTAGCTTTGACGACTACTTTTGTTAAGTACATATGTATATAAAAAAGGTCTATATTCTGATAAAAGAAATATGTTTCAAGTGTGCTGGTTCTTAGAGATGCAAGAGCTTAATGCCAAAGAAATTCGTCAAAATAAAGCTTTAACAGCACAGGAAAGAAAAAAAATCACCTAGCTTTCGGTCTGGTGAAGACCTTCTTCAGGGTACAGACACAAGACAAAATACACAGAGACGACGAAAGAAATGAAATGTGGCGATAAAAGTTCTCGTGAGCCAAGTTCTGACTAAACGGGTGTGTAACACAACCCGAAAAGAAAAGAGACCGGGATAAAAGTAGAAAGCAAATGGTAAAAGAAAAATACTGTTAGTCAAATTCTGAAAAGTATTCTTGGAAGTCCTAACTCCCGGTATTATTATTATTTATTGGTGTGTAAGGTCACATATTTCTGAACAATGGCTAATCATGACACGACAGTTTTACGGGTGGGGGAAGCCGGAATACACGGAGAGAACCACTGAGCAACGGCTTGAGCAACTGTCAGCTTCCCAACATTCTAACTCCACACACGCGGGGTTAGCATTGGTTGAAGACAGGCGCACCATCGACGTGCAGTACGCCTTAGTACACAACGCCACCGTGTCCCAAGTTGGCAAGGTGGGTAAAGTGTCTTGTCCAAGGACACAATGCGGCTGCGGCAGGTGGGCCTCGAACCGAGGACCTCTCGGCTTGCAGCCTGCACCTTTACCTACTGAGCCACCGCCCCCCAACTCCCGGTAAAACCGGATAATGATATGCCCTTCGAAAATTAAAAGAAACAGGGTTTTTGAAAAGTCAATATACTTCTATGTATTACATGAACGTATGATAACTGAATGATTTTTAAAAAAAAAAATTGCTGTCCGTCACCTTAAAATGCATCAAGTAGCCTGTTGGAAGAAATTTTAGAGTTTGATGTTTTTCTAGCTGCTGCGAAACGACGTGGGGATGTGCTAGAACTGTCCCCGCTATGTGACAGTGCCGTACAAAGGTTTGTTATTCACTGTTACTTGGCTACTTCTTGGAACTGCCAAACCCATGATAAGACACATGTATTTTGGATTGACTTAACAAAATCGACCCACTTGTTGCCAGATTGACAAACAATGTTCAGGTGAAGTAACATCCGATATATGGCGGGAATCAATTTGGTGGGGCAAGGCCCCACCGTGCGGGCCCAGAAAGAGATCATTCTCGTCTTAATAACGTTAATCAAAGGCTATCGCCCCAATTCCCCGTACACTATAAGATTAGGGGTGCTGTTTTTGACCCCAAGTATAAACTTAAAAAATTCCAAGTGCACTCTCTCAATGATTTCTACACTTTCAATTCCCCACCCCACACCTCACAGTCAAAAGTTAGAATTGGTAAAACTGTTTTATCATAAAGATCAAGCTGATACGCAACAGATAAGCTGAAATGTCGAGCTTTCCTTAAAATACCGTAGATGGCTTTAGTAGCTTGTTCCATTAATTTTTTTCTTGTTTCTAGGAAAAACCCACAGGCTGTGAAAACAACTCCAATGCAATTTGTGTTTATTCTCTATTTCTATAGGAGCACATTCGAAGCCGAGCTCAATGTTTTCCCAAAAGTAATATACTTGGTCTTGGATAGGTTTATATTCAATTTCTATTCAGTGCAGTACTCGGAAGATTTATTCAATGTGGTTTGCATATCGCTTGCGTTTCGGCCAACAATGCAGTATCGTCAGCATATAAAAGGACAATTTAACAAATCACTTATCTGGATACCTAAGTGGAAACCAGGGTTCAGGGGGCTCGCTCCATTTGCGCAAAGAAACTCTTCGAGGTCATTCGGAAATAGTGAAAATAATAAAGGGGATAAGCTCTCACCCAGGCGAACCCCAGAGTTACAAAGGTAAAACCCAGAAGAGGAATTACCTATTTTAACTTGGAATTTTATTTTTTTTATACCTTTGTACATATTCCTAAAATTTTTAAAAACATTTCCCGCCTTTTGGGGGTTTAATTATTTAAAAAAAAAACTCTCTAAACCCTATCAAACGCTTGTTTGAAATCAACAAATGTACAAAAAAGGTTTCTTTTCAGTGTTTGTGTATAGTTCCATCAGAACATATAAGATAACTATATTATCTGTGGTAGAATAACCTTTCCTAAAACCCGTTTGACACTCTCTCACTATCCCTCCTTCTCGACAAAAGCCAATATCCTATTTTGCTGTATCTTGGGAAAAAGTTTGCCAAGACGACTAAGAATATTAATGGGGCGATCGTTTAAGGTGCGCATCGGATCACCTTTGTTATTTGAAGATGGGCCGTACGACACCAAGCAACCCTGTTTCGGAAACAATACTCTTACTGAATATTAGATTAAAAAACTGTTATAAACTGGAAGCATGACGAGAAGAGAAAACTTAATATGTTTATTAATTATCTGGTCTGGCCTGGGGGCCTTCCCATTTTTTTATGAAGTTAACTGCTTTAGTGATCTCATCATCGGAAATCTCATCATTGAGAATGTAGTCATATTTCGAGTACTCTAGAGAATGGAGATTATCTTCTATCACAAGACCCGAGTTATTCTGGTTCTGGAGATACCAGGACATAGCGTCTAACGGCACTTGGGGTAAACTTTTTAGTTCGTCAGACATGATTATTTTCGAATATTCCCGGGAATTAGTGCTTGTATAATAATTTGGCAGTTTACTCTTTAGCCCTATTCATACTTTTGTCCAGGGTTTTCTTATAAGTTTTACTTGTTTCGGTGAGAAGCCGTTTATTTTCTGGTGTTCTTGTACGATTATACATTTTACGAGCCGCACTGAATGTTTTTCTTGCCATTCGACACTCACTATGGAACTACCTTTTATTTGCTGTATTATTATCATTGTTCCGTTTTTCTTCGCCTCGTGCCAAAAGTGACACTGGCTGCAAATAACAAAACATCAGAGATGTTATTTATACCAGATCAGAAAGGGTCGGCAATATTTTCTAAGCTTTCCAGGATTGCATAGATATTTGATCATTCAGTGTTATGGAGGAAATGGACTGAGTTATTTGATCAAAGTATAGATTCTGTACAATACCCCGTTTCGGTTTCTTGACAGCTAGGCGAAGTATGTGAAGTGACGTGCTCATCAGATCTCAAAGAGAGAACTATTTCAGAGTGGGCATAGGAATAGAGGCTACGCTAATCTAGGACGGAGAAATTATCACCTAACTCGAAAAGATCAGGGGTGGAAATACAGTAAAAGACAGTACTTGCTCCTCTACAGGTTAAGGAGACAACATGTTTTTCGTCCTCTATTCTGCTATTCAATATAAAAAGTTATGAGCTTTTGAGAAATTTAGTAGCTTATTTCCAAAGTTGTTTTTACTCTTGTCTTTGGGAATTCGGCGTATACAAACTCCTGAGTTCAGAAATATATTATTAGGTGGAGGTTGTTCTTCGAGAACAGCTTCATCCGCGTCAAAACTTTGCAAACTCGTCCAAGACATAACATGTGTCCTCACCAGTTCTGTCGTTGAAGTCCCCAAAAAACAAACAAGCTTGTTTGAGGGGAAATTTGCTATAAGCTCTCTCTGGATCTCACCGACGCTATCACCTGATGAATATGAACTCTTTTCAGGACACAGCACCACAAATAATGCCAGCATCCTCAGTCAGGACACTCTCATCCAGTCTGAACCAAATGACAAATCTGTTCTCCGTCTCGACGAGGGAAACATACTTCGCAAGACTATCTTTATCTACAAGAGCTATCCCTCCTGAACGGTATTTTTTCCTGTTCTTTACACCGATTGTTTAAATGCCTGGTATAGATATTTGGTCCGAGCTGTCAATTTTTATTTCCATGAGGCAAAAACTATCGTACTGGGAAATCAGTTCACAGAACTCGGGAATGTGTAGTCTGTTCGTGAGTCCGCATACATTTAACACGAGACACTTAATGCTACGCAGAAGAGTGACTGGGTACCATATGTACCACCTTCCCTATGTATATGAGTCCTTTCAAGGAAAGCTCGATAGACACCATCACATCTGTCCTATTTAGTAGGAGTAGAGGACTTCGACCTCGTATATGGTTTTGCATAGTTAAGTGGAGTCTTGTATTATGTTGGCTACTTATGGAGAGGTTTTGTACTAGCTGTAGGGAGACGAGCTTTTTCAGGCTGTTTTGCTTGCCGCATTACATGGTAGAGTCTTTCACGATATGTCTCGATGTCTGGGGGAATTTATTTATGAACATTGTTGTTTTTTGAGTTTGGGACCACGCATTTGTACAGTTTCACTTTCTTTAAAATTCGGTCACTTGGCAAAAATTCGTCGCCGTTTATTGTTTCTCAAAACGATGACTAACTCATGTTCATTTTCTAGCTTCAGTTTTTCTTTTAAAAAAACATCTGAGTGTTCTCTCACACTCTTCGTTTGTCGACTCTAGCACCCCGTGAAAACAAGATTGTTCCGCATCGAGCGGTGCCTAGGGTCAGTTAAATTATCATTAACACATTCCCTGTCAACGTTTATTGAGTCTATATCACCATGAATAACGACATTTTCGGCCGCATTGCTAACAAAATGTTTCGTGCATTGCTCATCATGTCAGTTGTTTCAGAAATTGACATCCTGCTATTTATCCTAAGGTTTAATTTTTTTAAGTAAAATGTCAGCCCGTACAGTAGATATTCCTCGGCCGAATTTATTGCAGACCAGTCTTAATTCCAACAAAATTCCACGGACGACTCTGGGTTAACTCAAAAGTATTTTCTGAAAACACCTCACCGCAATTGATCAATACATAACAAAGAACATCAAAGGTCATCAACAGATCCATGGTATCAATACAATGAAATCCGGTCAAGATCGATGTTAGAGTTGATAACCCATAAAAAACAACTGAATTTGGCCATTTGGCCAAAAAGTCGGTACTGAATTGAATCGCCCTGTTCAAGACTTCCGAGCACTGCGTTTTCGAGTCGGTTAAATGGGAGCTAGTGGCTTGTTGCTGTGCAAATATATTCCGAAAAACAGGAGATATAAACGAATATTACATTTCAGACACCAACAGTGCAAAAATACATAGCTCTCGTATTTCGTTAACTATACTATTTTGAAGATTCTACAACAGCGAACAAGTTTATTCCCTCAATCACACCGATCCAAAACTGGAACTTGCAAAACGCAAGGAAGAGCATTTCCACAACTGTCACAATGATATCCATCATTTTCAAGCATTATTTAACAATCCGAAACCACAGCCATTGGTAGATTAAGCTTTAACTAGAATGATACGGTTTGATATGATTTCGAGGTTAAAGGCAGAAAGATTTGCGTGAAAGAAGGATCGGTGGTCTATTTACAAACTTAATGGGCAAATACTAGTTACGAGAGGACAGTAATCATTTAATCCAGCAGACCAGAAGGGCTGCTACGGCCCGGCGAACATTCGCGAAGTGGTTCGATTTCGAAGCTTGTTACTGACTGGATTCGATACTCTCTCGAATTTTCGAAAAAACTGAATCCGAGCGAATTGTCGATTTCATATATAGAGATTATTACCATTATGTGGATGTACAAAATATGTATCCGAGTCGAGCTCCGGGTTCTAAGGGCAGATCACGACGAACCCGGAGCGAGACTCGGATACATATTTTGTGCATCCACATAATGGTAATAATAATTTTATCTTACAATATATTGGAGATAAGTCAAGAATGTAGACGAATACGAACTATTTATTCGTACGGATCAACAAAAAGAAAAAATGGAACTCACGCGAAACGAACGTGCTTGTATCCGACCCCATGATGCAAACATCTGTATCAAGGGGTCGGATACACGACAGTTGTGGAGTTAATACAGACAAAATACATGTTGATTGTAAGATAAATGTCTTTATCGTCGTCTTTTTGATTATGATAACTAATCTGCCAGTTTTCTGGGGAACGAGATTGAGAGTATCCATCCTAACTTGATAGCACAAATTTAGTCGGAAATGTTCTAAAAGTATCATTTGAAACGATACCTGAGATCTAGTTTACGTATGGTTTGTACATTAAAATCGTCCGTTTAGTGGGAAAATATGTCATCTGCAGCATTGCAGATGACACCTTATCCACTCTCGGGACGATATATGTTTTTCTTGTTCTGTCCACTTTGGTGATACCTGGTCAATTAGAGTCAGCATCTCGTCCCGTTGTTAAGATAACCAGTAGAATATGAAGAGTAGAAAATGACCAAACTCTTTAGTAGTAATATATTCTGAGCGATAGCTTCGAGTAACTTGAATTTCAGTGCGTCAGAACCCCATCGTATACGGTTCTAATTAATGAAAGAACTTTTCACCTCGGGTCGTTGTTGTACTGAGCTGCGTCGACATTTCCTTGGTTGCCTTATGAATACTTTGCTAAATAACAATAATAACAGTGGTTGCGAATTGCACTGGAACTGAATTAAAAAAAAAGTCTTGACTGGTTAACCATTTACCTTACATGAAAAGTAGACGACACAAAATTCTTGAATAACTAATTTTTTTTCATTTTTTGTCTCTAAAAATGAAAAAAAATTATAACAATTAATTGTTGTGAATAGCGTTGTGATTTTTGTGAATAGCGCTGGTCGTCTTTTACCGTTACGTTGGGTAAAGGGTTAAAGTATTCAAAGGAATTTATAATCTGAAACAAACAAGTTGGACGCATGACCTGACACACGAGAATTGTAAAAAAAAGAATAAAATGGACAGTGTAAGGAAGAGTCAGAAACAAAAGAAGCCACACAAAGTTTGTTACACCATCCACCCCACCCACATATACACATCCTCATATACACCCTCTCAGACACCCCCTCCCACACACACACACATAAATAAGTAGACACAACCAGGAAATGTACAGAAGCGGTTAATTGTATCAAAAGATCTAATAACCTACAAACAAATAATACCACTGCATTTCAAGCATGACATATGTTCCCGAGTGCATGTTAATCAGGTCAGTGTTCAGTTGAAATTTTGTAAATATGGGATGCGAACAATTATCGAAACAAACCTTTCACTAAAATCCTTAATATGTCACCAAGAGATGAGACCGACTAGTGAGGACCATTATCAGAACGAACCGTCCACTATCCACCCTCAAAAGAATACCAACATATGCGAGTGATCGGCGAAGGTGTTTCTGTGTTAATTTATGGTTACCAAACTAAACTAACCGACAAGGACAAATCTATATGGCTGACATGGCAACCATATTGACTATGGAAGCCGATCAATTGTTATGGGATATCGAATACGGACAATTATGGCAGGGAACGCTGCACTCCCCACCATTAACATATTGCCAAGAGATGAGGCTGACCAGTGAAGACATTCTTGATTTAATTGACGGCACCAAAATCAAGATGGCCGCCATTGCGGTCATATTCGATATCAATTTCGGACAGTTATCTACACAAACCTTCCCCACTCTATCAACACAGTACCAAGAGATGAAACTGATCAGTAAAGACATTCTTGAGTTAATTGGCGGAACCAAAATCAGGATGGCCGCCATTACGGCCATACTGGATATCGGACAGGGCAATTATCGAAAGAAACCTTCCACTCCCTACCCTCAACACTGTGCCAAGAGATGAGACTGATCGGTGAAGGCCTTATTGAGTTAATTGATGGAAATCACAGATGGCATCTATAGCCAAATCAATATGGCTGTCGTGGCAGTGATATTGAATATGAAATATGGACAATTATAGAAAGAAACTTTCCACTCCCATCCTTAATACATCTCAAAGAGAAGAGATTGACCATTCTTGAGTTATTTGACGTAAGCCAAAATCAAGATGACCACAGTGACAGCCATATTGGATGTGGAATCTAGACAATATCGAAAATAACCTCCCAATGCATATAACCTTCATAACCTTCAACACAATACCAAGAGATGAGTCGTTTGGCTGAGACCAACCAAACGTTTACAATCGGCCAACGTTCGAAAGACGGACTGGCGATGGGCGAACATGGTGCCGACAAAATACCCACTCCCACTGGAGATCGCGGGCACAATACAATAATACGAAAGAACATAAAATAACAATTTGCAGATCTGAAGCGGATAACTATACTGTGGCTAGTGGAACTAGGGTATCAAAAACAGGTATCATGGCGAAACACCTGTGTTTGATTCCGTAGTTCCAAAAGCCTCAAATTTAATAAGTACGATATCATTCACAACAGAGACCAGATGTGTGTCGACCAGTCATTGTGTAGAAAGTTTCTGGTATCGAACAACAATAGGACTCTCGCGATGTAATTAAGTCTACTACCTGTGCCACAGATTTTACATCCTCGTCGGGTTATTCCAATTGTGTATCTGGTTTTCGGGAGTATAGTCTCTGTGTTTATGGTGTTTGCATAATTCTGCCTGATTTTCCCAACGGGGGGGGGGGGGGGGGGGTGGGGAGGGGGTAGCCCTTCCCGTCGGGAGCTCTGCTGACCCCCTTGGCGCCACCCATGACGTCATTTATTGTCCAAAAATAATCCGCTATTCCGATGTGGTTGCCTGGTAAACGGTAATCTGGGAGAATAACTTTTTCATAACAGCACACACGACCCACTCAGCTATTTGGATGGATGCACTCCTACTTCCGTCTGATCGCAATTACGGGAATCATATTTATCCAAGTAGGGCATTCCAGGAATCTGTTCTGGGAACTGGTATTGTGAATGAACAAAAAGTGAAAGGTAATATTTCTTCTTCTTAAACTCATTTCAGTTGATTTCGTCGATTTCACTGAAAGCAATAGTAAAGAACCCGCATTTTATTACACTCCTGTTCCATGAAATCCCCAATAACAGCAACACTAAACCATGTGGAAAATGAAAATCGTTGACGGACTATTTTTAAATAGAAGCGAAATTTCACTTAATTTTATACAAATCGTGCACCGCAATTACAATTCGAATCCCCATCGATAGCTAAAAATCGTCCCCTGATTTCCAATGAGTTATATGTGCATATAGGCACATAGAACACATTGTAACTCAGGGGACTAAATAGCAACACGGGTTCCCCTCGCAAATGTGGTTGGCGGTAAAATGTGTTCTTTTTATTGATAGTTGTCAAATGAATTGCTAAGTGCCCTTCTAATAATTATTTTTTTTCTGTAGACGCAGTGGCGTGTAATAAATACATCCTAATATATCCTTCCGCGCTGGCACTCGTGTCATATCGATTAACCATTTCACACGAGCGTGTCCTGCTGTGTCTTTATTTCAAGAAAGAGTAGTAATAGAGGATTTTTTAGTCAGGATATGTTTTAAAGTTTCGTTTACTGAAATCGAACTGAGCCGAGATTTACTGAAGTACTGGTCGATTTAGCGAATGAGTTTTAAAAATCTCATGTCAAATCGTGGCGAATTTGCGATTTATTTTATCGCATAATGTATATAATTTAATGTTTTTATTTTTTTACCTAACACAACGACTAAAACTGGTTAGCACTGTTCACCGAAATCACCAATTAAATTGTATTATTTTTTGAATTATCACCTAGAAAACATAGCTTATGGCCCACAGTGGAATGAACTCGTCGCTCTCGTTCACATCAAGCTTCATAAGCTATGTTTCTGAGTGACAGATTTAAAATTTTTAGTTATTTCCAAAATGTTTCTGCAAATGCCGTCTGATATTCGTTTTAAGTAAGCAGTCAGTGAAATATGAGAGAAGAATAATTCAACTCACGTCGGAAACCAATTTACTCGCATTGCTAGGATATCAACGTTGACTTCTGATGTCACGCTTTTATTAAGCATGTTGTGAACTATATTGCTATACTGAGCTATTTGATGGTGATAATGTGCTAAACATAGTTCATATTTGACTTTCGACTTTCGATTTTAAACATTCAAGTACCCCCTTCAATAAAATGTGAGGGCGATTCCACTGTTTTATGTCGGAGATTCACTTTTAACCTATGCGTGGAAATATTGCCTATGCGTGTGTTTCGATCTTTCCACGACGACCGTTCTGTAACCAACCATCGTTTTCTTACGTGTAACATTCATTATCAAAGGCATCATTGCAAATTGGCTGTTTCTAAATATCTCCAAACAGCCGTTGTATTCACCTACCTATGCCTAGTAATGATCTCTTAAAATAGACGAAAGGAATGTAGAAAAATGTTGCGAGTGCCAAAACACCTACGGCTAACAAGTACTCGGCCCGAGGCCTCAAAATTAATGGAACGGACACCAGGAAAATAGCCACTAACGTCATCAAAACTGGAAATATTATCGGCACCTAGAAAAAAGAACAAGTTTATTATTATTTGAAGAAGCAATTGACGGTACTTTGAAAGTACATTTACCCGTACCTTTACTTATACATTTTCTAAATACTAATACTCGGGACCTGACGTCCAGTACTTGCCCCAGACCTGGAAATTGTTCACAATATTTGTAGAAGAAACCCGATTACTGAAGCCCGATCAATATATCATCCCTTGAGTGATGCGAGGCGCGATGCAAGGCGCCATTTGCAATGCTTTAGCATTGCAAATGACGCCACGTTCCACTCTCCAAAAATAATGCTGCTCACCTCCACTTGCGTAAATATATCTACTTCAGTTTTTCTTCATCGAGTGTATGGGACCTTTCCAGATTACTCTGCATTCTGTCGAAAATACTTGACCTCATCCAACGAAGTACTACAACTCGATAGTACTCACCACAAATGACAAGTTTGTCTCAACCACAATACCAGGAAGCAGGCCGGAAGGTAGTACTCACTCAGCTTCACAATATGTCTGTGATTATTAAAAGAGCCTGGCGGTTTAAATGCTCTCGGAGGTCGGAGTAGAATTCCTCGATAATACGAAGTGCAAATGGCAAGTTTATTCTAATTGCAGCAATAAGACAGAGACCGGAAGTAAGAACACATGGCCCTAGATAGACAAGGCTTCAGCTGCGCATTGTACCCATCATTATTGAAAGAGTTTGTAGAGACCTGGCTTGTTCAGATACATCCGTACAGGTATGCAGCTGTTCCAGGTACTTTCCACATGCGCAGTGATGGCAATTTGTCGCAGGCATTTTTTCCACGCCCACCGCTCGCGTAGTCTAAATTCCACGAAAACATTTTTTTTGCGCGCCTAGTTTGAGTCATTTTCGGCATCGACAATATCTCGGACATTCCGACCGCACCCTTTGCGAAGGATAAAACAGAAGTAGCATTAAGCCTGCCTTTGATCTTGAACCCACAAAAAAGTAAATTTCGTATATCTCACTAGTCCGGGATAAGTCGAGCTCTGGTAATTCCTGTTGGACCATCAATAAATCGCAGTGCTCTCCAAAATCTTGTTCTCACTAGGATAATTGTTTGACATTTTGCAAAGCCTTCTACACAAGTAAGGGGCGATGGAACAAAGAATTCTGCCTGGAGTCCATTTACCGGGCAGTTGGAAGGCGTTTGCGAAGCAAACCATTGAAAACAGTTCAGGAAACCAGTCTGATCTCCAAGGAGAGTACGTTTTTCACTCTAGCTTTTACATAAAGCCAAGTCTGATTGGACGACCTGTGAGTTGGACTAGAAATTGGAAATGAGCCTCGTAATTAGCCATGGCAATCGGGAAAGTCTTCGTATAAGCCGTGTAGGTAGGTAACAGCATACCATAACACTACTAACTGTCTCGAATAATTCATGTGAAAGTAAAATCGTTTGATTAATAGCTCTCTGAGAAAACCAAACTGTGCACATTAGAACAACCGATAAGGTTTGTGTAAGGGTCGGGCAAAGATTGGAACCCCCTCCCCAATCCTTGAAGATTGTTACGAGCCTGTTTGATGTGTTATAAATATTGTACGCCTTGGAGTTCTCTAGGCCAAAGTTGTGGGCCTCGAAGAAGAAAATGGCACGAGTCGGAGATGTGTGGACTATTCTTTCTCGAGGCCCACTATTATAATATTAGAACGTTCCTTTTCATGTTCTATCGGTCGATAGTACCTGAGTTTGTGTGATTTCTGAAATAAAACCTGAAGCAGCGAAGCTGCTGAAGGTTTTATTTAAAAAATCACACACACTCAGGTACTATCGACCGATAGAACATGAAAAGAAACGTTCTAATTATTTTATTATGCCGAACAAAAAATGATTTTCATTGTTAAGCGTTAACTGCAACATGCCATCAATCTTGTAACAACAATGTAGTCGAATCCAAAAACATGACGTTATTTCGAACGAATGACGTCTCTTCGAAAATGACTTCTCACACAAGTGCCGTCGTTTTGGGAGTTTCTATATCAACAAATGCCAATGTTTACAACTGCATCATGCTGTTCATGTTATAATTCATTGTTAATGCTTGTGTGAAAAGTGATTAAAATTAATGGAATATAAATTCATGTTTCTCGGACGACAAAAGTTGATAGAATTAAGCGGAGTGAAACAATTTATTTTGAACTTGAGGCGGTGGCTCAGTAAGGTCGAGGAGTACCAAACTTGTGGAAATATAATTGAATGAAGTCATAACTGAGCCTCATATTCAGGATTCACTGAAGTGGTGAACAACACGTGAGTGAGTTTTTTAATATTTCTGATTCTTTTGAATTCATTGTTTGCAGTTAAAATTGAAAACACACCCACTGAAGATGATATATTTGTTGGTAAGTTTGTGTCTACCGGTGCTGAAAAAGCTAAATGGACACAGAGCCAGCGTTTGGTGTTGAGAAATTCCAATCGACGCTGAACAATGGAAGTGGAGCTCACATTTTCTTCGTTCTCTTGTCTCCAGGGAAAAACGTTCCGATAGTACCCGTGTTTTTCCCCCAAACTCCAATACTATGACTTTTAGAAGGTGTCAAATTAACCAATCACGGCTGATGTTACAAACGTGAGGCATAATAAATTGGCATAGTTAACGACATTCCGTTCAGTTAGTATTATATTAAATCGAACAATTGAAGGAAGAATCTTGCTACCCATCAGGATTCCAGTTCTACAGTACGGCCACCTTGGTCACTTTCCACGGGTGGGCAATATTTCCACGGACAAAATAATATTAGATACCAGGCACTACTTACAGGAATAATCATCAATAATTTAATTAATGAAGCACCGGGTGCAACCCGGGGCTTCATTAATTAAACTTTTGATGATGATGCTTTCTACTTCCTGGTAAACGCATGCGTGGACATCCCTCCATACGCGTGGATCACGGCCTGTCCAAGGCGACTGTTCTGAAAGTTCACTGCCTATTGTCAAGGACCTTTCCAGAGACAGGCATTTTCATTCTCGAACTTAGAAACGACGTAACAGAATTATGGAAAAAAATCTCTTGGACCGTCAATAGAACGTGCCAGAATATTCCACGGCTATATTTGAAAGTGCATAGTGCGTCATAATAGTGCACGATTATTTTTAGAACCTTCGGTAGATAAAACTATCAAACATAGTATAGTTACTAAGCCACTCAGAGGAAGGTGACGTCAAGGGAGATATAATATATATAATTAAATCTGTTTTCGACAGCTCGCATCGATGCGTGGAGAGAAAGTTATAATTTAAACAACTACAAAGTCGAGTTTCTCCCCCGTGCAATAGGACTCCCCTTTTGAGAAAGGGGGAATTTGTTATTATTTAGCCAGTGAAATTTCAGGCTGGTTTGTTTAACCCTTTACCTAACCTGAAAAGCAGACGACACTTGCAAAAATAATTCTTGAATAACTAATTTTTTTCATTTTGTGTCTCAAAAACATAGGTTATGACCCCTCGTTGGGACGAGCTCGACGAGCTCGTTCCAACGAGGTATCATAACCTATGTTTTTGAGACAAAAAATAAAAAAAATAATGAAAATTAAATGGCCATGTTTGAGAATAGCGCTGGCCGGCTTTGGCCGTTACGTTAGGTAAAGGGTTAATGGGTTTAACGAGACCTTCGGAAATTAAGGTCACACTGTGTCGTACAGGTTTGGGGTGGGGGATGCTTGAATAGCTGGGTAGAACCACCGAATGGCAGCGATTAACTGACAAAATCTCGAACTTATTAACTCGGCACAAGCGGAATTAGCAGTAGCGGAATTAGCAGTAGCGGAATTAGCAGTAGCTGAAGGCATTTATACCATCCACGTGCAGTATTATTTCGTTAAAATTGTTGAAATGCTTGAGCTTAAGCGATATAAATTTAAATTTGTATTATTCGCCCAAAAGTGGATACCGTTACTAAACTGACTATTTTTCCAAATAGACAACGAGAAACCGCAGGATGATTCACATAAAGGCACGAAAAGAGCATGGGAGAGATTTTTTGTTTCTTTTGTGTCTTGACAAAAGAAAGGAGTCCTATCATTTCCACACCCAGCTAATGCTTCTAGTCTTCGTCCATTGACAATCTATTGTACTAAGACTTCGAACGTCTCCTGCCTTGAGAGATTGTCGTTTCGCTTTATCTCGACCCAGCATGACAATGAACAGTCTCATAACATATTATTATTATTATTTTTACAGCTCCCTACATTAGATTCGCATTTCTACAATAAACATATCCGAGACAAATAACACTCCGCCGTCAAGGTAAACATAAATGCCTATTCGACCGACCGACCGACCGACCGACCGACCGACCGACAGAGCCCACCCACCGACTCCGCTCGTCCGAGAACCCGCCCAAATCCAACCATCCACCCACTCACCCACCCGCCCCTCCGTCCGTCCGTCCGTCCGCCCGTCCGTGCGCGCAATTATACTGAAGTTACGAGTTTTTTTGTGTCCGGAGATGCATTATGAGCTTACCGAAATATTATAGGCTTATTTGATATATTATGAGCTTAGTTACTAAGATATGAGACTTGTGAGGCAAATTGCGAATGTTCGGAGTTTGTGTTAAGGGTTAGGGTCAGTTCAGGGTGGGGGTTAGGGTTAGTGTCTCTTCAGGATAAGGGTTGGGGGATGTAGCCGTTTCTATGCCCCTCGAAATTTTAACCGTTGTCCGAACGAATTAAAATAATTTTTCCGTAATTTTTTTTATCCCACAACTCCCATTTTAAGTCCGTCAGTCCGTCCGTCCTCCAGTCTGTCTATCTGTCTGTCTGTCTGTCTGTCTGTCTGTCTGTCTGTCTGTCTGTCTGTCTGTCTGTCTGTCTGTCTGTCTGTCTGTCTGTCTGTCTGTCTGTCTGTCTGTCTGTCTGTCTGTATCTGTCTGTCTGTCTGTATGTCTGTCTGTCTGTCTGTCTGTATGTCTGTCTGGATCTTGTTTGTAGCTCGTGAACCAATGCATGCTAACAAATTTACTGTACCTTGTATGGTCTGGGAGCATCCTTCCGTGTGTACCTCAGCACTATGATGCCAAACATGCACATCCCAATACAAATCCACTCAAGAAAAGAAAAGAAGTTTATCAGACTAGTCACCTCTCCTAAAAATATCAGAATGAAGCCAATACTCGTCTGAAAAATAGTAGTTAAGAACGTGAGTCGTCAGCAGAAATCATGCCAGTTTCTCTTCCAATTGTATAATAAATAAAAACCGTCTAATAGCATATACTGTAAATCACATAATCAATGTCACCGAAAATATCGTTCAAAACACGTCCAAGTCGGGAATGACGCCAGAAGTCAGCGTTGACGTGGTAACGTTGTGAGCGAGTTGGTTTCGGAAGTAGAATTGAATTAATCGTCTCTTAATTTTAATTAACTATCTACCTAATAAAAACAGCAAACGGCATTTGCAAAAACCATTTCCTGAATAATTAAATATTTTCATTTTTTGTCTCGAAAACATAGCTTATGACCTTTCAATGGGACGAGATCAACGAGCTCGTTCCAGTGAGTGGGCGTAATATGTTTACAGGGCAAAACTTAAAAAACAAAATTAGGCTGTCGATTTTTGTGAACACCTCTGGTCAGTTTTAGTTGTTGCGTTAACTATTTAAAAGATTAAATTACAAATTATGTAATGAAAAGAATCACAAATTCGTCACGATTCGACATGAAATTTTCTGAATATCTTTCCCTAAAAACGATCTGAGACTTAATGAACCACGGCTCAAATCGATTTTAGTGATCTCGGTACAGAAATATCATAACAATTCGTCACTCATTAGAGATCAGAGACGTAGAAACCGTGCGGGTAAAGGAGCATCCCCCACATCACCCGCACCAACAAATGCCAAGGATAGAGTTAATTTTTCGTCCGATTTCAGCACGCATAATTATGTTAATTTTCTTTGAGGAATATATTACCGCAAAATTGATTCTATTAATTGATATTATCGAACGCAACACACAGTTACGTTCATACTGAGTGTGGTACATGCACAGAACGACTCATGCGTATGAATGGGTTAATCGATATGTCACGAGTGCCAGCGCTGAAAGAGAAATAGAAAGGCCACAGGCCTCGAGTTTTGTCCTACCGCGATCGCACAAGTGCCATATCGATTAACCCATTCACACACGTGTGTCGTTATGTGTTTATTACACGCCTTCACGTCTATAAAAGCAACACTCAGGACACTCAGCAATTCATATGACAACTCTTCCCTTGAGTTCCAATGTGTTCTATGTGCCAGTTGGCGCATAGAACACATTGGAACTCAGGGGACGAACTATCAACATATTTTATCGCCAACAAAATTTGCGAGAGTAACCCGTGTTACTATTTTTAGCTATCTCCAGCGATTCAAATTGTAATTGTGGTGCACGATTTGTAGAAAATTCCAGTGAAATTTCGCTTCTATTTAAAAATAGTCTGTCAATGATTTCTGTTCCGCACATATGTGCGGAACAGATTTTCAGTTTCCATATGGTTTAGTATTGCTGTAGATGGGGATTACATAGAACAGACGTGTAATAAATTAGTTTCTCAATAACGTTTCAGTGACATTATTCAGTACCGGTTGGGTTTGTGGTGAGGAGAGTGTAGAAAAACCCTGCTTCAAACTACCAGGAACGCCACCAATATATTTTGAACATTTTCCGGGGGAGGTCCCTGGGACACCATTTATTGTGCACCCTCCGGACGGCGCAGGTCCGCCCGCGTCGCTGGGGGGAATATTACGAGAAAGCTCTCTTGTCGCGCCGTCGCTTCGTGACGGATACTCTGGTTTGAGCACTAGAAAGTACCCCCCCCCTCTCCTCCCCAATAGTATTTCCTTGCTACGCTCCCGTTAGAGATCCTCTATAACAAAGCATGGCAGAGGGACATCATTTAGTCCTTTCATCTTTCAGAATAATGGCCTTACATCACCGCGTAATCCTAGTCAATATTTTTAGAAGAAGCACGACCGTCTTAATTATAGAACGATAATCAGTACTCAGCTTGCCGAAGATTGTATAGTATTTTCACACAGGGAAGAAGTTTCACATTTTGTAAAATGCAGAGAAACAAAACGGAAACCCATACAAATGACATCCGAGCTAAATTCAAAAGTTCCGTATTGTGTACGCATACAAATTTTAATACCCTCTGCTGTAAGCCAGCATAGAGTACGGAGATACTAAATCCGAGGAAAGAATACCAAAGTACTTTCTTATTGCCAGTAAAAGGCACACATTGTAACAAATGTTACCGACGGACGATATGACTTTATCCTATTGTTCCATTATAAAATGTTGGTTTTTTATGGAAAACCATAAATAAGGTAACTACATTCTCAATGGCCTCAGGACGGCAAAACAAAATATATATAACGGCCTGTTGGACCATATCTGGACAAAGTGCTAAGCTACCAATCCGAGTCAGCCTTTTGATGTTTTTAGAAAAATAAATATGACTACAGTAATTATAGTTATCTCCTTTGATCTTCTCCAAACGTTGGTATCACTCAAAAAAAGTCTGTCCAAAAGGATCTCGCTTCAATTAGAAAGCGACTTGATCCAATTCTCTTACCACTTAAAGTTAGCTCCCATTGGAGTGACATTTTTTTCCAGTCAAATAAGCGTCTTTTTTATAGATTCGTGGATGCTGGGGTGAGATTGGGGGTATTTATGTAAACAAGTAACGGCACTACTCAATCCTTTAAATGCAGTGTTCCTTACAGGTATGAGATTCCTACATAACGTTGAAAATGCACTAATAATCTTAAAGTTACATGTAAAAGTAAGTTTCCAGGCGTTTTTCATATTTTCGCTTTAACCCATTTCCGCCAAATAGGGTTCAGCACAGGGTATTAGCAAATTGCACATCAGTGAAGACGTTAAGCACACTGTCCATGGTATCAGTTGTTCAAAGCCAGAGTATTCCACATATAGAAGATCCCATGCCGTTATGCAAGATTCCACAGCAAATGGAAAGAACATACACGGACATCTTCGCACACTAACTTACCAAACAAATTTAATTGTTTTTGAAGAAAAATATCTTCATCTGTAGCACTATCCATCGGAGGAAGTAGATGAGACTATTTGCTTCTACCTAGAGAGCCCAAATATGGACCCAGGGATTTGCTTTCAATAAACTTGTGAAACAATCTTCAAAGATGTTACATGTGAAACTTGAAAGCTTTCGGAGCAGTGGTTTGGGTGACGAGTAGTCTTAAATGCTTTTCCCGTTACCCACAGTGTTAAAAAATGCTGACTTGGCACTTTTTCAAGGTCCCGAAAAAGTACTCCATGATAAAACTCATAGCATTTTTTTTTACCTTTCCATTCTGTTGATATGGGTGTTTCAATTTTTTCTATTTTTAACTCCTGCGGTTCCCGTGGTGCGACGGGAAAATCTCTTTGGCATAAATCTAGTACTTGTGGCCCAATAAGCCCTCGTGTTAAATTTGGTTCAAATCAACCTCTCGGTTTGGAAAATAGAAATTTTGGGTGGGGCGAAAATTCTTTCCCCTCCCGAAAGGAAGGCAAATATAGCTCCTCAAACTTCTCTTGAACAAGTCTCAGTCTACATTTCAAAAGGAAGCTGCACACCAAATCAAGTCTCTGCTACTGCTGGTTCACGAGATGTTTTAAGATTTAAGCTCACTTTTTGGCCGTGGCCCTAACTAGGGGCGAGGCAACTTGATTTGAACAAAATCAAAATGCGATGTCATAACAAACTATTATCCCAAATTTCAATGAAACTGGGTCAGCGGTTTGGGAGGAGAAGACGCAAGCACCATGTTCACGGACGACAGACGACGGACGGTGAGTGATCACTATAGCTCCCCTGACTGAAAGTCAGGCGAGCTAAAAACTGCCCACCCGCATGCAATTTTACAAATAATGGCCTGTAAAACAGAAGATCTACTTTTTGTGGCCTTAGATTTAATACTTACCAAAAATATAAAAAAAATAATTGAAATGTCGCGTTTCAAAGGTTAAGCAGATCCTTTTATCCGCTTGTCTTATTTCTGAATGTTGTTGCAAACACTTTCCTGAAAATTATTACACTTTTCATTAAAATGACGATCTTCATATTCCGAGATACCAGCAGGGCATTTGTATGTACGTCTTTCTCAACTTTTACTTTGAAAAATGTCAGTAGGTTTTTTCATTAGTGTTCTGACACTTGATATTGACAACGCACGGTCCTGACTGCAGAAAACTTAAGTTGCGTATTGCGTCCTTATTCAGTTATCTGATTCATGGTCAGGAAATTGATAAAAATGATAAAGACATTCATATGCTGACATAACAAATTACCAGTCAATTGTGTGCGTGTGTATGTGTGTGTGTGTTCTGTTTTTTATTTATTTATTTTTTGCTTGCTTTTTGTGAGAATCCAGTTAGTTGCTGGAACTTTCAGATGATTTCTTAAAAAATAGAAAGAAGTAGTTGAATGCAAAAATTATCGATTGACATCATTCTTTGGCGGGAGGTAAAAGACTCGTATTAATACCGGGATTGCACTTCCGTAGGAATCCCGGGAAGTGGACCAGTGTTTGTTTAGTGTGGTAAAACTAGGACCCGATCACCAATGCCTCGGGTGGAAGTCCTTTAACATGGACAATATCGGTATAAACGATCGGCTCTACTTGATTTCATGCCCATGTTGCGATCACGAGTAGTCATTGTGCAAAGATATGTGACCTTGTCCCTATATCCCGATACATTCTGTCTTTTGATTGGTCAGAATGCCTTGTACAAATATCCATGGCAAAGGGTGCGCCCAACATCCAAGGTATATGAGAGCGTGCAGCATCCATCCAGGGTATAGGCGCACGCGAAACATCGGGGGTATATGGTTTCAATGAAGGCTTCCGCTCGCTTCATTATAAAACTTGAACCAAAAAACCCGAAAATAGTCACAAATATCATCAGATTTCCGACAATACAATCATAAAAATAAAATAAGAGCAAATAATTCGACCCCGGATTACCAAAGTGTTCTATGTGTCAGTAGGCACATAGAACACATTGGAACTCAGAGGACGATGCGTCAACAAAATACTGTTCACTGGTTTCCTTAACGACTCAAGGGATGTAACTCTATCTGTTGTCTTCTGCGATTATAAAAACAAAATTGTTATCCCGAATATCGTCCAAATGATTGTGGAGCTGAGAAATGTGTCCACGCATTTATTTCCACTATGCTTGTATTGTGTTTCAAACGGGACAAAAACGTTATCTCCGCCAACATGTATGGTACATGGAGATTTAATACCTGGATGTCTCATTTAAACATTTCGCCTGCGGCTCGGTGTTTAAAAACCGACATCCAGGTATTAAATCTCCATATATCATACATGTTGGTGGGGATAACTTATATTAAATACGCAAAATAAATATATAAATAACCGGAACTGCACAAGGTTTTGGAGTATACATCTAACCCGCGTTCACACTCTTCTAAACAATTAGCGTACTTCACATGATGTTTGCTCTTATTGTTCTTTTAAAGAAGAACTGACGAAACTGATGAACAAGTGTTCATAAGATTATGATACTTCAGTATTTGAGAAGGTTGATTCTGGCCATAATAATTTTCCCTAATCACCCCCATCCACAAACCTGGATGATAGATGAGGAGAGGGGTGGCAAGATTTATTACACCCCACTCGCTCCAATTAGAGACGGCCCGAGTGTATTAACGTACCTGACATATTATCGCTATGTATGGAGTATTCTTTGTGACATGTACGAGTGAAATGAATTCCGGGAAATAACCATCTCTTGCTGCAACGTATGGAACCCTGAAACGGAATACAATGGAAAGTTGTCAAGTTATCCAATCAGCTTGGTATTCTGTGTTCGGTAAAGGGGCATTAAAAGTTAGGGGAACAAACTGGACCCAATCGTTTTGTGGATACATTCAGACTCAAGCTTCCAAGCTTGGAGCTAAAGAGTTCCCCGAAAAACGTTTAAACCAAAGCGCTGTCATTGCCAGAAATTTATAAAAGAAACATTTCGTACAGTTACCTGGATCCATGGAGCACTCATGGAGAAAGAAAACTAGTATAGAAATCCCCGTAGTGGTTTTAAAAAACGCTTGGATCCAATGTACAATGACCCTGCCCTTGCTTTAAAAAAAATGTTTACTGATTTGAAGTAGGTGGAAACAAAATACACATTTCACATTTCCCGCCTGTTAGAACGAATTGAATCGTCCCTTGTGTAGCACAACACTTTATCTACAATGCTAAGCCATTACGCCCCGTGGCATCTCATTTTAATTTATGCGATGTAGTCATTGTTTTCTCTGTACTGAGTAGCCTGAATGCATATATATATATAAATATATATATAGATAAATAAATAGACAGAACCGCACAAGCGTTTGAATGGGTTAATGTTTATCGCACGAGTTTGGTTGGGCGCAATAATACCACGAGAGGCGAAGCCTCGAGTGGTATTCTGCGCCAAACCAAACGACATTCTTATTATCAGTCCATTACCGGTGTTCTGCTAATTCACAGTGCCGAGATTGTAGGCCAAAATGTCAAATTTCCAGGCTTATTTATGATCTTTTGGAAAACCTTGGCAGAAAAAAAATTCTTGTAAACTTTTGTTACCACTTGGTTATGGAAAAGTGTGCTTATGACAAATCTGTCAAAATTCCAAGTCATTAGCCCATTAGGACCAGAAGATTTTGGTCAATAAAAATGAGGGCGTGTTTTCCAAGTTTGGCGGCCATTTTGGAAACGTTGTGGGTAAAGTCGAAATTTATTTCGCATTGATGATAATGATACTTACATTCTTACTATTCAGTCCATTACTGGTGTTCTGCTAATTCACAGTGCCTAGATCGTAGGCCAAAATGTTCGATTTTCAGCCCTATTTTGATGTTTTGGAACATTTTGGCAGAAAAAATAATTTTGGGAAACTTTTGTGGTCAATTGGTTATGCAAAAGTGTATTTATGGAAAATCTATCAAAACTGCTGGTCAATAGCCCATTCGGACTCGGAGACAGTTTATTGGTCAATGAAAATTTGGGCATTTCTTCCAAGTTTGGCAGCCATTTTGAACACATTGTGGGTAAAATCGAAATTTCTTTTGATGTATGATAATGATACATTACATTCTTACTATTCAGTCCATTAACTGGTATTCTGCTAATCACAATGCCGAGATTGTAGGACAAAATGTTTTTGAGGTTTTGGAAAATTTTGGCAGAAAAGATAATTTTGGTAAACTTTTATTACCAGTTGGCTATGGAAAAGTGTATTTATGACAAATCTGTGAAATTTCAAGTCATTAGCTCATTCGGTCCGGGAGATATTGGTCAATACAAATTTGGGTGTTTTGGGGCATTCCAAGTGCTTAGTCGAAGGTGAAAAGCTTATAAGAACTAAAACTTATAAACGTCTATGACTGAGGAAAATTGCAAAAAAAATCTGCTAGAGAGCCTTCGAGATATCGTCTTCTCCAAAGAGTTTGAAAAAAAAGAGACGAGTGATTCTGTAGAATCACAGGCCTTTCCTGGCTTTTTCAAAAACTTTAAACACTTTGAAGAAATTCTACAAAATTTCAGCCCCCATATCTCTGAAAGTGTAGGTGTGCATTTATTTATTTATTGGAGTCTAACAACACTTCGGGTCACCTAGTGTCAGACAGTTTTATGAGAGTAGAAAGCTCCGGTACCCGGAAAAACCACTGAACAACGGCGAGCAACTGTCAGGCTCCCCAACATACTAACTCTACACAAGCAGGGTTAGCATTGGCTGAAGACAAGCGCACCATCGACGCGCAGTACGCCTTAGTTCACAGCGCTACCGTGCCCCTACGTGGGCAATGTGGGTGAAGTATCTTACCCAAAGACATAATACGGTTGCCACAGGTGGGATTCGAAATGAGGACCTCTCGGCTTGCAGACTGCAACTCTGTCTACTGAGCCACCATGCCCTGTGGTGGCTCAGTAGATATAGTTGCAGGCTGCAAGGCTGAAAAAGTGTATTTATGAGAAATGTGTGAACATTGTTAGGTCATTTGCCCATTCGGACCAGGAGATATTGGCCAATGAAAATTTGAGCGTTTTCGGGCGGGTTTTTGGCAGAAGAAAATTAATGCCCAAAGTCAAAAGCTTATTATGGAGACAAAGTATAGCCGTCCATGACGTTGCGAAGTTTTCACGAAATCTGTATGAGCGTTCTCGAGAATTCCGCTCTTGTAAAGTGTTGGAAAAAAGAAAGGAAGAAAGAAACTAAGACGAGTGATTCTGTAGAATCACAGGCTTTTCCTGCGTACAAAAAATATTAAACACTTTCAAGAAATTCTCCAAAATTCAGCCCCAATATCTCAGAACATATAGGTACGCATTTAATTATTTATTAGAGCTTAGCAACAATTTTGACAGCCAGGTCCCCTCGTGTCAGACAGTTTTACGGGAGTAGAAAGCCCCAGTACCCGGAGAGAACCACCGAGCAATGGCGAGCAACTGTCGGGCTCTCCAACATACCAACTCCACACAAGCAGGGTTAACACCGAGTGAAGACAAGTGCACCATCGACGTGCAGTACGCCCCTGTACACAACGCCACTGTGCACCACGTGTGCAAGGTGGTGAAGTATCTTACCCAAGGACACAACACGGTTGCCGTAGGTGGGATTCGAACCGATGTCCCCTCGGCTTGCACCTCTACGGTCTACCCACTGCGCCACCGTACCCCCGTGGGTGTACGTAGCTATATTGCCCCAGTGGAAGGGTTAACACAATGTTAAATAAAAAATGCATCCCATCTGTGCATAAAATCGCTTAAAATCCTTCAAAACTCATTTTAATGCAGAAAAAAAAATTGCCGACCCTAAAAAGTTTATCGGTAAAAGTCGCTCGGTCAGTTCATTGAAACTCTAAATTTCCATTGTACTTCAGCTGTTAATTTGAAACCAGGTTTTGAGTTAAAGCTTTTTTCTATGTTGCCCCAGTTGAAGGATTAACACAATGGTAAATGAAAAATGCATCCAATCTGTGCATAAAATCACTTCAAATCCTTCAAAACTCATTTTAATGCAGAAAAAAAAAATGCCGACCTCAGAAAGTTTATCAGGGAAAGTCGCTCAGTTAGTTCATTGTAATCCTGAATTTCCATCGTTCTTCAACTGCGAATTTGAAGACGATTTTGGAGTTCAAGCTTTTAAAATTACCTGTAAAAAAAATATATCGGACAGTATAAATGTGGTGCAAGTGGCAAGTTCCTGTTCAGCAAAGGAAACCGAATTTGATAGATAGACGAAAGTTTACAATGTATTACCTTAACTTTTCCTTTAATTCCTTTGGAATTGACAATTCGCACTTCTCAACACCATTTCTGTATGAAATTCCTTCAGGTACAGTATGGCTGTCTTTTACAAAAATACTCAACAGATCGAAAATAGCGCATTGTCTTTGTGCGCTAAGAAGTTTCACCACAATTATGTCTGGATCACGCCAGAAGACAGTGTTGCAGTTTTGTTTACCTTGAAATGTTATCTTATTTTCATCATGTTACTACTGGCAGAACCAGAGTTTTTCGTTTTTTAAAGAATGAATATCGTCTACCGCCAGGATTGCTGTGGTTGTTGTATGCTGTTTTGTCTTATTTTTCAATTTTCACTTTTGTGCAGTGACACGTAATATAAACATAAACATGGAACCCTGTCATTCTTCTTTCTGATAAGGAACTCTATAATACTTTAACCCCAATTGTGCCAGATGGCAGAATAATAGCAATCTACAGACTTAGGTCCATTTTTAATGGTATGTGGTTATTAACCGTTTAACTGCTAGTGAACAACTTGCTAAAATGGAGACCATTACATCTATTGATAGGCGTCAAATTTGAAAGTTTCACCGTGGGTGGCGCAAAAAGTGGCCATACGTATTCATTGGCTGCTTTCCATGTGCACGAGTCTGATCTTCGAGAAGCGTGTTCGGCGTTTGGCAAGGTGGGTTCCATTGACAATAATACAACTAACCTTGATAGAACTGTTTATAACGGGTTACGTACAGTACACATTATTACCAGTCTTAAGGATGTGACGCGAATCCCCCACCCGCTGTGGGAACGAAGAACATTTGAGACGGGAATGTAATTTGGATTTGGGGTCCAACCGGACATTTGCACGTTCCCTTGAGAGGTGAGCCTCCTCAGTCCAATATAATCATTGATAGTGGTGATACAGTTGATCGAGATTCTGTTGGTGATACCGTTGAATTCAGGTGCTCCGATGTCGTCGATGACTCCACAAGTTCGGCTGCTAAAAGTTCAAAAGACCATGTTCCAACCCCTGCTATGGATCAGGCCATCCGTGAGATCAAAGCTCGCTCGAGGGCTAGTAGAGAGACTGAACTTCCTAAACAACATGTAGCCTTGCCTTCTAACGTTATTTCTACGTCTACCGACAAACTTGTGATTGATGAGACACAGTTTTCTCAAGGTCTTGTTTTGCCAACAAATTACACACTTTCTTCTCTTCAAACTGCAGCTCTTGGAGCTCAATCAGACTGTGATGAGACTGTGGTTCAGCAAAAAGTGACTGCTGATGTCCATTCGAGATCTCGTCTTTCTTCCTCTTCTCAAGGGGGCGTGATAGCTTCAGATTTTGTGGCAGTGGGTGAGGAAGTCGTTATTGATCGGGGTGGGGGTGGGGATGTTTCGGTGGAGGCCGCAACAAGTGACCCAGCCCTCCTCTGCCTGGCGGGGATTTACCGGCTTCTGAAAGTCAGACTGAGACCATTATGGTTGTTGACCCTTTTGCAGCGGATTTGGTCCTGTCTTCCGATGGGGAGTGTATTGATGAGGGTATTGATGAGGGTGTTGTTACCGCTGTATCTGATACGCTTCAAACGGTTCCGGTAGTCACTTCTAAAGAGGGGTTGAGGGGGTTTCTCACCTTCCCCCAGGACCTAGGCGTTCTTAACGCAAGCATAAACCTTAGACTCGTACTCTCCCGTATCAGTCACTCCCCATTCTGGACGTTCGGTTGTAAAATTTACGGCTGAAGATTTGGCTAGCCAAGATGTTGAAGGTATTTTAGGAATAGCCCACGCCCCTGCAGAGTCAGCCCTTCCTGTTGCGCAGGAGTCTACTCCTAATGGCTAAGTTGTTTTTCGTTTTTGTTTCAACTTGGTTACTGACCCTCCTTCCGTCCCCTGACCATGGGACTGCCCGCCGATTTTCAACCCATTGCCTAAAACTTTCGCCTTCGTGTGTTGGTTTATTTCTTCGCCCAGTTTTGCCCATAGACTGCACACCTGTGTGTGAACTGCGCTCTTTGAGCGTTGTCCACATGCGTGTGTTCGGATTATGGCTGACTCTGTGTTGTGGGTTAATTTTATACCTTTGTTTGTCTTGCTTTGTGTTGCAAAACATTTCTTGTTTTTCAGAATTTTTATTGGATCTCTTATCGCCAGGTTTTTCTTTGTTCGCCTGGTATCAAGTTTGTTTTACTTTGCACGCTTTCCTGATAATTTCTTTTGTTCCCTTGTATTCAGTGTGCTCAGACTTGCATTTCGTTTTATTATTTTTATGGTAATGGAAACATCAGCGGTACATACAACTCCTTCCGAGACGTTTGCTCTGCTGATTTTTCTCATCACCATTTTTGTAGATTTTACCCACACCCCTTTTTTTTTCTTTTTGCTCTCTTTTTATTCTGTTTTTGATTATTTCTTTTTTGATATTTTCTTTTGATTTTTATTTTGGTTATGGAATTATCGGTGCCGTTTACAACTCTTCTTGGGATGTTTGTTCTGCCGCTCCTTCTCATAACCCCATTTTGTGGGAGATATTCCCACCCCCTTTTTGTTTTTGATATTTTTTTCCTTAGTTTTTGATTGTCTTTCTTATTTTTTTGTTTCCATATGTGTTCTGTGTTGCTTCTTTTCTTTAAATTTGATTCTTCAGTGTACGTTCAACCCTTTCAGGGACACTCGTCCACTGTGTTTCGTTGTTCTGGGTTTGCTTGTGACACAGTTCCTTCTTGTCTTTTTTGCCCCTTATCTTGTTCAATATACATTTCCCTTTCCCTTTCCCCTTAGTATTGTTTTCACCCCTTTTCGGTGTTTTACATTATCGGGTTATCTGGAAGGTGTTACCCACACTTTGTCTGGAATGGCAAGTGTGATCTCCTTGCCCGTTCTGCTATGTATCTGCCTAAATGTGATGGCAGTAGCGGTGTTGTTAGTATACTTGCCAAAATTAGGGCTCTGAGGCTCTTTCATCTTCGAGCCCTTCTTAACCCCGAATGCGTCGCTAAGTGAAAACCGTTTGCAAAATATTGGATGGGTTTCTCTTTACGGTCTTTGGATCCTTCTCTAGTTTCAAATTTGGTTCCACATACTTTTTGGAAGCCGCGTTTTTATTCGGATTCCTGGTTAGCCTTTTAGACGTTTCATAGTACAGCTACTCTTGATAATTTTAGTACCTTGTCTAAAAGGCAATATTATTCAATAATGGTTTCTGTTTACACTGCCACCCCTCGGATAATGGTGAAGAATCGTTCTGTCGATTATCCTCTTGCTTGGCATCATCTTCATCATTCCAATGTTGACCCTTTCTGCCGTGTCCATTTTTGGAAAATTCTCCATGAAACTCTTCCTGTGGGCTCGCGTCTTGTCCGATTGGGTTTTTCTGGTAATGATAAGTTCAGTTCTGTCGTCTTCCTAAGGCTACTGAGACTTATCGTTACTTATTTTGTAGCTGCCCTTTGGTTCAGCCTTTATGGGATCTGGTTTTCCGCTGGTGCACAGGTCTCGTAAAGTCTGTTGTTTTGCCAAATGAAGCTACTATTTTGTTTCTTGTCCTCCCTTCCGGTTGTGACCCTTTTACCACTGTTTCTTGTCTCTGTCTTGTCACCGAAGCCGTATCTGCTATTCGGGATTTCGCGCGTCTTTCTCGAGATCTTTTTTCATCATATTGGCTCCAAACTCCTGACTTGTGTGCTGTACTTCATGACCAGTTAGTTCTGTCTTTTTTAGCTCCTCTAACATCATCCTCACCTCTTTCTTTTGCATCAGCTCTGGTGGGTATTTTGCGATGTATGGGGGTGCTTGTTTACTGTGTCTATTGGCAACTGTGAAGCATTTTTCTTTGGGTATGCATTATTTTGGTGTTGTCTTTAACCTTAGATTGTTTTATTTTTGTTTATATTACTATGCATCGGCATCTGTGATATATTTGTTTTCATAGCCGGTGCATATGTAAATTCGGAAAAATAAAATTTATAAGAAAAAAAAAGAAGTTTCTAATTACAAGAAAAAGTTGGTTAGCTTTCTAAAATGAAGGAGTGCATTCTCTGGTCAGTCTAGAGTTGCATCGGGCTGGTTTGGGATTTCAGCTTAAACGCCCCCCCCCCCCCCCCCCACTCCAGGGAGCTTAACAAACTTTATTTTGTCATATTATTGCTATTGTTGTCAAACATCACCAGCGCCACTGGAAACTACAGTATATTGTACGATCATGACATGATGACTGTTGCGCAAGCTTGAAGTGTCGTTTTTAGCAACGATAGTCGATTGTCGAGTGTAAAATCAAGCGAGCGTCGTGCAATAGTGCTCAAGGAAGATCGTCCGCTTCTGAATGTCAGGCCTGAATGTTTCTTTTCTTGTGGGGGGGGGGGGGTGAGGAGGGGGGACTGAAATACCTTATTACGCCCCGGTTCCCAAGCCATCGCTTCAGCTGTCATCTTGGGTCTTGATCCCTCCCCCAGCACTAATGTTGAATCTTGAACCCCTCTCTCCCAAGGCCCATCGCAAGACTTCCATTTTGCCTTGTTATTTTAAATCTTTCCTGATGTTCCCTATACCGGTTAACATGGGGCGGCATGAGTGAAACTTTTTTTTGGGGGGTGGGGTCGAATTTCACCTGCGCCACCCGTGTTGTGTCCTTGGGCAAGACACTTAAAAATGAATGCCCATGCGGGGATACGGTGTCGCTGTGTACTAAGGCGTACTGCGCATAGATAGTGCCCGTGTCTTCAACCAATGCTAACCCTGCATGTGTGGTGCTAGTACGTTAGAGAATCTGGCAGTTGCTCGCCCTGCATCTTTGAATATATGTTATTCCACTAAGTCACGGAGTACTGAGATGTAACAAATGTTAACCCATCATTTGTCAGCTATGGGAACTAGGATTTTAAAAGATATCACGCTTGGCGGTCATTTTGGACTCATTTTAAATAAAAATGAAATTTCTTTTTCATTTATGAAAATGATACATTACATTCTTATTTATTCTGTGCAATACTGGTGTTCTGCTTATTCACAGTGCCGATATTGTAGACCAAAATGTCCGATTTTCAGGCCTATTTTTTGATCTTTAGAAAAAGTTTGGCAGAAAAAGTAATTTCAGTAAACTTTTGTTACCAGTTGCTAATGGAAAAGTGAATTTCTAACGAATCTGTGAAAGTTTCAGGTCATTAGGCCATTCAGACCAGAATATATTGGTCAAAGAAAATTTGTGCATTTTTTCCAAGTTTGGCAGCCATTTTGGACACATTATGGATGAAATCGAAATTTATTTTGCATTTATGATAAAGAAACATTACATTCCCATTATTCAGTCCATTGCTGGTGTTCTGCTAATTCACAGTACCGAAATTGTTGGCCAAAAGATCCAATTTTCAGTCCTATTTTTGATCTTTTTAACCCTTCACCCAACGTAACGGCCAAAACCGGCCAGCGCTATTCTCAAAAATCGCCAATTATTTTTTATTTTTTTTTCATTTTTTGTCTCAAAAACATAGGTTATGACCCACCGTTGGAACGAGTTCGTCGAGCTCGTTCCAGCTAGGAGTTATAACATATGTTTCTGAGACAAAAAAATGAAAAAAAATAGTTATTCAATCATTTTTTGGCAAGTGTCGTCTGCTTTTCATGTTAGGTAAAGGGTTAAACAATTGTGGCAGAAAAAAATAATTCTGGTAAACTTTTCTTACCAGTTCTTTATGGCTGCATGTATTTATGACAAATCTGTGAATTTCAAGTCATTAGCCCATTCGGACCAGGAGCTATTGGTCAATGAAAAATTGGGCGTTTTTCCAAGTTTGGTGGCCATTTTGGACACATTGTGGGTACAATAGAAATTTATTTTGCATTTATGATAATGATACATTACATTCTTACTATTCCGCTCTTGTAAAGTGTTGGAAAAGAGAAAGAAAGAAAGAAAGAATTTTTTTTTTCCCATACAATAACAAATGTATTTTCTTTTCAGGAAAAGCCAAATATTTTTTTCCCGTACAATAACAAAAGTCTTTCCCATTTAGGAAAAGCCAAAAAACAAATATTTTTTTCAAGAAGATTAACAAATGTCTTTTCTTTCAGGAAAATCTAAGAAAACAAAATGAATGAAAGATAGTGGTACACATGTAGTTGAACTCTCTGTTATGGTTGTTTTTTTCCCTATATTAGAAATCCGCACTGATCGTTTTATTAACAATCAACTTTTATATTGTGAAATGTATATCTGTTCACAATATATTTTTTATATTTAAGCACACAAATGTACACTTACAACCCACAATAAAAAAAGAATTCACTCTTACAACAAAGGGACAGGGTGATAAAACTGCTATTGGGACTATCCTCACATTTCGACAAAATTGTCACATAAGTTGTTCGAAAAACAGTTTAAGAGTTATTTTATATTTCCGAACTACAATGTTGTGAAAAGGAAAATATTGTGTACATCGAGATCTGAGTTCGTCTATCTATGAAAACCTGTACATCAAGATTGGTTTATGACATTAAGCGATAATATTGCCTCTTTGGAAAAAAGCTAATGATAGAAAATAGCATCATTCAATATCTCAGCGTGACAAAAACATACAAGATAACTAAAACACCTATCTCTGTTACGTAATGGTTTTCTGTTCTTTTTATTTGAATTACTGCCATCTATAACAATCTGTGATAATTTAAAAAAGAACATAATAGAATAAATACCCAAGTTCGGTTTGGTTTTGACACCTAGTTACTTCATTTCTACACAGTCATCTTAAATAATGTTTATAGGTGAGCTGAATCTAATGTAGAGCATCTTTGTCGTTTCATGGACATTTTTTGGTTGGAATTTGATGGTAAGAACTATCTCTAAATCATAAAATTTTGCCACATATGTTATACATTCCACACAGTGTTCTAAGAACACTTTGTAGTCCCATTGCATTTATTATCCAGAAATCTGTTTTTCACTATGAAATTGTAAATGACTTTATGAATTGGTAATAAATCACATAATGCAATGTAGATGGCAGAATGATTGTCTGTGAAACATATTTCCGCTCAGTGCTCTCCTGGTTCTCTCGGTGAATCTGTGTTCACAACATAAGCTTGTCTATGTTTCGATAGAAAGTCTTTTGGACACACTAATGATAACATTAGTATGTCTCGGGCTTTTCAGGGAATATTGCTAGGACCTCGGTGCAGAACCTAGGAAGTGACGTCATGTCACGTGACCTAGTGGCGTCATGTTGTGTTGTCATGGTAACCTGCGTGAGCGGCCATGTTGTGACGTAATCTCCATAGTGATACGTGGTGTTAGTGCGCATGCGCAGCGCGTGTTGTTAGGGTGATACGTGTTTCCATCGTCCATTTTGTATACTGAGGCCGCCATCTTGGTTTATATGGTAGCACGTGATTGCTATGTGACCCAGTCTTTATGCAATGTTCGGAGGGTATGTTCGATTGAATAGGAGTAATTTCCCGATTCGTAGAACTACCACAAACAACCCACCAACTTGTATTATTTCGAATTCTTTCAGAATTCTCTGCTTCTATCTATATATGTAATAGTTTTCGTCTATCTGACTATGTTCCTTTGTTCTGGAGTATACTCCAGTAGCATAGAAGAGCCTATCAGTTGGAACAGCTCTGCCTATTATTACTATAATTAGCTTTTCAGGTCTATTCTTGTTAGTTCTGACCCTATTCCAAGTACTCTTGTTGTTTCATTTATCTAGATCATTTATATGAACATGAACATCCGAAGTAAGTTTTGTTTGTGTGTTGTTCAAGTTGTTGCGGTGCACATAACACAGGAACGGCAACCGCGTATCGCATGAACAGTTTTAATTTGCAACAAAGATAACTAAAGATTAATTGATTTAATGTAAAACAATTCCTTAACTCGAGACATGTTTGCATCTCGGCTTGTAGGTTTTTCTGAAGAAATTTGATTCTGATGTTGGCAAGTCCAACTGTGTCGGGGAAACCATCTATTTAAAGAACGTCAACAGCTCTTACATACTGCAGAAATTTCAAGACTCTGGAAAATCGAATGTAATGCGAAATATGAATGCACGATGCTCGGATGTCACATCATCAACTGGTATTGATGGGAAAAATCACATGATGAACAGTATTCATGGGAAAATAACATCACCTTGAGAATCCACTGCCTATGCAGCGTTTGCTGGAGGAAAGGTCAGTTGTGGTGCAACACAAGAAGATTGTTTCAAACACACACCCACAGAATTTTATAATGTACATTACGTACCAGTATCAAAATCTTACATTGATCAGATTAGTATAAATATAAATGTTAACACTGACAACCCATTCAGTCTGTAAGTAACAGGATTGCAGTAAAGTTGCATTTTAGAGAGTGGAACAAATTAATTGATCAAAAATGACATCAGTGTATCGAAGTATACCCCGTCAATACCGGGTATGGTATAGGGTCTATGTTTCAGACATCATTAAGTACAGATTCACCATTAAAAACATCTATGGCAAAAATGCATTTCGAACTTTGAAGAGAGATGGATTTAAACATGGTGTAGAGATACCAAAAGGTAAACGTAAATCGCCTACAGATATATTAATCACTCATGTATCAAAACTATTGGAATAAGTTGGTGAATCTGCTTTAGGTGCACAAATCCATAACGAGAACAAAAACGTCAGTCTGTGAGGTCTCGTGGAGATAAGACGAATAGAAAGCGATGTCATGCAAAAAGAATGTCAAGACCACTTGATATAGGTGATTAAAATCCTGATGTTTCGTGGATCATGTGAACACATATGTAAAGCTGAAACTGTGAGTCAGAACACAATAACGTTTGTGCTCTACAATGCAAAATGTAATGCGCTATTAGCGAGGCCGGTAGTGAAAACACGAACTGCACCAATCAAACAGAACGAAAGTATTGAGACTGCAGTATATGGATTACTACTAAATCGCCATTAGATAGATTTTTCACCTAGTAATAATTTACAATTTCTTAAGAACAAACACAAGAAGCACTTGCGAACTTTCATCACATGAACCACCGGGTTGCACCTGGTGGTCCATGTCATGTGATTAACGTTTGCAACTGTTTCTTGTGCTGTTATGAATAATTATAAATATATTACTCAAAGTTTGCAAATGAAATTCTCTGATTGTTCATGTTCACTTTACAGATTTGAATAAACCGACCGCAAATATAATTTGTGATTTGAAAATAATGTTGGAAAAACAATTCTTTCATCAAACGAGAACAGATCTCCAAATATATGAGTCTCTGCACGAGTCCAAATCAACAAAATGAAATGCCAAATGGGAAATAAATATACTGAGATGTAAATTTGCTTTTTAACAATACCCAACACCAACAGTCCCTATAAGGCTCTATTCTGACCACAGCTTTCAAACTGTCCTCCAGATTAGAAAATGGAATATCAGGCTAATTGTTGCTTATTTCGGCACTCCAACAATTTGGATAATGTCAAACAAGTGAAACAAATTTGAATGATAACATTTCTGAGCTTATTTGGGTTTTTATAGACTTTAGAAACAGTGTTCATTCAACAGATGAAATTTTTTTAAAACTTATCGGTTGGTTAATATTTGGAAAATTAGGCTTTGCAACAAACTTACAACCAGTATTTAGACTTCAATGAATTACTCATTTGTTAAAATACTTGAAAATAATTAAATTTCTTGTTTTATTACAATCCTTTGTGAAGTCCTGTAAACTGTGAAAACTAATTCATCGAGAAAAGTGTATTTGACTAACACTGTTGTTCCTGCTGCCTACTTCATAATGTGTACCAATGCCTTACAATTAGGTTTGTTGATTTAGAAGAAAATATTGAATATTATTTGGGATCAGTTCAAAGTTGAAAACCATTTATCAATGCTTTGATGCATACGTATACTTTCTTCATCTATTAACTTTGACGCCACAATTTACTTTACGTTAAACGTAATTACGCGCTATGTAACGCTTCGCCACAGTCATGGTGGACTAGAGGAGACGTACGCTGGTCTTTGGGAGATAAGAGATCAAGCGGAGCTGTGTTGACGCTTCAATTTCATGGCAATCAAATATGATTTCTATTTGAAAATTCTACTTTACATAGTGAAATGTCTGGTTGGAGGTGTTTATAGAAAACATACAGATTGTGATTTATTAACCTTCACGTTCGTATCATGCCTTAATTAAGGAATAGGTGATGACTGAATTGGTGGTCGAAGTTTCGACGATTCGGAGAAGAAGGCAATATGGCGAACTCCATTACTGCCAAAGAGAAAAATACAGCAGCAACTCGTAGCTTACATGCTCCTTTGAGTTCAAAGAGTATTTTGAAGTCAGCTGCGAACAAGAAGGACTGTACCATTCGAATATTAGTAGGTGTCAATAAGAAAACAAAAGTACCAGAAATATTGAATTTAGTGAATAAATCTTGTGGAAAGAATTCAACTTTAGCCTGCTTTCCGATGTGTGGTGATTCGTTTGATGTAACTCTAGTAGAAAGATGTTCAGCAGAACCGTTAGTTGATAATTTGAGAGAGAAAAAGCCAAGCCATAATGCTAAAATAATATTTTTTGTAACTGTTGTCATATCGTTTTAGCATTTACCAAGTTAGATTGAAGACACTGATATTATTTCAAAATTAAATGGGTCAGGCATTGAAACATTGTCATCAGTTCAGAGGAGGTTTTATCCTGGGACAGCGGTGGCGGGTGGTAACAGATATGTGAAGGTGAAATTTCCCCCACACAAAGTCGTTGCCTTATAGTATGCGGTTTAATACAGTTGACGGATCAGCTTATTTTCGTGTTTTACATAATGACCAGGTGAAAGCATGTTCAAAATGTCTCAGTGACCAACATATTCTGAAAAACTATCCTGAAATATTTTGCTTTAAGTGTCATGAGAAAGGACATATGGCGACATTTTGTACGGAACCTAAATGTGAAAACCGTTGCAAAATATTGAAATCTTGTGATTGTAAAATCGAAAAAAAAAACTGCGATTGAAGTTGGTCAGCACTCATACTTTCATCAACTGTGTGATAAATGTGGTTTGAAATTCTCTGATTGTTCATGTTCAATGTTCAATGATACAGTGTGGGGTTCTTCTGAGGTAAATATTTCAGAGGATCCTAACACATGTGCCTCAAAAAATGATGAAAATAACAAATCTGATGAGGGTATAAGTGATCTATTATCAAATGAAAATTCCAGTCATGATTTGAAATAAATTGTAAATTCTAATACACAGATTGTGGGAGGTTCTGAAGAACACTCGGTTGAAAATTTGGCAGAAGATGATGTGGACCTGATTTCTTGTGATGTGGAGTTGTTTGCAAATATTGATTGTGCAGATGAGACATCACACCTCAAGAAGGATGGCATGAAGGTTGACCCAACATGTATGAAAAGGAGATCTAAAATGCGTTTTGTGCCCAACTTTGAGAATACAAAAAATCAAGAACACAACAGAAATCTAACCTGTGATTTTCAGAATCTTTTCAAAACTATGTATTTCCCATTTTGTTCAATTATTGTCATAATGGCAATATTGTGTAACCTTAATACTAATGGGTAAAGAGATGCAGATAAGTTCAGAAAACTTTTATGTCTGCTCAAGGAAAAAATATGTGATATTGCCACCCTACAGAAGGTGCACTTTGACCAAGATTTAGTTGAAGGATTTGAAAACATCTGGGGTGGAAAAATAATTTCAAAGAGCATAAGTAACACCTCCTGTGGGGTGGCAGTTTTACTCTCCATACAGTTATGGGCTTCTGTTATTGACTTCTATAGATGCAATAGTAGGGTAAACTGGGTGGTCCTGGACCACTTATTTTCTGGACGAGCACGATTTCTGGACCATGGTCCAGAATAGTAGTCCAGAAAATTTTCCCAAGTTATTTTTTTTTAAAAAAACTTAACTTTTTTTAAAAAACTTAAATTTTTCTGTCAAAACGATCGATTTTGTCGATTTTTTCCAGAAATAATGCAACTTTTCCCAGAAAAATGTTTAAAATTTGAACATTTCTGGACCTCTTGAGGGAATTTGACAAAATTACGAAACCCCGTTTCCTTCACGATTTTAACGTCGATATTTCCATCTTTTGACAGTGATGACACTGATCTTTCTCATAGGTGAATTTTTTGGTCAACCTAGAATACCTGAACCATGATTTTGTGGTCAACCTAGAATACCCATGTTTCCTTTACAATTTAACGTCGATATTTCCATCTTTTGACAGTGATGGCACTGATCTTTCTCATAGGTGAATTTTTTGGTCAACCTAGAATACCTGAACCATGATGTTTATGTAAATTAGAGATACGTGCACCTGTTTAAAAAGTTGCACTGTGAATGAATCCTTTCAAACGTTCACGTGTACTCTTAGCATAGATTTTGTCAATAACTTATAAGGTGATCTTAAAATCCGACATGTTTCTACATTTTAAGAATCGCGTATTTCACTATTTTCCGAAAAGCAAGCTATCTAGATGGACTATTTAAACATAATCATCAGAAGACATCACATAACTGAGATATTGGAGCATAAATAATGCTTTTCAAAAGTTATGAATAAGACTCTGGGCGTTGTTAGAAAGTATTTTTAAGATTTAACACTGAAAAAGGTATCGACGATTATATTACATAAATTATATGTTTAACCCTCATCGTGGGGTGGGGTTACGACCAGAGCTGAAAAACGTCTTCCTTTTTATAAAGCCAGGCATGTGAGGTATCAACTTGAAGGGTTCGTTGAGTAGAGTATGAAAATGACATTTTTTCATTTTACTCGGGGGTGGGGGTCACGCCCACCTGAAAATCGAAAGTTTGGAGAAGGTAGTCGTGTGACCTATCGAATTAAAGATATCGACGAGTAGATTACTGAAATGATATATTTAACCCTAGGCGTAGAGTGGGGGTCACGACCACAGCTGAAAAAAGTCTTCCTTTTTTAAAAAAAAACACACAAAATTTAATATTTTATAAAAATTTTTACAACAAAACGACGACAACAAAATAATCAGTCATAATAATAACTGTTTTTCTCATTAAAGAAAAAAAAATATTAGAAAAAAGGTTGGTATTTTATTTTTTACAGATATATGATAAGAAGTAAAAAAAAAAACCCCAAAAATAGTTTTTACAATTAATAATTATTACCATTAAAAAAAAAACACACACACAAAAATTTAATAACTGTTTTTGTCATTAAAGAAAAAACAACTGTAAAAAAATGTTATTTTTTACATATATAATAAGAAGTAAAAAAAAAAACAAAAAAAAAATTATTTTACAATTAATAATTATTATCATTAAAAAAACACAAACAAAATTTAATATTTTATAAGAAAAACATTTCAACAAAACAATGAAAAAAAAAAAAAAAATAATCAGTCATAAAATCGACAGTACCTAAACAATTCACATTAAAATTAAAGAGAGTCGAGAGATATTCGAAGTTCGATAGTAAAATTTATAGACTGCAGTCGCACGACGCCATCGAATTGAAGAACGTGGAGACAAGTGGATTGAGAGAGGAATACAAGAAATATACATTGCCTTTGAAATTGAACAAGACTACCTTGGGAATTATTGTACGAATGTCAAGACGATCTATTAGTCATTCTCTTGGAGAAGATAGAAAATTTCGATCCAGACGATCTGTTCTTCATCTGCGGGAGTAATATATATCCAAACGTTTCTAAACAAGCGGTTGACAAATTGAATCTGACCTTCGGGGAAAAACGAACGTTCGAGAGGGTGAATCTAGTTTTCTGATGGATTTATTAGCGGGGAGATAATAGCTTTAAAGTTAACATACTCGTCACGGACGCGAAAATATGATAAAAAAGAAAGAGTTAGTTCATTATAGATAGATTTAAATCTCGACTCGAGAAGCTCATTAAAGTACTTATCATGAGGTAGTATTCATTTTTTCTGCTTTTTTGTGTTTTGTGCTTAAGAAAAAAAATTGAATCTATTAAAATAAAAAATTCACAAATCCATTTTTTACAAAACAAAAAAAAAACTCTAAATAATATATATTAAAATAAGAAGTTTTAACATAAAAAATGCCAAAAACAAAAACGTATAACGTGGAAAAGTTACCCCAGTTGAAACAGTACTGTAGAAATCTAGGAATTAAGAATTACACCCGTTATAGGACCAACAAAAAATTAACCTCGTGGGTGCTGAGACTTATGACCAACCACTTGTTAATTTACATGCCAAAGTGCGTCCGTCATCGAATTTGAAAGTGTTAAATGCATGGGAAGGGGGTGGACAAAAGGTCTACAACGGAGGCAAAAACTCAAATCGTGGCAAGAAATGAGAAGACGACACAACCTCAACAGACGACTGTGAACAAGAAGACTGTTAAACAAACAATAAGCCCTCAGGTTTCGAATGGGAATGGAAAAAAAAAAATCAAACAATGAAAAGCGACGTGGTTCGAGATTATGATTTGTTACAAAAAGCGTTGATTCCTACAGGATGAGACTTTGCCAATAAAGGATATTTTAAAACTTTCGAGGTGATTCCTCCTCGTTTCCCAAATCTCGATCCCGAATCGTTTATGGAACGGATGAAGGGTGGAGTGTTGGACGTATTTCGAAAATATCTAAAAAGGGGTTTAAAAATAAAAATGATCTTGCATTGTCTGATGAAAAAGACTGACGCGAAAACGGGTGAGATCTTGGTACTAAATTCCTATTTCCAATCTAAAATGGAGACTGTGTTTGGAGACGTCGAATTATCCGATGTTTACGGAGCAATGGAAGACAAGATGTTGGAATCTATGGCTACTTATAAAACAAGGGAAGTAATTGGACATTCGAACATATATTTTGTTTCGAGATTCTCGTGGACAGACATGACCCTTTGAAAAATTCTTTCTTTATAAAATTGCCTCGTTTCCTATATAATAAAAAAACTTTGGTAAACGTGAAAAATAAAGATGGTAGCGAGTGTTTCAAATGGGCGATCACATCGGCCGTGTATCCCGTAGAAATGCATAGCGATAGAGTTTACAAGTATGTGGAGACTTGTAAAAATCTCGATTTGACGGGAGTGCCTTTCCCGACGCAATTGAAAGACATCGAGTGTTTCGAAAAGCTAAATCTCGCCGTGGCCGTGAACGTCTTGGGACACGATGGAAATGATAAAAAAGTAGTCTATCCTCTCAGACTGACTTCTCACAAAGAGAGAGACAAGATTGTTAATTTGTTATTAATTTCCGAGGGTGACAATCAATATTATTGATGGATTATAAATATGAGTAAATTGTTGTGGAAGCAGACTTCTAAACATGAGCACAAGATATGTTTCTGCCTCAACTGCATGAATTCGTTCCGTCGTCAAGAATCGTTGACACCTCATCAGGAATGTTGTAACGAAAAGTCAAGCGTTGCCGTGGAAATGCCTAAACGTAACACTCATATGAACTTTCACAACTACAAAGGAAGATTGGAGCCACCATTCATCGTCTACGCCGATTTCGAATGTTTCACCACGAAAATAAATTCCTGCCAGCCCGACGAGCGTGAGAGTTACGCCGAAAAACATCACAAGCATGTACCTTCGGGCTATTGTTATTACGTGAAATGTTCTTTCGACGATGGAGAATCGTTAGGTCCATTCGTCTACAGTAAACGTTTGGATGACGACGTGGCTAAAAAATTCGTGGAAGAGTTAGAATCGAAAACTCAAGAATTATACGACAAATTTAAAGAATCCAAAGACATGATCATCACGTCAGAGCAACGGGAAGAATACAAGGAAACCACCGAATGTCACATATGTAGACAACCACTTGATAATAATTGTGAAAATAATAAAAAAGTAAGAGATCATTATCACTACACGGGTCTCTTTCGTGGCGCTGCTCACAACAAATGTAATTTAAAATTTCATGACGCTCAATTCTATCCGGTGATGTTTCACAATCTGTCGGGTTACGATAGTCACCTATTCGTGAAATATATGGGTGTCACCGAGGGAGAGTTGAGCTGCATCGCGCAAAATGATGAAAAATACATTTCATTCACTAAATGGAAGGTTGTTGATAAAAAGATACGGGATGAAGGATCGAGTGAGAAAACGATTCCCATCCATAGAGAGATACGTTTCATCGACAGTTATAAATTCACGTCGACCAGTCTGGAAAAATTAGTCAACAGTTTGAATAAGGAGAACTTTAAAATTACGAGTAAACATTCTGACGATCGACGAGAACTGGTGGATGTCATGTTGAGGAAAGGTTTCTACCCTTATGATTATATGTGTGATGTCGAGAAATTCGACGACGTCGCTCTACCTCCTAAAGAAGATTTTTATTCGAAATTATACAAGTCTCACATTTCTGATGATGATTACGAACACGCGCAAAAAGTGTGGAGATTATTCGACATGAGATCTATGAGAGAATATCACAACCGCTGTTTGAAAATTGCCATGCTTATCTTGGCCGATGTGATCGAAAATTTTCGATTGGTGTGTCGTTAACATTACGAACTAGATCCGACTTGGTATTTCACTGCACCCAGACTCTCTTAGGATGCTCTCTTGAAAACGACAGAGGTTCGATTCGAATTATTATCTGACGTAGACATGTTGCTCATGTTTGAAAAGGCTGTGAGAGGTGGCGTCTCTATGGTTCCACCAGATATGCTAAAGCGAATAATTCTCACATGGGAAAAGATTTCGATTCGAAACAACCGAGTAAATTCATACTGTATTTGGATGCTAATAATTTGTATGGTTGGGCCATGAGTCATCCATTACCGATCGGAAATTTCAAATGGGTCGAAATGTCGGACGAAAAAAAAAAATGGAGACACTATCCTTGTATTCTAGAGGTCGATTTGGATTATCCGGAAACGTTACACAATTCACACAACGATTATCCACTGGCTCCTGAACGAATGAAACTGAACGTCGTTGAAAAACTCATTCCTATTTTAAATCACAAACGCAAGTATGTTGTCTACTGCAAAAATCTGAAACATTACATCGATCGTGGGATGAAATTGTTCTACGTGCATCGAATCATTCGATTCTACGAGGAGCTTTGGATGAAAAATACATCGATCTGAACACGAATTTAAGAATACAGGCCGAGAGCGACTTCGAAAAAGATTTCTTCAAACTCATGAACAGTTGCGTGTATGAGAAATCTATGGAGAAAATTAGGAATAGAACCATCGTTCAACGCGTCACCTCTGAAGAGAGGTCTAGAAAATTAATCGTGAAACCCAATTATCGACATAGAATTATATTCGACGAAAATCTAGTGGCTGTGCACATGCAATAGATGCATATGAACTTCGATAAACCCTGTTATCTTCGAGCGATCATCTTAGACATTAGCAAGCAGTGGATGTACGAGTTTCACTACGATTACGTCAAAGCGAAATTCGGTTCGAAAGCCAGACTATTGTTCACCGACACGGACAGTCTGGCTTACGAAATAGAAACTAGGGACATCTAAGAGGACATAGCATCAAATGTGAACGAATGGTAAAATACGAGCAATTATCCCGACGATCACCCGTCTAAGATTCCAAAGGGCATCAATAAAAAGGTGTTGGGTAAATTCAAAGATGAGAGCGGTGGAAGGCAGATCACCGCATTCGTGGGATTGAGACCTAAATTGTATGTTTATCTCCTCGACGGTGACGAGATCAAGAGATGTAAAGGAATTCAAGCGTGTGCGACGAATAAAAGCGTCACTTTCGAAGAGTATAAAGAATGTATTTTCGAAAATTCGATGGTGTATAAAAAGATGGCTGCGATTCAAAGCGATATGCACGAGATGTACACCAAAGAAATCAATAAGATTGCCGAGGACGATAAGATAATTATATGTGAGGATAAAATACACACTTTCACACCCGTACGTTCGAATATTGAGAGGATGATGAATGTAGCATGACTGAGGACATTGAAATGTTGCAAGTTTAAAAAAAAAAGAAAAAATAGTGAGTTTATAAATTAAAAAAAAATTAGAAAAAAAAATAATAAATAAAAACCAAAATAAAACAGAACACATTATGAATATTAAGAAAATAAAACACATATCTGTAGAAGGTGTTGTCTTACCCAACGAACCCCTTTCCAACATTGATCTGTCGAAAGCGGCAAAAGATTTTAAAAATCAAACATTTTTGAGGTGTGTTTTCTAGAGATGCCTTTCCGAGAAAAAAAGACGACGATTCGGAATCCTGGTTACCTACATGGGGGCACAGTGGCGCTGATACTAAGTCGCACTACACAACGATGGTTCACTTGCCTTCAACGAATACTAACCCTACTTGTGCGGTGTTAGTACGCTGTTGAGTCTGATAGTTTGTCTCCGTGGATCGGTTGTTCTTTTTAGTTACTCCGGCTTTCTCTACCCGTAAAACTGTCAGACAGGAGGTGACCCTGGTTGTCAAAACAGTCGTTACCCCCCCCCCCCCCCCACCACTCTCCTACCCCGTCTACTAGATGGATAATTATCCGTAATAGTAGGTTAGAAGCGATAAAGCTTGTTATTTGCCGCTATAAACCTTCCTACAAATACGAAATGGATTATCCCAGTTGCTATAGCCAGAATTCTCTTCAAAAACCAAATGCTCAAAAAGTGAACACCTTATTAATAAAATTGTGTTTTTATATTTTCATCCAACGCGCCCGATATCAAATTCTTTTATTGTAAATATTTTTCTTTCAACTGCCTCAAACAATATCAACAAAACAATATCATGACATTACTCATTTCGACATTTCTTGAAAAATATTTCTTTTCAGCTGCTCTGTTTGTAAATTATAGGGGCGGATGGTACTGACTCGTTAGGTAGGAGGTTATAGAACTGTTGATTCAAGGTATTGACTTCAAAATATACAAACACAACACGCAAAAAGAAAATTAAATTCCTTAAAGAATCGGGAGAAACATCCTGTAAATTATGGTTCTCCCGGTTCTGTTACTTAATTTTAAATTAGAGGTTTTGATGCGCAATGCTCTGCAGTTGAAACTAGAAGTCTTATCACAATTAGCGCAGAAAAGGCTTGTTGGTTAATGCACTCTTTACTGTGGAAGATTGAAGTTGTCTGAAATACACAAGAGCGCTTGTGCTGTGAAATGCAAAATGCAATGCGCTATTATCGAGGTCGGTAGTGAAATCACGAACTGAACCGATCAAACAGAAAGGAAATATTGAGACTACAGTAAGTGGAGGGTGGATTGTTACTAAATCGCTGTGGGATAGATTTTTCACTTAATAATTGTTTACAATTCCTGAAGACAAAACACAAGCACCAGTACATTTTCAATCACATGGACCACCGGGTTGTTCTGTTATGAACAATTATAAATACTTTTCGAGTGGAGAATATATGGCACTGTGATTAAGTCGTAATCCACTCTCTTCATTCTGTATTTGAAGTCGAATTTTAATATCTATTTACGTTTATACATGTATATGTATCTCAGTAAAGGATAGGATTGATGTTAATGATCTCTGTTTACTAGTTTGGAATTGTACAGAATTGGGCACGCTGTTTTCTATAGGAATTGAGTTAAGCTAATGGTGCAGTTTGACAGTGACAAAAGTGCACTTACTCAGCACCCTATTACTTCAAAATAGTGCACAATACAGTGACAAGACTTCAACGGTATGCTATTTCTCTGATTTTTTTAGGATTATTCCTATAATTAGTGTGCATACTAATATCATTGCGTCCGTGAAAATACTGAGACCAATCCACGGTGGTCGTACTGTATGTTGGTGACGGGAGGCCTCAATAGGTACAACATGTTCATGCTAACTATTTGGTTCTATTCTAGTGAATGTTTTCAAAAATATGCTATCTGGTTCGTATATTGTGAAACAAGTGGTATTGGGAAAAAAGGATATTCTTCATCAGATATCTCAGACGTCTTGGCCGTAGCATCAGTAGCATGTGAAGTGACATTGTTTGTGAGCCAGCTTTGTTTCTATTTACTCGTTATTCATTAAAAGATGTAACGTGAATGTAACGTGAGTTCAAAATTGATAAGCGGAATTTAACCTTTGAAAGCATAAACGTTTTCACGAAAGAGCTGTTGGCAGTCCGGTTGTAGAAAGCAAGCGTGAGTAGTCAACACAATAAATAATTGGGAGAGAGGAGGAACAGTGATTAATTTATATCTACAGCACTGCATAGACGTAGAAATAAAATTATTACTGAATCAACACAAATATTAAAGATAGACTCGCCCATTTCGATGTATTTAGAACTGGTTAATAATATCAAATCAGGGCGTTAGAGTTGAAAGGGTTAAATGGAAATAAAGAAAATGATCCGGATCTGTTCCTAGACTCTATGCCCCCTGTGGCACTCCTCCGACTGCATTTTCTGTTGTGGCACTCCGTCCACTGCATGTGTTGTTGTGGCTCTTGGAGAAGAAATAAGAGAAAAGTTCCTCATCGCAGCGAACAAATACAGTCTGGATCACTGATCAAACTACAAGCATTTATGCCTCAGACCCGTCTAGCTCATGGGCCACGGAGTGCAACCTGAGATGACAAAATGCATGAGTTCCTTGTGTGTCGTTTTTACATATTGCATTTTTCTGCTGGAATAAACATAAATTCATTACTGTTTTTTGCTATTACACATTTTCCCCCCATAATCACGATTGCCAGGGAATGCCACCACAACTCATTTTCATAACGGGCAAACAGGATGTAATGTGAGACAATGGAGCAAAGTGGCTGTATATATATTTATCTACGCCCAAACTTTAAAGCTTTTTCTAAGATGTTAGTTTGTGTCTATGACAGAAAATATCTGTGGGCGGAGAGTTACAATTATTTCGTCAAATTGGTTCACTGAATTTGGAAAGCACGACCTTTAATCGTCTTCATTCTGTTCCGACGGAGCAACTTGGAATAACAATTGAATCCACAGAGACAGTTTATCTGAAAGACAAAACAGACAGATATTGAAAATTACTCGAAAATAGACGGACATAACAATAACAAAATAGATCGAATCCAACATAAATATTTGACTGTTTTTCCGACGTGTGGTGTATTAATGTCACAGGACTTCGATAATGGAGTCTTTCGGACGAATTTTGTAGCACGAAGTGGTAATTACCTCACAACCATCGAAACCAACAATGGTGCTTATGTTGTGTCCTCAAGTAAGACACACGGGAGAGCAATGACACACAGACACATTTTGCCTTGATTCAATACAACTCAAACACAAGCTTTGTATGTTCTTCGGTAGTGAGTTCAATAGTTTGGTACATACAGGGGCATACCGACAGCTGTTTGTTGGCTCATCAGCACGATATGCGTGTGCTCACGGACGTAGTGACTCCATCACGAGTGTATAAAGTATGTCCAAGGTTTTTGAAGGTGCTGGCAGCCTGACGGTGCGGTCAAAATCATTCTTCCTGCGCATGTGCGTGTCGACATGTTAGATAACGCCACGTTCCGCAATATTGGATAAATTCATACACATGTCCGCCCGTACATGTCGAATGTTGTGCGTGTTACTGGTTGAACAAAGCAAGGAGAAGTTCCCTTTTGGCACTTTGTTGATAAGCTTCTTGTTTTCAGGTGAACTATCGGCGAAAAATGTTTTGTGATATTGTAAAAAAGAACTGTGATGTGTTTGTAGCCTACATAAAATGTTAAAAAAGCATCCGTATGCCGATAGACGAATTAAAATATATGTCTTCTGCAAATGTGTGCCTATTGTTTATAATAAGATTACCTTTACATAATCCATCTTTTAACCCTTTACCTAACATGAAAAGCAGACGACACTTGCAAAAAAAATTCTTGAATACCTATTTTTTTTCATTTTTTGTCTCAAAAACATAGGTTATGACCCCTCGTTGGAACGAGCTCGACGAGCTCGTTCCAACGAGGGGTCATAACCTATGTTTTTGAGACAAAAAATGAAAATATTTTGAAAATTAATTGGCGATTTTTGAGAATAGCGCTGGCCGGTTTTGGCCGTTATGTTTGGTAAAGGGTTAAGGCAAGTACCAAAACCTTTGTGCTTGGGAAACATTTGCAGGACTGGTCTTATTATATGTACGCGAGGTTTTCTTAGCTATCTGTGTGGCCTTGATAACAGGTGTATTTGTTGAAACAGAATAGCCGCATAACATCTATACAACTCCATTACCAAATAAATAGCGCAATGTTCTTTTCCAAAATTGATATTTTTGTAAAAATATGAAAATGGAATCAACATTTTAGTTTCATATTTTGTTTTCAAAAACGATCCTTAAATATATAATTCTAAAGAGATGAATGCATTGAAGTATATGAAGTAAATATATCTTTGACGACTACTTTTGTTAAGTATATTTGTACATAAAAAAGTTTATAAAAATATGTTTCAAGTGTGCTGGATCTGAGAGATACAAGAGGTTAAATTGAAAGAAATTCGTCTAAATAAAGCTCAAACAGCACACGAAAAGAAATCACCCAGCTTTCAGTCTGTTGATGACCTTCTTCAGGGTACAGACACAACAAGAAAAACTGCACACAGACGACGAAACAAATGGAACGTGGAGATAAAAGTTCTCATAAGCCACGTTCTGACTAAACGGGTATGTAATACAACCCTAAAAGAAGAGAGACCGGGAGAAACGTAGAAAGCAAAAGGTAAAAATTCTGAAAAGTATTCTGATAAGTCCTAACTCCCCATAAAACCCGATATTTATATACCCTTCGAAAATTAAAAGGAACTGGAATTTTGAAATGTCAGGATTCTTCCATGTATTACATGAAAGTATGATAACTTGATGATTTATTTATTTATTTATTGGTATGTAAGGTCACATACTTATGCACAATGGCTAATCATGACCGTGACAGTTTTACGGAAGCCGGAGTACCCGGAGAGAACCACCGAGAAACGACGAGCAGCTGCCAGCTCCCCAACATCGTAACACTGCACTGCAGCACAGGCAGGGTAGGATTGGTTGAAGACATGCGCACCATCGACGTGCAGTACACCTTAGTACACGGCATCATCGTGCCCCCATGTGGACAATCGGGGTTAAGTGCCTTGCCCAAGGACACACCGCGGGAGTCCGAATCGATCGCTCAGATGGTCACCCATCCGTGGATTAACCGGGCTCGACGTTGCTTAACTTCGGTGATCTGACGAGAACCGGTTACCACAACGCTTCGCGCCCCCAACTTGATGATTTAAAAAAAAATGCAGTACGTCTTCCTAGAATGCATTAAGTAGCCCGTAGGAGGAAATTTTAGAGTTTGGAGTTTTTCTAGCTGGTGCGAAACGATGTTGGGATCTGCTATGACTGCACCCGCTATGTGATAGTGCAACTGAAGGCTTGTTATTCACTGTTACTGATGCAGGGAAGCGACGAACTAAACCTTGCATCTACAAGACCATTGCTGGTGGGTTTCGACGCTGCCTAAAACACTCAGATGATCGCCAGAAGTTAAAAGTGAACAGATTTCGCGGTAGGATTAATGGCGAAAATGTGTAAATAGGCTAAAAAGACATTGGACATGATGACAATAGTAGCGTCGGACAAAGATAAAATGTGTAACGAATGAAAGCACCCTTTAAATAGTTTAAACATAGTGTATTTCGAGGAGTCCCACAAGTTGGTGTGCCAGTTTTGTTCATACTGTTATATTAATACCTATTTAATTGTATGGGTAATTCCTGTTTGTTGACTGCTTCTTGGAACTGCCAAGCCCGGATAAGCCACATGTATTTAAGATTGACTTAATAAAATCGACCCACTTGTTGCTAGATTGACAAACAATGTTCAGGTGAAGTAACAGCCGATATATGGCAGGAATCAATTTGGTGGGGTGAGACCCCACCGTGTGGGCCCAGAAAGAGATCATTCTCATTTTAATAACATTAATCAAAGGCTATCGTCCCAATTCCCGTAACCTTAAGATTAGGGGTGCTGCTTTTGACCCCAAGTATAAACATAAAAAATTCCAAGTCCACTCTCTAATGATTTCTACACTTTCAATTCCCCCATACCTCACTGCCAAAAGTTAGAACTATTAAAACTGTTTTATCATAAAGATCAAGCTGATACGCAACAGATAAGTTGAAGTGTCGAGCTTTCCTTAAAATAGCGTACATGGCTTCCGTAGCTTGTTCCATTAAAAATGTTCTAGTTTTTAAGAAAAACCCACTGGCTGACTGGCAGTGAAAATAACTCATTCCCTTTTTCTATAAGAGCCCCTTCGAAACTGAGATCTATGTTTGGCTGTCCGCCTTCCCCAGAAGTGATATATTTGGTCTTCGATAGGTTTATATTCAATTTCCATTCAGAGCAGTACTTGGAAAATTTATTCAATGTGGTTTGCTTATCACTTGCCGTTTCGGCCAACAATACAGTATCGTCAGCATATAAAAGGATAAACAATTTAACAAAATCACTTATCTGGGAATCTAAGTGGAACCAGGGTTCAGAGGGTTCGCACCATATGTGAAAAGAAACTCTTTGAGGTCACTCGGGAATAGTGAAAATAATAAAGGGGATACGTTCATACCTTGGCGAACCCCAGAGTTACAAAAGTAGAAATCAGAAGAGGAATTACATATCTTAACTTGGGATTTTATATATATATATACCTTTGTACATATTCCTAATATGTTTCAAAACATTTCCCGCCTTTTTGGATTAATTATTTAAAAAAAAACACTCTCCAAACCCTATCGAACGCTTGTTTGAAATCAACAAATGTACAAAAAAGTTTTCTTCCCAGCGTTTTTGTATAGTTCCATTAGAATATACAAGATACATATATTATCTGTGGTAGAATAACCTTTCCTAAAACCCGTTTGACACTCCCTCATTATCCCCTCTGACTCGACAAAAGCCAATATCCTACTTTTAAGTATCTTGGGAAAAAGTTGCCAAGACGAATAAGAATATTAATGGGGCGATGGTTTTCGGTGCACATCGGGTCACCTATGTTTTTGAAGATGGGCCGTACGAAAACCAATCAACCATGTTTCGGAAACAATACTCTTACTAAATATTAGATTAACAAACTGTTATAAACTGGGAGCATGGCGGGAAAAGAACACTTCGTATGTTTGTTAATTATCTGGTTTGGCCCATGGGCTTTCCCATTTTTTAGGGAGTTAACTGCTTTAGTGATCTCATCATGGAAAATATCGTCATAGAGAATGTAGTCATATTCCGAGTCCTCTAGAGAAGGGAGATTATCTTTTGTCACAAGCCTCGAGTTATTCTGGTTCTGGAGATGCCAGAACAGAGCGCCCAACGGTACTTGGGGTAGACTTTTTAGTTCGTAGACTTGAGTATTTTCGAATATTCTCGGGGATTTGTGCTTGGATAATAATTTGGCAGTTTACTTTTTAGCCCTATTCATAGTTCTGTCAAGGGTTTTCATTTAAGTTTTACTTTCTTCGGTGAGAAGCCGTTTACTTTCTGGAGTTCTTGTATGATTATATATATTTTACGAGCTGCGCTGAATGTTTCTCTTGCCACTCGACACTCACTATGGAACCACCTTTTATTTGCTATATTATTATCATTGTTCCGTTTTCTTCGTCTCGTGCCAAAAGTGACACTGACTGCAAATAAGTAAATGTCGTCGGGCATTCCAGAGATGTACTTATATCAGCTCTGATAGAATCGGCAATATTTTCTAAGCTTTCCAGGATTGCATCGATCGATTTTTGAGCATCCAGTGTTATGGGGGAATTGGTCTGAGTTATTATTTGATCAAAGTATAGGTTCTGTACAATACTCCGTTTCGGTTTCTTGACAGCTAGGGGAAGCATGTGAAGAGACGTGCTCATCAGATCTCAAAGAGAGAACTATTCCAGAGTGGGCATCGGAATAGAGGCTACAATAATCTAAAACGGAGAAATTATCACCTAACTCGAAAAGATCAGGGGTGGAAATACAGTAATGGGCAGTACTTGCTCCTCTACAAATAAAGAAACCAATATGGTTATCGTCCCCTATTCTATCATTCAATATAAAAATGGTTTGAGCTTTACAGAAATTTAGTAGCTTATTTCCGAAGTTGTTTTTACTCTGGTCTTTACAAACTCTGCGTGTACTAACTCCCGAGTTCACAAATATTTTATTAGGTGTATGGTGTTCTTCGAGAACAGCTTCATCCGCGCCAAACCGTTTTTAAACTCGTCCAAGACGTAATCTGTGTCCTCGCCAGATCTGTCGCTGAAGTCCCCAAAAAGACAAACAAGCTTGTTCGAGGAGAAATCTGCTATGAGCTCTCTCTCTCGATCTCACCGAAGATATTACTTGATGAATAGAAACTGTTTTCAGGAGGTATGTACACAGCACCAAAAATGAAGTCAGCATCTTTAGCTAAGAAACTGTTATACAGTCTGAACCAAAGGGAAACGTACTTCGCAAGATCATCTTTAACTACAAGAGCTATCCGCCCTGGACGGTATTTTTCCTGTTCTTTACACTGATTGTTTTAAAGCCTGGTATAGATATTTGGTCCGAGCTGTTAATTTTTGTTTCCGTGAGGCACAAGCAATCGTACTGGAAAATTAGTTCACAGAACTCGGGAATGTGTAGTCTGTTCGTGAGTCCGCATACATTTAACGCGAATCGATTAATACTACGCAGAAGAGTAACTGGGTATCGAGCATTTCCAGGTTTTCTACCGTACCTACCACTTTCCCTATGTATATGAGTCTTTTCGGGGCGATCGTGATAGACAGCATCACATCTGCCCTATTTAGTAGGAGTAGAGGAGACCTTCGATCTCATATATAGTTTTGCATAGTTAAGTAGGGTCTTGTATTAAGCTGGCATGTGGAGTGGTTTTGTGCTAGCTGTTTCTCTTAGGGTTCAATGTAAATTTTACGACCAATAAAAAGTTCATCTTAACTAGAGAGACATGCTTTTTCGGGCTGTTTTACTTGCCGCATTTCAGGGTGGAGCCTTCTACGAGATGCCTCGATGTATAGGGGAAATTGCTTTATGAACATTTTTGTTTCTTTGAGTTTGAGACCACGCTTTTGTACAGTTTCACTTTCTTTACAATTCAGGAACTTGGCCACAAATCGTCACGGATTATTGTTTCCCAAAACGATGAACACGTTCTAAGACTAACTCATGTTCATTTTCTAGCGTCAGCTTTCCTTAAAAAAAAAACATCAGAGCTTTCTCTCACACTCTTCGACTGTCGAATCTGGCACCCCTGTGAAAACAAGATTATTCCGCATTGAGCGGCACCGACGGTCAGTTAAATTATCATTAACACATTCTCCGTCAACGTTTATCGAGTCAATCTCACCCCGAATAAATACATTTTCGGCAATCTGGCCGTCGTGTAAGTTGTGAGCTTGAGCCTTTAGAGCAGAAATGTCACATTTCATACCGTTTCCTTCGGCTTCTATTGAGTCGTACTGGTCCATGACAAATCTAGAACTTTTCTCTATTTCAACCACTTTTGATCTAAGTTCATTAACATCACCTTCCAAAGTAGCCGTCCCAAGTGACATTTTACCCAATTTTACATCAATGCCATCTAGCAATTAAGCTTCGTCTTATCCTTTTCCATAACTTGCATCCTTGATTCTATCTTGTCTATTTTCGAACTTTAATTCTTCTTCACCCAACTTATCAAGCTCAGAGTTTATGCCACTAAGTTTGCAATATTGCCTGTGTTCATCAATCTATCTCTAGAAGTGCCCAGACCCTTTAACGGATTCAGTATTAGAGAGATATTATCCATATCGATAACATCGGCGCATCGACATACAAAATGTTTCGTACATTGTTTTTCATGTAGGTAGTTTCAGAAAGTGTCATCCTGCTTGTTATCCTACGGTTTAAATTTTTTACAGTAAAATGTCGACACGAACAGTAGATATTCCCCGGCCGAATGTATTGCAGACCTCATCGTCTTAATTCAAAAAATCAAATTCCACGGATGATGCTGGGTTAGCTCAAAAGTACTTTCTGAAAACACCTCACCGCAATTGATCAATACATAACAACAAAGAACATCCAAGGTCATCAACAGATCCATGGTATCAATACAATGATATTAGGTCCAGATCGATGTTGGAGTTGATAACCCATAAACAAAACAATTGGTTTTGGCCAAAACGTCGGTACTGAATTGCATCGCCCTGTTCAAGACTTTTGAGCACTGCGTTTACGAATCGGTAAAATGGGAGCTACTGGCTTGTTGCGATGCAAACATATCCCGAAAACAGGAGATATAAACGAATATTACATTTCAGACACCAACAGTACAAAAAAACTTAGCTCTTGTAATTCGTTAACTATACTATTTTGAAAATTCTACAACAGCGAACAAGTTTATTCCATCAATCACGCCGATCCAAAACTGGAACTTGCAAAACACAAGAAAGATCACAAGAGCATTTCCACAACTGTCACAATGATATCCACCATTTTCAAGCATTATTTAACAATCCGAAACTACAACCATCGGTAGAAACTGGACGATTGAGCTTTGACCAGTATGATACGGTTTGATATAATTTCGAGGTTTCAGATTTAAAGATTTGCGTGAAAGAAGGATGAGTGGTCTGTTTACAAACATAATCGGCAAACACTACTTACTTGGGGGCAGTAATCATTTAACCCTTTACCCAACACAGACGATTTTAAAATTTATTATTTTAAATATCAATTTTTAAATTTTTTCAAAACATTTCAACAAAACCGTATCATGTGACCCCTCTTTGGAACGAGCTCGACGAGCTCGTTCCAAAGAGGGGTCACATGATATGGTTTGGTTGAAAATTTTCGAAAAATAATATTTTTTTCAGCTGCTGAATTTGCATATTACGCGGGCGGATGCGGGCGATTCGTTGAGTAAAGGGTTAACCCAGCAGACCCGAGGGGCAGCTACGACCTGGCCAACATTCGCGATTGGATTCGATTTCGAATCTTCTTACTGACTCGATTCAATACTATCTCGAGTTTTCGAAAAAAAATTAATCCCGGCGAGTTCTCGATTTCATTTTTGTCTGCATCATCGTCTTTTTGATTATGACAACTAATCTGCCAGTTTTCTGGAGAGCGAGATTGACAGTGTGCATCATAACCTGATAGCACAGATTTAATCGGAAAGTTCTGGAATTGCCATTTGAAACGATACCTGAGATCTGGTTTACGTCTGGTTTATACATTAAAATCGTCCGTTTAGTGGAAAAACTATGTCATCTGCAGCATTGCAAATGGCACCTTGTCAACTCATGGGACGATATTTGTCTACTTTGGTGATATCTGGTCAATTAGAGTCAGCATCTCGTCTCGCTGTTGAGATAACTGTAGGGCTGTAACCAGTAGAATATGAAGAGCAGAAAATGTCAAAACTCTTTCAGTAGTAACATATTCAAAGCGACAGGTTCGAGTAACTTGAATTTCAATGCGTCAGAATCCCATCCTATACAGTTCTAATTAACGAAAGTACTTTGCACCTCAAGTCGTTGCACTGAGCTGTGTCGAAATTCCCTGTGTTGCCATTTGAATACTTTGCAAATGGCAATAATAACCTACAGGCAGTGGTTGCGAATTGCACTGAACCTACACAAAAAATCGTCGTGAATGGTAAAAATATTCACAGGATTGTATAGTCTGAAACAAGCCAGTGGAACGCATGACCTGACACACAAGGATTGTAAAAAAAGGAATAAAAGGGACCGTGTAACGAAGAGTCCGAAACAAAGTAAGCCACAAAAAGTTTGTTATACCACCCACCCCACCACGTGCACACATATACACATCCCCATACTCACCCATTTCAGACACCCCTTCCCCACACACACAATCAATACGCACAACCCGGAAATGTACGGAAGCGGTTAATTGTAAAGTTCCAATAACCAACACACAAATAATACTAACGCATTTGAACCATGGCATATGTTCCCGAGTGCATGTTGATCAGGTCAGTGTTAAGCTGAATTTTGTAAATATGGGATCTGAACAATTATCGGAAGGAACCTTCCACTACCATCCTTAATACATCACGAAGAGATGAGACCGACTGGTGAGGACCATTATCATTGATGGTTACCAAAACTAAAATAGCCGACATGGCCATATCAACATGGCTGACATGGAAACCGCATTGATTATGGAATCCGAACAATTATTATGGGATATCGAATTGCGGACAATTATGCCCCCCCCCCTCCCTCCCTACCCTTAGCGCATTGCCAAAAGATGAGACTGACCAGTGAAAAGACCTTTTTGATTTAATTGACGGAACGAAAATCAAGATGGCCGCCATTGCGGTCATATTCTATATCAAATCGGGACAGTTATCAAAATGAACCTTCCACACCTTATCCTCAACACAGTGCCAAGAGATGAAACTGATCAGTAAAGACATTCTTGAGTTAATTGGCGGAACCAAAATGAGGATGGCCGCCATTACGGCCATATGGGATATCGAACGCGGCAATTATCGAAAAAAACCCTTCCGCTCCCTACCCTCAACACAGTGCCACGAGATGAGGCTGATTGGTGAAGACCGCATTGAGTTAAATGATGGAAATCACAGATGGCTTGCATAGCAAAATCAATAGGGCTGCCGTGGCAATGATATTGAATATGTAATAGAGATAATTGTCGAAATAAATTTTCCACTCCCATCCCTAATACATCACCAAGAGATGAGACTGACCATTCCCGATTTAAGTTAAGCCTAAATCAAGATGACCACAGTGACAGCCATACTGGATATGGAGTCTAGACAATTATCGAAAAGAACCTTCCAATACCTACACCCACCTTCAACAAAATACCAAGAGACCAAACGTTTACAAACGGCCGAAAGTTCGAACAACGGACTGCCGATGGGCGGACATGGTGCCGACAAAATACCCACACTCATTGGAGATCGGGGGGCACAATACTATAATCAGAAAGAACCAAAAATAACAATTTGCAGATCTCAAAGGGATAACCATACTGTGGCTAGTGGAACTTGGGTATCAAAAACAGGTATCATGGCGAAACACCTGTTTTTGATTCCGTAGTTCCAAAAGCCATAAATTTAATAAATACGATATAATTCACAACAGAGACTAGATGTGTGTCGAGCAGTAATTTTGTAGAAAGTTTCTGGTATCGAACTAAAATAGCCCATACCACAGATCTTACATCCTCATCGGGTTATTCCGATTATGTATCTTGGTCTTCGGGAGTATAATCTCTGTCTATGGTGTTTGCATAATTTTATCTTCCCGACGAGTCTGTACGATTTCCCCAACAAGGTGAGGGGGTGGGGGTAGCCCTTCACGCCAGGAGGAGCACTTCTGACCCAATTGGTGCCAGCCGTGACGTCATTTATTGTCCCAAAATAATCCGGTATTCCGATGTGGTTGTCTGTTATAGGGTAATGATGGCACATACGACCCGTTCAGCTATTTGGTTTGGATGGATGCACTCCTACTCCGTCTGATCGCAATTACGGTAATCAAAATTATACAAACAGGGAATTCCATGAATCTATTCCGGAGACTGGTATTGTGAATGAACAGAAAGTGAAAGGGAATATTATACAAGTATGGAATTTTAAGGTGGTGAATATGATGTGATATGAACCTAAAAACCTTATACTGACCGAGTCATTAGCCGAGATCAATATAAGTTTTTTGGGTTCATATCACATCATATTTGCCACCATAAAAGTCCACAACTGTTATATTATATACACCATCGTCAATTAAAAGTTCAATTATATCAACCAGAAATACTTTTATTTAACAATAAAATCGTTATCATCTGCAGAATAACATAAAAGTAAACAATGTTATAGAGATTACTTCGATTAAAATAGAACTAGAGATGGATTTCAAAAGCTATATTTAGAAAGTTGATATTCATTGGAAATCCGGTGTACATAGATTTTTGAGAACCAGTCACGTGTAGAAGATCCATCCAATAGAAATGTGTTGATTTATAAAGTATAAAATAATTCTTATCTTTTCACTTATTTCAGTTGATGTCGTCTATTTCACGAAAAGCAACCGTAAAGAACCCGCATTGTATTTCAAGAAAGAGTGGAAATAAACGATTAATTAGCCCGGATATGATACGAAATGTCTGATCCGAGTTTACTGAAATCGAAATGAGCCGAGATTTACCGAGGAACAGATCGATTTAGCGGACGAGATTTAAAATTGTTATGTCAAATCGTGGCGACTTTGCCATTCATTTTAATACATAATGTATAATTTAATCATTTTAGTTTATACCTAACACAACGACTAAAACTGGCTGGCGCAGTTCACAGAAATAACCAATCAAATTTTATTATTTTGTAAATTATCACCTCGAAAACATAGCTGCTTATGACCCACAATGGAATGAACTCGTCGAGCTCATTCACATCAAGCTTCATAATCTATGTTTTAGAGGGACAGATTTAAAAATGTTTAGTTATTTACGAAATGTTTTTGCAAATACTGTCTGATATTCGTATTAAGCAAATAGTTAATGGAATATGAGAGAAGATTAATTCAACTCACGTCCGAAACCAATTTACTCGCATTGTTACGATATCAACGTTGACTTCTGACGTTACGCTTTTATTAAGTGTGTTGTGAACTATATTTACACGCTGAGCTATTTAATTGTGACAATGTCCTAAGCATAGTTCATATTTGACTTTCGATTTTAAATATTCAAGCAGCTCCTCGAATAAACACTATCTCAGATCGATGTGTATTGTCGACTGTGAAATAAACATAGTACAGACGCCGTAGAATGGTCAAAATCTAAGCGTGGGTTATGTTGCCAACGGGCGTTTTTCTCAATCAATAATCAGTAGATTTCCGAAAATATTCAACGAAAGAAGCACCGGGTCGTACCCGGTTCTTCTTTCATTGAAAATGTGAGGGCGATTCCACTGTTTTATGCTGGAGATTCACTTTATGTATGCGTGAAAATATTGCCCTTCGTGGGTTTGACCTTTCCACGACGACCGTACTGTAACCAAGCGTCGATTTCTTACGTGTAACATTCATCATCAAAGGCATCATTGCAAAGTGTCTGTTTCTAAATATCTACCAAATACCCGTTTTATTCATTTACCTACCTATGCCTGGTAATGATCTCTTGAAATAGACGAAAGGAATATAAAAAACTGTCGCGAGTGCCAAAACACCTACGGCTATCAAGTACTCGGTCCGAGGCCTCAAAATTAATGGAACGGCCACCAGGAAAATAGCCACTAAAGTCATCAAAACTGGAAATATTATCGGCACCTAGAAAAAAAAGAGTTTATTATTACTTGAAGAAACAATTGACACTACTTTGAAAGTACCTTTATTCGTACCTTTACTTATACATTTTTCAAGTTCTAATACTCGAGAACTGACGTCCAGTACTTGACCAAGCCCTGGCAACTGTTCACAATATTTGCAGAAGAAACCCGATTACTGAAGCCCGATTAATATTTCGTCCCTTGAGTGGTGCAGGCACCATCTACAGTAAGTGAGTAAATCGTATTTCAGTGTTTCTTCATCGAGGGTATGGGGCCTTTCCAGACTACGCTGTACTCTGTCGAAAATACTTGACTTCATCCAACGGAGTACTACAGCTCTATAGTACCCACAACAAATGGCAAGTTTATCTCAACTAGAATACTAGGAAACAGGTCGGAAGGTAGTACTCACTCAACTGTACAATATGTCTGTGACTATAGAAATAGCCTGGCAGGTTAAATGCCCTCAGCGGTCAGTGTAGAATTACCCGATAATATTAATCTTTTGCGCTCACAATTTTAGGAGCAAACCGAGTAGAGCTAGCGACGATATGTCCACAAAATTATTAAAAGAGATAATACTTGCGGTGGCTGGTTCATTATCTCATGTAATCAACTTTTCCTTTGTTACAGGTATAGTGCCTGACAAATTGAAAATAGCTAAAATTGTACCCATTTATAAATCGGGAGACCCACAGCTATTCACCAACTACCGCCCCATTAGTATTCTTCAACATTCTACAAAATACTAGAAATACTTCGCACGATTAAATGCTTTCTTAGAGGAACAAAACATCTGATATAAGTATCAGTTTGGATTCAGAAAGGGACACGCCACTGTTCACGGTATTCTTCAGCTCATAAATAATGTTGTAGGAGCCAATGGCAAATCTACAAAGGATTGATCACTCTCGGTATTTCTAGACTTTTCTAAAGCCTTTGATACCATAAATCACACAAATTCTGCTTACAGAACTGGAAAGCTGTGGTGTAAGAGGGAGGGTGGCCACAGTCCTGGTTTAAAGATTACCTAACAGGCAGATGTCAATCTGCTTCTTTCATGAATAACATATGGGACACATTGGAGGTCATAATTGGTGTACCTCACGGTTCCACACTGGGCCTCATCCTTTTCCTACTATACATCAACGACATCAGCCACTCAACCCTGCTAGAAGTCCTTTCTTTTGTAGATGGCACTGCAGGTTTTGCATCTGGTAATAATCTAGATAAGATAGACGATATCAATTCCGAACTAGATAAGAAGAGGAAATGGTGTTCTGCAAATGGACTAGGTCTGAATGCTGATCAAACAAACTCCATGTTGCTGCATCCACAAAATGATTCGTATAACGCTGTTGGTAGAACAATTATCCTAAATAGTAAAGATATTCGATTAATTAGTAACCAACACGAAGAAAAATCAGTTAAATTTCTTGGAGTCCACATCGACGAAAATCTATAATTTACACAACACTACTCTGTGGTCTGTTTAAAAATGTCGAGGGCAGTATTCGCCTTGAATAGGGCGAAAAACATTCTTCCCTTTAAAGCCTTAAAGACATTATATTACTCACTCATACATAGTCATTTGCTTTACGGTATACTTGCGTGAGGTCACGTATCGTCGACAAGTAGAATTACAACCTTGCAAAGAAAGGCTATTCGCGTTATAACAAACAGAAAATATACCTCACATACCGAACCATTATTTTAAAGATAGTGGCATAATGAAGTAAATATAGGTTACATGTTCTTTTCTCTATGCATGAGTGGTATCATAATAAACTGCCTGTATCTTTTGATAGTATTTTTGAAATTTACATAAATTTACATAAATCCTTCTGGAATGGAAACCAGACAGTCTGGGAGTGTGCGTACTTTCAAACCGAGAACACGTTTTTCTACAGATCTCCCGCTTCATTCTTTCCGGAAAATTTGGAATGATTAAACTCTGAAACTCAACAACTCAGTAGGCCTCTGTTTTAAAAAGGCAGTAGTTAATACAACTATGAATTCGTATTCCTCCATCATTACTTGCGTCAATGCGTCTTGTCCTGATTGCTTTTTATAAAAATGACCTCATCTTCCACACCTATTATTTTTCTTTCCAAACTATCAGACTGTTTAACTGATATGACTTTAGCAAGAAATGTCCCCGGTCCGTGCATGAGGATTGTTTTATCTTATTTAGGCAAAACGATCGAGAAAAAGACAAAAGGATAAGACTCTCTCCGGCTATGCCATTTCCATGCAGTGTACACTTACTTGGTTATTTGTTAATTGATATTGTATTTGAGTATGCTGCAAAAATAAAGTTTCATTCATTCACACTAAGTGCAAACGGCAAGTTGATTCTAATTGCAACAATATGACACAGACCGGAAGTTAGAACACATGGTCCTAGATAGGCATGGCTGCAGCTGCGCATTGTACCCATCATCATTGAAAGAGTTTATAGAGACCTGACTTGTTCAGATACATCCGTACAGGTATACAGCTGTTCCAGGTACTTTCTACTTTGGCAGTGATGAAAATTTGTCACAGGCATTTTTTCCACGCCTACCGCTCGAGTAGTCTCAATTCTACCTAAACATTTTTTTGCGCGCCTAATTTCAGTCATTTTCGGCATCGATAATATCTCGGACATTCCGACCGCTCCCTTCCTGAAGGGTAAAACCCTCAAAAAAGTAAATTTATTATATCTCATCAGTCTGGGATGAGTCGAGGTCTGGTAATTCCGGTTGAGCCACCAATAAATCGCAGTGCCCTCCAAAGTCTTGTTCTCACTAGGGTAATTGTTTGACATTTTACAATTCCCTCTACACCAGTATGGCCCGGAGGAACAAGGAATTCTGCTTGGGGTACCGGGCAGTCAAAAGGTGTTTGTGGAGCAAAACACTGAAAACAGTTCAGGAAAGCAATCTGATCACCTAAATAGCTTCAAGGAGAATAAGTTTTATAACCCTGGCTTTTGCATAAAGCCAGGCCTGCTTGGGCGACCAGTGAATTGGATGAGCCCTGGAAATTGGAAATGAGTCTCGTAGTTAGCCACTGCACTCGGGAATGTCTTCGTATAAGCCGTGTAAGTATGTAACAGCGTTCCATAACACTACCAACTGTCACGAATCATAATTCCTGTGAACGTAAAATCGTTTGATTAACAGCTCTCTGAGAAAAAACAAACTGTGCACCTTAGCACAACCGTAAGGTTTGTGTAAGGGTCGGGCTAAGATTGGAACCCCCTCCCCAATCCTTGAAGATTATTACGAGCCTGTTTGCTGTGTTATAAATATTGCACGCCTTGGAGTTCTCTAAGCCAAAGTAGTGGGCCTCGAAGAAGAAAATGGCACGAGTCGGAGATGTGTGGACTATTCTTTCTCGAGGACTACTATCTTGGCATAGATAACAACATGCCGTACAATTAGTATTATATTACAGTTAAAATTAGAAGTCCTGTCATGCGCACAAATAGCACGCCCATCTGAGCATTAATCTACGTGTTAGGACCATGGTGTGGCTATCAAATTCTGAAAATACGGCATGTGCAAAGGCAATGTTTCAGCTTATGGACCTCCGGGTAACCCGGAGGTCCATTGCCAGAAACATTGCCTGTGTTTGCTATGAGTAACCGGGAGAACCTGCCGTGCTTTGGATGCCATTCGATATGGCAATTGCGCGCAATTCCTACGCGCAATTCCTACGCGCAATTAAGCCTAGATAAGCGCACAGTCCATGACAGGACTTCTAGTTTTAACTGCACATCGAACAACTCAAGAAAAGATCTTACTACCCATCAGGATTCCAGTTCTACAGTACGGCCGCCGTGGATTGGTCACTTTCTACGGATGGGCAATATTTTCACGGACACAATAATATTAGATGCCAAGCAATAATTACAGGAATAATCATCATTAATTAAAATGTTGATGATGATGCTTTCTTCTAAATGGTAAACACATGCGTGGACATCACTGCCCACGCGTGGATCACGGCCAGTCCACGGCGACTGTTCTGTAAGTTCACTGCCTATTGTCAAGGAAATTTTCTTTCTCGTACTTAGAAATGACGTAACAGAATTATGGAAAAAATCTCTTAGCCCGTCAGTAGAATATTGCCTGATCACCTGAAGTCACCACTTACATAAACGTCATTCAAAAAGTGTCTCAAAACTTATCTTTTTCAAAATGTATTTCCACGACCAGTCCCCTTTGAATCAATTCATATTGTTTATCAAAGACATATTGCACTGAGTATGCGTTTTATATGTGTGTTTGCATACATTTTGTGTCCCCACTTTGTAAAGCCTGAGAGCACTTTATGTGGATTCATGACTCTCAACTGTCTCTATATTTGAAAGTGCATAGTGCGTCATAATAGTGCACGATTATTTATAGAACCTTCGGTAGGTAAAACTATCAAACATAGTATAGTTACTAAGCCACTAAGAGGAAGGTGACATCAAGGGAGATATAATATATATAATTAAATCTGTTTTCGACACCTCGCATCGATGCGTGAAGAGAAAATTATCATTGAAACATCTGCAGAGCCGAGCTTCTTCCCCGTGTGATGACGACTCCCGTTTGAAAAAAGGGAAATTTGTTATTATTTAGCCAGTGAAATTTCGGGCTGTTTTGTTTAATGGGGTTTAACAAGTCTTTCAGAAATTAAGGTCACACTGTGTCGTACAGATTCTTGGGGGGGGGGGTGTTGCTTGAATAGCTGGGTAGAACCACCGAATAGCAGCGAATAACTGACAAAATCTCGCACTTATTTACTCAACACAAGCGGAATTACTAGTAGTTGAAGGCATTTTACCATCCACGTGCAGTACTGTTTTGTTCACACCTCCACCCCCCCCCCCCACCGCCCCCACGCCTTGGGTTAAAACCGATGCCCTCATATCTTTGCGCCCCTGTGTTTTTTTTTTCGCGTAGTACAAGAGATTCTGTCCGAATGGAAATCCAGTTTGGGATATTTCAGTAGTAATTTATTTTTGGGGGGTTAACGACACTTTCGACAGCCAGGGTCACCTCGTGTCGGACAGTTGTACGGGTGGAGGAAGCCGGAGTACCTGGAAAGAACCACCTAGCCACTGTCAGACTCCCCAACATACTAACTCCATACAAGCAGGGTTAGTATTGGTTGAAGTCAAGTGCACCATCGACGTGTAGTGCGCATTAGTACACAAGGCCACCGTGCCCCAACGTGGGCAGTTGGGATGAAGTGTCTTGTCCAGGGAGATAACGTGGTTGCCACAGGTGGGATTCGAATCGAGGACCTCTCGGCTTGCGCCTGCATCTGTATCCACTGAGCCATCGTGCTCCCTTCAGTAGTAATTTACTCTGTGCGTAAATATTTCGCTTACTTCAGTAGTAACTGATTCGTCCATTCCCATTGACAACCTATTATACTTGGACTTCGAACGTCTCCTCCCTTGAGAGATTGTCGTTTCGCTTTATCTCGACCCAACATGACAATGAACAGTCTCGCAACATATTATTATTATTTTTACAGCTCCCTACATTAGATTCGCATTTCTAAAATAAACATATCCGAGACAAATTACGCTCCGTCGTCGAGGTATACATAAATGTCTATTCGACAGACCGACCGCCCCAGACCCGCAAGCCCGATGTCCGCCGACCCGCCCGACAGAGCCCATCCACCGACTCCGCCCGTCCGAGAGCCCGCACGATCGCCCGAATCCACCCAAACGCCCGTCCGTCCGTTCATCTGTCTCTCTCTCTCTGTGTCTGTCTCACCCTCTCCCTGACTCTCTCTGGAATGTGATCGGCAAACAAAACTGGATCTCGTTTGTAGCTCGTGAACCAATACATGCCAACGAATTTACTGTACCTTGTATGGTCTGGGAGCATCCTTTCGTGTGTACCTCAGCACTATGATGCCAAACATGCACATCCCAATAAAAATCCACTCAAGAAAAGAAACGAAGTTTATCAGACTAGTCACCTCTCCTAAAAATATCAGAAGGAAGCCCACACTCGCCTGAAAAATAGTTGTTAAGAAAGTGAATCGGCAGCTGAAATCATACGAGTTTTTCTTCCAATGGTAGAATAAATAAAAACCGTCCAATGGCATATAATGTAAATCACATAATCAGCGTCACCAAAAATATCTTTCAAAACACGTCTAAGTCGGGAATGACGCCAGAAGTCAACGTCGACGAGGTAACGTTGTGAACGAGTTGGTTTCGGAAGTAAAATTGATTTAATCTTCTCTTAATTTTAATTACCTGTCTACCTAATACAAACAGCAAACGGCATTTGCAAAAAACATTTCCTGAATAATTAAATATTTTCATTTTTAGTCTCAAAAACATACCTTACCGTTAAAACTTGAAGTCCTGTCGCGAATTGTGCGCTTATCTGGGCTTAATTGTGCGTAGGAATTGCGCGCAATTGCCATATCGAATGGCATCCAAAAACACATCAGGTTCTCCTGGTTACGCACAGTAAACACAGGCAATGTTTCTGGCAATGGACCTCCAGGTTACCCAGAGGTCCATTGACTGAAACATTGCTTGTGCACAGGCCATATGTACAGAATTTGATATCCTTACTATGGTCATAACGCGTATATTAACGCGCAGATCGACGGGCTATTTGTACGCATTTCATTACAGGACAACTAGTTTTAACTGTAATATAATACTAATTGTACGGCATGTCGTTATCCATGCCAAGATAGTGGTCATCGAGAAAAAAGAATCCACACATCTCTGACGCGTGCCATTTTCTTCTTCGAGGCCCACTACTTTGGCTTTGAGAACTCTGAGGCGTGCAATATTTATAACTGTATGACCTTTAAAGGGGACGAGCTCAACGAGCTCGTTCCAGTGATTGGGCGTAATATGCTTCCAAGGCAAAAATTAAAAACAAAATTGGGCTGTCGATTTTTGTGAACACCTCCAGTTGTTGCGTTAACTATTTAAAAGATTAAATTACAAATTATGTAATGAAAAGAATCATAAATTCATCACGATTCGACATGAAATTTTCTGAACCTCGTTCGCTGAAAACGTATCTTAGACTTAATGAACCACGACTCAAATCGATTTTAGTGATCTCGGTACAGAAATATCATAACAATTCGTTACTCGTTAGAGATCAGAGACGTAGAAACCATGAGGGTAAGGGGGGCATTACCCCCCTCATTCCCACCAAACAATGCCAAGGATAGAGTTAAATTACGCCCATTTACACACTTTTGGCCTTTGTTTTTGGAGGGTCCATAACTCAAGAAATAGACAGAAACAAACGACCATTCTTTATAAAAAAAACATTATATTTGTGACATACGTGCTACGAATCAGGTTAGGTGGTCCCAGGTACAACACAAAATTTCACCATCTGGTCAAAAGATCTGGCAGGCATTTGGAACAGTTTTATGTGATAAGCACACTTGTAATAAACGGGAACATATGTATATTGGGATGTCACAAATGTCCGATTAATCGTCTTTCGATCGCTCACGACAAAATCGATTAGTATTTTGCAAAATTGAATGCTTATAAATTGAACGAACAATATTTTCCAACATCGCGAGCTTTAAAAATGTATAGAAGTCATCTCGAAATGTTTCCATATAAATCAGATCGAACAGTTTTCTTTAAGGTCCACCTGTATACCAGCAACGATGGTCTCTACTGTCTTTGGTTTCACAACGAAAAGGCTGAATATCTTCAACAGTTCCTGCAAACCTGCAAACACTGGCGACATTCTTTAAAGAAAATGAATGCAGAGAAACGAAGCGTTGTCGTTGTTTCTAAAACAGTACACGTTTTTCATGAATCTTGTTTACACGTTTTAAAGATCGGGAAGATAACCGAAATTGACTGTTTTGAAACAGACCAGAAAGTATAAAGGTTTGCTTCATAACTCATCCCTATATTGTACACGTGTCATGCGAAAGGGGGCGTGGCGAAGGTGACCGACTGATCCCCCTAAACGCTCAGATTAATTGGAAAGTTATAAGTGTATAAGTATATTATTAGTTATCAGTAGGTGATAATTGCGGATTCACTACCACTTTGTACATGTACGTGTACACGATGCGTTTACCAACGTGGGATTCAGTGTTAAATCGCACGCTTGTTTCACAAAAAATGTTCAGTGGTCTTGAATCCCCCATGTTTTTTGTGACTCCTAGATCGCACTTTTAACGTTCAAATACTCGTGGTGAACGTTGAATGTCACGCGTTTTTTAAAAAAAGGTGAAATTGTACATTTTCACTTTTTTTTGTACTTTAAAAAAATTTGGTTAACGTTCTCATCGCAGATCAGACCATCGATCCATCGTTGGTGAACGCGAGCAAAATTCTGGGCTAGCATAAAAAAACGGTTTGCGGATTCTGGACCAGTGGTCCAGAATCCGCAATTGTTTTGAGGCGGTGGGTTTTTCCCAAAAAACTTAACAGACTACTATTGGACGCTTCCTTTTCTGACGTAAGTGGGGGGAATACCCGGATTTTTTCCCAAAAAACTTAACAGACTACTATTGGACGCTTCCCTTTCTGACGTAAGTGGGGGGAATACCCGGATTTTTTCCAAAAAAAACTTAACAGACAACTATTGAACGCTTCCATTTCTGACGTGAGTGGGGGGAATACCCATAGTGAGATTTTCCAAAAAACTCAACAGAAAAAAACTAAGTTTTTTTGAAAATCCCACCATGGATATCTCCACTTGTACAGTATAAATAGAGCTCTTGCGCGCTACAAATCATCATTGACAAAGATCCTCCAGTATCGACCACACGCAAAAAAGGTGAGAAGAAATCTACGCGAATCCAAAAGTAAATAAATTTTATCAAAATAATGTGTATCATTACACCGAGTTACTCTGCGATGAAGCTCGTTCTGACACGTGAATATAATTATTCACGAAGGAAGCGCTGTGGATTTTTATTGTTCAGTCACTGAGGGTTGAAAGAGGCTTGTTCCCCATACCGTTCCGGCACGCCTTTGGCGTGTTAAACCAATTCATTCGAATGTCAGTCTACAATCGTCAGTCTGTGTTTTTATCAAAACTGACAAGCAGGTCGCATGTCAAAGTGACATTTACTGTACAAACACTTACTGAGAACGCTATTTTATCACGCCTGAGATGTATTACAGGTTTTTATTCAAATGAGATTAATTGTCAAGTTAAATGGTTTATCTGAAAAACTATTTCTATGGATCAAAGCGGAAACAGTTCAAAAGATCAATTGATGTTAGGTTATATTTTTTTTTGAAAAACGTTACATTTACTGACGTGATTTATTCGAGATTATAATTATTCATGTTTCTTTCTGATTTTGAACATGTTTGAAACGGACGCTATTTTAATATTTTTAACTATTTATCGAGGTTTCATTTTGTAAATGTTTTTTTTCTCAACTGGTTTTAGTTATTATATTAAAGACAGAAGATTTTTATTTACTTAAAACAAAAAACATAAAAATAATTATACATTTAATTTTGAAAATAATAAATAACTCATATTAACATACTCAAAGGAACATTAACAATTAAAAACGGAAGATGTTTTTACAGATGGATTCTAGACACCGAGATCGAATTTTAGAAGAGTTTGAGCGTGCTAAGAAGGGCATTCAGTCGGCTGACAGAAGCAGACGTCTTGGTGAGATGGAACTCAAACGCGAAGCCACAAAAATATTTAAACCCATGACGGAGGGTCAAGAGCGAAGCAGGATGGAGTTAGTCGAAGAATTGAGACCCATAAAGGAGAGTTCTTTGAGAATGGGTTCGTTACCTCCTAGTTTTGGAAATCGGTATTCCGTTCAATCTACACCGGATTACGTTCCCACGGGAATTCAAACAGAGAGCGAGTCTGATGATACAGCTTCGACTATCACCACGAGTAGCGTCGCATCGTCTGATGATGATGGCGGTAAGAGAGATCAGTTGTATGGATTTTATAAGGATTCGGAGGGAAGGATTTTTGTAGGAGACACAGAAGTAGATATTGGCGATGATGAATTGATCGTGGGTTCGAACAGATACGAATTGACTGATGGACTGCGCAGATTGATCCTTTATGACAAGCCCAGCGATTACACGGATCAGGATTTCGACAATTACGGCGACATTCTGGTTCAGACCCACGCCATGAAGAGAAATAACGATGCCAGAGAGACGAGACCCAAAGCCAACAGAGGTTACAATTGGACGAAAGTGGTGAAACCCATATGGGATATGAACAAGAAGTTCATCGAATCGGTGACTGGTAAAGGGGTGAAAACCACTTTTCTTCCGAGCGATTCTGACGCTCTGTCTCAGAGATTGAGTTTGTTGATGGCGAGCAGACGGGCTGGTAACACAGGATTAGATAATCAGATAGTTACTATATCTGACGAATTGTTAAGACAGAAGGTTTTGAATAAAAACCACTATAAAAGGCTGATGAACGAATTGAAGGATTGATGTGTATATAATAAGTAGAGAGAAACAAACAAGCAAACAAAAATGAAACAGTAAATTTTTACACTAGAATAATAAAAGTATTTAAAAACAACAAAACGATTTACCAGTGAAAAAAACAAAAATATATTATGAAAAATAAAATATGTTGGTGATAAAGAACAGGGGATACGTCAGAACTTACGTTCAAGGCGGTTCTGGCATCGTCGATTCTATAATGCGAGCGTTCACGAGCGATGCGGGTAGAAAACTCGCATCGACCGCGTTTGAGGTCGGTAAGAAGACGGCTTTGGATGCTGGTAAGAAAGCCGCTTCCGAAGCCAGTGGTAGGATAGCTTCTGTGGCTGGCAAGAGGGCAGCCGACGCGTTGATCGACAAGTTGATCAGTCCGCCGGCGAAGCGAGCTGCGTTAGAGCGAACGCCGAAAAGTTGGAAAGATTTTAAGGATGCTGTGGTACCCATACAAGATTTAGCCAAAATGACGAGTGGATCTGGATTGAAGAGAACTCGCGACGGTGTGATATAAATAAATAAAAACATTAAAAACTGAGTTTGAAAAACATAAAAAATTTGCGTTTGAAAAGAATCTAAAATAACAACAAAAAAAATAAAACAAAGATGAACATTAAAAATATGTCTTGCAACGACGCCGCAACCAAGAGGTTGAATAACGAGTTTTTTCCCAAAAGCATAAGAGGTTTGATAGTGGGAAAATCGAATTGTGGAAAGACCAATCTGTTGATGAATCTGTTGTCCCGACCTGACTGGTTGGATTACGACAGATTGTTCGTGTTTGGCAAGAGCTTGTTTCAACCCGAATACAGATTGCTTCGAGAGTGCATGGATCGTAGCTTGCCCAAGGACGTCATAGCCAGAATCTTTGACAGTAGGGAGGAATTCGATAAGAGTGAAGCTCCACTTTCGACCATTTTGGACGGAGCGGCGATGGAACTGATGAAGAGAAATGCATCTTAGAACGTCGAGTGTCGATTTTATGAGAACGCTAGCGACGTTCCGAATCCTAGAGAACTGAAATCGGAAGATAAGAATCTCATGATTTTCGATCTGCTTTTGGAGAGACAGAACCGATGCGAATCGTATTACGTTAGGGGTCGACACAGCAACGTGGACTGTTTCTACCTGTCGCAGAATTATTTTCGATTGCCCAGACAGACGATAAGGGAGAACGCTAATTTTCTATGTCTCTTTCGCCAAGATCTCAAGAATCTCAATCACATCTACGGCGATCACGTCGCAAACGACATGAGCGCGGCGGAATTCAGGAGATTCTGCAAGAGGGTTTGGGATGGTGGACTTTACAATTTCGTCGTGATCGATTTGACAAGCGAATTTAATCGTGAAAAATATCGGTGCGGATTTGACAAGTTTTATGTTTCTAATGATAATAAGATAGAGCGTGAAAATAAAATTTAGAAAATAATAAATCTTCAAATAATTAGCTTTGAATAAAAAAAAATAAATTAAATATAATGTTCGAACATGGAGAATTGTTAGAACGGATAGCCGAGAATACGGCTGCAAAACAATCCATTCAAATCGTGGTGATTGGCGATTCGACTCGATTCGCTACGAAATTCGAACCTTCCATCGAATTGAATAGAGAGAAAAGATACGAGATGGCGTTGGTGAATCTGGAGACTTATTATTCCTTTCCCAACGTCACCGAAAAGAATAACTCGTTCAAGTATTCCGACGGAGTGGATTGGTTGGAGATTCGAATTCCCAAAGGGAGTTACGACATAGACGATTTGAACAATTACATTCAGACGCGAATGAAGACGGATGGAAAGGGAAGCAACAAGATCAGACTCGCTCCCAATCCTAATACCTTACAGACGATGTTGGATTTGGAAGATAATTTTCGAGTGGATTTCAACACGGACGATTCTATAGGCAAGATGTTGGGATTCGATCGAAAAATGTATCGAGGTCACGCGGCATCTGAAAATACAGTCAACATTCTCGCAGTCAATAGCATTCTGGTGAACGTGGACGTGATTGCTGGAAGCTACGTGAATGGTAGCGCTCAACCGACGATCTATTCCTTCTTTCCAAACGTGTCGCCGGGTTATAAGATCGTAGAGCGACCTCGAAATTTAGTTTATCTACCAGTGATTTTAGACACGTTGTATAGTCTCAAAACCACGTTGACGGATCAAAATGGTGAACTGTTAGATCTTCGCGGAGAGAGGGTGACGATACGATTTCACATAAGAGAAACATAAAAGCAAAAAAAAAAAAATATTGTGTATATATATAGATAACAAAAATAAAATAAACGCAATATTAATTTTACAAAATTATTTTAATATAATTATTAAACAAGAAACAATTGAAGTAAATAATTTAAAAAAAAAACAGAATTAGGACAAAATACGTGATTAAAAACGTGAACATATCCGCAGGACAGAGGAAGGAACTTAAGAGAGCGTTAACAACTCGAGGCGAGGCGGTGAGATTCAAATTCACTCACGAAGATCTGACGAGAGGCGGTCAGGATTCGATCGCCTGGACCAGAAGTCAAATCAAAAGGATGGAGAAAGCGATTCGCGATGGAAGAGGGTTGACGGTGAGATTGAGTCCCGCTCAATTGAGAAACAATTTGAGAATGAAAGGTGGTTTCCTACCGCTATTGGCAGGAATCGCTGCAAAAGCATTACGCTTCGCCGCAAAGGCACTACCCTTTCTCGGAAAGACTCTCGGCGTGGGAGCTCTCACGGGACTCGCTAGTTCGGCAGTTGAGAAATTAATGGGTGGCAGCGGACTGTTTTTGAAGAAGGGAGGAGCCGTGTGTCGCATCCACGTAGACGACAGCGGTAAAGGATTGTATCTAGAACCCGTTAGAGGTGGCAACTCTCTGAGGGGAAACGGTCTCTATCTGAAGAGTGGGCAGAACGTTGAGCGACTCGGCAAGGGTTTGTTGCTCGGTGAGAATTCACCAATTAAGAATATACCGATTTTGAATATATTATTATAATATAAAATTATATAAAATATAAATCATAAAAAAGTATAAAATAATATATTTAAAATGGATAAAAAGGTGGAGAAACAATTAGGCGATAATGACGAATATCGCGAGACAGAGTGCGAAGAAACAAAAAAAAAATGGAAAAATGGTTAGACGCTAATGATGGATATATGAGGAAAGAACTGATGAAAGAGACAGATAAAGTGCAGGATAGACGGTTGAGAATGAGATGCTTTCCACCGTCACAACTACCTTCTAAAGAGAATAGTAATGATGCGAGTGTTACCAAGAGATGCACAACATTCGTTCATAATTATGATTCGGATAAACAAAAATGTTGGTATAAACGTATCATATCACAAAAAAAAGAAAAAAAGAAAAAGAAGAATCAACGCTGAAAATTGAGAAAAAAGGAAACGTTATTATAATATATGGTAATAGTGAAGAAGTTTAATGTAAAAATTTTTTTGTAAAAAGTAATGAGATCATCTTTAGATGTCATTACTTTTTTTTTCCTTCTTCTTTGCTAAAAATGAATCTCTCTATTATATTTCCAAGTCCGTTACTAGCATGTTGACATTCATCATTTTTCCACTTACGAAAATGTTTTGAATGTTTATCTTTACTCTTTTGAGCTTTTTTACATCGGTGAATGCGCTCTCACCACCCGATTTGTCCACGAGTTCGAGTGAGATTATTGGATATATGTAACTTCCATAGGACAACAATAAACCACCCTTGTCGAATTCTCTGTGTTCAGCGACGATGATATTATTCAGCAGATCGCTTTGGTACTCATAAAACAAATCGAGTATGGCTTCATCCAATTTCAAACACATCCGATATTTGTTATAGTAGCACTCTAACTCCTCCATCTCGACCTCATTCAATTCGATGGGATCGTGTTGTTGTAATGTATAGATATTAAAACCGAATTTCTTATACGCTTCATCTCGTTTCAATTTTAATTCACATCTTTTAGGTGTTGTTGTCATAATCGATTATTTGTCTTTTATGAATTCTTGCAAATAATGTATATTTTAAATTTTGTATTAAAGAAAAAAAGATGTTAAAATTTAACTTTTTTTTTTTTTTATATATATATAAAAAGTAAAAAAGCAAAACTTTTTTAACAAATTATTTAATACAAAATTCCCCAAAAATATTCTTACAAATGAAGCAAACAGATAAAACAATGGTAAATTTAAATGAGAAAACTATACCTCAGTTAAACGAGATTTGTAAACTATTACAAATTTCACATTTCAGAAATCATAGAACTAAATCAAAAAAAATTGAAGTCATACAAGAATATTTGCAAAACGCTAGAAAGGCAAACAAAATGTCGATAGCAACGACGTCAAAAGATGCATCGGTTGTGAAAAATGAGAAGATAGTAAAAGGAATCGAAATGCCGACATCGAAAAAAAACAAAAACGTTTCGATTGTGAAAAATAAGAAGACAACTAAACGAAAAGCCATTGAAGAACATCAAGTTTCCAAAGAAAAGAAAAGAAAAACTAAAACGAAAACAAGTGATGCACTTCAGATTCTAGACAAATGAGATATATCAAGCGAAATTCAACGAGCAATCGACAAAGAGAAAGGAGAAGAATATGTAACACAACTCATTGTGAAACTATTCCAATCAAAACCTGTAGAACAGGAGAGTGCGATCAAAGGCGTTTTTAAAACTTTTGACGTGGTTCCCTCGTTCAAGAAAATCAATCCGAAATTGTTCATGGAACGGGTGAAGAGAAAAGTATTGGATTTGTTTTGCGAATACATGAATGTAGGACTAAAAATTAAGATGATACTCCATTGCATGATGAATAAAATCGATGTGAAGTCCGGCGAGAGCATCGTGAAAAATGCATATTTCAGATCTAACGTCGAACCCGTATTTTGAGGTTCAGATTTATCGGACGTTTTCGAAAAGATGAAAGACAAGATGTTAACGTCTCTCATGAATTATCAACATGAAGGTAGTAATTGGACGTTCAATGAAGTGTTGAAACTCGAAATTCACATAAATAAAAACGAACCGTTGAAAGGATCTTCCTACTTGGAATTACCGTATTTCTTGGCTAAGAAACACGCCGTGGTGAACGTGAGAAATAAAGATGATCAGTGTTTTAAATGGGCAGTCACCTCCGCTTTATACCCTGTCGAAATACACACCGATAGAGTTTCTCGTTACGAGGAAACTTCTAAAAATCTCGATTGGACCAGAGTGACTTTTCCAACAGAGTTAAAATACATCGAACGTTTCAAGGTTCAAAATCCCACTGTAGCGGTGAACGTCTTGGGATACGACGAGGAAAAACGAACGATCTATCCTCTCAGACAGACTTCGTATCTCAGAAGAGAAAAGACGATTATTTTATTATTGATTTCGAATGGTGACAATCGTCATTATTGTTGGGTTAAACATCTAACCCGATTACTGTCGAAACAAAATAATAAACATAAAGGAAAGATATCTTTATGTTTCAATTGCATGAACGTGTTTCACAGCGAAGACTCGTTGGCGAAACATCAGGAATTCCTGTCAACCCAACACTCTTCAAAGTTATGTTGAAAGATATCAAAAACACATACCTTCAGGCTATTGCATTTGCGTGAAATGCGCTTTCGACTTGCAACACGACATGGGTCCCTTCACCTACACAAAACAGTATGAAGACGACGACGTGGCTCAAAGGTTCGTGGAAGAGTTAGAATCGAAAATTCAAATGTTATACGATAAATTTAAAACTCCGGCAAAAATGATCATCACGCGAGAGCAGCAGGACGAAAATAACAGAGCCACCGAATGTCACATATGCAAACAATCGTTCGACGAGAATTCGAAGGAAAATAGGAAGGTCAGAGACCACAATCATTACACGGGTCTGTATCGCGGTCCGGCTCACAGCAAGTGTAATTTAAAATATCGAGACGCCGTTTTCTATCCGGTGATTTTTCACAATCTCTCGGGTTATGACAGTCATCTGTTCAGGAAAAATCTCGGCACCACACACAAAGAATTAAATTGCATTGCGAACAGCGAGAAAGATACATTTCCTTCACGAAATGGAAGCTCATGGAGAAGAAAAGAGTAATCGACGGAGAGACGTTGAAAGAAAAAACGAAATTCATTCGTAGAGCCATACGTTTCATCGACAGTTTTAAATTCATGTCGACCGCTCTGGAGAAATTAGTTGATAACATGGGCAAGGATAAATTTAAAATCACAAGCGAACATTTCGGAGAACGAGTAGGTGTCATGTTGAGGAAAGGAGTCTATCCTTACGATTACATGAACGATCTAAAGAGATTCGAAGTCATCGCACTACCTTTGAAAGAAGATTTTTATTCGAAATTATATGAATCCGACATTTCCGATGAGAATTATGAATACGCCAACGCCAAAAACGTGTGGAAATCATTCGATATGAAAACCATGAGAGATTATCATGATCTCTATCTGAAGACCGACGTTCTGCTCTTGGCAGACGTGTTTGAAAATTTTCGAGACGTCTGTCATCGAAATTACGATCTGGATCCTGCTTGGTATTTCACCGCACCCGGTCTGGCATGGGACGCTCTGTTGAAGACCACTGAAGTCCAATTGGAATTATTATCCAATGTGGACATGTTGCTCATGTCCGAAAGGGCTGCGAGAGGTGGCATCTCGATGATCTCCCACAGATATTCTGAGGCTAACAATTCCTACATGAAAGAAGGTTTCGATTCGAAATGGTCGACTAAATACATACAGTATTGGGATGCTAATAATCTGTACAGTTGGGCTATGAGTCATCCTTTACCGATTGGAAATTTCAAATGGGTGATGGAACCGGAAGAGATGCAAAAATGGAGAGACTATCCTTGCATTTTAGAAGTCGATTTGAACTATCCAGAAGAATTACATGATCTACACAACGATTATCCACTGGCTCCCGAACGAATGGAACCGAACGAAGGAGATGAGGAAAAACTCATTCCGAATTTATTTAACAAACGTAACTACGTCGTCTACAGTGAGAATTTGAAACAGTACGTCAATTATGGGATGAAATTAGTCGACATACATTGCATCATTCTATTCGACGAAGAGCCTTGGATGAAAAAATACATCGATCTCAACACGAATCTTAGAATTCGAGCCGAGAACGATTTTGAAAAAGATTTCTTCAAACTCATGAACAACTGCGTGTATGGTAAATTGATGGAAAACATCAGGAAGAGAACTGACGTTCGACTCGTCACGTCTGAGAAAAGAGCTAAAACATTAGTGGCGAAACCCAATTACAAACACCGAACTATATTCGGCGAAAATCTAGTGGCCATTCACATGCAAAAGACGCACCTGAAGTTCAACAAACTGTATTATCTCGGACCAATCATCTTAGATGTCAGCAAGCGATTGATGTACGAGTTTCACTATGATTACGTCAAACGAAAATTTGGTGATAAAGCCAAACTACTGTTCACCGACACGGACAGTTTAGTTTACGAGATAGAGATGAAAGACGTCTACCGAGATATATCTCAGGACGTGGCCGAGTGGTTCGACATGAGCAATTATCCCGTCGATCACCCGTCCAACATTCAATCGAACGACAACAAGAAGGTGTTGGGTAAATTTAAGGACGAGAGCGGTCGTAAACAAATCGTCGAATTCATGGGCTTGAGACCCAAACTGTATGCTTATCGTCTAGAAGATGATGAAGAGATCAAGAAGTGCAAAGGAGTTAAAGCGTGCATGGTGAAGAAAAACATCTCTTTCCAAGAGTATAAAGATTGTCTGTTAGGAAGTGGTCCGGTGTATAAGATTATGAAATCGATTCGAAGTGAAAATCACGACTTGTATACCGAAATAGTCAACAAGATTTCGCTGACGGCCGACGACGATAAGAGATTCATGTTAGACAATAAAATAAGCACTTTAGCACTCAGACATTGGACTGTGGATCTAATTAGAGATGATATGAATGTGGATAATTGGATTCCAGATACGATTGTGGATGATAAGATTCCAGATATGATTGTGGATGATAGGATTCCAGAAAATCAAGAAGAATTAGATGAACTCAAAATTTTAGAAATCGATAGTGACATCGAGACAGTTAGTTTAAAAAGAAAAAGAAAAAAAGAAAAAAACCCTAACAAACTCCAATTCTTAAATTCCGAAAACGTTTGAGCTAAGAGAGACAAACTATGTTTGATATCTCTTTTTGCGTCGTCTTTTTTTGCAGGTAGCGAAAAAGACGTATTTGAATATAATAGATATTTGCAGTTGTTATTCCTGTTCAAAAAATTGTCAAAAGATCAAGAGAAATACATTTATGACATGGTATCTAAAAAATTTCATTCGTTAAATCACCACAAAACGATCGAATCTGTTCTACTAAAATTTAGTAATATCAGGATTCCAGAAAATCAAGAGGAATTAGATGGATTCGAGATTATGGAAATCGATAGAGACATCGACAGTGTTAGTTAAAAAGAAAAAGAAAAAAATATAAAAAAATAACGTCATTTTTTAGTAAATTATAATAAAATAAATAAAAAAAAATATATACGCATTTATGAATAAGAAAATAAAGATATCCGTAGAAGGTGTTGTCTTACCTACCGAACCCCTATCCAACATCGATCTGTTGAATACGGCAAAAGATTTGAAAATCAAAGATTTTCTAGGCGGGTTTTCCAGAGATGCCTTGCCGAAGAGAAGACCTCGACAATCTGAATGTGGAATTTTAAATCTAGATGATTCATTGGGTGAAGGCACTCACTGGGTGGCGTGGATCAAGAACAGGAAGAAGAAAAATTATTATTTCGACAGCTACAGAATCTCGCCACCAAAAGAAATAAAGAACTATTTCAACAAATCGATGGTTCGTTACAACACAGAACAAGTGCAATCACCAGATCAAGTGTTTTGCGGTCACCTATGTCTCTACGTTCTCAAGAGATGGTCTGAAGGAGATTGATTTCAAGACATTCTCAATGACTTACATTAGAGAGAGATTTTTTTTTATAGTATATATAAAGATAAAAAATTATTTTGAAAAAAAATTTAATCGAATAAAAACGAAAAATAAAATAACATAGTTCATTTTTAATAAACTGCATTTTGAATATATTTTTCTAAAAACAAAAAATCCAACAACAACATGCCAGTCGATAAATTTGGAAGAAGTGACGACGAAAAAGTCAACCCAAGAAAGAAGAGGAAGACGTTCGAAGTCGACGATGGTTACGACGATGCCAACTTGGACGAACAGTACGTTTGGAGATACGAACCTCGAGAAGAACCTTTGAACATGAACGATAAGAAGCTCTACAATCTTCCCGAGCCAATAGATCTCACAGATGCTGCGACTAAAAAATACGTCAACAGGGGGAACGCCGATTTCGAACGAATCATGCTAGATAATTACGTGGATAAAACCATGACCGACGATCTCGATCTGAAATCCAAATGTTTGGAAACGTCGCGAATCCCATAGATCCCACCAATGCCACAACCAAGAAATACGTGGACGACTCTCACGCAAGATTCAGTGAACACCTGAGAAATAGATACGTTCAGAAAATGATGCACTCGGAATTGAACGCCCATTATAACAAGATAACGAACGTGGCCACTCCCACGAATCCCAAGGACGTGGCGACCAAACACTACGTAGATCTGGAACAGAGAAAGTCTGACAGACGAGAAATGAAATCGAATCTGAATGCGGAATTCAACAAGATATTGAATCTGTCGAAGATCGACGACATGGATGTGGACTCAACCGCGGTCAACAAGGGCTACGTGGATTCTGCCGTGATACAATCACAAGAATACCTAGAATCGCAAGTGGACGATCTCTACCTGAACAAACAATCTAGCGGAACCATGGAGGGTGGTATCGACATGAACGGTAAGAATTTATTCGGACTCAGTCACGATCCCGAATTCGATTCCAGCACAGTCAGCAGGAAGTACGTGGACGACAACTCGGTCTGGAGAAAGGGTGACATCATGGAAGGTAAACTAGACATGGGTGGACACGCGCTCACGAATCTACCGGATCCCGTGAACATGACGGATGCCTGCACCCTGATTTCGGTGGTGGAGAAAGTTAAATATGCTAGACAATTGATCACTGTGTTGGCCGAAGAGGCCGGTGCCTTAGATGAGAGAAAAGCTGAGTGGTCTTTCGGAAATGGAGGTAGCGGATCGAAACATGGTCCGGTGGGATATCCCATGCCGTTGGGAGGTGAAATCCTTCGAATGAGTCTGGCTTCCTCAGATTTGAATAACAGAGCGGTCGTCAATCTCATGGTGAATGGTGTAGAGAGCGATAAGAGATACAGCGTTGAAAAGACTGAGAATCTACACGCGAATGTTAGCATGTTCGGCACGCCTCTCAAAGTGAACGCCGGAGACAGGATTAATTTTGTTATGAAAACCAATAATCCCGAAGCCGCCACTTCCGTGGTGAGTCTACTGATCGAACTAGATCCTTTGAACAAACAGTGAACGCGTGGAAAATAATGAATTAAAAAAAATAATGTGTGATTATTAAAAACAGAAAAAACAAAAAAAAAAAGTAATGAGATTTAGAAAGATGTTCAATCTCTCTAGATCACATTACTTTATTTATTTTTTTTTTTGTTTTTTTGTTTTTAATAATTACTCATTACTTTTTTTTTTTTTTTTTTTGTTTTTTTATTTTTTTTCACACTCGTCTCTCATCGAATGATCGACATCTTATTTCCGTCCGATTCGAATTGTAATTCTCTGTCTGACAGGACCAGGGCGAAGGCTTCAGTTTTTCTCGGAACGTTCCTATCGAATTGCATCTTGATCTGAATGTCTAAGACGCTACTCTTGAGTCGTTTTACTGACGTCGAATACGAACATGGGATACATCGACTTGTATTCGCTGGGAGACATGTTAGGGTTGCTCATCAATTCGTCTAGACCATGATACTTCTTTCTAAAATCAGCGGCATCGCCGTACAGTCTGCAGAAATCGTTCTTGTCGAACGACGCATTGTAATCGATTGCTGGATATCTCGTGCCGTTCAGAAACACTTGCATGTTTCTCAAATGACAATGATCGAACAGCGATGCATTCTTTTCCTGAGACCCATCCCTATCGGTCTGAAACGCAACCACGATGAAACGCGGTCTCTTGGAAGCGGATTTCACCGTCAATCTCCAATCGAAGTGATTCGTGGAGGGAGGAATGCTTGCCGTGTCACACTGTCTCATTCTAAATCCCACGGGTAATTTACTCTTGGATTCTATGATCTTGTAGAGACGCGCTTTCTCCACGATCGAAGGTTCCACGTGCGGAACGAACCACGATATCTTGTGTAGAGTTATCTTACCCGCATCGGTCGCAGTGAGTCTCACTATTGCGTCGTCGTTTCCTTTTCGAATCAACGTCAGATTGTGTTTGAATCCGTACATGATCTTCTTGTAATCGTCCGCAAATCCGAAGATGTGTTTCAAAGGTATCCTGAACTAAAACGTTCCTTTAGGTCTGGACGTCTTGCCGATGTAGTCGAATATCAAGGCGGCGCCTGCGCTAGCAGGGCCGACGGTGTCTTTCACCCACAACTGATTAAGTCCTCTGGATTTCGAAAAATCATCAGGAAACGTCAAGAGTCCGAACATCGTGGTGGCCTGACTGGGATGAAAAACAGATTCTATCTCTTGTCTGGATAGCATGTATTTTATATTACTGAATAGATGCGTGATGCCATTATTGGCTAGAGTAACCGTGTCGTCGTCGGCGTAGTCGCTCCCATCTTCCTTGGTGAGACGTCCTTGCACCACTATGTAACTCTCGCTAGGATGTACGAATAGATCTTGAGTTTCGGTGTTGATTCTTATCTCTCCCGCATTGTTCAAACTCGTTCCGGTTACCGGTTCGTATTCGTGAACCTCATATTCTTGAATACTTTCATCTTTCACTATGCTTTGTGCTATATCTAGTATATTTGTCATTTTAAAGGATTTTTAGTTTTTTGTTTATTAATTAACTTGCTTTCTTTATCTAAAAATAGTTTTTAATTATTTTTTATTATTTTTTTCCCTCTTATATATATGTGTGTAAACAAGAAAATGTTAAAGAGAGTAAATAAAAAATTTTTTTGTTTTCTTCATCAAAACTTCGTCTTCTGTAATTGTTGTTCGTAAAACCTTCCGATGATCTCTTCTCCATCCAAAGCTTCGATTTCGTAAGTCACCGAATCGGTGTGAAATATTTTGATTATCACGAAGATTTCCGAGGTCCATCGAGGAGTATAACCCTTTTCGAAGTGCTTCTTATAAGCGTAGATTCTCACTCGATCACCTACCGCAAATTTTTGTAGAATTCCTTTCCCTTATCCACCCACAATTTACTCGGTTTTCGAGAAGACGAGTCGAACACGCTCTTCAGAGCCTCGGCGATGCAAGGTCCCGATTTATTCTTCAAAGCTCTGATCCAACCGTATTTGGAAAACACGTCGATGACCGTCAATAGATATTTGACGCCCTCGTTCCACCTCGAAAACGATCTCATGTCGACCAAGTCGGCAGACCAAATATCATCCAGACCCTTCACGAACACCCTTCTCTTTCCAAATTTACGCACTATGGGTTTGTGTAACTCCTCAGCCAATTCGCTCGTCAATAATCGTTCCTTCTTCCTTTCAGAGGCGCTTTTTTTTTTGAACACCCCATCCAAATCGACGTTTCGCACCGATCAGATTGCCGACCAGCGAACGTTCCATCTTCTCTCTCCTGGTCGGATTCGATATGCCTCTCAATTTCCCCAACATGTTTTTATCGCAGACGTCGTTGCGAGTCTTGGTGTCGGGATGTTCGACGTAGCACAGATCGTGATCATACGTGGCCGCGTCCACCCTGTTCACAGGTTTGCTCCAAGATTTGGGTGTCAGATCGGCGTTGAGTCTCTTGTTCAATTTCGTTCCGGGTCCCGTGAAACTGTGACCGGGCAGATGCATTTCGAAAGGTAGATTATTGATCATTTTTTTCACGATGCCTTTACCTTTGCTCGCGTTCTTTTTTTGACGAATCTAGTCTTGACAGAACCACACACGTCGCAAATTCTGCGAAGCATCTGTCTGTCGTTTTTAGTTTGCACTTCTCTAGAATTACTCGTCTCGGTAACTCTCTTACACTTTACGCAATACATTTTTAAGAGTTATTTAAATTAATTTCGTTTTTTTCATTTTATATATAAATTTAATAATTAATTAATTCTGTTCTTATATATATATATATTTTTTTTTCAATCGCTGCTCTTGAGTTCTATCATCTTACTGAATTCCTCCCTGGCCTCTTTCTTCCCCTTTTCCACGAGAGAATCCTTCATCTCTTCATTGATGATCTGACGAGTCTTGATTCTCACGGCTTCTTTCATGGCATCGTATTTCGTTTTCTCGCTCAATATCGCGAAGTATTCTCCGTCCAATATCCTACCGTCTTTCAACGCCATAGAGATCATTTCGGATATCGTGTCGATCTTGGAGTCGGCCAAGACGCAAATCTTGTCGTGTTTCCTCGCCTTCAGATATAATTTCCTACTCAAAAAGTTTCCGAGCGTGCTAAACAATCCGGCGGCGAGAGCCACTCCTTCTACGGTCAACACGATCGGAATGCCGACCGCGGTCGACAAGAATCCGATGCCGGCCGCGTGTAAACCCATGGAAATCGTGATGAGTGTCGTGTCGATCGCGTTGACGAATGTCACGAAACGCGAATACTTCTTCTTGAGGGAACGACGAGAATCTCTCTCTCGAATTAGATACCCTTGGATTCTATTGATTTGATGGATGCGATACCTCTCTCCTCTTTCTCTTTCTTCTAGCGACAGTGCCGTCGGCAAAACGTCGATCGGCTTCTCATCCTCGTCGTCCACTAACGTCGGATACAATTTATTTCTGGTTCTCATTTTTATTTTTTTCTTCTAATCTTAGATAAAAATTTTATGTGTATTTATTTTTATTTTCTATTCTCTCTTATTTTATATCAACGAAAAAAACTTAGACGTATGCTTCATTCAGCAATAATTTCTTGATGCATCCCTTGTCTTCTAAAGTCAGACTTTTACGTGCCAATTTCAGTTCTTCCGAAACTGTAGGCTTGTCTTGATTCTTACAGAAGACAAATCTCTTCCAAAGCGTGATCACATCGTCGAATCTAACGCGTTCGAACGCCGGTTCGAAATACATGAGGATCATATCTTCCCTTTCCATCGTCAGACACGAATGATTCTCGTGATCGAAGTCTAGATAATCCCGACATCCGACGCATCGTTCTAACAAGATGGGACGTAGTTCTTCGTTCACGCAGATTGCGTATGCTCTCATCAGCATGTTTAAAAGAATCCTCGCTCTAATAGTCTGGGAAGCGCACATGATTTACATATTTTTTTTTTATTATCTATTCGATTTGATATATTTATTTTTCTGAATAACTATTATTTATATATTTTTTTTTCTCTCTCCTATATATATCGATCACTTTGTTTTTATTTCCTAGGGTATTCCCCCCGCTCACGTCAGAAATGGAAGCGTTCAACAGTTGTCAAGTTTTTTTGGAAAAAATCCGGGTATTCCCCCACCCCACGACGAGGTGAGATAACTCTGTATGATCAAGATTATGAGAATCGAGCAATCTGATTGGTCAGTTAGCGGAGAATCAAGCAATCTGATTGGTTGATTAGCTGAGTTTGGAAAATCCCACTATGGGAATTCCACTAATGACGTCATAAATGGGAAAAACCCACCGCCTCAAAACAATTGCGGATTCTGGACCACTGGTCCAGAATCCGCAAACCGTTTTTTTTTATGCTAGCCCAGAATTTTGCACGCGTTCACCAACGATGGATCGATGGTCTGATCTGCGATGAGAACGTTGACAAAAATTTTTAAAGTAAAAAAAAAGTTAAAATGTACAATTTCACCTTTTTTTTAAAAACGCGTGACATTCAACGTTCACCACGAGTATTTGAACGTTAAAAGTGCGATCTAGGAGTCACAAAAAACATGGGGGATTCAAGACCACTGAACATTTTTGTGAACAAGCGTGCGATTTAACACTGAATCCCACGTTGGTAAACGCATCGTGAACACGTACATGTACAAAGTGGTCGTGAATCCGCAATTATCACCTACTGTTATCTTTGTGTTTTCCATGGTGCGTGGGAATTTACACCGGTTTGGGAACTCATACACCCTGAAGCCGAAGGGTGTATGAGTTCCCATACCGGTGTAAACTCCTATACACTCTGGAAAACACAAGGATAACGGATTTATTTCCAAGAATTTTGGTGCACTTAATATTTTAACCTAAATTGTGGGGAAAAAACTGACAGAAAATTTGTACTTTGTAAGTTTCTTAATAAAACCAGACAGATATGGAGGATGCCACTGAAACTGGCCCATTGAGCCAGTTCCAATGACATCCATATCTGTAATATTTTATTACACATAAATATTAAATTTCCTGTATTTTTTTTTTTGTTCTAACAAAACCGAGCGCAGAAGGTACGAATTAATAATTAAAACTGGGTACTTTTCTTTAGCCACATAGCCTGCTATTGTGTATTCTTGTTTTACACTGTGGTTAACAACGGTGTAAAAACAGCTACTGTGGATTGCAAGTTACATCGTACCTCTCAGCCAATCAAAATGCAGTATTTTGTTTCATTTGGAAAAAAGTATTCTTATAGCAGCTCAGAGAGTGTTCTCTTAAAAAAGATATACGCTGTGGTGTAGGAATAAATTTTTTCGTATTTGGATCGAACGACGAGGAAGAAGTTATTGACCTTTCACTCCACCAGTTCGTCTTCGGATACATGTAAATTAGACGTTATAAATTTCGTCACTTTTGTCTCGCTACCGTTTAGAACTCTTCACTCTTTGTTTGATCAGTCGTGGGGGTGTGGGGGTGGGGGGGATAAGTAACAGATTGGCAGTAGAAATGCGATGCACAATGAGTCATTTGAACAATCAAACTTTTCCCAAGCCAACGTATTCTATTGGTTGTGTGGCGAGAGGCGTAATTGTTCCAAATTCACTTTCAACATGTTTAAACGTTTGAACAATTCCTCTCGCCGAGTCTTGAGAATGACGAATGATAAGGCATGAAAGCAGATTCCAGTTATTGAGAGGTAGCGTTCGCTTTTAACAATTTTAAAGTACGGGTTGTTTTAACTTGTTTATTTTTTGAAGTTTAAGTGCAAACATCTGAAATTAAGAGTTACACTTTGCCTTATTTTTGAGTTTTCGAAATATTTGAAATCATACTCATTGTCTTCATCACAATGGAAACTGCAATGAAAATATTTACCCTTTGTTTGGAGCGTTCAGAAAACACCTAATGAAACAACAACTCCGGGCAGGCTTGACGCTAGGTTCTCAAAATTTTCCTACATGGGAATGGGAGAATAAAAATATTCCGACACTGTTCCCAAGTGATTTACAATCAGTCCCAACTTGAAACCAAACTCAATATAATTCTCTAAACCAATAATAAAATAAAAATGTCATAAACGTTTGTTTATTATTATTTTAAAGAATAACTTTAGTACAGTACGTGGAAAGTGTATTATCACCAAATCGCCCGCAGAGTGGAGATTCCTCCCAAGCAATAATTGTAAATTTGTTGTAAAGCATAACAAGTACAAGCAATGTTTCAACCAATGGACCTCCGGGTATAACCCGGAGGTCCATTGGTTGAAACATTGCTTGTGTTCTTTGTCCAAATGTTCAGAATTTGAAAGTGATACTTTGGGTGATAACTCCACTCCCCTGGTGATTTCGTTAGAATCCACTCTCCACGTACTGTAATTCTTTAAATATTATTAATATCCGAAATTGTTTCGTGTACATGACCTCAGATTGTCATATAATTAAATCTAGCACTTTCATACAAATGATATTTGATACAAAAGTGTTTTTGTTTCCAAATGGTCAACTTTTTTCATATTAGTGGCTTGCAGAGAACACGTTGGCATTCGAGCAACCAACAACTTTTCTGACGGACAAAAGAAAAATTCCGACAGAGATGGTCGAACTACCATTAGCTTCAGGCTTTACTGGTTAGAGCTTTTATTTGCGAACCTTTTTATTTTTAAGACAAGTCCACCCCCACCCCTTCCACACCCTCGTAAAAATATTTTGGTCAGGTTGATATACTGAAGTTCACCGAGAATATATGGAGTAATCAACCTTTTTGAATTACGTAGAACATATTTTGTTCATGGGGTGTTCCATGTCACTTCCTCCAAATAATTCGTTTGGTAGACATTGGAATCCAAACGCACAAAACGCCTTATTAACCCTTTGAACACGCGAGACCGCTTTTCCGCTTTGGAACATGATACGTCCTAATTTCATTAAAATATTCCGGCAATGTTCCCAAGTGATTTACCGTCGCTACGAACCAGTGGCGTAGATAAAGTGTGTGTGGGGGGGGGGGGGGACCGCCCCCCCCCCCCCCCACCAGAAGTTTTGTCGGAAATTTTTTGGGACCATTTTTAGGCGAATTTATGCCTAATAACATTAAAATGCTGGCTTTGGGGATAAAAACATGCCATTTTGGGTAAATTTGGGGTAAAAAAGACCAATTTTCAGTACATTTGCAGTAAACAACAGATTCTTTCTGTTTGTTTGGGTTTTTGTTGTTGTTACACTGTCGGAAAATTTTCGGTCTGTCGGAAAATTTTGGGCTTGCCCCTCCGCCAGCGAAAAGCTATCTACGCCACTGCTACGAACCAGGGACGTGGCTAACGGTTTCCGATTTCGGAGGTGTTGGGTAGTCAATTTCCAATTAGGGTGTACAGCTTCACGGTATTCCAGTTTGTAATACCGAGTACGGTATTTTTTAAATACCGCGATATGAGTAAATATCGAATATTTGAGAATTGACAATCTTTGTTTGATATGATCATGTAGAATTCCAAACGCACGCAATATTGCTCGTACTTTGCGATAGTTCTTGCTTGGAACGAATAGAACCACGTGTATTTGATTTTGCAAAGAAACCATACAGGCCTGAAAATAAACAGTCTGACATTTGCAGACCAAGGTCCCCAGAGTGTGAATTTGATGGTGCTATCCCATACTGTGGGTACCTCTTTCTTGAGGTTCACAGAGGGTAAATTTAGTGATGCTAACCTGCTGTGCAGAGTAGCATCACTAAATTCACCCCTGGAGACCTTATTTTGCAGATGACAGTCTGCTTATTTTCTGGCATGGAACCATATCTAAATTAAATAAAAGTATGGTAGTTTATAGTGTGCGTATGATGAATTTAGAAGAAGTTCAAGTCCAAAGAGTTACGCTTATCATTAGTTTGAGAACACCAACCTTGCTGATCGACAATATCGTGAAGGTCGGTATATAGAGTGAGTTGAAAATGGTTCGGAACGGTATCGATATTGAGAAAAATACCGAGTTACGGTGTAATAACGAAATACCGTGAAGTCGTACTAGGGTGGAGGGGCCGGGACGGGGAATCCTCCAGGTCCCCCCCCCTCCTAGTTGAAAATTCACAACCGAGAAAACATTTGAAAATGAAGTCATGAAACGTAGCATTACAATGATTCTAGTAACTGAAACGCCAACACATATGTGATAGAATTATCAGGTTATTATTATTTGGTATTCTTGGAACTGAATATGTGCTAAACAAATGCTCAAGCTAAGAACTTTGCGCAATTCACACTGTCCCAATATTAAATCAGATCTTATGCAGGAATGATCAGTTTTCAATGTTTTATCATTTTGTAACTGTGAATGGTGGAATTAACTCAGGATAACGATTTTACATATGCTATTTTCTTGAAGTGCATTTCGAGGATTTTTTTATTACGATACGTAAACGTACTATAGAAATCTCCTACCGATTGGCAGCATGAATACTTATGAAGCTCGATATTGCGTACACTGTAGTTGTAAATAGTAACAGTTGGAATTTTTGCCAATTTGAAACCGAGTTGGGATTTCGGGAAGTAAAGGACACATCAGCATCACCAAAGAAGCTCTAAAATCCAGATAGATGGAATTTCCAACTACTCATGACTAGTCTTGACCTCCGAATTTTCGACTATATTAAGTTTGGCCAGTATTGGGGGGGGGGTGACACTCCTCCACACACCCACCCACCCCACCCTGTCGCCACGTCCCTTATACGAACTTGAAACCTAACTCAAAATAATTCTTTAAACCAATAGCCCCAGGGCTGCAACGTTGAAAATATTAATTGGTGAACCTCCAACTGGTGAATATGTACTCTTCCAATTGCTGCTATTGAACTGACATGGAAAAAACACCGAGGTTCATGGGATTAAAACATTATTTTGGGGATTTCTAGGTTGCAGAGACTCGCACAATATTTTCACCACATCGCCTGTCATGTCATCGGCTATGGTCTGTGAGTAATATCATGAAATAATCAAACTGCATTATATTATAACCCCCACGCCTTCTCACGTGCGTTTGCAGACGTTCTAGCAAACGTTTTCAACACCATTTTTATGCAAATGAGTATCCACTGTTTGAAACAGTATACGTGTCTATGATGTAAACTTTCAGGTATAAGTTTTCTCGTGTTTCTGACGCATCCGGATGCGTTAATCCCACTATCAATTTCACCAACACAGCGACATGTGTTTTCTTAGAAGAATGTGCTACCAATTTGCGTGTATTGATGGATGTGTGTAGGACTGGCCAAAACGATTCAGAAGAATAATTGTGATTTTTTGTTACAGAAAAATTGCTGTAAAAATTTTATTTGACATTAAACAAATGCATACAGAGACTGCGGAATCAGTTAGACAATGAATTAAAATGGGCGGAATCAAACGAGTCAGTATACAGGCATTCCTGTAATATATTATTTGAAAATCCAAACAACATTTGGCCAAACAATCCCAGTCGCTTTGATCCGTTTCTTCTACTTCAACCATCTTCGAATCAGCAAGTAGATGAAATGGATACGACAGTGGCCACACTGCGACGTGGTCATCTAATGGTAGGTTTTCCGATATGCGATTGCAACTTTTCTCACACTGGACCAAATCGTGGTAGCCTTGAACACTTGTGTTCCCCCACTGTCATCGAGCTTCTACCTGCTCTGGATGCATATTTTGTATGTATATTTTCAGAATATAAATTTTGATGCAAATTTAGTGGAGGTATGTCATCGATAATCATATACACACGAAGCTTATATCGTTTTTTAAAAACAACCTCCGTAAGGCTTGCTCACATATTTGCACTATACACACGTGCATATTTGACTGGAAAGTAATTTTATCCAACCAAATGAATGAAAAGGATACCTCAGAAAAACGACTACTATGAGTCCGGACACAGATTGTAATGTCATGTAATGTCCTGTATTGTAAGCCCGAAGAGAATACGGAGATACCACATCTAAGGAAAGTATACCACAGCACATTGTTATTCGCAATACAAGTCACACGTTGTAACAAATGTTAGCGACAGACGATATGACTTTATCCTTTTGTTCCATTATTATATGCTTTTCATGGAAAACACGAAATAAGGCAACTGTATTCTAAATGCCACAGGGCGGCAAAACAAAACAAAAATATACATATATAACGGCCTGTTGGACCATATATGGATTCTGTGTTAAACTACCAATCACAGTCAGCTTTTGGAAATGTAAATATGACCACAACAATTAGAGTTATCTCTCGTTGTCCAAACGCTTGTATGACTCGAAAAAGGTCTGTCCAATAGGACCTCGCTTCAGATAGTTAGAGACTTGATCCAAGTCTCTTACCACCTGAAGTTAGCTCCTATTGGAGTGACATTTTTCGAGTCATACAATCGTCTTTTTTATTGATGTGTGGATACTGGCGTGGGGTGGGGTATTTATGTAAACAAGTAACGACACAACTCCATAGTTCCAATGCAGTGTTCCTTACGTGTATGAGACTGCTGCGTCATGTTGAAATATGTACTAATTATTTTAAAGTTACATGTAAAGGTAGACGATTTCATTTTTTTCGTTTTAACCCATTTCCGCCTAATATGGTTCAGCACAGGGTATTACCAAATTGCGCATCAGTTAAACACAAGATCGTTGTATACCACATATAGATTCCTAGCCGTTATGCAATATTCCACAGTTGATGGAGAGAACATACACGGACATGTCCACAGACCAACTTATGAATCAAATTTAATCGTGTTTGAACAAAAATATCTTCATCTGTTGCACTACACAGGAAGTAGATGGGTCTTTTGCTTCTACCCTCCCTGGCCACAACCAATGGCCAATGGAAAGTGCAAACATAAGACTTTTTGCTGTTTCCAAATTGTAGTTTTAGAGGCAATTGAAAACAACGTTTATTAACGATATTATTTAGAAAATAAAGACTAATTTAGATTTAATATTTACAAAAATACATAAAATAACGTAAATGTCGCGTTTCAAAGATTAGGCAATTCCTTTTATTCACTTGTCGTATTTCTGAATGTTGTTACAAACACTTTCCTGAAAATTATTACACTTTACATTAAAATGGCGATCTTCATATTCCGAGATACCAATAGGGCATTTGTATACTACTCAAAGTTTGCTAAGCACCAAGTCCAACTACCTGTTTTACGTTATAGTTGAAATATTGTAATGAAAAGAGTATATATTATTTATTTAATTATATCTTTAATGATTTAAGTATAGAAATTAAGATTTTATTTGTGTTTGACATTAATTTTTAGCATTTGAAAACGATAACCATGGAAAATGGATATTATTGTAAAAGAGGAAATTTTTCAATATGGCAAAAAGTTTGATGGAGTGAACTGGTATGGCTTCAATATCGAGTATGATACCCGTTACTGTTAATTACAGCTTGACAACGCATTCTCATGCTCCCATTCAGGTTCCTGGTGGTCCTTTGTGGGATGTTGTTCCATTCTGGGACAAGCATGGCACCAAGCATCTGGACACTTCTTGGCTGGACTGGACGGGCTGAAATTGCAAGCTGCAACTCATTCCAGCCATGTTCGTTTGGATTGAGGTTGGGGGATCTTGCTGGCCAGTCCATACACTCAATCCCCTCCCTCTGTCGGTATTCCCCGACAGCATGGGCAACATGAGGACGGGCATATTATCGTCCATCAGAATGAATCTATCACCCACTGCACCTGCATACAATCTGACGTGGACATCCAGGATCTCATCAATATACCGCTGTGCAGTCAATGTACCACGTTCAAGGACACAGTGCACTGTGTGGTCTCGGCAGTACCTTGACTCATCTGTAAAAAGGACAGGTCGCCAATCTTCTCTGGTCCATCCAACGTGTTCCATGGCCCATTCATATCGTGCCTGGCCGTGGTTCTGGGACAGCGGAATGAGAATACATGATCTTCTCGATCGGAGACCACCTTCGTGCAACCTTGCCCTGATAGTCTGCGTCGAAACATTTACCCCGGAGGCATTCTGAAGGTCACTGCGAAGCTGGGATGCTGTGGCAAAGCGGTTCCTACTGGCCTGAATGTTCAAAAACCGGTCTTCAGCTGCAGATGTTGCCCTGTCTCTGCTACCACCAAGCCGTCTGACTGGGGTGTCATACTACTGAAATCTTACCCATGCTCTGGTGACCACCGTATGGAGCACTCCAAGGGCTTCATCAACCTGACGACGGATAGCTCCTTGCTCCACCATCCCTACAGCCCGCCACATTTCTGCTTCAGACAAATGTCTTCTTACATTTTCATTTGCCATATTCAATATTTAAATCGCAGGGGTTTGTGTTGAGATGAAGATTGAATACCCTACACATGTCATGTACATGCAGACAATACCCGACAACATTATGAGAACCAACAGGTACATACTTTGCATGACTGTCACGAAAAGTCTGCTTGTCCAGAGAGCCAATGTAAACACTGGGGGACCATTACAATACACACCTCAATAATATCCACCAAAAATATCACAGAATATGTCAAAAGCAAATTTCACAATGATGTGTCAAATATTTGGTGCTTAGCAAACTTTGAGTAGTATATGTACAGCTTTCTGTACTTTTACTTTCAACAATGTCAGTAAGTTTTTTCGTTGCTGTTTTTAAGTTTGACCCTCGATATTGACACCGCACAGTGTTTTCTGCAGTAAACTAAAGTTGCGTATTGCGTCCTTATTCAGTTATCTAATGCATGGTCAGGATATTGATAAAAATGACAAAGACATTCATACTCTGACATAACAAATTACCAGTCAGTTTTTGTGCGTGTGTGTTTGTTTTACTTGTGCTTGCTTTGGGCGAGAATGCAGTTAGTTACTGGACCTTTAAGATGATTGTTTTAGAAAACAGAAAGAAGCAGTTGAATGTAAAATTATCGATTGACACCATTCATTGGTGGGCTGAAAAAGACTCGTACTAATACGTCCGAAGGAATTCCAGAAAGTCAAATAGTGTTTGTTTACTGTGGTAAAGAAGATCTGTTTTCGTGGTAAAATAGGACCCGGTCACCAATGCCTAAGATAGAAGTCCTCTAACATGGGCAACATGCGTATAAACGATTGGCTGTACTTGATGTTATGCCCATGTTGCGATCACAACTTGCCATTGTGCAAACATTTGTGACCTAAAACACAAAATAAATAAACTTTTATTGCACAACGTTTTGGAGCAAACATCTAACCCGAGTTTACATTCTTCTAAACAAATTGCCGTACTTCACATGATGTTTACTTTTTTTTGTTCTAAAATAGAAAATTTGGTTCTCGTCAGATCACCGAAGTTAAGCAACGTCGAGCCCGGTTAGTCCTCGGATGGGTGACCGTCAGAGCGATCGATTCGGACTCCCGCGTTGTGTCCTTGGGCAAGGCACTTAACCCTGTGTGTCCACATGGGGCACGATGACGCCGTGTACTAAGGCGTACTGCACGTCGATAGTGCGCATGTCTTCAACCAATCTAACCCTGCCTGTGATGCAGCACGGACTTACGATGTTGGGGAGCTGGCAGCTGCCCGTCATTGCTCGGCGGGTACTCCGGCTTCCTCCGCCCGTCAAACTGTCACGGTCATGATTAGCCATTGTGCATAAGTGTGTAACCTTAAAACACCAATAAATAAATAGAAAATCTGACGAAACTAATGAATAAGCATTAGGACATGAGGTTACGATAATTCAGTTGATTTTTGCCGAAATAATTTGGCCTAATCATCCCCCCCCCCACAAAGCTGGATGATAGATGAGAGGATGTGGCTGGTTTTACTACTCCCCCACCCGCTCCAATTAGTGACGACCCGAGATAAAAAGTGTATCAACGTACCTGACTTATTATCGCTATGTATGGCGTATTCTTTGTCACATGTACGAATGAAATGAATTCCGGGAAATAGCCTTCTCTTGCTGCAACATACGGAACCCTGAAACGGAATATAATGGAAATTGGCAAGTTATCCAATCACCTTTTTGTTCTGTGTTCAGTAATTCGAAGTTAGGGGAACACATTGTACCCAAACCTTTTGTGGATATATTCAGACTCAAGCTTGCAAGCTTGGAAACAAAGAGTTCCACGAAAACGTTTGAATCTAAAGTGCTGTCATTGCTAAAAAAATTATAAAAGAAACTTTTCATACGGTTGCCTGTATTCGAAGAGCGCTCATGGAGAAAGAAAACTACAATAGAAATCCCCGCAGAGGTTTCAAATAATTCCATGGTAAAATTACCCTGCCCCCTGCTTTAAAAATGGTGTTTACTAATTTGATGTAGGTGGAAACAAAATACACATTGCACTTTTCCCAGAACCTAATTTCTCGCCTGTTAGAACGAATTGAATCGGTCCCATGTGGTATCTCATTTTAATTTATGCATTGTTTTCTATGTACTGAGTAGTTTGCATATCTATATAATGCGTTCATGTCGCGATTTAATATCAGTTCTCGAAGACAAATTACAATCACAGAAGTCAGAATAAAAATCTCAGTAAACACTGTTGGTGGTGGTGGTGGTGTGATATAGCCATCGAATAAAGCTGCCCTATAGTAGTGGAGATCGGTGAACTAGCCGCTACTATTTAACAGGTAGAGTGCTAGAAGCCCATATTTGGGCTTTATTGGAAAGTACAGATTCACAACTTTACGGCCTCCACTCAGTGGATGTGCTTCATATTATATTTTAAGTGAAATTATTTCGTCTGTTAGGATTTGCCTTGTAACAATCTATGGGAGATTGCCTACAAATTGCAACAAGGCAAAATAAATTGCTACAAGCCAAAGACAAGTGAACAAACTTTGATTATCAAAAATAATTTAGAACTCTACCAGTTAACACTGTGTTTCCCCTACCAAAATGCGACAGCATGGCCAACAACTTTACTATAGGAATCCCCTTAGACTCCACAGTCGATTGTAACATTTACAATACGAATTCCCATAGGAAGGCCCTTGGCTCTATAATGATAGGTCTATAAGTATTGCGGCTGTAAGCCCTTTACACTCCAATCACGACTGGTGGTAGAGCAGAAACCTGTCTATGGGGATTCCATTAGTAGATTTTACGGCCATACCGCTACAGTTGGGTATGGGGATTCCTGTTCTCAATACATTTTCATAGTTTAGCACACAAATGTATACTTACCACTCTCAATAAAAAGAGAAGTGACTATTAACTCTCTTTTCCCGTTGAGACATTGAGAATTGTCAAGAATATATTGTAATGGTATGGCCACAATCTCTTAGCCCTGAAAAGGGATGACATGGAGTCATAGTTTTCACCTGTTTCGTCTTCAAGACTCACAAAATCTGTTCTGATTTCGGTGCGACTTATGGGAATTTTATAATTTGATTGACCCTTTACCCAACGCAGACGATATCAATTTTTTTTTATTTCAATATTTGTTTTTTTTTTCAAAAAATCTCAATGAAACCATATCATGTGACCCCCTCATTAGAACAAGCTCGACGAGGGGTCACGTGATATGTTTTCGTTGAAATGGTTTGAAAAATATATTTTTTAACTACGAAATTTGTAATTTGTAGATTAGGCGGACGGATGTGTCCCTTTTTGTTAGGTAAAGGGTTAATGTATCTGTAATTGAAGCGAATGCCAATATTTTAAAAACGGCTTTTTGAATTTCAGTTTTTTTCACTTTCACCGCCAATCAGACACGATTTAGTTGGAACACGATTAATTCTCATTTCTGTGGCCTTTGGAAAATATTGTTCTTGCACAACTGGTTCTAAGTGTATTTTTACCTTTCAGCTGCTTGGCGCTTCTGTCTGGTGATCGGGGGTATCTGCATGCCACATTTCTTTAGCAGCCAGATATGTTTTTTGCTCATTTTTAAAATAGCTAAGAAAAGTCCTAGAAGTCCTCGATAATGATACGTGTCTGAATTGGTGGTTAAAAGGATGCCATTTTTTACTTCAAGCGTAGATGCTGCAAGATCTGGCCATATGGTTGTTTGTCTTGGAACTAAAATTATATTTCTGGAAAATCGATTAAAGATGCTATTGGAACATTTTCTATTTTACCAATACATTCTGTACCATTTGGTGTTGATGATACATTGTCTGGATCAACACTACTACACGTACAGAAATGTTCACATGATTCATGAAATATCATATATTACTCAAACCTTTCCAAGTGGTCTTGACATTCTTGTTTTGCAGAGTCTCGCTTTCGTTTCAGCTTATAGACGTAAGAACTGGTCATAGACTAAAGTTTTTGTTCTCCGTATGGCTGTTTGTACATAAAGCAGATTTCCCCCGATTTCAAAAGTTTTGTTCCATGAGTGATTAATACGTATCCATATGATTTTTGTCAATCATTCTCTCTTTAAAGGTCGAAATCCATTTTTTTGCAATCGGTGTTTTTAATGGTACAGCTGTTCTTAATGCTGTACGCAACATAGGCTCCTAATCCATACCCTCATAGACGTTGTATGCTTCGATACACTGAGATCATTTTTGATAAATGTAATTTGTTCCACTCTCTAAAATGCATCTTTACAACAGTCTTGTTACTTATAATCAGGATGGGGTTGTCAGTGTTAACATTTATATTTATACTGATCTGATCTACGTAAGATTTTGATGCTGGTACGTAATGTACATTATAAACTTCTTTTGGGTGTGTTTGAAACACTCTTCTTGTGTTGCAGTGGGCAATGTTTGCACCACAACTGGTATTTCCTCCGACAAACGCTGAAAAGGCAGTGGATTCTCAAGGTGATGTTTTTTTCCCATGAATACTTGTTGATCATGTGATTTATCCCACGAACACCAGTTGACCATGTGACATCCGAACATCGTGTACTGATATTTCGCACTATATTTGATATTTCAGAGTGTATTTCTGCAATCTGTAAGTTCTGGAAATTACGTTCTATAAATAGATGGTTTCGCCGACAAGAGTGGACATCATAAATCGGAATCAAATATCTTCAGAAACAGCTACAAGCTGAGATGCAAACTACCCTTGAGTTAAGGAATAGTTTTTCATTAAATCAGTTTATCTTTAGTTATCTTTTTTTGCAAATAAAAACTGTTCGTGCGAAATGCGGTTGCCGTTCATGTGTTAATTTGGTCAGCAATCGGCTACACCCCAACAACTTGAACAACACACAAACAAAACGTATTTTAATGTCCAGTTTACAAACGCATTTCGTCCAGATTTGAATCAACCGGCCGCAAAAAAAAAAAACATTTGTAAATTGAAAATAAAGTGGGGAAAACAATTCTTTCATCAAACGAGAACAGATCTCCAAATATTGGAATCTCTGCACGAGTTCAAATCAACAAAATGAAATACCAAATGGGGAATAAATATACTGAGATGTAAATTTGCTTTTTAACAATACCGCACACTAACAGCCCACATAAGGCTCTATTCTGACGAAAGCACTCAAATTGTCCTTCAGATTAGAAAATAGAATATCAGGCTAACTAATTCTTGCTGATCGCACTCTTACAATTTGGATGATGTGAAACAAGTGAAAAATAATGAATGATAACTTTTCAGAGCTTATTTGGGCCTTTATAGATTTTAGAAACAGTTCTTATTCAACAGATGAAAAAAATTTAAAACTTATTAGTTGGTTAATATATGGCAAATTAGGCTTTGTAGCAAACTTACAACCAGTATTGGGACTTTAATGATTTACTCATTTGTTAAAATAGTTGAAAATAATTAAATTTCTTGTTTTATTAATACAATTCTTTGTAAACTCCAGTAAACTGTGAAAAATAATCCAACAAGAAAAGTGTATTTTACTAATACTGATGGTTCTGCTGCCGACTATTTTATAATGTCTCCCAAATGTCTTACAAATAGGTTTGTGGATTTAGACGAAAACATTGAATATTATGTGGGCTCAGTTTAAATTAGAAAACCATATTTATCCCATGATTACCTATTCTACTATATATAAAAAGCCTAAGACATAAATCCTAGCTTTACACACCAACTGTGGTGGACACGCCAGCAACGGGATTTCAAAGCATGTAAACCTACAGTGGAACTACATCCAAGTTGACCGTTGGTGACCTCGCCCTGAATGCAAGCTTGTCTACATATATCACTCGTCGCCTCGTGAAGAATGAAATGAAACCAGCATTTATTTATTACGCTTTTAAATACGTGTACCTCATAAAATACCAAAAATTAACAAACATACGTTGTCTCATGTTAATAAAGCACCCATAAATCGAAATACTATGTTATTATGTTATTAAAATGAAAAAAGGCCCCGTAATTTGCCCGTTTCGTTTTCTATTCGTTTCGGCGATAAAGGTGCCAGCGGAAGTTCCGCCCACCGGTGCTGATGTAAACAAAAACAGATTCGCAGGCGTGAATATTGATTTATTTAGCAATTAAACTCTTATTCATCTGATGACCGTGGTATAATTAAAATATACCCAAAGTAGCTTGTTCATCACTCGTGGTGAAGTGGTGTTAACCGTGAGCCAAAGGCTCGCGGTTAACACCACTTCACCACGAGTGGTGGCCGTTTGGTACAGCAAGCTACTATGGGTATATTCAAAATTTATCAATGCTTTGATGCATATGTCATTTCCTAACCTACTTGAAGTTAAAAATCCCAAAATTTCTTGTTCTTTGAAATTAGTTTGCTACAGTCTACTGTTGGTTGCTATGATATCCAATAAATTGTGAGAAACTAATTTAACAGAAAATGAATAGTTCACAGGTACTTAATAAAGTGTGACAAACATCTCACAACTACATTAGTTGACTCTTGTATGAGACCCTGATTGTTTTGGGGTAGTTTGAATATTATACAGACTCTCTTCAGTGTTTCAAACTGAATATTCATATTTTCGCTCTTGGTCACAGCATTCAATTTCTTACCTACACACCAAAGATTTATTACACTCAAAAAAAACTTTTCCAGTAGATACTTGCAGTACTGTCGCAGAGGGCTAGTAACTTTCCACAAATGGGCAATACTTCCACAGAACCACTAATATTAGATTCCAAACACTAATTATTGGAATAATCTTCAAAAGTTTAAATTATGAAGCACCGGGTACTGCCCGGTGTTTCATTAATAAAAAAATCGCCAATGACGATTTTTTATTACTTGGGAAACGCATGCGTGGACATCACTGCCCGCGCGAGGGTTACGACCAGTCCACGGCGACTGTACTAGATACTTTATTTCCCAAAATTGCAACACCACTGCTCAATGAAGTGTGAAAGAATGCACTAATCCGTCCATCTTGCTGTATTCAAAATGTCAATATGCCACTTGGTAAAATCAGTTTTAATAATTTCAAAAGGTGCGAAGTATTCATCAGGGTAATACTTTTTCGGCTTGGAGGTGTGTGTGTGTGTGGGGGGGGGGGGGGGGGGGGGTAGGGGGGTAGAAGTAAGCACAGCTATACAAAACACTAGTGAGTCTGGATGTGAGACAAGGTAGATAGTAAATATGTCTTAAAACAGAAATGCGAAGACTGTCAACTCAACTTCAGCTAAATATAATCCACCCTGAATTCCATTTCAAACGCGAAAAAAAACTTGCACTCCGGTGTGCAAACTGTCAATTTCGATCACCACAAGCCCTTCTTTTGTGATTTGAATTCAAAACAAAGCAGCATGTTTTTTTCTGAAAAGTACTTTGATAATTCGCCTTCAACTTCCATCAAAAATATACAGAACAACACACGCGTGTGAATGGGTTAATCGATATGGCATGTGTGCCAGCGAAGAAGAATAAAAGAAGCCACAGGCCTCGAGATTGATCCTTCCGCGATGACACAAGTGAACAAGTGCCATACCTATTAACCCATTCACACGCGTGTGTCGTTCTGTGCTTATTATACCCCTTCCGCGTCTATAAAAGCAATTATTAGCAGGACACTCAGCAATTCGTTTGATAATTCTTCCCCTGCATTCAGATGTGTTCTATGCGGCAGTACACATTTTATTGCCAACCAAATTTGCGAAGGGAATTCATGTTATTATTTTTAGCTATCGCTAGGGATTCAAATTGTAATTGCGGTACGAAATGGAAAAAGAAACACGCAAATCACGGGGCCTTTTTCATTTTAATAACACAATAACATACTATTTTGAATTTTGGGTGCTTTATTAGCATGAGACAACGCATGTTTGTTAATTGTTGGTATCTTTTGAGTTAAACTCATTTAAAAACGTACTAAATAATTGTGGGTTTCATTTCACTCTTCACGTGGCAACGAGCGACAAATTTAGACAAGTTTGCTTTCAAGTCGAGGTCATCAAAGTTCAATATGGATGTAGTTCCACTGTAGGTGTACATTTTAACTATTAAAATCCCATTGCTGGCGTGTTCACCACGGTTGGTGTTTAAAACTAAAATTTATGTCCTAGGCTTTTTTTATATATGACAGAATAGGTAACCATGGTATAAAAATAATATCTGTTCAACCAATCTTTCACTTAATCAAGTGTAATGAGTGTATTCTTACTGCGACCTTTTTTGTTCAACTTCCGTACCCAACCATAACCAGCGGTATGTTTTATACTATCATAGTATTCAGTTAATAAATCATTAATCACCCCCCCCCCCCCCCTTCCACTTGTCAGCAATATTATGTTTATTCGATTTACGCTTTGATATTGACTATGTTGTTCTTCACACCACTGTATTTTCTATTCTCTAATTTATTTTTTTGCCCTGAATAGTTTCTGACCAACTATCTTCTGGACAACTCTGATATTTACTGCTGGGTTTCTCAGTGCATGCATCCATAACCATCGCTCACGATTCCACCAAACTCATGAGGGATTATTATGATCCTCGATGAGTCTGGAGGTGGGATGAGGAAATCTCACCCGGGGGGCAAGATATCTGAACCACACCCGAGGCCTGCCGAGGGTCTGGTTCAAATATCTTGCTCCGAGGGTGAGATTTATACATTCCCACCTTCAGACTCATCGAGGATGATTTTTCTCCCCCACCATGCAGCGATTGCGTTAGCCAAACGTAATCGGGAGCCACGTGCTTATTTAACAACTCATTTTGTATTCATTGTTTTTAGAAACTGATGACACCATCGGAAAGAGCATGCACAAGTTATGTATATATCAAAGATATATACCACGAAATCGATTAGGAACGGTGGCAGCTTGAGGGTTGAAGAGTTTTAGAGCATCGAACTTTGATCACACTGCATTCCGATGACGTCAATATGAATTAGTTGGGAGCAAGAAAGTGATACGATATGCATAACGTCATAATAACGTTATAAATGTATAACGTCACGTGGTTGGGCTGGGATACATCTGTCTCTCCCTGCTATCTCACCCGGGACACACGTATGTTACATATGCAGTGGGGAGAAATGTATATATTTCAAACCACAACTGATTAATTCCCACCCTCTAAGGTTGACTGTTTTTCGGATCTAGGGATATCATTGAGTAAATCAATAATGTTGGAATCTTGTCTGACTTCTCCGCCATTTTACAATACACCCTGGTCATCCCAAATGCTGTAATAGATGAGACGATAAAGCAGATAATAGTGAAGTTCCTTTACATTTCGTAGCAACAGGAACATTTTTTATAATACAATCGTATAAAGATAATATTAGTTATCCAAGTGTTTTCCAGGGTGTATGGGAATTTACAACAGTTTGGGAACTCATACACCTCGAGGTGAAGCCAAAGGATGTACGAGTTCCCAGACCGGTGTAAATTCCCATACACCCTGGACAACACTAGGATAACGGATTCATTTCCAAGAATTTTGATATACTTAATACTTTAACCTACATTGTGGGGAAAAACTGACAGAAAATGTGAACTTTGGAAGTTTCTTAATAAAACAAGACAAATATGGATGTCATTGAAACTGGCTCATTGAGCCAGTTCCAATGACATCCATATCTGTAATATTTTACTGCACATAAATATTAAATTTCCTGTATTTTTATTTCTGTTCTAATATAACCAAGCAGAAGGTATGAACTAATAATTAAAAATGGGTACTTCTTTTAGCCAATTAGCCTGCTGTTGTGTATTCTTGTTTTTACGCCGTGGTTAGCCACGCTGTAAAAAAGCTACTGTGGATTGCATGTTACACCGTACCTCTCAGACAATCAAGCGCGGTGTTTTGCGTCATTTGGAAATAATGAATTTTTATGACTCGGGAATAACCAATGTTGGTTGAAATGCTTCATCGTAAATAATATTTATCTCGCAAATCTCTTGTCCCAATATGCTGTAAATTTCGTCTGTAAAAAGTATTCATGGATTGGTTGTAAAGCACTACATATCTCACCATACATTTCATCTTATTCTAATTGATTTTGAATAAAAGTTTTTAATTATTCAAATAATAAGGAGTAATTATTTGAAATCCATTTAAGAATTGAATGCAATTTTTATAATCTTTAATGGAGTATGAACGTGTGGGAATGGTCCCTTCGGGATTCATACATAATTTGTACCCATTCCCACACGTTCATACTCTAATAAAGATTATAAAAATTGCATTCATTTCTTATAATTACATTCCGTAACTGTTTAAACTACATTTTGCCAAACAACAAAGCAGAAAGACGAAATAAACATGTACGAACGAACGAGGCGAAAAACCACCCTCACACAAAAGAGAAAGCGCACAACTCTGAGTTGAGCGCCGGTTTTCGGCATTGACCCAAATTTGTCAAATTGCCGTCTTTCGCAACGAAACTTGGAATGTTCAAACAATTTATTTAACATATCAGTACACTATAATCACTGATCACTGCGAGAGGCGCTAAAAGTTAAAAACCCGCCCAAACACCGCCGGAATTACATTCTGTCAACTGCGCTCTGCCGTAAATGCGGGTCAAAGTTCGACCAAATGTATTCATTGGAAAATGAATTACATTTGGTCATGATGTTTTCACCCAGCTGACCAATGGGAAATGAGTATTTGAACCCAAAACGTATAACTACATTAACAACGTAATTATTGAATAATGCCTTACGTGTGAGCTTGTTCTCTACAAGATGTCTTGTCTCTCCGTGGTTGAAATAAAAATTACCTTATTTCTATTTACATTTTTTTTCCACGTGAATTGATGTTCTTTGTGAATCTAAACAGTCAGGATGATCATTTTCTGGACCATCCGTGAACATTTTGTCTAAATTATTTTTGAATTTATTTGCAATTTCAGCTTTTCTTGCAATCACATCATTAAATGTTGCAATGATATACATAATAATTTCCTGTTTCAACCGTCCAACCATTCAATGCTGTATATGTACTTCTTGTACTTGTACAAGTAACTGTGAAAATATGACGCCCTTTGTAGAATACCTTACAGCAGTAGGGTAACCCACGTTTGAAATAAGAGCAACTTTGTTTTTTGGCACATACTTTCTTCTCTAAGCTTTATTACAGGCATCACTTAAAGTAATTGCTTCCTGAGTGGATCTACCACATCACTTATGAGAAATGCTTTCCCTGAGTTCACCCAATGTAAATTATCAACCTCTGACTTCTGGTACATCTTCATTTCATTTTTTTTTTTTTGGAAGTAAAGAGAACCATTATTATTATTTTTTATATTAGCGAAATACCTTTTGCTATTTCAGTCAAACCAAATGTGTTGAAACTTATGCCATTTAAATGGAAAGAACCCCCAATCGATGATACGAACATGACCGGCTTTTAGTGAAATAATTTTGTTTCCGATCATGATGACATTGGGTTGTGCTGTACCATTTTCAATATTATGTCTTAAGATGAATTGTCCATCAAACTCTCGCGAATTCTGAGCAATTCGTGTTGTACCTCAACATTTCTTATTGAAAAAACAAGCACAAAAATCAAAGTATATTACCCTTTAACCCTTTACCCAACGTAACGGTAAAAACCGGCCAGCGCTATTCACATAATTCACTATTAAATTTTTGTTATTTTTTTTTTCATTTTTTTGTTACAAAAGCATAGCTTATGACCCCTCATTGGAACGAACCCGTTCCGAAGAGGGGTTATAAGCTATGTTTTCGAGGAAAAAATAAAAAAAATTAGTGCTTCAAGAATTTTTATTTGCAAGTGTCGTCTGATTTTCGTGTTAGGTAAGGGTTAAAAAGTTGATAACTTTCTCCAAATATGTCACAAAATAAATACTTTTGATATTTTGTTTTTTTTACTATTTCCACGAGCTCCGCGAGAGGCACAGTAATTTGGAATGAAAACTCTGGAATCTTGTAGCTGTTTCTAGATCATGAAAGATGAATGATATTTTGACATGTTTTTCATCTTCGAGTGGCGTGTTTTTTTTAACCCTTTACCTAACGCAGACGATATCAAAATTTATTATTTTAAATATCATTTTTTAAATTTTTTCAAACAAATTTTAACAAAACCATATCATGTGACCCCTCGTTGGAACGAGCTCGTCGAGCTCGTTCCAACGAGGGGTCACATGATATGGTTTTGTTGAAATTTTTCGAAAAATAATATTTTTTCAGCTGCTGAATTTACATATTACGCGGGCGGATGCGGGCGGATGCGGGCGATTCGTTGGGTAAATGGTTAATGTAACATTGATGTTCAACATGGACTATTTAATGACAATATTTACATTTTAAGCCTATCAGAATATGGGTTTACTTTTTCCTTTAATAAATTACCATTTTATATGTTTAACATTCATTTTCCAGACTAAATGACCATTTGTTTGTTGACCACCGTGTGATTATTATAGCAGGTTGAACTTACAATTATTACCACTTTGCAGGGCGTTTCCTACTGCATTAATGTCGATTTAACGGGCAATCATATCCTCTATTGCTCGGTAGTCACGTGATAGGAGGGCCGCTAATAGAAAACAAAATTCATTATCGGCCCTCTTGTCACGTGACGTCTTTTAGAATTGAAAATTTAGAAATGAGGCGAGAACTCGCAAGGAAAAGTTGATGCTTTCGCCATGTTGCGGTCTTGTTGATCGACAGCAACAGAAACAAATGACACGTGGCCATGTTGTCAGTTGTAGCCATTTTCCATGGCAACTGATTCGTCATCTTTATTGCGTGCATTACCTCCCTCGCTGGAAGTTGAAGACGGAATTTTTTTAAACTCTCTCATCGTCTCAATGTAATCAGTTTCTACAATGTAAAAACGTTCTTTGAGTTACGTGGTCCCAAATAAAATGTTTCTGTTTTATTAAATTTTGTGTCTTTTGATTGCTGGGATATCATTTTGGAAATGTGTAAAATTACAAATTACGTAGTGGTAATAATAGTAATAACATGATTGTTGTCGGGCATAATGGTTCGAGAGCGGCCCTGCATCGATGTTGAACAGCCCTTGGGCTTATTAACGGCCCTCGGGCTGTTCAACATCGATGCAGGGCCGCTCACGAACCATAATGCCCTCCAAAATCATGTTATTGTTTAAACAGTCCATTTCAAGGGTAACATTCAACCCTTTACCTAACGGCTCAGCCGTATTCACCCGCGTAATTTACAAATGGAGAAGTTTAAAAATAATAAATAAATTTCCACAACACCATATCATATGACCCCTCATGATGAGCTCGTTCCAACGAGGGGTCATAACCTATGTTTTTAAGACAAAAAATGAAAAAATAATGAAATTTAATTAGAGATTTTTTAGAATAGCGCTGGCCGATTTTGGCCGTTACGTTGGGTAAAGAGTTAAAAGTGTTGTAATATGAGTGCCTTCTTAAATAGAGTGGTCCCAAAAAGAGGCTTTGTGGAAATTATGTAATTATTTTCTCTTCAGTGTTCTTCTGTGCTTCTCCTGCTGCATTCCATCCCCATTGTCATCCATCCACTTTATCTGTATAAAAACAGTCTCATAGTTGGTCCATTATCAAATGACCCTTTTTGTGTCAGGTCGAGATTATAAATGTCCCTCATGAATGTCTCAATAGAAATCATCCAAGGTGATCGATGATAGCTGAAATGCCAGTGATGGATTTGTTTGTTTTGACAGACAATGGCTATAGTGTTTTTTATTTCTTTCTTAAACTGCAGCTCCAAAGCTTTAAGACGATATAGCATATGTAAAGATTGAATAATTCTTAGTGAATATACTCGAGTAAATTGATGGATGAGGATATGGCTGGAGCGCTTGACCTGTTCGCACGATAAATGTTTTTTTTTGTTGTTGTAAAAATGCGTGGTAGTACATAGTGGGGAACTCAGGTATTCCCGAACTTAACTTGCTCGATAACATTCCATAGAGAAAAGTAATAATTTCGAGCAATAGACTTGACAATGTGTCGGCACAACGTTCAATGCTAAAGCTTCAGACCTGTGTCGGCATTCCAATCTGGGACCAATACTATTACGTCTATCGGAAAGTGAGTTGTCGTTCTTGAACTAACAACTACCGGTTGGTCCGACTCGATTTGATAGCCCATGTTCAAATTTTTTCAAGTAGATCCTCACCATGGACCCAGTCCAGTCGGGGTTGGTTGCTGAAGAGGGGTCCCTAGTCCCCACCCCCGCCCAGGCCTGGCATTCTGAAAAATGCAGGAGGGCAAAAAATCGCTCTCCTCAATCAGCTTAGGAGAGCAATTAGCTTTACACAGCATTTTAAGTATCCAGTTGAACAAACTCATTGAAACTGAAACCAACAGACTACATCAGTGATTTTATTCACTTTACTAAGCTAAAGCGAAATCTCTTAAGCATCTAGATGTCTCACTCAACAACCGAACACACACTTGACAAGACCTGTGTGTGTACCCAGACCTGTTGTCCAAGAAAGTCATACGTCTACCCCTTGGGGGGTTGAAGGTGGTGGTGGTAGGCGTATGACTTTCTTGGACAACAGGTCTGCTTGAATCTACAGTCACATCCTGGTGCAAGTGCTTCAGGTGACAGGATAGTAGTAATGGTAGTATATTATAGTGTCAATATTCCTTGAATAATTATCCCTCAAACTGTGATGTCAGTTGTTGAACTTGAAACTGACAGAAAAAAAAAAAAATTCTGTGACCCATTTTGCTTCAAATGATTGCAACTGTGTTTGGGTATGGTTGCAGCCATTACCTTTCACCACTAAACCACTTTCAAAATGAAATTACGTGATGTTATGTGACTTCGAAGTTAAATTACATTTTTGTTTTACAACAAAAATTTAATGTGAGCATAATACATGTAATCTCAATCATCCCAGACCAAAATATTTAGGAGGGCAATATTTCGCTCTCCTTAATTCTTTCAGGAGGGCATTAAGGAGAGCTAAAAAATCTCTCTCCTGAAATTGCCAAGCCTGCCCGCCCCAGGAAAAATGTGAATGACAATCAATGTGACAAAACATTCAGCATTGTCTTGTACGCTGCACATCACGCAAAGCGATGGCATGGCCGTAGACAAGTTTGTCGCTGAAATTAAGACAGACAATAACGCATGGAGCGGTAGACATTGCCATTTGTATGGTCAGAGATTTGACAGTACTATTTAAGAGCATCACATTGAAAACCAACGCACGCTCTGATTCAAATAATTTGGCATACCATCGGGATGTAATTTATATTAGTTTCCACAGCGCAGAGGAGATCGTGAAATAAAGTGGAAATAACCTATTTATCGATAGGGCCTATACAACTTTTACAATTGTATTTTCCAGAATTGCAATGTATAGTTACAACTTTAATTGGGTGAAATAAACCATTAATAGCGTTTTCGAAGTGGTGGCAATTTGCCAATTGGCAAATTGCCATATCTTTTAAAATGCTAATGATTCATTTTAGTCAATTATATTAATAGGTAGAAAATACAATTCGAGAAAATAAAATTGTAAAACTTGTATAGTACTGGGCCCTGTTCGCATGCGTGAGGTGTCTTTTAGGGGAACTAGTTTCCATTGCAAACAACTCCTGTTCTGCTGTGACGTTTTATCCAGGAACACGTACTTAGTATTAGATTATTGACATACATTCCATAGCGTGTATTTTAGTGGATTTAATTAAATCATCACAGGTATATTCTGGATATTTTCCCTTCAATGTGTATTTTGGCATAGAGAGAGAGAGAGAGAGAGAGCGAAAGAGGGAGTTTAAACCACCATTACCTTCATCAAACTATCTTTGTAGTATTATTGGGAATTACTAGGTGGGTAGCGTACAGACTCGTTACCGAATATTCCGTGTTTGAATTGTCCTGACTGCAGCCTTCAAAGTCGACAAAAATGCACATATTTCGATCTACATATCACAAATGTTCTCTCCTGCTGATACAATATTTGTTCGATCACATTCCGCTGACGAAAGTAATAATTTCGAACACTATATTTGTGTCGGTGCCACGTTTCAGTGTGAGTCCCAAATATAGCTTCGTGTATTGTATTTCTGTCATGCCTCCAAGCCACATGGACCACGACGACTAATATATATATATATATATATATGTGGGTATTACGACATGATCGTGCACCTTCCCCCAAATTTGAAATGCTTACAAGTCCCCGTGCAGAGTGAATCAACATTCCTTTTAACTGTATCATTATCCTACATAATTTATAATCTGAAGAAAAAATCTTGCGAACAGTGAGCAAAATATGGTATATAATCTAAGTGGCCATATCCTATGAAATTTCAGTATGTTGTCCCCGACAGTGGAAACTATAAGTCCTATAACAATTAGCGCCGTTAATGCCCGTTATTTAAAGGGCCCCTTACTGCAGAAGACTGAAGTTGTGTGAAATACACAACAACGTTTGCGCTGTGTGGTGCAAAATGTAATGCACTGTTAGCCAGGCCTGTTGTGAAATCACGAACTGAACCGATCAAACAGAAAGGAAATATTAAGAGTGCTGTTTGTGGAGTGTAGGTTACTATTAAATGGCTGCGGGACATATTTTTCACCTAGTAATTATTCACAATTTCTGAGGACAAAACACAAGAAGCACTTGCTAACGTCCATCACATGAACCACCGTGGCGGGTTGCACCTGGTGGTCCATGTGATGAAAGTTTGCAAGTGTTTCTTGTGCTATTATGAACAACTATAAATACTTTTCGATTGGAGAATATATGGCGCTGCGATTAAGTAGAAACCCAATCCACTTTCTTCATTCTGTATATTAAATCGAATTTTAGTATCTATTTACTGTACATGTATCCCAGCAGAGTTTAGGAATAATGTTAATGATCTATATTTACTAGTATAGAATTGTACGGAGTTCGTCACACTGTTTCTCGTCGGGAATTGAGCTATGCCATTAGTGCAGTTTGGTAGGGATAAAAATGCACTAACTCAGCGCGCTATTACTTCAAAATAGTTCACAGTATAGTAACATGACCTGTAGTTTAACTTATATATACCAGGCTGTCTGGTGTGACTATTATTTAAAGTTACAATATCATCTAATAAAAGTATGGTTGTTAAAACAGGGAACAAAGACTTACCTCGGATTATAAACTGAACCTGCTAACAAGCTCCCTGTTACAGAAATAGTTACACCTATTGACATAAGAAAATCCGTTGGCAGAATATTTTCTTCAAATGACTGAAAATGAAAACATATCAAATCAACCAAACAAGCATATACTAATTCAACCATTCTGAATGAAGCTTCAATATTTGTTCCAGAAATAATTCTCATAATCCAACTTTCACAATTTCACTATTTCACTATTTTAAACAACATTCATTTTTACTTTAGAAAAGTAATGTCTATTTCATCTATAAATAATTACATTGTTAATGTAGTTATACGTTTTGGGTCCAAATACTCAATTCCCATTGGTCAGCTGGATGAAAACGTCATGATGAAATGTAATTCATTTTCCAATGAAGACATTTGGTCGAACTTTGACCCGCATTTAAGGTAGAGCGCACATGACAGAATGTAATTCGGGTGGTGTTTGGGCGGGTTTATAACTTTTAGCACGTATCGCAGTGATCAGTGATTATAGTGTACTGATATGTTAAATAAATTGTTTTGAACATTCCAGGTTTCGTTGCGAAAGGCGGCAATTTGACAAAGTTGGGTCAATGCCGAAAACCGGCGCTCAACTCAGAGTTGTGCGCTTTGTCTTTTGTGTGAGGGTGGTTGTTCGCCTCGTTCGTTCGTACATGTTTATTTCGTCTTTCTGCTTTGTTGTTTGGTAAAAAGTAGTTTAAACAGTTACGGAATGTACTTATAAGAATTGAATGCAATTTTTATAATCTTTATTGGAGTATGAACGTGTGGGACATAATTTGTACCCATTCCCACACATTCATACCCCAATAAAGATTATAAAAAATACATTCAATTCTTAAATAATGACGTGTAGGAGAATAACTAATGAAAACTAGATGGATTTGAAATCGCAAAGCGAATTTCTAGAAGTCATTCCACGAAGCACTGCTAACGCCATTTTGCAGCCAACGCCGTTTTTGTGGCCAAGTCTGATGTGTATTTTGATTATTTTGTCAAACTTTCAAAAAGGAAATGTTAAAAATGAGAGGGTGGAGGAGAGAATCTAAGAACAAAAACGTAAAATGTGCATCGGGGGTCAAAAATATCTGATTTATGTCCTTCACTTTGGCGACATTATTCGTTGGTTCAATCTTAAATGTCATTTCCATGCCGATGATACACAGCTGTATATTCACTTCGGCCCGACACGGCAAATCATGTTTGTGGTGTTATTGAACAGTGCGCCAAAGAAATAAGGGTATGGATGTAAAGTAATTTCCTCAAGCTTAATGATGAGAAGACTGAGGTAATCTAGATCGGAACGTCCAATGAGCTCTGTATATCCTCTTGTTCTAATATTCGTATTGGGGAAGCCAAAGTAAACCCCACATCTCAAGTTCGAAATGTGGGCTGTCTCTTTGACAACAGCCGCCTTACTTTCGACAACCAAGTCAACCACATTTGTCGATTAGCATTCTTTCATCTTCGAAATATTACCAAAATACAATGCCTTATTGATAGACAGTTGTCGGAACAACTCATTCGTGCATTTGTAACCACTCGTCTTGATCACTGCAATTCTTTGCTTTGTGGATGTAAGCAACGTAATATTGACAAGCTCCAACGAGTACAGAATTGCGCTTCCCTCATCATTACAAAAAGTTTAAAATCATGCCATATCACATAGTTCTTTTTAGGTTGCACTGGCTCACTGTTAAACAAAGAATTGATTTTAAAAGTACTTTTGTTGGTTTATAGATGCCTGAATGGGTTGGCCCCAACCTGTCTGTCAGACCTGTTCGAATACTATCTACCCTCCAGAGCACTTCGGTCATCGGCACGCAAAGCTTGAAACAGCCCACTGGCGAGCTGTGTACTGCTGGTGATATGACATTTTCCATATGCGGTCCAAAACTTTGGAATCAACTTCCTCGTGATATTAAGCAGGCTAATTCAGTTTCTACTTTCAAATCAAGGAACAAAACTTGTTTATTCCGTCAGGCTTTTATTAATCTTTTATAACTCTCTGTGTTTTTCTTCGATTTGTTTTCTTTTATTATGTTTTATGTTTATGTTAGCGTTATGTTCAGGCAAAGAGCACCTTTAATGCAATTTTAGGCTAAATAAATAAATAAATTATTATTGTTATTATTATTATTATTATTATTATTATTATCATTAGAACTTTGATTTAAAAATGGAAGTTCACAATTTCACCTGACAGAAAACGGTGTGAGAAGTTTCGTAGATGTACAATTGGTATATCCAGGCAACTGGAATTGCAAAGGTCGAGATTTTAATGAAATATGACAAAAATAGCATAAACATTGAAGTAACGTAAAAATACCAAAATGGCGATAAAAACAAAAAACGCTATCATCCATTTTTGTTAGTTTTATAACACACTGAAATTTCCAACAAATCGGACGCATTTTAATTTTTGACCTTACGACCCCTTATGACGTCATCTTAGAGTTCGGTCATAGCGACTGGAAATTCCGAGCATTTCGCCAGGTTCTCAGATTTGTTTTTTTTTTTGAGGTTATAATAGCAAAATGTTCCAAAGAATAAGGCTCAAAATGAGTTTGAAACTTAAACTGAAAGGTCAAGACAATTCTGTAATATTGGCATCGCTGGCATCGGGTGCGGCATTTTAATTCCAAAATGGGTGTGCACAATTTCAGGTTCATACAGAATGGTGTTTAAACGTTTCAAGTGTGTAACATTTATAAAAACGGAGGTCGTGGACTCACGAACGTAGCCCGTTTATGAAAGCCAAAAATAGCTTAAAATCGTCCAAATGGCAAATAATCGAAAAGAAAAAGAACAGCTATCTCCTATATTTTTTTTAGCTTTATAACATACAAACATTTCGAAAAAATCGGACTTATTTTAATTTGGGACGTTATGATGTCACCTCGTAGCAGTCATGACAGTTGGAATTTTCTGGGATCTTACCAGATATTTAGATATGGGTTTTACTGGCGATTATAATGCCAAACTTTCCTAAAACTGAAGCTCACAATGATGTTGAAACTAAATGGTCAAGAACATTACGTAAAATTGGCATCGGGGCGACATTTTAAGTCCAATCATAGGTTTGTACAATTTCAGTTGACCGTGAACAGTTTGTAAAGTTTTATACCTGTGTAACATATAACTATGGAGATAATTAAATTACAAAAGTATATTTTTTATTGAAAACAGCATAACATTTGAAGTGACGTAAACTGAAAAACCAAATTACAACATGCATGTACTAAAATTTCATGAAAATCGCCTAACATTTATTTTTTGTGACGTAGACGTGAATGACGTCACCCCGAAAACTCGATTTTTACCGTCGAAAATTTGTAAGGACGGTGCTACATTTTAGATAGGGTTTTGGTGGAGATGATATATCGAAAATATGAAAGTGCAAGTTAGTCAGATTATTATTAACAACTCCTCTCCGAACATATGGACATAATTATCAAACAATGCTGGCAACAAGCTACTTATGTGATGAAAAACAAAAAATAAAAAAACACAAGAAAAACGATAAAACGCAGAAAATCATGAATTAAAATTCACAAAGTTTATCCTTTGTTTGTCATGTGTTCATTAAAAGTTCTACATTCGTCATTCCATTTTCTCCGTTTTTACACATTCTACAGCTATGAAACTTTACACGTCGTTTTCTTCGCAACTGAAATTATGCACATCCATTTTTCGAATTAAAATATCCCTCCCGATGCCAGCGATGGCAATTTTACGTCATTGTCTTACCCCTTTAGTTTGAACCTCATTTTGAGGCTCCGTCTTTTTCAAATTTTGAGAATGTCATCTCCAACAAAGAAACAAATCTGAGAACCTGGTAAGATGTTAGAAAGTTCCAATTGTTATGGCCAAACACTGATGTGACTTCATACTAGGGCTGCATCGTGATACGCTTGAATCGCGATACATTCACCACGATTCAATACGCATATTTGTTCCCTGTGTATCGCAATACAATAAATATAAATAATATCATCCAAAACAACTTCTTGGATTTTGAAAACTAGTTCAGAGAAACCCACATCAACATTGATGGTGATAAATATACCAATACCAATTTGATGCAAATCACAGGACATGCATATTATCGTGTTAATTCATTTATCTAACAATTCTGTCACATAAACAGATTAAATCTTAAATTATTACAATAGTTTTGGGACATAATATTGGGTCGATCACTGAAACGCACATATAATGTATTCATTCGCCTGTTAGAATAGACCATCGCGTTACCAGAAACGAGTCGTCGAAATGATACGTAATCTGAATGAGTCGTCTATATGATACGGAATCGGAACACATTATGTGATACATACCGTTGTTCGTGTTTTTCAGGCCAAAATCAATATGATTGCTAGATAAATATCGTATCGTAAATTGTGATAAGTATCGTATCATTAGGGACGCATATCTTCGCAGCCCTACTTCATTAGGGGTCAAAAGGTCAAAAATTAACATGCGTTCGATTTTGTAAAAATTTTAGTATGTTATAAAGCTTAAAAAATAGAAGATAATAGTTTTTTTTGTATTTCGATTACACTTTTACGTGTTTTGTCATTTCAAAGATTAGGCCATTTTTGTCCTATTTCATTAAAAGCCCAACTTTCGTAATTCAACTATTTCCGTATGTATAATTTTACAACCATGAAACTTTACACACCGTTTTCTATGCACCTGAAATTGTGGACATCCACTTCTGGAATTAAAATGTCGCCCCAATATCAGGAGTGTCAATTTTATCTCATTTCCTTGCCCTTTTAGTTTCAACTTCATTTTGAGCCTCAGTATTTTGTAATATTGGGAATGTTATTTCCAACGATGACCACATCTAAAGATCTGCTAATAGTCGAGGAAATTCCAACTATTATGATCGAACTCTAAGGTGACGTCATAAGGTCAAAAAGTAAAATGCGTCCGATTTAAGAAAAATTTTGTATGTTATAAAGTTCACAGAAATGTGTGATAGCTGTTTTTAAGTTTTTTGTATATTGCCATTTGTTGTTTTTAATAACTTCAAAGTTTAGATTATTTTTGTCATATTTCCTTGAAAGCGCTACGCTAGTGGTTCCGTTGTCTCCGTGGGTATAAATCTTGCAGCCATGAAATTTCACACACCGTTTTCTAGACATCTGAAATTGTGCACACCTGTTTCTGGAATTAAAATATCGCATCCGATGCCAGCGGTGTCAATTTTACCTAATTTTCTTGAACTATTAGTTTCAGCCTCAGTCTTTTGTAATTTGTCGAATTTTATCTCCAATGAATACCATATCTAAATATCTAGTAACGTCCTAGGAAATTTCAACCGGAATAACCAAACGCTGAGGTAACGTCAAAAGGGATCATGAGTTAAAAAATTAAAATTTGCCGGAGTTTTTTTTTTTAATTTTAGTATCTTACAAAGCTCAATAAAAAGGAGATATATCTCTTTTTTGTTTTTCGATTTATCGCAATTTTGACAACTTTGCGTCACTTCAAAGTTCAGGCTCTTCCCGTCATATTTCATTAAATGCGCCACTGTCGTGAGTCCAGTACCTCCGAAAATATAAATTGTACAGCTATACAACTGTACATGCCGTTTACTAGGCAGCTGAAGTTGTGTACATCCATTTCTGGAATTACCCCCTCTCCCCCCGCCCCCCTCCCCGCGATGCAATTGATGCTAGTTTCAAGCCTTTTTCTTGACCCTTAATCTTCAGCCTCTTTTGAACCTCTGTCTTTTTTAATTTTGGTATTTTTTATCTCCAACGAATACCATATCTAAAAATTTGGTAACATCCTAGGAAATTCCAATCGTTATGACCGAACTCTAAGGCAACGTCATGAGGTCTCATGGGGTCAAAAATTAAAAGGCCCCTGATATTTCATAAATTTAGTATGTCATAAAGATCAAAAAATAGAAGTTCACTGTTTTTTTTGTTTTTTTTTGTTTTTTTTGTTTTTTTGATTTATCGCCATTTTAACGTTTCTTCGCCATTTAACCCTTTACCCAACGAATCGCCCTGAATATGCAAATTCAGCAGCTGAAAAAATATTATTTTTCGAAAAATTTCAACAAAACCATATCATGGGACCCCTCTTTGGAACGAGCTCGTCGAGCTCGTTCCAAAGAGGGGTCACATGATATGGTTTTGTTAATTTTTTTGGAAAAAAATTATAAAATGAGATTTAAAATAGTACATTTTTCTATCGTCTGCGTTGGGTAAAGGCTTAAATGTTTAGGATATTTTGTCATAATTTATTAAAACTGAATCTTTGCAATTCAAGAACCCCGTACATACGAATTACTGATCTATGAAACTTCACACACCATTTTCGACTCATTTAAAAATGTTAACGTTCACCTTTAAATCAAAACTTTTACCACTGTGCCAGCGATGCCAATTTTACGTTTATGTGTTTACCTTCGGTCACCCACCTCATGTACGAAATATAATAAAAATACACACACCCCTTGGCCGCAAAAACGGTGTTGATCTCAAAATAGCTTTGGCCGCACTTCGTTGGATGACTTCTGAAAATTCGCTTTGCGATTTCAAAACCATCTAGTACTATATATTTGATACCTTACTTGGCGTAAAGATTGATTTTTCACCGAAACACTCTCTTCCTGAAACATTCACCCAAGCAATAACAAGTGAGAACGCATAAGTGGCAACGGAGATGTTTCAGCATCGGGGTGCACAGCAGCAAAGGTCACCCGCCACAGACGCACAATTTCGAAATGATCCAGTAAGACTAAATTATCACACTGCAATTGGACGTGAGCTCGCTAAGTTTTTTTCAGTGTGTACGGCTCCAGTACCATATGTTACCTTCCGACGTCACCTCAGGAAATCTTTTAACCCTTTACCTAACATAAAAAGCAGACAACATTTGCCAAAACAATTCTGGAATAACTGTTTTTTTTTATTTTTTTGTCTCAAAAACATAGGTTATGGCCCGTCATTGGAACGAACTCGACGAGCTCGTTCCAAAGAAGGGTCATAACCTATGTTTTTGAGAAAAAAATGAAAAAAATAATGAAAATTAATTGACGACTTTTATGAATAGCGCTGGCCGCTTTTGGCCGTTAGTTAGGTAAAGGGTTAAACGAGGTTGCAATTATTTCATCAGCAGAATGACTTGAAAACCTCTTCATTTTTCTATATTTTTCACCCATGCAGCAGTCGATGTACCAAATGAAGTGTTCTTTCAACTACGAACCAGTCTGCGATTTGAACTAAGATGGAATGTCCTTGACCTTTATTTGATTTATTGACCACTCGCCCAGTGACGCCATGGGGTACACGGGTATTTATTTACTACATTTGTTATCAATAAAAGTTGCATTCTGGTGAAGGTTTGGGGATATGCGTGTGTTCTTATTGGAGCATATACGTTATTGTGATGGTGTTATTGGTGATAATCGTTTGAGGTTTGCGGCTCAGTGCTTATGTCCAACCGAGGTATAAACATACTTTATGTACTATTTATCTAGCGGGAACGCTCCCCACGTAGACGCACAGTAGCGTTTATTTTAAATAAATTGAGAGTGTACGGGGAATATTCAAGGCGACAACACGTAAGCGCAATGGGTACCAGGAGGACAACCCACCTTCTCATCGATCCTGGAGCTATTCTCGTTTAGATGTTTAAGATTATGCTCATCGAACATGCAAACAGAGAACCAGAGTAATGTGCCGATTGTTGACGGGCCGGTCTTCTGTGCAAACCGTTGTGCGTACGAGCGCTGTGGGCAATACCGCGTTCAATTTTTAAGATGTGCTATTGAGAGTCCAGGCCGTGTAGAAGACGTAGAGTAGAGATTCAATCAGAGGCACAATTGTATAAAGGCCGCGGGGGTTGATGGGTAAGATAGGAGGTCAGAATCTCTTTCATGTTGGAAAGCTATCCCGGTCCATCTGTTGGTGGCACTGGATGAAAGCCCAGGGACAGAGCAAGAATGCATTCGAGTGCGTTCGCCTTAGGGCACCTACAGATGACGCCGAAAATCTGTATAATAGAATCACGTTGGCTAGGCAGAAGTAAAATATAGTATAAATGCCTTTATCGGTGCGATGCTTACAGATGTAGTCGCAGAGGTATTACTGGGACCCCCACAAATGCATGAGATCCTTGACGACGTTAAAGATGAGTCTGTGGGTGAAGGCGCAACATTGGTCTATTTATGTCCGAGCGTAGTGCATGAATCGAAATTAGAGTTGGTCGGTGGGCCCTAGACGTTAGGATAAAGGATGCGAAGTCACATTGGCTCATTTTCGCACTTCTAGATTGAGAGTATGTTCTTAAAATCCCCCAAGAGGTGAACAGAACAACTTGTGACCGAAAAAAAAAATTGATCAGGTGAAGATTGAATCAAAACGAAGTTTTACGGATGAACCAGGTACCATTTCAGGAGCCCTCTCTGCATTGCCAGTACTCACTATAAACACACCCACACGATCACTGCCTTGGTTTGTGGCTTACAGCAATTTGTCGACCCAGACCAGATAGGCCTAGCCCCATACAAGTCATGTGACTCACGGGGGAGGGGTCAACCCCACACACGTCAGGTGACTTACGGGGGAGGGGGTCAATATTTTCATTTTGCTCACCACGGTCAAGATTGCACACCAACTAGTCTCAAGAAAATAGGAGTGTGAAATGAAAAAGTCAACAAAATTGGAGCGTATGTGAGCTGAGCTATCTCGTAAGAAAAGCTCGGTGATAGGTTACAGTAGTGGGAGTGTCCTTACATACTATGACAGCTGCCCGCTTTCGTATACTCGACTGTTTGTTCATTCACGCTCACATCTAACAGAAAACATCAACGACAAGAAACAGCATTGTTCAAAGTTTTATACTGCCGTACCCCTACAATGCCAACAGATTATTACTTACAGAAATCTGTAGCCAGGTGTATCTGTAACGAGTGGGACAGCCACGCCCCCGACCATTGGCGTGATGACACAGAGACCTTCTACATCTCGTAAGATCACACAGCAACGCACCAATAGTTAGTACTGTTTGGCAGAATGTGGATATGCCAGAGACTCATGCCACTAGAGATGTTGACATGCTAATAACCTTTCCAGCTGTCCTACCAAAGCTGCTGATGCAGTTAGATGACCATGGTAACGAACGTGCTGTCCACGAACCGGATCACACTAAACCAATATCTGCCAACGAAGAAGCGGAGAAGAGGTTTCATAAGTTCACACTTATCACTTCTTCTTCCATTCCACCCTAGAACTTCTTTGTCAGGGCCTACGCGGTTTATGCCCCGTGTTTGAGGCCTTTCCTTATTGGTGAGATCAAACAGGAATCCAGGCTATAAGCTGTAGAGACCAGTCGTCGCCCACAGCGCTAAAATGTCGCAAAACTGGCCCAGACAGCAATGTCTTCGCGGGGCAAATGATTACGGGGATATAGCGCTGGACCCCTGAGTTGAAAACAAATTTGTCAACGTCCGCCAGGAAGGCTATCCAATTCACGCCAGACAGAGTACAGGGCCATGAAGTGTGTCACGCTGTTCACTTTTGCCATGGGAGAGGCTATTTCTTGGAAGGTGAAGGTTAGATGGCCGCATTATCACTAATCTCAAGCCGCAAGGCTGTGTCAGATAAGGTTCTGGCGCATCTGTTCCAAAGGGGCAAAGAACATTTATCAGACAATTCTGTTATATTCCCTCCACCACAAGGATAGCAGAAATCAGTATGTGGAAGTCACCACGCCAGAAATTCAGAAACGAGAGGAGCTTGCCCCCAGAGATGTTATTCATGCTATAGCGAGAATAATTGTAGGGCAAGCTATTATGACTGAGTGCTGTTGCCTCGCCTATGATGGTGTAAATTATTGACGACTATTTCCGAAAGTTTCATCTCCCCTCCCTTTGTCTAGGATGGTACATGGATCAGTTCCTAAGCGATGCCGGTCCATCTGTTTGGCGCAATGAAGGAAAGCCCACGGGGCAGAGCAAGACTGTATTCCAAAGGTTTGTTTTTATAAAACAAAGCCGTGGCCCACCATCGCAATGACCATAAAAACCTCCAAGTGGACTATATCGCAGGATGCAACATCAGAATGCTCTTGACTATGCGCCAAAGGACACAGAGCAGGTCAGTGTCGGCTGGATGGTCAACAGTCCTAGTTACAGCAAGGCAAACGTGCTCCTCGTATGTCTGATGTGTTACGGAAAACAAGAGACTGCAGCATCTCGAAGAGCCGGCACTACATCTGAAGGCAAGCACATGTCATGAGGGAAAACAGGAAACGAACAAACGTTTTGTTCAATCCCGCAGTTTCAGCTGCTGGGACAGCCCGGTGATCCAGGACAGGCCCTCTTTTGCTTTGTAATAGAGCGTCCAAGGTAGTTAACCTGAGTCTGACCATACTAAGTAAGTCATACACGCTGGCAGGGTTCAAGCTTCTCAAACTGATAGATCTCTTTCACACTAACAGAGCGATCCCCACCATAGATAGACAGGGGCAGCTTTACCAGCGATGTCACCAGATAGCTTCTTCCTGACGAACTTGCTCTTCTCATTGTACAGAGCCGAGAAAAAATCTGGTAATGAGTCAACCGTCGATAGGATCATTCTATAGCTCTATTTTCAACCACGTACGGAGCTTCAAATAACTTCTCGGTTTTTAAGTTCAAATACTTTATAGATGGGAAAGCACACTCTATATAAAGTTAAGGTTATCACACAAGATATCAGAAAAACTAATTTTGAAACTATGCTTAAATATGCACCTGACATATAAATTTACAAACTAGATAGACTTGAGACTGCAAAGTCATTCAACGATGCACGGCAATTGCAGGGTTGCCTCACAACGAGGTGGGGAAAGGTCTCTGGGTTCTGAGTACTAAAATGTCACGTAATATCAACTTTACGAGGTAGAAGTTCAATTTTACATTTTCCAGCCGTCAATGGGAATTAACGTCATAGAATTAAACAACGGGAAACCAAACACACAGTGGATATGGAATGAGTGTTTTGGTCATACTCTATTTATGAAACGAGTCTAAGAATGTTTGGTTTCGCAGTGCCTCTGAACGAACATTTTTTTTCTAAAATCGCCGGTTATGAAACTGTATAGAAGCATGTCGAAACGTTTCCATATAAATCAGTCAAAGATTTTCGGTTCGGCCTGTATGCCCGCAACGAAATGCTGTACTGACTGTTGTTTTACAACAGATTTATTTATTTATTTTATTGGTGTTTAAGGTCACATACTTATACGTGACCGTGACAGTTTTACGGGTGGAGGAAGCCGGAGTACCCGGAGAGAACCACCGAGCAACGACGAGCAACTGTCAGCTCCCCAACATCGTAACTCTGAACTCTGCACCGCAGCACAGGCAGGATTAGATTGGTTGAAGACATGCGCACCATCGACGTGCAGTACGCTTCAGTACACAGCGTCATCGTGCCCCCATGTAGGCAATCGGGGTGAAGTGTCTTGCCCAAGGACACAACGCGGTTGCCGCAGGTGGGATTCGAACCGAGGACCTCTCGGCTTGCAGCCTGCACCTCTACCAACTGAGCCACCGCGCCCCCTTTTTACAACAGATATGCTGAATATCTTCAAACGTACATACATGTCGTGCCCAAATTATTTTCGGAAAATGAAAGTAGAGAAGCGATATCGTTTCCAAAACAGTACACGTTTTCCATGAATCTTGTTTGTACTTTATAAAGATCAGAAATAACTGATAATCGAAACTCGCCGATTTAAAAGTTTCAAAACCCTGTCCTGCATTGATCGCGTTTCATTCACAAAGGTACCTCAAAAAATGACAGATTGTTCTCCGCAATCACCTCAAAATAATTGTAAAGTTATTAAAGGATAGGTATATGTGTTGTTATACATGCCCAAAGAGTTGTTTCACAAAAACAAACGCAAAGAGTTTTATTACACGCCTGTTCTATGAAATCTCCACATTCAGCAACACCAAACCATGCGGGAAATGGAAATCTGTTTCGAACATATGTGCGGAACGGAAATCGGTGATACACTATTTTTAATGAGAAGCGAAATTTCACTGGAATTTTCTACAAATTGTGCAATATAATTACCGTTTAAATCGCTGGCGATGGCTGAAGATCGGCTCCCAGAGTTCCAATGTGCCTGCAGGCGCATAGAACACATTAGAACTCAGGAGACGAAATGGTAACACCGGCTCCTCTCTCAAATTTGGATGTTGATAAAACGTGTTCTTTTTGCTGATAGTTGTCAAATGAAGTGTCCTTCTAATAAGTGTTTTTTTTTTGTATAGACGTGAATGCCTGTAATGAACACAGAACGGCATACGCATGTGAATGGGTTAATCGATATGACGCTTGTTCCACAGCGGAAGGATAAAATTATTGAATCGGAGGAGGTCATGAGTGTTATTTGGGACACATCGTCAATTGTTGATCAATTGATCCATATGCTATGTAAATTTCATTATGATCTCCCATTCCATTAAAAAGTAATGGCTCGAACACGGAAAAGTTGATTTGCAAGCTCATTCCATTTGTTGACCTATACCTGCGACCTTAACCTTGGATCGTCCGTTGGGGGTTTTGTACGCGACCTACCATCTGGGAGTGGTAGAACCGTTTTTGAAAATTTCATCTCTTTCCATAAAACGTTATTACCTATACACTCAAAGTTAACGAATGGTGAACGGACGCCTAGGTACCAGGACAGCGCCACAACATAATACTCCCGTTTTGCAAATAAGGGCGCTAAAATGGTGACAATATACGGGGATATATTAAATATGCATTAGGTTCAATATTCTGTGCAGCAGTAACATTAGATACACAATCAATAGAGTCGATTGCTTGATAAACCTATTCCAAATTTAAAACGAGAAGTGCTAGTCCAGTGTATCGAGATTACGAAGGACGTTATTAGAAGATCCAAAGTACCTGCGGAAAATATCAGTCTTTGATGTAGAGGAGCTTTCTGGAGTCAATGAATAAATCTTGCGTATCGAAAGGCCGAAATGAGTCTTTGACCAGGTCTGGTAAACGTGAGTCACAATAAATGCTAGAGGGTGAAAGACAAAATGCAACTCCACTTGATATGCTTTGCTCTTAATCAGCTCGGTTAGTTAAATCATGTTAGAAAAAAACACTCGAATGCAAATGAATGTGTACTGTGATACACCGGGTTACCTCATAGACAGCGGTGGCGCCAGGGGGTGGGGTGGGGTGGGCGGAGTACTACTACTCCAGTCGAGGGAGGTTACCCCCACTCACCACATGGGGGAATCTGCCAAATTCGTCGGGAAAATGAACATATGCACCATAAAGATGGAGCTAATGATCGTGAAGAACCGATACACGCGCACAACAGGAATAACCCGTTGGTCATATAATCACTATGGCCTAGGCAGAGTTAATTACAATGCGAGACTTCTATTTTAGTTCGATTCCAGAAACTTTCGTCATAATCACTGGTCGGTACGCAGTCTTGTGTTGTGAGTTTTTTCGTACATACTAAATGTGTGGCTTATGACACCTATTTTGGATTTAATCAGTTCCCCAGGCCACATTTTTGCGTTCGATTTTGTCTCTCTCAAAGCCTCTGGTGTCACGGATACTGCGACTTTTTCCCATTTACAACAAATATTTCTCACACCTGGCCAAACCATGGTAGGTCTGGTGGGTCTGTCTAGAAACCCCGCCCCCTCCCCCTCCCCCTGTCGGGGATCATAGCCACCGCGCTGGGGAAGTCCGGCACTATCGCTTCACATAGAAAATAATAACAATTGAACAAACAGTGGGCTGGTCGAACGTGCCCAAATTGCTGTTGGAAGTAAATGGGTTAATTGAGAGGAAAATTGTATTTAGGTTTATTTGTGCAAGAACAATATTTACCAAACACTATAACAATTAGATCGATTCTCAACAAACTTTATCTGACTGGGGTTGAACATGGAAAACATGAAATTGAAATACCAATGTTCAAAATAACAGAATTCGATCAAATGGTAAAATCAGAAGTGGGTATTTATTTGTTTAGTGGTGTTTAAGGTCATATACTTATGCACAATGGCTAATCATGACCGTGACAGTTTTACGGATGGAGGAAACTGGAGTACCCGGAGAGGAACACCGAGCAACGACTAGCAGCTGCCAGCTCCCAAACAGCGTAACTCCGCACTGCAGCACAGGCAGGGTTAGATTGGTTGAAGGCATGCGTACCATCGACGTGCAGTATGCCTCAGTACACGGCGTGCCCCCATGTGGACAATCGGGGTTAAGTGCCTTGCCCGAGGACACAACGCGGGAGTCCGAGTTTATCGCGCAAACGGTCACCCATCCAATGATTAACCGGGCTCGACGTTGCTTAACTTCGGTGATCTGACGAGAACCGGTTACCGCAACGCCACCGCCCTCCTCCACCCCCCCCCCCCCCCACACACACACCCAGAAGTGGGCTTTCGTCTTTGAAGATCGTCTGTTCCAAAAAGCAGATAATAGGACAAGTTGTCACCATTCGTTTTATTTTTGTATATATAAATGAAAAGTTTTAGTTTTCTTCCTGAGCATTTTAAAAAGTGTTGTTGGACTTAAAAACAAATATACGTGTTTTGAAGAAGATTTTCATTTCAAACTGAGTGTGAAAGAAACTGGGGCGCTGTCAAATGTCTTACTGCAATCACAATACCTTTCTTTGACAAGCGTCACATTATTAGTCGCCATCATTATGTTTTAGGAGATGTCATGTGAACGGAAGAGATGAAACGCGGACAGGTACCAGCGTATTTGAAAAGGCAAAGGGCTGTTATTTAAGTATTTTTTTCAAAGTGGGCTATTTCAGAAAATATCAGCCTTATGGGATTCTATAGTGCACCTCTTTTCAAAGGGGACAGCTGAGGTACCAGCACGTTAACCATTTGCATATAACCCCGGAGTGACACTCTCTGTAAAGAAAAATACAAAAGAAAATCCCATAAGGTTTTCAAAATAAATTGGAACCTCAAGTTGCTATCTCAGTACCCCCTCTTTGACCTATAAAGCACACCACCCCCAGACTTGGACAATTTAGAAAACAATTCAGTAAGATCTGATATTGGATTCTTATGATATAAAAGAAAAATTAATAGACTCTAAATCAGCTGCAGTGACTGACTGGAAGAGATTGCATGCGAATGAATATTTACTCTCCTCATTTTGATTTTGCGAGAGTGAAAAATATCACTAGAGTGATTTTAACCCCTTGCCTGCTATGACCGCTCAAACTGGCCAACACTATACACGAAAATGACCGCACAAATGTAATTTTTTCATTTTTGCTCTAAAAACATAGCTGAAGATCCTTCATTGGAAGTCGCTCATTGAGCTCGTCCCAATGAAGTGTCATAAGCTATGGTTTAAGTAAAAAAATGAAAGATTTCAGTTATGCGAGATAATGTTTTGCAAGTATCGTCTCCTTATTGAGACAAGTAATGGGTGACTGAAATACAAGATATTATAAGTTATTCTGTTTGTTGACAGGGGACATGGTCTCACGTTCCCTGCATGAAATTTATATTCCACCGAGGCGTCAGCCGAGATTGAATATATGTTTTATGCAGGGAACGTGAGACCATGTCCCCTGTCAACAAACAGAATAACGTAAATGTCCCGTTCTAACACAAGTAAAATTGAATTGTTGCACAGCGAATATTTGAAAGCAGACGTTGTTTCGTTAAAGTGTTAACTTTTATCATAACAGACTGGAGTGATTTCCCTTTATTCAATGTTTACGTATGCAATCAACAGGGCGATATGCTCTCGATTCGTTTCAGTTTATGTTACAATAAATTAATGAAAGGAGACCTTATAATCTAATCGGTTTCATAAATAATTACCCATGTTTACATAACTAATCTTTTTGTACGTAATTACGGTACCTTTGTGTGTATTTTACTTCAGTTAAATGTATTTGTCTCAGTTGATTTCAAGTGAAAAAATACATTGCGATGAACCGTTGCCCATGGCAACGAGACGCTTTCCTTGCCAGTGGACATAATAATCGCTGACAGTAGACATATGCGCGTGCCCGGCGACATAAAATAAAATCAACGAGGCATTGACCAATCACTGCAAGGTATTGCGGTTGGTATCGATACATAACTTGATGTTCGGACATAATTTCTACATGCATCATGAAGACCAGTGATTAATTACTCCCCTAGTGAACAGTTTAGGAGAGTGATGGCGAGTGAGAGTGATCGCTCTCCTTTCCCGTCAGTCCCTTCAGCTGGGTTAACAATCAATCCAAATCAACAGGGTTGAGTGAATACTATTTCAATTGGGTTCATATTCACTCAACCCAGTTGATTTGGGTTCATATTCACTCAACCGTGTTGATTTGGTTTGAATTGTAACGCAACTGATTTTATAGTGCATTGAATTCGACCACTTCTATTAATCACTCATGTATATTTATATTTACCTGCGCAACAGCATCGGACGATAAAACACCATCTGGACCAAGGACAATAAAATACGATATATTCATCAATATATAAACCACAGTAACAATAAGCATTGATATGGTAACTGCTCTTGGTAGGTTTCTGGAAGACAAAAAGACATTTACTTTTTATTTTATTTATTTTCGTAGTACACGGTGAACAAATTCATCCTCTCTTTCCAAAATAGATGTACCTCGTTCGCAGAATGTAAGCCGACGCATTTAGAGAAATATTATTTGTTGTCGCTGTTGAAAACTTTTAGACGCTAGGCAGGGAAACCAGGAGGTTGAAAGGGCAATGAAGTGGAGTTAGAGAGAGCACGCCAACTTGGGATGGCAACCTGCACGGAGGATCGGAATGTTCTAACTGGATACATGAAACACTCAGGCTCATCGTCATGGGGCTTTGACTAAAATGAAAACAACATTCAAGATTGCAAAACTCGGCAATTAATAATGACTGGATCCCACGCACAGTACATGTTTCACCGTGTGAAAGGACAGGGATGGGCCCTGCTTCATTTGTTTTAAGGTTATTTGGGAAATGCCCTATGTACGATCCGCGTTCCAGACGCTATGCAGTGATAGAATGTACCTTTTATTATTAGTCGATAAAATGTAAAACATCAATTTAATTAATCCGGCAAAAAAAAACCCTTAATATACAGGAATCTTATCTGTACATTTTTGCGCACCTCATAGCCTATCGCTGCAAGCACTCGTTTTCATAGAAGAGCAAGTGCGAGTGGAGAGTGTGTGTGTGTGTGGGGGGGGGGGGGGGGGTCGTTGTGGAGGTAAACTATATATTTTAACCACTCGCCCGACACATATGGGAGACACTTGCAAAATACTTTGCAAATAACTAAGGCTAATGATGGCCACGTTTTACATCCGAGAAGGTTGTGTAGAGAGAGTAGGGGTGGTGAAAAGCTTATTATTTATTTTAATCTTTCACCCGAGAGGAATACGTGCGAATACAGAAGTATTTCGTAAATAACAATATTCCTATGTTTCCTCCACAAACTTAGGCGCGCACTAATGATGGGTTATAAGCAATGTTTGCCAGACAACAATTGAAAAATATTAAATCTGAAAGGCAATTTTTGTTGAACAAGTTCGTCGAATATAGCCGTCACTTTGGGTACTGCGGGTGAGTGATAGCTCAAAATTATTCATTTTATGCCAGTGTATATGCAACATTTACGTAACGGAGGGGGGGGGGGAGGCGGGGAGGTTGATAGTTGGCATAAAATTAATATTATTTTTAATTTTAGTTTTATAATAGTAATAAAAGTCTCCTAAGGATGAAAGAAAAAACGAAGAGAATACTCATGTTAAATAATTTAAGAGTGGAGCACAATTCATTTGCCAAGTGTTGTAGCATCCCATACTTCTCCCTCGCAATTTTCGGCACTTTAGGGATGGGAAGATATTGTGTGTCCAAGCCCACTGACTGTTGAAAGATAAGTAAACAAACTGAAGATATCATATCGTATGTATAATCCCGTTCGAAAATCTTAAGCTAATGGATGTAAACGCATTCCCCCATCTGCCTTACTCAATTGCTTGACATAATATGCGCTTAAACTTGTCTTTATGTATAAATTAAATGTAAACGGATGAGGTGACGTTTGTGTGTGTGTGTGTGTGTAGATGTGCGTGTACTGAAGAACGTCATCATGTTTTCGAAGAATTTGAAATGTTGCTTTCTAATCCCCGGCCGGAAATCGAATCATGGGCATCACCGCCTGGAAAACAATAGCCCAGCGCCCCTTTTTTTTAATTACAAATATATATATATATTCTCATATAAAAAGCATACATACATAAAACATAAATTCGTCAATTTGCCGTCATGCTCGGAAGATTACTTCCTTCTGAGCGGCTTTCATTTTTGACTAATTCTTGATGAAGTGTATGTAAAACATATATATATATATTCATAGGTCTTAGGGCGAGTTGTAAGTGTAAACTAACATACAGGGTGAGTAAATTGCAACCTTTTTGGGGGGGTTGTCGTTGGCTCAGTTGATATGGTGGCAGAACATTTATGGCCAGGCGAGTGGGTGTCGTAGACTCCCGTCGAGGCCACCTTCCGAAAAACTTCACAATTTCCAATCCAGTGGCGCGGTGTTATGACGATGCCTGGTTGAATTCCAGCATGACATGGGCGATATAAATCAAATTCAAGCAGTTGCATCTTCACGGATCTTCCATTAATTGAGACTCCTGTGTTTAAATGCTGGGACCATAGACCATTATAACAATAATCTGTTCCAGTTGCATTGGATGCTAAGGCAAACGACCCACGAGTAAATCTCACAATAAAAGGTCATTGGTGCCATGTGCATTCGGGGGCAAGGTTTGAGGAGTTCTGATCGAAATAGCAAGCTGGATAATAATTTACTCACCTATTGGATGCAAATTGTACGCACGTGGCTGGGCTGTACCGCAGAACGGGGGAATTTAAGATTCCGAATGGTGTTCCACATGATACAGTCAGAATGATGTTTGGGCACGGTGTTTAAAGTCGGTAGAGGTTCATGGGGGTTATCCCAAGTCATCTCGTGTATTAAAGCGAATTGGCAGCAGCAGTACAGGGTTTCATGGGGTAAAGCATCATAAGGCCCATTGGGGTGGTGCGCAATTATATTTTCGCGGTTGAGACAAAGAGGCATAATACTAGAGTGACGTCGCAAAAGAGCAATGAGCGCGGGCGACTTCAGGACGAGCGGACTGCTGTGTATTGAGAATGTTCAAGTCATTGTGATAAGGGAGGTGTGTGTGTGTGGGGGGGGGGGGGGGTACAGTGTTATATAAGGTAAAACAGGCTACGGAAAGAAGGGGTTGTGCAATAGCCTCGGTAAAAGTATAGGGTCACTATTCTGGAGTCAAGTTGTATTGGAAAGTTCCATAAGCCCCAGAAACGTTAAGATAGACCACAACCTGGAAAGACCAACGGATTTCTTGGCGTAAACAAAACTTTTCCAGTGGTCAAGGACCTTCTTCTGAGACCCTTTCGTAGGCATGGGGATAGACGTGGTCTTCTATACCAACACATACCGCTCTACTACCATATAAGGTCTGTACCCAGTCACATAACCATACAGGTTTTATTTGCACAATCGCGTATGAAAGGTTGATAGTTGCACAGATGACGGAACTTGTGAATCCTTTTCTTAAATTGCACACACGTGTAACAGGCAGGGGGTAGGAGGTAGGCAAAACACCGCCAATTCACCTTTATTTGCACCAAGGCGTACGTGTACGCCATTTTTCGTGTGGGGGTGGGGTTGCTTTTTGGCTTGTACTGATCACGAAAACAACCTTCTGAAAAGTTCTGCTGTAGCATTTTCAGATAAGAAGAGCTCTTTGACGAGACCCTTAACCCCCACCAGCACTCCATTTACATAACTTCTGCAATAAAAATGCAGTATAAGAATAAATCTTTCGATCACATCACTTTCCTACAATAAAACGCAATCAATCAGGTTACTAAACTGTTTCAACAGATCATTAGTCTGTTTATTGAGGGTTACGACACATTCGAAGGCCAGGGTCATAAGGTGCCGAGCAGTTGTGCGGCTGGGAGGGGGGGGAGTGCCCAGGGAGAACCATCGCGCGGTAAAAAGTAACTGCTAGACTCCCCAACGTTTCAACCCGACACAATCCAGATGAGAATTGGTTGAATGCAAACACGCCGTCAACGTGCCGTACGCCTAAGCACACTTTACAGCTGTGCCCATATGTGAGCAGTTACGATTAAATGACTTGCTCATTCAGGGTCACAACATAAGTGGCATGAACCACTTTCGAATCTTCGACCCCTCGGTCACAACTTCGACTCGCCAGTCAATGAGCCACCGTGCTCCCCATTATTTGTTTTTAAACTATTACTATAACAGATCATTAATTGGTCAAAAAACATTAGGCCTAGGCTACTAAATCTGAACATTATAATAATAATAAGATTTGATAAAGCGCTCATAACTGTAAACACATGCACATAATGGATGAGAAACATTCTACAGCGCTGTACAGTCACTTTCAGTTTGGTAATCAAACTGTGGAGAAAGCTCTCTTGAATAGGTAGGTTTTCAGTTACACTTTACGTCATCTGGGAGAGAATTCCAGGGATGGGGCCCTGTAAGACCAAATGATCTATCAGCAAATATAACATGCCTGTGAAAAGGTACTTTAAGTAAAGGCTTTGTACTGGACCTGGTGATATAAAACCTTGTTGAATATTGGGTCAATTCGGCTAAGTAAGATGGGGCTTGAACATTTAAACGTGTGTGTACCAACAATAAAAGTTTAAATTCGATTCTTTCTGCTATGGGAAGGAAATGAACTTCCTTTAGAGCATCTGATGAACTTGAAAATTTCCTTCTACCTAAAAGTATTTTTGCTGTCATATTCTGTATTCTTTGGTATGGCTTTAGTCGACATGTTGGTTGATTTACGAGCAGACTGTTATCATAATCCATGTGGCAGTTGACAAGGCCACTGGCCAATTTGTTTACATGTGTTGCGACGAAGGTATGGCATGAGTTTGTTTCAGTTTGAACATAGCAACCGATGCAGCCTTAGCTTTAAGAGAGACATGTCAGGTTGGCATCAAGGTGCATACCAAGAAGTTTAATTTTATCAGATTTGTCAACTTGAACACCACAAACATTGATTGATTCCGTGGCACATTTTGGCAGCAGTTTGTTGCTGCCAAACGTTATAAACTCTGTTTTTGATTCATTCATTTTTGGCCTATTTGAAAGCATCCAATTTTGTACCTCACTTAAGGTGGAAGGCATTTCGTTTATAACCTGTACTTCAATGTCATTTCTCCCGCCCAGAAAGAATCGTAAGTGCTTTGGTCATTAGCATAACCAGCAATATTATGTTTACCCTTCACACAAGAACTCAAGGTACTAGCATAGCATGTGTATATGGGACCACTTATATTGCCTTGTGGCAATGAGTAATCAATATTTATTATGTCTGATTTCGCTTTACCAATATGGACTTCATATTGTCGATTGCTCAGATAAGATGCAATCCATCTTAAATCTGTCTTCCGCACATATTGAAAGTATTAGACATTACCTGAATAAGTAATTGGTGGACGACCGTGTCAAAAGCAGCACTGAGATTAATTGCAACCATGAGTGATATCATCTGATTTCCCATTTTATTAAGTAGTTCATTGTATACCTACAGAAGAATGGTTTCAGTGCTGTAGCCTTTCCAGTAGGCACTCTGGAAGGAAGTAAGCCACTGGATTTCAGATGGCTTGTGAAACTTAAAGCACTAGCTTTCTCCACACGTTTTGAGAGAAAGCTAAGGTTGCTAACAGGCCTGTAATGTTTCAGAGTAGGTTCAAGGTTTGAGTTCTTGATCAATGGTTTGACAATTGCTTTCTTCCAACAGAATGGGATATACCAGAAGAAAAAGAAAGGTTGACAATCTTGGTAATCAGAGGAGATACAGTGCTACATTACTTCTTGACTATGCATGATGGCATGGGATCAAGAACACATGTCGCAGGCTTAGCATTCGTTATTATTTTCGATACAGTTTCTACATTAGTCGCTGAGGAGGTTTCAAAAGAGCGGACATCCATATAGGGAGGAACAAACTGATCATGATTAATTAATTCATCCCTGGTGGATTGAACTTTATTGTAGAAAAACGTTGCAAATTCCACTGCTAAGTCGTCACCAGATTTACCTTCGGGCATAGGATTAAATTTTGTTTTGCCAGTTAATTTTGAGTCAACATCAAACAGCTGTTTGCTGTTGTTACCACATACACCGTCTGTTTCTTCGAAACATTCAGTTTTACATTTAGTTAGGTAGCTCTTATAATTATTTCGCTTTGCACAAAAGAATTGCCAGTTTTCTTGAGTTCTATGTTTCAGCCAGTGTCTCTCACTCTAGCGAGTTTCTGGTTTTAGGTGCTGGGCCTGTGGTGTAAGCCAGGAAACAGGTTCCCGCTGCACCACACACTTTGTTTTAATAACTGCATGTTTATTAAATTGGTCACTTAGGTCATTGTTATATGTCAATGCTAGTTTGTTGATGACATCTAATTGAAGGAGTGCATGAACGGATTTACATAGATCCATTTTGAATGCTTCTCTGTTGATAGATTTCACAGAGCGAAGTTCAGTTGTCTTCTTTTGAAGAAGTGGCCGATATGTAGACAGGTCTGCAGTCACAAATGCAGGATGCGAAATATAAACGTCTGGTTTTATGTTAGAGACCTTAGCTTGTCAGCTTGTTCCCTGATTAGAATCCGATCTAATGTATTTCCAGATATTTGTGTTGGAACATGAACTAACTGATCCAGAGAAAAAGATTCATGTAGATGTTTGAAGGACACAGCAGAATTATCATCAGGTTTGTTAACATGAATGTTGAAGTCCCCGACAATAAGACATTTGTCATTTACCGACATAAAATCGTTTAAGAGGGTTCCAAATTCTTCAATAAATTTTGCCATGGTAATGGGATGAGTTTCTGAGTAAGGCGGTCTATACACAATTAAAAATGTTAAATGTAGACCACTAAAGTGAACTGTCACTGCAGCATATTGAAATGATATGAATGCACCAAACCTGACCGTTTTGACAGAAAGGTTTGTTTTGAAAAAGATTCCAATACCGTCACCAGATTACACTTCGTTTCACCATCAGTAGATTCACCCCTTGGTCGAGGAAGCTAAGGAAAACATAACCGGTTGGCTTAATAGTGGCTAACTCTGTATGATCATCTTCTAATAACCAAGTCTCAGTCACAAAACAAAAGTCAAAGTCCTTAGTAACAACATAATGAATGAATGTACTTGTCTTGTTACATATTGATTGAGTATATTCAAGTGAAAATTTACAGTTTTTATTATTGTTGATGACATTTGCACTGGGTAAGGGGAGACTTGCTTCTTAATCCCTCTGGAAAGATCTTTGTGTTTCCTATGTTCATAAGAAAGTTGACCTTTATGGTCCTTATAAGAAGAAGATTTCCGAAGAGTGGAAATCACTTCGATTTGTCTCTGCTTTCTCTTCCCAGCCCTAGTTCCTCTCTTTGTGTAGGAGGGTAAATTTATTCCTAAATGTAACAGATTATCAGTTGATTAAAAACTCTTAAAATAGTTTTTTAGTTGGTTATAACACATTACTAATCTGTTAAAATAAATTATGAATCTGTTATACAGTTTTATTAATCTTTTGCAAAAGATAATTAACTGGAGACGGGTTGGCACTAATACTCCACCGTTGAAAACATTTTTTTCGACCTTAAGATTTGTGGTGTGCAAAACTTTATAAGTCAGTGCGCATGTCAAGAATAAGGTTCATTCCTCCTCATGAGGTGGGTTAACAGAATGCAGTCCGAATAGTATTCGAGAATACGTCCACTTCAACAAAACGATACGAATCGCACCCTGCCTTATCTGCGCACGTCCAGAATAACACTAGTATTCTCGAATGGCCCACGGAAACGTGCCCATTGTTTCTGTTTGCGAATCGTAGTGTAGTGCGCGACACCGAAGCCGCCATTGTGTCTGCAAATTCTGGACTATCTATCTCCTTTTCCAAGTAACTGATAAGCATTATAAAATAATATTATGTTTACATGTGATTTATTTTCTGTGTACTACTTCACTGGCTTGTTGCACCATTTCTACTGATGCTGTTGGTGGGAGGAACCCAGGAACACATTCATAGATTATAACACCGACTTTTGTTAACCCGGCTCTGACATAATCTTGAAAAATAGTGTTGAATTTTCAGTATTGTTTGAAGAGTGGATTATCAAACAAGCACTGCGCATGGATAGGTACACAAGAAACATAACCCTCATCTGTGTTGGTGCAAATTCCACTCCAGGCTGATAAAACCTCAGTATAAATATTTGACTTAGATTTCAGATATTTTTTGTCAAGTGTTAATAAGAAAATACTTTCTTTTAATTTTAGATCTTTATATTTGTAAATAAAATTGTAATAAATACGGTCCAAGGGAAACAACTTGATTGTGGTCTTTAACCCATTTACATTTGAGAGCTAGGATTTTCTGAGTGATGTCATGGAGGACTAACCTTCCCCTACTAGGTGATAATATGACTGAACTACATTTTATCAAATGTTTACCCCCATTCCAAAGAAAATCCAAACATAAATTAGCCAACTCCTTTACTAGTTTCCAGGATACGGTTGTAACATTTATATTGTACCATATCCTGGACAATAATGCTGAATTAACCTTTTCCTACCATGAAAAGCAGATGACACTTCCAACAAAATTCTTGACTAACTAATCTTTTTCATTTTTTGTCGCAAAAACATAGGTTATGACCCCTCATTGGAACGACCTCGATAACCTCGTTCAAAAGAGGGATCATAACCTATGTTTTTGAGACAAAAAATGAAAAAGTAATAAACATTAATTGGCGATTTTTATGAATAGCGCTGGCCGGTTTCGACCGTTACATTGGGTAAAGGGTTTAAAACACTATGGCTTTGCTTTTAAATGATAAATGTCTCTGTTTCCACATATTTAAGATATTTCTATTTTTTTAATTTTATCATCCCAATTAATAGCCTCACAAAGCTTTTCATTTGGTCCTATGTAAACCCCAAGAATCTAAAGGGCTTCTTGACACGTCTTTAATGGGATATTTGTAAATGAATTCGATATATTGCAACCTAGGTGCATAAATTCTGATTTATCAAAGTTTATCTTGGCACCAGATCCATTTGAGTTAGTCTTCAAATGAGCACAAACCCTTTCAAGTGAAAGGTGATCTGCTAGTGTAATCTCAGAATCATCTGCATGTTGATGTCTTGTGCTGATTATAATTGGGCAATTGCACCTCTTTTACTAATTGATCTCCATTTATCACTCTAGCCAGGGGTTCGGCAGAAAGTAAATAGAGCATGGCACTGAGGTGGCAGCCTTGTCGCCGCACCCCTCTTTCTATACTGAAGAAAGGGGAGAAATGGTTGCAGAGCCTTTAGTATTCTTGTAAAGTATTTTAACCCACTTAACAAAACTGTTCCCAAAATCCCATTTTTCCCAAAATATCAAACAAAATTTCATGATTAACCCTGTCAAAGCCTTTCGTTTGATCCAGATTGACCAGTATACCTTTCTTATTTTATTCTGCGTAAACAATAATATCTCTCCTCAAACTTGCTATATTTTCACTGAAATCTCTACCAGGAAAACAACAAGTCTGAGTTGGGAAAACTAAACGGGTGATAACCTATTTGAGTCTAATGGTTAGAGTTTTAACAGGAAATTTATAATCTGTGTTGAGCAAGCTCACGGGTCACTCGTTTTTAAAGCCATCTTTATTTCCTTTCTTTTCATAGATTAGAACTATGATGCCAATTGTCATGGATCTTGATAACTGAGCTTCATTAAAAATATCTCTATATACATGAAGTATTTTATCACACAGTTTGGGCCAGAAACGCCTATAAAACTCTGTAGTGAGTCCATCAAACCCAGGAGATTTGTTGTTAGACATTTTACTTAAGGCAGATGTTAGCTCAGAAAAAGTTAATTCAGCCTTAGGTTGATAATCATTATCGGATTGTTGGCGTCTTATGACACTTTAATAGCTGAGGTCATATTGTGTCGAAGATAATTTTACGTGTGGAGAAAGCCGGAGTACCCTGGGAGTGCCACCGAGCAGTGGAGATCAACTGTCAACTCTCCAACGTATCAATCCCACATGGGCAGTGTTAGCATTGGTTGTAGGCATGTCGTCAGCTGAGTTCCAATGTGTTCTATGTGCATACTGGCACATTGAACACATTGGAACTCAAAGGACGATGTGTGCTATCAACGTGCCATACACCCCCGGCACATGTCACAACCGTACTACCAAGTGGGCTGCTGGGATTAAGTGCCTTGTCCAAGAACACAACGCAAGTTACCCCGGCAGGCAGCAAACTCACAACCTTCCGATCTCAAGACCAAAGCTCTAACTACTGAACACTGAACGTCACGTCTTGACACCGACATACATTCTAACAATAATCGGCGATTGTTGTAACAAAAGTGGTGAGCGAGATTTTTTGTCTTTTTTTCACAAAAATGGGCGAGGGTTGTTACAAAAGTGGTAAGCTCATTTTGTAACAAAAGTAGTTGATTTCGTAACAAAAATGGTGAGCAGCAACAGAAGTGGGCAAGTGTTGTAACAAACGTGGTGAGCTGTAACAAAAGTGGTTATTGTAACAAAAGTGGTTGCAACAAACCTGTTAAACTGACAGGCTATTATTCATGTTATTCATTGTGGGCTCCAATGCAGTCCATACAAGGATATTACACAATCCTTTATGTTCTTATAAGCGAAGACAGGTCGAAGAATTAAGGGCTCTTTAAATTTAGAGTTGATTATATTGAATTTACCTTTAACTATTTTTTTCTCTTTCGACGTCCATTCTGCAATGTGGTAAAATGAAAGGAATGATGACCTTCCTTCGGCTTTCTCCTTCCGATATGTTCATACCCAATGATCAGAGGGCATGAAATGTATTGAACCAAAATTATTCTCGTTTTTGTTCTAAATCCATATGTTTCTTCTAATGTATCTATAATTGGTGGTTGTTCAATTATGTGGATTTTAAAATCGTCTAAAGAATGATCGGGAAGGATAAAATGTGCTATTGTGGTGTCAGTATAATATTTTTATCCTGTTAGTGCCGAGTAGCGCGCATTGGAGCAGGATTGTGAGTTTGACCCACATACTGTTACCTACGGCGTTTACAATTGATAAGGTTAATATCATTGGGCGAATCATAATCGAGGGTGTTTCAGATCTGATAATGATTTGTTGTTTGTTCGTAGGAAAATTCCTCTTTCTCATCGAGCATAAAATTCTGCAGTCTGCAACGAGACTTTCTGCAATTCAATACTACACTTCAGGAAGTGTCTGTTGTGTTCAATTTTCAGTGGTTCGAAATCAGTAATTTCTGCATAATTTACCATTTTTTCAGAGTTTGAGATTTGTTCGATATAATATATTAATTATTGCATGTCATGTCGTTGACCATGCCAAAATAGTGGTCCTCGGGGAAGACTAGCACACCCGTCTCGAGATTATTCGTCCTCGTAGATCACTATTTGACAGAGCCAACTCCAGCTCCCAAAAATTCCCCAGCCGCAACATTTTCATTCGGACTGGAACCTAAGATATCATTTTTTTCTTGCTGGTAATCGTATAAATTCTTAAAGGGCTAGATTTGATACTTTGATTTTTGTCACACACTCAGTCAGTCATTGGGATGGACGTTTGTAGTATTCGATTCCCCCTGTCTGGAGCCCGGCTTGACCAATTTGGAGTACCGGTACAGTACGTGCTAAAGAAGAAGTTACATCTCGATTACTACAATGCATAATTTATTTATTCACTAATAAATTTCTAAGAAGTCTTGAGTTTGTTAACTATAATCCTGACTGACTAATATTTCAACTTCAGCATCAAGGCATGCCTTCGACGAAGTCATGCCTTGATGATGCAGTTGGAATATTAGTCAGTCAGGACTTGATCTATCACAAAAGGGCCAAATCATGTTAGGTACGGATGCTACCGAGGGTATGTTGGATATGTATAGTCTGTCTCTTTGTGAGACGAGCGGTAGCAAAAAGAGGATAGGGTGTAGATAAGATTCCTTACTTGTTGCGTGAAGAAAATTGTTAGTAATGTCGCCGGAGCATCTTTTCAACATAACCTCGGGGGGGGGGGGGGGTGAGGGGGGTCATTTTTACGACTGGCGAATCTTTCTCAATTGTTCGGGGGGGGGGGGGGGGGGGGCTAGAAGCGAACAGAAAACTTTATGATGTCGGTCAATTGGGTAAATCTGGTGTTGCATCGTATTCGCTGTTTTGTCAGATATTGGCGTCTTAGTGTATTAGTATGACGGGTGTTCCTTGTTTGACACTGTCTGTGTGGGTTTTTGCTGCTTTTCCTGGGGTAGGGTTTCGTTCTTAAATTTTCCAGGGAGGTTAGGAAGAAGGTGATGTTTAATCTTTTTGGTTGCTATGGTAGCGGTATATCACATCGGGTGACTTGTTCCAAGAATGTTTTCTGGGGTCAATACTATAAAACGTTTGCTACTGTATCTTCTAAAATTGTACTTTCTACCTATTAATATAACTGACTAAAATGAATCATTAGCATTTTAAAAGATATAGCAATTTGCCAACTTGTAAATTGCCACATCTTTGAAATGCTAATGGTTCATTTCAAGCCATTTAAAGTTAAAACTAGAAAATACAGTTCTAGAAAATACAATTGTAAAAGTTTTATAGTATTGGCTCCTGGTGTCAGTTATCTGAAAAAGTCAGGCCATTCCTTTATGGTTTTCATTTTGGTAATGAGAATTCTATTGACTGTTGAGAGTTTTCTGGCGAAGCGTTAATGATGTGCTGATTGATTGGAAGGCTAGTTCGCTTGCATGATTAGAGGAGGATGTTAGATGGGTGTTGGGAATTTGTGTGGGAGAGATAGTGTTCCACGGGGTGGGATGTGTTGGTGTCAACGTGTGGTAGGAAGGGAGAGGTTTGTGGACTGTAGTCATGACTGGGATGTTGCCCTCATGGTCGCCTAATCTGGGGTTCTCCAGGTTAGAATTCAACCAGTAAATGCATAGGAGACCAATTGATCTTTTGGGATGGCAATTTATTGGTCATTATTGGTACCTGTATCGGTACATTGCTTGTTGACGTTGAGTCTAAAGGATCAACGATGTTTCGGTTTCTTGCGTAAACTGGTGAGTGAATAAAATCAATCACGATTTTATCTTTGGGTGTCTTTCCGTAGTAGACCCAACGTTGGCACTAGCAGGTGTAGAGTGAGCAATTTGTTCAGTGACTATAGAGTTTGGATTTGGATTGCTTTCCCTGAGGGCTCAGGGTTGTAGGGTGCGGGTTTTATGCGTCAGTTGTTATTAGCTGTATTGTTTGGGTTTAAGTTTGCTCGTCTACTTAGGGGACTGGTTACTGCTGGTCTGTGGATTGATGTGTATTAGGCAGGGTTCCTTTGGGTATCAGCCGCCTTATATTTGGCTACGTCCTTATTTATGAACATGGACAGGGTAGTCTCAGACACTTCCAGGGATGAAGTTGTTTCATTTTGGCTTTAGGTCACTGGTGTTCGGATAGATTCTTATAATTATGTAAGATGTACACGTAATTCTTGTCATAGAAAATGTGTCAAGATTGGAATATTATGGAAAGTTATACCTTCATTGTTTCAAAAGAGATTTTATTGGAATTCCAGGTTGTGCTCAGGTAAGGTAGGTATACACCTGGATCTTAATTAAGAACCCCTTAGGTGTTTTTTGTCGCAGTGGTGTTAATAGAAACTGCCATTACTTTCATGCTATCTTTAAAATGGCCAACGTTGATTGTTTGCTTAAAGAATTGTCTATTGACAAATGAAAGGCAACACAATGATGAAGATATGCAGTATATCAATGGCGCTAATTACACATATCTGGCATTAAAGTTTTTGATGGAAAATGTTTTCTCGACAAGTATGGTGCCGGAACGGTCCATGATGAAAGAATGCCGGTAATGACTGACAAAAATGTAACTTGTGATCTCCTGAGCACAATAGCCATATCTAACGTCAGTGGCGAGTGTATCAACCTCGTGTCCAGATAACCCAGATAACAGTCTGAACCCTCCCCCTTCTGATACGGACCAGAGGCAACTGCTGCCACTTCTCGTGCAATGCAGCTTCCAAATCTGCCAAATTCTATACAGGCGGATCCCTTGCTTGCACGCGACGTCCGAGAAAGTTCTAGATGTGTTCTAAAGGATTCAAATCGGGACTCATTGCATGTGGGGCCACGGTAGTGTTGTAGTAGCGTTCTTCTGAAGGAACGCTCTCTCAGCATGGGAACGATGTGGCCTTGCATTGGCGTCCACCAATACATGACGAGTAGTCAACGTGTGGTTGTCAAAATGAGGCACGACAGCCGGATTGAGAAGTCCCGGATGTACTGATGACCACTGAGATTTCCACGTACAGTCATCAGTAGTAGGAGAGTGATAGATCGGGCCTCATTGGCCGGACCTACCTCCGGACCTAGGAAGTGACGTCATAGTCACGTGACCTGGTGGCACCATGTTTGGTTGTCATGGTATCATACTACTGTCATCATATCAAGTTTACATCATGAGAGAGGCATCCCCAGATCATTACAGAACCTCCACCATGAGGAACAATAAATCTGGGCACGTAAGCAGTATTTCTATGCCACCCCACTTTGATGCGACCATCTGTGATGTGAAGCAGGAACCTACTCTCGTGTGACCAATGGACTCTCCTCCATGTCCTAAGATGATTCCAATGTTGTCGTGCCATACACCACTTCAAACGTCGCCTTTGATCCTGATCAGATAGAGCTGGGCGCTTGATGACCCTTCTGGACGTTATACCCAGTGCTGTGAGACTGTTTCGGACAGTTCTGTAGCACAAACGACTCGTGTGCTGCCAAAGGTGTTTCAAAACCCCACCTGAAGGAAAGGGTTCACGCCTAACGAGGCGTGCCAGACTCCGATCTTCCTGTTGAAAGGTCTTTCAGGGTTGTCAAGGCCTTGGTCGCTCCTTAACATCGTTGGTTTGTTGATGTTTTGGGACAAGTCTGCTGATGACAGAATGGCTACAGCCAAGTTGCCTTCCAATGGCATTGAATTACATGCCTGTTGCATGCATGCCAACGGTTTGCCATTTTGATGCCTCTGACATTCCCCCCCCCCCCCCCTTGCCATGTCAACAGTTATGGATAAAAGAAGTGACATACCCAGGTATTGCATGCGGAGGACTGTGTTCTGTGACATTCGTGAGAAGCATGCTTCGCATGGACGCAGTGATGTGTTTGGGGTACGCTATCAACCAGAAACATCATGTTTCACAAGATGAAATGTACTGTAAGACATAGCAATCATTGAAACATAATAACCAGTAACAGCAACTTCACTGTCATGAAACATTTCAGTGGGTGCTTAACTAAGTTCCAGATGTATATGTTTCCAACGAAGATGAATGCGTCCTTGCCATGTCAGCATTTAATGATAAAAGAAGTGACAAATTTTCTTGTTTTATGCCCAGATATTACATGTGGATGATAGTGTTTTTTGTGACATTTGTAGGTAGCTTGCTTCACCAGGACGAGGGGATGTGTTTGGGTACGCTACCAACCAGAAACTTCATGTTTTTCACGAGATGGCAGGTACTGCAAGACATAGCAATCATTAAAACATAATGATCGGTAACAGCTGCTTCACTGTTATGAAACATTTCAGGGGGTGCTTAACTAAGTTCCAGATGTATAAATGGCCCATGGTTGGATGGTAAATTACATTAGGAACAGCATTGGTCAGGTTATATTGCTCTTAATTCCAGGACAGTGTTAAAGCGCGGGATTATTTATACCAGAGGGAACTGTTATCATTCAAATGCCAACTTAAACGATTGCGGGTAATTGGATTGGGCATATTCAATTTAAAAAAAAATTGTCACTGGCATTGGTAATATGCGAGGTCCTTTATCACTCGTCCCAAAGTAATATCCACATGGATGGTAACTAGTTTTATCTAAACCATGCTTTTCAAACAAACGAGAGGTAAGGCGGGCTGCCGTGTGTGCAGGGTTATTATATGTGGAATGGATCCGACGATTTTCTCGGTCAAGATGCAATTGGGAATTAGATTAAAGTTATGTCTGACGGGTCTGTGGAATAACAGCGTGTCAGAGTATCTCAGTCAGCAAAGTGGAAAGTATTTGTTAACTCTACTAAGGTAGTGGAGGGTTCATTTGACTGCAGAAATGGAAACTTTCAGCGTGGAGCTGGGACTGGGAGAAGATATTTGGTATTTACGGATGTGTGCCTTGTAAAGTAGTGCGAAACCCTTCTGTTTCGTGATAAACATTACTACATTCAGCGCGGAGCTGGGAGAAAATATTTTGTATTTATGGGTGTGTGTCTTGTAACATAGTGATTAAACTGTCTGTTTTAGGGTAAAAATCACTTCAGTTGATAATAGGAGCTGTTGAGTACTTGATCAACGTTATGGTTATGGAGTGTTGAAAGACACAAACAAGTGCGATTAACACATCCCTCTGATATCAACCTCAAAACATTCAAGTGGACCAATCTTTCAATCAACCAAATACACCATTACCCCTTCGCCAGAGAACTCTCAACCGTCAATAATTTTTTTTGTAAAATTGCTAGTGTTTTTTTATTTTGTTTTTTATTTTTATAATTATTTCTTTGCCACCAAAACTTCATATTCTTGGTTTGTTTTATGTTTTAGGCCTCATAATCTACAGAATGGCATGGGTAGTGGTGCATTTCGTCTTTTGAGTGCAAGACGGTTTTGCAATGTAAAAGCATTGCAAAGCCTTGTTGCACTCAGGAGACAAATTTATCAATTTTATTAACTTGGGTAAAATATCAGACGCAAACCATTCAATTTTTTTTTAGGTTTGCATTGGTTATAAAAAGAGAGCACGTGGTTCCCAAAATCACCACGCGGGAGGGCATGTAAAAGAGATTCTTAACTTTATTAGGCCTAACCGCCACTTTTTTCCAACCCTTCCACACAAACTTTAGAACGACACCCTTTGCAATAATGGCCAAAGATATAAAAAATTAATACCACAGCCCCGAGGTAACCATGCTCAGCATTCAGCCCACCGAGCCCTAATTGAAGAATTTCAACCGCCTGACTGGCACGTGTACAAACTACTGACAACAATGACATAACAGTTAACCCTACCCATGGAACATTAGCAAAAACTGAAACAGACTCTCAAACAAGGAACACCAGTCGTATAATTACACGAAGGCGCCATTTCTTGACCTACCAGCAAACACGCAACACCACATTAACCCAATTGGTTGACTTCGCAAAAAGTATGTGACCAACCTATCCAAACATTCACGTATTAACCATGACAAGATTCCGTTCACTTCTAGCCCTCCCGAATAAGTGAGATTGCCCCACTTCCCAAACAGTAAATATCGCAACGTTATGTAGGGATAACTATAGTCGTCGGAGAACAGACGTGTTGGTGTCGTACTTACTTTTTAAAAGGTTTTAGTTCCACGCTCATGTATTTTTACATCGTTCTGCAGAATATATCAGTGCCGTGCTAAATCCGCCTTATAAAGTGATTTGATTACCTTGACGGAATGGAGACTTAACACTTTACCTGACAAATTGGTCACATCTTTCAGCGCGATTCACAAACTGAGCAGTTATCAAAAAATATATTTTTAAAAATATTTCAACAAAACCATGTTATAAGACCCCCTTATTGGAACGATCTTGCTGAGCTCGTTCCATTAAGAGGGTCACATGATATGGTTTTGTTAAAATGTTGGGACAAATTTGAAGAAAAAAATGAAAATAAATAAATTTCTTGTATGCGTTGAGTAAAACAATAAATTTAGTTCTCTGAAATACGAATTTGGAGTACAATCGACACAAAAACTAATGGTATCGCTGCAGTAAATATTTGCATTAAAATTACCCGCCTTGAAATGTTTCAATCGGAAATGATGCAATCTCTGAAAATAAGCAGCTTTGGAAAAATGTATTGTTTCAACAAATAAGTGAAACATTCTACTGCCATCTTGAATTATACTTGAATATTCTAGAAAAATAAAGAGGGTGACCTGATGACTTTTAGACCTAAAAAATACAATTGACTTTTGGTGTGGTTTTGTTGGGAATTCCTTGAAAAATATTTTTCCGTCAAAAAGTTTGGTGACAGATATGTGTAATTAGCGCCATTAAAATACTGCATATTTTCGTCATTATGCTGTCTTTTCATTTGTCAATGGACTTTTCTTTCCGCAAACAATCACTTTTGGCCATCTTCAAGATAACATGAAAGTAATGATAATTTCTATTAACATCACTGCGAAAAAAAAAACAGTGGGTGCTTAATTATGTTCCAGCTGTATATTTTCCACAATTTCACTCTTTTTGTCAGAATGGATGTATGTGGGGCTTAAAATTAAAATTGTGGAAGTACACTTATGGGTACTTGTAACACAATTATTGCTCTATAGAATCAATAGTTGGTAGTTTTAGACATTTTAACAGTGTTATGTGATACCATAATAGCAGTACTGGTCATTCTGTTGGAACAAAAATCTGTGTTTCATGTTTTGTCAGTGCCATACGTGTACCGGTGACTCTAGGTGCCTTAACTCAAGTTCACTGAGAAAAGTGAGATTTTTTCTTTCAAGAATTGCAAAATATTCATCAAACACAATGCGAGATGTCTTCAGAAGCCAGAACGTAATTTATAAATTATCAGAAATGGAAACTTAAATATCTCAAGATGTTTGTTTTGTGTCAACATCAATTAATTTATGAATCACATCATAAATTTTGTTGAAAATGTGCATACCGGGGAGGGGGGGGGGAGGCTTCATTCAGCGCTACATTTTGCCTCATCAGTAGGAAGAAGAGAATTTGACATCAACTGTTCGAATAAAAAGGCACTGTCCTTTTGATATTGGTTAAATTTATAGATAAAACCCCATTTTTGAAACAAAATTGATATTCATATTGTGTCGTGGTGTTGGAACACTATTTCGCTTGCCGGGTGGTTAAATGTGACAGGATCTTTCCCCAAATATGATGTACTGTACAAATGTTTGTTTTATTTTGTGACCAGTTTAGTTTTCAAAGAACGCTGTGAATTCTTATCACCATCAGCATATTTATTACCTTACAGTCTTCAGAGGGCAATGCCAGTTTTTAAACCCATTTGACAAATTTGGATACTTTTGTTTAAAGGGACAAATTTCCCAGGTTTTCGAATCTATTGAAGCCAAAAGTTGCATTCTAATGCAGAAATAGTTTTGTTATCCCATGGTAGTGGTAAAATGTAACTTTGGTAGGTTTGTGTATGAATTTTGGTATCGCTGCAGTAAATATTTGAATTAGAGTTACTCGCCTTGAAATGTTGCAATCGGAAATAGTGCAATCTCTAAAAAAAAAACAGACCGCCTTGGGAAATTATATTGTTTCAATTAACATTTGGAACATTCTAATGACATCTTGCATTATTGTTGAATATTTTAGAAAAATAAAGAGGATGATTTGATGACTTTTGGACCTAAAAAATACAATTGACTTTTTGTGTGGGTTTGTTGGGAATTCCCTGGAAAATATGTGCAGGTGACCGGTACTTGACGTCCTGTTAGTTTTTCTCTCTTATTTGCTGCATGATCCCCTATTTTCTGGTCAGAAAAAAGTTGCCTGAGGGGCTATACTTGACAAAGATATTTGAATGCCAAAATTACAGTGATGCGATCGTAATTTGTTTTGCTTGGACGTTATTTTGGTCGCCTATGGGAAAATATTTAGTGCAGTGATATCTAATGAACCAATACGTTGAGACTGAGGATCAAGTAGATGAAACTTTTTCAAGGGCTTATTAAATTTGCGCCACGGATGAGATTACCTCATTCCATACCCACGACCATTATTTGTGATGATAATCTCATTGTGGGATTGAAAGGATACAGGTGCTATACTCACTGTTTAAAGTGTTTCATTTCTTCGGTCATGAAGTTTAAACTTTTCCTGCAAAACATCATATCACTGCTATTTTAGAATATATATAGGGTATCTTCTCTGTTTCGGTGAATATCGGGAATTATCTCATGAGTGTGGACCTGGAAGTATTATTTTTCACGAGCGTTTGCCTGCGCAGAAGGATAAAACGAGAGACCGCAGTGTCGTTCTGTGTTTATCACACGCCTTCACATCCAAGAACAATTATTAGAAGGATACTCCGGAATTCATTTGACAACTATCAACGACAAGAACACATTTTATCGCCAACCAAATTTGCGTGCGGAACCCATGTTACTATTTCGTCCTCTGAGTCCTAATGTGTTCTATGTGCCTACTGGAACATATAACACATTGGAACTCAGGGGACGATTTTCAGCTATCGCTAGCGATTCAATTTTTTATTGCGTTGCACGATTTGTAGAGAATTTCAGTGAAATTTCGCTTCTATTTAAAAATAGTCCATCAACGATTTCTGTTCCGCACATTTTCCTCATGGTTTAGTGTTGCTGTAGATGTGGAATACATAGAACATCCGTGTAATGAAAAGCTCTCTTACATCGTAACAGTTACATTTCACTACAGGCCGAGTAACTAAAATGTTGGTAATCCATCCCGTGTTTTAACCCTTCACCAAACCCACAGAATAGAAAACATGGTAATTAGATATCATCAGGCATTGCCGATAAAGCATTGTTCACTCAAGAGATGATATCATTACTATAGAATTACGCAGAACTGTAAACGTCCAGAAGGTTCAAACAACCTGCAGGTCTGTGAGATTAATTATTAACTGAAAGAGACCGTTCCTAGTAGTGGACTTATCTGCTGCACTAGTTAAAGGCATTCTAGTATCCAGAAGAGGACAGGTGAATCACAAATTGATGCAGTACTGAGGTAGTCGTTTATGCATCTGTGGCAGAGAAAACAGCCACATCAAGTCATTGAGCAGAAATAATAATAAACGAAGTAGGGTCCCTGTAGTGACTGAAGTAATATTAATAGTAGATGCAGTAGCAATAGCAGAAGAGCATCAACATTTGGAGTAGCAGTAGTGGTAGTACCAATAATCGGTGGAGGTGCAGAGACAATATCAACAGGGAAAGTGACTGGGACAGTTGTCGTAGTCAATGGTTGTAGTTGAAACTAAGGAACCGTCAGAAGCAGGTTAACGCTATATGCATACATAAGAGATACAAAAATGAAAACTGGACAAATGATGGTTCAGTTTGTTTATTGCTATTCGTTTTTCTGGATTGAATCAAAACAACGGAAATGTTAACAAAACTGAAGCCAAGAGTTATTGAAATAGTACAGGATATTCTAATTAGGGCCCTGTGCTGGCATAATTCGACGGAAACTTGACCTTTCCATCGAAAGATTGATTGTTTACTTTACTGAACATTCGCATACTTCTTAATGTCCACACGCTGTTCAAAACACGCTACCATTTGAAACTGTGTCGCGTCATTTGTGTTTAAAGCTCACAGTGTTGTATCGCCGCTTTTCGACAGTCTCTTCGATAGAATGAGAATTCGGAAATTTGTATACATTTCAACTGAGCAATTTGGGACATGGGGCCTAGTCTCAATGTTGCAAATTATATACGCTACGAGTTAGAAGATGATATTCAAAAATAAAAATGCCGGACTGCTGAAGCCAAACCAATATCTCAAAATCTTTAATCAAATCTACAAACAATGTGGGAACTAGGTTCCAATGCTTCAGATTAAAGTCACTGGTAGTCTTTCGCGGGAAATTGTCATCCAAGACGTCAAAAGTTAGGTCTTGAGTTCAATCAAGGTCAGACTCGTTTTATACACACCCGCATACCTATTCAAACACATGCACATAGCTTGAACGTTCGAATAGTAGCGAAGTATACTTTCGCCGGAAACCGTTGTTGAAACGACCTACGTTGTACGATTGGAGCCACTCGGGGTTAACTCCTAATTTTGAAACCTCCTTACCTTTTACAATCCTTGCTTAAGCACATGGACTAAGTCCCCTGGTTTGAAGTGTGTACCCAAAATGCCATTCACAGAAGACAATTGTTCAAACTACGAAGATTTCATTTCGAAACCGCTTACAGATTTTACATCCCAAACATTTTTCTTACTGTATTTAGAGACTGTAATGTCACCAAATCACCCGCAGTGTGGGGATTCCACCCAAGAAATAATTACAAATTTGTTACAACGCATTATAAGCACAAGCAAAGTTCCAGCCAATGGACCTCCTGGTTATACCCGGAGGTCCATTGGCTGAAACATTTCTTTTGCTTTTTGTCCACATGCACATAATTTGAAAGTGATACTATGGGTAACTCCATTCCCATGGTGATTTAGTTACAATCCACTCTCCACGTACTGTAGGCGCCTCCGCTGAAAAGTATTATTTCAAAGGTGTGTTCAAGTGAGTAACGGCGATTCCTAGAGCTGTTTATTTATTTATTGGTGTTTAAGGTCATGTAATTCCGCACATTAGATAATCGTCACCAAAGCGTTGAGATAAAGTCAAGTTTAATCCAAATGTTGCCCATTTTAGAGGACTTCCACCCAAGCATTAGTCACCGGTTCCTATTTTATCAGTAAAATGGATTTTGTTTACCTCAGTAAACAAGCACAGCTTCACTTCCTGGGGGTTAAATTTTAAAATCATATTTGTTTAATGTACATGCTGTACTGAACATACTCGGTAAGTGTCAGTTTTCTATTTAAAAAACGAACACAGGGACGAGCAGACGTACAGAGGTATGGACATACGAACGTATGTGAACATTGTCATGTCTATATGTCGTACTGTTTTCAAATACAAAGACATTAAACACACTTTTCGATATCACGTAACTTATTTATTCCTTCCGCGTATCACACATAACAATTCCATGTTATCCAGGTCTATTTTTTTAAAGCGGTCCCAGTTGTTTTACCCCTTTACCGTTTGAGAACGTACACACACAATACTTATCACCATGGCACAGACTTACAATATGGCGATGTATGCACCAGCATAACAAACAATATCCTACCGTTGAAGTGTTATTTACAGGATTTGAGGTCTCGCTACTTTGTTCCTCAAAACCGAGTACGACGAGGCACATGCCCTACAACTCACTAGTAATTGGTATAAAGCACAATGCCGGCAACCTCAAATTACCATTTTAACCTATTTTCTGTTATAAATTAATTACAGTATATCCATATACATACATGCATCACAATTTAACCCTTTACCCAATGTAAGGGCCAAAACCGGCCAGCCCTATTCACAAAAGTCGACAATTAATTTTCATTATTTGTCTCAAAAACACGACGAGCTCGTTCAAATGAGGGGCCATAACCTATGAGACAACTGCTTAAGAAACTGAGTTGCATTTATAATTTCTCTACACCCACAGACAAGCATTTTCTCTGCATTGTGCTGTGCTAGATTTCGACTTTCTTTATTTTTATTTTAACTTCACCTCTTGCGCAATAAGAATATACGTGATCGAGTTATGAGATGATCGCTGGCTAGTCTACAGGTGCCTGGATTAGTATATTATAAGTGTGCCAGAATAATCTACGCATTACTAATATCATATCCATTGTTTAGAATTAGTATGCGTTTATTTAATTTTCAAAAAATTTCATTAGTCGACAGGTTCCCATACAGAATACAGCGAGTCAAAACTGAGTGTTGTTTTTTTTAAATTTGTAGGTAACATAATTGTTGATTTTCGAGGGATTAAAGAGGCCACACTTGTGTTATTTATCGTATTTATTCTTCACGGATCGTAGTCGCAGAATGTTTACATCTGCACAATTTTGAATTGTGTCAGCTAAAATTTTACATTGGATTAAATGTTATATTTTTTCATCCCTGTGCATTTTTCTTTCTGGCGGAGTAAGAACTGTCAACGAAAACAATCTAGCCGTTGTGTTAATGGACATTCAAAACCAAATATACACGAACACCAAAACGTCCATCACACATACACAAACACACATATCTGACTGCACACACACACATACACTAATCGTAGGTCTTGTTTAACTGAATTTGAAAGTACGTATTCTGCTTTTTCGTTTTGTTCTCGGTGAAACAAGTCCATACAAAATCGTTGAAAACAAGGGAAATCTTCGTGGGAACCTCTACACTATTCGTCGCCGCCTGAGTACTAGAATGTTCTATGTCCCAGATGGGGCACAGAACATTCTAGCACACAACCGACTTATTGTCTTGAGACTTTGACCTTTCCGCCTGTAGAAGAATCGGTGTTGTTTCATTTTATTCGCGAAAAAATTCAGTATAGTTAGACACAAGTGAAGAATTTGAAACAATTACAAACTCAAACAGCGACAAATAAACAAAAAGGAATACAGCATCCAAATGTGTGCAGAAACGAAAGTTGTGCAACCAAAACGTAAAACGATAGTACGCAAACAGGTTGTACGGGGAATTACTCGCCTGATTTGTATGCTTCGTTGAATTAGGAACTGATCTCATTGGATAAAATCTGAACTCTAATAATAATAATAATAACTCTTTATTTTAGACACAGTGGTTCATAGAACACACAAAAAAACATACAAAACAAAATATATATAAATATATATATATATATGGTTACAGTGGTGACATTACAAAAATACACTGTATTGTACCTGAAGCAACCTCATATTCCGGAACTACAAGAAAGTCGGTAGTGCCTTTAACCTGCAACTCCAGATAATACGAGAAAACCTTTAGCGGGTGACAGGCGTGAAAATTGATTCAATTAGTAAACCGGCCAGAAATTCATATGTTATGTTCCAATACGACTAATCTCCTCGCCCTCTGACTGAACGAGAGCTCGTTTAGTTTTTTGTATGTTTACGGATCCAGTGGCAAATGTTACCTTCTGACGTCACCAAGTGGAATAGTTGAAAAGATGTTAAAATGGAATGAGATTTAAAGCGCATTCTGCCTATGAAATCGTATTTTTCTAGGCCAGTGAGCATCCTATGAATGAACACCCAGGCTGAAACGACATGTTTTCAAAAATTAAAGGAATCGTCTTCTTCAGAATCACAAATCGGAATATGTTGATATTTGCTCAACAGCGTCCTTAGGTGGATCAGATTTAAGTTTGTTCAAATCAAGTCCCGGAGTTCATATCTGGGCTCAATACAGGAACCCGAATGTTTTAAAAGTATAAGTTTTAAAATGTTTCAAAAGGCTTTAACATATTTCCTCCAGGGCCAGCATTCACAATCCTTTGGTATTTGATATAAAGCATCCTTAGGGGGAAGATTCCAGCTTTTTAAAATCATGACCCTGGTTTATATTAGGGCTCCCTATGGGTGTTAGAATTTTTGAAATTTAGTGCAATATGGTTAATATTCTTTAAAAGTCTTCTTCTCCTGAACCAACATTTATAATCTTTCGCGATTGGGTATACCACATCCGTTGGGTCATCAGATTGTAGTTAATTTTGAAATCAAGTTCCTAGCATAATATTTGGGTTCCCCACGGAAGCCCGAATTTCATCTTATAAGATGAGGAATAAAAAACTCTTCTTCGCCAGGATCAGCAGTTCGAATTTTTCGATACTTGGTACACAGTATTTTGGGAAGATGAGTTTATGGGGAGTGTGGCGGAGGGCAAATTAACGTTTGTTTAAATCATAGGTGCCCAAAGTTTGACTTATTCCCGTACGAGGAATAGCCTTCAAACATCGTCAGATTCACTGGTCAGAATCCTTTTATAGTGCACACCCACGCCGTGGCGTGGGCGCACATAGGTAACCCAGGTGCGTATCCATGATTTTATAATTTGTCTATATACCATGCAACAGAGTTTGGGGTGCCACCTGGCGGCGTGGCTCTCCCACTGGTAAAAAATTCAGAATCATTGTAACGAATATTTAATTATTTTTGGCTTTTCAAAGGACATTATGCAAAATATATTGTCGCAGAATGCTGGAAACTATGAGAAATAATTAAGCAATGAAGTGACTTTCGAAGTTAGGTGGTTGTTGGCGAATTACGTATTGTTTGAAAGTTCGAAGTGCCAATGTCGTCCGTTGCCGGTTTCGTCAGATACAAAAGCCCAGTTTCAATTTTAATTGAGAACGTACACTTCACAAATTGTTGACAACGAATTAAAAAATAAAACAAGTGATTTATTGACACTTTTGGTGGGCCTTTTTCATTTGTGGGGAACTTAGCCCGATTTCCTTAGAAACAGCCGGAGTTCGGATGAATTCAAATTATGATGACGTACGGTCTGGGAAAATCTTTGTTCTCAAAACACGGGCATGCAGTCCTGTAGTAAAATTTTACAGAAACAGACATGCACGCGAACAGCGATATTCGTTTATTTCCAAATTTTTTTCTTCACAAGTTCACTGGCTCCAGTCTATGAACTATTTTTACCAGTGATACAATACAATGTCAGTTTAAGACTGTCAGAATTACAGTGTAGCGGCCAGCCAATTTTGTGATCCGACGTGTTCTCCTAAAGGCTAAATACCAGAACTACTCACAACTCCCATTTAAATTACACTTCCTCTGTGTTTTGGTAAAGAATGTTTTAATTCCTAGATGCTTTAGGCTTTGCAACCAGAATAGAACTGAATTCATCCTCAAACTAATCAATGTCGTCGTTCTCCTCGTCTGACCAACATCTGGAGGTGGGGATTCTGATTATTAGTACATGTATGTTTCTCCAAAAATGACAAAAAAACGTTTAAAAGGTCTAAATACCAACCTCCCCAGAACCGGCCTCTAAATGACATTTGCACACTGATTCCAGAGAAAATATTTCATTTCTACTAATTCTAGTTTGTTTTAGCATTCAAAAGGAAACTGAAATTTAATTGATTACAAAATGTGTGACTGCATTTCTGTCTGTCCATCCATCCATCAGTGTGTTGGAAAACTCATAGCCTGGACGATTCGTACCTCTGGCAATTGGTACCTTTTGCAGGACAATTTGTACCCCCAATGCCTGGACAATTCGTGCCTTTTCCCAGGACAATTTGTACCCCTCCTCTGGGCAGTATCTGACAGTTCGTACCCACTATGGACAATTTGTATCCACTTCTGCAAATTCATACCCTGCTTAATTAACCCCTCTGAAAAAATATACATGGAGATGGGGTTGGGAGAGGATTATAAACTTGGAGAAAGGATATAAAAAAGGCAATGTCATTTCTATTATTTTAAAAAGACATAGAAAATCAAATTTCATGACTTAAAGTAAAAAGCAAGTGGACACTTAAAAGATTCAACGTCACAATGGAAAAAAGAAAATGCTCCACTGAGGGAGCTCAGAATTAAATTATTAAGGCGGCACGCTCTTTAACTTATTATTTGGGACGTCATAAAATTATTTATTGTTAGATCTTCACCAATTTAAAGAATTATTGTGGCTTCATTAAAAAAAATAGTGTTTTAACTGTAAAACTACATCCATTACTATCTACTATAAATTTTCTTTTACCATGTACAGACCCAAAGTTGATAATACTAGAGATTGCTTTTTCCCTTATGCTGTTAAGCGATGGCTCCCCCATCGAAGTTTTTGTATTACTATCACTCTGTCAACTTTTCATTTTCATTTCACTCAGCCAAAACATGAGTCAAAAACATTTAAATAGTTAATACCAGGCCTGAAAATAAGCAGTCTGACATTCACAGAATGAGGTTCCCAGAGGGTGAATTTGATGATGCTATCCCATGTTGGGCCAATTTATCCTCTGGGCACCTCTTTCTGTTTAGTTTTGAGACCCTGATTCATATTGAGGTTCACAAAGGGTAAATTTAATGATGCTACTCTGCTGTGCAGGGTACCATCATTAAATTCACCCTCTGGGGACCTCATTTTGCAGATGACAGGCTGCTTATTTTCTGGCTTGGTTAATACATGAAACAGTTTAGTACACTTACTTGAGACAACTTGTACCAAAAAGGAGACAATTCATAACTTTTACTGGGACAATTTGTACCTTTTGTCTAGACAATTTGTACCTTATTGTCAAGACAAATCGTACCCCCTAATTGTGGTATGAATTGTCCAGGGTGCAAGTTGTCCAAGAACCGTCCATCACAGACAGCGATTCTTTGCTTTTCATTTGCCCGGTTGTACATGTACATTTTCAGTAACTGGCATCTGACTATTTTTCACATTGTAACCCCCTCCACCTTACACACACACACATACAGAAATATATTAAACATTAAAGAGCAGTATCTTTTTGAATATCTGATTCATCCTCTCTGGAAAACATACATGTACATTGTATTTTTCTTAATTTTACTCTTTTTATCAAAATATGTCATGAGTGTCTGTAGGGATTAAATCCAAGGTTGTGAAAGTGCCTTTATGGGTATTTGCAGCATAAGCACTGCACTACAGAAGCAATATTTGATGGTTTTAGGCATTTTAATGGTGCTGTGAGATACCACATGAGCTGCACTGTCATGCTGTTGGAAAAAATCAATGTGTAATGTTTTGTTAGAGACATACCAATGACTCTAGGTGCCCTAATTGAGAAATCTGAGGGATTTTAAAAAAAAAAACTTCTTTACAAAAATTGGAAAATATTCATCAAACACATTGTGAAATATCTTCAGAAGCCAGAATGTGATTTAAAAACTATCACAAATGGGAAATTTAATATCATAAGAGGTTTTTTTGTGTCAACATCAATTAATTTATGAATTATATCATAGTTTTGGATGACAGTGGGTATGCTGGGGGTCTCCGGGACACATTCAGGGCTATATTTTACCACATCAATATGCAGAAGAAAATTTGACATCATTCGTTAGGATAAAATGGCACTATCTATTGATATTGGTGATTTATATAGCTGCAACACCAGTTTTTAAAACAAAATTGATTTTTGTGTGGAGTGGAATGAGACAGATTTTTCCCCAAACTATTGTCTGCTGATGCAGATTTTAGTTTTATTTTGGGATTGGGGTAGTTTTCAAAGAAAGCAGTGAATTCTCAAGCAGAAATGACTCTTTTATCAAATGAAAGAGGTAAAATGTATCTTTGGAAGGATTAGAATGTAGGTTAAAATCCCTCCCAATCATTTTTACACACCTAGCAAAATCCCCCCTCCCCCAGCCTGCCCTACAGTTTTTGAGGGTAGTACCACAATCTCCCACATTATTTTAAGAGCAGTACAAAAATCCCCCTCCCGGCCTTTTACACCAAAAGGTTAAAAGGCAGAGATTTAAAAACTTATGTATTTAATTTGTAAATTACATAAAGACTCATTTACAAGAAAACATGCCTCAGTTACTATTTATCAGGACAGTTATTTAATTATTTATTGGAGTTTAAGGAAGTGCTCGGCCTCGAGCTGTAAAAGGTTTTGGACATTTTTGTATGGCTTTAAATATACTTCTAACAAATTAGTGGGGGGGGGGGGGGTCACCAGAAATTATGGAGGGAGAAATCTCTGTTCACCTGAAAAAAACATGGAGGTGGGTGTGGTTGCGCATTGTGTGAAAAATGATTTGGTGGTGGTGGGGTTGTCAGGGAAAAGTTTTGTACGTTACCCTTTGGAAGGTTTGGGGTTGATTATAGGAAATGCACACATGTAAATGTACATGTATTTTGGCTTCCAACACTGATTTAATTATTATTTTTTGGATATTACACGTATTTCACATTTAAATGTTCATTCAAGAAACACTGACCGAATAATACTGTTTTATTTTTTGAAAAGTTATATTTTTGTCACAGTCAGCGATAAAGCCCATATATTGCCAAAAATAATGCAGTTAAATGCATCTTGAGCAAGTGTGGCATCCAGAACTGAGTAGCACACTATAACCTTCGGCAAATACCAAAAACACATATAGCCACCTATTTTACCTATTAACACATTTAATTAAACCATGGTTTCCCCACATATTACTTGTTATTGAGGGGATTCCAATTATATTCCAATCCTCTCCCAAATCACCATCCAAACACTCAGCCAGAAAACTCATATTTTACTTGTATTCATTGGTATAATAGAAGTTTTCTCCATATTATACCCTTTACCTTACATGTACATGAAAAGAATATACCACTTTTGAATAACTAATTTCTTTTCAGTTTTGGGTCAAAAACATAGCTATGACCCCCCCCCCCCCCCCCTTCACTGGAATGAGCTGAACAAGCTCATTCCAATGAGGGGGTCATAAGCTATGTTTTTGATGCCAAAAAATGCAAAAATAATTAACATTGAATGGCAATTTTGGTGAACGGTGCTAGCCGGTTTTGGCCGTTACTTTGATTGAATGATTAACAGAAACTTTCTCCATATTATGATGTTAACCCTTTACCCTGTACATAAAAAGAAGATACCACTTTTGAATAACTAATTTGTTTTCATTTTTTTCTGTCAAAAACAGCTATGACGCCCCCTCACTGGAATGAGCTGAACGAGCTCATTCCAATGAAGGGTCATAGCTATGTTTTTGATGCCAAAAAATGCAAAAATAATTAACATTGAATGGCAATTTTGGTGAATGGTGCTAGCCGGTTTTTGGCCATTACATTGAGTGAATGATTAATAGAAGCTTTCTCCATATTATGTTAGCCCTTTACCTTACATGAAAAGAAGATAGCACTTTTTAATAACTAATTTCTTTTTATTTTTTGCGTCAAAAACATAGCTATGACCCCCACCCCCTCCACTGGAATGAGCTGAACGAGCTCATTCCAGTGAGGGGTCATAAGCAATGTTTTTGATGCAAAAATAATGAACATTGAATGGCAGTTTTGGTGAATGGTGCTACTAAGCCTGTTTTGGCCATGACAATGAGTGAGTGATAAAAAATGTTAAAAAACAATTTGTTCATTCACAGAGTATTTTGGAACATAAATTTGGGGAAAGGGGGTGGGGTTACACTGGGAAAAGTAACAAAGTTGTAAATGTGAATGAATGGCTTTTGTGCACATAACAATATAGTAGTCTGATACTAGTGTTGTCAGGGTCCCCATGTTATAGCACAAAACTACATTGAGAATTGTCTCTCTACCACCCATACTGAACCCCTCAGCTGATGAGAAAGTTAACAGCACACACTCTCAGTTTCCTATGATTTGCTTTAGTACTGCAGCACTCAGGGTCCATTGAGTTTTTTTTCTATTTGACAACCCTGTCCTGGCTCTTCTCACTATATTTTTCACTGTATGTCAGTCAGTATTCCTATGTACATGCAGACTGTCACTTTCAAAATATGTGATTGCATGTCTGTCTGTCCATCATACCATTCCTCTGTACATGTAGCCTGTCACTTTCAAGATATGTGATTGCATGTTTGTCTGTCCATCATACAAAGTGTTGGTTTGTTTTTCATTTGCACAGTTCTACATTTTTAACAACGGGCAATTGACACCCCTCCCATACACACACATACACAAATATATTAAACATTAAAGAGCACTACATTCCTGAAGCAAATATCTGAGTCATCCTCACTGGGTACTATGCATGCATGTATTTTTCCTAATTTCACTCTTTTTATCAGAATGGGTGCCTGTAGGGATTAAATCGAAGGTTGTAAACGAGCCCTTGTGGGTACATGTGCTCGCGGGACACGCACATCACTACAGAATCAATATTTGATGGTTTTAGGCATTTTAACAGTGCTATGAGATACCATAGGAGCAGTGCTCAGCTGGTCATACTGTTAGAAAAATCAGTGTTTAATGTTTTGTCAGTGCCATACCAATGACTCTAGGTCCCTTAACTGAGAAAGTGAGGCTTTTTTCACAAGAATGGCAAACTATTCATCAAATGCGTTGTGACATATCTTCAGAAGCCAGAATGTGATTTAAAAACTATCACAAATGGGAAATTTAATATCACAAGAGGTTTGTTATGTGTCAACATCAATTAATTTATGAATTTTTTCCTAGTTTTTGATAAAAAGGGGCATACTAGGGGGACACATTCAGGGCTATATTTTGCCACATCCGTATGTAGAAGAAAATTTGACATCAGTTGTTAGGATAAAATGGTACTGTCTATTGATATTGGTGAATTATATAGCTGCAACCCCAATTTTTGAATCAAAATTGACATTCATATTGTTTCGTGGGGTTGGAACACCACTCTTTGTCTTACTATATGGTTAAATGAGACACATTTTTCCTCAAAGTGTTGCATGCTGATGCAGATTTTAGTTTTATTTTGGGATTAGGTTAGTTTTCAAAGAAAAGCTACATGAATTCCTTACCTCTCAGCTTACTCATTAGGTAACAGAGTAGAAAAATGTACTGGAGGCAACAGCAGTTTTTAAGCCATTTGACACAGTTTGGACAGTTTTCTTTAAAACAAGAAATTTCCTTTGTTTTTAACTCAGTGGACGCCAAAAGTTGAATTCTCATGCAGCAGTGACCCTTTTGTCACATGAAAAAGGTAAAATGTTTCTTTGATAGGATTGGGGTTGATTAAGGAAATACATAATTTGGCTTCCGAACCTGATTTAATTATTATTTTGAGAGATTATTTCACATTTAAACATTCATTGGGGTACCACACACCTTACAGTACTTTTTATTGTTTTAAAAAATATGTTTTTGTCAGTAAGGGCTATATATTGCAAGCAAATTCACATCTTGAGCAAGTGTAGCCTCTAGGGGCATACTACAGCCTCCAGCAAATGCCAAATAACAACCAATTTTATCCTACATGTACACATGTATTAACAAATGTAATTAAACCATGGTTCCTCATCATAGTACAAGGGGCAGGGGGGGGGGGGTCCAATCTTCCAACCCCCTTCCAAATCACCATTCAAACCCACAGCCAGAAAGCCCATATAGCACTTTTATTTACTGGTATTTAGATGTTTGTCTGAATTATGCTGTTAATCCTTTACTTAACATGAAAAGCTGATTACCCTTGCTCACCAACTTATTGACTCACTAATTTTTTGTGTCAATAACATGACTTTTTACACCATTGGAATGACCTCATTCCAATGAGGGGTCATAAGCTATCTTTTTGACACAAAAAACGAGAAAATAATGAACATGGAATGGCAAGACTTGTGAATTGCACCAGCAACTTTTGACCGTTACATTTGGTAAAGGGTTAAAAAATGTTAGAAAATAATTTCTTCATTGAAAGAGTATTTTGGAACACAAATTTGGGGGTGGGGTGTAGTGGAAAATATAACACAGTAAAGTTGCAAATGTGAATGAATGTCAACTTTTTGTGCACACCTACCAATAAAGTAGTCTAGTACTAATAAAGTAGTCTAGAACTAAATTTTTCCTCTTATTTGATGCACGACCCTCTGTTTTTAGGTCGGAACAAGTTCTCTGAGGGTTATTTTGACAAAGATAGTTGACGTTTGCTCCCCGTGGGAACCCCGGGAAGTAAGCAGCACTTGTTTACTGTGGTAAACCAGTTCCGTTTTACTAGTAAAATAGGACCCAGTCACCAATGCTTGGGGTGAAAGTCCTCTAAAATGGGCAACATGTAGATCAACGATTGACTAAACTTGACTTCATCTCCATGTTGTGTCACGATTAGCCATGGTGCATAAATATGTGAAATTAACCACCAACAAACAAAGAAACAAGTTGACGTTTGTTGAAATATCGCGCTGTCAAGCTCAAAATCAGTAGATTTTAACAAAAGGCCATAACTCTTGAGAAAAAGTGCACACATGCCCTATTTTGCGTCATTGGGTGTTGCACGTGCACATCAAGCTACATACCAAATATCAAAACCCGTCCAGAAATAACTAAGTTTTTTAGCAAAAAGGGCCGCCTGCCCGGCGACCGGCCCTCGCCATACCAATAGTCAAGGTTTTTTGTTGTTGAAAAATTCGACTAAAAATAGGAAACTAAATGAATAGAATTAAATAAGTATGCCTAATGATATCACACAAAATAAAGACAAATATGCTTTTTAAAGTGGCAGCAATTGCTTATCAAATAATATTACCGTCTTAATTTTGTTCACGATTCCTTCGTTTTCCTATGGTCTCGTTTCCTATTAAAAGGTCATTTCCGAGGTTATTGGATATTCTCAGCCGAATGGCTATTTTGGGCTATAGTTTTAGTTTATGGTGGTGTGGATTTAGTAAATAATTCTCATTAATGGTGATATGATCAAAATAATCTGTTGATGGTCTTGATTCAAACTGTGTATTGTCAAGTGCATTTCAATTGGGGGTCAAGGTCACATGGAAGTGTTAAATGACTAACCCAGACCTGTTTGGGACCTGACAATTTGCAGTTTACAAATGGGACAATTTTTGTGTAAATTTGCTTTGAGAAAGCCTTCTGAAAAAATGAATAAGAAACCCATATGTTTTTTATTTGTAAGAATGATCATGTTATGCTGTAAAATCCTCAGTGGAGGAATGAGGAATTCCTATAACACAGTTTTATCACTATCGATGTACGAAAATTGGAGATTTATCCCCAAAATGAGAAAATTTTGACCATTTTGAGCCATTTTTTTAACCATCAACTGTGTCATTCGGCTGAGTGTATTTGAGTGATATTGTAAGATTTTTGGTGTGTACAGTTGTCTCCAGAAAGGGCCATATTCAGACCTTCCAGAAACTATATACATTGTGAGTATTGTGAATAGGGGAGGTAATTTAAATGCGAAATATCCTCGGCCGTGTTAGTCAGAAGCTGAACATTTTCTTGAAAAGCCGACATTTTCACCTGAATAACTGTAACGAGACCTAACGCCCCAAGATATTCATCAATTTTAAATAGCGAACCCGGACCAGAAGAAACGGATAAATTACCAAATAACGGCGACGTTATTTCGTAAATCCGGCGACGGAACACCGGCGACCTTTTTTTCTCGAGTCTGGCAAATAACTGACAACACAGGTGTCATTAAATTGAGATAGGTCGGATATCACACATAAATCTGCTATTACGCATCCACCCCCCGCCCCCTATACACCCTGCAAGTATAAATATCTCCATAATAAAATTTCTTGCCTAATGTTCCCTACATGGGTTAACTTGGAGGGAAGGAGGGGGGAGGGGAGGGGTATGGATGGTTTTTAGCTCACCGAAGGGAGCTTAACTTATCACTTGCCGTCCGTCGTCGTCCGTCGTGAACTTTACATTATAAACTTCTCCTCCCAAACTACTGGACCAAATTGAACCAAATTTGGTGTGCATGTTCCTTATCATATGTCAGTTCAAGTTTGTACAAATAACCTTGCCGCGCCCACAATGGGCACCACAAGGGGCATTACTCTGATAGCACCCATACATTTATTTTTTTAAAAAAAATGTATGGGTGCTATCAGAGTAATGCCCCTTGTATATTTTAACTTAGTGAAATATGAGGAAATTTATTTTAAAATCTTTCATATTTGGTATGAGTACTTTCGTTTTTGGTATACAACATCTCTAAGAGGGTCAGATTCAAGTTTGTACAAATTGGGTGCCTCAGTTAGTATTTGGGCTCTCTAATGAAGCCCAAGGATTAACTTAATGCACTGTGAGGACATTTCTTTAAAAACCTCCTTCTTCAGCTCCACCGGTCAGAATTGTTTCATATTTGGTATATAACAAACATCTCAAGGGGGATCAGGTTCAAGTTTGTTACATTTGAGTCCCTGGCTTATTATTTGGACTCTCTATGGGCAGGGGTGGGGGTGGCTTGGGGAGCATGTTAGGTTCAGGTTTGTTCAAATCGATTCCTCAGTGTTTTTCCATAAAATTTGCCTCTCATGCCTTCATTCCTTTGTAGTGTTGATGAACCATGTATAACTGAATGTGACCCCAAATACTTCTTTGAACCACGTTGGCAGGTGAGCGATTAAGGCCCCTTGGGGCCTCTTGTTTAGTCAAGTTGTGACGAAGTCAGGCTCGTCTTATAGTTTGGTGAATGGCGTGCGGTTGTAAACAATTGGTTTCCGGATGATAACTTGATAATGGTTCGTCCCACGTTTATGAAACTCCATAGGTAGGTTGGCATCGGTGAGTGGAAGAACCCTATTTATTTTGGACACGCTTGGTCAAAGGTCAAGGTCACAGTGACTATGAACATAGTAAATTGTAAACAATTGGTTTCCGAATGATAACTTGTCTATGATTAAACACACATCCATGAAACTTCATAGCATGGTTGGCACCGGTGAGAGGAAGAACCGTATTTATTTTGGACTGAAGGGTCAAGGTCACAGTGACCTTCTACATAGTAAATCGTAAACAATTGGCTTCTGTGTGATAACTTGACTACGCTTGAACCCACATTCACGAAACTTCATAGGTAGGATGGCCTAGGTGAGTGGACGACCCCTATTTATCTTGGACTCGCTAGGTCAAAGGTCAAGGTCATATTGGCCTTGAACGTAATAAATCGTAAACAATTGGTTTCAAGATGATAATTTGTCAATGGTTCCACCCAAAGTCATGAAACTTCATAGGTAGGTTGTCATTGTTGCAAGAAGGAGCCCTATTTATTTTGGAATCAGTAGGTCTAAGGTCAAGGTCATAGTGACCCTTCACATAGTAAATTGTAAACAATTGGTTTCCGGACGATAAGTTGATAATGATTAACCCACTTTTGTATTGTCACAACTCGACATTGGATTGGTGATCCTATCGGAATTATTTTTTTTTGAGGGGGGGGGGGGATGTGCCCTCAGAACGCCCCCATGGCTGCGCCACTGTGCCCCCACTTGGGAAATCGTGATTAAGTGCCTTGCCCAATGACACAACGCAGTTACCCCTGCTGGGGATCGAACCGTGTATCTCTCGGCTTGATGTTAGTAGTAAATCATGTACCCGATCGACCCACATTAGCCGGATCTCATGTGACATGGCCCAGTTACTTCATTTTTGGTTGTCATTGTAGCCCGCGTGACTGCCATCTTGTGACAACATCCCCATAGTGATACGTGGTCCTTGTGTGCATGCGCCGTGCGTTTTTGTTGAGGTGAGACGAGAGTATGTCGTCCATTTTGTATATCTGAGACCGCCATCTTGGTTTCTATGGTAGCACGTGGTTTCTATGTGACCCAAACCTTCTGATAGGAAAGGGGTGTGTTCGGAGGGTATGTTCGATTGAATTGGAGTAAATTTAATTACAACAAAAAACCTGACAATCCCTCTAAATAATCCAAAACTACCAAAACTACCAAACCCCCATCTAGGGCTTATAATAGTAGCATGTAGTGCTAAATGAATGATGAGAGGTCTCATGTGGATAAATTATACGTGAACTAGAATAAATCGAATTACCACGAACATACAGTCAAATCCTCTAAACCATCAAAACAACTTTATTTGGCACGGATTCCTCAATTTTGGGCTTAAAAGAGTAGCATGCAGTGCTTTAAGCTGAGGTGCGTTTCCTGGTATGAGTAATTGTATTTATTCGAATACTTTGTAAAATTACCCAAATAAATCCAACATTTCTTTTACTAGTGCGGATTTCCCACTAAATATTCAGTTTCTATCTGTTGTCCCCTAGAATTCTTCTTTTTGCCCAACAATAGACGCATTCCTTTGTATAAGAGTAACTGTATTGTTTCGAATGTGCACCATAGTCTCAGTATTTTATCTATCCCGATATATTCTGTGGTTTATCCTTCTATTTCCTGGCCTGTTTTGCCTTTTACTGGTCCCATTTCTGCCAATCCCAACAGTCTATTTTGTCTTGGACGTCTCAGCTTTTGCCTTCCCTGTGTATAACGAAGCCCTCTATCATCCTCAAACCCAAAATACAATCAAGCAGGGATAGGTATTATTCGAACGACTCGAATCTTATCGAGCGAATAAGCTTTTGAGCAATTACTGAAAAAGTCATTGCTCGAACGACTCAAATCCCATTGAGCAAATGAGTATCGAAAGAGCAATTTCTTTTACGACTCTTAATGCCCATCGGGATATAGGAGGATACCTATGACATGATGACATAGTACTATATATACCTGATGATAATTTAGCTCCAAGCATCTGCCCAGTTCTAGACCTTTCCATGATCTTCATATCTCCAATACCACTATTACTGATTTTCCCAATATTGCCATCGTCTGCCCTATGATTATCTTTTACAGTAGTCACCAAAACCTGTAGTCTTCTTCCACCCTTGCAGCCTTGTACCATTACTAGCATTAGTACAGGCTTGCTAACCATCTCAGATTGCTCGAACGACCAGAATCGAACAAATGAGCCATAGAGTAATTGCCTGAACGCGTGACTCCACGTACGACTCTTTTGCTCGTCTAGGTATTGAAGGATGGGAAGGATCTTGGGAACTAACAACGTGATATAATAACCTTAGTTATTGAAATTGACGTACAATCCAGCTCATAATATAGTCTTGGTTTTTGAAAGTGTTGTTAAACTCTAATGAACCAATTTGCCAGTGAATTATGATCTTTTGTCAGTTTAAAAAATGAAGGTTTGTTTTAGTATAGCTTGTCTCAAGTTTGATCCTTCCGCAATCTTTCAAAATTTCCCGATTGCCATATTTGTCGCCACATTAACATATGAACATACATGTGTGGTTCTGTGTTTATTGCATGTCGCTGTACAACACGTTTTGGCAAATTGTTATATTTCACATAACCGCTGCTATTTCTGCGATATATACCATCTCTTTCCTGAAAAATCTTGCTTAGGGCCTGCAATATTTACCGAAAATTCCGAAATTAACAATATTGGGTGTGCACCATTACGTGTCACGTATTTTCATATTATTTGGTATACGGATGGTTGGGTGAATCGGATTCAGGTTTGTCGAAATCAAGGCGTTGAATTCATTTTTAGTATCCCGATGGCAGTCCGAATTTAAACCTAGTAGAATGTGATGATGTTCTTCAAAATTCGGCTCCTTTGGAACCACCGGTCAGAATGGGTACTTTTATATTCAGTATACAACATCCGCAGGTGGTGGAAATTTGTTCAAATCAAGTCCCTGAGATGTAATTTAGATTGGCATGGGTGCTCCAAATTTAACTTAGTTCAGTATAAGGGATAATCTTTAAAGTCTTTTTCTTCAGGATACTTGAGATACAACCTCCTAAGTAGGGTGAGGTTTAAGTTTGTTAAAACCGGGTCCCTGGGTTCAAATTTAGCAACCCGAATTTTTAACTTAGTGTAATATGAGAAATAATTTTCTACACCGGAATCATCTCATTCCCGTGGACTTGAAAGTATTATTTTTCACTCACGCAAGCGCCACACCCATGAGATAATTCCCGATGTTCGCGAAAATAGCGTAGATATGATCTATAAATGGGAATTAAGTGACGGTATGCAAAGGTCCAAACGCGACACAAAATCGAAAAAAAACTTAGAATTAACAATTTGTCTCAAGTGAGCTACAAATAATTACCTACCAGCCTGAATATGCGTAGAGAGCACTGAAACATGCCTCAACAATTCCCGCAGCATCGAGTGTGGCTCCACTGAATCCACGGTAAAGCCCTTCATCTTTTCCTAAAATACAGCAAAAATTCCGAGAAGATTCTCGTGATAATGTTTAAAATTATGTAATGCAAATTATCTGTGAATATGTTGGGCAGCAATCTGTACTCTCGTGTCAAACACCAAAATTTTTCCGGCAGGTTCTTTCTCTAAAATGTGCTTGGTAAATCATATTTTTATCTAATGTTCGATCCATAACTTTCAAATTTGTCTTCCATCAGTTGGAATGCTTCGAGAATAAGTCTTGTCTACCTGGTGTTGCATCAACAACAGCGAAATTACAAAGATAGACACAAAGACGGTTGGGAGCGCGTGGCTCATTGGTTTCGGCATTGGACTTCAAACCGAAAGGTCCACTGTTCGATCCAAGCCAGGGGTGAATGCGTTATATCGTTGGGCAAGGCACTTAACCCTTTACCCAACGCAGACGATATCAAAATTATTTTTTTTAAATATCATTTTGTCAAACTTTTCAAAAAATTTCGACAAAACCATATCATGTGACCCCCCGTTGGAACGAGCTCGACGAGCTCGTTCTAACGAGGGGTCACATGATATGGTTTTGTTGAAATTTGTGGAAAATTTAAGTTTTTTCAACGACTGAATTTGCATATTACGCGGGCGGATGCGTGCGATTCGTTAGATAAAGGGTTAATCCTAATTACCCACGTGGAGCAAGGTGGCGTTGTGCACTAAGATGTACTGCACGTTGATGGTGCACTTGTCTTCTACCAATTCTAACCATGCCTGAGTGGCGTTAGTATGTTGGGGAGTCTGATAGTTCCTCGGCGCCGCACAGTGGTTCTCTTCGGGTTCTCCGGCTTTCTCCACACGTACAACTGTCCGACACAAGATGCACCTGGCTGCCGAATGTGTCGTTAAACTTCAATAAATAAATAAATACAAAGGTAGTGGAGGGCCACTAATTTACTCAGTTTCATTGTTCACCCATAAACATAGTTTCTGACCCATTCATGTGCTGGCTTTCTCTGGATATTCCGGCTTCCTTCACCCTTCAAAATGTCCGACGCGTTATGATTCTGCCTGTTGAAAATGTTTTTCATAAAAAATAATAATAAGGCTGAAAAAAAAGTGTTTTGATTCTCAGGCAATTGGACATTTGTATTGCCTTTCAGTGTCTTCCAATATTAGTACAAACTCAGGGAGACCCGCAACTTTTTACATTTTGTGATTGATGCATATTTATTTAGTTTCGCCTCCTAATATGTTTGCTTTGTTACAATTGATGGGAGAGTGCCTACAGAAACTTTTACTTCAAGAATATGAAGCCTTTGAATTGAAGTACCAACTGTTTGTTTTTAGAGGAATGTTTTATTTTTCATATTAAAATGAATTTATTTGTATAAATATGCACGTTCAATTCTTTTATGTGTAAAAAGACAGCTGAAATTCTCTCCATGTTAGATCACTTCCTGCAGAAAAAAAAACACAATTAAAATTAAAAATAACACCCTTCCTGCCTCACTGATTTGAATCAGAATGCTTGAGAATCAATTAATTCATTTTGTGTGGCCTAAATATTGTTAAAAATCGAACATCTTCGTGGAACTCTTTACAACAGTTGTGTCAAAATATTTACACTCCGCATTACTTGGCTGTCAACTCAGGAAACGGATTTTCAATCAGACGGCTCCATCAGAGGTTTTTACACGCTGAAAGAAATGTGTTCTGAGAGCGGATTTGAAGGAAAGAATATTCGGGGATGAGTTTGGCTTAACAAGACGCTGGTTCCTAATAAATGGAGGCGTTACTAAAAAGATTCCATCCCCGCCTATTGCAAGGCCACCCGGTACATTAACAAGACAGTTAGGGTTTCGAACGTAGCGTTCTCTCGGCCTCCTGAAGTGAAACGAAATTGGACAAACAGTGCGGGGCCACTCCATTTATAAGTTAATGTGAGGATTTTGAATTCATTCCCTTTTCCGGGGGGGGGGCGGTGCGGAGGGAGCAAGTGACGATCTTGGAGAATCTGGGTAATATGACAATATGGTGTACTGATAGTAATTACAGTCATTCTGCACCTTTTTGTATTATCTCAATTGTATCGATGATTGACTGTTTACAACCGAACTGGAGTGAGTTATAATAGTCTATACGATTTATAAGGAAGGCATGAACGAGTTGTTTTGCCGTCGCCCCATCTATCACGTCCGCACATCACTGATATTCGGTAGATTATAATTCGAAGCTCTGCAGACATGCAAGCTATTTTTTTTGCTGCGTCGAGCAGCTCTATATGTGGCAATGTCTGTCAGTCGGTCACCAACGAGTTTAAAAAACACCATAACTCCTAAAATACCTGATGGAATGACACCATACTTGGTATGCAACTGTATCTCCGTGATGTCTACACCCGCTCAATAGTTCATGTCATTCGGATAATTTCTGTCACATTTATGGACTTGTCACCGACGAGTTTTTTTTTGTCACTAACGAGATTTTTTGTCACCAACGAGTTTTAAAACATCATTGGCGTTGCACGAATCGTCGCACCTTCGGCTCTGTGACAGTGCACTCTAGTTCTACCGACAAGTTCTCATACATGAAACACCAGTATCTGATGGAAAGAAAATCTGCCTCTAATGTTGAGAGAAATGTTTGGTCACTTCGATAACTAATCACTCAAACCAATATAATTAAGTTTAGTTTTGTCAGCATGTTATTTTAAGGAATGTTTAGCCATCCAAGATTGATCGGATTGAGATATAAATTGCACATATAGCTGTGTGTCATCAGCGTAGCAACTAAAGGACAGGCCATGGCTGCGGATACTGTCACCCAGGGGCAGAACATTGATAACGTATATCAAAGAACCAACAACGTAGCATCTGTTGATCTTAAACCTGCACCAAGTGACGTGATGTCACGTGAGCTGGTGGCGCCATGTTTGGTTGTCATGGTAACCCGCGTGAGCGGCCATCTCGTGACGTCACCTCCATAGTGATACGTGGTGTGAGTGCGCATGCGCAGCGCGTGTTGCTAGGGTAATACGTGTTTCCGTCGTCCATTTTGTATACTGGAGGCCGCCATCTTGGTTTCTATGGTAGCACATGGTTGCTATGTGACCCAAAACCTTCTAACAAGACAGGGGTATATTCGGAGGATGTGTTCCTTTGTACAGGAGTATATTCCCGATTCGTAGAATTACCACAAACAACCCGACAATCCCTCCAAATGACAAAAACGAAATTATTTACTATGGATTCCCCAATTTATCGGTGTAGCACGTAGTGCTATAGTACCAAGGGGGTACCATGGGTGTGTTCCTTTGTCCTGGTGTATACTCCAGTAGCGTAGAAGAGCCTATCAACTGGGACAGCCTTACTTATTATTACTATATTTAGCTTTTTTGATCTATTCTTCTTAGATCTGACCCTAGTCAGTGTACTCTTGTAGTTTCCTTTATCTAGATTCTTTATACAGATTATAACTAACCAATCAGATTGCTTGATTTTCCGTAATCTGTATGCAGAGTTATCTCCCCTTATAACAACGAAGTCGTATCCGATTCTCATCACCTCTGTATCCAATGGCCACGTCCCATGGAATCCCATTTTGGGGAAACACCCGTGTCTATGGAATCCCTTTTTTGTCGTATGAGGCCATGAGGGCTATGAAAAACCCTCAATGAGGCCTCATTTATTATCCCTCATAGCCTCATTGGATTTTGAGGTTATGAGGACCATGAAAAATCCCTCAATGAGGTATAATTTACTACGACTCTTAGCCTCATTTCGGTATTTAACAGGTATAACCTATGGAATCCCATTTTGGGAAACACCCGTGGCTATGGAATCCCTTTTTGGTCGTATGAGACCATGAGGGCTGTGTAAAAGCCCTCAATGAGGCCTCATTTATTATTCCTCATAACCTCATTGAATTTTGAGGTCATGAGGGCCATGAAAAATCCCTCAATGAGGTATAATTTACTACGACTCTTAGCCTCATTTCGGTATTTAACAGGTATATCCTATGGAATCCCATTTTGGGAAACACCCGTGGCTATGAAATCCTTTTTTTGTCGTATGAGGCCATGAGGACCATGTAAAAGCCCTCAATGAGGCCTCATTTATTATCCCTCATAGCCTCATTGAATTTTGAGGTTATGAGGACCATGAAAAATGCCTCACTGAGGTATAATTTACTACGACTCTTAGCCTCATTTCAGTATTTGAGGATACCTATGGCCTGGTATTGTATTATTCGAGGATACCTATCGCAGATACCTTTTGGAGAATCCCTTTTTTGTCGTATGAGGTCATGAGGACCATGAGTAATCCCTTAATGGGGACCAATGTAGTCTTACCAACGGTTTCCATCTTGTCGCCAAAGCTCCAAGGCCACTACAGGTCTATCGCCTATCTGTCCTATCATTAGCTTCTACAGCAGGCTTGTTCCATTGCGGCCTTGTACCAGTACTATTGACTAAACTATCATCCATTAATATTGACTTGTATCACTACATCATAGCTTTACGCTTTCAAAATGTTCAATCAGATTTCCACTGTATACATATAAGGCATTCCGTAATTGAAATTCCTAGCCGAGACCGTAAAATTTGGATTCCGTAATTTGACATCAACACTGGAGGGTATGGAAAGGGATTGATAACACCCAATTCAACAACTACAACAAGAACCTGAAAAGAGACAACCAGCCACTACAAAACAGCGAAGGTACAGAACGAAGATCCAACATTACCAAGATCGAAGTGAACATAACAATGTGAAAGACGGTCAAACTAGTCAGATTGATCGATCTAGTTGGACAGACTGAACAGATAGACGAGAACCGATCCAATGAAGTTATCGAAGTGAATTGACCATAACAAAGTTTTCAACTGAATGAACTATAACCCCTAAATATAACCCAGTGTTAACCCTTTGAACTGTTTGAATGAACTATAACCCCTATGAAAATAAAACAGTGTGAACCCCTTTGAATTGTTTGAATGAACTGTATTTCTGAAATATAACCCAAATGAAGGTATAAAATATTAACACCTTTGAACTGAACAAAGTTTAACTGAATGAACTCTATTTTTTAACCATAACCTAAATGCAGGTATTAACACCCTTTGAACTGAACAAAGTTTAACATAATAAATTTTAAACTTAATGAAAATATAACGAAGGTGATCTGAATGAATTTTTAAACTACAACCCATTAAACTAAATTCTTCCAATAGAAAAGGGGAATAGCCTCGTGAGTTGATGTCAAATCAAGGAATCCAAATTTTTTCGGACTCGGCTAGGAATCTCAATTACGGAATGCCTTATATGGATACAGGGGAAATCTGATTGAACATTTTGAAAGCGTAAAGCTATGATGTAGTGATACAAGTCAATATTAATGGATGATAGTTTAGTCAATAGTACTGGTACAAGGCCGCAATGGAACAAGCCTGCTGTAGAAGCTAATGATAGGACAGAAAGGTCATAGACCTGTAGTGGCCTTGGAGCTTTGGCGACAAGATGGAAGCCGTTGGTAAGACTACATTGGACCCCATTGAGGGATTACTCATGGTCCGCATGGCCTCATACGACAAAAAAAGGATTCTCCAAAAGGTATCCACGATAGGTATCCTCGAATAATACAATACCAGGCCATAGGTATCCTCAAATACTGAAATGAGGCTAAGAGTCGTTGTAAATTATACCTCATTGAGGGACTTTTCATGGTCCTCATAACCTCAAAATTCAATGAGGCTACGAAGGATAATAAATGAGGCCTCGTTGAGGGCTTTTACACAGCCCTCATGGTCTCATACGACAAAAAAGGGATTCCATAGCCACGGGTGTTTCCCAAAATGGGATTCCATAGGATATACCTGTTAAATACCGAAATGAGGCTAAGAATCGTAGTAAATTATGCCTCATTGAGGGATTTTTCGTGGCCCTCATGACCTCAAAATTCAATGAGGTTATGAGGGATAATAAATGAGGCCTCATTTAGGGCTTTTAGATAGCCCTCATGGCCTCATACGACAAAAAAGGGATTCCATAGCCACGGGTGTTTCCCAAAATGGGATTCCATAGGATATACCAGTTAAATACCGAAATGAGGCTAAGAGTCGTAGTAAATTATTCCTCATTGAGGGATTTTTCATGGCCCTCATGACCTCAAAATTCAATGAGGCTATGAGGGATAATAAATGAGGCCTTATTGGAGGCTTTTACATAGCCCTCATGGCCTCATACGACAAAAAAGGGATTCCATGGCCTAGGGTGTTTCCCAAAAATGGGATTCCATGGGACGTGGCCATTGGATATAGAGGTGATGAGAATCGAATACGACTTCGTTGTTATAAGAGGAGATAACTCTGCATACAGATTACGGAAAATCAAGCAATCTGATTGGTTAGTTATAATCTGTATAAAGAATCTAGATAAAGGAAACTGCAAGAGTACACTGAATAGGGTCAAACTAAGAAGAATAGATCAAAAAAGCTAAATATAGTAATAATAAGTAAAGCTGTTCCAGATGATAGGCTCTTCTGTGCTATTGGAGTATAATCCAGGACAAAGGAACACACCCACGGTACCCCCTTGGTACTATAACACTACGTGCTACACGGGTAAATTGGGGAATCTATAGTAAAAAAAGTCGTTTTTGGTCATTTGGGGGGGGTTGTCGGGTTGCTTGTGATAATACTATGAATCGGGAATATACTCCTGTACAAAGGAACACATCCTCCAAATATACCCCTGTCTTGTTAGAAGGTTTTGGGTCACATAGCAACCAAGTGCTACCATAGAAACCAAGATGGCGGCCTCCAGTATACAAAATGGACGACGGAAACACGTTTCACCCTAACAACACTCGCTGCGCATGCGCACTCACACCACGTATCACTATGGAGATGACGTCACAAGATGGCCGCTCACGCGGGTTACCATGACATCCAAACATGGCGCCACCAGCTCACGTGACATGGCGTTACTTCCGGGGTCCCCTGCGGGGTCCCCCTGAATTGGGACGATCCATCCCTCTCCTACTACTGAACTATTGCTCATTCGTGGAAAATAACCAGTCCACGGTGGGTATACTGTACGCCATGTATGCCGACTCGAAACCAAAGCTAAATTCTAACTTACCGCCAGCGAAAGCAATCCATCCTCCAATAATTATCGTGCCCGCCGCAATTAGTTTCAGAAAAGTAAATATGTCATTTCCAGCCACCGCTGCCTTCGTACTCACAACAGGGACTACAGTTACACACACTGAAATACAGAAAATATGTAAAATGAATATGTAATATGCAATAAAATATGTAATGTAGACTGAGCCGACGAAAGGAGAAGGACATTTCTAAAGTAAATGACAGAGGAAATGTACTGGGACTTGGCAAGAGTAAATTCGCAGTCACCTTGTGTAAACGAGCGAATGTAGTTTTGTGTATGTGGATGAAGCCACAGATGGACTCTTAAATGTATTTATTTGTTGCAAACCCAATCCCTTTACCACTTGAGGACAAAGGGAATTACCACTTAAGGCAACGATACTCAACATGAGACAAGAATTATTTTGTGTTTGGCGACACCTACTACCACTAAAGGTATCGAATGTGAACCCGATACGACACGAATTCAGAAAAATGCCGACTAACATGACCATTACATTAACTCCGGGGCATGTGCCCAATATCCGAACAAACTGCTAAAAAATAAGCACAATCATGTTACCTCACTGAGCGTTGACAAATGGAGAAAACTTTGAGTCTATCTAAAGATAAAGGGTCAAGAAATTAGCGCTCTAATGGACAGAAAATGAACATAAAAACACAAACTATGTGGTCCTGTATGATCACATGCTTTCTTTGGTCCCTGTAACACTGTTACTCCAATGAGAGGGTGGGGTGCGATCCGCTGCTTGTTGCACTCCTCCTTTGAACATTTTATCTTTTGTGCATGATGAGCAATGTGTGGGAGGGCTGACAGGTTGCACCTGTCATTGACTCTGTCATAGACAGTAATTGAGGCAATGTTCTGAGTAAATTCATCAGAAAGATTCTCCGGGAATGCAGTACATACCGTATCTGCCCCCTACTGATGTAGACAGTCTTCGGTGCAGAGTATCTCTATTTGAAAGAAGCACGATGAACCGTCGAGCGCACAGTAGTAATCCTGTGGAGACTGCAAGACATGAGCGTCTTTCTTCGAAGCACGGGCTGAGAACAGAGTTCACAAAACGTGCTGCATGACATTGTATAAAGTCGTTCTGTCCAGATTTGAGCCTTTAATGGCAACCACGTTGAACTCACAAATCAAGCTGAATTGTTTTGGGAACAAACTGTCCAATGCTGTGAATACAAAACGTCCAGCACGTTTGGTGCAAAACCTCAACTACAGGTAGGTACAAAACGTCCACGTACAAATCGCTTTGGGTACAAAATGTTTAGAATCTATACATTATAGGCGTTCTAATGATTCTTAGTTCCGAGTCTGTAGACCAAAATAGTGGATGTCGAGGGTTGTTTTTGATTTTTTTGTAAACTTTTGACAGATACCAATGATTTTGGTAAACGTTCGTTAACAGTTATTGGCTAAACATATTTTTGACAAATCAGCGAAAATCCCGTTTCATTTGCTTGTTTTGATATGGAAATATTGACCAATAAATGTTGGAACGATTTTGGGCGAGGTTTTGCATGAAAAAAGTTTTTAATGTTCGCGAAGTGCTCAATAGACCAACCACCCGTGGACCAATAGCCCTTGCAAAGTTTTAAAAAGGCATCTTGGAATAATTTGTACAAATTCATGGTATACAATGAGTTTATGTTTGGATGGCTATTGTGTTCTCATTAAGAATAAAACCCAAATTTCTTTGAAATTTATGATAATGATGCATTGAGTTCTTACTATTCAGTTACTATTCAGCCAATTATTAGTGTTCTGCTAATTTATAGACCAGAGATTGTAACATTTAAACAAACATTTTGGCAGAGAAAAAAATTAGCAAACTTGTTGTAAACAGCGAGTGACGGTGAAGTGTATTTGTGACCAATCTGTGAAGACTTCAAGCCATTATCGTGTTTTGAATAAAGACATATTAATCCCCAAACATTTGGGCGGTTTTGGACGATTTTTGACAGACAAAAGATTTCATCACTTGTAAAAAGATCAGGGGACCAACCATTCGTAGCCCCAAAGCACGCTGCAATGTTTCAAAGGCACACAAAAGCATCTTCAGATAAGCTCTACAAACACGTGCTAAACAAAGAGTACGTCTTTGGCTTCCAACACAAAGAGTACATCTTCGGGCTTCCATTTTGAACTCATTATGGAATCATTATGGACTTATCATGGATAAAATCGAGTTTGTTCGCATTTATGATAATGGTACATTGCTTTCTTACAAGTCAGACCATTAATGGTGTTCTGCAATTCGTAGTACAGAGATTGTAGACCAGAATGGTCAATTGTGAGGATTATTTTTAATATGTATGAGGGTTTGGTTGCAAAATATAATTTTGGTAAGCTTTCAGGAACTGGAAGAGATGGTGAAGTGTATTCGTGACCAATATTTGAAAATATCAAGTCACTCGCGTGTTTGGAAAAAGAGATGTAAGTCCATAAAACATTTAGGCGGATTAGGGCGATTTTTGACGGAAACTAACATGTTATCACTTGTGGAAAGATCAAAAGACCAACCACTTGTAGACCAGTAGCACGTTGCAATCTTTTAATAGTACAAAAGACATCTTGATACAATCTATACAACTTACGCGACATGAAGAGTACTTATTTGGGCCGCCTTTTTGAACTCACTGTGGACTCATTATGGACTTAATATGGACTAATTATGGGTAAAATTGACTTGGAGGGTGGGGGAGGGAGGGGGGGGACCTATGATAATGGTACATTGCTTTCTTACTATTCGGCTTTTTAATATTATTGTGTTAATTCATAGTCCCGAGATTGCTGGCCAAAATGGCCAATTTTGCTGCCTAATATTGAATTTTGAAAACATGTGACAGAAACGAATTGTAACTTTTGTTCACGGTTTGTAATGGACAAGCGTATTTTCGACAAATCTGGGAAACTTTCAAGTCATTCGCTCATTTAGACCAGGAGATATTGGTCAATAAAGATTTGGGAGTGTTTGTCAGAAAAAAAAAGATTATTATCAATAACATTTATGGTCGTTTGTGACTGTCCTAAATTTGAAAGAGAGAGAGAGAGAGAGATAAATCGAAGAAAATATCTTCTCCTTCCAGGAAAAGCCAAATATTAAAGAAATGGCAATAAAATTGCGTTGTCGGCATGTCAAATTGTGAGTCCGGTACATCGTCGCCTCAGTGCTAGAATGTCCTATGTCCCCTATGGGACATAGGACATCCTAGCACTCAGACGACGACATGTTAATCATGTGTATGCAACATGTTGGAACGCCATTCGTGACGACAAATGCATGGATTTATCAAGAAATGCTTTCGAAATGCCTTCTGAGAAGGCGTGCCTTAATGAAGGAGTTGGAATAATATTTATCCGTTGGGAGTTGAGTCATGACAGTTTGGGTAAGATGGGGTACCAACCATCCCAACCAAGAATCGGGGATCTGCGCGACGCCCCCAAGGAGGTAAATACGCATTTGGCTTATATAAGGCGACGATCTATATTGCTTCCTGATGTCGGTCAATGACATCAAAGCTTGCGAGATTGGAGCAAGCGAACATTATTAACCTGGCGGACAAGAATTAAAAGATATAATTTTATATGTGCTTAAAGTAAGATATATGACATTTTTGGAAGTGCATGCTATTTTGAAATAGATGTTTGTGATTCGAATTTGGACTTTCACGTAAAATGTGTCGATCATTTGAAGGGAAAGTCTTACTGTACCACATCTACCATTCAATGACATCTATATTTGATATTTCAGCCGGTATGCGCCATGGAATCTATATAATAATAATAATAATAATAATAATAATAATAATAATAATAATAATGCAGTATTAACGGCTGGAATCCACCGCAGTGCTCCCGACTAGCATTATTACCCCGTATCATAGGGGATCACGAGGATCTATTGGGGCGCCTAAGATCGAGGTCTTGGGAAAAGTGTCAAGATTGTGTCCGTCTCGTCGGGTCGGTAAGAGGGTATATTTTTAAAAGAGTTCTCGGAGAAGTAGTTCAGCTCCTCCACCCGAGAAATTTTGAAAAATGTGCCTCAAATTGATTATTTTGAGGCTCAAAAGAACGTCAGGCGTAAGATTTAATACCGGGAGCGGGAATTTGACAGCTATGCGGCTCCTGGTTCTGAATGTCAGTCACGATACCCGGTAAATTCACAGACCATGATATCAATGATTGTCTATTATAGTTTATAAAATTACGGAGAATATCAATATCTTCCGAGACCAACTTCACCGTTTGAGGTGTGGTTTTATTTCGCGAACGGGAATAAGACTAATGCTCAAAATCAGATTAAAAATAAAAGGTACATTCAAATACCTAAAGTTGTCACCGCTGGCATCGGGTGCATAAATTTGAGATGAAAAAAATAAAATTGCACAATTTCAGATAACCAGAAAACAGTGTGTAGAGTTCGATAGCCGTGTCATCTATAAATACGGAGGTACGTAAATCAGAAGATAGTGTTTTTAATGAACGATGTCCAAAATGGCTTAAATGGTGAAATAATACGCCCGATGGTATTAATGTTATATCACGGGTGTTTGAAGTAGGTTCTTCAATTTTTTGTTCAACTCTATAATTGAAGTAATGCATCCTAAAGTATGACTGGAACTGAAATAAACAGAAATGTCATTTGATTTCACCTTTTTCTACTGAAATATAACTGTTGATGTTTTGAAAACCCGGTCGCCAATAACGTTGTAGCGTTAAATATATTTTGTCAACGGAAGTAACAAAAATAAAACTTCCCCTTTTCAACTACCGATTGAAAGGTCTGGCTGTGTAACATAGAAGCGACATCTTTTGTATTTTCTGAGTTCTGCGAATCACAAGGAATCAAATTTTGAAATGACGTGGACACGTCAAAAGTGATGTTAAATATAAAAAAAAATCCAAAGACAATAATCTTCTAATTTTTCACGACATCGCAAATTTTCACGTAAATCGGACAAACTTTCATTTTTGCGACGTTGACGTCCTACAGTCACCCAAAGGATACCCCAGACGAATTGTTTGCCGGCTGAGAACTGATTGCATTTTAGGATATGTTTTTTTTTATTGGAGACTATATCTTCAAAATTTCAGAAGTGAGCGTTCAACAATCGGGCAGAAATTAAACATTTATGAAAATACGTAAACTTGTTATTTTGGGTACAGATTTAATTTTGAAATGTAGCAGACGCATTTAATAGAGCTACCATTAGGATAAAATCAGCGTTTTCAAAGAGAAATGTGCAAAATAAAACCTTAAATTTGAACTGACGTAAAAAGTTAAAATAATGGCGACAAATTGAAAACACAGCTGTCTTCTAATTGTTTTTAGATCTATAGCATACTAAACTTTCGAAATATAATAAAATTTCAAAAACATGCGACAAATGTTTGACACAATGTAACTCCAAAACGTCATCCCAGATGTTGACCATAATGATTTGGAATTTCCTTGGACGGCCCCACATTATAAATTATTGTGATGAGTGGACAGTAACATGGTCTGAGGTTTGCGGCTCGGAGCTTATGTTCAACAGAGCCGCAAACCTCAGATCATGTTACAGTCAACTCATCACAAAACATATATATACCAATAAGACGCAATCCATAGCCCAAAACAAACATCGTGAAATACGAGAGGCTTATTTCCTAAATTTGTGATCGTTAAAAGTTGCCTTGTACAAGAGAGCACTGAAAAATAAACCATCAATAAATCAGATAAACACATTCCGTCTCAGATCAGTAGGTGATAATTGAGAGTTTACGACCACTTGTACATGTACGTGTACAACATACTTACACGATGCGTTCACCAACGTGGAATTCAGTGTTAAATCACACGCTTGTTCACAAAACTGTACAATGGTCTTGAATCCCCCCATGTTTTTTTTTGTGACTCCTAGATCGCACTTTTAACGTTCAAATACTCGTGGTGAACGCGCGTTTTTAAAACAAAAGGGTGAAATTGTACATCTTCACTTTTATCTTGTACTTAATTTTTTGTCGACGTTCCCATCGCAGATCAGACCATCGATCCATCGTTGGCGAACGCGAGCAAAAGCAAAAAATTCTGGGTCATCATCAAAAAACGGTCTTGGGGATTCTAGACCAGTGGTCCAGAACCCGCAATTGTTTTGAGGCAGTGGTCCAGAACCCGCAATTGTTTTGAGGCGGTGGGTTTTTCCCATTTATGACATTATTAGGGGAATTCCCCACTATGAGAAATTCCCAAACTCAGCTAATCGAGGGATCGGATCGCTCGGTTCTCGTAAACTCGATCTGAACGAAGAGTGTCGTCGTCGGTGTGTTAGAAATTCGCGAACCCAGTCACGTCTTCCTGAAGTAAAAAAACTAACACATGTTATCGTAATGAGTGAATGAGGTCTTTTGTTCAAAAGAGTCGATTATGAATATGGTCTGTATTATAGACAATCATGTTTTCTCTTGATGGGACGGATAGAAATTGAGTTTTGAGGGTTTTTTGTTCGAAAGAGATGATCTGTAATAGATATTCGTATTTTGTCTTGATGAGAGAGATTGACTGTTAAGCATTCATTCGAAAAAAAAAAAGTCAAACACTTATCGGAATGTTTAAAACGCATTTTCCGCTCAGTTAGGTTTTGAGTGGTAAAATTTTTAATATATTCATGATAGCAATCGCAGTCATCAAAAGGATTCTCTCTTAATTCGACACTCAGTGAATTGATGTGTGAATGAAAAATCTTTTGACGAATGTAAAAAACTACTGTCAAAATGCGTTAAATCAGAAACCGGTTTGTCATGTACTGTTTAAACGTATTTTTTTAACTTCAATTAACACAGTCAGTTGAGATGTGAATATTTTCAGATTATTATATTAAGACAGAAAGAGTTTTTTATTACTTAAAACATAAAAAATATAATTAAACATTTAATTTTGAAAATAATAAAAACAATTAAAACGAAAGATGTTTTTACAGATGGATCCTAGACGCCGAGATTTAATTTTAGACCAGTATGAACATGCTAAGAAGGGCATTCAGTCTGCTGACAGGAGCAGACGTCTCGGTGAGATGGAGCTCAAACGCGAAGCCACAAAAATATTTAAACCCGTGACGGAGGGTCAAGAGCGAAGCAGGAAGGAGATAATCGAAGAATTGAGACCCATAAAGGAGAGTTCTTTGAGAATGGGTTCGTTACCTCCTAGTTTTGGAAATTGGTATTCCGTTCAATCTACACCGGATTACGTTCCCACGGGAATTCAAACAGATATGAGCGAGAGCGACGATACGGCTTCGACTATCACCACTAGTAGGGTCGCATCGTCCGATGATGATGGCGGTAAGAGAGATCAGTCGTATGGATTTTATAAGGATTCGGAGGGAAGGATTTTTGTAGGTGATACGGAAGTGGATATTGGGGATGATGAATTGATCGTCGGTTCGAACAGATACGAATTGACCGATGGTCTGCGGAGATTGCTCCTTTACGACAAGCCCGGCGATTACACGGAACAGGATTTCGACAATTACGGAGACATTCTGGTCCAGACCCACGCCATGAAGAGAAATAACGATGCCAGAGAGACGAGACCCAAAGCCAACAGAGGTTACAAGTGGACGAAAGTGGTGAAACCCATATGGGATATGAACAAGAAGTTCGTCGAATCTGTGACTGGCAAAGGGGTGAAAACCACTTTTCTTCCGAGCGATTCCGACGCTCTGTCTCAGAGATTGAGTTTGTTGATGGCGAGCAGACGGGCTGGTAACACGGGATTAGATAATCAGATAGTTGCTATATCTGACGAATTGTTAAGACAGAAGGTTTTGAATAAAAACCAGTATAAAAGGCTGATGAACGAATTGAAGGATTGATGTGTATATAATAAGTAGAGAGAAACAAACAAACAAACAAACAAAAATAAAACAGTAAATTCTTACACTAGAATAATAAAAGTATTTAAACGGCAAAAAACGATTTGCCAGTGAAAAAAACAAAAATATATCATAAAAATAAAATATGTTGGTGATAAAGAACAGGGGATACGTCAGAACTTACGTTCAAGGCGGTTCTGGCATCGTCGATTCTATAATGCGAGCGTTCACGAGCAATGCGGGTAGAAAACTCGCATCGAGCGCGTTTGAGGTCGGTAAGAAGACGGCTTTGGATGCTGGTAAGAAAGCCGCTTCCGAAGCCAGTGGTAGGATAGCTTCTGTGGCTGGCAAGAGGGCAGCCGACGCGTTGATCGACAAGTTGATCAGTCCGCCGGCGAAGCGAGCTGCGTTAGAGCGAACGCCGAAAAGTTGGAAAGATTTTAAGGATGCCGTGGTGCCCATACAAGATTTAGCCAAAATGACGAGTGGATCCGGATTGAAGAGAACTCGCGACGGTGCGATATAAATAAATAATAATAACATTAAAAACAGAGTTTGAAAAACATAAAAAAATTTGTGTTTGAAAAGAATCTAAAATAACAAACAAAATAAAACAAAGATGAACATTAAAGATATGTCTTGGAACGACGCCGCGACCAAGAGGTCGAATAACGAGTTCTTTCCCAAGAGCATAAGAGGCTTGATAGTGGGAAAATCGAATTGTGGAAAGACCAATCTGTTGATGAATCTCTTGTCCCGACCCGACTGGTTGGATTACGACAGATTGTTCGTGTTTGGCAAGAGCTTGTTTCAACCCGAATACAGATTGCTTCGAGAGTGCATGGATCGTAGATTGCCCAAGGACGTCATAGCCAGAATCTTTGACAGTAGGGAGGAATTCGACAAGAGTGGAGCTCCACTCTCGACCATTTTGGACGGCGCGGCGACGGAGCTGATGAAGAGAAATGCATCTTCGAACGTCGAGTGTCGATTTTATGAGAACGCTAGCGACGTTCCGGATCCTAGAGAACTGAAATCGGAAGATAAGAATCTCATGATTTTCGACGATCTGCTTTTGGAGAGACAGAACCGATGCGAATCGTATTACGTTAGGGGTCGACACAGCAACGTGGACTGTTTCTACCTGTCGCAGAATTATTTTCGATTGCCCAGACAGACGATAAGGGAGAACGCTAATTTTCTATGTTTTTTTCGCCAAGATCTCAAGAATCTCAATCACATCTACGGCGATCACGTCGCAAACGACATGAGCGCTGTGGAATTCAGGAGATTCTGCAAGAGGGTTTGGGATGGTGGTCTTTACAATTTCGTCGTGATCGATTTGACAAGCGAATTTAATCGTGGAAAATATCGGTGCGGATTCGACAAGTTTTATGTTTCCGATGATAATAATAAGATAGAGCGTGAAAATAAAATTTAGAAAATAATAAATCTTCAAATAAGTAGTTTTGAATAAAAAAATAAAATTAAATATAATGTTCGAACATGGAGAATTGTTAGAACGGATAGCCGAGAATACGGCTGCAAAACAATCTATTCAAATCGTGGTGAGTGGCGATTCGACTTGATTCGCAACGAAATTCGAACCTTCCATCGAATTGAATAGAGAGAAAAGATACGAGATGGCGTTGGTGAATTTGGAGACTTATTATTCCTTTCCCAACGTCACCGAAAAGAATAACTCGTTCAAGTATTCCGACGGAACGGATTGGTTGGAGATTCGAATTCCCAAAGGGAGTTACGACATAGACGATTTGAACGATTACATTCAGACGCAAATGAAGACGGATGGAAAGGGAAGCAACAAGATCAGACTCGCTCCCAATCCTAATACCTTACAGACGATGTTGGATTTGGAAGATAATTTTCGAGTGGATTTCAACACGGACGATTCTATAGGCAAGATGTTGGGATTCGATCGAAAGATGTATCGAGGCCACGCGGCATCTGAAAATACGTTCGACATTCTCGCTGTCAATAGCATTCTGGTGAACGTGGACGTGATTGCTGGAAGCTACGTGAATGGTAGCGCTCAACCGACGATCTATTCCTTCTTTCTAAACGTGTCGCCGGGTTATAAGATCGTGGAGCGACCCCGAAATTTAGTTTATCTACCAGTGATTTTAGACACGTTGTATAGTCTGAAAACCACGTTGACGGATCAAAATTGTGAACTGTTAGATCTTCGCGGAGAGAGAGTGACGATACGATTTCACATAAGAGAAATATAAAAGAAAAAAAAAAAAATATTATATATATAGATAACAAAAATAAAATAAACGCAATATTAATTTTACAAAATTATTTTAATATAATTATTAAACAAGAAACAATTGAAGTAAATATATTTTTAAAAAAAAACAGAGTTATGACAGAATACGTGGTTAAAAACGTGAACATATCCGCAGGACAGAGGAAGAAACTTAAGAGAGCGTTAACAACTCGAGGTGAGGCAGTGAGATTCAAATTCACTCACGAAGATCTGATGAGAGGCGGTCAGGATTCGATCGCCTGGACCAGAAGTCAAATCAAAAGGATGGAGAAAGCGATTCGCGATGGAAGAGGGTTGACGGTGAGAATGAGTCTCGCTCAATGAGATACAATTTGAGAATGAAAGGTGGTTTCCTACCGCTATTGCCAGGAATAGCCGCAAAAGCATTACCCTTCGCCGTAAAGGCGCTACCCTTTCTCGGAAAGACTCTTGGCGTGGGAGCTCTCACGGGTCTCGCTAGTTCGGCAGTTGAGAAATTAATGGGTGGCAGCGGACTGTTTTTGAAGAAGGGAGGAGCCGTATGTCGCGTTCACGTAGATGACAGCGGTAAAGGATTGTATCAAGAACCCGTTAGAGGAGGAAACGGTCTCTATCTGAAGAGTGGACGGAACGTTGAACGTTGAGCGACTCGGCAAGGGTTTGTTGCTCGGTGTGAATTCGCCATTTAAGAACATACCGATTTTGAATATGTTATTATAATATAAAATTATATAAAATATAAAATCATAGAAAGTATAAAATAATATATTTAAAATGGATAAAAAGGTGGAGAAACAAATTTATCACCTCGATGAAAAGGTGGAGAAACAATTTGATGATAATGACGAACATCGCAAGCCAGAGAGCGAAAAAATAAAAAAATGGTTAGACGCTAACGATGGATCTCTAAGGAAAGAACTAATGAAGGAGATAGATAAAGCGTGGGATAGATGGTTGAGAATGAGATGATGCTTTCCACGGTCACCACTACCTTCTGAAGAGAATGGTAATGATGCGAGTGTTACCAAGAGATGCACAACATTCGTTCATAATTATGATTCGGATAAACAAAAATGTTGTTATAAACGTATCATATCACAAAGAAAAAGAAAAAAAGAAAAAGAAGAAGAATCGACACTGAAAACTGAGAGAAAAGGAAACGTTATTATAATACATTATGATGATAGTGAAGAAGAAGGAAAACAAAAAGAAAAAAAGTAATGAGATCTAAAGATGATCTTATTACTTTTTTTTTTTTTTTTCATTTTTCTTCGCTAAAAATCAATCACTCTATTGTTTATATTTCCAAGTCCGTTATTAGCATTTTGACACGAGTGTCTTCTCCTTTTTCGAAAACGTGTTGAATGTTTATCTTTACTCTTTTGAGTTTTTTTACATCGGTCAACTCGCTCTCACCACCCAATTTCTTCACGAGTTCGAATGAGATGTTTGGAAATATGTAATTTCCATAGGGCAACGACAAATCGTCCTTGTCGAATTCTCTATCTTCGGCGATGACGATGTTCTGCAGATCGCTTTGGTACTCGTAAATCAAATCGAGCGTGGCTTCGTCCAATTTCAAAGGCATCTTATATTTCTCGTATTTGTGCTTTAAGCCCTTCGTCTCGACCTCGTTCAATTCGATGGGATCGTGTCGTTGTAATCTATAGATTTTATGACCGAATTTCTTATACATTTCAACTCGTTTCAATTCAATTCGCATCTTTTAGGTGTTGTTGTCTTCATGATCGATTATTTAGTATTTAAATAATAATTTGTTTAAAAAGTTTTTTTTTTTTGCTCTTTATATATATAAAAAAGTTGTTTTTTTAATTTTTAATTTTCTTTAATGTGAAATTTTTTTAGTAAAAGTTTTCTTTCTCTTTATATATATATAAAAAGTTAAATTTTAATTTCAATCTCTCTATTGTTTATATGTCCAAGTCCGTTATTAGCAAGTTGACATTCGTCATTTTTCCACATACGAAAATGGTGTGAATGTTTATCTTTACTCTTTTGAGTTTTTTTCATAGGCGAATGCGCTCTCACCACCCGATTTCTTCACGAGTTCGGGTGAGATTATTGGATATATGTAATCTCCATAGGACAACAATAAATCACCCCTGTCAAATTCTCTGTCTTCAGCGACGATGATATTATTCAGCAGTTCACTTTGGTACCCGTAAAACAAATCGAGCGCGGCTTCATCCACTTTCAAACACATTCGATATTTGTGGTAGTAGCGCTCTAAGTCCACCATCTCGACCTCATTCAATTTGATGGGATCGTGTGGTTGTAATGTATAGATATTAAAACTGGATTTCTCATACCCTTCGTCTCGTTTCAATTTCAATTCGCATCTTTTAGGTGTTGTTGTCATGATCGATTATTTGGTTTTTATGAATTCTTGCAAATAATGTATATTTTAAATTTTGTATTTAAATAATAATTTGTTAAAAAAAAAAGTTTCTCTTTATTTCTTTTTATATATAAATAAAAGTTAAAAAAAAAAAATTCTTACAAACTCAATTTTGAGGTAAGAACAATGATCAAGTCCAAACATCCGAATTATAGTCTAGAACGTGCAAGACTTCAAATGTTTAAAAATTGGCCTTCACATCTCGCTCAAAAACCCGAAGACTTAGCCGCCGCGGGTTTTGTTTACGTGGGTAGAGGTGACAAAGTCAAATGTTTTTGTTGTGACATACATTTGATGAATTGGGAACCTCACGACGTACCTTTACTAGAACACATAAGTAATATTGAAAAAGATGAATGCGATTATTTGAACAAGATCCTAACATTGGGATTGATCAAAATCCAAGACGAAGAGAGAGATAGAGATAAAAACCAAAAATTATTAATGGATATGTTACAACTCGGATACACCAGAGAACAATTGTACAATGCGTTAAACAAAGCGAACAAGACTCTGTCTCAATTCACAACTTTAGAACATCTCCTTAAATTCATGTCGGAAGCGGACGAGTTATCATCACTCGTTGAAAACAAGCTGAGTAAAATGTCCACCACCAAGTGTCTGGTCTGCGAAGGTGTCGCAAACGTCTTGTTTCTACCATGCACACACCTGCGTTACTGTAGAGAATGTCATTCCAAAGACTAGAAAATGTGATCGGTTTGCGAGCGAGAAATAAAAGCGGTCTTAAATTGTTTTTGAATAAAAACACATTAAAGAAAAAAAAATTGAATTTAAAATTTAACTTTTTTTTTTTTTTTCTATTATATATATATATAAAAAGAGTAAAAAAGCAAAACTTTTTTAACAAATTATTTAATACAAAATTCCAAAAAAAAAAAATATTCTTACAAATGAAGCAAACAGATAAAACAATGGTAAATTTAAATGAGAAAACCATACCTCAGTTAAACGAGATTTGTAAACTATTACAAATTTCAGATTTCAGAAATCATAGAACTAAATCAAAAAAAATTGAAGTCATACAAGAATATTTGTGAAACGCTAGAAAGGCAAATGAAATGTCAATAGCAACGACGTCAAAAGATGCATCGGTTGTGAAAAATGAGAAGACGACTAAACGAAAAGCCGTTGAAGAACATCAAGTTTCCAAAGAAAAGAAAAGAAAAACTAAAACGAAAACGAGTGATGCACTTCAGATTCAAGACAAACGAGATATATTGAGTGAAATTCAATGAGCAATCAACGAAGAGAAAGGAGAAGAATATGTAACACGACTCGTTGCGGAACTATTCCAATCGAAACCCGTAGAACGGGAGAGTGCGATCAAAGGCGTTTTTAAAACTTTTGACATGATTCCCTCATTGAAGAAAGTCGATCCGAAATTGTTCATGGAATGAGTGAAGAAAGAAGTATTGGATTTGTTTCGCGAATACATGAATGTGGGATTAAAAATTAAGATGATACACCATTGCATAATGAAGAAAATCGACGTGAAGTCCGGCGAGAGCATCGTGAAAAATGCATATTTCAGATCTAATGTCGAACCCGTATTTCGAGGTTCAGATCTATCGGACGTTTTAGAAAAAGATGAAAGACAAGATGTTGACATCTCTCGCAAATTATCAACATGAAGGTAGTAATTGGACGTTCGGTGAGGTGTTGAAACTCGAAATTCACATAACTAAAAACGAACCGTTGAAAGAATCTTCCTACTTGGAATTACCGTATTTCTTGACTAAGAAACACGCCGTGGTCAACGTGAGAAATAAAGATGATCAGTGTTTTAAATGGGCAGTCACCTCCGCTTTATACCCTGTCGAAATACACAATGATAGAGTTTCTCATTATGAGGAAACTTCTGAAAATCTCGATTGGACCGGAGTGACTTTTCCAACAGAGTTAAAACATATCAAACATTTCGAGGCTCAAAATCCCACCGTAGCGGTGAACGTCTTGGGATACGACGACGAAAATCGAAAGATCTATCCTCTCAGACAGACTTCGTATCATGGAAGAGAAAAGACGATTATTTTATTATTGATTTCGAATGTTGACAATCGTCATTATTGTTGGGTTAAACATCCGACCCGATTACTGTCGAAACAAAATAATAATCATAACGGAAAGATATCTTTATGTTACAATTGCATGAACGTGTTTCACAGCGAAAAATCATTAGCAAAACATCAGGAATATTGCAACGAAAATCAAGGTGTCGCCGTCGAAATGCCCAAACCCAACACCATCGTGAAGTTTGAAAATCACAATAGAAGGTTAAAAGTTCCATTCGTCGTGTACGCCAATTTTGAATGTTTCACCGCAAAAATGAGTTCCTGTAAACCCAACGCTCTTCAAAGTTACGTCGCAAGATATCAAAAACACATACCTTCGGGCTATTGCATTTACAAGAATTGCGCTTTCGACTCGCAACACGACATGGGTCCCTTCACCTACACGAAACAGTGCGAAGACGACGACGTGGCACAAAGGTTCATGGAAGAGTTAGAATCGAAAATTCAAATGTTATACGACAAATTCAAAACTCCAGCAAAAATGATCATCACGCAAGAGCAGCAGGACGAAAATAACAGAGCCACCAAATGTCACATATGCAGACAATCGTTCAACGAGAATTCAGAGGAAAATAAGAAGGTCAGAGACCACGATCATTACAAGGGTCTGTATCGCGGTCCGGCTCACAGCAAGTGTAATTTAAAATATCGAGACGCCACTTTCTATCCGGTGATGTTTCACAATCTCTCGGGTTACGACAGTCATCTGTTCGTGAAAAATCTCGGCACCTCACACGAAGAATTAAATTGCATCGCGAACAGCGAAGAAAGATACATTTCCTTCACGAAATGGAAGATCATGGAGAAGAAAAGAGTAATCGACGGAAATACGTTGAAAGAAAAAACGAAATCCATTCGTAGAGGCATACGTTTCATCGACAGTTTTAAATTCATGTCGACCGCTCTGGAAAAATTAGTCGATAACATGAGCAAGATTAATTTAAAATCACCAGCGAACATTTCGTAGAACGAGTAGACGTCATGTTGAGGAAAGGAGTCTATCCTTACGATTACATGAATGATCTAAAGAGATTCGAAGACACCGCACTACCTTCAAAAGAAGATTTTTATTCGAAATTATACGAATCAGACATTTCCGACGAGAATTACGAACACGCCAAAAACGTGTGGAAATCATTCGATATGAAAACCATGAGAGATTATCACGATCTCTATCTGAAGACTGACGTTCTGCTCTTGGCAGACGTGTTCGAAAATTTTCGAGACGTTTGTCGTCGAAATTACGATCTGGATCCCGCTTGGTATTTCACCGCACCCGGTCTGGCGTGGGACGCTCTGTTGAAGACCACCAAAGTCCAATTGGAATTATTATCTGACGTGGACATGTTGCTCATGTTCAAAAGGGCTGCGAGAGGTGGCGTCTCAATGATCTCTCACAGACATTCTGAGGTAACAATCTCTACATGAAAGAAGGTTTCGATTCGAAACTGTCGACTAAATACATACAGTATTGGGACGCCAATAATCTGTACGGTTGGGCTATGAGTCATCCTTTACCGATAAGAAATTTCGAATGGGTGAAGGAACCGGAAGAGATGCAAAAATGGAGAGACTATCCTTGCATTTTAGAAGTCGATTTGAACTATCTGGAAGAATTACATGGTCCACACAATGATTATCCGCTGGCTCCCGAACGAATGGAACCAAACGAAGGAGACAAGGGAAAACTCATTCCCAATTTATTTAACAAACGTAACTACGTCGTCTACAATGAGAATTTGAAACAGTACGTCGATTACGGGATGAAATTAGTTGACATACATCGCAACATTCGATTCGACGAAGAGCCTTGGATGAAAAAATACATCGATCTCAACACGAATCTCAGAACTCAAGCCGAGAACGATTTCAAAAAAGATTTCTTCAAACTCATGAACAACTGCATGTACGGCAAATCGATGGAAAACATCGGGAAGAGAACCGACGTTCGACTCATCACGTCTGAGAAGAGAGCTAAAAAATTAGTGGCGAAACCCAATTACAAACACCGAACCATATTCGACGAAAATCTAGTGGCCGTTCACATGCAAAAGATGCACCTGAAGTTCGACAAACTGTATTATCTTGGACCGATCATCTTAGATATCAGCAAGCGATTGATGTACGAGTTTCACTACGATTACGTCAAACGAAAATTTGGTGACAAAGCCAAACTACTGTTCACCGACACGGACAGTTTAGTTTACAAGATAGAGACGAAAGACGTCTACCGAGATAGATCTCCGGACATGGCCGATTGGTTCGACACGAGCAATTATCCCGTCGATCACCCGTCCAACATTCACTCGAACGACAACAAGAAGGTGTTGGGTAAATTTAAGGACGAGAGCGGTGGTAAACAGATCGTCGAATTCGTGGGCTTGAGACCCAAACTGTATGCTTATCGTCTAGAAGATGATGAAGAGATCAAGAAGTGCAAAGGAGTTAAAGCGTGCGTGGTGAAGAAAAACATCTCTTTCCAAGAGTATAAAGATTGTCTGTTAGGAAGTGGTCCGGTGTATAAGATTATGAAATCGATTCGAAGTGAAAATCACGACTTGTATACCGAAATAGTCAACAAGATTTCGCTGACGGCCGACGACGATAAGAGATTCATGTTAGACAATAAAATAAGCACTTTAGCACTCAGACATTGGACTGTGGATCTAATTAGAGATGATATGAATGTGGATGATTGGATTCCAGATACGATTGTGGATGATAAGATTCCAGATATGATTGTGGATGATAGGATTCCAGAAAATCAAGAAGAATTAGATGAACACAAAATTATAGAAATCGATAGTGACATCGAGAAAGTTAGTTTAAAAAGAAAAAGAAAAAAATAGAAAAAAAAATAACGGCATTTTTAGTAAATTATAATAAAATAAATAAAAAAATATATATACGCATTTATGAATAAGAAAATAAAGATATACGTAGAAGGTGTCGTCTTACCTAATGAACCCCTATCCAACATCGATCTGTTGAATGCGGCAAAAGATTTGAAAATCGAAGATTTTCTAGGAGTGTTTTCCAGAGATGCCTTGCCGAAGAGAAGACCTCGACAATCGGAATGCGGAATTTTAAATCTAGACGATTCATCGGGTGAAGGCACTCACTGGGTGGCGTGGATCAAGAACGGGAAGAAGAAAAATTATTATTTCGACAGCAACGGAATCTCGCCACCAAAAGAAATAAAGAACTATTTCAACAAATCGATGGTTCATTACAACACTGAACAAGTGCAATCACCACATCAACTTTTTTGCGGTCACCTGTGTCTCTACGTTCTCAAGAGATGGTCTGAAGGAGATCGATTTCAAGACATTCTCAATGATTTACATTAGAGAGAGATTTTTTTTTTTTTTTTATAGTATATATAAAGATAAAAAATTATTTAAAAAAAAATTTTTTTTGAACACATTTTTCTAAAAAAAACAAAAAAAATCCCACAATAACATGCCAGTCGATAAATTTGGTAGAAGTGACGACGAAAAAGTCAACCCAAGAAAGAAGAGGAAGACGTTCGAAGTCGACGATGGTTACGACGTTGCCAACTTGGACGAACGTTACGTTCGGAGATACGAACCTCGAAAAGAACCTTTGAACATGAACGATAAGAAGCTCTACAATCTTCCCGAGCCAATAGATCTCGCAGATGCTGCGACTAAAAAATACATCGACAGGGGGAACGCCGATTTCAAACGAATCCTGCTGGATAATTATGTGGATAAAACCATGACTGACGATCTCGATCTGAAATCCAAGCGTTTGGTGAACGTCGCAAATCCCATAGATCCCACCGATGCCACAACCAAGAAATACGCAGATGACTCTCATGCGAGATTCAGCGAACACCTGAGAAATAGATACGTTCTGAAAACGATGCACTCGGAATTGAACGCCAATTCTAACAAGATAACGAACGTGGCCACTCCCCCGAATCCCAAAGACGTGGCGACCAAACACTACGTAGATCTCGAACAGAGAAAGTCTGACAGACGAGAAATGAAATCGGATCTGAATGCGGGATTCCACAAGATATTGAATCTGTCGAAGATCGACGACACGGATGCGGACTCAACCGCGGTCAACAAGGGCTACGTAGATTCTGCCGTGATACAATCGCAAGAATACCTAGAATTGCAAGTGGACGATCTCTACCTGAACAAAGAATCTGGCGGAACCATGGAGGGTGGCATGAACATGAACGGTCACAATTTATTCGGTCTCGATCACGATCCCGAATTCGATTCCAGCGGTAAGCAGGAAGTACGTGGACGACAACTCGGTCTGGAGAAAGGGTGACATCATGGAAGGTAAACTAGACATGGGTGGACACGCGCTCACGAATCTACCGGATCCCGTGAACATGACGGATGCCTGCACCCTGATTTCGGTGGTGGAGAAAGTCAAATATGCTAGACAATTTATCACCGTGTGGGCCGAAGAGGCCAGCGCCTTAGATGAGGGAAAAGCTGAGTGGTCTTTCGGAAATGGAGGTAGCGGATCGAAACATGGTCAGGTGGGATAGCCCATGCTGTTGGGAGGTGAAATCCTTCGAATGAGTCTGGCTTCCTCGGATTTGAATAACAGAGTGGTCGTCAATCTCATGGTGAATGGGGTGGAGAGCGATAACAGATACAGTGTCGAAAAGACTGAGAATCAACACGCGAATGTTAGCGCGTTCGGCACGCCTCTCAAAGTGAACTCCGGAGACAGGATTAATTTTGTCACGAAAACCAATAATCCCGAAGCCGCCACTTCCGTGGTGAGTCTACTGTTCGAACTAGATCCTTTGAACAAACAGTGAACGCGTGGAAAATAATGAATTAAAAAAAAAATAATGTGTGATTATTAAAAACAAAAAAAAAAAAGTAATGAGATACAGAAAGATGTTCAATCTCTCTAGATCACATTACTTTATTCATTTTTTTGTTTTTTTTGGTTTTTAATAATGACTCATTACTTTTTATTTTTTTTTTTGTTTTTTATTTTTTTTCACACACTCGTCTCTCATCGAATGATCAACATCTTATTTCCGTCCGATTCGAATTGTAATTCTCTGTCCGACAGGACCAGGGCGAAGGCTTCGGTTTTTCTCGGCACGTTCCTATCGAATTGCATCTTGATCTGAATGTCTAACACGCTACTCTTGAGTCGTTCACTCTGTTTACTGACGTCGGATACGAACATGGGATACATCGACTTGTATTCGCCGGGAGATATGTTAGGATTGCTCATCAATTCGTCTAGACCGTGATACTTCTTTCTAAAATCAGCGGCGTCGCTGTACAGTCTGGAGAAATCATTCTTGTCAAACAACATGTTGTAATCGATTGCTGGATATCTCGTGGCGTTCAGAAACACTTGCATGTTTCTCAAATGGCAGTGATCGAACAGCGACGCATTCTTTTCCTGAGACCCGTCCCTATCGGTCTGAAATGCAACCACGATGAAACGCAGTCTCTCGGAAGCGGATTTCACCGTCAATCTCCAATCGAAGTGATTCGTGGAGGGAGGAATGCTAGCCGTGTCGCACTGTCTCATTCTAAATGCCACGGGTAATTTACTCTTGGATTCTATGATCTTGTAGAGACGCGTTTTCTCCACGATCGAAGGCTCCACATGCGGAACGAACCACGATATCTTGTGTAGAGTTATCTTACCCGCATCGGTCGCGGTGAGTTTCACTATTGCGTCGTCGTTTCCTTTTCGAATCAACGTCAGATTGTGTTTGAATCCGTACATGATCTTGTTGTAATCGTCCGCGAATCCGAAGATGTGTTTCAAAGGTATCCTGAACGAAAACGTTCCTTTAGGTCTGGACGTCTTGACGACGTAGTCGAATATCGCGGAGGCGCCTGCGCTAGCAGGGCCTATGGTGTCTTTCACCCACAACTGATTAAGTCCTCTGGATTTCGAAAAATCATCAGGATATGTCAAGAGTCCGAACATCATGGTGGCCTGACCGGGATGAAAAACAGATTCTATCTCTTGTCCGGATAGCATGTATTTTATGTTACTGAATAGATGCATGATGCCATTATTGGCAAGAGTAACCGTGTCGTCGTCGGCGTAGTCGCTCCCATCTTCCTTGGTGAGACGTCCCTGCACCACTACGTAACTCTCGCTAGGATGTACGAATGGATCTTGAGTTTCGACGTTGATTCTTATCTCTCCCGCATTGTTCAAACTCGTTCCGGTTACCAGTTCGTATTTGTGAACCTCATATTCTTGAATACTTTCATCTTTCACTATGCTTTGTGTTATATCTAGTATATTTGTCATTTTAAAGGATTTTTAGGTTTTTTTTGTTTATTAATTAACTTGCTTTCTTTATCTAAAAAATAGTTTTTAATTATTTTTTTATTATTATTTTTTTCTCTCTTATATATATATGTGTGTAAACAAGAAAATGTTAAAGAGAGTAAATAAAAAAAAAATTGTGTTCTTCATCAAAACTTCGTCTTCTGTAATTGTTGTTCGTAAAACTTTCCAATGATCTCTTCTCCATCCAAAGCTTCGATTTCGTAAGTCACCGGATCGGTGTGAAATATTTTGATGATCACGAAAATTTCCGAGGTCCATCGAGGAGTATAACCCTTTTCGAAGTGCTTCTTATAAGCGTAGATTCTCACTCGATCGCCGACCGCAAATTTCGGCGTTCTAGACTTCTTCCTGATCTTAGATCTCTCGGGATATAGATTCGCGTAGACCCGTTTTTCGTTTCGAGGATCGCTAGCTTCCGCGGGAGTCATCTTGATCGATCTGTGTGGCGTGTTGTTGTAATCTTTGACCAGACCGTTCAGGGCGTATATGTATTATCTTGGTCGAATTCGCCGTGAAGTATCTGTACATCTTCTCCTTCATCGTTCGATTCCAACGTTCTACCACGCTGGCTTTCTCTTCGTTTTCGATCGAGTAGAGGTCTACCAATCGACGAACGTGCTTGTTGTAGAATTCCTTTCCCTTATCCACCCACAATTTACTCGGTTTTCGAGAAGACGAGTCGAACACGCTCTTCAGAGCCTCGGCGACGCAAGGTCCCGATTTATCCCTCAAAGCTCTGATCCAACCGTATTTGGAAAACACGTCGATGACCGTCAATAGATATTTGACGCCCTCGTTCCACCTCGAAAACGATCTCATGTCGACCAAGTCGGCAGACCAAATGTCTTCCAAACCCTTCACGAACACCCTTCTCTTTCGAAACTTACGCACTATGGGTTTGTGTAACTCCTTGGCCAATTCGCTCGTCAATAATCGTTTCTTCTTCTTTTCAGATGCGCTTTTTTTTTTTGAACGCCCCATCCGAATCGACGTTTCGCACCGATCAGATTGCCGACCAGCGATCGTTCCATCTTCTCTCTCCTGGTCGGATTCGATATGCCTCTAAATCTCCCCAACATGTTTTTGTCGCAGACGTCGTTGCGAGTCTTGGTGTCGGGATGTCCGGCGTAGCACAGATCGTGATCGTACGCGGCCGCGTCCACCCTATTCACAGGTTTGCTCCAAGATTTGGGTGTCAGATCGGCGTTGAGTCTCTTGTTCAATTTCGTTCCGGGTCCCGTGAAACTGTGACCGGGCAGATGCATTTCGAAAGGTAGATTGTTGATCATTTTATTCACGATGCCTTTACCTTTGCTCTTGTTCTTTTGTTTGACGAATCGCGTCTTGACAGAACCACACACGTCGCAAATTCCGCGAAGCATCCGTCTGTCGTTTTTAGTTTGCACTTCTCTAGAATTACTCGTCTCGGTAACTCTCTTACACTTTTACGCAATACATTTTTTGAAGAGTTATTTAAATTAATTTCGTTTTTTTTATTTTATATATAAATTTAATTTTTTTTTTTTTTTTTTTAAATTCTGTTCTTATTATATATATATATATATATTTTTTTTTTTTCAATTGCTTCTCTTGAGTTCTATCATCTTACTGAATTCCTCCCTGGCCTCTTTCCTCCCCTTTTCCACGAGAGAATCCTTCATCTCTTCCTTGATGATCTGACGAGTCTTGATTCTCACGGCTTCTTTCATGGCATCGTATTTTGTTTTCTCACTCAATATCGCGAAGTATTCTCCGTCCGATATCCTACCGTCTTTCAACGACATAGAGATCATTTCGGATATCGTGTCGATCTTGGAGTCGGCCAAGACGCGAATCTTGCCGTGTTTCCTCGACTTCAGATATAATTTCCTACTCAAAAAGTTTCCGAGCGTGCTAAACAATCCGGCGGCGAGAGCCACTCCTTCTACGGTCAACACGATCGGAATGCCGACCGCGGTCGACAACAATCCGATGCCGGCCGCGTGTAAACCCATGGAAATCGTGATGAGTGTCGTGTCTATCGCGTTGACGAATTTCACGAAACGCGAATACTTCTTCTTGAGGGAACGACGAGAATCTCTCGAGTCAGATACAATTGGATTCTACTGATTTGATCGATGCGATACCTCTCTCCTCTTTCTCTTTCTTCTAGCGACGGCGCCGTCGGCAAAACCCCGTTCAGCTTCTCGTCCTCGTCGTCCACTAACGTCGGATACAATTTATTTCTGGTTCTCATTTTGTGTTTTTTTCTTTCTTTCTAATATTAGATAAAAAAAATTTATGTGTGTATTTATTTTTTTTTTATTTTCTACTCTCCCTTATTTTTATATCAACGAAAAAAAACTTAGACGTATGCTTCGTTCAGCAATAATTTCTTGATGCATCCCTTGTCTTCTAAAGTCAAACTTCTACGCGCCAATTTCAGTTCTTCCGAATCTGTGGGCCTGTCTCGATTCTTACAGAAGACTAATCTCTTCCAAAACGTGATCACATCGTTGAATTTAACGCGTTCGAACGCCGGTTCGAAATACATGACGACTATATCTTCCCTTTCCATCGTCAGACACGAATGATTCTCGTGATCGAAGTCTAGCTGATCCCGACACCCGCCGCATCGTTCTAACAAGATGGGATGTAGTTGTTCGTTCACGCAGATTGCGTATGCTCTCATCAGCATGTTTAAAAGAAACATCGCTCTAATAGTCTGAGAATCGCTCATGATTTACGTATTTTTTTATTATCTATTCGATTTGATATATTTAATTTTCTAAATAACTATTTATTTATATACTTTTTTTCTCCCCTATATACATCAATCAAAAACGTGACAGCGGGCTCGCGAATTTCCAACACACCGACGACACTCTTCGTTCAGATCGAGTTTACGAGAATCGAGCGATCCGATCGCTCGATTAGCTGAGTTTGGGAATTCTCATAGTGGGGGAATTCCCCTAATAATGTCATAAATGGGAAAAACCCACCGCCTCAAAACAATTGCGGGTTCTGGACCACTGCCTCAAAACAATTGCGGGTTCTGGACCACTGGTCTAGAATCCCCAAGACCGTTTTTTGATGATGACCCAGAATTTTTTGCTTTTGCTCGCGTTCGCCAACGATGGATCGATGGTCTGATCTGCGATGGAACGTCGACAAAAAATTAAGTACAAGATAAAAGTGAAGATGTACAATTTCACCCTTTTTTTAAAAACGCGCGTTCACCACGAGTATTAAAAGTGCGATCTAGGAGTCACAAAAAAAAACATGGGGGGATTCAAGACCATTGTACAGTTTTGTGAACAAGCGTGTGATTTAACACTGAATTCCACGTTGGTGAACGCATCGTATAAGTATGTTGTACACGTACATGTACAAGTGGTCCTAAACTCTCAATTATCACCTACTCAGATCAAATCGTAAATCGGTTTGTTATTAAAACAACGCTTCATCCGAAACATCGTCTGTTGCAAGTGTGAAAAATTTAGAAAAATGAAGCGGTTCCACTGTGGAGGAACTACTTCTTGATTTTGCGTCCTCTCCCGAGCTTTGTTTACGTGGTCTACGAGCTAATATTCCGGTGATACGTACAAATTTGCTCAAAACAAAACAGTAGTCAGAACCACAGCTTGTATGTGCTTGAACAGCGAAAAACGACACCACCAGCGACCTCACAAACATGGTTACTTATATACATAATATCAGGAAGTCGTTCTAGCTCTCGATTTTCCAGTAATGTCAACAAAGTAGAAGAGTTTAGATGTGTATGCCGGAAATCCACCGCTTTGGTGGATTTTTTTTTTTTCGATTAAAAACTGCAATTGTGTGCTGCAACAGTGAATATGAACTGCAATTGTGCGTCACAACAGTGAATATAAACCCCTTGTTCAATTTTCCAACCATTCTGACAAGAAAAACATACTATTGTTTTGAGAAAGCAAGGGAATCGGGGAAATCAGGTAACGGTAGGATATTCCGGTGATCGGTCGAGCGGTTCACGTGCTCTAACGAGTGCATCTTGGCAATTCCGGTGCTCTCCCAAGAAACAAAAACTCCGATATTTGAACGAAACGAAGTAATTGTGCAGCGCAATCCTCATCCAATTTATCAGTTTTCGGAATGCAATTTTAGGGACATTGCTGAAGACCTACAGGTCTGTTTTCAAGCAGATACATGTATTCCTTTGAAAGGCATTATCTTGATTTATAGAACAGAAATCAAATTTAAACTGGCCTTTGGCTAAAGGTGTCAGTATTTTCTTGAATGCTCAAGTAAAGGATAAATAACGAGTTTGCAGAAGCCATTCCGTCGAGAGCCGAAGGTCCAAGACGGGAGGGTTCATCTAAGCGATTCAATGTAAGTAGTAGGCCAGGTGGTTTTGCACCCCCATTTGATTGTTCTCATTGCATGTTCTTATCGTGGTGTTCATATCCAGAACTGACGTCACGGGAAGTGATGTATTATGGGAAGGAGGCGCGACCAGCCATCTTGTCACGTCATTATTTTAGCGATCGGTGATCTCTAGTTCGCATGCGTAAACAACATACGCTTCGAACCGCAAACATCATACCATGTTATCGCATGATATGATCCTGGCTGTTAAAGTGTCGTTAAACCCCAATAAATAAATAAATAAATAAATAAATAAATACATGATATAATCCTGGATGTTAAAGTGTCGTTAAGCCCTAATAAATAAATAAATAAATAAATAAATAAATAAATAAATAAATAAATAAATAAATAAATAAAACTTTCGCTGCCGAAGGCAACTTTAGTCACCTATTATATGACCATTATCTGTACGTTCTGGTATGCGTTGTGCAAACCTATCATCTGATTACTTGCTGGAAAGGACCCTTTTCAACAATTAACCCTTTACCCAACGAATCGGCCGCATCCACCCGCGTAATATGCAAATTCAGAGGTTGAAAAAATAGTATTTTTCTGAAAAAATTCAACAAAACCAACGAGGGGTCACACGATATGGTTTTGTTGAAATTTTTGGAAAAAAAATTAAAAATGATATTTAAAATAATAAATTTTGATATTGTCTGCGTTGGGTAAAGGGTTAATCAGATGATTGAATTTCAAGTATGTCATAAATTATATTAAACTACCTCGCATACAAGCGAACATGGAGGGCCTCCGTATAGGGCTAAAGTGGGCCTGGCAGTACATTGGTTAAGAGAATGTACAGATGCAGAAAATAACTCAGGTAGAAACATTCCAAATCGTGTCATTGATTCCTGTCCCCAGTACTCGTCTTCTTGGTGTTTTGTCTTAGTATTCATATCATGCAGTTAAGACACCTGAACCACCGCTGACTGATCATAACGCGGATGCCATTCTAACCACCGTACTCTACCATGCTCGAAACACTCGAGTAGATTGGTATTGCTTTTAAAGACTGTAACAGCTGTGTGAATAGTGAGTTAATTCCCCTTTGTCTTTGAAAGTTTTACTATCAATTGTAGAACCTTGATTAAAAAATGCCTCTTTCTCGATCAGATCAGGATCAGGATGCGATATACTCATTAGTTTGAGATTAGAATTAAAGTAGAAGTCCTGTCATTATTTAATGTGCATTTTACGTCCGAAGAATGAAGTCTGAATACACAAGAGCGGTTGTCCTGTACATTGCAAAATGTAATGCGCTATTGGCGAGATCGATAGTGAACTCACGAATTGAACCGAAAGAAAATACTGAGACTACATTATGTGAAGGGTGGATTACTATTAAATCGCTCTGGGATAGATTTTTCACTTAGCAATTGCTTACTATTTCTGAGGATAAAACACACGAAACACTTGCAGACTTCCATCACATAGACCACCGGGTGCGTCGATGTGATGAAACCTTTCAAGGTTTTTTTTTGGGCTGTTATGAGCAACTATAAACACTTTTCGAGTGGAGAAAAATGCCTCTGCATTCAGTACTGACCCACCCTCTTCATTCTGTTTATGCTGTCGGATTATAATATCCCTTTGCGTCATTACATGCACACGTATCCCAGTGGAGGTTACGACTGACGTAAATGATCTCTATTTACTAGCATATAACTGTGCAGAGTTGAGCACACTGTTGCTCTCCATGAATCGAGATAAGCTTATGGTGCAGTTTGACAGGGACAAAAGTGCACTTACTCAGCGCGCTTTTACTTCAAAATAGTGCTCAAGCTGTCACATGACTTCTAGTTTCAACTGTACACAATTAACATACTGCTAAATCAAGACAGTATCAACGAAATAAGAACGAAAATGTTCTCGGGGGAGGGAGGGGTGTTGTTGTAAACGAACGATGATCAACAACAACATAACTTCTCAAAGGTTTTACATTTTCTGGCCCTTTACCGATCGATTTTTGAAGAGTATACAGTGCAGTCGTCGTGGATTGACCGTAACCCTCACGTGGGCAGTGATGTCCACGAATGAGTTTATTAGGTAAATTCATCAGCAGCAAAATGTTAATTAATGAAGCTTCATTAATTAATTGTTTTATAGTTATACCTAGAATTTGTCTTTTCATTCTAGTATTATTGCGTCAGTGGAAATACTGCCCACCCCGCGGAAAGTGACTAGTTCCGGTGAACGTACTGTACTTTTAGGTCTGTGAAAAATGAATATGTTGATAGTGTGTACATTTCCCGAGCCAAAAAAAAAAATTGAATGCTTACAATATAGTTGTTACTGAGAGAAATTAGTTTTGATATTACAAAGGTGATACAGTGTAACTAGGCTTTGACGGGAGTAACAACTTTCAAACGCTCTGACATAGCAACCCAGCATCGCAGGGACCTTCATAATGCATCCGGGGTAAATGTTCCGACGCAGATTATCCGGGCAAGGTTTCACGAAGGTGGTCGCCGATCGAGAAGACCATGTATTCGCATTCAGCTGTCCCAAAACCACCACCAGGCACGATACGAATGGGTCATGGATCACGTTGGATGGACCAGAAAAGATTGGCGACCTTTCCTTTTTACAGATGAGTCAAGGTACTGCCTGAACAACACATATAGTCGTTCTAGGGTATGGAGGAGACCAGGAGAGCGATCCCATGCAGCCAACATTGCTGAGCATGACTGCTATGGTGGAGGGTCAATAATGGTCTGGGGCGGCATCAGCTGGGATGGACGTGCAGAGCTCTGTGCCCTTGACCTTGATACATTGACTGCACAGCGGTAAATTGATGAGATCTTGGATTGTATGCAGGTGCAGTGGGTGATGTATTCATTCTGATGGACGATAATGCCCATCCACATGTTGCCCATGCTGTCCGGGAGTATCGATAAGGGGAGGGGGTTGAGCATATGGACTGGCCAGCAAGCTCACCTGACCTCACTCCAATCGAACATGCCTGAAATGAGTTGCAGCTTGCAATTTCAGTTCGTCCAGTCCAACCAAGAAGTGTCCAGGAGCTTGGTGCCATGCTGGTCCAAGAATGGAACAACATCCCACAAAGGACCATCTGGAACCTGGTAGGGAGCATGAGAAGGCGCTGTCAAGCTGTAATTAACAATAATGGGTCTCATACTCGATACGGAACCCATATCAGTTCCAAATTTCATCAATAAAATCCATTTCCGATGGTTATCGTATTCAAAATCTAAAAATAATGTTAAACACAAACAAAATCTTAATTTCTGTGCTTAAATCATTAAAGATATAATTAAATAAAAAATATATACTCTTTTCATAACAATATTTCAACTAAAACTTAAAGCAGGGCGTTTGATATACTTGGTGCTTAGCAAACTTTTGAGTTGTATTTGATACATAGAGAATATCTAATGTTTTCTTGTGAATACCGGGATTCATCTCATGAGTGAGTGAGAGAATTTGTATATTCACGAGCAGCTTGCTGCGAATGAAAATACAAATTCTCTCACTTGCGAATGAGATTAATCCCGGTATCCACAAGAAAACGTCTGTAAACAAACCAATTAACCAACCACAAACAAAACGATTTTCAACACAGAAGCGAGATATCGCCCACTGGTGATAGCTTGATGAACGGTGATGACTTTTTATCCTTTCTTAAGGTCTTATCGAACGATGTTTTTTTTTTCATAGCCAATCGATGATATCACAAAAGTTATCTTCACATGTAAGCTTTGTGCGGCAAACGTGATATATTAGGAAGATGATTCAGATGGGCCATATGGGGATAAAATTTAATTGCGAATATACTTATCTATTTGGTCGATTTACTTCTACACAAGTAGGAGGACCCGAGACACTGAGCTGATGATGAGACTGAAGGGTATAGTTATCCCTCAGTCCTGACTGTGCCATGTGTCCTAGTATCTTCACTACTGATCTATTAGTTAACTTATCCTATACTACAGTTAATATGACTTAGTTCAACATCTGTACCATCGGTTATGCAATTTTTTAACGGGATGTATACAATCCTATCACCCCTGCAGATACCACAATTATATAACCAGTAATTTCCAATTGGGACACTGAGCTGATGATGAGACTGAAGGGTATAGTTATCCCTTAGTCCTGACTGTGCCATGTGTCCTAGTATCTTCACTACTGATCTATTAGTTAACTTATCCTATACTACAGTTAATATCGGTTATGCAATTTTTTAACCGGATGTATACAATCCTATCACCCCTGCAGATACCATAATTATATAACCAGTAATTTCTTCTCACCGGACAGAAGAACAGAAAATTTCACCCAACCCCTCATCTTGGAAATTAATACATTTCTCAATTCCCTAATGTTCTTAAAGCTTATTTTTTGTTACGCAACATTGTTTTTTGTTGAATCGCCATTGAATTATGTCCAAGTGAACAGTTTATCGGAGTTTGTCATATCCTCAAGATTCCAGAATAAATATGTATTTTTTGATGAACTTCCAATTGTGAATGGTAATATCCATTGTGTGTGCTATTGTGATGCCCGTGGTCGGTCCATATATCATGGCGGGTAGTACTAACTTGGGCGAGATCCAGACGAACCCTGACTACGACTTAGGTCATCTACTGATTGATAAAACAGATGAGGACTCGGCAGCCATATTTACTAAGACTGATTGTACATATTTCAGCCCCGGCGAGGTGCGAGCCGAGCTCGGAGGTTTACATAGGTCCTTCTCAGCATTTCATATCAACTGCCAAAGTCTCAATGCTCACTGGGAGCCTCTGAATTATTTACTATCAGAACTGAATGATAAAGAGAATACTTTCGATGTGATTGGCCTGACAGAAATTTACAAAATCCCTACCAATATGTCCTATACCTTAGAAGGATATCACCCCTTACAATATAATTCGAGACCTGCTGATGACGACGGTCGCGGTGGGGTCGGTCTGTTTGTAAAAAGCGATATTTCTTTTAGTATTCGACAAGATCTTTCCATGTTTATACCTCACGTCTTTGAGTCTATCTTTGTTGAATTAAAGTATAAAAACTCTTCTAAGGTAGTTGGCGTAATATATAGACCAAACACGGCCCCTAGAGCAGATATCGATCTTTTCCAATCAACAATTAACCAAGTGACTGATATACTCAATACGGAAAAGAAACCCTCCATTATTATGGGCGACTTCAATATTGATCTACTAAAAGTAACGTGTCATACCAAAACCGAATCATTTGTTGACCTAATGTTTAGTGAGGGCTTCCAACTAGTTATTACAAAACCAACTAGAGTCACTGGTAGCACAGCGACACTTATTGATAACATATTTTCCAATGACTTCTCTAAACTTGCAAAATCTGGAGTAATCCTTACCGATGTTTCGGATCACTTTGGAATTTTTTATACCCAAATTTCACATTCCAAACAGGTCAGGTCAGATCCGATTTTGACCAGAAAAATAAACTCCTATTCTGTCGAGCACTTCAAGTCGCTGTTATCCCAAAGTGATTTCAGTCCGATGATGGAAGCTAACTGTCCTAATGAAGCGTATGAAACATTCCTCAATGTTTATTTGAATGCCTATGAAATGGCTTTCCCCTTACAAAGCCTACACAAAAGTAAAAGATTCATAAAGCAACAACCGTGGATGACAAAAGGCCTTCTCGTCTCAGCCAACAACAAGCACAAATTCTTCAATAAAAAGTTAAAAGCTCCAACAGAGGTCAATATCGGAAATTATAAAAATTACTGTCGGATATTTAATAAATTAAAGAAACGATGTAAAGCTATGTACTTCGAGAAAATTCTTCTAGAAAATAAGAACAACATGCGGAAAACGTGGCAAATCCTAAATAACGCATTGAACAAAAATAAAAACAAACGGACTTTACCGTCGTTCTTTAATCTTGGTGATACGAAGATATATGAGCCAAATGAAATTGCACAAGAATTTAATAATTTCTTTGCCAACATTGGAATTCAGACGACAACTCATATATCCCAACCTCGTAAATCATTTGTCGAATTTTTAAAAACTTCCTTTGCAGGAAACTTTGTTATAAGACCCACATCGCCTAATGAAATCCTAAATATTGTAAATTCAATGAAACCTAAGCCAAGTAAGGATTGTGAAAATATTACGTCCAGTATTTTGAAACAATCAATAAATCTAGTCGTCACCCCACTTGCTCAAATTATGAATAGCTCATTCAGTCAGGGAATAGTTCCAGACAGAATGAAACTTGCCAAGGTAACTCCTGTTTTCAAAGCGGGTGATGAGAATAATTTTACAAACTATAGGCCAATCAGTATTTTACCAGTTTTTTCCAAAATTTTAGAAAAACTCATGTCTGTAAGGCTTGTTAATTTCTTAGATAAATTCGAAATCCTCTATCATCACCAATATGGCTTTAGAAAGCGCCATAGCACACTACATCCTGTTATGCATTTACTGAAATATGTCGCCACGGAAAACAATAAAAACAGCAAAGACACTACATTAGCTCTATTCTTGGATCTTTCGAAAGCCTTTGACACTATTAGTCATGATGTGCTACTTCAAAAATTAGAATATTATGGAATAAGAGGGGGTGCGAACAAATGGTTTAAAAGTTACCTACAGAACAGAAAGCAGTATGTCTCTTTTGGTGATAGTAAATCTGACCTATCTGAACTAAGCTGCGGAGTACCACAGGGTTCAATACTGGGACCTATTCTGTTCCTCATATACATAAACGATATTTGTAATTCAACTAAGTTAAATCTACTCTCCTTTGCGGACGATACGTCCACACACAAGGCTGCGGCAGAGTTAAATATGCTGGTGTTGGAATTTAATGAAGAACTCCAAAAGATATTTGACTGGTGCACAGCCAACCAGTTGGTACTAAACCCCAAGAAAACAAACTACATTGTTCTTAATCCATCCCAAAATAAGAATGTCATACTTCAGGACATTAAAATTAATAATCACATTATTAATGCTGACAATTGCGGAAATGGGGGAAAATCTATAAAGTTTCTTGGTGTTACTATTGATGAAAAACTATCATATAATGCTCACATATCACAGATTTCCTCGAAAGTTGCTCTTGCGAATTATGTCCTTAATAGAGTAAAACATATTTTACCACACAAAATCTTGAAACGCCTATACTTTACACTAATACAGAGTCATTTTATCTATGGAATTCCATTATGGGGTGCATCAAAAGCCTGCAACCGTCTCTTTAAATTACAAAAGAGATCGATACGAATTATAAATAATAAAAAGTACAATGCCCACACAGACCCTCTATTTATCAATGATAAAATACTAAAAATAAAGGATTTGTATACCCTACATGTTTCCTTATTTATGTTCGATTGGCATAATGGTAACCTTCCAAAGTCCTTTGCCGATTTTTTCTCTGTTACAAATAACGAATTTATGAACACGCGGCAAACGGGACTAATTCGTAGGCATAGAACTAGAACTAAAGCGCTAGACAGCTTACCTGTGTTCACTTTCCCAACACTATGGAATGGCCTAGATAGGTGTATCCGAGAAACCAAAAATAGGAAAGAATTCAAGACCAAGCTCATAACAAAAATTTTTGCGACCTACTCGGAAAATGTTTCCTGCTCTAACCCCTACTGTCCAGATTGTGCCTTCTAGTATACCGTTGAACCTAAAATAATGCCTCTTACTATTCCCGGTTACTACTCACAATGCATTTGTAAACTGTTGACTCAACAAGGAATATCCGGATAATAAAGGCATTGCAATGTACCACCTGTACCAAACAGTCATCGGTCAGTACATGATCTATCTTCAATGGGAACAATCGTCTGGCATCTCGTCCTATTTGGTCTCCCGGCTTGGTCTCTATTACTTCAAAATATGGAGTTGTTACTTTTGTAAAATCAGTCCATTTCTGTTCTAATTAACCGCAATAACTCTAGAGACCAATCGGAGAGTACTGTGTTGCAACCTACGCTGACCACCTAACATATTTTGCACAAAAGCCATGATTTATTAGAAGAACTTTGGATTGGTAGACAGAGAAAACAATGTTGCCTCCACATACCCCTTTTGGGTTATTTCCGCCATTCTAGGGATTCTTTGGTTTTATTTCCCCTACTATAGGGAAGGACAGGAAGACAGCCAATCTGGCTATGCCTTTCCCTACTGGTATACAAAAAGAAAATGTGTCATACCATTGTATGGGTATTGAAAATATCTTATTGTACAACGAATTTTGTTATGCTTGTAAAACTATTATGTATATATCTATACTTTTTGTATACTGGTGAATAAATACATATCAAATACATATCAAAAACGTTAGATTTTCTTTTTATTATACCCCTTCCATTTGAAGCTTCAACTGAAACGATCCAAACCGACGCCCATACCACGCAAGAAATCTGTTTACACAATCAGCTGATCGATGTTTCCGCTGACACAGATCACATTGGATGTTGTGTACATCCACACAAAATAATTTTCGGAATTGTTGGCGAAATGACGTAATTTTTAGCCACAAACAAATTTAGCAAAATGAAATTTCTACTTCATTTTCGCTTCAATAATAATTCTTCAACATTGAATTGAAATAATTCAACAATTTAATTCTGAAACAGTGAAACGCCGAAAAGTTTAGAATAAGTGAAACTTGCTTTAATACATTTTGGCATTCCATCGTGATCTGCCGCGTCTTTTTATACTCACCAGTGGAGCGAGAACAACTTTTGTTTTGCGCTTGTGAAAATTCATTCGTAAATTTCAAAATCACACGAAATGTTAATCACCGAGGTGTTTGATCTCACTAGTGAGGGGAGAACGCAATTTATTTTTTTACCGATTCCTATTATAATTAGACGTTAGGGGTGTAATAAAATTTAGTTAGTCACGAAGTTGCTTGTATCATCTTCTCTTGGTATCAGATAAATGGTTATGACGTTTAAAATTCTGTTTGCAATTGTTACACTTATGTGATACCTCTGATGTTATGTGATACATACAGATTATCACCACAGTGTGTGTCTCCGGGAATTCATATCAAGTCGAGTTGTAGGAACAGAACAGTATTTCGACGAGCCCGTTAGGGCGAGTCGAAATGCGATTCTGTGCCTACAACGAGACTTGATCTGAATTCCCGGAGACACACACTGTGGTGATGATAAATTTATCTCACAATATTCACCACAAAATGTGTTATAAAACTATTTTAAGAGGAACTTTTTCATTTGCCTTATCGACGGAAAGACGCAAATTGAAAAATAGAATAGAGATCATGGAACTCCATATTGAGGTCAGTGATGACGTTAAACTTCAGAGAAAATTACGTCACTGGGAATCACTTTACTGGATACTGCTTGCGACGTGGGGCAACTGTGTGTTTCGTCAACGTGAATTTGGTTGTTACTTTTGCAATAATTACTGGTGAATTAAATATCCCTCTTGGTGTAAAGGTTTATTACATTTTAAAATATGCTATTCATCGTTTATTGAGGTGGAGTTTTCCACATTTAATAGCGAAAGCTAATCCTTTAACTTCAAGAGAGAAGCCTCGATTCGAGCGTTCAGGAAAATCCCAATAATAGGCTACAAACCAGCCCAAGATGCCGAAAAGTGAGTTAACTTCCCCAGTGACATTTTAGCATGCCGTGCATAATAAATACGTTACAGGAACTTTAGTTGGCAGATAGAGTGTCATATGCGGCTCAGAGAAAACATTATTAGGTTCGGCTCGGCCTCACCTAATATTGTTTTCTCTGAAGGGAAAAACACGAATCGATCGAAAAATGATATTAATGCCGTTGTTTTGGCAACAGCAGAATCACGCGCTTGTATCAGGGGCCCTTGATACGGATTCGGAACAAGGTTAATTAAACTTTAGTTGCGTAACAGTGCATAAATTGTGAGATAAATCGTTTTATAATTTGGTTATGCTCCACATTGGACATTGAATTCATTATGATTTCCTTCACCCTAAAATCAACTGATTAAGTTGATTAAGAATCAACCCAAATTTACTGGGTTGAGTGAATTTGAAGCCAATTGAGCAAACTAATTTTAGAGTGTGTTCGGTTTGTGTGGAGGCAAGTTTCAAATCACAAACGCTATCACCATCTCATTCTCCCAAATTAAAATGAAAAACAATCTTTATTAATTTATGAAACCGTGTGGAAAGATCAAATTGCGTCCAATATCTCTGCACAACGCTTGGACGGTCATTTGTCACATGCAAACAAGGGTCTCACCTGATGTCGTCATCTTAGGATTATAGGCAATTGTGCAATTTAATGCTCCCCCAAAATCTGTTCTTTGTTTTTATTTTTATTTTTGGGGGGTCTCGCAATCTCCAGCCGTTTTTAACTGGTTGAGGACTAGATTATTTTTGGTGGTCTGAATTTGTTATTCAGAATTTGTTATATTACACATTATTGGAGAGTGCCCAGAGGCACTCTCCAGTAATTTATAATGGAACACATCTATATAAACAAAGTATTATTTGCTTTTCAATGAGTATGACACATAAGCAAGGAAAATGTTGGCCTTTGCTCTGATAGCTTTATTCTTTTGAAAGCCCCGATAGTGGCTTCTAGCACTCAATCAGAACGTACTTTAGTTTCCGTGAAAAGGAATGTTTTGATGGCAGCTGCAATAGAAATTGAATTTTTAAAGCCCATTGTAGTTATTATTGAGAAAAAAAGAAGTGCTGAGATAAGAAAATTGATACCATGTTATTAGTTTTCACGCAAGGCTTTCCTTGTATGCTTGATGATTTGAAAGTTGTTACAGAGTAAGAACTATCACGTCATCAAAGTTCGCGGATGGCATGAGTTACTGCGTTGATTGACTTGACGCTATCTTAATGGGGTGACGACAGATGGAGTTGCGACCTTTTTCGCTGATGTACCAGCAATCACATTGCATCGAGATCAATTCATCCTATGTTTAAGTATTCAAAGTGTATAGCATAAGCCCATTACTTAACACACACATTGTTGTAAATTTTCCTTAAATGAAAAGCCAGTATGTAATACTCACATATAAGGAAGCAAGCCATCGATTTTATAAACAGGTCGCTCTTTCCGCAGTCTCCAAATATTGGCGCACTCAGATATTCTGCTGCGATAATGGCGCCTACTGACTTACCAACTGTAGCCAAGAAAAAATGACTAATGAAGCAGTATAGATATGCCGGATAGGATCCATAAATTTCAAGAAGATAAGCATATTCAGCGCCAGATTTCGTAATCAAGGTCCCCAGCTCTGCGTAGCACAAAGCACCTGTATGATAAAAGGGTGAACATAACAGAAGGAAATAGCTCAGTACCTCGCACGTTTGACTCCCTGATAAGTTAGTACATAAATTATTCCTATTTTGTCAGTGGTGTAGCGGAAAATCTTGTGCCTCCCCCCACCCCCCGCGAGATAGAGACGGGGACCCTTTCATAATGGTGGTTGCCTTTAAAACGGGAGTAAATTTAGTGTTGTTACCGTGCACAGCATACAGGATTTCACGTAGTACATACGCCATAAATTAAATGAAGGTATAGCCTATAGGATCGATTCTAAAAGTACGACTCTGTAGATCTTTTCATTACATGTTTTAAGTTTCACCATCCAACGATACACACATGCACGCCCAACATGTGTGACTTGAGAGGCACCATGTATGCATATTGTTCATTTCTCACCCATATCAGTTACAATGACGTAGCGTCCACTTAACCCTTTACCTAACCTGAAAAGCAGACGACACTTGCAAAAATAATTCTTGAATAACTAATTTTTTTCATTTTTTGTCTCAAAAACATAGGTTATGACCCCTCGTTGGACGAGCTGGACGAGATCGTTCCAACGAGGGGTCATAACCTATGTTTTTGAGACAAAAAATGAAAAAAAAATAATGAAAATTAATTGGCAATTTTTGAGAATAGCGCTGGTCGGTTTTGGCCGTTACGTTAGGTGAAGGGTTAAAAGAATAATACATAGACTACAAAGAGTACGTCGTGTGGAAGTTAGAGTTTGAAATTATGTGTATTTGGTACACAGTCTCGCTCTCTCTCTCTCCCTTTCCTTCTCTCTTGCAGCGTTGGGACGTCCTTCAAGACGGGGCCCCCTTCTAGCCCCACCCCCCACCCCCCCATACCCCGCAATGCGACCCAGCGGGCCTATCCCCTACGCCACTGTATTTTGTATAATATAGAGGATCTCCAACGAGACTCCAGTTTATATCGAAATTTACAAAACGAGTTCAGTACATTAGGGCTGGATCGAGCTTTAGCGAGGACGAGATCTATTTTGTTGTACGCCTGTTTTATGAAATACCCATCTACGCCAACAATAAGCCATGCGGACCATTAACATCCGTTACGCACATATTTGCCGAACGGAAATCGTTGACGGACTATTTTCAAATAGAAGCGAAATATCACTGGCATTTTCTACAAATCATGCACCGCAATTACAATTTGAATGAGTTCCCCTCGCAAATTTGGTTTGCGTTAAAATGTGTTCTTCATGTTTGCAGTTAGTGCCCAGAACTCCAAAGTGTTCTGTTTGCTTACTGCAACACAGAACACATTAGAACCGAAAGGATGAATTGTCATATGAATTGCTGAGTGTCGTTTTAAAAATTGTTTTTATAGACTTGAAGGCGTGTAATATACTCAGAACGACACACGCAGGCCTCTCCTTTTACCCGTCCGCGCTGTCATCTCGTGCCATAACGATTAACCCATTCACTCGTATGTCTTTCTATGTATTTACTGGACAAGATTTGTAAATTTGTCGATATAAACTTGGGACGAGTTGAAGATTCTATTTATTAGATGAATAAAAGACATCACAAAGGGTACTTAAATACACCAAAGTACTGCTGGTATTATTTGTGTTAATACATGGCCGTACATTATCATTTTAGTGAATGGGTTTAATAATCAGAAGAAGGGGCCCTTCACATAATAAATTTGAAATATAATGCTACACAAGCCACACTGTTTTTCTTCTCCCACAACTTTTGGTCAAAAATATTTTGTACGGATGGTGTGTGTTTATTGTAAAGGGCGCAGTCATCTTTTGGGGCAATTTAGGGCATTTGGTTTTGATTCCACTCTCAGAATTAAATACCTGGCAATCGTGCCTGGCAATCAGTAGTCCGGGACCTAAAACTCTAGGTCATGTGCAGCGGTGGTGATTACTTGATTCACTTTCCGTACGGCAGCGGCATGAAGTGTGAAGCGCGCCAGCTACAGTACGACCAAACCGCTGTGGTTGGCATCAGACGAAGACTGACACCGAATTGTGTGCATATTGTTAAGGACACACTCATCTTTTGGAGGAATTTAGAATGTTGGTTATTTTTGTTGTGTATTATATGTGAATAATCACGCTGCAAGACATACTATTAAGCCTAATAAATGTTTGGTATTGATGGTGTGTGTGTGTTGTGAAGGACATAAACATGTGTGCAAACTGGCATTCTCTTATCCGTGGGTGAACATAATATTCCCTGCCTTCTGTTGTTAGACTTAAGCGATATCTTCGACACATCAGACCATGAAATTCTAACTGAAAGATTGCCGCAAAGATGGGTCTCACAGATCATGCGCTTGACTGGTAGGCGTCGTATCCCTCCTGTCGCACGCAAAAAGTAGCCATTGACGGCAAATCATCAGAACAAGGGACGTTTGACAACCCTTTTGGGGAAAGAGTTATGCCCATTACTGTACAAAAGTTATGTTTACCCTGTTGGAGAAAATGTCTGGAGCCATGGCCTTGATTTTATTTTTACTTCGATGACACGCCGCTGTGTATTAGTTTCACTCATTGCATAGTATACAATGCACGCTATAAAAAAATACGGATATTAAAGCATGGATGACGGAAGACTTTCTCAAATTGAACCATACCAATATGGATGGGAAATACATGGGCCTGAGACGTCAGTTGACTAAAAGATGCAAATTGTCCCTCAATATTGAAGATTCAAAGACCTCCAGCAGCTGTATCCGCAGCCTTGGTTAATTCAAAATATTGGAGCCGAGGAACATGATAAACACGTTTTGTTGGAGTTCACTTTTTCATTTTCGTGATTTCAGTAAAATTCGACCTTTCATTGACACAAAAACATCAGTGTAGCTTGTTCACACGTCTCATGCTTGTCGCCTTCTATATTATAACTAACCATCGTTTGATATTTCTGAAAAAACTCCACTCTTGAAAAGCTACAGCGCATCCAAAATTGTGCGGCATGTGTCATCACCCTGTCTTGAAAGTACCGTCACATTACACCTGCCTTTTTTTTATCTCCACTGGCTTCCATTTCAGCCAATACTTCAATTCCCTCCTTTCTTATCGTTTATGGAATTCTTTTCTAACCCCGTTTAAAATAATGGGTTCTCTGGAATCATTATTTATTTATTTATTTATTTATTTATTTATTTATTTATTTATTTATTTATTTATTTATTTATTTGTGATTAAGGTCACATGCGTATGCATAATGGCTAATCGTAACCGTGACAGTTTTACGGGTGGAGGAAGCCGGAGTACCCGGAGAGAACCACCGAGCATCGACGAGCAACTGTCAGCTCCCCAACATGCTAACTCTGTTCAAGCTCCGCTCAAGCAGGGTTACAGCGGTTGAAGACCTGTGCACCGTCGTCGTGCAGTACGCCTTAGTACACGGCGCCATCGTACCCCATGTAGGCAACCGGGATAAAGTGCCTTCCCCAAGTACACAATGCATAGAAGTTCAACAGTCTACCACTGGTCTCCGCGTTCCCTCTCTAGAATCATTAAAGTCGGGTATTAAAACGTATATTTACCACAAGGCTTTTTACAATTTTGTATAGTCCTATAGCACCAATTATTATTATTATTATTATTATTATTATTATTATTATTATTATTATTATTATTATTATAAATATCGCTGCTCGCACCCTGACCTTGCCAGGTGTACTCAGAAGAATCGCACTGCAAAATCACACAGAACAGCTGCAAAAAACACAGTAATGCAATCAGGGCGGAGTGGATACGGATAGGCAATAGCAATGAATGGCATAAACTCTGTACCCCGCCCACAACCCACGCCCCCCGTCAGATACATCATTCATGGCTGCTCAGTGCTTCTTGTGGCTCCCCCTACCCCGCCCGACTCACGACAAAATGTGATCTTAAAAGGGTAACTGACCTTCTTAACACATTTTGAGTTGTGTGCATCAAGATGTTGGAGATGCCCATCAAAATGGAATGGCAAACCGTCAGTGCGATTTGAAGACGGCATACATGTAAAAGTAATTTTCTATCTTTACCGGAGAAACAAAAAAGCCCCAATTATTTTTTGAAGTATTGACATCTCGAAGGCTGATTATTTTCTGAAATACTGACATCTCGCGCGGTGCACCTGCGAAAATAAGGTTTTTCATAATAATACAGCTTTTTCTGAACTGATATGTGTCGGCGAGAAATGTGTACGACTTCCTGCAATGATAACGACATTTTCCTTCCTGTCTTTTTCGTTGTTTCCATGTTTTACGATGTTTTCTTGGCATAAACGATAAGTCTCAAATCGATCTCTGCTTGGTCAGCGAGGACATTTGTATGTTGAGTTGGGGCATATTCGCTAACAGAATCTCCTAAACACAATGGCGCAATCTTCAAAACACTGTAGCATGCACACTGTAGATTGCATTCCGATAGCCAAAAGTGGAGGATGGAACGGGCTCTGGTTCCACATTCTGTGCACGTATTACCTATCTGGTGCACAGCCTAACCACCCGGGCCGAGGTGCGGTATTAGAGAACGCAAATCTAGAGCTGTTGTGGGCACGGTCACACTCTTTTACACCACACAATTCACTGGTAACCGCGGGCAATGATCGGCCTCGAATTCCGAGTGCCGGTACATGGCGTATGACCAGTTGCGGAAGGCTGGCATGGCAAAACTTGTGCAGATCAAGACACGCACATATTCTAGGGGCACGAACAGAGCACATTCCTTCCCTTATGAATGGGAGCGATCTAGAACACGTGGATGGAGATATTCGCGTTAGTGAGGTACATGTTGTACTGCGTGACCGTGTGGCATGGGCTAGTTGGTGACAGTCTCCTCATGGGTTTTCTGTGATCGGAAGGGTGAGATGTTTTTTGATGAGGTCTGTGAGCTCGGTCGTCTGGGCTTGTAGATCAGAGATGTGGCGGTCTTTTCGTATGCTATACAATCTTTTGCTCACCCTTTTTCGTAGTGGCGATCAGGCGTATGAGACTCCAATATCAATGTTGTGATGTGCAATGTCAAACATAAAACTTGCACGCGTGGAGCCAGTACGCATGCGCAGCGCATGTGGTTAGATCGACAAGTATTTCCGTCGTCCATTTTTGTTAACTGGAGGACTCCAGACTGTGGTAGCACATCGTTGCTTTGTGTCACAAAACCATGTATTAGATCAGGGGTGTTTGTCTAACTGGAGTAAATCTAATTACCCAAATGGGCCCGATAAACTACAAAAAATCACAGAAACGGACTACATGTTGTCTGCATTACCAACACCATTCACAAAAGACTATTTATAAGAGCAGCACGTTGTGCTACAAGGTGAGTTCTATTAAAATGGAGTAAATGTAATTACGACAAACAACCCAACAATTACCCTAAATCACCAAAACGACTTTATTTTTGCTCAGATTCCTCCAGAATCTTCTTCATAAGAGTAACTCCTAGTGCTATATGCCGCGTCCTATTAAACTGTAGTAAATGTAATTACCATTAACAACCCGACAATTGCCCAAATCACCAATACGACTTTATTTTTGCTCAGATTCACCAGAATCTTCTTTTTAAGAGTATCACATAGTGCTATAAGGCATGTTCTGATTTTGTCTAGATGCACGTGAGAGATGGAGATATTTCTAATCTTAAATCCATCTTGCTCTCATCCAAGGACTAACGGGGACCAGTTCCATTGCATGTGTACAGGAGAGCTGTGAATTTGGTGATCTGACCTGAAGCCACTCTTGTTCTCATCCAAGCTATCATGCGTTAGGTACTTGGTACAGAAGTTATTGAAAAAATAACAATATATTTTTTAACATTGTTTTCTAAATAATGTCGATGAGATATATTGCCTTGCTTTAGCATTATACATTTAGAATCCTGATCTCGTATGTTTCGGCATCGCCCGTCAATGTGAATGCATCTTTGGATCTGTTCTGCGCAAGGCACTTAATCCCGATTACCCGTGTGGAGGCACGGTGCCGCCATTCCTAAGGCGTACTGCATGTCGATGGTGCACTTGTCTTCAACGAATGCTAACCCTGCTTGTGTGGAGTTAGTATGTTGGGGAGACTGACAGTTGTTTGCTGTTGCTCGGTGGTCCTCTCCAGGTACTCCGGCTTCCTTCACCCGTAAAACTATTCGACATGATGTGACCCTGGCTGTCAAAAGTGTCGTTAAACCCCAATCAATCAATAAATAATAAATATTAGATTTGCAAGTAACGTGTTTGTAAACAAGAGGCCTGACAAAGTGGTTCAAAGAAGGACTTTGGGTCACATTCAGTTGGTAAAGAATGAAGTCATGAAATTAATCATAACTCTGGTGTCCATGTCAGATGATTTTTATCATAGGCCTTCCTGGTTGCTTCCAGTTCTATCAGCGGTAAACAAGCACTTCCGAATTTCTAAGGGTTATTATGTCACTGCAGTTTGAAAGGAAAGTTTTATGGAAAAATGCTAAGGAATGGATTTGAACAAACTTGAACCTAACATCCCACCTACTCACAAAGAGAGCCCAAATATTAAGCCAGGGTCTCGAATTGAACAAATTTGAATCTGACCCACCACCCCCAAAAGATGTTGTATACCAAGTATGAAAGGAATCTGACTGGTGGATCTGAAGAAGATGATTTTTTTTAAAATTTCCTCATATTGTACAAAGTTAAACTTTGGGCTCCAATAGAGAGCCCAAATATTAATTCGGGGACCCGATTTGAAGAAACTTGAATATGAGCTGCGTAGAGATGTGGTATACCAAATATGGAAGCCATCTGACTGGCGCATCTGAAGAAGAAGATATTTAAAGAAATTTCCCCATGTTGCACTAAGGTAAAATTCGGGCTCAAATATTAACCCAGGGACTCGATTTGTACATACTCGATTTGGCATACGGCATCTCGGGGGCGGGAGGGGTCCCCCTCCCCCCCTCCCCCGAGATGCCGTATGCGAAATATGAAAGGATTCTGATAAGTGAATCTGAAGAAGAAGATTTTTAAAGAAATTTCCTCATATTTCTCTAAGCTAAAATTCGGGCTCACAAGGGGAGCCCACATATTAACCCATGTTCTCGATTTTAACAAACTTGAATCTGACCCCCCTCGAGATGCTGTTGTCCAAATATCAAAAGATTCTGACATGTGGATCTGAGTAAGACGATTTTTAAAGATTGTTCCCCATATTGCACTTCCCCCACAGGAAGCCCAAATATTAACTGAGGGACTTGCTTGGGACAAATTTAAATCTGCCCCCGGTAACAATGATGTGTACCAGATATTAAAGATTCTGACTAGTAGTTCTGAAGAAGAAGATTTTTAAAGCTTATTCCTCATATTGCCCTAAGTTAAGGTTCGGGATCCTGTACTGAGCCCAAATATGAATCGAGGATCTTAATTTGAACACAACTATATTTGACCCCCTTATGACTGCTGTATACCAAATATCAAAAGATTATTTTTAATTTTGTTTTAATATTTGCAAATATGCTGACTCAGCATTTTTTTCGGTTCCCCAACAGAACACCCTGAATCAACCGATGGCAATTTCCTTTTACCATTCCATTCTACTGATCCTAAGGAATGCTTCATGCCACATAACAGTTCATTTTTCATGTGGTTTGGGAAATTAGGGCGTTTGAAAATATTTCTCGTTTTCGCTCCTGGGTTTCCCACGGGGAACATTGGAATTTTTCAAGTACTTATGACCCAGTAATACAACAAGAATACAACATACCAAGAATACATTCAAATCGAACCATCGGTTCAGAAAATTGAAATTATGGACAGGGCCAAAAAATTTGCCCTTCCCATTTCGAAGGCGAATATTATTCCACGAACATCCTTTTAACAAACTTGATTCTACTCCTGAACAGAAAGCTCCACACCAAATCTCAAGTCATTGTATCCTCTGGTTCATGCAATAACTTTCCTTTACATGTGAAAGAAACTTGCTGGTTCCAAAATTTTAGCCAACGAAAAATTGTAGGTGTCAAATGGAAATTGTCAGCGTAATTGGCTAAATTGGCACCAGTCGCCCCTGAATACTCTCTCTCTCTCTCTCTCTCTCTCTCTAACCCTTTGAACGCTCGTGTATATTCCATGCCAGTTCAGTGGAATCAACTGGATTAGTCCATATTCATTATTTGGGGGTACACTAGTTAGTATTTTAGTGTTCAGCCTTGGGGCTGCCGTCCAGCCGCTGCACGTCAAATATATTGAAGCAACCATCTAATTAAGGTGTCAAATCACATCACAATCGTGGACCGGAAATTCTGTCTCTCGCATCCGAAGGGTTAAACCTCTTCAGAGTCTCTTTTAACCCATGCACCTCCTTCTTTGACCTTCATCATTTCTCACATAAATATATAGAATAAATCGGTACAAGGGTCAGTAATCAGATTTAAACCACGAGTAGTATAAGAGTTTTAACCACTCGGCTGAGTGCCGAGTGATTAAAACCTTTATTCTACGAGTGGTTTAAATCTGATTACCGGTCCTAGTACCTATTTGTTTTATTTATACCATGGTCTTAATAAATAATGAAATGGAGAAATAAAAAACGATACTTTATATCACAAACACGCGGGTTTGTTTTGTTTACATTTACGCCGGTGGGCTGTAGTATCGGCTGTACGTGAATGCTTGATTGACAGCTAGACACATCGTCAAAGTTTGTTGAATTTACCTTGCTTTCTCAGATAAATTATTATTAACAATTCTTAAATTTTATTTTAAATATTTAATTGTAGGTATTTTAAACTTAATAAGTCATTTACACGTAGTCGATAGTTCAGCAAAATGTCGTATGTTTGAATGAAACATCGCGAAGTGTGAATGTATCGAAGTTGACAAATTACGTCATGCCAAAGGTCAAGTTGGATGAACTTCCGACTGTAGGTGTAATTTTGTTTTGACCGCAGTAGAAGCTTTACGCCGGTAGTGGAGTTAAAAGCTAACATTTAACATACAAGCTTTTCACAGGAAGTAACATAGACGAGCATGTTATAAATTCCGTTTAAAAGCCTCTCGATTCATAATAACGTTGATTTAAAAAAGCAAATATTCTTAAGTTTTCAGATCATGCGGCAGAGCAGTGGTTTCAAGTGGAAATATGGAACCATTTTGACAGTATAGGTGAACGGACAACCATCCATGTTAAATGCTGAGATTAAAAACTTGAGTGACACACTCACATTTGTTCAAAATGATATATCTTATAAAAAGAACAAAATTAATTAGAGACAGTTATGCAAGTGCAAGACGGGGCGGGGGAATGCACAAAAAAGAAAATATCATTAGACCAGGATCTAGAAAACGAAAATTGTTGAGTGACGTAAAGACGATTCTTGAAAAGGTTGAATTTTCACATCTCGGTGGCATATAAGTGTTTTGGTTGTTTGTCAATCTTCATCAGACTGAAAGCCAGGTGAAAATTGTTTTTTCCTGTTCTGTTCGAGCTTTGTTTAGACGAATTTCTTTCGCTTTAGGCTCTGGCATCTCTCAGATTCAGCACACTTTAAACAGATTTGGTTTATCAGAATATAGACCTTTGTATATCAGAAGTTTATAAACAAATCCTTGTGCTGGTAGTTATAAGAAAAAAATATTAAAGTTCAAAACAAATACAACGACATTACTGAATATATTCCTGCTAGCGCTTTCACTAGTAATGTCGTTGTATTTGTTTTGACCTTTATACACGTATATATATATATATATTGTAAATTTCCTCCCCGTGTTGTTTTCTTCATACACTGCATGCATATCATGAACAGTTATAAATTATATAGTTTTGTCCCTATTCTTAATTTCATTTTGAATATTTCTTCAATGTGTTTTATATGGTATAATGATGATAATCATTAGTTTGGAAAGTGCACGAATAAATAAATATGTTCAAATTGTTCAACGTCTCTCATACCTATCCCACTAGTAAGAAATAAAAGATAGATTTCTATCACACAGAAAGTGTTGTGTAAGCAATCAACATGCATCACTGACTCCGCGTTAGAAGATGACGGGTGCGGGCATTCAGAGAACCCCCGGTTTAGTTGAACTGACTGCTAATTAACAGACATTGTGTTCATTTTATCAGGTAGACATTTCGTTTGAACTTTAACGCAATTGAAACCATACATGGAACATCACCAACTGCGTTTAGCTAACTATTTTTGCTCCTGCTTCCAACATAAATATTTTATTTTCTTCTCCTTGGGCTCAACACCGATTGGGTTGTATATGCTGTACTCTACATTAAAGGCTCATCGGCTACTTTTAGGTTTTCTAGAATGTAAAGGTAATGCATCATGTATTCAAGGTGGCCAGCCCCCCCCCCCCCCCCCCCATCCCGTTCTTATAGTACTCTATTTCCTTATATATTCTTCTCTCCTTCACATGTTAAGTTTAAACAATCTCATATGTCGTTGTCTGGTGGTCTGAGACTCACTGTCCCATTTTGTTCTTGAATACAGTTAGCTTGTTACACTTGCGTTGTCCTCGGCGGGGACGTCTCTCCGTTTCACCCGCGATAGGTTCTGTGTGTGGTATTTGGAATTCCTAAGCCGTGTAGAGACGACATTTAATTTATTTGTCGAAAAGTTTATTTAACCGTGACTGTAGACAAATTTGTCTGTGTGTTTAGGGAGGGTTGGGGTGGCACTCTGCTTTGGATCTCGGGGTGTACGGATGGTTTTAAAACCAAAGAAATCTGACTAATAATTGAGAGCCTCAGCTTACAGACAGCAACATATGATTTATCTTCTTATCTATATCACCTTGATGAGCTAACTTATACAGGTGCTAGGGAGACGGCTTACATAAGCTATAAGCTTTCGTCGATTCTCTCCTTTCCTCGGTAAATTGGCCATCGTTACACTTGTTATATTGTATATTCTATATTATACATTGCTGTATCTTAATTTGTTATTTTTTTTTCTTTTTGTGATATTTATTTTATGTATTCTACACATAAGCACTCATCGTTTGTTTCTGTCTATTCTTGGGTTATGAACCCCCCCAAAACAAACGTAGCCCACTTACACTATGTTTGGCCTTTACATTTTTATTTATTTATTTTTTGTTGGGGGGGGGGGCATAACTCAAGAAATAGACAGAAACGAACGGTCATTTCTTATAATTAAACTTGAGGGGTAATCAATTTAAACACTCTCTACTTTGCAGAATTAAAATAAAAACCAGGTCGCATCATGCTTCCTAACGAATAAAAATGGCATAGTTTTCTAAAATTTTGTTTGAAATAACGATACATTTCACTGAAACAAGTCCTTGTGTCATTAAACATTTTATTGATCAATGAATTGCGTATGATAAAAGGAATGTCATAGGCCACGCCCACACAAAACTTCAATCTCCTTTTCTACTTGACGGGGGTGGGGTGGGGGTGCTGTCATTCAAAGCAATACTGAATTAAATTTAATTCTGATTTTCTTGAGAAATTGAAAAGACAGTTTGTAAATGTAGGGTTCGATACACACACAGATGGCATGAAGTTGGTTGAACTTTGTCTAAGAAAGAGTTCATTCAGGCTATATGGAAATTGGAAAGTTTTGTTGGTATGAGTTATTTTGTGGATTATTATGACCGGCCACTGTTTACGTTTGGTGTGGGTAAACGATGAAGGCAGACGAGCATCTGTTGCATATAAACAAAGTGAACATGGAATGAGCATGATCAAGATTTCCTTGTTTATTAAACTGTATTTTGAAAGTCATTTTAATACCATTCGATAAGTATTAATTACTTTTAATGTTGAAACAACATGAGCGTGCTTGGGTTCCTTTCCATTTATACTGTGCCACGTAAGCTTCAATACGGACATTGGGGGCGCGGTTTAAGGTGGGCCTAACGCGTTTTTTCAGTTCATTGTGAAAAGAAAAAGAAGAAATACTTTAGCCAATCAATTGTGACGTTTTTCCAGGTGTATGTCAATCAATACATACTTAAAATGCATTGGGGATTTTGGTTGGATTTTCGCTTGGTTAACATTGGATTATCTACAGATATTTCATTACGTTGAATTTGTGTATTTTTAAGAAATAACTGTTGTTTTCCTTCGGTTTATGCGATATAAACCGAAAAGTTTCAGCACAAAGCTTGTGCTGAAAATTTTCGGTTTATATCGCATAAACCGAAGGAAAACAACAGTTATTTCTTATAATTTAATCCGGGTGTAATTTTAAAATATAAAAACTATGTGTACGTGAACGAAAAATTTATAATTTTCGCAAAAGACAACAGTCAAACTCAGGAAAGTGTGCCACAAACAGGTCACGTCAGTCATTGTCAAATCGTTTGTTGTTTTGATTTTCGATCGCAGACGACAGATATTTAGCAAGTCACGCGACAATATCATTAAAAACATTTTTTTTAAGTTCCCCCAAAATCATGTTTGGATGTATGATCTTTTATGCGTCTCCCACTTCGGTATATTTTATTAAATTCAATTGTTCCCGAGAAATTATCATTATATTCTCGCTGACTGGAGGCGATGAAAAATCGATCATTGATCTTTGTTCACAAACTTGTTATCCATCTATCAGTCTGCCGTCACGCCCTCACGGTGACAATTGGATTGAGTAGGCGGGGCTTCCAGAGTCTTCAAAGTAGGATCGGATGTGCGAACGTGTAGACATTCCAAATGATTACGTGATTTGGTTTATACGATCTTGACGACTTTCACGCTGTATGCTTTCAACCAATCAAAGGCAGAGGCGGGGCAAATGATTAAATTATTTCTACTTAACGCATCGCAACTGTGAATCGATACAAGAGATAGAATTTCCTTAATGCATTTGTAATCAGATGTCATTGACGGGATTATTGGTAGTATGTATAACGATCTTCACTATGCAGATAACAGAGCTTGGTCACACTCTTGTAGAATCTCTCGGTCAGTTCAGGTCAGTGATTCTGTTGGGCTCCAACTGAGAATCTATTTTACAGAAGAAACACAAGAATAATAAATGTCACATTCATACTGTACTGATAACATTAATTCAGAAGCTACTACATGTAAAGTAGTAAGTTGTGTAAGAAACAGTTACATGAAATAATGATCGCACTCTGTAACCTCTGTTAAATAAATTGCTAAATTGCTCTTATACTATTAAATAATGAAGATATTTAAGCATTCTGTTACCTGTCAACAGTCGACATTCCATGGCTTTGTACATGTGTCTCGGCAAGTCTTAGCAAAGTGTATTTTCAATGAGGACTGAGATTGGGAAATTGGGGGTTTGAGTTGAGGAAAATCATGTAAAAAAAACACTGCGATTTAAGTACCAATTAATAAGCAACAAGTAAATATTTAAGGTATATGACAGCCCATATCAATTGACTATGCTAATAATCTACATATTTCAAATAAGGTTCGACGAAATATGACGACAAGATAATATTAACAATGTATTGAACAGACAATTAATGCGAGGAGATTAGTAACACAACAGTTGTGTCAATGGTGCATTGAGTTTTCGATTATTGCAGTTCGGAAAGTAATACAGCCAGTCATAAATATTTTATAACAAACCTGTTCTACGACATCTCCATCTACCGCAACACTAAACCATGCAGAAAATGAAAATCCGTTCCGCACACATGTGCTAAACAGAATTCATTCAGCAGACGATTGATCACCCGAAACGGAATCGATTGCGAAATAACAAAATGAAATGTCTCAAATTTAATGCTATGGCGATTATAATGTGTCCGAAAATAGCGAAGAAGAGACAGAGTCGACATATGAAGGGGATAATGAATATCCAGAAGAAGAAAAGTGCGAGTACTCAAATTTGGTTAGCGATAAAAGGTGTTTTTTTTTCTGTTGTCAAATGAATTGTTGAGTGTCCTTCTAATAATGTTTTTTTATAGACGTGAATGCATGTAATAAATACAGAACGACACGCGCGTGTCGTTCTGTGTTTATATTGGACGCGTTACCTCAGACACTTATTTATGTAAGTGCCAATGCCCAAGTTCCCAGGCTATCGTCTAACTTCGTAAGGATCTGACGCTTTAGCAGCCTATTTGTTTACCGAATGTTCATGGAGTTTGCGCGCAGACAGCCGTCGATGTTATGTGACCTTCTTTCACTAATAGAGATATGAAGATACTCTTTCATTCTCCATATTCCAACAATACTTATTTAGTTTGCCTTGAAACACCCAAGTATTAACGCAATGAGTGGAACTACGCGGCGCAATCATAAAACGATTGTGCTGAGCCTTTATTACTAATGGGAATATCATTAAGGATTTGGTTAAATCAAATCATGATTAACCAGCATCTCTTGGGTGATTTAACCCTTTACCTAACTTGAAAAGCAGACGACACTTGCAAAACAAATTCTTGAATAACTAATTTTTTGTCTCAAAAACATAAGTTAAGACCCATCATTGGGACGAGCTCAACGAGCTCGTTCCAATGAGGGGGTCATAACCTATGTTTCTGAGACAAAAAATGAAAAAAATATGAAAATTAATAGGTGATTTTTGAGAATAGCGCTGGTCGGTTTTTATCCGTCACGTTGGGTAAAGGGTTAAAGAAAATAAACGTTTATGGTATTTTTAACCGTCTAGTGAAATTAAACCTAGACGATGGATTATTTAGAGATAGACTGGTTCTATACCATAACAGGGTCGGATTCCTTACATAATTTGACTGGTGGCTTGAGAGCTTGGAGTGCGTTTTAATACGGGAAATATTTTCTAGCGTGGGCCGTACAGAAGGAGCTCCCCCATCCTACCCTTCTCTACTTCTTCGTTCAAACCACTTGATAAGGTATAAGAACCAACATGCCTATTAAATAATATCACACGTCGATGATGGTATCGTGCTTGGGTGATATCGCACAATATTGTTGGAAAGAATTCAATGGAAACTATGACCAGCTTACCGAAAAGTGATATTACTCCACATGCTGCCCAAACAGTGAGACAGATTCCAACAGATTGTGTTCCAGCCAAGACACCTTTCGGAGAAATGAATATACCAGAGCCTGTGAAAATAAATCCAGCATGCAGTGTTACAGATTTGTAAAATATTGCGAAATTGTGGGCGCGTTTGCACTAAATCTGCACTTTAAAATCATTTGGGTTAAAAATTGATCCAAATCAACTGTGTCGAGTGAATATGAAGCCATTTGAATATGAACCCATTTGCTAGAACCCACATAACATTCGCTACATCCACTACGCTTTGCGGTGTAAGGTTAACTTTCGACTTTCAGAAGGTGTCCTGAAGATGGGGTAAGAAAAGCTTATCACGTAATGCTGAAGTGCGGTAGAATCCATATCGGAGCACTGAGTTTCCGAGCACCATCCACGGCCCTGGTTCCAAGCCTGTGGCACTTCCGTCGGATTTTAAATCTAAAAAAAAACGAATACGATAGATTGTTTGCTGTCAACTTAAACCTTTCGGTAGGATATGCATCATTTTCTGTCTGAACACTTTTGTCAACGTCAGACCGATTTCGACCAGCCCTGTTTACAAAAATGCCATTCCAAATATAGTTTAATTAAAGAATTGGAAGATTGCATCGCTTAATTCCACACACTGAAATTTTAGTATCTTATTCATAGCTCTTATTCATAATTTGATTTTTTTCTATTTTTCTAATATGGGTATAAAGGTTCTACTCAATAATCCCCGACAAGTGTGGTGAGGGTTATAACATCTTTCTGATATATGCAAAAAACTATTTGTCATATAGAATATACCCACAGTAGATTTGTGTACCAAATGTTCACCACGAGTGGTGAACATTTGGTACACAAAGCTACTTTTGGTATGTATAGGTTACAGCATAGAAAACGAGTGATATTGAATATACAATCGCGAGAGTAAGTTAACGGGGACTTGTCCGAGTAACTAGCTCGAGCGATTGTATGTTCAATGTCACGAGTTTTTGTGCTGTAACCGACTTGTCACATTGATGTTTGCACAAACAATCAAAACACGAACAATCAAACACTCCGCTGAACCCTTGTCTGACACGTGTCCATTCCCGTTTAATTACTTAATTTCTTAAGCCAAACTTGCAAGACACATGAAGATTGATGGAAAGCAAGTGATATTACTTCATTTTTTCCGTTTCGTCATTGCGCTCAAAAGGTTGAGCGAGAAATTAAACGTTCCATTTATCATTAACACCCGGGTGTGGATTTCTTTCTTTAACTCATTCAATAAAATCAAAAGTCAGGTAAATTCTCGTTCCTCTGTTCAAAACATTTTAGCACAGGTGCCCTTAATCTTTCCTCTCGGCTGTGTTTGTATTAGAACTGACAGGTCTCACAATCACTGTCTATTGTTCCTTGATTGGTAAAAGTGTGGCGATATATGTTGAATATCACACATGCTCTAACCAACTCTTCGAAATATATCACACACTTTTAACAAAGGCGTGACGTCATAACTATGTGACAAATTTTATTTATACCATGATCGTCAGATTAATAAGAGTTTAAATGTTGAATAAATCAATATTCACACGTGCGAATCTATGTTTGTTCACATGCTGACAGCTGCTCGTCGTTTCTCGGTGGTTCTCGCCAGGGACTCCGGCTTCCTCCACCCGTCAAACTGTCACCGACATGATATGACACTGGCTGTTAATGTGTCGTTAAACCCTAATCAAAAAAAATGTTTGCTTACATGAGCACCCGTGGGCTGTACTTCTGCTGGCAATTTTGTCGCCGGAACGAAATAGAAAATGAAACACACAAATTAAGGGACTTTTTCATTTTAATAGCATAAGAACATACCTTTTCTTGTTATGGGTGCTTTATTAACATAAGATAACGTATATTTTTTAATTTTTGGTATTTTATGAGGTAACCCTATTTAAAAACGTAATAAATAGTTGCCAGTTTTATTTCACTCTTCACGAGGCGAGTGATAAATTTAGACAAGTTTGCATTCAAGGCGAGGTCACCAAAGGTCAACCTGGATGTAGTTCCACTGTAGATGTAAATTGTAACAATTGGAATCCCATTGCTGACTACGGTTGGTGTGGAAAGCTAAAATATATGTCATAGGCTTTTCATGTATAGTAGAATATGTAATCATGGTATAAATTGCACAAATGGTTAATTTGAGTCGACTCTAAAATAGTATAAACAGGATCTTAAAATATTCTAAAATAAGTGATGCAATCTTTTGATACTAATAATTCGTCAAATTTTCTGTGTAGTCTGTACTTGCTCCGCATACCCTTTGTTGACCGGCATTCTCTTTAAGGGTCTGTCGATAGCCGATTGCGTGCATGGTTAATTTAGTTTAGTTGGTACCGGAGGAAACTATCTTGGCGTGGGTTTGAACCGCGCTATGCCATTTAGTATATTTTAAATTAGTGCACGCAAAAATAACTTACGGAACGAGCATGTCGTTCCAATGAGTTGTCAGAAACTATGTTTTAAATCTTTGAATGTACAAGGCGTTTTCTCCTTCGTCTTACGTCCTGTTGGGTGAAAAATAAAACGGTCACCTAATCTCTCGAGAAATTGATTCGACAATTTTGTGTCCGATGATCTTGTTGGGAAAGCAGGGCGCTAAAAGTAGAAAGTTGAAGGAAATGTTGTACTGGATAATTGCAACCTAATATGTCTTGTCCGGGTGTTCCTTTCGATGACCAATAGATGCTAACATTGCATAGTTTTTAATTACTATGGAAAACAGTGCCCCTAAAAATAATGCATTTATATGAGATGGAATCTTTAACAGTCGATAAGCAAACGATACAAGGAACAAGAAATCGGGAGGGAGGATCAATGAAAAGTCACTCCTACAACCTTATGAGACAGGGGCCGACTGGGCAAAGAAAAGTTACTAGGAAATGCACCTAGGGGCTCCAGACGAGGAGAAAATTATGATTTTTCGAACTGAATGAACGCAGCTCTCTTGAATCTGAGCGATCAGTGGCAGTCCACATAGAGGACATTTCGATGGCATTTTTGCATAATCTTTACCAATCATTTCGCAAACATGGTTGTAACGGGTTAGGGGGACTCATCGTAGTTCAGCCCAATTGGGGGAATTTTGATTTTTAAATATGTAGGAACGTTGTTTCCGTTCAGCGGAGTGGTCAACGGCAGACTAGACAGCTAATAAATATATCGGAATGTCCTCTATGTGGACTGCCAATGACAGTCCACACAGAGGTAATTTCGATATACCGGCAGTCTGTGCAATCAGATCCATTTCGCCTTTTGGTCATTTTTAAAGAATTCCACGCTCCAAAATGTATTGGACTGCATCAATTTTGGGGGCTCCCAGCTGTCAGTTAGAATTATTACTTCATCTCGCTACAAATTGATTCGATCATTGGCTGTAGACAATTTTGTATGCGACATTCATGTTAGGGAACGCCGGGAAAAACAGGTTGAAAATGCAGCAAATATATCGTACAAGGGAAACAAACTTCTTTGTTTTTTCGGGAGGTTTCGTCGATGAAATGAAAAGCTAGCATTACATTGTCTTTAACAACTGTGGAGGAGATCAGTGGCCAAGAAACATCGAATGGAATTTTAGCAAATGGAATTTTATCAAACAATAAATTATTTGCTTAGGGCTTTTATTAAAAGTACTGACCCCTTTTCTTTCCGGCCTAGAAAAGAAAATATTGTTACTCGACTTCAACTCACCAATTATACTCCCAACAACCATAGCAATGGCACTTAGCAGGCCGACCTGTCTCTTTAAACGAATTTTCTCATTTTTTTCCATAGTTTATTCGGTGTAGTGTGTACCCTGTAACTACGAAAAGAGGTTGTTATATTCTAGTGAAAACAAATGTAGCGAGACCATGTGTTGGCAATGGAAGTGTTTACTACACGAAAACTAGACTTATTATAACGTCGGAAAATGAACCTTCCATGCTACTTCAGATAACTTCCTTTGATGACAAAAAATAGAGAGTAATCGCTTGACTGGACTGGTTAGGTGAAATAATTCATGAGGAGAGATGTGGGATGTTGTACAAACACGAGTGAATTATTTCACGTAACCAGTCCAGTCAAGCGATTGACTCTGTTTATTACTTTTCATTATTTACGATAATTATATTATTTAACCCTTTACCTAACGTAACGACCAAAAACGGCCAGCTCTATTCTCAAAAATCACCAATTAATTTTCATTATTTTTTTCATTTTTTGTCTCTAAAACACAGGTTATGACACTCATTGGAACGAGCTCGCCGAGCTCGTTCCAATGAGGGGTCATAACTTATGTTTTTGAGACAAAAAATGAAAATAACACTATTCAAGTGTCGTCTTCTTTTCATGTCAGGTAAAGGGTAAAGTCCCCATTACACCAAGGGCAAAGCGTCTTCCTTTGTGCGCACAGATACATGACACAATTGTCCATTGCATAATTCACTTGTGAAGTTATCGTTTATAATCAAACTGGGAAATCCCGGTAAATCACACTCTGGAAAGTAATAAAATGTTCTTTTTTTTCGAGACGTTGAACGATAAACGTAAATTTATATCGTTGTTATCAGTTGAAATATTCCGCTCTTTGTACACTTCAAAACAGAAAATTTCAGGTAGCATGTTCACCCCATAATTGAACTTGTACATTACACCCCTTCATAATATTTTCTACTGCAGGTTTCGGTGGTAAATTCATCACTGAACGTGCTTTCGTTTGCAAGTGTCCTCCAGCCATCTCAACCGTATTTCCCCAGGATAGTGCGCTCTTATCTTGACGTGATTTCAGGGCTGAGTAGCTGTCCAATGGGGAACGAAACCAAAAGAAGTGAAGCCTTTGTCATAACTGGCCCAAAACCATGTCTGACAAGGAAGAAGGGCACCTTGCTTCCCCGTGAGGTGCGTTCCGAAAGCCCTCGAGGAAGGAATCCTGGCAGTTGCGTATAAACAGTGCCCCGGTTAGGGTAATCTCCATTTTGGAAATACCTGTCCAATACACTACTTTGGCCCTAACTTCCAGCGTAGACGGGTGGTCGGATGGGTACAGCCTGGCCAATCCGTATCCCTCAGGAAGGATGTCATGTAGGGGGGGGGTGGCTTTGCGGAGTCATTAAATCAGTTATTTTGTTCAAACACTTTTATCATTGCCATTGTGTACTCCTTTTCGAGTATTTTGAAAATATTTTTACTAGTCTTGCAAAATAATTGGTTGAATAACCTACTTCTGAAGACGTGGCTCCACCTACACTCGACGTATCAATCGGTCAGCGGTATGTGTACGCATCACCTTTGTTGAGTACACTGCTCAGGTACGTCTGCTGCCGTTGGCTGGATATTAGCGACATTAACCCCCGGATTGGGTTCAGAGTAGGGTGGGGGTCAATGGCAGAAGAATTATATCAACAAAACACGTTGGCACACCAAACCAAAAAAAAACAAAACAAAACACCAAAACGAGGTCGTGTTTCTTTTCTTCTCAGGATTCTGGTTCTGACATTACAACAAATTTAAGAAAATGGCCAAAATTTATGATCATTTATGCCGCTGATGAGGGTAAAAGGGCTTCCAATATCAACCCCCTTGCCCTGAATAAATCTATAAAAGAAATTGCTGGCACAGCTAAAAACGTCAAAAGCTGAGAACTGGAACTCTGCTAATCGAATGTAATAAAGAAGCCTGGGCAATCAATTTATTAAATACTAATAAACTTGCAGATATGTGGGTGAATGCTCTCCCTATTAAATACCCAGTAACAGCAGAAGAGTAATTAGAACAAAAGAACTATTTTGAATAGATGTACTTGAGATGCGCCAAAATCTCGAACCCCAAGGTTTAACATATGTTAAAAATATTCAAATTAAAAACGATGGATCAGTTATAAAATATGGAGCCCGGTAGGTGACAGGTTTCACTCTTATTTTATTTCGTTTTAACGAAAAAATATTTCGAAATAACGAAATAATATTTCGTTTTAACGAAATAATATTACGAAATAACGAACTATTATTTCGTTTTAACGAAATAATTATTTCGTTTTAACATAATAATTATTTCGTTTTAACGCAATAAGTATCTGTAGCGGTAAGCAGGGTCAGATTACACCGCCTCGCTACTTTTCTATTGCAAATTCTGCTTACTTAGCTAAGTAACATGGTTACGTATTCTAGCAAAATATCAATTTGACTCATTAAAATTAATGACTTTACTTTATTACGGAATAAATTTAGTGGTATTCACTTGAAACTTTCCAATCAATTAACATTATAATCTCTCCGTTTTCGCGATATATGTATTATCAGAGTTGTTGGTGCTGTTCCGTATATCATACCGTGGTTTATCGTTGTAGAAAGAAAATCAAGCTGCGGAAAGTACACCCCCCCCACCCCCACCACACACACATAGCTTCTCGCCCCTCCCCTTCCTCCTAGAAAACATCAAATTACAGGCCCGATACCGATAGACTATAAATGGCGGACAAACGTCGTAATGGAAAGCAGAGAACGACATTATAAGATGCATAGGTGTACAGGCCATGGTGACTGGGGACTGGCCTGGGGGGTGGGGGTGGGGGCTGCGAAGTCCATGGAAAATCAATTTTTTCTGTCAGTTTTCATAATTTGGGGGGAAAAGCTTCGCTGACCTACCTGTAGTGTCAAACATTCAATAATAAGAGATACCACCCCATAAGACCAAACTTGGAACCAAAGTCAATAATATATTTGTTTGGCGTGGTACGTTTCACAGGACGTGTCACACCAAAAAATTATATTTCGGACTTTGTCTTATCAGGGTGATAACGCGCCTGTTGATTTTGGATACACAGGCCTAACAGGTTTTTTTTGTAACAAAAACATTTCCCGAGAGAGCATACACCATGCTGTTGGGAGTGCGGAAAGAGGGGGCGCCGCCTATAAATATTTCTGCCGGAAATTTCCACATTCTGTCGGAAAATAGTTGCTGAATTTGTATGAATCGAAAGCAAGCAGCTTCAGAGTTTGAAATATCAAACAATAGATTGTTAAAGTTATTGACTAAAATCAGTAACTGGAAAAGTCACAAGTGAGGCGCCCGGAGGCTCCGAGAACCACAGAGCCGCAGACTTAAAACAATTTCTTTAGGGAGGCCCCCAATAACCACGAACCGGAGGGGAACACTCAGAAGTCCTCCCGTCCACCCCTCCCCTATGTCGGATGTTTAAATACTGATGGCTTCGGAACTGCGGGAGAGGGCCACCAGCCCTCACTCACCCACCTCGTTTCCATGTGCCTTAGTGATGCCTCAGTGCCTCAGTGATGCCAGCCTTCTAACACAATTCCTGAACGACTATGATAATATGAGACGTTTCCCCATAAATATCTCAAATAATGGAAGTGAACAATTATTCATGCTGATTCATGGGGAAAAATTGGCCGAACAAGGCATTTTCTGACATGTTTGCATCCTCCATCGCTCCATGTACCAACTTATTTATTTCGTTTTAACGACATATTTATTTCGTTTAAACGAAATATTATTTCGATACATTTTGATTGCAAATGCTGCTTGTTTAGCTTAGTAACAGAGTTACGTATGCCAACAAAATATGAATTTTAGTAATTGAAATTAATATCTTCATTTTATTGCGCAATAAATTAAGCCATATTCTCTTGAAACACTCGCAAATCAATTGACGTTACAATCTTTCCAGTTTTCGCGATATGTATATAGAAGAATATTTTCAGTGCCTCCATTCTCGTGCGCTACCGTTATCGGCCCCGTTTTGTGATTTCGTACAAATTACATATAAATCGGGAAAACACAAGACTACTTATAAAACAAAGAAAAGAAAAGTTCGTGGGAAACTTATGTTTCCAAACTTACAGTTAAAACTAGAAGTCCTGTCATGAAATATGCACAAATAGCACCTTGATCTGCGCGCTAATCTGCGCATAAATCTACGCGTTATGACCATAATAAGGGAAAGAAATTCTGTACATATGGCCTTTGCACAAGCAATGTTTCAGCCAATGGACCTCCGGGCAACCCGGAGGTCCATTAGCAGAAACATTGCCGGTGTTTGCTATTAGTAATCAGGAGAGCCTGCCGTGCTTTTGGTGCCACTCGATATGGCAATTGTGCGCAATTCCTACGCACAATTAAGCCTAGATAAGCTCACAGTTCGTGACAGGACTTCAATTTTAACTGTAACCACTACATATCTATCAATAAAATTTGGAAAGTGATTAAAAAAGTAAAGGTAAAGAAACAAAATGAAATGTACAACACCTCAAAGATAACACACTAACAACACCGAAGAATGAAATATCAAACAAATTGGGTTCAATATTTTCCAAATATCCTTCGTCTGAAATTTGAAATCCTGAATTTGTTAAAATTAAAAAAAAGACAACATGAAAAACAAAAGATCAAATTTAACTCTGGCAATTTGAAGGATTACAATGAACCTTTCACTGTCGAAGAGTTAAATAACTCTTTGCGCAAAGCAAAAGATACAGCTACAGTTAAAACTAGAAGTCCTGTCATGAAAGGCGCACAAATAGCACGTCGATATGCGCGTTAATCTACGCGTTAGGACCATAGTAAGGCTATCAAATTCTGTACATATGGACTGTGCACAAGCAATGTTTCAGCCAATGGACCTCCGGGTAACCCGGAGGTGCATTGGCAGAAACATTGCCTGTGTTTGCTATGAGTAACCAGGAGAGCTTGTCGTGCTTTGAATGCCATTCGATATGGCAATTGCGCGCAATTCCTACGCGCAATTAAGCCTAGATAAACGCACAGTTCGTGACAGGGCTTCTAATTTTAACTGTACTAGACCTGATGAAATACATTACCAAATATTAAAACATCTGCGACAATCATCACTTGAATTTTTATTATCAATTTTCAATGAAATATGGGTGACTGGTCAGTTTCCACCTTAGTAGGTATAATAGGCCGATTCCATATCACTTGTACACGATTTTGTACATGTACACGTACATCGATGTACACCTCCATAGGATTTAGTGTTAAAATCGTGTACAAGTACACAAAATATCGGTTTTTTTGTGATACAGAATCGGCCATCGTTTCACATCGCACCTTTAACGTTCAAAATACCCGTTGGCGAACGCGTACATTTGACACGTCGCTCAAGAGTGAAAAAATGTATGAAATTTTAAGAAAATATGATTAAAAATTTGTTCTCTACGTTCCCATCGCGGATTAGACCATCGATCCATCGTTGGTGAACGCGAGCAAAAAACGTTTTGCCGATTCCGTATCAGCATCAAAAAGGGGTTTGCCGATTCTGTGTCACCTAAGTAGGTATAAGTGGGTATACGTTCACCAACGGGTATTTGAACGGTTAAAGTGCGATCCGATCGGGGAAACCCATTTGCCGATTCCAGATCAAAAATCGACCTCTGTACGGTACATGGAAAAAAGGTGATGTCGAATCGGCAAAACCACTGCCACGTTCTCGATCGCGTTTGGGACGGTATAGGGTGCAATTTGATCGGTGAAAAAAACAAAAAAAAAACAAACGATTTGCCGATTTCATCTCTTGAGTTTTGTGAGAGGTGAATCGCGTTTAAAAACGTGGATATAATGGTCAGAGCAATGTATACCAAAAACCAAAAGCTTGAAGAGCTTGAAATAAGTAATCACCCAATCATTTCACGTTCCTAATGCTAATTAACCAATCAGATTGCTTGATTCTCATAAACTTAATCATACAAAGTTATCTCCCCTCGTCGTGGGGGTGGGGGTCACACCCATCATAAAAATCGAAGTTTCGAGAAGGTGGTCACGTGACCTATCAAATTGAAGGTCTCGACGAGTGGATTAAGAATATTGTAATTATAACCCTCGTCGTGGGGTGGGGGTCACGACCAGAGCCGAAAAACGTCTTCCTTTTTACAAATCCAGGCATGTGAGGCGTTAATATGAAGGGCTCGATGAATACATTACAGAAATGACGTTTTTCATTTTATGTGGGGGTGGGGGTCACACCCATCATAAAAATCGAAAGTTTCGAGAAGGTGGCCACGTGACCTATCAAATTGAAGGTCTCGACGAGTGGATTAAGAATATCGTAATTTTAACCCTCGTCGTGGGGTGGGGTCACGACCAGAGCCGAAAAACGTCTTCCTTTTTACAAATCCAAGCATGTGAGGTATTAATATGAAGGGCTCGATGAATACATTACAGAAATGACGTTTTTCATTTTATGTGGGGGTGGGGGTCACACCCATCATAAAAATCGAAAGTTTCGAGAAGGTGGTCACGTGACCTATCAAATTGAAGGTCTCGACGAGTGGATTAAGAATATCGTAATTTTAACCCTCGTCGTGGGGTGGGGGTCACGACCAGAGCCGAAAAACGTCTTCCCTTTTACAAATCCAGGCATGTGAGGCGTTAATATGAAGGGCTCGATGAATACATTACAGAAATGACGTTTTTCATTTTATGTGGGGGTGGGGGTCACACCCATCATAAAAATCGAAAGTTTCGAGAAGGTGGTCACGTGACCTATCAAATTGAAGGTCTCAACGAGTGGATTAAGAAGATCGTAATTTTAACCCTCGTCGTGGGGTGGGGTCACGACCAGAGCCGAAAAACGACTTCCTTTTTACAAATTTAAGCATGTGAGGTATTAATATGAAGGGCTCGATGAATGCATTACAAAAATGACGTTTTTCATTTTATGTGGGGGTGGGGGTCACGCCCATCAGAAAATCGAAAGTTTCGAGAAGGTGGTCACGTGACCTATCAAATTGAAGGTCTCGACGAGTGATCAAGAAGATCGTAATTTTAACCCTCGTCGTGGGGTGGGGTCACGTCCAGAGAAGAAAACGTCGTTCTTTATACAAGGCCAGGCATGTGAGGTACTGATATGAAGGCTCGATGAATACATTACGAAAATGACATTTTTCATTTTATGTGGGGGTGGGGTCACGACCAGAGCCAAAAACGTCTTTCTTTTTACAAATCCAAGCATGTGAGGTACTGATATGAAGGGCTTGATGAATACATTGCAAAATCACATTTTCCACCATCGCCGTGGGGATGGGGTTAACACCGATCAGAAAATCAAAAATTTCGAGAAGATAGTCATGTGACCTATCAAATTAAAGCTATCGACAAGGATATTATGAAAATCATAAACTTTCCCTTCTTATAACGGTGGAGTTGGGACCATCTTGAAATCGAAAGTATTAAGAAAAGGTAGTTATGGAACATATTAAATTGAAAAAACAACAAGTTGAATCTGATGCATCATTCATTTCTGATATCTGTGTTAAAACGTGAAGTATTTTTTCAAAGAATATATGATTGTTATGCAAATTAGAGATGCACTTGCTTTTTAACAAGCCACGCCTTATGATGTTTCCTTCAATAATAACTCTGTTTACTGAACCATAGATTTGTCAATAAAAATTATAAGTTGATCTTCTAACGTTTCTACATATTGAGGATAGCCTATTTCACCATTTCCGAAAAAAGTGTCAATCCAAACTATTTTTTTTTAGGAAACAATGCCCACGTCGAGAAGACATTACAAACTAAACCAGTATGATCTTGACTAAATTCAAAATAAAACCATTTGTCACGTGTTAGAAAAGATTTGTAAACAGTCTAAACGCATGTGTGGAAAAGTTGTTTTGTTTTGTTTTTTACAACAGGAGTTAAAATATTTTAAGATAGGTGGCGTTATATAAATACAGCAACAACAAAAAACAGTGTTTACAATGTGTCAGCGTATGACTGAAAGAAAAAAGCTCTTTTTCTAACCACCTGATAGCGAAGCATTACATCAGTAGTCGCGATATTGATGTCATCCAACAGCAGCCAAGACATTAAGCTTTTTACGTCGACATACCACTTGTCCAAAACAATTCTCTTTTAACGCTATAAAACGGGTGAAATACATCTCGGTAACGACTCCCTTTTTTTCTTGATCAGACACAGTTGTTGGTGGAAAGTTGACTGGTGGGTCGTTCAAAACAATTGATCAAATATATCGAACGAAAACGACTCATTTTCTAACTACGATTGTCGCCGTATTCTAAACGTCATCGATTTACCGAAATGAGCACAATATCTCATGGGTTTTTTTAAAGATTTTTTTGATGACATAAAAAGGTTGCATGCGCAGCAAAAATAACCGTGCGCGCGGGCCTGAAAAATATAGAGGTTCTTTTTTCTCGTCTAATGTAATTGATAATACATCAATATATTTTTTTTTTTAAAATCAGTTTTTAACTGATAGTAGTGTTGTTGTTATGAGAGATAGGTTAGGGTTTTTATTACGAGTACATCAAGGTGGACAGCTCTATTCCATTCCCTCACTCGACTCCCTTTGCGTGAAGACTTCTTTTTTAATTCAATTCAAGAGGTGTTAACCTCATCGAGATTTGGAAACGCTTTTATAACTTCATGAAATATACATTTCTCTTGCTGTTTGCTTAATTTTTTATAAAAAAAATAATGACTGAGAGTTTGTTGAACCTAGAAACGTCTTTTTAGATTTTCTCCTTGATAAAACGTGAAACACGATATCAAACGCAGTTTATCTTTCTTGCTTCTCACGTTTTCGAGTTGTAAGAATCGTTTGCTTTTGACCATATTAAATTGAAAAACAACAAGTTGAATCTGATGCATCATTCATTTTTGATATCTGTGTTAAACGTGAAGTATGTTTTCAAAAAATATATGATTGTTACGCTAATTATAGATGCACTCGCTTATTAACAAGTCACGCCTTAAGATGTTTACTTCAATAATAACTCTGTTTACTGAACCATAGATTTGTCAATAAAAAAAATTATAAGTTGATCTTCTAACGTTTCAACATATTGAGGATAGCCTATTTCACCATTTCCGAAAAAAGGTGTCAATCCAAACTATATTTTTTAGGAAAAATGCCCACGTTGAGAAGACATTACAAAACTAAACGAGTTTTACCTTGACTAAATTCAAATAAAACCATTTGTCACGTGTTAGAAAAAGATTTGTAAACAGTCTAAACGCACGTGTGGAAAAGTTGTTTTGTTTTGTTTTTACAATAGGAGTTAAAATATTTTAAGATAGGTGGCGTTATATAAATACAGAAACAACAAAAAAACAGTGTTTACAATGTGTCAGCGTATGACTGAATGAAAATGAGAAAAAAGCTCTTTTTCTAACCACCTGATAGCGAAGCATTACATCAGTAGTCGCGATATTGATGTCATCCAACAGCAGTCAAGACATTAAGCTTTTTACGTCGACATACCACTTGTCCAAAACAATTCTCTTTTAACGCTATAAAACGGGTGAAATACATCTCGGTAACGACTCCCTTTTTTTTCTTGGTCAGACACAGTTGTTGGTGGAAAGTTGACAAAACAATTGATCAAATATATCGAACGAAAACGACTCATTTTCTAACTACGATTGTCGCCGTATTCTAACGTCACCACACTAATCATACAATACGATACTGGAACTGCACTACCTCTTGAATATTACAAATTTACTATTTGTCTTCAACACAAATCGTAAATTCCTTCCCGCATCACCATATTTATACTATACCGCATCGAATTTGACATCGTCATCATCCCCTATGGGTTGATTAAGCTCCCAAGCTCGAGTAAGAGCTCGAGCTCTTGAGGTTTTATTTTGAGGATTCAGTGGACTCACGTTTATTCAATGAGCCTGATATCGTTTGGTAAGGAAACACAAAATTCCAGAGCTGGTGAGACCTCACAGAACTGCCGGTTATCACAACGTTTATAGTCCGATTTTACGATCTCTGATCGATAAATTTTCCCTAACATTCCGTAACAATGGTCGATAATAGAAATTAGTATAGAAAATCGTGTGAATTGTTCTCTGAAAACTGCTTTCGCTTGTGCAGTATTTCTGATTTTTTTACAGATTGCGTTCAGGGTTTAGTTTAAAAAAAAAAACCTTGTCAAATGGTTAGGTTCAAGGGAAGTAACTCTGCCAGGTTCAAAAGGAAGTAACTCTGTCATCCGTAGGTAGAGGTTTATTATGAGGTCATCAGAGGTCATAATACAGGTTTGGTTCATGGAAGTAACTCCGTGCATCCGTAGGTAGAGGCTTATTATGAGATCATCAAGGGTCATGATACAGGTTAGGTTCAAGGGAAGTAACTCGGTAACAACTCATCCCAAAGTAGAGGTTTATTATGCGTATATCAGAGCTGATGATACAGGTTAGGTTCAAGGGAAGTAACTTTGTAACAACTCATCCGTCAAACGGTTATATTCGAGGGAAGTAACTCTGTAACACCTCATCCATAAGTAGAGGTTTATTATGAGGTCCTCAGGAGTCATGATACAGGTTAGGTTCATCAAATGATTAGGTTCGAGGGAAGTAACTATATAGCAACTCATTCATCCAAACAAAATAATTCGACGCACCATACTAAGAAGTGCTGAAAAAAAACATTTTTAGGTTAGGTTCGAGGGAAGTAACTCTAACAACTCATCCGTTCAAACAAAAATTAAAATTCGATTCACCATATTAAGAAGTGCTTGAAAAAAACTCCAGGTTTTAGGTTATGTTCAAGGAAGTAGCTCTTTAACAACTCATACGTTCAAATGGTTAGGTTCGAGGGAAGTAACTCTGTATAACAACTCATCCGAGGTTTATTATGAGGTCATCAGGAGGGTAGATTCGAGGGAAGTAACTCTGTATAACAACCCATCTGAGGTTTATGATGAGATCATCAAGGGTTACAATACGGGTTAGGTTTGAGGAAAAAGTAACTCTGAACAAAACAAATGAATATTATAAAGTATAACTCGTTGCAGTTTTTGTTCTTTTTCCATAAAGAAAAATTATATATATTAAAAAATCGATAATAGAAAAAATTAATAAGACCATACAAAGTTGATTATCTGTTTCTCAAACCATTTTTTCCAAAAAAAGCATTCGGGCGGGCGGTCTTTTTTTTTTCTCCCTGAGAGGTTGTTTATGGTAATTCAACCCCCCACCCAAACGCCTGGTGGATCACGCAAAATTTCCCAAAATATATTGGTTATTCACCGTAGGGGTGTTGGGTCAGAAATGAAGTGAGGTTTGAATGTTTGTTTTTAAGTGAAACGTGAAAATTATGACTCAGGACGAAATGCCTCGTGGGTGAAAACGTCTCAGGATGAAAAGTCTTTGGGACAAATCAAATGTCGAAGCGCCAACTTTCACAGATTTATTTTACCAATAATAATAAAAAAAAATCCTTTCACAACCTGTCTAATAAAATCGTGACTCATATTTTTTCCCTCATTATATTCAAAATTATCACAACCCATTTGAACGGGTAGTTCATCCATAAATCATATTTTTGGAAATCTGAAAATGAAATACAAAACGAATGTTTGCGTGTTTTTATTAACCAATTCGACCGCACATACCTACCTACATGCGATTTATTTTCAACTATGTCTGTTACTTTCATATCAAGCAACGGTTACTATTAGTTATCCAATTATCCTGCATCTGAAATGCATTTATTTAAATTAACTGGGAAACTCATAACGGTTTCAAATAACAGGATACAAATTCCCAATGACAGTCATTTACAATACAAATGTTACTAAAATAAATGCCAGGAGACTGTGTTCCATTCAACATAGAACCTGACTTTGCAGACTTTCTGAAGATTGGTGCGAATCAAACGTGGTGCGAATCGACCACTCCCCTTTGTGACTGTTTGTTGTCAGACTGAAAGACACCTTCCTTCTTGCTCTCATTATGACTTACCTTTTACAAAATAAAACACTTTCTGTCGTGAATATTGCTGAAACCCACCCACTTTATTAAAGCATGATGTAGAAAAAGCTTGAAGTGTTAATTTAAAAAAAAAAGAATTCGTCAACTCATCGATATCGATTTACCGAAATGAGCACAATATCTCATGTTTTTTTTTAAAGATTTTTTGATGACATAAAAAGGTTGCATGCGCAGCAAAAATAACCATGCGCGCGAGCCTGAAAAACAGACGTTCTTTTTATGGTCTAATTTAATTAATAATACATCAATATTTTAAAACAAAATCAGTTTTTAACTGATAGTAGTGTTGTTGTTATGAGAGATAGGTTAGGGTTTTTATTACGAGTACATCAAGGTGGACAGCTCTATTCCATTCCCTCACTCGAGTCCCTTTGCGTGAAGACTTTTTTTTTTAATTCAATTCAAGAGGTGTTAACCTCATCGAGATTTGGGAACGGTTTTATAACTTCACGAAATATACATTTCTCTTGCTGTTTGCTTAATTTTTTTATAAAAAAATAATGCCTAAGAGTTTGTTGAACCTAGAAACGTCTTTTTAGATTTTATCCTTGATAAAACGTGAAACACGATATCAAACGCAGTTTATCTTTCTTGCTTCTCACGTTTTCCAGTTGTAAGAATCGTTTGCTTTTGACCAATCTGTCTTGAAAATTGAATATGTGTTTGGTAAGCGGATCGAACGATTTTTTCATTTTTTTTTTTTACCCTCCAGAGGAACTTCGAATTCTCCTCTTTCGCTCACGAAAACCCGTTGATCATTTCCAGGTCCGATCCAGGTGAGCAATATACTGTAACACATCGCGCTATCGTAAGGACAATGCTGCTTTTCGTAAGGATTTTAAAACCAACATTAGGTAGGGATACGGACCCTCTAGAATTTCAAATTCTCGACATTATCCCTATCTTTTTACACAGTAGAGTAATAAGACCTAATCTCTGAGACTCTGACAGATTTTACCAGAGATAAAACGCTCGGGTTGAGATACTGCCACTTCATGTTCTAATGATACTGAAACGGGAGTTCTCTCTCTGAATACTACTATGGAAAACTGTGATTATAACCCTCAACTAAATTGTCCAACACAAAAAAAAATATTTATTTTCTATACATCTCTCTAACCTCCGGCCCCCCTCCCCTCCCTTCCCTTCCCTAATCCCTTCCCCTCCCCTTCCCTAATTCCCCCTCCCTACCCTTCCCTACCCCGTCCCCTCCTCAGAAATACTGCACAAGCGAATGCAATTTTCAGAGAACAATTCACACGATTTTCTATACTAATTTCTATTATCGACCATTGTTACGGAATGTTAGGGAAAATTTATCGATCAGAGATCGTAAAATCGGACTATAAACGTTGTGATAACAGGCAGTTCTGTCAGGTCTCACCAGCTCTGGAATTTTTTGTTTCCTTACCAAACGATATCAGGCTCATTGAATAAACATGAGTCCACTGAATCCTCAAAATAAAACCTCAAGAGCTCGAGCTCTTACCCGAGCTTGCGAGCTTAATCAACCCCAGCGGATGATGACGATGTCAAATTCGATGCGGTATAGTATAAGTATGGTGATGCGGGAAGCAATTTACAATTTGTGTTGAAGACAATACAAATAGTAAATTTTGTAATATTCAAGAGGTAGTGCAGTTCCAATATCGTATTGTATGATTAGTGTGGTGACGTTAGAATACGGCGACAATCGTAATTAGAAAATGAGTCGTTTTCGTTCGATATATTTGATCAATTGTTTTGTCAACTTTCCACCAACAACTGTGTCTGATCAAGAAAAAAAAGGGAGTCGTTACCGAGATGTATTTCACCCGTTTTATAGCGTTAAAAGAGAATTGTTTTGGACAAGTGGTATGTCGACGTAAAAAGCTTAATGTCTTGACTGCTGTTGGATGACATCAATATCGCGACTACTGATGTAATGCTTCGCTATCAGGTGGTTAGAAAAAGAGCTTTTTCTCATTTTCATTCAGTCATACGCTGACACATTGTAAACACTGTTTTTTGTTGTTGCTGTATTTATATAACGCCACCTAACTTAAAATATTTTAACTCCTATTGTGAAAAACAAAACAAAACAACTTTTCCACACGTGCGTTTAGACTGTTTACAAATCTTTTTCTAACACGTGTCAAATGGTTTTATTTGAATTTAGGTTAGGTTAAACATATTTTTATTTGCCAAACAAATAAGTTGCAAATAGGGATTGGAGGACAAGTGCTTTCCACTTAGTATACCCTCCGCTCCCTTAACATGATACAAAAAATCAACATAATGGCGAAACAAACAAATGAGAGAAATGTATATATATATATACTAGAAAATCTAACTTCTCAATAAAAAGAGTGAGAGAGAGAGAGAAAAAAAAAGTGATTAATTGATTGATGTCCTTTCTGCACCTTGAGTCTGTCTCTGTTAATTTGCTTTGATTTTCCATGCCGAGGGTCGACCAGGCGCAGCACTGAGTGGTTGCTACTACTACTACCACCATCATTACTGCTACAACTATAGATAATACTTTTACTTCCGCGTTCAAATCTTACCACCGACATAACTCTTCTACGGCGAATAATATTAATAATAATAATAATAATAATAATAATAATAATAATAATAATAATATTTACATATTAATTTCCGTAATCATCCATTGGTTACACTTTAGCCGCCTAATCACGCGCCTTAGAAGTCGCAATGAACTGCATGTGTTAAACAATACCAGGATGGAAACTCATTATCGAATCTTCGAGTGTTACGAATAAATTTTTGAACAAATTTAAAAAGTGAGGTATTAGTTTTATGTTCTAAAATGGGATCGCCGTACAATAAAATATCAACGGAGTTCAAATTAACATTAATTTCCAATAGTTTACCAATGAGAGCGTTGCGAGATTCAGAATAAAAGGGGCAAAAGAGTAAATAGTGCTCTGCGTCCTCAACAGCAGCTGGACAATGGGAACAGTATGGAGATTCGGAGATGTAATTGAGAAACTTATCACTGTTCAAATCGCTGCAACAAGTTCGAATTCTACTATGAATAATGATATATTTTCTGACACCACAGGAGAAGTATCCTGGAGGTCTCCCTTCAGGCGGTGATATGAGGTTTTGAATTCATTGAGTGAACTGCTGTTTCGCACGGACACTGGTAGACTATTCCATGTTCCTGTACACGAGGGGAAAAATGATCTTTTGAACAGCTCTGTTCGCATGCAATAAGGCATAAAATCTGCCGAATTTCGAAGGTTATAACCAGATGTGTCACGAACTCTTCGTGGTAGTAATTCCTGCAGATAATCGGGCGCATCGTTGTTTACGATTTTGTAGAAGGTACACATCTTTTGTATGTGTCTTCTTGTTTCGAGGCTGTCCCACCCAACTTCAATCAAAAGGAGGTCTCGAGATACTGATCTCGTCAGCCCTGATACGATTCGTGCGGCATCACAGTGTATATCCTCTAGACGCTTCATCATATATTGGGGAGCTCCGCACCACACCGGACACCCGTATTCCAATATGGGCAAAATGAAGGCATTGTACATCTTATTCAAAATCTGTCGATTGAAAATATGCTTTAGTTTTCTTAACTGTGAAAGTCTAACACAGGCTTTTTTACAAATGTCGTCAATATGCGCTTCCCAGCCCAAGTTTGATTGGATGGATAATCCCAAGTGTTTGTGGACGCCAACAAAGTCAAGTGTTTCGCTGTCGAACAAAACACTTGGAATAATGACATCTCTATTGAGTGTAAACAAAACAGCGTTGGTTTTTTTAGCATTAAATGTGACCAGCCAGGTATCGGCCCATTTGTTGATTTTTTCGAGTTCGATGTTCATTTTTGACTCAATGCTATGAATGTCAATAGATGATTCGGTCAAACAGATATCGTCAGCGAAGAGTCTAACAATGGACTCAATATCGTCGGCTATATCATTGATGTAGACCAAAAATAAAAAAGGGCCAAGAACAGACCCCTGAGGAACCCCCGCTTCTATGTTTCTATACTCGGATTTACATTCATTAATTTTCAGCCTTTGACTTCTGTGTGCCAAATAGCTTTGAAACCATCGCAGCAAGGGACCAGAAACCCCATATTGCTTCAGTTTGAAAATTAGACCGGTGTGCCAAACCCTGTCAAAGGCCTTGGAAATATCACAAAAAACACCACACGTTTGCATATTTTTATCTATGGCGTTGCAAAGGTTATGATAGACCTCTATCAACTGGTACACTGTACTATTATTCGGCAAAAACCCTGACTGGAATTTGTAAAATAAACTATTTTCAAGGAAATATTTGTGGATATCTCTAAAGACAACTCGTTCCATTATTTTACCGATACAGCATAACAACGATATGGGCCTATAATTTTTCGGGTCGTATTTGTCTCCTTTCTTATAAAGAGGAATCACATCAGCAAGTTTCCACTCGTCGGGGTAGACGCACTCTGACAATGATTTATTGAAGAGGAGAAAAAGGGGTCTGCTAACAGAATATTTTGTTTCCTTCAACATTTTGTGACCTATTCCGTCGTGACCATGTGACTTTTTAGTTTTTAAACTTTTTAGAATATCCGAGATGTCCTGCTCAGAGAACGATACGCTGCTAATGGAGTGAGGGCATCTCCGTTTGAAGGGCGGAAGGGTTTTTGAACTCGAGTTTAATGCACTGTTACTTATAAAGTTTCGTTTAGGAGATTTGCTTTCTCTGTATCGTTCTCGATAATTTCACAGCCTTCCTCGGACAGGCGGTAAAGATGGGTTATGCCAGAAGTACTAGAAAAATTTTCCAGAAACGTTTTAACAACATGCCAAAACTGCTTAGGTTCCGTGTCGTGTGATAGAGATTCGTCAACTTTTTCCATGTATACATTCTTCGCAAATTTTTTCATGTTGTTAACCTTGTTCCTGGCTGTTTTATATTTTGCCCAAAGCTGGGGTTTATTATTTTTGAAAGCTAATTATCTTAATCGGTCACGGTGGCGTAACTCTTTTCTAATAGCGCTGTCAAACCATGGTTTGCCTTTTTTTCGCATTGTTATTGTGGAATTGGGGATACATTGCTTCGCTATTTTAAGAACTCCGATACAAAGTTTGACACAGCATCATTTATGGAGGGCGCGTCGCTTATTAAATTTTCCCAATCGGACCTAGCTATCATTGTATTCATTCGTTGGAAGTCGGCTTTGTTGTAAAGCCAGACGTCACGAAACGTAACGGGATTGTTACAATGCGAGTTGGCAATATGGGCATAAGTAGCTCTATGGTCGGATAACCCCAGTTCCAATGTTCCTGAGTTGAACACATTAACAGTGTCGCTGACGATTATCGGATCAAGCAGTGACTGCGAAGTAGGAGTTACTCTGGTGGGTTCTGTAATTACGTTGTTTAAGTTGAATAATGTCATGAGAGAATGTAGTTTGCTTTGGGGGTTTAGGAGATCAGAGTTGATGTCACCTGTAAGTACTATCGCGGGGTTAAGGGATAATGCCAGATCTATTTTATCTTCTAGTTTAGACTAATAATCGACAACTGATTCTCTCTCGGATCTGTATGAAAGGCATAAAATAAATTTATGTTTAACCCCAACCTCAAACCAGAGAATGTCGTCGTTAAATGAGAGATAGTCTAGCTTTCTATGGTATATACTGTCTGAGAAATACACTGCGATGCCGCCACCGAACTGGTTCCTATTGTGAGTAAATGGAGCGGAGAAGTTAGGTAGCAAAATATTACTAATATCATACTCATCGTCAAGGTGAGTTTCCGTAAAACAGAGAATGTCGAAATCATCGATCTCGTCGCTGAGAAGAGGGAGTTTGTGGCGAATACTACGAATGTTGTAGTTCAGAATCGAAATCGCAGATGTTTCATTAGTTGACATGTCCTTATTGTATGTGGGGGCCAGGGTTAACCTCAATGTCCCCACTCCTAATGATTAATAGTTGAAAGAAGAAGCTGGTAGCAATTAGAAGAAATGTGGACAAATATAATTTATTAACAAATGAGGACTTTCCACAGAACCCATGACGAACCCTCAACATGGAGTACACGGAGTTGTAGAAAACGCCCACTGACTGCCTGTATTGTGCTAATTCAATCCCCATGTTTATTCGACTGCAAGATACTTAGGAGAAAGTTGGAGCAGGCAGTAGGAGTCACTGAAACATAGTTTTTACTGTATTTAATTTGGTGTTGATCCAGAGTGAAAATGCAAAAAAGGACATCACTGAAAAGAAGAAAATGAACAAAACAAACTGTACAAACTGTTAAGGAAAGGATAATGGTATTTATAATGGAAACGATATCAAGGGTGGGTTCGGGTGTTATAGAGTACTAAATCTAATTGAGTTAGATCCTCTGCAGACAAGCACGCTCGCTATCTTACTTACTTACTTACTTACTTACTTTACTTGCCTTACAGACAGACAGACAGACAGACAGACAGACAGACAGACAGACAGACAGACAGACAGACAGACAGACAGACAGACAGACAGACAGACAGACAGACAGACACAAACACATGCAGATACATGCAGATAGAGGGGCATGGCAGACAGACGGAGAAACAGTCGGACAGGCAGACAGAAGGACAAGCAGACAGACAGACAGACAGACAGACAGACAGACAGAGACAGACAGACACAAACATATGCAGATACATGCAGATAGAGGGGCATGGCAGACAGACGGAGAAACAGTCGGACAGGCAGACAGAAGGACAAGCAGACAGACAGACAGACAGACAGACAAACATACAGACAGACAGACAGACAGGCAGACACACAGACAGACACGCAGACAGACACGCAGACAGAGACAGACAGACAGACAGACAGACACGCAGACAGACACGCAGACAGACAGACAGACAGACAGCGGTCGGACGAACGTACGTCCGTGCTGATGGGCGGGCAGACATATGTATGAGCGGACGGGCGTACGTGTAGACAGACAGAGGAGGACAGACGAGTGGTGAGGGGCGGACAAAAGGATAGATGGACGAACACACAAACAGACGAACACACAAACAGACGGACTGACTGACCGTCCGTCTGGCAGACTGACTGAGAGACAGACGGACAGACGGACGGACAGACACTCTTACACACACCTCTGTATGAGGTGAGGTCAATGTGGCGTAACCGGTTTACCGTAGTCAGTCCACAACTCGTCAGGACCCGCACTGTGCCGTGTGTGGTAAAGGTCTCTTTACTTTGTTCGATTAATCGGGCGGACATGTAGACAGACAGAGAGAAGGACAGACGAGTGGTGACGGGCGGGCGGGCGGGCGGACGGACGGACGGACAAAGGGATAGATGGACGAACACACAGATGGACTGACTGACCGACAGACAGACAGACAGATAGACAGACAGACAGACAGACACCTCTGTATGAGGTGAAGTCAATGTGGCGTAACCGGTTTACCGTAGTCAGTCCACAACCCGTCACGACCCGAACTGTGCCGTGTGTGGTAAAGGTCACTTTACTTTGTTCCATTAATCAGCTTATAACAGAGTTGTTTCATTCAGACAGGGACTGATGAGTTAAGCCATGTTGTCTCAGTGAAAAATACCCGATTCCGCGTGAGATCTTGAACTGTCATGATTGTCACTCGATTCACTTTGTTCAGTGGAGTGTTCAGTTCACTAAACTGTTAAGTTTTGAGTCATAGTTGGCCAGTTTTGAGTTTCCAACTTTAGGTTTATCGGGGAATAATAAAGATGAAATACAGGATATTTCAAATAAAGAGAAAAAAAATAAATATCGTAGTTGAAGTGAAATATTTAGTCAAGGTAAAACTCGTTTAGCTTTGTAATGTCTTCTCAACGTGGGCATTTTTCCTAAAAAATATAGTTTGGATTGACACTTTTTTCGGAAAGGTGAAATAGGCTATCCTCAATATGTAGAAACGTTAGAAGATCAACTTATAATTTTTTTATTGACAAATCTATGGTTCAGTAAACAGAGTTATTATTGAAGGAAACATCTTAAGGCGTGACTTGTTAATAAACGAGTGCGTCTCTAATTAGCATAACAATCATATATTTTTTGAAAACATACTTCACGTTTAACACAGATATCAAAAATGAATGATGCATCACATTCAACTTGTTGTTTTTCAATTTAATATGGTCGAAAGCAAACGATTCTTACAACTCGAAAACGTGAGAAGCAAGAAAGATAAACTGCGTTTGATATCGTGTTTCGCGTCTTATCAAGGAGAAAATCTAAAAGACGTTTCTAGGTTCAACAAACTCTTAGTCATTATTTTTATGTAAAAATTAAGCAAACAGCAAGAGAAATGTATATTTCGTGAAGTTATAAAACCGTTTCCAAATCTCGATGAGGTTAACACCTCTTGAATTGAATTGAAAAAAGAAGTCTTCACGCAAAGGGACTCGAGTGAGGGAATGGAATAGAGCTGTCCACCTTGATGTACTCGCAATAAAACCCCAACCTATCAGTCATAACAACAACACTACTATCAGTTAAAAACTGATTTTTTAAAAAAAAAAAATATTGATGTATTATCAATTACATTAGACGAGAAAAAAGACCCTCTATATTTTTCAGGCCCGCGCGCATGGTTATTTTGTGCTGCGCATGCAAGCTTTTTATGTCATCAAAAAATCTTTAAAAAAAACCCATGAGATATTGCGCTCATATCGGTAAATCGATGACGTTTAGAATACGGAGACAATCGTAGTTAGAAAATGAGTCGTTTTCGTTCGATATATTTGATCAATTGTTTTGAACGACCCTCCAGTCAACTTTCCACCAACAACTGTGTCTGATCAAGAAAAAAAAGGGAGTCGTTACCGAGATGTATTTCACCCGTTTTATAGCGTTAAAAGAGAATTGTTTTGGACAAGTGGTATGTCGACGTAAAAAGCTTAATGTCTTGGCTGCTGTTGGGTGACATCAATATCGCGACTACTGATGTAATGCTTCGCTATCAGGTGGTTAGAAAAAGAGCTTTTTTTCTCATTTTCATTCAGTCATACGCTGACACATTGTAAACACTGTTTTTTGTTGTTGCTGTATTTATATAACGCCACCAATCTTAAAATATTTTAACTCCTGTTGTAAAAAACAAAACAAAACAACTTTTCCACACGTGCGTTTAGACTGTTTACAAATCGTTTCTAACACGTGACAAATGGTTTTATTTTGAATTTAGTCAAGATTATACTGGTTTAGTTTGTAATGTCTTCTCGACGTGGGCATTGTTTCCTAAAAAAAAAAATAGTTTGGATTGACACTTTTTCGGAAATGATGAAATAGGCTATCCTCAATATGTAGAAACCTTAGAAGATCAACTTATAATTTTTATTGACAAATCTATGGTTCAGTAAACAGAGTTATTATTGAAGGAAACATCTTAAGGCGTGACTTGTTAAAAAGCAAGTGCATCTCTAATTTGCATAACAATCATATATTTTTTTGAAAACATACTTCACGTTTTAACACAGATATCAAAAATGAATGATGCATCAGATTCAACTTGTTGTTTTTCAATTTAATATGTTCCATAACTACCTTTTCTTAATACTTTCGATTTCAAGATGGTCCCAACTCCACCGTTATAAGAAGGGAAAGATTATGATTTTCATAATATCCTTGTCGATAGCTTTAATTTGATAGGTCACACGACTATCTTCTCGAAACTTTTGATTTTCTGATCGGTGTTAACCCCATCCCCACGGCGATGGTGGAAAATGTGATTTTGTAAAGTATTCATCAAGCGCTTCATATCAGTACCTCACATGCTTGGATTTGTAAAAAGGAAGACGTGTTTGGCTCTGGTCGTGACCCCACCCCTACATAAAATGAAAAATGTCATTTTCGTAATGTATTCATCGAGCCTTCATATCAGTACCTCACATGCCTGGCTTTGTATAAAGAACGACGTTTTTCGGCTCTGGTCGTGACCCCACCACACGACGAGGGTTAAAATTACGATCTTCTTAATCCACTCGTCGAGACCTTCAATTTGATAGGTCACGTGACCACCTTCTCGAAACTTTCAATTTTTATGATGGACATGACCCCCACCCCCACATAAAATGAAAAACGTCATTTTTGTAATGTATTCATCGAGCCCTTCATATTAATACCTGACATGCCTGGATATGTAAATAGAAAGTCGTTTTTCGGCTCTGGTCGTGACCCCACCCCACGACGAGGGTTAAAATTACGATCTTCTTAATCCACTCGTCGAGCCCTTCAATTTGATAGGTCACGTGACCACCTTCTCGAAACTTTCGATTTTTATGATGGGCGTGACCCCCACCCCCACATAAAATGAAAAACGTCATTTTTATAATGTATTCATCGAGCCCTTCATATTAATACCTCACATGCCTGGATATGTAAAAAGGAAGTCGTTCTTCGGCTCTGGTCGTGACCCCACCCCACGACGAGGGTTAAAATTACGATCTTCTTAATCCACTCGTCGAGACCTTCAATTTGATAGGTCACGTGACCAACTTCTCGAAACTTTCGATTTTTATGATGGGCGTGAGCCCCCACCCCCACGACGAGGGAAGATAACTTTGTATGATTAAGTTTATGAGAATCAAGCAATCTGATTGGTTAATTAGCGTTAGGAACGTGAAATGATTGGGTGATTACTTATTTCAAGCTCTTCAAGCTTTTGGTTTTTGGTATACCTTGCTCTAGCCATTATATCCACGTTATTAAACGAGCTTCACCTCACAAAACTCAAGAGGTGAATCGGCAAATCGTTTTTTCACCGATCAAATCGCACCCTATACCGTCCCAAACGCGATCCGGAATGTGGCATTGGTTTTGCCGATTCGACATCACCTTTTTTCCATGTACCGTACCTAGGTCGATTTTTTGTTCTGGAATCGGCAAATGGGTTTCCCCGATCGGATCGCACTTTAACCGTTCAAATACCCGTTGGTGAACGTATACCTAATTATACCTACATTTGCCACGTCGCTCAAGAGTGAAAAAATGTATGAAATTTTAAGAAAATATTAAAGATTTGTTCTCTACGTTCCCATCGGGGATTAGACCATCGATCCATCCTTGTTGAACGCGAGCAAAAAACGTTTTGCCGATTCCGTATCAGCATCAAAAAGCGGATTGCCGATTCTGTATCACGTTCGCCAACGGGTATTTGAACGTTAAAAGTGCGATGTAAAACGATGGCCGATTCTGTATCACCAAAAAAAACCCCGACATTTTGTGTACTTGTACACGATTTTAACACAGAAATCCTATGGAGGTGTACATCGATGTACGTGTACATGTACAAAATCGTGTACAAGTGATATGGAATCGGCCTATTATACCTACTCACCTTCCTGGACGAAAAGCAACAATAATTCCCATTCCACAGCCTGATAAAGATCGCTGCAATCCAAATAATTACAGATCGATTGCATTAACATGGTGTCCGTAAAACCATGGAAAGGGTGGACAAAAATCGATTTGTCTGGTTTCTGGAATCGAACAATCTACTTGCGAATGTTCAGTGAAGTTTCAGAAGCTGGAGTAGTACAGTGGATCATTTAGTTACACTTGAAACATTTATAAGAAATGCCCTTTCCAGGAAAGACTATGAGGGCGCCATTTTTTACCTTGAGAAGACGAATCATACAACATGGAAGTATGGGATTTTAAAAGATCTTCTTAACATGGGGTTGAGAGAGTGTATGCCTGTTTTTATATAACAATTTTTAAAGGACCAATGTTCGTGTTTGTGTTTGGTCAACATTATCTGATCCACACGAGCAAGAATTGGGAGTCCTCAGGGCAGTACTTTCTCAAAAAAACTCTGAGACAAAGTTTCTTACAGTTCAAACTAAAATATGCTGAAATAAAGTATCGTGCATCTATACAGATGGATCTAAAGATGGTGACAAAGTATCACCAACCGTTGCTGCTCAGTCTGATCGGATCACCTCAGTCAGAATACCAAATAAAAGTTATATTTTCAAAGTCCAAGTTAAAGTTTTATAACTAGCGTTTGAACACATCTAGAATTAATAGGAAAGGAAGTCGATTTTTTTCCGACTCTCTTTCCTCTTTGCTTGCTTTACTCAGTCCGCAGCTAAAGAATCCTCTCATTTTGAAACTTCGTGACAAGTCGAACACTCTCATGTCTGATCGATATGATATCGTGTTTTGCTGGTTACCTGGACATGTTGGTATGTCCGCTAACACCACAGAGCAGCAAAATAGGCTTTAAACAAACTTTTCACTGATTTTGAATTTCCTTTCAGTGATTTTAAACCGCATATTATTAAGTACATCAAATCTGTATGGCAGGCGAATGGGATGAAGCGACAAATAATAAGCTCCGTCACTTCCGCACTACGATTACTGTTCAGAATCCCTCTTGTAACCTTTGTAGAAAAGGTTAAGAAATGTGCGACCAGAATGTGTTCCTTGTCAGCAGGAGTTGACGATGGAGCACGGTTTTTTGCTCTGCACAAATTTTTCCGACGGCAGTATTTTAATATTCAGTCTCTTCGAGACATTTTATATTCTGAGTACATACTGATTACGATCTCCAGACCCCATCACACACCACTCGAGTGTGTTTTTTCTTCTACCACGCGCGACATGAAATTAAATTACTGCAAGTGCGATGATAATATACTGTGTACCGACATATCGTGAAGAAATATGAATTTCATATTCTAAAACAGCACCGAAAAGTTCCGAAAATCACACATGTATATACGAAAACGAGCGTACGCTCACGGCAGGGACGTTTTAGCATTTGAGTTGAAACAGCTCACATTTCTGCGGCGTTATTTTTTCGATTATTGATTTCGATGACGTCCTGTTACGTGAGGTTGGGAAATCATCCTCGAGTTGTGCGGGGATGGTGTGCGAAGCTGTATCGATTGAAGCGAATCGGGGCGCCATGTTTCTTTGCAAAATTGAATGAAGTCGGTGATGGAATAGTTAAGAGACCATCAACTATTCAACGAGGATGGTCACGTGAGGTGGGTGTGCTTGATCTGTATCATCCAGGTATCTTGCCCGTGTCATCCGTATCGCAATTGGCAAGCGGTGGGGGAGAAGGAAGAATGTTCTTGAAAAGCTCGCACAATGTCAGTAATAAAGCACAATTCGGATATTTGAAAAAAAAAAATTAGCCACCATGTTCAACATGTCGTATTTTAAGTAAGGCCTATGTCAATGAATACTTCGGTTTACCCCAATTGTTACAGGCATCAAATAATTTCTTATTTTAATTAATTATGGAATATGCCACACTTTTGATCACAACAGAACTCATCATGCTGTGACCGATTATCATTGGCATATATCGACTGTGGTGTTTTGTCTAAAATGGCGCAATACAATCGACACAGAATACATGAGAAAGGCGCATCCTTACATCTACATGTGAAGAACGCGGCTGTGTTTAACAGCACTGACCTAACTATAAAACAAAATATTAATTAAAATGTTAAACATTACATTGAACAGATTAAACAACTGTGCTAACGCAATTGCCAAGACGTTAGATGGGATTTCAAACATTAGACACTGAGGCCAAAAATATTATTTTACGGCTCCAGGGCTCAAGTCTTTACAAATGTTGGAGTATAATTTTGTCCAAATTTAGCATTTAGGCTTTTGAAAGTTCCTAAACAGAAACTATTGGTGCATTTGCAACTCAAAGTATTTAAGATATAAGATAAAAGTTCCCAGAACAGTTGAAAGACGATCGCTGTTTTCAAAGTAAATATGACAAGAAAAATGAGGCGGGTGATATGAATTTTGTTAACATCGTGTCGGTTCAAAAATGTCCGAGACGCTACAACCCAAATCGAATCGGCACTAAGATTTCGAATAACAAGTGCACGCAGTTTTCACAGCTATAGATATTAATTTTTAACTCGTTGAGCATTTTAAAAATATTTTTCATCAAATCTAGTCATGGCTGCTAAGAAGCAGCCATGGCTAGATTTGATGAAAGATTCATAAACAGTTGACTCGAAACATCACTAGACCAAATGCTGATACACTTTCCAGGGAGAAATTTGGTTAAATGTACTCAGATTTTACTTTATTATTGAACATATTTTATTTGTTATAACAAAATGGATTGGATAACAAGTGCCGAGCACTTAGATAACATCCTTTCCTTAATATACATTTGAAAATTTCAGATTATGTTTACAAATATTTACAAAAAGTTAACAAAATGTGCATGCAATGGCAAAGCAAACTTATGAATAATTAAAACAATATTGTGAATGTACACTCTTCATGATGGATGTTGGTAGGTATTCGACTTCACAAGAGTCAGAACAGTCAGGTGAGAGGGAGGAGAGCAGAAAAGGTGAACTGCCACATCGCAACACTGCTGGACTTGGTCAACTACCAACGTGTCATATCACGGCAGAATCGCGATTCCAACGGAACCGCGATTTAGACGGAGCTCCGTTACCACTGCTATAGCCAGGGCATACAGGACGAACATGCGGAATGCACAAAACCGTAACTGAAGGAAATGGAAGTAAAAATGAAAATGGACACTCATGTTATAGGACAGATTTTACTTATTTCAGTGACAAAAGACTTCCTGCCCTGGGCAGGAATATCCGCCAGCAGCATGCAAGGAGTTACAGCAGTACATTTAAATGGTATGCTTAATATGTGTCTCTCGGCTTTTATTTATATGACGACGATAACCCGAGTCCTCCTCACTACACGGAACACAAATAGGCACAACGGGATCACTCCATGTTATTCGTTTTATGATTCAGTGGACTGTAATAAGTATTTCATTTTGTAAGATAATGAGTCCAAATGTTATGAACCACACTATTTTCCCCTGCACATGCGTATGACGCGATGTCATATGGCCGCGCATGCAGAGAGGTGGTCTTTGTTTGGGTCATGTTAAGCAGGGATGAAATCAACATATATACTAGCATGCTAACGACTCTTCATTCATTCTAACACTTCAAATTATTATCTGTGGATTACGCAATCTGAAATAATATCCTCTTATATCTCCTGCTCACTGATATTTTCTTTGAAATAAAGGTGCTTTAACATACATTGGTTTTACTTTCATTCTTGGAATTTCAGAATAAGTAACTGACGATTCAATAAATTTGGGAATATAACTGAACAATGTCTGTCCAGATCTGAACAAGCCTTATAAAGATCCAAATACTTCTCATAAAATTTAGCTACCTTATTTACATGCGTATACCACGATTGGTGTGTTTATATAATGTTACAGGATACAATACACACATTGGTGAGAGTGTTAGGTACACCATCCATGGAACATGGTCTACGTGGTAGAACGTCATGTAAGAACGAATCAGATTGGTCGTTACGCATCTGGGTGACGTTATGTCGCCAGTGAAATGACTCAAACAATAATGTAAACAGACTGCCGGAAGTGATATTTTTCATTAAACCTATCAAACTCATTTCTTGTTCATTCAAGATGAATCCTGGTATAAATACACAACAGAACAAGGCGTAAGGGTAAAGAAATCGTTGTCCCTATATCCCGATCAATTCTATATTTTGATTGGTCAGAAATGCCTTGGACAAACAGCTATGCCAAATGGTGCACCGACCATCCAAGGTATATGAGAGCGTGCAACATTCAGAGTATATCGGCACGCGAAACACCGGGAGTATATGGTTTAAATGGAAACATTCCGATTTTGGTCTCCTCGATATAAACATCTAACCAAACAACTAAAAATGGTCACAAATATCATCAGATTTCTGACAATTCAATCATATTTTGCTGTTATAAAGTAAATAGTCGAATAATTAAATCAAACAATTCGGGAAAAATGAAATAAGAGCAAATCTAATAACAAAATAGCTGAGTTGTTTACGCGTTTCCAGGGGAAAGGGGTGTAACTCTATCTGGTATGATTTGTTTTGTAAAAACAAACAATTATTCACGCGTTTGGTCCATCTGATTGCGGAGCGTGAGAAACGCGTCCCAAAATCTGTTTCCACTATGTATCTATTTTGTTTCAAACGGGACAAAAATGTTATCTTCGCCAACATGCATGGTATATGAGATTTAATACCCGGATGTCTCTTTTAAACACCTCGCCCGCGGCTCGGCGTTTTAAAAAACAACATTCCGGTATTAAATCTCCATATACCATGCATGTGGTCGGAGATAACTTATACTGACATTTGTTGTATTTTTCGTGTATTTCAAGGGCGCCTCAAAACCTCCACAACTGGGGTGTTTGATCCCTGTCGCCCGTACTCAACCCTCGTTGTGTTCTGTTTTAATGCTAACTCAAAGTAAGTATATTCACGTCCATGTGTATACTGGCTACCAGTACGGAGACAAACTATTTTGAAGTTTAGTAAAGTTATTTGACATAATGGGTGAATTTTCTGAACAACTAATACATTCACTGCCAGAATGTAACGTGATCGGGAAGATGGAAGTTACTGTTCACAAATGTGAACGAAAATGCATAGAACCGACGCAGTCAAACAATAAAAGTTATTAGAAAATATCACATGAAATAAGAAGACGAAAAATAAAACGCGAAAGAGTATCCCACCAGATGGTACTAAATAGAGCAAATAATTGAAAAATATCGCGTAAAAGAAGAAGACAAAAAAGAAAACGGGAAAGAATAGTTTTAACCTATTCAATAAACACAAACGCAAATTCAACTTTGCTAATGGCCCGTCGCAACACAGAACAATGGACACTCTGGCACCGGCAGTTTATTCGAACCATCAACGATCATGATACAGAATGAAGATACCCCCATCACAGACAACTCAGCGGTCCTGGTAAAACCAGAGATAAAATTGTTTTGAAAAATTCACTCTGGAACCCTGTGTTCGGTTCGCCAATGCAATCTCGTTGTCTCAGGGAATGATGCCGAACCTCATCATTAAATTAGATATATAACAGATTTTTTTTTTAAATTTGAGATTAACAATGCATGTACGTATGATGAAAAAAAAATTACACGTTGCGACCTGTGTCAAGCGAAGCGATGGCTAGAATGATTCACATCAGCAATTGCAAACCCGAATTAACTGCACGCAGTGACCTTCTCTCGCTTTCCATGCATCAGCATGAAAAATCAAACATTCAACGGCCTACCGTTAACCCTCCGTTGGCGATAGACATGAGCCGGCAAGACAACTATTTTCCGCTACACTACGTGCCGCGGAAAATTAAAATTCCACCAGGTGTTACTAATCAGCGCAAATTGAAGACTCTGGTACGACGATTTTGTTAGCAGACCTTTACATCAATGCTTTCTATGACGCACTGGATAGAATGACACATCATTACCTTTCAAGCCCACATAACTCCCGGCTCTATTAATCTGATCAAGAATGATGCATACAGTGTTTTACTGGCATTTATAAACATATTAAGTCTGTTACATGCTATATTGCGAACATTTCTTACCGATTGTGTCTCATATTTAATAAATTGGCATTTCCAATGAACATTTACCCTTTTATTTCGGTGTGCATAAATTTTTGCTTGAAGAAAAATAAGGTAGAGGGCGAGCATACGAAATAAAGAGCAAAACGTATGAAGAAAGGCTGGGTAATAATTTAATTCAACAGCTCGACAGAACATCCCAACAAACCAGGATGGTTTCGCTCATTTCGTCGTTGACAGTATTGACTGAAACGATGGAAGGGTTAAGTTACAGAATTGTATATGGCGTCTCAAATCTAAGAAACATTCTCAGAATTGTTAGGGGTAAGTCATACCGTCCACTGAGTTCCAATGTGTTTCATGTGCCACTGGCACATATAATACATTGGAACTCAGGGGACGATACGCATACTCTTAATATGTTCTTATGTTTCACCTCTCATGGCAGCACTTTTACTCGAGAGCACCAGACAACACTCAGATTCCAAACACTGCAGGGGTTCCAGAAGTGAAGCCTATAGAGCCCACTTAAAAATCTTATCTTCGACATTTGAATTTCGTTAATAATTGTATACAAAGTTCCTTTGGAAGAAGGCGGGGCTAAACAAAAATGAAAATGCAGCAATGGGGAAAATAGGAAATTTGTACAGAACTCAATTCGCGCTCACGAAATGGAAAAGTAGCAAAGAGAGGTTTAGTTCATTTTGAATAAATGCTACACCAGTGGGAAAGTGTATGAGGTTCAATTTCAGTGCACAGGAGCGAACAATAGCTAAGACGCTTCATATACAGTTGGAATAAAAATATATTATCGTGTCTTTTAATGTCTCTAAATTATTTAAGATATAAAATAAAAAATAAGTATCTTTTTCATGCCACCCAATGACTGTCGCCCTAGACAAACGACACTTACAGTACATTGCGTGTACTGGTAATAGTAAGGAATATAATGAGCAAGAATCACAAACATGAGGTTTGGCTGAACGCAAATTAGTTGATAATGGAACTGGACATCGGTTTAAACAAGATTTACTCCCTACTTTTCACCCTCTTCCCTCCGATATTTCAATACACTGATAAGCTTTGGGCCTTACATCATGACACGACCGACTGAAGTGAATCGATGTTTAAGTTCAAACAAGTAATACATTTTTTTCTCGGAACGTTTTACAGCTGAAATAAAATATATTGATACACTGATTTTAACTCACCGATTTTGTCCGAAACAACAACAGCAACAATACCAAGCAATCTGACTCTTGAAAGCTATATTCCCTTTCCCTTAACTCATTTGGTTTCGTGTTTGTTCTGTCAACGTAAATGGATGTTTAGGGAGATCTGTTAAGAAACAAATTGGGCAAATATCACGAGTAAGCAGTGGAACTGGTCTGAACAGGACAACTACCCGCTTATTATGACAATAAGCGGATTTCCATCGCATACCTACCACACTTACAAACAAATTTCCTTCAGTGACCTTCAGACACTTCTCCTGTATTGATTTTAAACATCGAACGTGAAAATATTGTCTGTCGAGTGTTTGTTTTGTAACATATCATTATATTATTGACGAAAGCGACATATAGTTGAAAAAGACAATTGTCAAGTGCCAAACATCTTGAATGTAACTCCGAACAAAATAACACCTGATAACCATTTGACAATGTTCACGCTCTTGTGTGATAACGGTACCATAAATACAGCATCTGGCCGAAGTTTGGCACCAAAAATATATTTTTAGTAGGGCTCCAAGGCTTTGTAAAAATATTCTGTTGGTTGGACTCAAAGGCTTTGTGGTTTTTTATTTCAGTGCTTCGTTTTCGATAAAATCACGGCCTATCGACATAGGCGAGACAGAATTCACGCCTGCCAAGTAATCAAAAAGTAACAGGAATAATCGTGGTTCATTGTTGAAGGTCAACGGAATTAACAGTTTATCAAATCAATCTGATTGTTATCAAAAACATTTTTCTTACTTCATCTTTTTATGATTCTTCCTGATTCTTCTGGAAGGTAATAAATTATTCGCTACTAGTTTATTCGGAGTGAATAAACAGTGAGTAAATTATAATCATGACATTATTTTGTAAACTTTAATAATAGCAATTTTATTTTTTTTTATTTAATTTATTTATTTATTATCCAGAATATTTAAAAGAACCAGGAAATATACAGTTAATAGTTCGTACTTCGAGTGCAACAAGGCTCCATCTGCAATGCTTTCGCTTTGCAGATGGCGCCATCTTGGACTCAATAGAGGATACGTGGTTAATTAATTCTCACTAACAATCAGATTCCATTTGGCACAAACATCTTCAATTTGGCATCAAAGAAAATGATTTGGGACCTATCAAAAATTCCACTTGTCACAAAAATGCTGACCAACGTGAACCTGGTTCATAAAGCAAGCCTCCGAGACTTCTGTTTTCATTTGTATTCGTTTTTCAAAGAATCGTACAGCCAACAACATTCGCAGTTTCTGGAGAGTAAATTTAATATCCTTCCTCCCTGTGTAAGACACATAATGATATTAACGTATCTCACACACACGTACCTCCTTATTTTAGTTTTTAATGAACGCCGGAAATACTTCATCATCGCTTGTATTCTGATAGCATGAAAATATTTCTTTTGTATCCAGTCTGACATTTCACATTACTACATGCTTTTAAAAAAATGAAACGAGTGCCCGTGAAAGTGAACCTGAACCTCCTAAATCCTTTATTGCCCTAAACGGTGTTATAATTTTCAGTACAGTCGCCGCGGACTGGTCGTAATCCAGATATGCGTTTACAAAGTAATAAAACTCATCTAAAAATACTAATTGTTGTACTCGGTGCTTCATTATTTACGTTTTTGATGATTATTCCAATAATTATTCCTATAATATTATTGCGCCCGTGGAAGTGTTGCTCACCCGTGAAAAGTGACCTGCCCATGGCGGCCATACTGTAGTAGAATATACATTTCGTGCACATCAAAGGTTTTGACGCTCTTGCAGAATATTCAATCGGCATTTTTCATTTCATGACAAAAAGGAAGAATGTCCAATCATTGCTCCACGAACAAATATTGAATCTGTTGACATCGCACTGGGACTGGCGAGGGGAACGAGTGTTTGTGTGGCAGCCTCGTTTCCTGCAGAGACATCTTTCCTCGTCGAGAGCATTTTTCACAACCACATCGACATCCTTCGATGATAAAAAAGTTGTCACATGAACACAGACGAGGATTGAAACCCAGGTTAACTCTTTACTATAGTTGAAGCTAGAAGTCCTATCACAATTCGCGCAGAAAGTGCTCGTTAGTTAATACGCTAGTAGTATAGCTCGTATGTTTGAGGTAAAGGTTGGGGGACCTCGGTGGGGGACCTCGGAAGTGACGTCATGTCACGTGACCTAGTGGCGCTATGTTGTGTTGTCATGGTAACCCGCGTGAGCGACCATCTTGTGACGTCATCTCCATAGTGATACGTGGTGTGAATGCGCATGCGCAGCGCGTGTTGTTAGGGTGATACGTGTTTCCGTCGTCAATTTTGTGTACTGGTGGCCGCCATCTTGGTTTCTATGGTAGCACGTGATTGTTATGTTACCCAATCTTTCTGCAATAGGCGGCGCGGTGGCTCAGTTGGGAGAGGTGCAGGCTGCAAGCCGAGAGGTCCTCGGTTCGAAGCCCCCCTGCGGCAACCGCGTTGTGTCCTTGAGCAAGACACTTCACCCCCATTGCCCACGTGGGGGCACGGCGACGCTGTGTATTAAAGCGTACTGCACGTCGATGGTGCACCTGTCTTCAACCACTGCTAACCCTTCTTGTGTGGAGTTGGTATGCTGGGAAGCTGACAGTTGCTCGCCGTTGCTCGGTCGTTCTCTCCGGGTACTCCGGCTTCCTCCACCCGTAAAACTGTCACGGTCATGGTTAGCCATTGTGCAGAAATATGTGATCTTAAACACCAATAAATCAAATCATTTCTGCAATAAGACGGGGGTATGTTCGGAGGGTGTGTTCGATTGTAGAAGAGTAAATCTAATTACCACAAACAACCCGACAATCCTTCCAAATCACCAAAATCCACCCCAAATTACCGAAATGGAATTTATTTATTACGGATTTCCCATTTTATCTGCTTAGCAGGTAGTGCTATAGTACCGAAGGGGTACAGGGGGGTGTGTTCTTTTCTAGAAGAGTAATGTTCTGGTTCGGATTTTCCCAAAATCCTCGTTTAATTGCCCAAATAAACCCGACAAGTTGTACTATTTCGAATTCTTTCAGAATCCTATTTAGGATCGCGAAACTTTTGGCTTGTAATAGTAGCACGTAGTGCTATAGATTTTTAAAAGGTCGTGTTCGATTGAAGTGGAGTAATGTTCCCATAATCCCTTTTTTGGATCCCATGACGTTTTATTTCCCCAATAAGAGTAGCACATAGTGCTATAGGACAAATTTGTCCAGAATCCTCTGCTTCTACTTGGAACTATATTTTTATAAATTCCTACGCTCTATTTTTAGTAACATCCTTAACTGACCCCTAACTAATTGTTAGGGTCTATATTTAGCAATTTCTCCAACTAACCCACCCCCCCCCCCAACTACACGATTTTAAATAATAAAATTAATGAGGATCGAGATGTTTTTACACTGACCAATCAGAGCGAATTTAATCCACCAATCAGATTTCTGTATTCCCATTGTGTTTCTTTCCCATTACTTTCTATAGTAATTTTCTAAATTTCCCAACTTTAACCTATAATCCTATAGGAAACAAACACAAACGCCCATCGAGAATGAAAATATCGATGAAAAAACGTTGTGACGCCGTGACGTTTTCAAAAACCTCCGTCACGTAGAAATAAATTCCGGAGAAGAGTAACGTCGCGTCATTCTCTTTCGATCCTTCAAACTGAACACATCGCTAGAGAGTTTTCTATAGCAATTTTGCCTTCGCAAAACTTTTATGAAGCTGGAGTCTGAAGCTGCTACTGCCGTTACCAGAACTGATGTTTACGCCTGTGAAGAGTGTGGAAAGACCTTTACGGACCGCTGCAACCGAAACCGCCATGTGCGTACCAAGCACGCCGCCGAAGAGAAGAATTCTTTCGACTGCGCCAACTGTAATAAGACCTTTACCAGGAAAGAGAAGCTGGATCAACACCTGATGAAATGTTTGGAGACCTACACATGTATGGATTGCGGCCAGGGGTTTAACCAACTACTCCATTTTAACCGGCACAAGAGCGTTGCCCACCGACCAGTTCCTGTATCATCTAAAAGGAAGACCGATGAACCGAAGAGAGGACCACCCAAACAACCACGGACCACGACAACCACCCATTATGATGTTGACCCAATTGATTTTGAAAAGAATATGATGTCTGAAGAAGAGACCGATGAGATGTTGATCGTGTACGAAGATAACTGGAGTTCTATTAGAACTCGCCACATGATGAACAGAAGAGTCCAGGACCAGTATAACTACCGGATCAACGATGTGAGCCTGAAGATGATGACTGATGAATTGATGACTACCATATTTCTGCCACAACAGCTAAGATTTAAAATTAATCTGAGTTTTGGTTTTATCCTGCGACACAATGAAACGAATGAACTGAAGTATTACCATCCATCACAAAACAACGCCCGGGTACTTGATGTTCCACAACTAGTATGCTGCCAAGAAGACTTTGAAGAATTCCTTGATAACGTCATGGAAGAAGATATCCTGGAATGGGCCAAGTTAAAACGACCCAACACCAAATGGCTTGTGGAGAGAGTTACGAACGTCACATTTTATGTGAATAAGCTGAAAGACCACTCAATTGGAAAGGCAGAAGATCTTCCCGACTACATTCTCCAGAACAAAGCAGTAAATGCTTTGGTGAAAGACAAAGCTCGCCAATTTTATTATGATGACAACCTGTGTATTTTCCGCTGTTCAGTTTTATGGAGTGGTTCCACAGCACACAACCTCATCTATACAACAGATGTCATGTACGACAAGTATACACAGAAGCCAAAGAATGAATTCCGTGGAGTAACTTTAGCCGAATTACCCGACTTGGAGAAATGTTTTGAAGTAAACATTCAAGTATATGAACTTGTCAAGAATGTTGATGACCAAATTGTTGCCAAACTAGTACAGAGATCTCATAGAAATGATGAAAATACCATGTATGTGAACGTCTACAAGAACCATTTCAGCTACATCATCGATATAGACCAATACTGCAAATCCTTTGAATGCCACAAATGCGGCAAATTATGGACAAATGGATTTCTACTCAACCGTTACGAGAAAACATGTACAGATTTAATAAATTACCAGTATTTTGGCGGTGTATACCATCCATCCCAGTCCATATTTGATCTGTTAGAAGATGAAGGTATAGAAGTACCCGAAGAGAAGAAGTTTTATCCATACCGTGCAACGTTTGATTTTGAAAGTTACTTTGTCAAATCCAGTCTACCTGCCGACAGTGATAAACTGATATGGGAAGCAGAACACCGACCATTGAGTGTGAGTGTATGTAGTAATGTTCCAGAATACCAAGAACCGAAATGTTTTATTACAAATGGAAATTCTCAAGAACTTGTTGAAGAAATGATGACATACCTCACAGCTATTTCATCTCATTGCCATCAACTGATGCAGACCTATCATGCGTGGACCTTATTTAAACTCAGACAGAAAATTGATGAAACGCTGGAAGCGGAAGCCAGAGCTACTGGAGAAGATACATCCAAGATGCACCCTTTACAAAAATTGGAGAAGAAATTTCAAGACTACCTGGAAGAGATGCCCGTCATCAGATTCAACTCTGGAAAATATGATATGAATGTAGTCAAGCGTGAACTGATGACATACCTGAAGAGACAGAATCCACTCAAGTTTGCAGTGAAGAAATCATATAACTACATGTGCGTCTCGACAGAATCTTGCAAGTTTGTTGATATTTGCAACTACCTCGCTCCAGGATTCAGCTATGACAAGTTTTTGAAGGCATTTGGCTGCTCCGTGACGAAAGGAGTTTTACCATATGAATGGATCGACAGCTTGGACAAATTTAATCAAGACCACCTACCAAACCATGAAGCCTTCTACAGTTCTCCAAAGAAGGAAAATATATCCGATGAAGAATACCAGTACTGCCAGCATGTATGGAACGACGTGGAGATGACAACTTTCCGTGATTTTCTGATCTGGTATAATAACCGAGATGTAAAACCATTCCTTGAAGCAGTTGACAAGCAGTTTACCTTCTACCAAGAACGCCACATCGACATGTTTAAAGATGGTATCAGTGTTCCGGGCCTCACGTTGAAATACCTGTTCCAGACCATGAATGATGACACTAACTTCACATTATTTAACCAGAAAAACAAAGACTTGCATCACTTAGTGAAAGATAATATCGTTGATGGACCTTCAATTATCTTCAACCGATACCACGAGAAAGATGTTACCCGAATCAGAGAAACAAAATATGGCAAAGAAGCAAAACCATGTGGTAGTATTATAGGCTGTGGTGCGAATGAAGAAGACCGATGCCACACTCAAAACCTTCCTGAAAGAGAACTTTTCAGACAAAATAGATGGTGCGATGACAGATGAAGAAATACTGAACAAAGTGAAGTCCGGTGAACTGTTTGGTTTGGTCGAATGTGATATACATGTACCAGACCACCTGAAAGAGTACTTTGAAGAGATGACACCTATCTTCAAGAATAAAGATATTTCCATAGATGATATTGGTGAACACATGAAGTCCTTTGCCGAGAAGACTGGAATCATGAAGAAACCCCGTAGAAGTTTGATCGGAAGCTAAGGAGCAGAAAAAATGTTGTTTGCAACCCCTTTACTGCAGTGGTACCTCCAGCATGGTATTGAAGTTGATCACGTCTATCAAGTTATCCAATATAAACCAAGAAGATGTTTTTAAAAATTTGGAGATGGGGTATCTGAAGTAAGAAGACAAGGAGATGTTGACCCTGACAAGTCGATCGTTGCCGACACCATGAAGCTGTTGGGAAATTCTGGATATGGCAAAACCGTTACCAACAAAGAGAAGCATCGGCGTGTGTGCTATTGCGACGACGAAGAAGTCACCAAAGCTGTAAATGACATGTCCTTCAGAGCCTTGAATCCATTAGATGAAACTTTATATGAAGTCGAACTCAACACGAAGACCATCAAGTTGGATCTGCCACTCCGCATCGGGTTCTTTGTTTACCAGTATGCGAAACTCCGAATGCTTCAGTTCTATTATGATGTCATCGATACTTTTATCAACCGCCAAGATTTTGAATATGCTGAAATGGACACAGATTCTGCATATCTATGTACCTCGTCACCATCCATAGATGAATTAGTGAAACCAGAGAAGAGAGTAGAATTTTACAAAGAGAATCACAAGTGGTTTCCATCAGAGTGTTGTGATTTCCACAAAGATGATTATGTGAAAACCAAATTAGAAGGCAAAGAATGGCTGTCACCCTCATGCTGCCAAGAAAGAAAGCGTTTTGACAGGAGAACTTCAGGCTTGTTCAAAGTAGAATGGCAATGAACCGGCATTGTTGGACTGTGTAGTAAAACATATTGTTGTTTCGGTGCCACCAATAAATTCAGTTGTAAAGGAATCAGCAAACGCCACAATGATTTGACAAAAGACAGATATTTGCAAGTTCTGAAGACTCAACAAAGTGGATCTGGCATCAACCGAAGATTTGTGATGAATGACAACACTATGTATACCTACCAGCAAAGCAGAGATGGACTATCATATTTCTACCCAAAACGAAGAGTTTTAGAAGATGGAGTTAGCACCATACCACTAGAGATTTAAAGAAGAAACAATTGAGTGAGTGTCATAGTTTTCTACAACCTGAACAAAGTCTAGATTTTGCCTACAAAAAGTCTTATTTAGTTGACCAAAAAATTCCTAAAAACCGAAATGGTTTTTAGGTGGTCTACTCAATCATATTACGCTCATCAAATTTTTAAAGTCCTATATGACATTCTCTAAAGTCCTTTATGGCATTCTCTAAAGTCCTTTATGGCAGTCCTCATAAAGTCCTATATGGCATTCTCTAAAGTCCTTTATGGCAGTTTTGTCTCTAATTAAAAAGTCCTTTATGGCAATCCTCATAAAGTCCTACATGGAATTCTCTAAAGTCCTTTATGGCAGTCCTCATAAAGTCCTATATGGCATTCTCTAAAGTCCTTTATGGCATTCCCTAAAGTCCTTAATGGCAGTCCTCATAAAGTCCTATATGGCATTCTTCAAAAAAAATCCTAAATGGCAAGTCTTACAAGGCAATACATTTTTTCGGCGTAAAGATTTTTCAATTTTTTTATTTATTCTAATACAGAGAGTTTTTTTTCATCATTATCATCATCATCATCATGTTCCTGGTATACTTTAGGCTAACCCTATTGGAAGTGGAGGATACGTCTTTGCTTTTTTGTTTCATTCAAAACTTAGTTTCATTCAAAACTTTTTAGTTCCATTTATTTTTTTAAAAAATGTTGATTCGTGGTATCTTTTAGGTTACACCTATTGGAACCAGATGATACTTCTTTACTTTTAGTTTCATTCAAAACTTAGTTGCATTCAAAACTTTTTAGCTCCATTTATTTTTAAAAAAAATGTTGATTCATGGTATCTTTTAGGTTACACCTATTGGAACCAGATGATACTTCTGTACTTTTTAGTTTCATTCAAAACTTTGTTTCATTCAAAACTTTTTAGTTCCATTTATTCTAAAAACATGTTGATTCATGGTATCTTTTAGGTTACACCTATTGGAACCAGATGATACTGCTTTATTCCATTTTTTTTAGTTTCATTTCATTTTTTTTTTTTTTAAAGTTGATTCCTGGTGTCTTTTAGGCTACCCCTATTGTATAACCAAAGGAATAAATCATCATCATCATCATCATTATTAAGAAATTCTCTGTTGTGAATATTTAAAAGAAATGAGAAATTTTTATGATAGAAAAACTGATTTGCTAAGTTGGACATGTTGTTTTTGTTTTCTTTTGTTCTTAAGGGTACGAACTGTAGGGGTGGGAATGCACTCGAGCTATTTGACTTATCTCCATTGGACAGAGGTTTGTAGCTTGACCTGTCCCAAGCCAGTATAAAATACAGAGGGCCATATCCTACAGTTTAAGGATCAAGATTGCAGTTTGATCGCCAAACTGACCAATCAGATTGAAGTTAATCAAACAATCAGATTTCTGTATTCTCATTGTGTTTCTTTTCCATTACTTTCTATACTAATTTTCTAAATTTCCCAACTTTAACCTATAATCCTATAGGAAACAAACACAAACCCCAACCAAGAATCAAAAACTCAATCAAAATTTGTTGAACTGGGGTGATGTTTTCAATCACGTCCGTCAAAGATATATAAGATTAGGCAAAGCATGGACTTGGCATCATTCACGATCGAACCATTGACCAAAGAAGATGTTCCGAATTGGCACCAAACAGACTTATGCTAACGTCACTCAGTACAAGGGTGAACTGAAGATTCATCTCAGAAGATACTTTGAGGGAAAAGACCAGAAACATTATCCTACGAAGACGGGTATTGCTCTATCTTTAGAAGAATGAAATGCCTTGAAATCTTAAATGGCAGAAGTAGATGCAGCCATCAAAACCCAACAAACAACTTTAACTGAAGTTCCCGAAGTCACTGAACCAACTAACCATGAAGACTTCAAAAAAAAAACAATTCAAGAACCACCTTTGAAGAAGAAAAAGAAGATCACAGTGAGAATATCCCAACCACGACCATTGATCGTTGATGAAATTGATAGTGAACTCAGGCAAGTTCGCTTGCAACATGAACTTTGCTTGGCATATGCTCATTATGTCGAAGAGAACACTGGCGCTGTAGTGAAAGAAAAATGCTATGGATATACAGTCGATCACCCAAGTCAGGCTCAGCATAATGTATGCCTAATGATGTCTGAAGAAGAGAAGATTATAACATGTTTTAGTGAAGCACTTGAAAGAGTTAACAAGAATGATGTCCATCTACTGTGGCACCATAATACTTCTGGAATGAATCCACCACCAGTACGGAAAGAGTATGAAGATATGTTCGAGAAACCTCTCACAAATGAACAGAGACGTTGTATTATGGATTTGGTGATTGAATTTATGACCTTCAAGAAACCACTCAGTCTGAAGATGTAAATAGATGTTGTAAATAGATGTTTTTTTTATAAAAAAGAAAAAAAAGAAGAAAAAAAGTATAAAACGAAGAAACAAGAAAAAAAGGTCGTAATGACGCTTAAGTTATTTGATGTTTATCTTCTTGACAAATATCAAACAGACTTAACCTGACCCCAGCCAATAAGTCAGAGGGCCACCAATTTTAAATATTTTTGGATGACGGTCATATTGACCACCTCTCCAAAAGGTATAAAAGGGAAGTAGTACCCACGTTCAGTGGGGGCCACCTCCCCAATATAAAAGGAAGTAGTACCCACATAGAACAACAAAGATGGATCCTCGTTGGAAGCATCCATTCACTTGTTTATTGTGTGGTCCCACGGGTAGTGGTAAATCATCCTTTGTAAATCGGGTTATTCAAAACATTCAAAATATTATATCACCTGTTCCAGGTCACATCATTTGGTGTTATAGTGAATGGCAACCATTATACAATACTTTACCCCAAGTAGAATTCGTAGAGGGTCTCCCTGAAGAATTAAAATCTGATAGTTTAGTCATATTGGATGATCTGATGCTCGATGCAGATGTTCCAGTGTCTAGATTATTTACTAAAGGTAGTCATCACCATAAAATTAGTGTGATGTACATTGTTCAAAATTTATTCGACAAAAATAAAGTCCATAGGACTGTACCTCTCAATAGTCATTACATGATCTTGTTTAAAAATCCTAGGGATCGTTCTCAGATCTCACACTTGGCAGCACAGATGTATCCTGGTCAATCCAAGTTTCTGAGAGAAGTTTTCGAAGATGCCACTTCGACACCATACTGTTACATTTTAATAGATCTCAAACAAGATACTTCTGAACACATGAGATTAAGAAGTCAAATTTTTCCTGGGGACACCCAATATGTGTACTTCCGAAAAGTATAAAGGGGAGCAACAAGTCTGACTCGAATCAGAAGCATGTCTGACCGTCTCAAGCGCAACATCGCTCTTCTCAAGGTTCTTATTAAATCGAAACCCGCACTCGTCAAATCCATACTAAAACATGCAAAGAATTGATTACTTGTTTGTGTGACTGTGCCTCGAATATACTGAAGGGAGCAGTGCCTCTGACCAAAGCTCAGAGAACCAAACTCGTTCGTCAGAAACAACTAGTGAGGGCAGTAGCAAATAAAGGTACCTCTGACAAAAAGAGGAGACAAATCTTGCAGAAAGGGGGATTCTTGGGGGAATTGCTACCTCCCGTACTACTGTACTATTGGGTGCTGTTAAAGGTATATTTGGATGATGGAATATGCAAAGAAGATGGCTTTGCGAGAACCAAGGTTATTGGAACGTCTACAAGAGACTCCAAGACAACCGAATGAACTGGCTGTTTCATCACTGGATAGAGAAATGAGAGATATTATCGATGGCCCTTTTCTTCCAGCTGATGAAAAGATGACTCAATATAATCAAATTTTACAAAGATACTAGACATTTCAACAAAAGGTAATGGCTCCTCGACCAATTAAAGTCGAATTCGAGAAAGATAATAAAGAGGAAGACATTCTCGATTCCGTACCTATGACAATGAAGAGAAAGGGAAAGTTGTTGAATCGTATTAGAAGTGACCCAAATATATCTTGGACTGAGAAGGGTGAATTAGTCTACAAAGATCAAGCAGTGGTAGGGTCGAATGTAACAGATCTTCTAAACGATTTACTTAGAAGACGAAAATCTTTCCAACCAAAGGGTTGGGAAGTGTTGGCCGAAGCTTTGAGAGATAGTAACATACCCCAAGAATTAATTGGTCATAAAGAACGTTGGGATTTTATGAAACAGGCACCGATAAAGTCGGAACCTAAACAACCAAAGAAAACTGAAACACCAAAGTGGACCGAAAAAAGGTATAAATAGAGTTGTCACTTGAACAAGGCAGTCATGGAAGCATTTTACTATGAATCTGAAGTGCCTGGTAGTTGTAAAATGGTTAGAGACTCAAGACACATTCACGCTTCACAAACCTGTTCGTCGTACATTTCCTACAAGGAAAGTAATAGTTAGTGGTATAGATGCACAATGGCAAGCTGACTTGGTAGATGTTTCAAACATAAGTAAATTCAACAAAAACATAAACTCTTTGTTGACATGTATAGATGTGTTTAGTAAATATGCTTGGGTGATACCATTACAAAACAAACTTGGTGATTCCATCGTGAAAGCTTTTAGTAAACTTTTCAAACAAGGTCGTAAACCAGAAAAATTACAAACTGATCAAGGCAAAGAATTTCTAAACAGAAAATTTCAGAATTTTCTCAAACATCACAGTCGAATTTTTTACTACACAAAATGTGGAAACAAAATCTTCCATAGTAGAAAGATTCAATAGAACTTTGAAAACCAAAATGTGGAAATATTTTACCGAGAACAATACACTAATTTTTCCACTTCAAAACTTGGTGAAATCATATAATCATTCTCATCACCGTAGTATAGGTATGGTCCCCATTGCCGTGAACTTTGAAAATCAAGAAGAGGTTTGGCAAAGGTTGTATGGACAACCCATAAAACACAAGTCTCCAAAGTTCAAAGTAGGAGACAAAGTGAGAATCAATAAAGTTACGAAAGCTTTTGAGAAAGGTTATTTGCCCAATTGGACCGAAGAGTTATTCACAGTAGTAGCCATCAAGAAAGGACATCCAGTCACATAAATCTTACAAGATGATAATGGGGAAGTATTGAAAGGGTCGTTCTACACTGAAGAGCTTCAGCGAGTTTCACATAAAACTATTTACAAAATCGAACACGTACTCAAGAAACGTGATCGAGGTAAGAAAGGGGAATTGTTCGTAAAGTGGTTGGGATACCCAACTTCGTTCAATTCGTGGATCAAGCAGAGTCAGCTCACCTATAAAAGGAATTGAACCTCTGAGGTTTCTTCAAAATGGAAGAAGGTTCGAACGGTTCTTGGCCTCTGTTTGGCAAATTTTAGTAAAAAATTCACAAATAATCATCTTGTATATCATCATCATTACCAGTGTCGTTAATCTCACTCTCGAAAACACAGACAGCAAGTTGTGGACTGCTCCCTTGAGTAGTAGCATAGGATATTTGTTACCAAATCCCACCATTAAGAAAAGGTAATGTTTTATTTGACTCTACCAAGTAATAGTTCTATGAGCGTGTTTCCAGAAAACACGCTGACTACGTACACCACTCAGTTATCACAACCAGTGAATCTCACGGAAGAATAGGAAGTAGGTCTGGCAGAGATTCAGTATCCAAATACTTGGTTCAATATTCGTGGAGAAGAAGCTTTCGTTACAGTGTTCTGGTCTTCGAAACAGAATTACCGACTTACTCTCAAGGAAGGTCGTTATTCGGATACCATTGATGTGATCAATGATCAATGATGTTAAAGAATTACTCTTGCCTCGTCACGATAAGGTAGTTTTTGAACTGGATGAAGTGACTGGTAAAGTTCGTATCACGGTACGTGATGGAGTCGTGGTCACATTGAGCCCTACTCTTCAAAATATTTTGGGATTTAATGAATGTGTTTTTAAATCTGGAACTTACAATTCTTCCAGAGTTGCCGATGTCAACGAAGGATTTTATTCACTTTATGTATACTGTGACTCGGTTCGTGACCAAGTCGTAGGAGATACAAGAATACCACTTCTTCGTATCGTACCCGTGCGTGGGAAATATGGGAATATCATCTTTAAAACATTTGAGAATGTGTATTATGTACCAGAGGAACGAAAAAATTTCAGTATCGTCCAGGTGTATTTAAGGGGTGAAACAGGAGCCATAGTATCATTCGAGTTCGGGAAAGTGACAGTGACACTTCATTTCAGAAATCATAGATCTCTTCATTTCACATAAACATGACTTATTGTTGTAAGTCCAAATTATACGAAGAATATTACACGAAACAAGCTGGGAACGGTCTACCGGCTTTTTCTGGAGCTCAAATACAGAGAGGATGTGGTTTGGGAAGTATATTGGGAGGACTGAAGAATATGGTGTTACCTTTATTGAAAACTACAGCCAGGACCGTGGGAAAACAGCTCGTGAGAAAAGAAGCAGCCTTTGCCGAAGATGTCATTGAAGGGAAAAATGTAAAAAAGGCAGCAATCAAAAGAGTCAAAGAGGCTGGTGCAGGAGCTTGGAATGAAGTGGTTGGTGGTTCAAAACCACCCGGCAAGAAAAGTATAGAAAGGCCCGCACCACGCAAAACTAGTAAGTCGACAAAAAGAAGGATAACTGTTCAGACCCAAGACCATCTCGGTGCATGATGTCTCTCATCAATGAAAAATCTTGTGAGTGTGTCAACAGCGAACTAGACTTGTTTTCCATACCACCAACACAGACTATTGTGGAACATGGGCAATGGGTAGAACACAGGCATTTGGCGACTATAGGGAACAGTGGTCCAATAGAATTCCACATTGCTGGATTAGGAGATGATTATTTGAATTTGGCACAGACATACTTGTATGTTAAAGCAACGGTTGTAGATTCCAATGGGGCATTAATTGCACCCGATGCCAAAGTATGCCCAGTCAATTTTTGGATGCATTCCTTATTTAATCAAATCGGTATCAGCTTGAATGAAAAACTGGTATCTCCTTCCAACAACACTTATCACTATAGAGCTTTCATAGAAACTTTGTTGAGTTATGGACCAGCTGCCAAGAAGTCACAACTGACTAATGCATTATGGTACAAGGATACGGCCGGACACATGGAAGATTTGACAGATGATAACAAGGGATTTCTTCTTCGAAAGAAATTTATAGAGAAAAGTAAAATCGTGGACATGACTGGAAGATTACATTTGGACATGTTTTTCCAAACTCGTTACGTGTTGAATGGAGTTAATGTTCATGTCAAAATGAATAGCGCCAAAGATGCTTTCGCATTGATGGCCGATACCAATACATACAAGATCAAAATTCTAGATGTATCCATGTTTGTACGCAAAGAGAGATTCCAATCATTCGTGAGAATGGCTCAGGAGAAAGCACTAACAAAAGCAACTGCAGAATATCCTATCCACCGTGTGGAAACCAAGGTGTTTTCAGTGACGAAAGGAAATCTGAGCATTACACAAGAAAACTTATTTTTAGGCCAACTATCTAAACGCATCGTAGTGGTATGTGTAGACAACGATGCTTTCAATGGAAACTTTTCAAAGAATCCATATAATTTCAAGAACTACAACATCAATTACTTGGCATTGTACGTGGATGGGCAGCAGATTCCAGCCAAAACATTACAACCTAGATTCGAACAACAAGAAGTGGCGAGATGTTATGCGACTCTGTTCCAAGGAACTGGACAAATGTGTGAGAATGAAGGAAACCACATCAGCCGAGAAGAGTACATAAATGGATACACCCTATTCGTATTCGACCTGACTCCAGATCTATCACATGGACAACACTTCGATCTGGTGAAGAGAGGAAACTTGAGACTAGAAGTCCATTTCGAAAACCCATTACCACCCACAATCAACGTACTGGTGTATGCAGAATTCCAGAACATCATAGAAGTGGATAAGAATAGACAAGTAATCTTCGATTACTCAACATGAACACGTTGCAGTTAGAGAATGTACTTCGATCAGATAGTTGTTTGAAGGGAATATGTTTGGGTGAATTTTCAAGAAACTGATTACCAAGAAGATTACCAGATCACAGACCAGTGGCTTTGATAGCCAACACGGATCCAGACCACAGAAAAGGAGAACATTGGGTGGCTCTCCTTGTGAGTCACCACAACGCAGAATACTTTGATTCCTATGGATTACCACCACAACACAGACCATTCGAGAATTTCCTGAAGAAGAATTCCAGATATTGGAAGTATAATACAAAACGCCTTCAAGGACCATCACCAGTGTGTGGACAATACTGTCTGTTTTACTTGAAACATCACTGTCGCGGTGTACCGATGGAAACCATATCCAACATTTTTACGACTGATCTAATAGATAATGATGTGTTGGTTAATGACGTCATAGAGGAAACCAGCCACTAGATGTCGCTGTATTGAAGGAAAACTATAATGCTGGTGAACTTGGTGTTCAGCTCATTTGTATTTCGACAGCCAAAGAAGAAGGATGTCTACTAATGTGACCGTCTTCAAACTTAACAACGATTTACAGATTCAGCTGTTCAAGAACGACGTTGGGTTCCAGTTTACCACAAGAGATTGGGAACAAGTGACCAAAGCAGTGGATATTGCAAAGAAGAGAAGCCTTGAAATAGGAGAAACCAAACCAAAAAGAGAAAGGAAACCAAAGGCGAATGAAGATAAAAAGGATTGAAGAATGTTCACTATTCCATGTTTGATCATGATGGCACTGAATGATTATCAACCAAGAAACAAGAAATCCAAGAGACTTTGTAGAGAGAATGAGAGTTTCATTCAAAACGTATTTTCGTGATGTTCCACCACCAGTACTGGAGCAGTTATTACGTGGAGAAGAAAAAATAAGAAAGACAACAGAACAAACACCACCAAAACACATAAAGTATGCATTGGAGGAAAATCGTCTCAAGACATTTCAAATCATGTTACAAAGTGAAAGTGTGAAAACCCCGAATGAACTGACAAAAGCTGTATTCTTTTATTTGTGGACAGGAGACAGAACTCAATGTTTTCATTGTGGTATTATTGTTCGTTTCTGTGAAACAGAAGATGATGTTATAGAAGAACACAGAAAATATTCTCCAGACTGTTATTACATTCATAATTTACCACCTGAATTCATGGACGTTGAAAAAGAAGAAGAAGAAATGGCCATCAAAGAAGAAGAAGAAATGGACACATCATTTCAAGAAGAAGATTGACGGAGGACAAAATGTAGTGTGTGTTTATTAGCTGAAGCCAATGTCGCTCCGCGACCATGCAACCATTTGTGCCTGTGCAAAGACTGCTGTAAACCACTGAGAAGATGTCCAGTCTGCAGAAAGGCTGTTGATGAATATCTGACAATCTACATACCATAAAAAGATGTATTTTGTTGTTGAGTAAAAGAAATTTAAATTTATATTCAGTGTTGTTATTCTTTTTAACAAATCCAAAAAGGTATCCTCAAAAAATTCGAAATGAGGGATAGTAAATTAGACCTCGTACGACACATCTGTTGGACGACGGAAATACGTATCACCTTAACAACACGCGCTGCGCATGCGCACTAACACCACGTATCATTATGGAGATGACGTCACAACATGACCGCTCACGCGGGTTACTATGACAACACAACATGGCGGCACTAGGTCACGTTTCATGACGTCATCCACCGGGGTATTCCAAATGTTCTCTGAAACGTGCGAGCTATACTACTTACGCTCTTTACTGCAGAAGAAAGTAGTCTCAAATACATAAGAGTGTTTGTGCTGTGCAATGCAACATGTAATGCGCTAATACCGAGGTCGGTAGTGCAATCACGAACTGACCTGATGAAACAGAAATAAAATATTGAGACTGCAGTATGTGCAGGGAATTTCTGAAGACAAAACACAAGAAGCACTTGCAAACTTTCAACACATGGACCAAGTTTGCAAGTGTTTCTTGTGCTATTATGAACAATTAGAAATACTTTCGAGTGGAGAATATATGGCGCTGCGATTAAGTAGTAATCCACTCTCTTCATTCTGTCTATGCAGTCGATTTTTAATATATCTTTACGTTATTACATGTACATGCACCACAGTAGAGGTTAGGAATGGTGTTAATAATCTCTATTTACTAGTTTGGAATTGTACAGATTTGTGCACGCCGTTTTTCTACATGAATTGAGTTACGATAATCGTTCGGTTGACAGGGACAAACGTATACTTATACAGTGAGCTATTACTTAAAAATTGTGCACAATACAGTGATAGGACTTCTAGTTTCAACTGTATGGTATTCTGATTATAAACGTGGACAGAAAACTTCAGGGTCGCAATCCGGGCGAAATTATCACTTCACTATTCGTTCTCACATAAAATTTTAACCATCTACAAAGAAATGCAAGATTGATTCTGAGATGCTCCTTATGTTTGTTTTTCTGGCTTTGGTCTTGATTTCACAATATTTCATTTATCTCAACCCGGGGTGTGTAATTGTGTCGCGATACAATTGCGATCTAATCCAGGAAAATACCACATTTGGGATGACAGTACTGTTAACAAACCTGAAGATTGAGTAAACGCCAGTGATACATGGCATAGCCACACAAGGTAGCTAACTGTAACCCACGGCATTCACGTTAAAATAAAACAAAAACAATAATTAGGACCCTTTGCCGCCTCTCCTTCCTCATCCACAATCTCAGCTTGCTTTATTGCGCGTTTGGGTAGCACGCTACGGGGACGTTCGACCCGAAGTTAAATAGTTTTGCAGAGAGTTTGATTGATAAAATGGCATGGTATTATGCAACGTGGTCTCAACAGCTCGAATTACTTTAACACAGATTGACGACGACACTTGTGAAACCAATTCTTTGATAAATTCAAATAGTTATTTTCTTCTCAAAAAACACAGCTTATGCCCACTCAACGGGGTCATTCCAATAAGGGTTATTAAGGCTATGTTTTTACGCGAAAATTTAACAAAAATAATGAAATTTGAATGGCGACTTTTGTGAATAGCGCTAACTGGTTAATGTTATTGCGTTTGGTAAAAGTTTAATAAAGGTACAACATAAGGTGCATTCACTCAAACTCAGTGAGGGTCAGTCCTTTCAAAAGTCATACATGCGCACTGACATAACGGACACCATGATAATGACGTTACGGCATTGCCGCTTACACACTTTAGTATCCCAACCGGCGTGACTAACCACGTGACTGTGACTACAACTTTGGGATCCCACCAAGTGTGCTAAGTATATGTATGGCACAGAATTTGCATTAGGTAAAAAATCTTGCATAAAATAAATGGTTTATTTTTTACTTTTTATCGACTGTTGAATACAAAGAAGTAATGGAAAACGACAAAAAATTAACATTTATCTGCGAGAGAACAACCAGTTTTAGACAATATTTTATGTTATTGTGATGACTTGTCAGTAACATGGTCTGATTTTTGCTGCTCGGAGTTTATATTCAACCGAGACGCGGAGCGTCGATGTCGATGTTATTTACACAATAACATGATTTTCGGGGGCGTTGGACTCCATTAATGGACCGCCATCTGTGATTAGTAGCCCAACAGTCATTAGGAGCCCGTAGCGATAGGCGGGGGCCTCTAATGGGCGTGGAACATATGTTGTTCAAGTAATGGAGCCAAATGACGCCTGAGAAAATCCTGTTATTATTATTATTATCAATACTTAGAAACTATAAGAACGATTTTCGATCCTGATTTATATTATTTCCTTAAAAGAATCAATGGGAAATATCATTTATCAAACAAATTAAGGCAGAACACTTTACATTTATCTCAGTCAACACCAAAGAAAGGTTTGTTAAACGCGTTCGGGAAATCGCCCTCTGAGTTGCAATGTGTTCTCTGCGCCGGTAGGCACATAGAACACATTGGAACTCGTGGGACGAAATGTAAAAAGGTTTCCAGGAGGACGAAATGACGTCATGCGCAGCCGGTCCGCGGACACTAATCGGGACACTAATAAACTAGCCATGGGAGACCGGCTACGCTTTACAGTCTTTGGTTCAAGTTTATTATGCTCCCTTTCAGGCTGTATGAATTAGTATTAACGTGAAGGTAGCGCACAATGAATTGATAATAATTGTACGTTCTGAGCCGCAAGTCGTCAATTCATCATTACGACGTTTATATTCCAATAAGATCCCACTCATGAACAAACCACACGGCGTGAAATAAAGAAGGCCACGTTTAATTATAACAAGTTTTGTAAGCAAACTTTTCCTGGTACCCCATCACGTTACTGAACAAATAATCAATAAATAAAAGATTGAAATTCGACAGTCTGTAACGTGATACGGAGCGGATAAATCAAGATGGCGGAAGAAGACAGGGAGGAAAATAGGTAGGTTTGTTTACCCTAATCAAACACATCTCATAGATATGTTTCAAGAGTACATTTGGTCCTCGGTAGATAAATAAGCAACATATTCGAATAGTAAATTTGCCCCGGAGATTGCGTTGATTCGCGTGTTTAGTGTGCAAAGTGGTCACCGAAAATAAAAATTTTTGCATGGCGGCGAAATGTTCGTATATTTGTCAATTTCTCTCACTAAAGCGAGGATTCGATAACTTTATGCTCTGATATGGGTAGGAAATATTACCGGAACATATTTGTGAAACAAAAATGGTTACGTTGAAATGTAATATCTTGAGAACTCAATGTTTGAAAAAATGTCCAATGTTCAGGAGCGAAAACGCTTTTCCCACGTCGATTTTTCAACTATTTGGTCAGGATCGGATTCCAAGAATGGTTTAGGACAGGACATTTTCGTTTAGGATCGGAAGCGACATAAAGTCCCGGTCCTTCTATGGAATCATCGTCGGGTTCGGCGTAATTTACGATCTATTCCTTTCTCAGAAGTCGAAATTCATACGCGAGAGGTTATCTGGTATTGAAACAACAGAAATGTCTCTGCTCAAGCCAGAGCTACGATAGTTTAGACAAAATTACACGTCTTTCCCCTCAATTTCTGAATTTTTTTTCATTGAGTATGTATATGTGTCCATACATGTTATACGTTTGTATACACAAGTACAGAACGGCCATCGTTGTTTGGTATAAATCTACGTCTGGTAACTCATTTTTATTTTCACAGGAGCATCAGAGTTTACCATAGAACATGGATGGTTTATTTAGGTTTGTTATACGATTAAATTATAAGAAATAATTCGTGTTTCAATTAGGTTTATGCAGTTATCGTAGAGTTTAAAGACAAATTCTATTTTTTAGTAAATATTTACGTATAATTATTACGTATAGTTATTTCGTATAATTTAATCGTTTTCCAAACACTATGGCCTCTGCTCGTGAAATTTATATCAAAACAATGACAGAAAAGATTTCATTGATTACAAAATATGAGTTCCAGAAACCTCGCCTCTAATATTGATTTTTTTGTCACTCCAGCTGTTTCAGCCAGTCGACGAAATCTTGCTCACCATGTGCCCGACAAGTTGATTAATGTCAATGATTTTGAACCACACCGACGAGTTAGGTTTATGCAGTAATAACCTTTGTCTTTTTGACCGCATTAATCAAGGGCATTGTTTTATTCAACCAATGAAAATAACTAGCCGGGGGAGGGGGGGGGGGTATTTAACTCTACAAGTCTTGTGTGTTCTTCTGGTAAACTCACGGTATGATGATAAAACTTAGAGACAGAAGTTGTTAACTTTATACCGGTACTCTATCTACAGGTCATCGTTCGGTCCTATATACAGCTCAGCCAATATCTAACAAACAATAAGCCATAAATTACGTTGAAACCGACGATGATTCCATAAATGAACAGAAAATGTCCTATCCGACACCATTCTTGGAATTCGATCCTAAGCAAATAGTTGAAAAATCGACTGGAAAACTCCATTTTCGATTCTGAACAGTGGATATTTTTTCAAACATCGATTTCTTGAGATATTACATATAAACGTAACCATTTTTGCTTCCTGAATATGTCCAGTAATATTTCCTACCGATGTCAGTGCATACAATTGTCCAATCCTTGCTTTTGTGAGGGACACTGACAAAAGTACGAACAGTTGGCCGCCTCGCGGAAGTTTTCATCTTCGACGACCACTTTGCACAATAAACACGAGAATCATCGCAATCTCCGGGGAAACTTTACTTTTCGAATATGTTGCTAATCCATTTACCTACCGAGGGATAAAAATGTACTCTTGAAACATATCTATGAGGGGCGTTTGATTAAGGTAAACAAACCTACTTATTTTCCTGTCTATCTTCTGTCGCCATCTTGATTTGTCCGCTCGGTATCACGTTACAGACAGTGAATTCGTGAATAATTCGTTTATTGGCGCCAAACGGTAACACATTTTATTGGATTCGTAAACATAGGAGAAACTACTCGAGTTCTGGCCAAATCAGAGGGCAAGGATATTAGCCTTACTAGAAAATACTATCTTCCAATTATTATCTTTTTCGATTGTTATTATGTTCGTTGGTGCTCAGTTTAAGATAATGGCATTCCACACAGAGGGCATTTCGATAAACCGACAGTGTTTGCAATCAAACCCACTGCACATTTTTGTCATTTTCACCAACTTTCATGCACCAACAGGTGTTGTGTTGCATCAATTTTGGAAGCTCTCGGGGCTCCTAATGGGGGAGGGAAATATCCCGGTGCACCATACGGCCACTCCACATCTGTTTTGAAACCAGGGAACACAATTAATTATCTCACTACGCTCGGGAAACAGCAGTTAAACGTGAACGAGATATTCTAGTAATTATTGACCCAGCATCTATAAGGTAATGGTCTTGACTCACACAATACAGTGTTTGTCATCCCGAAAAACTCTCAGGGGAACTTTGGGAAGTAGATCACCATGTCCCCCATTTGGAGAGCTACACTTGCTTTGTGAGAGAACTCCTTAGGGTGGAGAGAGTAAGATCGTAGTTAGTAGACAGAAGCAACTTTGACTAAATCGCCATACACCTGCACTTGGACATGTGTTTAAATTCTCTTCTAAAATGTTCCTGTTAGGGAAATATGTTAAAGATCGATCTAGCCTGTTAATCAATCACAATCGACTTGGAAAGAAAATAAAATATGCTTAAATTAAAATGAAATATACCCTGCAGGCATGGAAGAATTGTTGGAAATTGAAAAACAATAACAAACAAACGCGATGAACAGGATTTGACTTAATGTATTTTTACTCCATTTTAAACAAAATACCACTTGGTCAACGCTTTAAAATGAAATGCAGCCTGTTATTGTAGACAAGGATGGATTGTGGAAAACTGAAAACAAAATCAAACACGATGAACCGGGTTTGACTTAATATAGGAAAGATGCATTTTCGATGCAAATTTTCAACAAGCTTGCCATTGGTCAAATATTTTACTGGAGTGTAGCGGAAGCATGTTCAATGTAGACAGAACAAATCATTTTCCCACAACACACTACAAGAAAATAATGACAATACGAGCTGTTGAAGTTTTCCTTCCGGCCGATTACTTGTCTGTGCATTTCGCTTCCTAGTAGCCCTTAAATCCCCATACACCCACATACTGCCCCTTTTTATATTACTCTGAAAACGTTTTTCCACCTGCATCCCTCCTTGATTTTTCTACAGTTTGGATGTATTTATCTTGACAATAGTTAGTTAACAATAATGTAGAAACGCTGTTAAGTCATTTGCACCTATATATTTGTATATATATGATAGTTATTAACATAAAATCAATATGAGTACTGATGGGTGAGTACTGATGGGTTAACGTCGATTTCAGATAAACAAAAAAATTATCTGTTCCTTCGATGTACTATAGTTGTATTTTACCCTTCACCAAGCGTAAAATGTCATATCGTACATATATGTACATCTGTGACATACACCAGAGAAACATCGTCATCAAACCACAAAATCTAAGGAAAGAAAGACTATTTTGCTGGCCTAATAAATATAAGAATAAATTACCACTTGTTGGGCAGTAATGGAAAGGAACTTTCCTTTCAGTACGATGAGATAATAATAAATAGCAATCCAACTATCCAACAGTGGCTGAATGTTGGCCATCTTACAGTCTGTACCACCCATAAGAAATTGATTGACATTTCGTCGCTTGAGTGCTAGAATGTTCTATGTCCCTATGGGACATAGAACATTCTTGCACTCAGGCGACGATTTGTCTTTGTTTTCTAACGTTAACTGATTAGTTTAGTTTAAACATATTTTATTTGTCCAAATTAACAAAAAGGATCGGCCAACAAATGTCGAACACTTGACCCTTTGAACCCTAGAGGCCGCTTTTCCGACCAAGCAACATGTCACGTCATAACTTCATTAAGTACGATGGTTCAAAGCGAATATGTGGAGTAGACCATTCAATATTTTCAATGTCTTCGCCTGAGTGCTAGAATGTTCTATGTCCCCTATGGGACATAGAACATTCTAGCACTCAGCGGACGATGTGCTGCCTCATGTCAGCACGTTGAAAATATTAATTGGTCAGCCCCCAAATGATGAATATGGAGTATTCCATTTGCTGCTATTGAACTGACATGGAAGATACCACTAGGGTTCAAAGGTTAAAACACGTCATCTCTCTTGTATATGATTGATATACACATCAAAATAAACAAGTACGCTATTCCTGATTGCAACGGAGTTATGACTGTAGATAATCAGAGAAAGAAGAAAAGGCAAATAAGAAAAGAGGGGATGAATCGACACTATGTACTCATGAAATTCAAATTAAAATGATTTCGCTTTTTTCATGTCATGTGTTCCCTTTACCCCTAGTTTACCCGAAGCAGTGAAGATACTCTTTAAACTTGTGCCACACTCTTGTCCGATATATTATTCTGCGGTTTCATCAGCTGATATTTCGAATACACAACCGTAGCCGTTTTATCTACTTCCATACCTCCATTGTGTCTCGAAAATGGATGCATGTCTTCCAGATCGGTCGCCCATATGCGACCCAGTCCCTTAATGTATACTCTCCTCTTGCAAATTTTATTTATTACACGCCTGTTCAATGAAATCCCCATCTACAGCAACACTAAACCAATCGGAAAATGAAAATCCGTTCAACACACATGTGAGGAACGGAAATCGTTGACGGAATATTTTTATAAAGAAGCGAAATTTTACTGGAATTTTCTACAAATCGTGCACCGCGATTACAATTTAAATCTCTGGCGATACCTAAAAATCGATCCCCGAGTTCCAGTGTGTTCTATGTGCTAGTAGAAAACACATTGGAACTCGGGGAATGAAAAGGTCGCACGAGTTCCCCTCGCCCATTTGGTTGGCGATAAAAAATGTTCATTTTGTTGATAGTTGTCAAATGAATTGTTGAGTGCCCTTCATATAATTGTTTTATAGGCGTGAAGGCATGTAATAAACACAGAACACTTGTGACATCGCGGAAGGATAAAACTCGAGGTCTACGGCCTCTTGTTCTATCCTTCCGCGCTGGCTTCGTGCCATATCGATTAACCCATTCACACATTTATTTATGTATTTATTATTTAGTTCTCATTCCGAATTACGTTTCGTACCGATTATCTTGCCGACTATCGTATTGCTCTATCAACGTCGGATTCAATATGGTTTTTTTTTTGCAAATCTCTCAACATCTTTTTATCACGTTTTCCTATCGGGATATTTTGCAAAACATAGATCGTGACTGTACGCCGCTCGATCCATTCTGCTGATGAGTTTGCTCCACGATTTAGGCATCCGATCGGGATTCAATCTCTTATTAAATTTCATACCGGGTCCAATAAATTGGTGTCCCGGCAGATGCATTTCGAAAGAAAAAATATCTGTTGATCGCACCTCACCGTTTTTTAATCGAGTTTTTGTAGAACCGCCCAAAAACATCTATCTACAATTTTCAATCTGCATAATTTGAATCTTATCCATGTCCGTAAACATCTTACATTTTACGCAATACATCTTCCTTTAATTTATTTTTTGATATTTGTTTTATAATTTTTAGCATTATTTATTTATACATCATTATTTGGTTTTTGCACCTTCGTTCCTAACAATCAATGGAACGATGCGCTAGCTTCTCGCCAACCTTTTTCTATCAGGTTATTTTTTATCTCCTCTCTGAGAACCGGACGTGTCTCCTTACGCCTTATTTCAAAGCCTCGAATTTATATCTCTCGCCAAGAAGGTGAATATACTGACACTGTTCAGTCACTTAAAGGATAGAGCTGTAGGTTAACCGAAACCGAACCGAGGTTTTTAGTTTTTTTTTAAAACCGAAACAGAAACCGTCGACATCCCGTAATCTAAGGTTTTTCGTTTTTTATTAAATACTCTCTTGCTGCAGAAATTCACAGAATGTAGCCATCCCAGAGTAGTTAGAGTACCCATACATTGTCAATGGCAGTGTCTGGGTACTCTCACTACTCTGGGAAGGCTACGTTCTGTGAATTTCCGACATTTCAGTTTAGTTGTGTTTGCAGCTTTCCTCAAGTTGCCTGTAGGTGTCAGACCTCGAAAATGGCCAAGCACAATAAAAGTTCTGTATATTTAGGTAATTATTATATTGGCCTTCCTGATTCTTCATGTATTATAGCTTATTTCGGGCATTCATTGAGTTTCACTCAATTTCACTGCCATTTAGTTGTGACTCCGGACATAAGAATGAGTTTTATTGAATTTTATTTGGCCTCATGAACAAACCGAAAACCGAACCGAGGTTTTACTCCACCCGAAAAACCAAAACCGAAACCGAACAAGAAATTTAAAAACCTACAGCTCTATTAAAGGATTCGATTAACAATCGTGGTACGCACTGTGAATAATATGAGAAATACGAGATTCTCTGTAAAAATCTTGTTTTTTGATGAACGCAAACGAAGGCTAATACATGTTTATTACACGCCTGTTCCATGAAATCTCCATGTACAGCAACACCAAACCATGCGGAAAATGCAAATCTGTTCCACACATTTGTTCGAAACGGAAATCGTTGACGGGCTATTTTTATAAAGAAGCGAAATTTCACTAAAATGTTCTACAAATCGTGAACCGCAATTACAATTTGAATCGCTAGCAATAGCTAAATTTCGTACCCTGAGATCCAAGGGACATTGGAACTCAAGGGACGAAGCAGTAACACAGGTTCCCCTCACAAATTTGGTTGGCGATAAAATGTGGGTTTTTTTGTTGATAGTTGTCAAATGAATTGCTGAGTGTCCTTTCCTTTTAATAATTGTTTTTTATAGACGTGAAGGCGTGTAATAAACACAGAACGACACACGCGTGTGAATGGGTTAATCTATATGGCACTTGTGCCATCGCGAGAAGGATAAAGGGGGATGAAAAGATAACACGGGTTCCATTCTCAAACTTGGTTGCCGATAAAATATGTTCTTTTTGTTGTAAATTGTCAAATGAATTGCTGAGTGTCCTTCTTATAATTGTTTTTTTATAGATGCGAAGGCCTGAAATAAACACAGAACACTTGTGCCATCGCGAGAGAACAAGACTCGAAGCCTGCGGCCTTTCGTTCTATCCTACCACGCTGGCACTCGTGCCATATCGATTAATCCCTTCACACGGGTGCGTCGTTCTGCGTATTTACAGTAACGACACACATACAGAAAGGAAGGTACCAATAAATTTACCTTTATCCAGTGGTGTGACTTCCCCTGAAGTCATGCTCGCAAAAAGTATCTGTTACTTTCCATTAAATGAAAAAAAATGGCTGCACAAGATGAGAGTGTCCGCTGAATTTTTGTTTTGCTCCAGAACGAGTAACTTTTTATAAAAATTTCTTCTTTTTTTTTCAAATCGACATTTATGACAAAAATCACTTAGGTTGCATTCTCTTCACTGCTCCAAAATATCGAAAACTCTGTAATGATCCGAGGGTGGTGTAAAACAAGAATGACAAGGCAACATTGCCGTGTCGAACCGGAGTTCTGCAAAATAATATGTATGTCTGCGACCTGTCTTTTATGTAAGGGAGACCACACAGGCCAATTAATATCCACTTACGGAATACATGGAAATGATGATCGAAATTTGGAAAACTTTTAAGGTTCTGATATTATCTTACAAAATAGTAATAGTTTCAATGACTTCCGTGATTATCTGTATAATACATGTATGCAGATTACAAGTGTTATCGACAGGTTCTCGTCAGATCACGGAGGTTAAGCAACGTCGAGCCTGGTTAGTCCATGGATGGGTGACCGTCTGAGCGATCAATTCGGACTCCTGTGTTGTGTATTTAGGCAAGGCACTTCACCCCGATTGTCCACATGGGGACACGATGACGCCGTGTACTAAGGCGTACTACATGTCGATGGTACGCATGACTTCAACCAGTCTAACCCTGCCTGTGCTGCAGTGCGGATTTACGATGTTGGGGACCTGGTAGCTGTTCGTCGTTGCTCGGTGGTTCTCTCCGGGTACTCTGGCTTCCTCCCCAAGTAAAAATGATATCAACACGATATGGCCTTGGCTGTTAAAGTGTCGTTAAACCCTAATAAATAAATAATAATTATCGACATTTTTATTCAGCACCTATTTCATGGAATTCGAATAACTTCAATTATATATATGGACACGACATATGCAAGTGTACCATGTTACCGAGTACATATACGTGTACTCGTATTGCGCTCCACCTGCTCGTTCATGAACGCCCCTGTTGCGAGAGTATGCCCCATTCTAGACTATTATCTCTGTTTTAGTCTTGTATGGGCTTACTATAGTAGTCTTGAGGATGCGCCAGCGTAGGTCCTCTCGCTCAATGGGGCGACCAGTCTAAAATAGAGTAGAAATGTGGCTTGCGGTCCAAACAACTACAATAGAAAATAAAGATCAACTCAGCCATTATAAGAACCTCTTCCCTCCCAATGATATACACTCCCTGGTTATTGGCAATACTCAGTAATGTTTAGTCTTATAGTTGCATAAAGCGGTGACCAGTACCTCCGAGTTTCGTCGCCCAATTTGGGAATGGTAGTAACTCAGCCACAAATGTTTTCTGGCCTACCATATTTGTAAATTATCGTCTTTAAACTTATAAAACATCCACATCAAGAGCTATCTAACAGAAGGGCTACATGATGGGAACATGTCGTCATATACAAATTGCATTAGGTATAGGTAGTAGCGGTTATATAAAATTTCTGCATCCCATTATTTATCGAATAAACATACATTCGACACAAATATTTTTAAAAATGAATAATTGTTCCCATGTTTTACAACACATTTTCGACAGCATACCTTTTGGACATCTGTTATGGCCCCCTGTTATAATACCAGAATTGATATGTATTTGTTATTAATTATACACAATTAATATTTACTAAGGTCATTTTTATTTAGAATCAGCAGACTCTGACTTATGTGATCACTTACTTGCACTGAGTGATCAATGAATGTACATGTTTAACCCTTTACCCAACGTAACGGCCAAAACCGGCCAGCGCTATTCTCAAAAATCGCCTTTTAATTTTAATTATTTTTTTCATTTTTTGTCTCAAAAACACAGGTTATGACCCCTCATTGGAACGAGCTCGTCGAGCTCGTTCCAATGAGGGGTCATAACCTATGTTTTTGAGACAAAAAATGGAAAAAACATAGTTATTCAAGAATTTTTTTTGCAAGTGTCGTCTGCTTTTCATGTTAGGTAAAGGGTTAAAGATACTGTTACACAGAATCTATTTTTAGCTCTCTGGTTGTTTAATTGCGTCACACTTGTTGCTTGAAATTAGACATAATCATTTAGAAGCCTAATTAGGCGACGTTATTTAACCAATAGCAATTAATGAAACAAAAAACATTATTATTCTGGAACTTTCTATCGAATCCTTTTTTAATAACCTATGTCAACAGAATTCAGACATTCTATTCATGTCATTTGTTTACACAATCAGCGTTAATTGAAAATTGGAGATTATTATTACAGGACAGTGCATTATTGTAGAAGCAGCTTAGAATTTATTGTATATATATATTTTGAGATATGTGCGTCTTTGTGTATTGGAGAAGTGTTTCCAAAATTAGATGATAATTTAGTCTTCTTGTGAATGAGAAGTTGCCTTTGTGATACACCGGATTCTATTGGATTCTTTTAAACTTCCTGTCGCTCTAATACTTATTGGATATTAATTCCATTTGTATTTTGTTGAGTGCTTTATTGAAATTTATTGGAAACTGCTGAAATTTTATTACCGTTTATTGGATAATGTTTCATAGGCATTACAATACCAGCTGGAAAGTTTCTTCATCACTGGATTCTATTGAACTTTATTTTTGACTAACTGATAGGTATTTCTTGTTTTACTTTTTGTAAACCCTACAGTGTAAAAGATACTGTATCATTTTGATTTCATATCATTTTTTTATCAAATTTCCGAATAGTTACATTCGAGTTATTTTTGCTGATTCTCAGATTCCTTTCTGTTACCATTATTATTGTTATTATGTTTACACCATAACAACAGCATATATTGACAACATGTGTTCTGCAGCATATCAATACCTTAGTGAATTGTAGTTGTGTATGTTCCGCATTGACTGAAAAATACCGGAACCTGCTTATAGAAAGAGTGCTATTTAAAATTGAATAGGTTTACAATGTTATGTGTATGCTTTGCATTATCAGGAACTGAAATATAAAAAAATGAAAAAAATTAGTTATTCAAGAATTTCTTTTGCAAGTGTCGTCTGCTTTTCGTGTTAGGTAAAGGGTTAAGGGAGACCATACAGCCCACCTAATACACACTTACGGAATACATGGAAATGATGATCGGTGAAATAGACAAAAAATGAAAAAAATTAGTTGTTCAAGAATTTTTTTCTGCAAGTGTCGTCTTCTTTTCATGTTCGATAAAGAGATAACATCTGGGCGGATGAAAATGATCTTCATGTTCGTGAAACGCCTGTCTTGGTCAGAAACGTTTCATGGGCATTACAATACCAACTGGAAAGTTTCTTCATCACTGGAGTACTGGGAAAAAAAATACCGGAACCTGCTTATAGGAAGCGTGCGATTTAAAATTGAATAGGTTTACAATGCTATGTGGATGCTTTGCATTGTCAGGAATTGAAATATACTGTTTAGGTATGCGGTATTGGTTAAACCTTTACCCGACGTAACGGCCAAAACCGGCTAATCACAAATATCGCCAACAAATTTTCATTATTTTTTTCATTTTTTGTCTCAAAACATAGGTTATGACCCTCTTTGGAACGAGCTCATCCAGCTCGTTCCAATGAGGGGTCATAACCTATGTTTTTGAGACAAAAAATGAAAAAAATAGTTATTAAAGACTTTTGTTTGCAAGTGTCGTCTGCTTTTCATGTTAGGTAAAGGTTAAAACTGTACGAATTCCACCTCAGCGGAGATGCTTCAGCTGCCGTGATCGTTGCTGGAACGGCAAATTTAGTGGATAAGAAGACTAGTGGATAAGAGACTAACTCCAGCGACTCCCAAACACACATGCGAGCAAAATCCACCGCGTCGACGATTTTTACGGCTCTGACGTATCTTTTTGGGAAGTACCAGATGCCGATCTTGTTAGAGCATCAAATCGCCATGAATCCTATTGATATGATTCATGCCAGACTCATTCGCTTTATCGTCTCCAGGCAGGAGATCTAATATAGATATTGCAGGAATTGTTTGTAATTATGGATATAAATTTCTACTTATTTTAATTCTGTTTTTTCTTTCTTTAATTAATATTATTATTTTATCTCTATTTATAATTAAATACAAGAATGGATCCAGTCACAGAAGTCTACCGTGGCTTATGTTCTTTCCACTCTTCAGATAAACAACCGACGCAGGTATATAGTGCACTACAAATTGCAAGTCCTAGATACACTCCTTTGCATACACAGAACGACACGCCCGTGTGAATGGGTTAACTGATATGACACGTGCGCCAATGCGGAAGGATAGAACGAGAGGCCGCAGAACTCGACGAATTTTATCTTTCCGCGATGGAAGAAGTGCCAAACCGATTAATCCATTTACACACGCGTGTCGTTCTGCCTTTATTACACGCCCTCACGTCTTTAAAAAAAAACATTTGGTTCTCCCACCAGTCTCCGTTACTCACGATTATTCTCTCCGCAGCAGTGCCAGCACCAATTTACACTTGAATTCCTTCATAACCACCAGACTGTCGAATAGTCTTCCCCGGTAAATCAGAGAAAACAGTTCCTTGAGAAACGTAGACTCACACCTAAACAAAAGCAAACCCCTTACTCCTATGATGATATGATATATTTTTATTCACCAGAATACTATAGATTACAATAAGATTGATAATTCCACATATATTTACAGTATTCATATTGTACATACCAACTATTATACATATAGGATTCATAAGTATACTGGCAGGGGAAAGCATAGCCAGATGGGCTGTCTTCCTGCATTCATCTATAAAGAGAGAGAAAGAAAAAGAAGGATTAAAAGGAAAGGTCGGAGACAAAGAAAGCATACACGTGCAACATTGAGGATTCTTGTAACTGGCTCTACTGAGATTCCACTTTAGTGAGTGTATACTTGATACATCCACTAAGGCATATACACATCGGTGGTATGGCTGCTGGTATCTCAAGCTTGTTGGCTCTCTTGAAGCGGCCTCAAACATTCAAACGATTTACTTTGCGAATTGAGATATTTGTTCAAAATCCTTCGGTCTTTACAGCTATACACTTCAAGACAGAGGCCAAGTCAAAAGGCCAAAGGTTCGAGAACCAGACAGTTACGATTAAGATAAGCAGTCTAAAAAAAAAAAAGTGTTTTATGCGTTGTACGATAGGTATTCGTCAAACACATTCATATTTCGATCATACTAGATGGCACAGTCGGGACAATAGGGGTTGGAGCATGTAATGTTGTCTAGATAAGACGAGAGAAATCTGGTCGTTAACTTTTTCTTAAATTCCATTCTGTTCCGTGACTCTCGAATATCATTTCCTATTTCATTTCACAATTTCGGAAATGCAAAGACAGGAAAATTATCAAGAGTTTTAGTTCTTGTTCTATCTCTGTGAAGGAGACCTGCCTGGCGTGTAGTCATAATGGAGTCGTTATTCACTGTGGAGAAGAAATTAGCAAACGATGATGGGAGATTACCATTATGCCAGTCATACATAAACGTGGAGGCAAGTAATTTGTGTAAATCTGTTATCTTCAGTATTTTATCTTTGATGAATTAGGGGTCTGTGTCAGTATTGTATTTCTTATTATTTATTATTCTTAATGACCGCTTCTGTAATTTATATAGACGACTACACGCCTTTGCTGCACCCCATATGGGTATTCCATAAATAAAATGACTCTGTATAAGCGAGAAATATAACGTTTTCATAACTGTGTGTGGGAGAACTTTCTTTACTTTATTGAGAGTGAAGTTCGCGAGGGAAACTTTTGAGCAGAGTTGAGATATATGTGCGTTGTACGATTGGTTTTCGTCAAGGTTTATCCCAAGAACGGGAACTGATTTTTCGTTTTCCTTACTACTGACTTTGTTTATAACTTCATTATTTATACATATGTGCTGATGTGTAAGAGTCATGTCTTTATGGGATGAGTTAAGCAGATGTATTTTTTTTTTTTTTTGGCGTTCAGGACTAAGTTGTTCGCCGCACACCAGTCAAATATCTTTTGAAGTTCCTCGTTGAAATCCGAGACGAGTCGATTTAACTCCGAGCCAGATTTGTATACCGAGGTATCATCTGCAAATGACTGAAGGTTCAGCTTTGTTGATTTATTTATATCATTTATATATATTAGAAAGATGATGAGACCAAGAATAGAGCCCTGCGGGTCTCCGCATGTTATGTCTAGTAAATTGGATTTACTGTGTCTGAAGGAGACGTATTGGGTTCTATTTTGAAGGTAGCTTTTAAACCAGTTGTTAGCATTACCTCTTATCCCATAGTATTGTAGTTTTCGAAGTAAAATATCATGCCTTATTGTCTCAAAAGCTTTCGAGAGGTCTAAAAATAGAGCTAGAGTACTATCTTTGGTCCTTTTGTTATTCGCTTCGGCCATGTATTTTAAAAAGTGCATTGTCGGGTGCAGTGTACTATGCTGTTTTCTGAAGCCGTATTGGTGTTGATTTTGGATATCAAATTTATTCAAAGCGTTTATAAGCCTTGTGGACATTAGTTTTTCTAAAATTTTAGAGAAAACAGGCAAAATACTGATCGGTCTATAATTTGTAAAATTGCTTTCATTACCTGATTTAAATATTGGAAACACTTTAGCTATTTTCATCCTATCGGGAAATTTTCCCTGACAAAAGGAATTATTTATGATATGTGCGAGTGGATCGGCAACTAGGTTTATTGAGTATTTAAGGATGCTGGAAGTAACATTTTCGCAGTCTTGACTTTGGATTTCATAGAATTTACAATCCTTGTAATTTTGTAAGGCGACGTTGGTGTGATGAACATATTGTCCGGATATGTATCAGTCAGGAACTCAACAAAGGGCTTCTGAGGTTTGGATATTTGTTTTGAGGTCTGATTACCTACATTTGCAAATAAGGAGTTGAATTCTTGTGCAATCTCATTTGGTGCATTTATTGTCCTGTCGCCAAGAGTGAGGGATGAGGGCAAGTTATGTTTGTTTTTGTTGATATTCAACGCATTTTTCAGGATGTACCATGTTTTTCGCGTGCTATTTTTATTTGCTAAGAGCTTTTTTTCATAATATATAGCTTTGCATTGTTTTTTACTTTTACTGAATAACCTACGGCAGTTTTTGTAATTCCTGGTATTTAGCTCGATTGGTGATCTTAATTTTTTGTGGAGAAATTTGTTCTTATTATTAGCTGAAATTAGGAGTCCTTTTGTCATCCATGGCTTTTGTTTTATAAATTTCTTGTTAGGTTCATGGACTTTTAATGAAAATGCCATTTCAAAAGTTTTTGAGTAAGTTTTTATGAAGATTTCATAAGCTTCATTAGGACAGTTGGATTCCATTACCGGGGAAAAATCGCATTGAGCCAACAACGACTTAAAGTGTTCTAAAGATGTGGAATTGATTTTCCTGGTTAACGTTGGTTTAGAGCTATCCGGTTTGGTGTTTGTCAATTCAACATAGAAAGTACCAAAATGGTCCGATACATCCGTAAGAATTATTCCGGATTTAAAAGCATGTGCCACATTATTAGTGTAAATGTGATCAACGAGTGTAGCAGAATGATCTGTTAATCTAGTTGGTTTGGCGATAACAGGTATGAAACCTTCACTGAACATCAAATCGATAAACAGACCGGTTTTACTATGAGAAGCTACCTTTAGTAGATCAATATTGAGGTCGCCCATAATTAAGGATGATTTTTTTTTTTCTTTGTTAAGCACATCAGCTAAGTAATTGATTTTTGAATGAAACAGATCCAAATCCGCTTTAGGGGCTGTGTTAGGTCTATATATTGTACCAACGCTTCTCGCTGAGTATTTGTACTTCAGTTCGACGAACAATGACTCAAAGCATTCCGCATGTGACACCGTTTGGCTGCTTCAAAGATACATTAGAATATTTAGCATGACTTTCAATTATTATTTCAAAATCTATTGTCATTGAAACATCAGACTAAATGTCTGTTCGTAATGGTCATTTGAATATTTACATGACCTTGGCTGCATCTAGGCATGGATTGGCTGTTTCTAGTACATAGACATGGCTACTTTCAGGAAATAAAAAACAAATCAGCTTTACACACGGTGCATGGATTGGCTGCTTCGAGAACACAATTAAATATTTAGCACAGTTTTCAACCGTTTTTTAAGTTCAAATAGTGCCCCCACATACTGATGAACTTCTTTCAAAAGGCCAGTACCAGAATAACTCTACGCACGGGCTAAGATTGTCTCAGCGACAAAGGTCAACCTAAACAAGACTATAAATGTGATGCAGTCTAGCACCAGGCAGCCAAAGGACGGCTGCTGCAGATGGACATCGGGGATGTTTGTTGATTCTTGACATCATCACTGTTACAGTCCTGCCTGAAGCTGAATATCAGAACAAATTAGAAGTTACCTGGTGGTTCTCCACATAGTTATGGCTGCTTCAAGGACACAATGATTATTTAAGCATGGCTTGATAGTACTATTTGAGGAACTGGCTTTAAGCAGAACATGTAAACCTATCTAATGATTCTCCACATCATATGGCTTGATATGGTTGCTTCAAAGACTCAATTATTTTTTTTATGCATGGCTTTTAACTGTCATTTGAGGAACTGGTTTCAAATAGTATCTGTATATTTTGGCATGGCTGCTGTCAGGAAGCAGTTAAAATATCAGTGCGCATGGATTGACTGCTTCCAGGATAAGGGCATGCTGGGGCATTACACATTGATTGGCTGCCTCAAAGACGTGCATGGCTGCGTTCAGAAAGCAAATAATAATGTAGCATTACACATAGGACACGGAATGGCTGCTTTGAGAGCATAATTGAATATTTAGCTCAGCTTTCTACTGTTGTTTGTAGTTCAAATAGTGCCTTTACTTATTTTTGATACGGGCAAGACTTCTTTCAAATGGTAAACAGAAGTGTAACTCTACAGGTGATCTATGATTGCTTCAGCGACAAAAGTGGGCCTATATAGGACTGCGGATGTGGTGCAGTCTGGCACCAAGCAGTTAACCTGTCCTGAAGCTGTATATCAAATATAATTACAGATTGTCTAGTGATTCTCCACATAAGGTATGGCTGCTTCAAACAAAAAGCACTGTAGATGTGGTGCAGTCTGGCACAAAACAGTCAATAGATGGCTGCTGATGATAGACATCATCCACATCTACATTCCTATCCTGAAGCTGTATATCAAGTATAATTACAGGTTGTCTAGTGATTCTCTCTACATACTTCAAACACACTATTATTGTTACAGCACAGCTTTAACTTAGGTTTGAAGAGCTGGTTTCAGGTGGTACATTCTTCCTGTCAAATGATTCACCACATATAATTTGTTTGCTTCGGGGGTCGCGGTGGCTCAGTTGGTAGAGGTGCAGGCTGCAAGCCGAGAGGTCCTCGGTTCGAATCCCACCTGCGGCAGCCGCGTTGTGTCCTTGGGCAAGACACTTCACCCCGATTGCCTACATGGGGGCACGATGACGATGTGTACTGAGGCGTACTGCACGTCGATGGTGCGCATGTCTTCAACCAATCTAACCCTGCCTGTGCTGCGGTGCAGAGTTCAGAGTTACGATGTTGGAGAGCTGACAGCTGCTCGTCGTTGCTCGGTGGTTCTCTCCGGGTACTCCGGCTTCCTCCACCCGTGAAACTGTCACGGTCACGATTAGCCATTGTGCATAAGTATGTGACCTTAAACACCAATAAATAAATAAATAAATAAATAAATTTGTTTGCTTCAATGACATAATTAATTTTAACATGGCTTTTAACTCTCATATGAAGAACTGGTTTCAAGTAGTGTCTATATACATACTTGTAGGCATAATTGCTTTCAGAGGGCAAATAACAAAAATAGCGTTACACGTGGGGCATTGATTGGCTACTCCAAGGACACGGGCATGGTTGCTTTCAGAAAGCAATTAACAATGTAACATTACATATATGGCACGGAAAGGGTACTTCAAGAACAAAATTAATTTTTTAGCATAGCTTTCAACTATTTTTTAAGTTCAAATGGTGCCTCTGCATATAGATATCGGCCAGCCTTCTTTGAAAAGGCAAACAGCAGTGTAAACTCTGTACACGATCAATGATTGCTTCAGCGACAAAAACATCAGCCTATACAGAACTATAAATGTAGTTCAAATAGTGCCTCTACATATTATAGATAAGGGCAAAACCTCATTCAAATGGTGAACAGAAGTATAACTCTACATCTGATCTATGATTGCTTCAGCGACAAAAGTGAGCCTATATAGGACTGTAGATGTGGTGCAGTCTGGCACCAAGCATTTAATAGATGGCTGCTGATGATAGACATCACCACATCTACATTCGTGTCCTGAAGCTGTGTATCAAATATAATTACAAGTTGTCTAGTGCTTCTCCACATAAGGTATGGCTGCTTCGAACACACTATTATTGTTTAAGCATGGCTTAAACTAATGTTTGAAGAGCTGGTTTCAAGTGGTACATTCTTCCTGTTGAATGATTCACCACATATAATTTGTCGGCTTCAAAGACATAATTACTTTTTACATGGCTTTTAACTCTCATATAAAGAACTGGTTTCAAGCAGTGTCTATATACAGACTTGTAGGCATGATTGCTTTCAGAGGGCAAATAACAAACTTAGCATTACACGTGAGGCATTGGTTGGATGTTTCAAGGACATGGACACGGCTGCTTTCAGAAAGCAATTAACAATGTAGCATTACATATAGGGCACGGAATGGTTGCTTCAAGGACGTAATTAAATTTTTAGAACAGCTTTCAGCTATTTTTGAAGTTCAGATGGTGCCTCTACATATAGATATGGGTCAGCCTTCTTTGAAAAGGCAAACAGCAGTGTAGCTCTATACGCGATCAATGATTTTTTCAGCGACAGAAAATCACCCTATACAGAACTATAAATGCGGTGCAGTCTAGCACCAAGCAGCCAATAGATGGCTGCTGATGACAGACATCACCACTTCTATATTCCCGTCATGAAGCTGTGTCTCACACTTTAATTACTAGTTGTCTAATGGTTCTCCACATATGGTATAGCTGGTTCAAATACACAATCCATTTTCTAATATTTGGAGTGCTGGTTTTAAGCTGCTTTCAGAAAAACAAATAACAAAATAGCATTACACACATAAGGCGTGGATTAACTGCTTCACCAACACAATTAAGTATTTAGCACAGCTTTCATCTGTTTTTTTAGGTTCATATACATAGCCATGACTATGTATACATATCCATGGCTGCTGCCAGAATGCCAAATAATGTCGTTAAACAAATAACAAAATAGTATTACACACATAAGGCATGGATTGACTGCTTCACCAACACAATTAAGTATTTAGCACAGCTAAACACTTAATTGTTTTTGAAGTTCATATACATAGCCATGGCTATTTATACATAGCCATGGCTGATGTTATAAAGAAAATAGAATATCGTTAAACATGGGACAATAATTGACTGCTTCTTGGGCATAGGCATGGCTGCTTTCAGAAGAACAAATAACAAAGTAGCATTACACACATAAGGCATGGATTGACTGCTTCACTAACACAATTAAGACACATAAGGCATGGATTGACTGCTTCACCAACACAATTAAGTATTTAGCACGGCTTTTTTTAAGTTCATATACATAGCCATGGCTATGTATACATAGCCATGGCTGCTGTCAGAAAGCAAGTAAAATATCGTTAAATATGGGACAATAATTGACTGCTTCTTGGGCATAGTCATGGCTGCTTTCAGAAAAACGAATAACTAAATAGTATTACACCCATAAGGCATGGATTGACTGCTTCACCAACACAATTAAGTATTTAACACAGATAAACACTTAATTGTTTTTTGAAGTTCATATACATAGCCGTGGCTGCTGTCAGAAAGCAAACTGAATATCGTTAAACATGGGGCAATAATTGACAGCTTCTTGGTCATAGGCATGGCTGCTTTCAGAAGAACAAATAACAAAATAGCATTACACGCATAAGGCATGATTGACTGCTTCACCAGCACAATTAAGTATTTAGCACGACATTTTGAAGTTCATATACATAGCCATGGCTATGTATACATAGCCATGGCTGCTGTCATAAGGCAAATAAAATATCGTTAAACATGGGGCAATAATTGACTGATTCTTGGGCATAGGCATGGCTGCTTTCAGAAAAACGAATAAGAAAATAGCATTACACACATAAGGCATGGATTGACTGCTTCACCAACACAATTAAGTATTTAGCACAGCTTTCAACTGTTTATTGAAGTTCACAGTCACGTGTAACATGACAGATTCAAAAGATATATTTTAAAATTTTAATTTTGTATACTTTAAGTTTTCAGATAATTGAAAGCATAGCTGCTTTCAGGAAGCCAATAGCAAAGTAACCTTGCAGATGTGACGTGGCTGCTTCAAAATTACAATTTGATATATAGGTAAATGGCACTATCACAGTCACACGTGACATGGTTGCTTCAAAGATACGATTTAATATTTGGGTAATTGACAGCATGGCTCCTTTCAAGATGTCAATAACAATGTAGCAATGCACATGTGACATGGCTGCTTCAGAGTTACAGTTTTATATGAAAGTAATAGTCAGTTCCACAGTCACATGTGACATGTGGCATGGCTGCTTCCAGATACACAATTTAATATTTAAGTAACTGACAACATATTTTTCTTCTTTTTCCGATTATTTGCTAACATAAGCCCTATGAACACAATGTGCTAATAATCGGCCTTCACCTAGTTCATTTCAAGTGGGCCATGGCGAGCCAATGTACCTTCTAGCACTCGACCAGTCAATTCATCCTAACACTCTCCTCCTGTTACTAAGCCCGCCAGTTAACTTTCCTGATATGCCCAAATCAACGATACAACATTCCATTGATTATTATCCCGCCATTTTGTTCTTGATAAATGTGATATGTCATAGTTCTAACTTCAATATAAAATATGGAGACAGTTTACAAAAGCATCAGCTTCCTGTTGGATCCATTCCAAATCACAACTTAAGTTTTTTGGGGGTTTCCCAGTGTAATCTGTGTCATTGTTTACTTGTTTCGAAATAACATATTGTCAATCAAAATGATAAAGATATTGTAACGTGTAGTCGCGCATCATCCATCTGATGTCGAATTGGTAGAGTGCTGATCCGGCGGCACGTTGGAGGGTCTCTCCGTACTTTTCAATCTCCCCTCTATACAGGAACGTGCTGAGCTCTGATCTCCTTGTATAGCAAACGACGAGCAACCTGGTACTTTTTATAGCGTTATTAACGGCGATCGTCTGTGTGCATTCCCCTAAAGAATACATCTGGTGGCAAGGTGGATATCACTTTCCCAATTCCACGCAAAAAACCCTTCTTCGAGTAAGGAAAGTAACTCCTTTGCATGTCCTCTCACATGGCGTAGCCATGTAAATCACAGAGCTTTCTAAAGCTGAAGGTCGTCCACTTTTCCGTTCGCCATCCAGCGGTACCGTCTCTTAATCTGCAGCGGTGCTCTTTTACTGTTTCTTTCCCGCTGTTTGATCCACCTTCAACCTCACACGAAAAAAAGTATCCCATGTTCATGGGACGAATCTTCACCACTTCTTCCCTTTTCTATTCATTATCCATTTGGGGTCTTTCATTTCTCAGCAGATGTATACAGCCATACTCGTTCGCACAGTTTGTAGTCCGTTCATTGGTCTTCATTTCATTTGCCTTTTCTGCTTCCGAATACTGTTGTTCAGATACTTTTCAGCAATGTCGAGAATTACCTTTTCATCCACCGATGGCTCGTCATCACCGTCGTCTCCGGAGGTTTCCCCACGATAAATTTCGAAGAAAGCGTCACGTCCCTTCCCAGCATTAAAGCATTCGGCTGTATCTCGTAGCCTCATGTTGAACATTTTTGTACCCTATTCTAACCAAATGTAAAAGCGAGTACGTAACTGACCAGTAACTGTCCACATCATTCGCCAAGACCACCATTCGCTGTATCACACCTCTCAAGCTAACTGCAAGATATGCTCCTTTCTGGTTTTCATTCCAACCATTTAGTGGGTTGCAATGCTCAAAATTGACTAAATATTCTCTCCATGGCCCTGTGGCATCGAACGTAGCGGGTTTATAAAAAAGTTCTTCTCTCGCAACCACTATCATGCGAGACAACCGCCATCTCGGTTCTCGTCGCCGATTGGTGTCCTGGTTGTATTCACCCCTCGCCAAATCCTGGCTCCGCATCCCGTTTGGTCGCTACTCGTGGAATCGCTGACCATAACCATGTCACCATAACAGCTATTCCGATTATCGCTTGCCCAGTCACATCTACGTGGAACTTCTACTTGTCATCATCTGGCGCTTCTCATTATTCTACTGGATCATATCTACCACAGTTCCCTCCAATTCGCTCCTTAAAGACACCGCCATCGCATATTTTCTATTGAAATCTAGACTCACCAATTTATTGCAAGCTGTTTATACATCAGGTGGTCTACGCGTATGCTCTGAATACTTAGAAACATCACCGATTTCTGCTGCCGGGATCTCAGTCTTCCCCCAAACAATATTTTCTTCTTCACCGGCAACATCCTTCCTACACTTCACTTCTCTTCTCACAGTTCATGTCCATGAAACGGTGTCTCCTTCCACTCAGTCAGTTGTTGATCAAGCGACCGTCGTCTCTCTATTCCTAGACTGTATGATGAATCAGTATTTTTACCCTTACTCCCGTACACTTTATTTGAGGCGGCTATAACAAGGTAGCACCTCCAACATTCCTCCCTTTGTGATTCGTCCACGGTGACATCAGTAGCGTCGATGCAATCGACGGGTCCGCTCCAGCCCCCACTGGGTATTTCTTCTCCTTTTCGATCGTGAACGGTGTGCATTTCTTCTGCCATCTTAGACAATTTCCCGACTGTTTAATTCTGTAATTGTCGTTGATGGTATCCCTCATCAGACACCCAACAAAGCCCTCCATGCGTCGTGTAGCGTGCAGTCTCGCGCTAAACAGCTAATGTAGAATTGGTAGGGTGTCGCTTCAGTGGCACGTTGTAGGGTCACTCGCGAGGTTCCAATCTCTCCTTTGTACAGAAACGAGTATACACTTAAAAGTCTTGGAGATTAGCGGTGTGGAGGCGACGACCGGACGATGCTGCCGTCGATCATTCTGATGAAGTTCTTTCTCGAACCACTGGATTTCCTCGGAACTGCTCCGTCCGAATATAAGTTAACACAAGTACAGCACCCTGGCGCCGAGGTCTCAGAATCCCTAAAGATAAAACCACACAGCTACTCTTCGATATCACCCTTAAATATCCATCAGGCGCACCCCAAAGCGAGGCAAACCAATGAAACGCACAATGAACGAGGCACACCACTCCGCTAATAAAGGAAAGAAAACCAGGGAAGAGATACAATCGGCGTCGTTCACTGCGTTGGATCGCTACGTTATACTGAAAATAATACAATACTGATAGCCACAAGTTCTTAGACTTTAGGGAAAGGCACAGATGTAAACTTTGATATTGAATCAGGAGCGTCGCGAAGATTACTAATCGTGGAGGTTGGGTATTGTAAACCAGATTTGTCCCGATTGTGAAGGCTCAAGTCCCGACTGACAAATATTCGAACTACAAAATCAAAACATGCGTCCGCCCATGGCATGCTTTGATTTTGTAGTTGGATATTAGTCGGTCTGGATTGCAGCCAAAACAAGTCAAGCCTTCTTGGAAATGTATAGGTGAATAAATAAAAAATACACGGAGTAATCGTGACCCAACTTATTTAATTAACAAGTACCATACCTGCTCTCCAAACTTGTCATGCCATGCCCCCGAACTAGGTACTACAGACATCCATTTGTAGGACCGAACATGTGTTTAACACATGTCGTATAATAAAATGTAGTGTTTTAAGATGGACATCTCTGGCTACGATGTAGAGACAATTCGGGGTAAGAAAAGAGTCATAGAGGATTGTAACGGAAATTGGGAGACGAGTCAAAGCAAAGAGGTCTTTGAGTGGCCAACACGAAAGAGAGAAACCAGGTTTTGAAGAGTGTCCCGATGGCACCTTTGAAGGTCACTGCTGTTTAAGCGACGTTAACCCTTTAACCAACGATTCTAACACATCCGCCCTCGTAATATGCAAATTCAACAGCAGAAAAAAATATTATTTTTCACAAAATTTCAAGAAAACCATAACATGTGAAACCTTTTTGGAACGAGCTCATCGAGCTCGTTCCTGTGAGGGGTCACATGATATGGTTTTTTTGAAAAATGTTTAAAATAATAAATTTTGATATCGTCTGCGTTGGGTAAAGGGTTAAAGCCTGGGGGGGGGGGGGGAGAAACCCCGTAAAACTTTCTGTCAGAATGTCCAAAATATGAGTCTAACAGAATAAAATAAACTAGTAGTATAATGCTGAATTGGGTTGGAAGTATGGTGTACCGTTTGAGTCAAAAGTCTAAATACACGTCAAATCCTACTGGATATGTCCCAAGCACCTCTCCACCTCTTGTGAAAGCTATAACTAAGAAAGTGCAAACGATTCCGGTAAAAGTCTCACAGCTAAAACACTAGTAATTGTCATCGTTCCGCGAAATGTTATATGTCCTCTCTGACCGAAAACATTAGACATTACCACGTTGAATATACTGGATGTGCAAAACAGAAACTCTCAAATTAAATTGCGCCACTGGTTATATCGAGTGATCGTATAGTATGGTCCTTCATTCTTCCATATGGTGTACCGTTTGGGTCAAAAGTCTAAATACACGTCCGACGTATATTTTTTATCGTTGCACCTGTATTTTCCAGTTGCAACGCTATTTCTCAATACAGGTGCGCCTATAAAATTTAGCGGTGCACCTATAATTAAAACGTCCATCGTATATTAAATTACACGCCCATCGTATAATTTATACGTCCGACGTATAAATACACGATGGACGTGTATTTTCATCGAAAAATAGCGATGCACCTACATTTTTTACAGGTGCACCTACATTTCAAAATACCGTTGCAACTGTAAATTCCGGGTGCATCGATAGAATTTACACGTCCAACGTATATTTCAGAAGAAAATGTACGTCCATCGTATATTTTCCCCGTCAAAGTATAAGTTCAACGTATAATTTTCTGAAAATACACGTCCGACGTATATTTTTTATCGTTGCACCTGTATATGACAGTTGCAACGCTATTTTCGAATACCGGCGCACCTATAAAATTTAGCGGTGCACCTATAAATTATACGTCCATCGTATATTAAATTACACGTCCATCGCATAATTTATACGTCCGACGTATAAATATACATGTATTTTTATCGAAAAATAGCGATGCACCTACATTTTTTACAGGTGCACCTACATTTCAAAATACCGTTGCAACTGTAAATTACGGGTGCATCGATAAAATTTATACGTCCAACGTATATTTCTGACAAAATACCGTTGCACCTATAAAATACAGGTGTATCGATAAAAATTACACGTCCAACGCATAATTCTATAAAAGGAAACAAGGTGACCTGATTACCTTAAATGGAGATATAAATTCAATGTGCGTTTTGTTTCTAGCCAATCAGAAAATTACCGTTGCACCCAGTTACTATAAATAGCAGCTAATCAGAAAATACCTTTAAAACTTGTAAATCCTGGCCCGACATTCGACATGCGAGATAGGATATACGACATACAACATATGCCATAAAATATCCGTGATCATTGCGACCAATCAAGTAATTCGTGTTTTGTTTGGCCAATCCCACTGATGCTTTTATTCTGACTTGTTCATGATCGGGACCGTGGGAGCACAGAGGTTCGTTTTAAACAATGATCCAGGAATAAAATAATATTGTAAAATAAGTATAACTGGATTTTATAATATCATTTAGTGCGCATGCGCGCGTAACTATTGGAATACACTTTCACTTCCGCACACCGAAGAAAGTTACATCCAAAAAATGGAAAACATTTGTTCCGAAACTAATATTTGTGCACCTTAAATATTTCCGTCTTTATTTTTTTCATATTGTTGTGTATTATTATTATACAGTATTTGTACATTGCATTCGCGGGATAAATTAGTGGAAAAAACGATTGTGCTTCCATATAATAATCTTTTGTGCCAGAAATTGTTCGACGTGTCCGATTAATAAACAGGGTGCCATTTTTCGTTGTTCAACTTTTGCAAAAGGGAATGCGTGTTCCCTTTCCATTTCCCGAGTTCACTAATGTACTCCCACTCGAAAGGTGAAAAATAAATTCTGTACGATACTTACCATTTAAGATTCGGACCAGATATTTTATTTACGACTCGAACGATTTGGTCCAGATTTCAAATAAATGATTCGGGCTGAATGTTTGGTCAAATCAAGACATTACTTTTTATGTATACTTAATGCATAACATAAATTATTTAAGGGGACTATGTCCGATTACAATTTTTGGTGCTACTTTTCATTGTTTCACCCTTAAGACAGCAAAACGTGTTCCTTTTTTGCGTGCAGTGCTCTTATGTACGTCACTGTAATATAGATTGATTATTTACTGACCATTTACGATTCGGACCAAATTATTTAACGATTCTGACCATATTTTAATACAATGCATTTGGATCAGATATCATATTGCAAAATTCTGACTGGGCCAGGTGCAGGATTTTAATGCTTTGTAAATTTGAAGTCGGCCCTATGAGAACTCCACCCAAACAGTTTCGGGGAAGGATGCCCTCTCGAGAGAAGTCGGTTTTTAATGCTTTGTAAATTTGAAATCGGCCCCTATGAAAAGTCGGCCCAAACAATTTCGGGGAAGGATGCACACGAGAGAAGTCGGTCCCCAAAACTACAGGACAGGGGCTTAACAACGTAAAAATACTGGAGGTGGGTGGGGGAGGGGGGTGGTGGATATCAGAGCAGATCCAAAGGAAGTGCCAATTATGCTGAAATGATGATCGAGAGGGGTTATGAACAACTTAAAAATATGGGGGGGTGGGGGGGGGGATCCGAATGGATCAGATACCATATTGCACAATTCTGTGACTGGGCCATGTTCGCCAGCTCGGGAGAGCACGAGAGGATTTTAATGTTTTGCAAATTTGAAGTCGGCCCCTATGAGAACTCGGCCCAAACAATTTCGGGGAAGAAGGCTCACGAGAGAAGTCGGTTTTAATGCTCTGTAAATTTAAAGTCGGCCCCTATTTAGGAATTGGCCCAAACAATTTCGGGGAAGGATGCCCACGAGAGAAGTCGGTCCCAAAAACTACAAGACAATATCTTAAAAATATTGGGGGGAAGGTGGGGTGGGTGGATATCAGAGCGGATCCAAAGGAAGTGCCAATTATGCTAAAATGATGATCGAGAGGGGTTGTGGACAGCTTAAAAATATTTTGGGGGGGGGGGGGGGCGGGTGGTGGTCCGAATGGATAAGATATCATATTGCACAATTCTGTGACTGGGCCATGTGCGCCAGCTCGGGAGAGCACGAGAGGATTTTAAAGCTTTGTAAATATGAAGTCGGCTCCTGTTAGAACTCGGCCCAAACAATTTCGGGAAAGGATGCCCACGAGAGAAGACGGTTTCTATTGCTTTGTAAATTTGAAGTCGGCCCCTATGAGGAGTCGGCCCAAACAATTTCGGGGAAGGATGCCCACAAGAGAAGTCGGTCCCCAAAACTACAGGATAATAATAACTAAAAAATATTGGTGTGTGGGGGGGGGGGGGGGGGGGCGGCATGGGTGTGTGAATATCACAGCGCATCCAAAGGAAGTGCCAATTATGCTGAAATGATGATCAAGAGGGGTTGTTAAGAACTTAAAAATATGGGGGGGGGGGGGGGTGATCAGATACCATATTGCACAATTCTGACGGGGCCAGGTGCGCCGAAACCTCGGCAGGGCGGGGCAGGGTGGAAATTACAAGAGCCTTTGGATCAGATATCATATTGCACAATTTTGTGACTGGGCCAGGTGCGCTAGAACGTCGTCAGGGCGCGAGCGGGGGCAAATTTCAAGAGCCGTAGGCCCTTGCCCAGGGCACGAGATCGGGAGAGCACGAGAGGATTTCAATTCTTTTAAATTTAAAGTCAGCCCCCATGAAAAAAGTCGACCCAAACAGTTGCTGGGAAGGATGCCCACGAGATAAGTCGGTCCCAGAAACTACACGACAGGGGCTTAACAACTTAAAAATATTGGGGGGGGGGGGGGGATCAGATCGGATAAAGTAATTGCCAATTATGCTGAAATTATGATCGAGATGGGTTGTTAACAACTTAAAAAATATTGTGGGGGGGGGGGGAGAAGGGTGGGGATCAGAGCGGATCCAAAGAAAGTGCCAATTATGATGAAATGATCGGCAAAAGAAATGTTAGGGCAACTGGTAAATTGCCCCGCAGTTTGTTAGGGCAACGGGGCAATTGCACCCATAGCCTTGCTGTACCATGTCCGACTACAAAAAATATGTACAAGGCCGAAACGTCCCGGGCCAATTGTCGACGAGCTCGTTCCAATGAGGGGTCACATGATATAGTATTGCTGTAATTGTCAGAAAAATAATATTTTTTCAACTGCTGAATTTGCATATTACGTGGGCGTAAAGGGTTAATCCGTAACCCAATCCCTAAAAAAAATCCCATACAATTTCGTGTTCTCCCCTCTAATACGTTTCAATTCCGCCTCGCGGCCCAAGCCTTTCCATGTCTCAATCTCTGTGTGAATTATGATCGGGCGAGATTGCTTTAGGAGATTTTCACTTGTAATGTCTCCACGGCAATTATTGGGTCACTGCAATGACAGCACTCGCTTCGAGTCATATATTTTCTTTTGAGAAACATTACATTTGTTTTTTACAATATACACGATTTGTGAGACAAAAAGCGTATTAATTGTTATCGTGTTAAAATCTTTTTGTCTGAAAACTATTTTAAAGGCCACGTTCGAAGGAAATAAGCGAGTGCTATTTTTATCTCTGTTTTTAAAAGGCTTTGTGCGAAACTCGGATCATTGTCAAGTTTGTCATGTATGGCGGCTTATTAGCGCCATGTAGTTTTTAGTTATCAAAATAACAGTTACAATTTAGTAAGTTGTAGCTACAATTTACTAAATTGTACCATCAGTTCAGCTATATTGTACCTACAATTTACTAAATTGAACCTGTAGCTACAATTCAGCATCTTCACTCTCATTTTCCAAGCTAACTTGTAGCAGCAATTTAACTAAACCCAAAGAGGGGCACGGGAACGTTATTTAGCGCGTGTATATAGGGGCAATGATTGCCCAGATCATGCAGTATTGAATTCTCAACTCGATTCAAATGACTTGGAAAACAAAAAAATGGAGCTGTATATATATACTGGATCCACTAATATGCGGAATTTGTTGTTCAACTGTGATTCACCGCATTCAATGTTTCAATTTTCGTGTTGTTTAATGCGAGCTCCAAAGTTAGAAATACTTTTTTAAAACCTTTTTTGTTATGTTCCATCCACCCTCGATTACATTAGACGAGATGTCTGCGTGAATATTTTCTCCCAATTCGCGATATGCCTGTAGCCTTCCTTTGAGCATTTTGCTTTATTCATTTTATGTGGACGGGTGGGGTAGTATTTCCAAGTTTTTTTTTCGAATGGAGATCTTAACCCCAAGATGTAGCCACCCTCCCCCTCGTTCAATAAGCTTGAATTTATTTAAAAAACAAAATTCGAAAACCACAACTGACAATACTTGGAGATGGTGGCGATTCCTCTCAAAAACACCTCGGGCGTCTCTCAAGTTGAGTTTCGTACCGGAAAAAACTGGGAAGGGGGGGGGGTAGGAGGAGAAGGGTTTGTGTGTAAGGAGGGTGCCTTTTAACTATTTTGAAGGAACCCCATACATATTGTGCATATATTAACCCCATAGCCTTGATCCCTGTTCAATAAACGGGAAATCATTTTAAACAAATGTCTTGTGAATAACCAGTCACAATGCTTTGAGATGCGGTATTCACCTTCTTTTAGTGAGAGGGATTCTACCTCTGTTCACAAAATGTTTTTTGTTTATGTTGTAATACGAAAAGGTTGCATGATATAAGCAGAGAATAAGTGTTTTCATGGGCCTTTTATCGCGCGCTTGTGCTTGCACAAACCTTTTCTTGTTTTATTCCTGAATTATTGTTTGAAACGGCCCCTGTGCGGTAGTGGGGAGGGCACCTGTGGCGTTGGAGTAGACTCAATTTTTTTCACCAACGTTCGTTGTATCTGGGCCCATTGGAGTCGCCATGATAATTGGTATTTCAAAAGGGGTTCGACCTTGATGAAACAGGTACACCGAGGGTTTGGCAGGTACCCAAGGGTATCCGGCTTATTCGAACCTTGGTTTTTTCGGGCCTTGGTTTGTTCGTACCCTGGCTTTTTTCGGCCCTCCGGTTCAATGGGACTTGGCTTTTTCGCCCCTCGGCGAAGGAATTTGTCGTGATTGCCGAAGGCACGATCATACTGAAGGGAGCGAGACATTTTCCCCGGGAAATTTTTTAAATTTAGTATTAAAAGGAGCTCTCTGGTGGACTTTTGGTGATTTATTAACATTCTTCGTTTTAGAACAAAAAAAACGTAAAAGGGGGTTCGTTCTCAGCCTGACTCCCCCACAATCTCCCATCCCACCCGACGACACCTATGAGGCCCCACGTCTTAACACCCGAAACAATGCCGTGATGGCCAACAATCATAAGGACAAGTCCATGATTGTTTTTTTTTTTTTGGATGGGGGGAGAGGGGGGGGGGGGGCGGATTTCATAATTTATGAACAGAGGCCAACAATTCCAATTTTAACAACTACTTAACGGGGCTGATTGAAGATAGCCGATTTCCCTTGTGACTTGCGTTCTTTTGGGTGGCCTATTTACTTAATCACCACTTGTGCAGTTTATAAGACAGCTACGCGGCTTTTTCTTATCTATTACCATTTGGCCTATGTTGACAACCTTTCTCGGGTTTTGCTTTTATCTTTATGTGATTGTGCAAGAGGGATAAAATAGGCCTACAATTACTCTCTGGGTTAAATTTTGAAGTCGTTTAGGCCTAATTACTCTTTAAAACACAATGATGCTGTTTTGAATTCCGAACACAAACCTCCCATGGACTTGTCCTTATGGTTGTTGGCCATCATGGAATTGTTTTGGGTTTTTAGACATAGAGCCTAAACGAACGTTGATGTAAAATTGATGTAAAAATTGATATCCATCCCACGATCCCACCTTCAACCAAGAAAAAAGTAGTTCAGTTCATCACCAAAGGGACTGAGGGGTAACCACACCACTGCCCCCTCCCAAAAGACGAATAGACCAAACGAAGAAATATATCAAAATAACGAAATACGGGTTCGGCCTTGCGATGGCGCGAAATAAGCAGACGCATAGCCAGGATATAGTTGGGGGAGGAGGGGGTTGGGGGGGGGGGGGGTGGTGGCAAGAGTAATATCTAACGGGACTAATTCAGCAATCTGAACGTAACGGCTATCCCTTCACCCTACGAAGGGGGTAAGCGCTACGTTCAGATCGCTGAAGTACTAGGCGGTATACAGAATAGGATGAGCAGCATCATCCGAGACACGTAGCGGCGAGATGGAAGGCGAGCACAAGAAGTGGACACCCCCTCGTTGGAAAAAATTAAAATTCGAGACAAACGCAATTTCCTTGACTCTGAGTCCATATGTGTCCATAATTTGTAAGTTGTGAAGGCATTGATAATTAGGCCACATCACGTGGGTGGGGGGGGGGGCACTCAGTTGTTTCGGGGTGGGAGCACATATGTACGCCCCACCAACCCACCCCCACCGCACTCCCACCCCCGGTTGTGCAACTCGAAATATGACAGTAGTACCCGAACGTTCATCATTCCCCAGACTTTTTGAGGGAGCAGGCGGTGGTAAATTTCCATAGGAACCGGAGTTTGTGGAAAACAAATGTTTTCTGTGCAAAATTTGGACACCATTCCAAACTGCATATATAGCAGGGCGATGTTATGGAAAAGAGATGGGGAGGGTAGGCTTTTTGTTGAAAGCTTTCCCCACGAAACGGTTGACGTTGCCATTGAAGTCGCCATGATGCGCACTCGACGTCATTAAAACGCTGACCGCTGCTGTTGTCCACTATACAATCTAATATGACGTAAGGATGGTCGGGCTTCTCGAATGGGAGCGATATCGCAGTATAGTATAGGCATCATAGACCCATGTAGGTCCTGTTTGCTCCAGGTACTCTCAACCAACCTAATGCTTCATATTATCTCATGACTCGTTTTGGTAGTACGTAAGGCTTGTGCGGCTAGTATCGTGACGTGGGATGAGAGTAAGCATGGTTGTCTGGTGCGGTAGTATATGGTGTGTGGTTTGTGCTCCTGTTGGTCCAGTGTTAGCTTCTGGATCTACTATCCATCTAGGACGGTGTGCTAGTCCACAGATGTTATGGGTAGTATGTGATGCTATGTGAAGCAGTAGAGTGGGTGCGGTAGTATATGATGGACGTTCTGCACCCCAGTTAATCTACTGTTAGTATCTGGTACTACTAACCCATTGAATGTATTTTAACGCCGGGATTGGTGTAGGCAGTGTGTAATGCTAGGTTTGTTAGTAAGTTTACACGATAGTATTGGGTGTACGGTCTGAATCCCATAGATCTATTTTATCCCTCAGTACTATAAAACCTCCCAATGGTTTGTAGTGTCCTATGGATAGTTTGGAATGCTAGATCATGTCGTGAGATGTGTGTGGTGTATGCTTGGTTTCTGATTTCGTAGTAGAATATAGATGGTCTTTTGACATTCTAGGACTTGGCTGAGGGAAGAGGTAAATAACTGAGATAGTTAGCAAGTCTGTAGTAATATTACAAATCAGTAGTAATGGTACAAGGCTGCCAAAACACTATAGTAATGGTGAATACAATAGGGATAACCATAGAACAGATAGTTAAAGACACGGTGGAAGCCGATGGTAAGGCCACCCGGAGCTATTTCGGAGCTTGGAATTCCACTTATGTAATCCCACTAAGAGAATCCCTTTTTTATCCCCGCATTTTAAAAAATGCGGGGATTTTTTTCGTGATCTCCGTCCGTCCGTACGTCCGGTTTTGTAATTTGAGACGCTGCAACTTTCTACAGTTGTTCAGTAGGGTTTGTTCAATCCAAAAATACCACTTTTAAAGTTTTGCGCCACCAGGTGGCTTCTGTGGAGCCACTTGAAAATACGCTGATGTTTCATTTTTCTTTCGAATAATCCCAACCAATGTAATTCAGAGTTCTATAACTGCACTAGAGTGTTGCTAAATGATCTGTATATGTGCCGGAAGGTTTCAGATTTTTCAGGTGCCATGTGGCTGTGCCACCGTTGCCACTTTCGTGTTTTCTTAGACCGTTTCCGGCGAAAGGCTCCTAGGGTATGTAAGTCGAAACGCTAAAACCATGCTCAAATGTTGCAGTGGGGCCTGTAGATGCGCATGAAGGTTTCGAATTTTTCAGCTGCCACGTGGCTGTGCCACTGTTGCCACTTTAATGTTTTCTTAGACCGTTTCCGGCAAAAGGCTCCTAGAGTATGTAATTCGAAACGCTAAAAGCATGTTCAGATGTTACAGTAGGGTCTGTAGATGCGCACAAAGGTTTCGGATTTTTTGGGTGCCACGTGGCTGTGCCACCGTTGCCACTTTCGTGTCTTCTTACACCGTTTCTGTCGAAAGGCTCCTAGAGTATGTAATTCGAAACGCTAAAACCAAGCTCAAATGTTGCAGTGGGGTCTGTAGATGCGCACGAAAGTTTCTGATTTTTCAGCTGCCACGTGGCTGTGCCGCCCTTGCCACTTTGGTGTTTCTTAGACCGTTTCCGGCGAAAGGCTCCTAGGGTGTGTAATTCGAAATGCTAAAACCATGCTCAAATGTTGCAGTAGGGTCTGTAAATGCGCACGAAGGTTTCAGATTTTTCAGGTGCTCGTGGCTGTGCCACCGTTGCCACTTTCATGTTTTCTTAGACCGTTTCCGGCAAAAGGCTTCTAGGGTATGTAATTCAAAACGCTAAAATCATGCTCAATTGTTGCAGTAGAGTCGGTAGATGCGCACGAAGCTGTGTCACCTGTGCCACTCAATATGATTTTAGTGTGTCATATAATACATTTCATCTTGTTTTGTACCAAGCATTCATTCAAAGTCAAGGATGCAAATGCGGGGATACACCATAGTCTGCTTTGCACACAAATGACACCCCCTCTAGTTTAAAACGTCTGTGGTTACAGAATCCCTTTTTCGTACTATGTGCCCCTGTGATGCAGGTGTTGTGCATTAGAACATATTGGCGCATCCAGCATATCTCTATGTGCAGCATGTGATGTGCACTAGCACCAGCATATCCCATCAACCACCTATTGCTCCTAACACCCGATCAGCATCTAGATCACCCACGGCTTTCATAGATCTTAGACCACTACTGTTGACTTACACATAGTCACCATCATCTGTCCTATTGTCAACTACCCAATAGTATAGTCTTATACCAACTCTGTCCTCCGTCAGGTCATTAACAGGCGCAACCAAATTGCTCCATTCATCTTAATGCTTGCATAAGACGGTAAGAATGATAAAGTACTCGTATCTTGTAAGGACAAAACGCGGTTGCCGCCTGTGGGATTCGAACCGAGGACCTCTCGGCTTGCAACATGCACCTCTACCTACTGAGCCACCGCGCCTCCTTGTGTCGGGTTTCTCGTACGAGAGTGATACCGCAGTATAGTATGGGCACTATATACCCCATATAGGTTCCCTGATAGTCCTGGGTACTACTAATCGACTTGATGCTTCATATTATCCATGACTGGTATAGGTAGTGCGTAATGCTAGTCCGGACAGAATTTTGATGTGGGATGGGGTAATGCATGGTTGTTTAGTAAGTTAGTATAGGATGTGCTTTATGTACAGCTGCTCGTTCAATGTTAGGCCTTTTTGGTATTATTATCCAATATCCATCTAGGACGGCTTGTTAGCCCATATATGGTATAGGTGGTACGTGCTTGGTCAAGCAGTAGAGTGGTGGGGGCGGGGGGCAATGCGTGATTGTCTGGTGCAATAGTATAGGGTGTATTGTCTATGCCTCAGTTGGTCAACTCTTAGTATTTGGTACTACTAGCCCACTGAACGTGTTTTACTATCGGGGCTGGTATAGGTAAAGCGTAATGCTAGGCAATGTGGTATTACAAGAAATGTTTAGAATGGTAGTATAGTTTGTACGATCTGTATCCCATAGATCTAGTGTTATCCCATAGTATTATAAAATCACCCAATGGTTTGTACTACCCCGTGGGTAGTTCGGAATGCTAGGTCATGCAGAGTTGTGTGGTACATGCAATTGGTATCTAGTTTCATAGTAGAGGATGGATGATATTTTGACATTCTAAGACTTGGCCGAGGCAAGAGGTAAATATCTGAGATAGCAAGTCTTTAGTAATCTTACAAGTCAGTAGTAATGGCAGAAGACTGGTAGAACACTATAGTAATGATGAATATAATAGAGGATAATCATGGGATAGATACTTGAAGACATGGTGACAGCAGGTGGTAAAACCATCTGGAGCTGTTTTAGAGCTTTGATTGAATTCCACTAAGAGAAACTCCATTCTTGAGAAACGTCTCTGGTCACAGAATCTCTTTTTCGTCGTTTGTGTATACGTGTTGCATGTATTGTTACATAAGCACATCTCGGGGTCATCAAAAGACTGTTTCTTATGTGTATGGTGCCCTAGCATGCACTAGGTCAGGGGAATGTAAAAACCAATACGGGCTAAGATGAATGGAGCAATTTGGTTGCGCCTGCTAAGGATCTGACCGAGGGCAGAGTTGGTAGAAGACTATACTTTTGGGTGACTAGCGAAGAAGTTGACGATAGGACAGATGAAGGTGACTATGTGTGAGTCAACAGTAGTGGTCTAAGATCTATGAAAGTCGTGGGGTGATCTGGATGCTGATCGGGTGTTAGGAGCAATAGGTGATTTATGGGATCTGCTGGTGTGCAAGTGCTCAGCACATGCTGTACATAGAGATATGCCGGATGTGCCAATATGTGCTTATGTTCTAATGCACAACACCTGCATCACAGGGACACACGAAAAAGGGATTCTGTAACCACAGACGTTTTAAAAAAGGGATTCTCTTAGTTGGATTGCATAAGTGGAAATGCATGAAAATAAGCTCCGAAATAGCTCCTGGTGGCCTTACCATCGGCTTTCATCGTGTCTTCAACTATCTGTCCTATGATTAGCCTTTTTTGTATTCACCATTACTATAGTGTTCTGCCAGCCTTGTGCCATTACTGCTGACTTGTAACATTACCAAAGACTTGCTAATTTACCCCTTCCTCAGCCACGTCCTAGAATGTCAAAAGACCATCTATATTCTACTACGAAACCAGAAACCAAGCATACACCACACGCATCCCACTACATGATCTAGCATTCAAACTATCCATGGGACACTACAAACTATTGGGCGGTTTTACATTACTAAGCGATAACAGTAGACCTATGGGATACAGACCGTACATCCCATACTATCGTCTAAACTTACTTTGTAATACCACGTAACCTAGCATTACACACTACCTACACCAATCCTGGCGTTAAAATACATTCAATGGGTTAGTAGTACCAGATACTAACAGTAGATTAATTGGGGTGCAGACCGTACACCATATACTACCGCACCCACTCTACTGCTTCACCTGGCATCACGTACTACCCATAACATCTGTGGGCTAGCACACCGTCCTAGATGGAAGTAGATCCAGAAGACAACACCGGACCAGCAGGAACACAAACCACACAGCATATACTACCGCACCAGACAACCATGCATTACTCTCACCCCACGTCACAATACAGCCGCACAAGCCTTACGTACTACCAAAACGAGTCATGGGATAATTTGAAGCACTAGGATGGTTGGGAGTACCAGGAGCAAATAGGACCTTCAGGGGTCTATGATGCCTATATTATACTGCGATATCGCTCCCGTTCGAGAAGCCGACCATCCTTACGTCATATTAGATTGCATAGTTGACAACAACAGCGGTCAACGTTTTAATGACGTCGAGTGCGCATCATGGCGACTTCAATAGCAACGTCAACCGTTCCATGGGGAAAGCTTTCAACAAAAAGCCCACACTCCCCATCTCTTTTCCATAACATACCCCTGCTATATATGCAGCTTGGAACGCTGTCCAAATTTTGCAAAGAAAACATTTGCTCTCCGCAAAGTCCGGTTCGTATGTTAATTTACCACCGTTTCCTCCCTCAAAAAGTCTGGGGAATGATGAACGTTCGGGTACTACTGTCTTATTTCCAGTTGCACAGCCAGGGGGTGGGTTGGTGAGGTGGTGGTGGGGGTGAGGGTGGGGAGCGCACATATGTGTCCCCCACCCCAAAACAACTGAGTGCCCCCCCCCCCTTTTGGCCTAATTATTGATGCCTTCACAACTTACAAATTATGGAAACATATGGACTCAGAGTAAAGGAAATTGCGTTTGTCTCGAATTTCAATTCTTTTCCAACGAGGAGGGTGTCCCCTTCTTGTGCTCGCTTTCCATCTCGCCGCCACGTGGCTCGGATGATGCTGCGCATCCTATTCTGTATACCGCCTAGTATTTCTGCGATATGAACGTAGCGCTTACCCCCATCGTAGGGCGAAGGGGTAGCCGTTACGTTCAGATTGCTGAATTAGCCCCACTAGATATTACTCTTGCCTCACCCCCTCCCCCACCTCCTCCCCTAACTATATCCTGGCTATGCGTCTGCTTATTTCGCGCCATCGCAAGGCCGAACCCTTATTTCTTTATTTTTATATATTTCTTCGTTCGGCCTATTCGTCCTTTGGGAGGGGACAGTGGTGTGGTTACCCCTCAGTCCCTTTGGCGATGAACTGAACTGCTTTTTTCTTGGATGAAGGTGGGATCGTGGGAAGGATATCAATTTTTACATCAATTTTACATCAACGTTCGTTGTATTTTGGCCCTATGTCTAAAAACCCGAAACAATTCCATGATGGCCAGCAACCATAAGGACAAGTCTATGGGAGGTTTGTGTTGGAAATTCAAAACACCATCACTGGATCAAAAGACACTTTCTGACCTTGTGTTTTAAAGAGTAATTAGGCCTAAACGACTTCAAAATTTAACCTAGAGAGTAATTGTAGGCCTATTTTATCCCTCTTGCACAATCGTATAAAGATAAGGGCCAAACCCGAGAAGGGTTGCCAACATAGACCAAATGGTAAAAGATATGAAAAATCGGTGTAGCTGTCTTATAAATCGCATAAGTGGTGATTAAGTAAATAGCCGATCCAAAAGAACGAAAGTCACAAGGGAAATCGGCTATCTTCAATCAGCCCCAAGTAGGTAATAAATGCCGTTTCCAGACCACTTTGTACATGTAACGTACACGTACACGTACATGGTGCGTTTACCGTCATAGGATTCAGTGTTAAATCGCGTGCACGTATACAAAAATGTCGTTTTTTCATGGTGGTCCAGAATCGGCTATTGTTTTTGAGGCTCACAGATCGCACTTTTCACGTTCAAACACCCGTTGGCAAACGCGTACATTCGACACGTCGCTCAAAAAGTGAAAAATGTACGAAATTGTACATGTACATTTTCTTAAAATTTTTTTGTCGACGTTTCCATCGTGAATTAGACTATCGATCCATCGTTGGTGAACGCGAGCAAAAAACGCTTTGCCGATTCCAGACCAGCATCAAAAAACGGTTTGCCGATTCTGGACCACCTATGGGCCACTTACGTTCGCCAACGAGTGTTCGAACGGTAAAAGCGCGATCCGATCGGCGAAACCCATTTGCCGATTCTAGACCAGGAAAAATCGATCTCAAAACGTTTTTCGACGTTCGCCAACGGCGAAAAGTGAGCGTAAAGTGCCGTTTCTCGTCGAGGATTTTTTTTAAATTTTGTTTTAAAACCGATTTGAGCCTCCGATACATCGAAAAATGACGGTTTGCAGGTTCTGAGACACCACGTTCGCGATCGCGTTTCGGACGGTATAGGGAGCGATTTGATCGGTGAAAATGATTTGCCGATTCATCTCTTGAGTTTTGTGAGGTGAATCGCGTTTAATAACGTGGATATAATGGCTAGAGCAATGTATACCAAAAACCAAAAGCTTGAAGAGCTTTAAATAAGTAATCACCCAATCATTTCACGTTCCTAACGCTAATTAACCAATCAGATTGCTTGATTCTCATAACCTAAACTTAATCATACAAAGTTATCTCCCCTCGTCGTGGGGGTGGGGGTCACACCCATCAGAAAATCGAAAGTTTCGAGGTGGTCACGTGACCTATCAAATTGAAGGTCTCGACGAGTGGATTAAGAAGATCGTAATTTTAACCCTCATAGTGGGGTTCGGTCACGACCAGAGCCGAAAAACGTCTTCGTTTTTACAAATCCAGACATGTGAGGTATTAATATGAAGGGCTCGATGAATACATTACAGAAATGACGTTTTTCATTTTATGTGGGGGTGGGGGTCACGCCCATCAGAAAATCGAAAGTTTCGAGAAGGTGGTCACGTGACCTATCAAACTGAAGGTCTCGACGAGTGGATTAAGAAGATCGTAATTTTAACCCTTGTCGTGGGGTGGGGTCACGACCAGAGCCGAAAAACGTCGTTCTTTATACAAAGCCCGGCATGTGAGGTACTGATATGAAGGCTCGATGAATACATTACGAAAATGACATTTTTCATTTTATTTGGGGGTGGGGTCACGACCAGAGAAGAAAAACGTCTTCCTTTTTACAAATCCAAGCATGTGAGGTACTGAAAGGAAGGGCTTGATGAATACATTACAAAAATGACATTTTCCACCATCGCCGTGGGGATGGGGTTAACACCGATCAGAAAATCAAAAGTTTCGAGAAGATAGTCGGGTGACCTATCAAATTAAAGCTATCGACAAGGATATTATGAAAATCATAATCTGTCCCTTCTTATAACGGTGGAGTTGGGACCATCTTGAAATCGAAAGTATTAAGAAAAGGTAGTTATGGAACATATTAAATTGAAAAAACAACAAGTTGAATCTGATGCATCATTCATTTTTGATATCTGTGTTAAAACCTGAAGTATGTTTTCAAAAAATATATGATTGTTATGCTAATTAGAGATGCACTCGCTTATTAACAAGTCACGCCTTAAGATGTTTCCTTCAATAAGAACTCTGTTTACTGAACCATAGATTTGTCAATAAAAAAATTATAAGTTGATCTTCTAACGTTTCTACATATTGAGGATAGTCTATTTCACCATTTCCGAAAAAAGTGTCAATCCAAACTATTTTTTTAGGACAAAATGCCCACGTTGAGAAGACATTACAAAACTAAACGAGTATAATCTTGACTAAATTCAAATAAAACCATTTGTCACGTGTTAGAAAAGATTTGTAAACAGTCTAAACGCACGTGTGGAAAAGTTGTTTTGTTTTGTTTTTACAATAGGAGTTAAAATATTTTAAGATAGGTGGCGTTATATAAATACAACAACAACAAAAAACAGTGTTTACAATGTGTCAGCGTATGACTGAATAAAAATGAGAAAAAAGCTCCTTTTCTAACCACCTGATAGCGAAGCATTACATCAGTAGACGCGATATTGATGTCATCCAACAGCAGCCAAGACATTAAGCTTTTTACGTCGACATACCACTTGTCCAAAACAATTCTCTTTTAACGCTATAAAACGGGTGAAATACATCTCGGTAACGACTCCCTTTTTTTCTTGATCAGACACAGTTCTTGGCGGAAAGTTGACTGGAGAGTCGTTCAACACAATTGATCAAATATATCGAACGAAAACGACTCATTTTCTAACTACGATTGTCGCCGTATTCTAACGTCACCTCACTAATCATACAATACGATATTGGAACTGCACTATCTCTTGAATATTACAGATTTATGATTTGTATTGTCTTCAACACAAATCGTAAATTCCTTCCCGCATCACCATACTTATACTATACCGCATCGAATTTGACATCGTCATCATCCCCTTGCTAGACAAACTTGAACTCGTCATCCGAATGGTATTGCGAAATGAGCCTATAGGGGTTAATTAAGCTCGCAAGCTCGGTAAGAGCTCGAGGTCTTGAGGTTTTATTTTGGATTCAGTGGACTCATGTTTATTCAAATAGCCTGATATCGTTTGGTAAGGAAACACAAAATTCCAGAGCTGGTGAGACCTCACAGAACTGCCAGTTATCACAACGTTTACAGTCCGATCTTACGATCTCTGATCGACAAATTTTCCCTAACATTCCGTAACAATGGTCGATAATAGAAATTAGTATAGAAAATCGTGTGAATTGTTCTCTGAAAATTGCATTCGTTTGTGCAGTATTTCTGATTTTTTACAGATTGCGTTCAGGGTTTAGTTTAAAAAAAAAAACTTTGTCAAATGGTTAGGTTCAAGGGAAGTAACTCTGCTAGGTTCAAAGGAAGTAACTCTGTCATCCGTAGGTAGAGGTTTATTATGAGGTCATCAGAGGTCGCGATACAGGTTTGGTTCATGGAAGTAACTCCGTTCATCCATAGGTAGAGGTTTATTATGAGATCATCAAGGGTCGTGATACAGGTTAGGTTCAAGGGAAGTAACTCGGTAACAACCCATCCCAAAGTAGAGGTTTATTATGAGTATATCAGAGGTGATGATACAGGTTAGGTTCAAGGGAAGTAACTTCGTAACAACTCATCCGTCAAACGGTTATGTTCGAGGGAAGTAACTCTGTAACACCTCGTCCATAGGTAGAGGTTTATTATGAGGTCCTCAGGAGTCATGGTACAGGTTAGGTTCATCAAATGATTAGGTTCGAGGGAAGTAACTATGTAACAACTCATTCATCCAAACAAAATAATTCGATGCACTATACTAAGAAGTGCTTGAAAAAAAAACATTTTTAGGTTAGGTTCGAGGGAAGTAACTCTAACAACTCATCCGTTCAAACAAACATTAAAATTCAATTCACCATATTAAGAAGTGCTTGAAAAAAACTCCAGGTTTTAGGTTATGTTCAAGGAAGTAACTCTTTAACAACTCATACATTCAAGTGGTTAGGTTCGAGGGAAGTAACTCTGTATAACAACTCATCCGAGGTTTATTATGAGGTCATCAGGGGTTATGATACGGGTTAAGTTCAAGGGAGGTAACTCTGTCATCCATAGATTCAAGGAAGTAACACTATAACACCAAGGTATATTATTAGGTCATCAGGAGTCATGATACAGGTGAGGTTTAAGGGAAGTAACGCTATCATCCGTAGATTCGGGAAGTAACTCTCAACTCACCTGTCAAATGATTAGGTTCGAGGGAAGTAACTCTGTAACAACTCATCCGTAGGTTCGAAAGAAATAACTCTGTAGCACCATAGGTAGAGGTTTATTATGCGGTCATCAGAGGTTATGATATGGGTTAAGTTCAAGGGAAGTAACTCTGCCATCCATCAAAAATAATTCGGTTCAAGTGAAGTAACTTTGTAACGCCGTAGGTAGAGGTGAATTATGAGTACAGCAAAGGTCATGATGAGTACATTAGAGACTACGTTGAGACCATCAGGGGTCAAGATGCCGGTTAGGTTCAATGAAATAACAACTCATCTGTAGGTTGAAGGAAGTAACTCTGTAACACCATAGGTAGAGGTTTATTATGAGGTCATCAGGGGTCATGATACAGGTTAGGTTCAAGGAAAGTAACTCTATCATTCGTAGGTTCAAGGGAAGTAACACTGTAACACCTAGGTTATTATTAGGTCATCAGGAGTCATGATACAGGTGAGGTTTAAGTGAAGTAACTCTATCATCCATAGGTTCGAGAGAAGTAGCTTTGTAGCACCAAGGTTTACTATGAAGTCGTCAGGATAGGTTCGAGGGAAGTAATAACTCATCCCAGGTTTATTATGAGGTCATCATGGGTTACGATATGGGTTAGGTTCGAGGACAAAGTAACAGGTTCGAGGGAAGTAACTCTGTAACACCAAGGTTTATTATGAAGTCATCAGGGTAGATTCGAGGGAAGTAACTCTGTATAACAACCCATCCGAGGTTTATGATGAGATCATCAGGGGTTACGATACGGGTTAGGTTCGAGGAAAAAGTAACTCTGAACAAAACAAATAAATATTATAAAGTATAATTCGTTGCAGTTTTTGTTCCTTTTCCATAAAGAAAAAATTATATATATTAAAAATTCGATAGTAGAAAAATTAATAAGACCATACAAAGTTGATTGTCTGTTTCTCAAACCATTTTTTCCAGAAAAAAAGCATTCGGGCGGGCGGTCTTTCTTTTCTCCCCGAGAGGTTGTTTATGGTAATTCGACCCCCACCCAAACGCCTGGTGGATCACAAAAAATTTCCCAAAATATATATTGGTTATTCACCGTAGGGGAGGGGGGGGGGTTGGGTCAGAAATGAAGTGAGATTTGAATGTTTGTTTTTAAGTGAAACGTGAAAATTATGACTCAGGACGAAACGCCTCGTGGGTGAAAACGTCTCAGGATGAAACGTCTCGGGGACAAATCAAATGTCGGAGCGCCAACTTTCACAGATTTATTTTACCAATAATAAAAAAAAATCATTTCACAACCTGCCTAATAAAATCGTGAATCACAATGTTTCCCTCATTATATTCAAAATTATCACAACCCATTTGAAAGGGTAGTTCATCCATAAATCATATTTTTGGAAATCTGAAAATGAAATACAAAACGAATGTTTGGGTGTTTTTATTAACCAATTCGACCGCACATACCTACATATATGCGATTTATTTTCAGCTATGTCTGTCACTTTTATATCAAGCAACGGTTACTATTAGTTATCCAATTATCCTGCTTCTCAAATGTATTTATTTAAATTAACTGGGAAACTCGTAACGGTTTCAATAACAGGACACAAATTCCCAATGACAGTCATTTACAATACAAATGTTACTAAAATAAATGTCAGGAGACTGTGTTTCATTCAACATAGAAGCTGACTTTGCAGACTTTTCTGAAGGTTGGTGCGAATCAAACGTGGTGCGAATCGACCACTCCCCTTTGTGACTGTTTGTTGTCAGACTGAAAGACACCTTCCTTCTTGCTCTCATTATGACTTACCTTTTACAAAATAAAACACTTTCTGTCGTGAATATTGCTGAAACCCACCCACTTTATTAAAGTATGATGTAGAAAAAGCTTGAAGTATTAATTTAAAAAAAGAATTCGTCAACTCATCGATATCGATTTACCGAAATGAGCACAATATCTCATGTTTTTTTTTAAAGATTTTTTGATGTCATAAAAAGGTTGCATGCGCAGCAAAAATGACCATGCGCGCGGGCCTGAAAAACATAGAGGTTCTTTTTTCTCGTCTAATGTAATTAATAATACATTAATATTTTTTTTTTAAAAAATCAGTTTTTAACTGATAGTAGTGTTGTTGTTATGACTGATAGGTTAGGGTTTTTATTACGAGTACATCAAGGTGGACAGCTCTATTCCATTCCCTCACTCGAGTCCCTTTACGTGAAGACTTCTTTTTTAAATTCAATTCAAGAGGTGTTAACCTCATCGAGATTTGGAAACGGTTTATAACTTCACGAAATATACATTTCTCTTGCTGTTTGCTTATTTTTTTATATAAAAATAATGACTAAGAGTTTGTTGAACCTAGAAACGTCTTTTAGATTTTCTCCTTGATAAGACGCGAAACACGATATCAAACACAGTTTATCTTTCTTGCTTCTCACGTTTTCGAGTTGTAAGAATCGTTTGCTTTTAAAAAGCCAGGGTACGAACAAACCAAGGCCCGAAAGAACCAAGGTTCGAATAAGCCGGATACCCTTGGGCACCTGCCAAAAACTCGGTGTACCTGTTTCATCAAAGTCGGGCCCTTTTGAAATATCAATTATCATGGCGACTCCCATGGGCCCAGATACACAGGTACTCGGCCCAAGCTGGGAAATCGAAAGAGAAAAAGATATTTGATACCATTTTTGAATCTATGCTGACGTGCCCCTGTAATGGTATATAAATATTAACAAGGTTCTCAACTCGCTTTTTGAAAACGATAGCACTCATCTTCGTTATACCCCCCGCCCCCTCAAATTTGATTCACACAACGTATCCAACAATACCCAGTGTCAATAGAAAGGGGAATGAATAAGCTTTACAGTGGTGAATTACATGACCGTTGGGTGTTCTTGGGTTGTTCATGATAACTGGGAGAAGTCGCAGAAAAGGCCGAAAAACAAGAGTCGGACAAGATAGTGCACAGTGGAATGAGGTTCACGAGCGACAATTATCCAATTTATTATAAATAATTCGAGGTCCCATTGTCTATGGAGGGCAGATTCAAATAATATGACAATACGCAAGGCGTAAGAAGGAACCCCAAAGTATCCAACGTATTGAAATATTTCATTCCGCAACCATTACTCCAAAAACATTTTGGTTTATTCAGTCGAATTCCTGCAATTGTTTAATTTCAGCCAAACAAGAATACGTTTCACAGTACTAAATATTTTCCCATAGGCGACCATTATAACGTTCAGGCGAAAAAAAATATGGTCGCATCATTTTAAATTTAGCATTCAAATATTTTTTGTCAACTATAGCCCTTCAGACAACCTTTTAATGATTTTTAAACAGGGGTCATGCAACAAATAAAAGAAAAACTAACAGAAAGGGAAGTGCTGGTCACATGTTCATATTTCTCAGGGAATTCCTAAACAAAACACACCAAAAGTCAAACAAATTTTTAGGTTCTAAAAGTCCACAAATCATCCTCTTTATTCATCTGGAACATTCAAAAGTAATGCAAAATGTCAGTAGACTTCTTCAAATGTTTATTGAAACAATATATTTCCCCAAGACTGCTTAGTTTTGGGAATTAGATAATTTCCGAGCGCAACTTTTCGAGGCATGTAAATCTAATTAAAATATTTACAACAGTTATACCTATGAGCAAACCCAACCCTACCAAAGATACAGTTACCTCTTTCATGTGATGAAAGAGTCATTTCTGCAATAGAATTCAACTTTTGGCTTCTGTCTAGTCCAAAGCATGGGGAATTTGTTCTTTTGAAGAGAACTGTCCAATCTGTGTCAAATAGGCTTAAAAACTGTTATTGCATCCAACAGAATTTCTACTCTGTTACCCAATAAGTTGGGAGGGATAAGAATTCACAGCTTTCTTTGAAACTACCCAAATCCCAAAATAAAACTAAAATCTTCATCAGCACACAAAACCTTTTCACAAAATCTGTTTTAATTAATCATACAGCAAGATAAATAGGGCCCCACCACTATGAAACAATATGTCAATTTTGTTTCAAAATTGGGGTTGTGCAGGGCTTATAGTTCCTCTAAATTTGGGAGAATCCATTTGGATTCTTGCGGAAATCGTTCCGAGAATTCAGACCTGCTATGGGCCAGGATCCTATTAGGTCAGTATGATTGAACCCCTGTTGCATACTGATAATACATGTTAACCCTTTACCCAATACAGCTTTTTTTAATTTTTACAACACCAACTACTGATTTTTACCCCCCCCCCCCTCCCCCCTGGGCCCTTAATCGCTCACCTGACGAGGTGGTTCAGAGAAGTATTTTGGGTCAGATTCAGTTAGTCAAGGTTCATGGACACTACATAGGAATAATGTTATGAAATTATTCATAATTCTATTGTCCATGTTAGATGATTATTAGCATAGGTCTTCCTGATTGCTTCCAATTCTGACAGCTGTAGACAAGTACTGCCAAACTTCCAAGGGTTGTTGTGTCACTGCACTTTGAAAGGCAAATTTTATGGAAAAGCTCTAAGGAATGGATTTGAACATTTATGAACAACTTCGGACCTAACCCACCCCTGCCCAAATATTAAGCCACAGACCTGAAATGAACAAACTCAAATCTGCCCCCCCCCCCCTTCCTGCGATACCAAATATGAAAGGGTTCTGACTGGCAGGAACCAAACTGGAACAAATTTACATCTGACCTCCCCAGAGATGTTGTACACCAAATATTAAAGCATTAAACTAGTGGGTCTGAAGAAAAAGATTTTTAAAGAAATTTTCTGATGTTGCTTTGAGTTAATTTGCACTCCCATAATGAGCCCATATATTAACCCATAGATCTGGCTTGAACAAACATGAATCTGACCCCCTTAGAGATGCTGTAAGCCAAATACGAAAGGATTCTGACTGGTGGATCTGAAAAAAACGAGTTTTAAAGAAATTTCCTCATACTGCACTGAGTTAAACTTTGGGCTTCAATAGATAGACCAAATATTAACCCAGAGACCCAATTCAAACAAACTTCAATCTACCCTCCCCCCTGCCCCCCACCCCACTAGAAATGTTGCATTCCAAATATGAAAGCATTCTGAGTGGTGGATCTGAAGGAGGTTTTCAAAGAAATTTCCTCATGGTGCACTGTTGATATTTGGGTGCCCATAGGGAGCCCAAATATCAACTCAGGGACTTGATTTGAACAAACCTGAACCTATCCCTCCCACCCCTAGAGATGCTGTATACCAAGTATCAAAAGATTCTTATACACGGTTCTGGAGAAGATTATTTTTCAATTTTGGAAAACAATTTATGCATGCTATCAGAGAAATGCTTGGGGCCCCCTGTGGGTGTGGCAACATTATTTGAACAAACTGGAATTCATATATGATAAGGAACATGAATATCAAATTTGGTTCAATTCGGCTCAGTTGTTTATGAGGAGAGGTTAGTAATGTAAAGTTCACGCCGGACAGGATGGACTGATGGTGGACAGACAGAAAGTAATCATTTTAGCGCCCCCTGACTTACAGTCAGGTGAGCTAAAAATAAACAATATTCATCAAGCGTAATAATTATGGATGTTACTAGAACCGGCTGATGAGAGCCGGTTCCAATGACAGCCATATTTGTACAAATTTTATTGCCAGTGTCACAATATTTCAGGTCATGTTAGTGTTGTATTGGTTAATTTGCTGCCTTTGTGTTAAGTAAAGGGTTAAACTGACTCAGTTCTTTTCATGTGAATCCTAGCAGCAATGTTACGAGAAGCTACATGGTTTCTCACTGGTTTTGTTGCATGGATCTCTACGGGAATCGATTCTCAGATTCTTATAAGCCCTGGCTGAGGCTATATAATCCACCAATATCAATAGAAAGTGCCATTTTATCTCAATAAATGATGTCAAATATTCTTTTACCTAGTGATGAGGTAAATTATAGCCCTGGATGTACCCCCCGCCCCACCCCTGCCCCCAAGGTCTCAGTATGCATTTTTTCCTAAAACAAGAGACCCCAGGGGGCCTGAGGGCGCCCACCTGTACATGGTAACCTAAATATCAACCCAGAGAATTGATTTCAACAAGTTGCATCTACTCTTCCTAAGAAAAGCTTATACCAAATATCCAAAGATTCTGACAAGTGGATCTAAAAAAAATTATTTTTAAAGAATATTCCTCATATTGAACCGAGTTATAATTTGGGCTCCCACAGGGAGCCCATATATGAACCCAGGGACTTGGCTTTAACAAACTTGAAGCTCCCCCCCCCCCCCCCCCCTAAGGATGCCGCATACCAAATATCAAAACATTTCAACTGCTGGATCTGAAGAAGACGATTTTTAAAGAAAATTCCTCATTTTGAACTAAGTTACAATTCGAGCTCCCACAGTGAGCCCAAACATGGACCTAGGGACATGGCTTGAACAAACTTGAATCTAGCCTCCTAAGGATGCTGCATAAAAAATAAAAGCATTCATCTGCTGGACCCGAAGAAGATTTTTAAAAAAAATTCCTCATTTCGAACTAAGTTACAATTCAAGCTCCCACAGTGAGCCCAAATATGGACCTAGGGACATGGCTTTAACAAACTTGAATCTCACCCCCCTAAGGATGCCGCACACCAAATATCAAAACATTCCAACTGCTGGATCTGAAGAAGATTTTTAAAGAAAATTCCTCATTTTGAACTAAGTTACAATTCGAGCTCCCACAGTGAGCCCAAACATGGACCTAGGGACATGACTTGAACAAACTTGAATCTTGCCTCCTAAGGATGCTGCATAAAAAATATCAAAAGCATTCATCTGCTGGATCTGAAGAAGATTTTTTAAGAAAATTCCTCATTTCGAACTAAGTTACAATTCAAGCTCCCACAGTGAGTCCAAATATGGACCTAGGGACATGGCTTGAACAAACTTGAATCTCACCCCTCTAAGAATACTGCATGCCAAATATTAAAACATTCTGACTGCTGGATCTGAAGAAGAAGATTTTTAAAGAAAATTCCTCATTTTGAACTACATGTAAGTTATCATTCGGGCTCCCACAGTGAGCCCAAATATGGACCTAGGGACATAGCTTGAACAAACTTGAATCTCACACCCCCTAAGGATGCTGCATACCAAATATCGAAACTTTCCGACTGCTGGATCTGAAGAAGATTTTTAAAGAAAATTCCTCATTTTGAACTAAGTTATAATTCAGGTTACCACAGTGAGCCCAAATATGAACCCAGGGACTTGGCTTGAACAACTTGAATCTCACCCCCTAAGCATGCTGCATACCCAATATCAAAAGATTCTGCTGCTGGATCTTGAGAAGAAGATTTTCAAAGAAATTTGCCTGAAATGCACTAAGTTCAAATTTGGGCTCCTATACTGAGCCCAAATATGAACCCAGGGGGCTGATTTGAACAAACTTGAATCAGATCCACCCCACAATGTTGCATATCAAATATCAAAAGATTCTGCCGGCTGGATCTGGAGAAGAAGATTTTTTAAGAAATTTGCCTGAAATGCACTAAGTTTGAATTTGGGCTTCTATAGTGAGCCCAAATATGAATCCAGGGGGCTGATTTGAACAAACTTGAATCAGATCCACCCCACAATGTCACATACCAAATATCAAAAGATTCTGCCTGCTGGATCTGGAGAAGAATATTTTTAAAGAAATTTGCCTGAAATGCACTAAGTTTGAATTCGGGCTCCTATACTGAGCCCAAATATAAACCCAGGGGGGCGGATTTGAACAAACTCGAATCAGATCCACCCTACAATGTTGCATACCATATATCGAAAGATTCTGCCTGCTGAATCTGGTGAAGAAGATTTTTTAAGAAATTTGCCTGAAATGCACTAAGTTTGAATTCGGGCTCCTATACTGAGCCCAAATATAAACCCAGGGGGGCGGATTTGAACAAACTCGAATCAGATCCACCCTACAATGTTGCATACCATATATCGAAAGATTCTGCCTGCTGGATCTAGAGAAGAAGATTTTTTTAATGTTTTTGAATTTCCCATTGCCTTCAGTGTTAAAAAGTGTTTTCAAAGTCCCGAAACTGTACCCTATGATAAAACTGATGGCAATTTTCGGGACCAATCCTTTCTGTTGGTCATAAGGAAGCTTCACACCAAATAAACATTCTCAGTGCCGTGGAGTTTTGGAGATATGGAGTTTTACTTTTTTCGATTTTTAGCTCCTGTGGTTTCCATGGGGCTACAGAAAAAGAAAATTTGGCATAAATTAGGTACTTATGACCCAATAAGCCCTCACATAAAATTTGATTCAAATCAGCCTCTCAGTTCGGAAAATAGAAATTTTGGGCGGGGCCAAAAATTTTGCCCCTCCCATAACGACACTAAATATAGCCCATCAAACTTCGCTTAAAGAAATCCAAGTCTACACCTTAAAAGGAAGCTGCATACCATATATCAAGTCTCTGCTACTGCTGGTTGATGAGAAGATTTTGGTGCCCCTTGGGGGCATGGCACCACCCAGGAGAAGGGGGCAACTTCATTTGAACAAATCTGAATTGGCATTAGGTAATAAACATTTACCCAACATTTGAATAATGTAAAGTTAACGCCGGACGGACGGCGGACAGAATGTGATCAGTAAAGCTCCCACTGAGCTTTGCTCAGGTGAGCTAAAAAAATTTATTAATTTATAAATAAATTGATGGTGACATGTCTTTCCCATTATTTTTTAATCACATTCTTGCTTCTGAACACATTTCACATTGTGTTTGATATTCTGCAATCTTTGTAAGAAAAAGCCTAAGTTTTCTCAGTTAAGGCACCTCGAGTCATAAAACAGTGATTTTTTCCAACAGAATGACCAGTACCTGCTACTGTGGTGTCTCATGACACTGTTAAAATTCCTAAAATCATCAAATATTGATTCATTAGTGCTGTGCTTGTGCTGCAAATATCCACAAGTGCACTTTCACTATTTTGGTTTTAATCCCCACAGGCATGCATTCTGTCAAAAGGAGTGAAATTGTAGAAAATATGTTCACAAAGAGGACAAGTTACAGTACAGTCGCCGTGGATGGGTTGTAATACATGCGTGGGCAGTGATGTCCACTCATGCATTTACCAGTCAATAAAAATCATCATCTACAAAATTTTAATTGATGAAGCATCGGTTTGTACCTGGTGCTTCATTATTTAAATTTTTGATGATTATACCTATAGTTAGTGTTTGGCATCAAATATTATTGTATGAATTTGTATCCGTGGAAATATTGCCCATCCATGGAAAGTGAGCAGTACACTGCCACTGTACTGTATTTGTTTCATGTATATAATATACTCTTTGATGTTTAATATACTTGTGATAGGCTGGGTCCAAAGTACTCAGTACCCGTAGTACTTGAGTACCACTTTTTTGATAAAATACTCAATACTTGCCAGCCCAGATTTTTGTATGTGTGTGTGTGTGTGTGTGTGTGTGTATTTGTGTGTGTGTGTGTGGGGGGGGGGGGGAGGTTGGAGGGTGAAAGATAGCTGCAAATTATTTAAAATGTTGACCTAGGCAAATGAAAAGCAAAGAAACATTTCATCCGAAGGACAGACAGACAGACATGCAGTAACAAATTTGGGAAGCCTAAATAAAAGTAGTGACTAACTTAAAATGAAAAATATAGATAGAAGAGCCAGGGCAATGTTGTCAAACAGAAAACAAACAAGAGCCCCCAGAGGACCTGATGGCATTCACCTGACATGGTAGCCTAAATATCAACCCAGGGAATTTATTTGAACATTTAGTTGCATCTGCCCCTCATAAGAAAAGCTTATACAAAATATCCAAAGATTCTGACCGGTGGATCTCAAAAAAAAAAGGATTTTTAAAGAATATTCCTCATATTGAACTAAGTTATAATTCAGGCTCCCACAGAGAGCCCAAATATGAACCCAAGGACTTGGCTTGAACAAATTTGAATCTCACATCCCTAAGGATGCTTCTATATACTAATATCTAAAGATTCTGACTACTGGATTTTAAAAAATATTCCTCTTATTGAACTAAGTTGTAATTTGGACTCCCACAGGGAGCCAAAATATGAACCTGGGGACTTGGCTCAAACAAACTTGAATCTCACCCCTCTAAGGATGCAGCATCCCAAATATCAAAATATTCTGAAGAGTGGATCAGAAGAAGATTTTTAAAAAATATTCCTCATATTGCACTAATCTAATCATAGAGAGCCCAAATATGGACCCAGGGATTTGATTTCGACAAACATGTGAATAAATCTTCCAAAGATGTTATATGCAAAATATGAAAGCCTTTGGAGCAGTGGTATGGCAGAAGAAGATTCTTTAATGTTTTTCCCATTACTAATATGATGACTCCGCATAAGTCCTGGAAAACTTCCCTATGATAAAACTGATGGCAATTTCTTTTTGACCATTCTTTTCGGCTGTTTGTAAGGAAGCGTCACACAAAATAAAAATTCTCAGTGCCATGTAGTTTTGAAGATATGGGCGTTTTAATTTTTTTCTATATTTAGATCCTGCAGTTCCCACAGGGCCACAGGAAAATGTTTTGGCATAAATTAGGTACTTACGACCCAATAAGCCCATCATATCAAATTTGCTTCAAATCAGCCTCTCAATTTGGAAAATAGAAATTTTGGTACAATTCGGGCTCCAACAGGAAGACCAAATATGAACCCAGGGACTTGGCTGTAACAAACTTATATCTCACCTCCCTAAGGATACTGTATATATCAAAACATTCTGACTGCTGAATGTGAAGAATACTTTTGAAGAATATTCCTCATTTTGAACTAAGTTATAATTCAGGCTCCCACAGTGAGCCCAAATATGAACCCAGGGACTTGGCGTAAACAAACTTGAATCTCCCACAGTGAGCCCAAATATGAACCCAGGGACTTGGCGTAAACAAACTTGAATCTCACACTGGCTCACACCGATTAATCGACAAACCAATGATCAATATCTTGATTGATAAAAAAAGTAATTGATCGGTTAACCGTTACTTTTGAAGTACGGTACAAAATGGCAGGGTATTTGATGGCTGGATTCACATCGCAAAATGCTATACAAAAATGTCCAATTGCTAATTTTTCTTTCATATTGGGTAAGCTTATATTCACTATTTATCATCACTTTTTGAAACCAAGATGGAAACTGTTAATCAAATTTTTAAAAACAAAAAATACCCTGTATGGGTTAACTATGGAACAAACTTGCTCCAAAACAGGCAAACATTGTCACACTGGCTCACATCAATTGCATGAGACAGAGAAATGCATGCCAGTTACGTGCCAAAATACTTGTTCACTTGCATGATCATTATACTGTATCAGTAGCTGAAAACGGTCATTCTCAACCCTTCACCAAATGCAGGTAGCAGACGATACTTGCACAAGAAATTCTAAAGATGATTTTCAATGTTTGTCTCAAAAACATAGCTTATGCCCCCCCCCCATTGGAACAAGCTCAATGAGCTTGTTCCAATGAGGGGTCATAAGCTATGTTTTGAGACAAAAATTGAAAATATAATAAAATTTGAATGGACATGTTTGTATATGGCGCTGCCCGGTTTTGTCCATTATGCTGAGTAAAGTTTTAATTATATAAATGGTCAACGGTACAGCAATTATTCAGCTACCTATTGGGGCAAGTGATTAATCGGTTAACCAAGGTTAACCCATGTGATTAATCAATCACGAAAACCCTTTAATCGTTTCAGCTCTAAAATTAATTTAATTTTATTAAATTTTATCTGATAAAAAAATGCGTATAATTTTGGGGGAATGGTAAATATGGATCTTCTTAACAAGCATTTGCAAGAACATCAGAGGAATGAAATCACCGTTCTTGCAATTTGCAAAACCCTGGTGAGCCAAAATATAGGCTTGGCTTGAAGAAACTTCAATCTCACCCGCCTAATGATGGTGCATAGCAAATATCAAAAGATTCTGATTGGTGGGTCTGAAGAAAAAGATTTTTAAAGAATATTCCTCATACTGCACTAATTTCAACATTTGGACTCCCATAGAGGCCAAATATGGACCCAGGGATTTGATTTCAATAAACGTGTAAAAAAATCTTGCAAAGATGGTATATGTGAAATTTGAAAGCTTTTGGAGCAGTGGTTTGGGAGAAATGTAGTCTTAAATGTTTTTCCCATTACCCACAGTGTTACAGAACGCTGACTAAGCATTTTTTCAAAGTCTCGAAAAAGTACCCCATGATTGACCTGACAGAAATTTGCTTAGACCATTCCATTCTGTTGGTCCCAAGGAAGCTTCACACCAAATAAGAATTCTCAGTGCCATGTAGTTTTGGAGATATGTGCGTTTTGAATTTTGTTCTATTTTTAGCTCCTGCGGTTCCCATGGGGGGGATGGGAAAATATTTTGGGGCATAAATTAATTACTTATGATCAAATAAAACCAAAAATTAAATTTGGTTCAAATCAGCCTCTTGGTTCGAAAAACAGAAATTTTGGGCGGGGCAAAAATACATGCCCTCCAATAATGAAGGCAAATACAGACCCACAAACTTCTCGTGAACAAAACTGAGTCTACACCTCAAAAGGAAGCAGCACACCACATATCGAATCTCTGCTACTCCTGGTTCACGAGAAGATTTTTTTAAGATTTAGGCAAAATTTTGGGGCATGGCCCTACTGGGGGCAGGGCAACTTGATTTAAGCAAAATCAAAATGCAATGTCATAACAAACAAGCATCTCACATTTCAGTTAAATGATTAATCAGTTCAGCAGTTTTGGAGGAGAAGACGCAAACACCATGTTCACGGACGACGGACGACAGACAGCAAGTGATCACTACACCTCACCCTGACTGAAAGTCAGGTGCACTAAAAACTCAGTGGACCATTAGTGCTGCAGTTGGGCGAGATGCTTGGTTCAAGGAGAGAAGAAACTTGTAGCTGCTGGCTTTCGAAAGTGTTCTTAAAACCCAATAAATAAATAAACAAGAGGCCCTACAGAGCCTGAAGCGCTCACCTTGAACAGAACACGATATAAACAGAGAACAGAACACGATATAAGAGTCCAAGAATGAATCTACATTAAGCAATCCATCTCCATAGGATACACTGCAAATCTTTGAGCCCCTCAGGAGTGACAAAAACAGTCCAAGCATCATGCCTTTCCTTTAGTTGATTATGATGTAAAATGTGGAGCTTCCCTCTCAAGCACCTTGATACAACCTATGTAGATTACTCTTCACCTCTTGAGGGTACCGAATAAAAAATGTCTAATTCTTCAGCTACTTGGCCAATTCCCGCTCCCATAGGGAGCTCAAATATTAACCCAGGCACTCGATTTGAACAAAGTTGAATCTGATCTCCTTAGAGATGCTGTATACCAAATATGAAAGCATTCTGACTGGTGGATCTGAAGAACAAAATTTTAAAGAAATTTCCTCATATTGCACAAAGTTAAAATTTGGGCTACCATAGTGAGCCCAAACTTTAACCTACAGACCTGATTTGAACAAACTTGAATCTCACCCCCACCCCCACCCCTCTCCCCTTAGAGATGTTGTATACCAAATACGAAAGCATTCTGACTGGTGGATCTGAAGAAGAAGATTTTTAAAAAAAACTTCCCCATACAGCCCTAAGTTAAATTTGGGCTACCAAAGAAAGCCCAAATATTAACATAGGGACTTGGCTTGAGCAATCTTGAATCTAACCATCATAACAATGAGGGTACCAAACATTAAAAAATTCTGACTCGTGGTTCTGAAGAAGATTTTTAAAGAAAATTCCCCATAAAATTTGGGCTCCTGCATTGAGTCCAAATATGAACGAATGGGCTTCATTTTAACAAACTTGTATCTGACCCCTCTATGGATGCTGTATACCAAATATCAAAAGATTCTGAACATTGGTTCTTGAGAAAAGATTTTCTAAAATGTTTGCAAAAATGCTCCACCAACATTATTCTGATGCCCTCTGCAGAACTCTCTAACAACAACAGAGGGCATTTTTTTTACCATTCAATTCTACTGGTTCTAAGGATGCTTCATACCACATAACAGTTCTCTGTTGCAAGTGGTTTGGGAAACATGGGAGTTTGAAAACATTTCTATTTTTTGCTCCTGGGGTTCCCATGGGGATGCAGGGTTTTTTTGCACGAGGTAAGTACTTATGACCCAATATTACCACGATACTGAATTTCATTCAAATCAGACCATCGGTTTGGAAAATAGAAATTTTGGGTGGTACCAAAAATCTAACCACTGCCATTACAAAGCCAAATATTGCTTCACAAAGTATGTTTTAACAAGTGTGATTCTACACCTCAAAAGGTAGTTCCATAACGAATATAAAGTCACTGTACCCACTGGTTCATAGGATTTTTAAAATATTTTGGGAGCATTTTACCCCACCCCCTCCCTATGGGGCTGGGCATGTTGAGTTAAACAAAAATGTAATACCCATTTGTACCATTACTCACACAAACTTTAACTTGAATTGACCAAAACATGGTGTTGATGGATGACAGATGGATGGACAATGGATGGAGAGTGATTAGATAAGCCCTGCTTGACTTTGTCGAAGTGAGCTAAAAAAAAAAAATTAAACGGTTCATGTCCGATATTTTACCCATGTTATTAAAATTGATAAATTTGTCCCTGGAGTGCTACAAGGTTTATGCTATACATGCAGCATTGCAAAGCCTTCTTGCACTCAAGTGATGGAATACACTTCCATCCAAGCTATTCTGTAGATTATGAGGCCTAAAACAAACCAAGAACATGAACTTATGCATGAATATTATTACAATGAATACACTGTCTTACACAAAGGAATACCACACAATCCAGTGTAGACTGATTTCAAAAAGTCCTCCGTAGTGGAAGGGCAATTTTAACAAACATACAGGCCCAAATAAGCTTCATACACAGTGTAAAAATTCCACAAAATTAATAAACATTCATATATGTTTAATAGGAATTAGGAGTATTGTAATTAAAAGTCAATTGTGTGGTTGTTTATAAACTTACATTACTTTGTTATCAGGTGTTAAAAAATATGAATATTTGTAAACACTCCCACCCATTTAGATTAGTCCCTGCTCATAGCAGTGACACAGACATACAGTACAGTTGCTGGTCATAATCCTTGCATGGGTAGTGCATGATGTCCATGCATGTTTTTTCCAGGTAATAGAAAATCATCATCAATAAAATTTTAATTAATGAAGCACCGAATTGTATCCTGTGGTTCATTAATTAAATTTTTGACGATTATTGTTGTAAACAATGTTTGAAAACTAATATCATTGCATCCGCAGAAATATTGCCCACCCACAGAAAGTGACCAGTACACAACAGCACAGAGTCAAGGTAATTGTGTTTTACTGTCTTGAATTTCAAATTTTGTTGTTTTTTTTTTGTTTTGTTTTTTTTTTGTTTTGTTTTTTTTTTTTGGGGGGGGGGTGCACCAGACCCCCTCCACTGATGAGAGGGTCACACACCCTCTTGTCTTCACCCCTATCTCACTGCTATGTGGCTCAGGTGATTCTGTGCATCATATTCTTTATGACTCCCACTAGATACATGTATTACTCTTGCCCCTACATGTAACTTAGATATCCTGGCTTAGCACCAGTATAATGGTAAACTAACATCAAATCGTGTGCTTATGTACAGTAGCTAACATATTGGAATAGTATAATGAGCTTTGTCAGAAACTTGATCAAGTATTGATGACAAACAACAATTTTCATTACCAGTAACTGGTGCCAGTAATAAAATAAGATTTGCAAATATCACCCTGCATTTTTTTCAGCTATTAACTAACATAAAATTGTGCGCTTCATGAAAAGTATTTCCTAACTACCTGTTAAAAATTACCGTTTCTTGTTTTGCTCTTGAAAAAGAAATCACTCCTTTTCTGGCGGGCATACTAAACACCGAGGCAACCGAGGGATACCAAGGTGAAGGAAAACAGGAGAGAAACGGGTATGAGGTGGTGTGTTCTTTTTATTATTTATTTATTGGTGTTTAAGGTCACATTTATCTGCACAACAGCTTATTGTGACCATGGCAGTTTTATGGATGGAGGAAACTAGAGTACCCAGGAGAACCACTGAGCAATGGCAAGCAGCTGTGAGCTCCCCAACATACTACACAAGCACGGTTAGCCTTGTTTGAAGACAGGTGCACCAAGAACATGCAGTATACCTTAGTACACAGCATACCTTGCCCCCACATGGGTAGTGGGGGTGAAGTGTCTTGCCCAAGGACACAAAGCTGTTGCTGCAGGTGGGATTCGAACCGAGGATCTCTCGGCTTGCAGTCTGCACCTCTACCTACTGAGCTAATACACCCCTGATGGTGTATTCTGATTATGTAAATAGATTTAAGCAGTACTAGTATGTGATTGGTTTTAATGCCATATTTGAGAATTATGGGTGCTGAAGTAATAAGAGTGCGCTGAAAAATCTTCCCTTTGGTATTTAGTAGGTAGCTTGGTAATGGTAAAGTGACTTCACCTCAGTCAGCAACAGTGTGAAAGCTGGCAGCCATCTTTAATATCGGGCCGCCACACACAAAAAACACTCGTTCTCATCCCAAGGTGATAACAAAGGTACCCAAGAAGTTTCATGAAGATCGGTTCATAAATACAGCCTCCAGACTTAGTGTATTGACATGTGCACTTACAGTGTATAAGTAGCACTGATAAATTAAAGGTCATCTAATTTGCATAAATTCTGCAAGAGAAAAAAACCTGTATTATACAGTATTTTTTGTGATGTACAGTTAAAACTAGAAGTCCTGTCACGAACTGTGTGCTTATCTAGGCTTAATTGCGCGTATGAATTGCGTGCAATTGTCATATCGAATGGCATCCAAAGCACGGCAGGTTCTCCTGGTTACTTATAGCAAACACGGGCAATGTTTCTGCCAATGGACCTCCAGGTTACCCGGAGGTCCATTGGCTGAAACATTGCTTGTGCACAGGCCATATTTACAGAATTTGATTGCCTTACTATGGTCATATCGCATAGATTAACACGCATATCGACGTGCTATTTGTGCGCATTTCAGGACAGGACTTTTAGTTTTAACTGTATTCCATGTTACTAAACATTCATACAAAAATTTATTCAAATCAGAACTTTCATACAGAAGTTCTGTACAAAAAACTGATCGCACTAATTTAAGTACAAATTGGCTGCTAGTGGCCATCTTGAATTTCGAACTGCACCCAAAAACACTAGCTCTCATCCCAAGGTGATAACAAAAGTCCCCAAGACGTTTCGTAAAGATCGGTTCATAAATACGGCCACTAGCCTGAGCCGTATAGAAGTTGTGTACAAAAAACTGATTGGACCTAATTTTGGTACAAAATGGCCACTGGCAGCCATCTTGAATTTTGGATTGCACCCCAAAACACTCGTTCTCGTCCCTAGGTGATAACAAAGGTATGCAAGAAGCTTGGTGAAGATCCATTCATAAATACAGCCCCTAGCCCAATCCGTATTGACATGTGTACTTACTGTGTATAAGTAGCACTGAATAAATCAAAGTTCATCTAATTTGCATAATTTCTGTACAAGAAAAAAACCTGTATTTTATGTGATGTATTCCATGTTACTAAACAATCATACAAAAATTTATTCAAATCAGAACTTTCATACAGAAGTTCCGTACAAAAAACTGATTGCAGTAATTTCAGTACAAAATAGCTGCCGGCAGCCATCTAGAATTTTGGACTCCCCCCAAAAACACTCATTCTAACATCACGGTGATAACAAAGGTACCCAAGAAATTTCGTAAAGATCAGTTCATAAATACGGCCTCTAGCCCAGGTTGTATAGAAGTTCTGTACAAAAAACTGATTGTACCTAATTTCAGTACAAAATGGCCACTGGTAGCCATCTTGAATTTTGGACTGCACCCAAAAACACTCATTCTCATCCCAAGGTGATAACAAAGGTACCCAAGAAGTTTCCTGAAGATCAGTTCATAAATACTGTACAGCCTAGCCCGAGCCCTATTGACATGTGCACTTACTGGGTATACATGTAAGTAGCAGTGAATAAATTAAAGTTCATCTAATTTGCATAATTTCACAACGAGAAAAAAACCTGTATTATATGTGATGTACTCCATGTTACTAAACATGCATACAAAAATTTATTCAAATCAGACCTTTCATACAGAAGTTCTGTACAAAAACGCTGATTGCACTAATTTCTGTACAAAATGGCTGCTGGAGGCCATCTTGAATTTTGGACCGCACCCAAAAACACTCGTTCTCGTCCCACGTGATAACAAAGGTACTCAAGAAGTTTCGTTAAGATCGGTTCATAAATACAGCCTCTAGCCCGAGCCGTATTGAATTGCTGTTCCCGAACAGACGGACAATGGGCCATGACATAACCTTAAATTTGACTTTGTCAAAGTTGAGCTAAAAATGGAGAGTATCCAGAGTATCACAAAACAAAAACCTATTTGTAAAGGACTCCTCCTTTCAAGGACAATGGGGCAGTGTTGGCATTGACCACCATGCTGCCTTGAGGCTGCATTTTGAATTCCTGTGTTTGTTGTTCTAATGAAATATTATTTTATTATTATCAGTTATGGTACAAATATGGTACCGATAGCACACTTTCAGGAACCGCTGATGTCTGATGTCGACTGTGTGTCAGTGCGTGAGGTGCACACATACTTTTGGGGTTCTATACACCACATCCTTCATTTTGCTATATAATTTGTGTAAATTTATTTGGAATTTATAGAATTTCAGACTTGTAAACTTCATAGTATTGTTTTTGCCTTAGTTATGGTGCTTTATAAGTAATGGGCAATTTAGTTTGAAAAAAAGGGGTTCATGAATATTCAGTCACAGGAAGATTCAGCCCCCATACTTTTTCTGAGAATATTCGGTCCCCAATTGCATTCATGCCCCCACCCCTCTCTCCTGTTAACCCATATAATGAACATCCCAAAAGCCATTTTAATATCTAGATATTTATGCTTGTTCGCAACTTATTATGGACACAAATGGACACAGAGTCAAGGTAATTGTGTTTTACTGTCTTGAATTTCAAATTTTTTTTGGGGGGGTGGGGGGGAGGTGCACCCGACCCCTCCACTGATGAGAGGGTCACACACCCTCTTGTCCTCGCCCCTATCTTACTTCTATGTGGCTCAGGTGATTCTGTGCATCATATTCTTTATTACCCGGCCCCACTCCCACTAGATATTACTCTTGCCCCTACATGTAACTTACATTTCCTGGCTAAGCACCAGTATATAGTGGTAAACCAACATCAAATTGTGTGCTTATGTCCAGTCACTAACATACTGGAATAGTATAATGTGCTTTGTCAGAAACTTGATCAAGTATTGATGACAAACAGCAATTTTCATTACCAGTATCTGGTGCCAGTAATAAAATAAGATTTGCAAATATCACCCTGCGTTTTTTCAGCTATTAGCGAAGATAAAATTGTGCGCTTCATGAAAATTATTTCGTTACAACCTGTTAAAAATTACTGTTTCTTGTTTTGCTCTTTTAGAAAAAGAAATCATTCCTTTTCTGGCGGGCATACTAAACACCAAGGCAAACCGAGGGATACCAAGGTGAATGAAAACTGGAGAGTCTAAACGGGTATGAGGTGGTGTTCTTTTTATTATTTATTTATTGGTGTTTAAGGTCACATTTATCTGCACAACAGCTTATTGTGACCATGGCAGTTTTATGGATGGAGGAAACTAGAGTACCCCAGGAGAACCACTGAGCAATGTCAAGCAACTGCGAGCTCCCCAACATACTACACAAGCTGGGTTAGCCTTGTTCGAAGACAGGTGCACCAAGAACATGCAGTATGCCTTAGTACACAGCATACCTTGCCCCCACATGGGTAGTGGGGGGTGAATTGTCTTGCCCAAGGACACAAAACTGTTGCCGCAGGTGGATTCGAACCGAGGATCTCTCGGCTTGCAGTCTGCACCTCTACCTACTGAGCTAATGCACCCCTGATGGTGTATTCTGATTATGTGAATAGATTTAAGCAGTATAAGTATGTGATTGGTTTTAATGCCATATTTGAGAATTATGGGCACTGAAGTAATAAAAGTGCACTGAAAAATCTTCCCTTAGGTATTTAGTAGGTAGCTTGGTAATGGTAAAGTGACTTCACCTCAGTAAGCAACAGTGTGGAAGCCGGCAGCCATCTTTAATGTCGGGCCGCACCCAAAAACACTTGTTCTCCTCCCAAGGTGATAACAAAGGTACCCAAGTATAAGAAGCACTGAATAAATCAAAGGTCATCTAATTTGCATAATTTCTGCAAGAGAAGAAAACATGTATTATACAGTATTTTTTGTGATGTATTCCATGTTACTAAACATTCATACAAAAATTTATTCAAATCAGAACTTTCATACAGAAGTTCTGTACAAAAAACTGATTGCACTAATTTTGGTACAAAATGGCTGCTAGTGGCCATCTTGAATTTCGAACTGCACCCAAAAACACTCGCTCTCATCCCATGGTGACAACAAAGGTACCGAAGACGTTTCATAAAGATTGGTTCATAAATACAGGCTCTAGCCTCTAGCCTGAGCCGTATAGAAGTTGTGTACAAAAAACTGATTGTATCTAATTTTGGTACAAAATGGCCTCTGGCAGCCATCTTGAATTTTGGATCGCACCCCAAAACACTCATTCTCGTCCCTAGGTGATAACAAAGGTACCCAAGAAGCTTGGTGAAGATCGGTTCATAAATACAGCCCCTAGCCCGAACCGTATTGACATGTGTACTTACTGTGTATAAGTAGTACTGAATAAATCAAAGTTCGTCTAATTTGCATAATTTCTGTACAAGAAAATAACCTGTATTTTATGTGATGTATTCCATGTTACTAAACAATCATACACAAATTTATTCAAATCAGAACTTTAATACAGAAGTTCTGTACAAAAAACTGATTGCAGTAATTTCATTTTCAGTACAAAATAGCTGCCGGCGGCCATCTAGAATTTTGGACTCCCCCCAAAACACTCGTTCTAACCCCATGGTGATAACAAAGGTACCCAAGAAACTTTGTAAAGATTGATTCATAATTACGGCCTCTAGCCCAAGTTGTATAGAAGTTCTGTACAAAAAACTGATTGTACCTAATTTCAGTACAAAATGGCCACTGGTAGCCATATTGAATTTTGGACCGCACCCAAAAACACTCATTCTCATCCCAAGGTGATAGCAAAGGTACCCAAGAAGTTTCATGAAGATCAGTTCATAAATACAGCCTAGCCCGAGCCATATTGGCATGTGCACTTACTGGGTATACATGTAAGTAGCACTGAATAAATTAAAGTTCATCTAATTTGCATAATTTCAGCACGAGAAAAAAACCTGTATTATATGTGATGTACTCCATGTTACTAAACATTCATACAAAAATTTGTTCAAATCAGAACTTTCATACAGAAGTTCTGTACAAAACACTGATTGCACTAATTTCTGTACAAAATGGCTGCTGGAGGCCATCTTGCATTTTGGACCGCACCCAAAAACACTCGTTCTCGTCCCACGGTGATAACAAAGGTACCCAAGAAGTTTCGTAAAGATCGGTTCATAAATACAACCTCTAGCCCGAGTCGTATTGAATTGTTGTTCCCAAACAGACGGAAGACCGAGTCGTATTGAATTGTTGTTCCCAAACAGACGGACAACAGGCTATGACACAACCTTAAATATGACTTTGTCAAAACTGAGCTAAAAATGGGGAGTATCCAGAGTATCACAAAACAAAAACCTATTTTGTAAAGGACTCCCCCTTTCAAGGACAATGGGACAGCACTGGCATTCACCACCATGCTGCCTTGAGGATGCATTTTGAATTCCTGTGTTTGTTGTTCTTATGAAATATTATTTTATTATTATCAATTATGGTACAAATATGGTACCGATAGCACACTTTCAGGATCCGCTGATGTCTGATGGCGACTGTGTGTCAGTGTGTGAGATGCACACATACTATACACCACATCCTTCATTTTGCAATATAATTTGTGTAAATTTATTTGGAATTCATAGAATTTCAGACTTGGAAATTTCATAGTATTGTTTTTGCCTTAGTTATGGTGCTTTATAAGTAATGGGCAATTTAGTTTGAAAAAGGGGGTTCAGGAAGATTCAGTCACAGGAAGATTCAGCCCTCATACTTTTTCTTAGAATATTCGGTCTCAGTCGTGGTTGAATGTCATCACCTCTTGAGGTCAAATCCTCACAGAATTTTTTTTTTTTAAATATTCTATGCATTTTTTCTATTGTTTTATGTTAAGGATTTATGATTACTAATTATGGCAAAATTACAAGTGCGATATGAAACAAACCTTAATGAAGCTGGAACAAAAAAAACCTTCCCAAAACAAGCTGTGAGAGGTTCTCAGCTCGAATCCCAATTGCGGCAACTGAAATAAGGCGTACTGCACATCGATGGTGCACTTGTCTTCAACCAATGCTAACCCTGCTTGCTTGGAGTTACAATGTTGAGAAGCTGACAGTTGCTTGTCATTGTTGCTCGGTAGTTCTCTCTGGGTGCTCTGGCTGGGTTCCTCCCCCAGTAAAACTGTTGGGTGGCCCTGGCTGTGAAAATTGTTGTTAAACCCAATAAATAAAGAAATCAAATTTGCTGAATCCAAGACCTTTGAATGATGGTTTTGATTGGGGTGTGTGTGTGTGTGGGGGGGGGGGGGGGTTATACAGTTGTCCCCACTTAATTGGATATATCTTAATTGTATACAGCTGAAACTAGAAGTCCTGTCCCGAATTGTGCGCTTATCTAGGCTTAATTGCGCGTAGGAATTGCGCGCAATTGCCATATCGAATGGCATCCAAAGCATGGCAGGTTCTCCTGATTACTCATAGTAAACACAGGCAATGTTTCTGCCAATGGACCTCCGGGTTCCATGGAGGTCCATTGGCTGAAACATTGCTTGTGCACAGGCCATATCTACAGAATATGATAGCCTTACTATGGTCATAACACATAGATTAGCGTGCAAATCGACATGCTATTTGTGCGCATTTCATGTTAGGACTTCTATTTTTAACTGTATCCCTGTTAATAGAATATAATTTCCCAACACAAAACCATTTACCTCCAGTACAAATTTGACCTGGTAATTGAATATAGGTTATAGAGTAATCTCCTGTTAATTGAATAAAAAATCTTGTAACATGTTGAGAAATTGCCCTGACTCTTCCCAGTTTTCCTTTGGTTATAGACCAATTTGGCCTCAGTACATTCAATACAGGCATTTAATCTATTATATCTTGTTTGACAGAGCTCATGGAGCTCTGTCAAACAAAATATAATAGAATAAATGCTAAGTTTATCTCTGGAATACAGGAAAGTGACACAATCCCTGTTAATTGAATACTCCTGCTAATTGAATAATGTTATTGGCAAAGTGGCTCTTCAATTAACAGGGTTCCACTGTACAGCAAAAACAAATATCACAAACTAATAATGAAACTATGTACTTGTGAAATTTTCATGCGGTCATTCTACAAAATGTTTTAGCTGGTACTATACAGTTTTGAAGGTTAAAGGGCTCAGTACTTAGAGGTGAAGGCTGCAAGCCAAAGGGTCCTCTATCAAATACCACCTGTGGCAACCACTTTGTTTCCTTGGGCAGTACACTTCATTCCTACTGCCCACGTAGTGCCATTGCGTACCAAGGCATACTGCATGTCAATTGTACTCTTGTCTTCAACCAATGCTAACCCAGCGTGTGTGCTGTTTGTACGTTAGATGTTTGTAATTGCTCTGTGGTTCTCTCTGGCTTTTCCCACCTGTAAAACTGTCCGACATGAAGTGACACTGGCTATCGAAGTGTCATTAAACCCCAATAAATAAATCAATAAGAATCATGTGTCCCTATTCTGGAGAACAGTTTGGGGCAAATTGCCAAAGAATGGTTTGGGTTAGATTAGTATCCAGTTTGGGTCAAATTGTTGGAGGACAGTTTGGATGCAATTCTCACGAATTCCAGTCACTTTGGCCCCAAGTCATTTTGGCCCCAGTCATTACAGCCTCAGGTCAATTCAGCCCCAATATACCAGGTCATTTCGGCCTCTTTAAATATTTTCAAATATTGTTTGAATTTTAACATTTTCTATTTAATTTTTTTTCAACATATATATCTCTCAATTAGATATTCAGGTATACATGATATATGTCTAGTAGATTTTCTTTCATGATGAATAAATAAAAGAAAAGTTTCAGCATGTCGAAGATGCACATGGACTATGTGGGATTTGAAATCACTTGTGACCTGAATAATTTTATTTGCTTATGAATCTATGAGAGCCAGAAGCGAGGGTAAGTAATGTGATTTGGTTTGAGTGTACGCCTTGGAAGTGGGGCAATGGGATCAGACCTCTGTGGACATCGAACTGGAAGGGGACTAGGAATTGCGCATAACTACAAGGATTCTGCTCTGTGTTTTAGAAAATGTGGACATATTTATGGTAGTATCAAAATCGCTGTTTGGTGGTTGTTTCAGAAAAAAAAAAGAAAAAGAAACCCTGTAAACCTCAAACTGGAAGGTGACTAGGAATTGTGCATAACAATATGAATAAATGACTGCATATTCTGGTACTTTGCAAAATTTCAAAGTAAAATAATTTCTCTTACTTATACAGATAGCATCTTAAATGTATGTAAAATTGAACACATGGATAATTTTTAATGTCATGTATAAATGTTCTGTACACTATGTAAACACAAATAGCTGAACATTACTTAATAAAGGTAATTACCCATTATTTCTAAACATGAACTATGCACTGATCTTTATAGATCTCTACACTTAAAATGGTGCCGAAATGACCAAGGGACCAAAGTGACTAGGACAGAGATGACTTTGAGGTCGAATTGACCAGAGGATGAAATGACTTGGAGCCGAAGTGATTGGATATCATTCTAACAGATGAGAGACGTTAATTAGGCCCTATTACAGAACACATTGAATGTGAATTCACTGCAGAGATAATTGCTCGACGATATATTATATTAATATTTTTTCAATTAATATCGAACAATCTATTAATATTTTTTTTAAGAATTATTTTCAGGAGTTAAAACGAATATCGTAGCGTATCTAAAATATCCTAACAGATGTGTCCTGCTTTTCTTTTGGATGATTCTTCCCTGGGCCTAGTTCTCCCCAGGCTGAAGATTCCCCCAGTTCCCGAAAAAAGATGACATGCCATTTTCAATGGCGGTAAATATCCAAAAGGGTTATTATTTTCCATTTTTTAGTTTTTGAAACTACGAAGCACTGTTCAGAAATACAGATGCACCAAAAAGTAACACATTATTACTTTGTTTTGGTTTCTAACGGGACTGAAAGCAACCTATCAGTATCACTTTTTCGAATTACACCCATTTCGTCTGCTAACCAAATCGTCCGCTGCAATTTTACGCAAGTCGTCCTCTACAATTATACCCAACACGTCCGAAACTCGTTCGCTGGGGGAAAGTATTCAAGTATTGCATTTTTAATCATTTTTTATTTATATAATAATTTTATTGTATAATTTATTGTATATTACCTATTGTAAAATATCTTAATGTACCTCCATTGTAATATATCTTAATGTACCTCCTTGCATTAAATTTCATATATGTGTATGAAATTCTGAAAACAGAAATGTCAGAACAAAATAAACTATCCAGCCATCTAATAAATTTTAATTACTGTTTATTCAATGGATTACCAATAAAAATTATATTATTACAGTAAAAGTTCTTAAAGTATATGTACGGTATATTAAGTTCCACAACATAATCTTATAATTTTGCAATTTTTCATTGAAGAACTCCACCGGCACCTTACAGTGAATAATTGCAAAATTATTAGCATAAGTATTATAAGAATTAATTATATTAAGAAATGCAACAAAATTTGTTATATTAAGTTCTGCAACATAATCTTATAATTTTGCAAGTATTCATTGAGGCGCACCGTCGCTTTACAATGAATAATAGCAAAATTATTAGCAAATTTTTTATAAGAATTAATTATATTAAGAAACGCATCAAAATTTATGGTTTATTAAAATTCTGCAACATAATCTTATAATTTTGCAATTATTCTTGGAAGAGCATCACCGGCGCTTTACAATGAATAATCACGAAATTATTAGCAAATGTATTATAGGAATTATTTATTTATTTATTTATTGGTGTTTAAGGTCACATACTTATGCACAATGGCTAATCGTGATCGTGACAGTTTTACGGGTGGAGGAAGCCGGAGTACCTGGAGAGAACCACCGAGCAACGACGAGCAGCTGTCAGCTCTCCAACATCGTAACTCTGAACTCTGCACCGCAGCACCGCAGCACAGGCAGCGTTAGATTGGTTTAAGACATGCGCACCTTCGACGTGCAGTACGCCTCAGTACACAGCGTCATCGTGCCCCCATGTAGGCAATCAGGGTGATTATTATTTATTTATTGGTGTTTAAGGTCACATTTATCTGCACAACAGCTTATTGTGACCATGGCAGTTTTATGGATGGAGGAAACTAGAGTACCCCAGGAGAACCACTGAGCAATGGCGAGCAACTGTGAGCACCCCAACATACTACACAAGCTGGGTTAGCCTTGTTCAAAGTCAGGTGCACCAAGAACATGCAGTATGCCTTAGTACACAGCATACCTTGCCCCCACATGGGTAGTGGGGGGTGAAGTGTCTTGCCCAAGGACACAACGCGGTTGCCGCAGGTGGGATTCGAACCGAGGACCTCTTGGCTTGCACCTCTACCAACTGAGCCACCGCGCCCCCTATTATAGGAATTAATAATATTAAGAAACGCATCAAAACATGTTATAATTATATTAAGAAATGCATCAAAACTTGTTATATTAAGTTCCGTAACATAATCTTATAATTTTGCAATTATTCCAGGGGGAGAGGGGTCCTGGGGGGGAGGGACCAAAAATTTGCAAGACGTGATGTGGGGGTGGGTGAGTCTCTTGAGTGCACCAAAAATGTACATTTCCAACTTGTACAATTTTTTAAAAACATATCAATATATCAGCCAATATATGACATTATTTGTGTTTCAAACCTTAAAGATGATGTTGTACATCACACTCTTAACACAAATACAACATCAGGAGGCTTTATATTTGAGAATATTGGGCTTAATCTGGGGAAATGTCACACGTTAGTAGGGGGTGGGTGTCTTGTTCGAAATGTAGAAAATGTGCAGACAATATTTTCCTTGACAAGGGGACGACTCGGCTTGCGGACGAAACGTCCGTATACCCTTTTTTCAAGCAAACTTTTCCTTACTTTTACAACACCTTAACATTCGGTGTTCAACAACTGAGTTTCTGTTCATCTTGATATTTCACGAGGTACGTGTCAATGCATATCTGTATACAATCGCACCAATATAACAACAATTATCAGTTATATTATCGGTTATATGTACGTTTTGTTCGATTGAGGTTATCACTGGCAGACAAGCTGCAACGAAATCAGGACTCAGAGTTCGATCTGAAATGACGAGATCATCTGCTGAGCATTTTGACAAACCTCCAGAAGGACAGAACTCGAGTAATAATAGTAACACTTTGGCCGGCCGCTGATTTGTCGCGGTTCTCGGTTGAGAAGGCCTGGTTACCCCTGAAGTGTAGATATGTTGGCCAATGTATCACGCAAAGCTTTGAGGCGAAACAAAAAACATTTGATTCCCAGAGGGGGCCAGGCCAATTGCAATTGCATGGGCAATTCGACACCGGAAGTTACGTGGTTTTTTCACTGAAATTTACTGTCCACTTCAAAAATCACATTGACGGCTATAGAGAATTCTGTTCTGGAACACATTTATCTGACTGGGTATGTGGAACCCTTTGCGGGCCTACGGCCCGCTTGGGGTTCCTATTAACCTATACCTTTATCAATTACCAGTCTCGGATCCACATTTATTCATTTCTGGAGATCACATTTACCGTTTATACATTTTTTTTAACCTTCCCTTGGAAACTAAACAAGCTAACGGCATCCATAGAAGCGAAGGTGTACACAATGACATCCCATTGGCGACTATTTATGCCTAGAAAACATCGATGAAAATAAGCCAATGTGAGAATGAGGAAAGTTTTTGTCGTGTATCTGTGGACGCCGTCAACTTGCGAAAAGATGTCAAAGCTACGACTAAAAGTGCATAAACGTTAAATGTGAACTCCAGAAATGAATAAATGTGGATCCGAGATTAGTAATTGATAAAGATATACGGTTAATATTTGAATCTGCCCTCCATAGACAATGGGGCCTCGAATTATTTATAACAAATCGGATAATTGTCGCTCGTAAACCACATTCCACTGTGCACTAGGCCTTATCATGTCCGACTAAATGTTTTTCGGCCTTTTCTGCGACTTCTCCCAGTTATCATGAACAACCCAAGAACACCCAACGGTCATGTAATACACCACTGTAAAGCTTATTCATTCCCCTTTCCATTGATACTGGGTATTGTTGGATACGTTGTGTGAATCAAATTTGAGGGGGGGGGGGGTATAACGAAGATGAGTGCTACCGTTTTCGAAAAGCGAGTTGTGAACCTTGTTAATATTTATATATCATTACAGGGGCACGTCAGCATAGATTCAAAAATGGTATCAAATATCATTTTTCATTTGATTTCCCAGCTTGTGCCGGGTACCTGTGCCCAGATACAACGAACGTTGGTGAAAAAATTGAGTCTACTCCAACGCCATTTCAAACAATGATTCAGGAATAAAATATTATAAAATCCAGTTATACTTATTTTACAATATTATTTTATTCCTGGATCATTGTTTGAAACGAACCTCTGTGCTCTCACGGTACCGATCATGAACAAGTCAGAATAAAAGCATCAGTGGGATTGGCCAAACAAAACACGAAGTACTTGATTGGTCGCAATGATCACGGATATTTTATGGCATATGTTGCATGTCCTATATCTCATCTCGCATATCGAATGTCGGTCCAGGATTTACAAGTTTTAAAGGTATTTTCTGATTAGCTGCTATTTATAGTAACTGGAGGCAACGGTAATTTTCTGATTGGCTGGAAACAAAACGCACGTTGAACTTATATCTCCATTTAAGGTAATTATGTCACCTTGTTTCCATTTATAGAATTATGCGTTGGACGTGTAATTTTTATCGATGCACCTGTATTTTATAGGTGCAACGGTATTTTGTCAGAAATATACGTTGGACGTATAAATTTTATCGATGCACCCGCAATTTACAGTTGCAACGGTATTTTGAAATGTAGGTGCACCTGTAAAAAATGTAGGTGCATCGCTATTTTTCGATAAAAATACACGTCCAACGTATATTTATACGTCGGACGTATAAATTATGCGATGGTCGTTTGGGCTGCCGCATGCTCTCTTTTTGTGGCCAATGCAAACTTAAAAAATATAAAAATTAAATGGTTTATGTAGGACATTTTACTCAAGGTAATAAAATTGATAAATTTGCCCCTTGAGTACTAAAGCGTTGCAAAGCCTTCTTGTACTCAAGGAACGAGATGCAGAACCCACGCTATTCTGTAGGTTATCAGGCCTAAAACAAACAAAAAACACGAAGATGAACTTTTGATGGCAAAGAAATAATTACAAAAATGAAAATTAAAATACAAAACCGCCCTCCCACATTTACCAAAAAATGGCATGAGAAACAGGTCTACTTTGTGTAGCCTTATTGCCAAGAGTTATGTGCCAAATCAATACAGCGATATAATTCGATGTTTACTATAACAAGTCGCGACACCAATAGCGCAAGGTCACCCAAGTCAAAGTCGTTGTTCTGAAGGTGTGCACATTCCAAACTGAAATGTTTGCTCGGTATTATATTCCAGTTTCTATTTCTATTCTGAGAAAGTGCTCTTTCGTTCTGTCTGTGTCACGTTTATTTTGACTCTAGCTCGTCAAGAATTTTGTCGTAACAGAACATTACGTTGGCTGAACTATGGGCAGATGCAACAAAATACATCTCAAGAGGCAGGTTGGGCTGCTGGGTGCCGTCGGCATGGTTGTCGGTAGTATAATCGGTAAGTTTGAATCGGAGTTGCAATATAACCTCATCTACATCAAGAACAATGTTCTATATGATTTAAGGAACGGTAAAATAACTTTTTAATAAAAGCTCGTTACTTTCACGATTGTGAGTTAACTAAATTTCTCGGCGGGTCCCTGCATATTCATCGCCTTTACCTTTGTGTAGAAACTACATCGAATGGACATGTGTCCATATATTTGAATTCAAAACCATTATCAAATAATTTTTTTCAATACTTCTTGTGACCCCCTGTTAGCATTCAACACAGCCTGACACCGTCTGCGCATGCCTTTCACTAGAGTAAGGAAGCGCTGGCGAGGAAAGTTGCGCCACTCTTCCACCAAGGCTCAGTTCTTGTAGATTCGTCAGTTGGACTGGTCTTATCAATACTGCAGCCTACAACCTGTCCCAGGCATCTTCTACACGGATCTGCTTGAGATGCAACTGGTCACTCCATACGCCCAATACGTTGTTGTAGGAGATAATCGCTGACGAGCCGAGATCAATGGAGTCGGGCGTTATCTTCCATCGGGAGAAATTCCCCACCTTCAGCCCTTGCCTATGGACGCACAGTCGAATGGAGAACTTCATCCCTGTAACATTGCTAATTCAAAGTGTCATCCTGTGTGACGTGGAGGTCGGTTTGGCCATCCAATCTCATCTGTCCCCTAACCATTACTGGTCCACCACCGTACCGGTCATGTCCTCGAAACATGGAGTCGGAAAAATCCTCTCGTAGCGTCTTCTCCACACAAGAACACCTCTGTGGAGATAATCTAGAGAAAATCTGGACTCGTCAGTGAAAAGAATATTGGCCCACTGGTGCGGTGTCCACTCGACGTGTTCTCTGCGCCACACCCGCTAATGTATCCTATCCGGTGTCTGGGCTTCCGAGGAACGCGCGCAGCGGTCTTTTGGCTCACATACCAGCATCGTCCAACCTGTTACGTATAGTCTGCCTCAGAATTCCGATGTCCGCTGCATTTTGAAGGGTATTCTGGGGGGTTGTGGCATTCATGGTTCGATTCCGAGTGACAGTGGTGACGAGATAAGGCCTGAAATAGTCAACGGATTTTTGACGCGTCGGATCTAATACCAGCGCAAAAATATGAATTAAATTCGTCGGTGATGCGTCGACTATTTCAATTAGATGCGTGTAAGACGCATCAACGACGAATCTCCGTCCAACTGAGACGAATCTCCGTCGGTGATGCGTCTGAAATACGTGTTTGAAATAGTCGACGGATTTTTGATGCGTCGAATCGAATACACAGCGCGGAAACAAACGAGCGCTACCGATCAGCTGAATGCAAATCATATGCAAATAAGGAAAGCACATGTCAGTCGCTGGAAATACCCATCTTACGTCATTTCAGTGTTGATTGATCGATAGCTTGATTCGAGATTTTTCAAATGACTGAAGCAAAGGTGAGAACGAAAATCAATTTTTCAAAATGACTCAATGAGAAGTTGACAAGTGAGTGCGAAAATCAGTTTTAAACAAACAGCATCAGGCTTGCCTATACAAACTACGTTGATAGTTTCAACTTTCGACGTTAGTGGTATTGTTGTTGCTTCGGGTGACGTAAGTTGGCAAAATATTCTCGTTCAGAAAAGCCTACCCTCCCTCTCTCTCTAGTTTTAATGTGTTCCCGCCTGTGATTTTTTAAACCGGATTCACAAAATTTGGTTCGGGCCCTCGGTTTGCTGAAACTCACATCGAATTCAGTTGTTTGTTTATTGGGGTTTTACGACAGTTTCATTTGCCAGTGTCATGTCGTGTCAGGTAGTTTTACGTGTGTGACCAGGAATGGGAGTGGGAGCCGGATAGAACCACCGAGCCATCGGTGAGTAACTACCGAACTCATCAACGTGCTAACCAGGGTTAGCATGCTGTTGAAGGCATGTGTACCATTGACGTGACACACGCCTTTTTGCGTTTTTATGTGGGGAATGAGGGCGAAACAGGTCATCGCACTGATAAATGTGCCATTGGCAAGGATAGTAGGGCTGAACATGAATCAAAAGCCGTTAACTTTATGGTTTTCTCTGAGGGGGAGGGAGTATTCCTCGGGCTGATCAAATCATGAGCATTAACTCTGCAGCTTCAGTTTCCCCCAGTGCCCTGAGTCACAATAAGCTGAATCAATAATTGTGATTTTTGCAGGGATGTGTTTTTCGTTCAGTCAGAACATGAATGTGAACATTTCTGGGTACAAGTAGAACATATGCCACAAAAATATTTCAGTCAATCCAGGGAAGGTGGGTGGATGGGGGAGATAAAACCTTCATCCCTTTGTTCGAGTATGATCATGGCAGGCACATATAGGAGATCAAAGTTGGGGGAAGCGTGATATCTAAGGGGCGTACTGAATATGATTTGCAGCATCATCTGAACAACGCGGCTGCGAGATGGGGGCGAGCACAAGGGGGTGGGGATGTCCGCCGCTCGTGGCGTCGTGGGCCGTTGGAGTGGGTCCGGGCTGAGGTTTCCCCGGGAAAACAATTGGAATTCGAGACAGAAACATCAACTTCGTTGACTCTGAGTCCGTTTGAGTCCAAAAGTAGTTTATAAGTCACCACAGAATAGAATCCGAATAAATTATAAAATTATAAAATATTGTTACCGATTGCCACAACATGGCAAAATAGCAGCCAACAGGTGAACTATTTGGTGCAGCGCCATTTCAGTCTTGAGTACGATGATTTCCGGTATGGTTGCACAACACAACACACTTGGGTACACACTAAAGTGCACCTCAAATTTTGTTCGAAGCATGTGAAGTTTCGAATGAATTAGAAGAAAATAACCACGGAAGATATAAATTATGGAAGAATTATTTTCCACAGGCGTACGAAGTATCCGTGGTTTGATAGTTTGTTGTGAGAATTGACGTGATATATAAGAGAAACTGTGTTCAACAGAAAGTAGAAATATTTGGGAATCCAGATGCTAATTTTACTTTCCCTGCTGTTTATGTATCAACATGCTATTACGTACCCCCTCCACTCAAACATTTTGCAAGTATAAATATCTAGATGTTCAGATTTATTGCCCGATGTTCCCTATATCAGGCATATGGGTTAACGTGGGGGGGGGGGAGGGGTGCAGGCATGTCTGATTTTATTGGGGGGGGGGGGGGCAGATAGTACATACTCCTTCAACCATTGCTTACCCTGCTTGTGCCGAGTTCATAGCTCTGATAGTTACTCGCTGCGATCAGTGTTTCTCCGGGTTTTCCGGCCTCACCGGTAAAACTGTCCGACACTGGCTTTCGAAAGTGCCAATGGGCCCCAGAAAACAAATAAATAAATAAATAAATAAATAAATAAATAATGTCGCGCCCTGGGTGCAAAAACAAAATGACCGAAGGAATCAAAAGTATGCTGGTCGACGACGATTGGCTGATCAATTAGATTCGACGCGACGGTGATGCGTCTGTATATTTCAAAACTTCGAGTCGCATTAGCGACGGTTTTAATACAATTGAATTCGACGCGTCAAAACTCCGTCGGCCATTTCAGGCCTAACGGTCCTGCCGAAGTGTTGTCACTCGCTGATGACCACCACCGCGCCTATGCTGAGCACTCCCATCTGTCTGGGGTATTTAGGTCGAAGGAGGTGGCAAATATATTTTTCCGCATGTATACCCTTTTTTCAGAAAATCCCAGTAAAAGTAGAAAGACAAAAATCAACAATAATGGGTGTAATCCTTACTTCGTTGCAGGATATACAATCTATCTGAATTCTTTCACATTATTTAACACGAGAACTGACATTCATCAACAAAATATTGAACAATGCCTGAATATGTTCTAAAATTGTCATAATTTCCATTGCTTCTTTTCAAAAACGTTTTACGGGTGCTCTCTATAAAACTGTCAATTGTAGGAGTAAAATTCTGCAATATACATTAAAAGTTGCGGCATTGTATGTATCTGTAATCCATTGATATAAGGTCGAGATATTTTCCAAAACATGACTCTACGTTTGAAAGTGAATTTAAGTAAGGAATTTTCTAGCTTTCTATGAAACGTTTGATAGTCTAACAGTTATTATTAATTTTTAGTGTTTCTCTGCTGGTTTTTTATCGTGAAGTAACTTGATTGTTTGCGAAATTTTCAGGAAGCTCTTTAAAATGTAGAGTAGGATGTAAGGGTCCAGAGGACCTTCATTTGGATGGTCAAGGTAGGTGACTTAGAAAGTGACGTCATCCAGCGGTACGTAATCTTATAACAAAAACTGACATGCTGAGGGGCCATGTTGTGACGTTATTACTGTGGTGAGATTGGGAATCCAGGCCTTATTTCTGTGGTAGCATCTTACTTCCGGAAAAAAGGACATGAACGATAGAGTTATAATTTTAATAATTAAATGACTTCATTCATGTTGAGTTAACTAACCACAGATGCCGAACGTTACCGTAATTCTTTCTTTAACCATTTACCCAACGCAGACGATATCAAAACTTATTATTTCAAATATCATTTTTTTCAAATTTGTCAAAAAATTTCAACAAAACCATATCATGTGACCCTTCGTTGGAACGAGCTCGTTCCAACGAGGGGTCACATGATGTAGTTTTGTTGAAATTTTTTGAAAAATAATATTTTTTTCAACTGCTGAATTTGTATATTACGCGGGCGGATGCGGGCGATTCGTTAGGTAAAGGGTTAAGCAACTCTGTCTGGTGAGTGCTTCGGGCTTCCTGATGCCTGTTGTACATACATATGACGGGCAGTCTGCTAAAATGATTATAAGACGTGGCGGGATACAAAACAACGTGAAAATCAAGACATGCAAATCAAGTGGTATTTCTGTCGATCAGTTCTTCAAGTTTTCTTACATCGGACCGAAACATGGTTTGTCCCCACCTCACACTTTTATTGATCATCTGTCGCCTCCGTTTATTACAAGTGTTGATTTATTTGTTTGTTTGTATGTTTGCTTGTTTATTGGGGTTTCATGTCTATTTAAACAGTCAAGGACACCGCTTGTCGGACAGATGTGCGGTAGAGGAATCCGGAGCATGCGAAGAGAACCACCGATCAGCGAGACGACTGTCAGTCTCTCCAGTACAAGCGTAAAGCGCCACACTTGCTCCACATGAGAACTCGGGATTAAGTGTCGTGCCCAAAGATGCAGCGCAGATAGGGTGGGTTAGGATCGAACCATCGACCTTTCGGTCAAACTTCCAGTGGTCTAACCAATGTACAACCGCGCTCCCAACAGTGTTAGCACGCACATTCTGCTTTAAACACAGGGTGCAATAATATCTTTCAGAAAGTGACAAATGAGAACGAGACATCGAAAGTAGAAACAACTGGCAATACAGTACAGTCGCCATGGACTGGGCTTTATCCACACGTGGGCAGTGATGTCCACCCTGGTTGTACCCGGTGCTTCATTAATTACATTTGTTTGTGATTATTCCTGTAATTAGTGTTTGGAATCTAATTTTATTGCGTTCGTGGAAATATTGTCTACTCGTGGAAAGTGACCAGTCCGTGGCTGCTGTACTGTTCCCTTTGTCGTGTAAAAGTTTCAGCTAATCTTTTTCTCTGTAATGGTAAGAATAGAAAGTCATATCGCTGTTGTGGCGAAATCCATACATAATTGGTTTGTGATTGCATTATCTCAGAGTAGTGTAGAGCTGTAGGTTAACCGAAACCGAACCGAGGTTTTTAGTTTTTTTTAAAAAACCGAAACCGAAACCGTCGACATTCCGTAATCTAAGGTTTTTCGTTTTTTATTAAATACTCTCTTGCCAGCTCTTGCTGCAGAAATTCACAGAATGTAGCCATCCCAGAGTAGTGAGAGTACCCAGACACTGCCAATGGCAGTGTCTGGGTACTCTCACCACTCTGGGAAGGCTACATTCTGTGAATTTCCGACATTTCAGTTTAGTTGTGTTTGCAGCTTTCCTCAAGTTGTGAGTAGGCGTCAGACCTCGAAAAATAGCTAAGCACAATAAAAGTTCTGTATATTTAGGTAATTATTATATTGGCCTTCCTGATTCTTCATGTATTATAGCTTTTTTCGGGCATTCATTGAGTTTCACTCAATTTCACTACCATTCAGTTATGACTCTGGACATAAGAATGAGTTTTATTGAATTTTACTTGGCTTCATGAACAAACCGAAAACCGAACCGAACCGAGGTTTTTCTCCACCTGAAAAACCAAAACCGAAACCGAACAAGAAATTTAAAAACCTACAGCTCTAGAGTGGTGACAAAACTCAAATTTGAAAATTGAATATCCCCTACGCAGCGTACATTGACTAAATCTTTAACAACTCATACTGATTTTGTTAAATTTTAGGTAGTGGTATATTCGTGTCTCCTAAGGCCGTTTTAGCTGGAACACAATCCGTAGGACTATGTCTTACTGTTTGGGTAGCATGTGGCATCATCTCAATTTGTGGTAAGTTAGCCATAGTGTACACGCTATTATTTTTTTTTTTTTTTGTAAATATTAAAAAATATAAAAATAACGTCATCATTGAAGTGTAATATCAATAAAATCAATGGCATGTACAGTTTACCCCGTTAGGTGGTTTCAGTGTTTGACAATATCATGCGAATTTATCAGAACACATTAGGGCAACTTGTGAGCTAGGCGTGGTCACTGGATATTATGCGTACTTATATAATACAGGAAGGGATATATGTTCTGGGTATTGTGGTCAGGTTAAGCGTGAAACCTATAGGAATCACTGGACCGAGATTCTGGGTACTCAACCAGAATCGAGCCCAAAGACTAGCTATTAGCTTTCTATGGGTGAAAATGTAGACCAAAGTTTGTGAAAAATTTCCATAATCTTAGCTTTATACTACCATCAGAGAAAGTCTTCTCCCATAGAAAAGTTATAGCTAGTCTCCAGGCTTCAGTCTGAGATCCAAAGTCCATGCCCGTGGCTTTTTATGGGATAACCACGGGAGCTGACAATTAATCTGTTATCAAGACATCAAATGATCGAAGGAGGGGGGGGGGGGTGACTCTCTGTGTCGTTCTCCTCTCTCCACCGGTGACATACTGGTAATGGTAACGGTGGTTGAGTGAGAGAGAGAGAGAGAGGGAGAAAAGAGAAAGAACGAGAGAGAGAAAGAGATATATATAGAGAAAACTTGATTTGTCTAATGGAAAAGTCTTGTAATTATAGAGTATACACAGTCTCTCTTTTAAGAATTTGTGGGCTTTGAAAAACGGGCGCCGTGGAGGCGTATGTGAGAACACAATCTGCAACACCAGCAAATTATCACTCGTATGTTGGAGTGACGAGAAGGATTTGGATTTATCAGCATAAGTTTTCTCTTGAAAACTCCAGGCTGAATTCGGTAACTCGTTTTACACGTACCCTGTTTTTTCAGGAATCAGGATATAATTTATTCAATCCAGGATAGAGGTTACTGAATTTCATCTCACAATTTAAATCGTCTTTCAGGACGTGAATTTACATCCGGATAAACGCCAAGCTGCTTTATTTGGTATTTCTCTAGCCCATAGCCATGAAAAGCGACACACTTATCCTATCCTCCATTCGATGCTCCAGTTTGTTGATAATTTATTGACAACACTTCAGAGTATACATCAAAGATTCGGCGCTCTGCATATGTCGGACGAGATCTTCAGCTAGCTTTCTGTGACTCGCCTTCACTTTTGCTTGCGGCTATATCTCTGCTATAACCCTACCGTTCCAAACGGCAGACGGTTGACCAAAACTAGTGTTTCTCTACTCTTTGCATGTGGGTGAAAATGTTATTTATCTTAATGGAAAATAGATGGCCAAAACTGAAATGTACTCTAGTGTTTTTGACAACACTTAACGTCATTCGGATAAAAAGGAAATCTGCAAAAGAAAGGTCATGTATTATATTGATCAAGATATGTGCACATTCTTTTGGGGATTTCGTTTGTATCCGAATGAAGTTAGGTGATGTACTGTTCAATTCTGGCCATCTGTTAAGAAATGCCGGAAAGTGATTTCACTTTTAAAGATGTACCATCACACGTACGCATTCTTTTTGGGGGGTGCTTTTTAATCCGAATGACGTTAGGTGATGTGCATTTAAATTCTGGCCATCTCGTCCCCTTAGTTCCAATGTGTTCTATGTGCCAGTAGGCACATAGAACACATTGGAACTCAAGAGACGATCTGTTAACAAATCACCCCCTAAGTTCCAATGTGTTATATGTGCCTAATAGCACATAGAACACATTGGAACTCAGAGGACGAAATGCCGGAGAGTGCTTTAAGCGTATACCATCACACGTGCGCATTTTTGAGGGATTTCTGTTGTGTCCCAATGACGTTGCGTGATGTACATTTTAATTCTGGCCATCTATTATCAAATGCCGGAAAAATGTTATCATTTTTAGGGTAAACTATCACTTGTCCCTGACTCCTTTACTGTTTTACTCTTTTAAATAAATTTCATTTCAATGACAGAACACAGTGTGGAATGTCACGTATATATGCCTCAGATCATCTTTCAATTGATGATATAGAGACGATTCTTACAATTAAATTCCATCAAAAAAAAATAATAATTGGACGGCAAAGATGATTTCCAATGATGTGAACAAACATATCGACATGTTCTAATCCTATACCTAACGAACCCGACGCATCAAGTACAACATTTACACAGGAAGGGCCTGGAGATACAACCATGGAGGACACTCGCAAATAGATCATTATTTACAAAACAAGGTTCTGTAAGGATCCTGTAGGGCACAATTCGAGCTAAGCACATTATTTATAGAACAAGGTTATAGAACTCCCCTCGTACAGGACAACTGACGAACAACACATCATTTACAGAACAAGGTTTTTGAGGGCCATCGCAGAGGAAACTCGCGTTAGGCGCATGATTTACAGAACAATGTTCTAGATGGCGCTCGCCCGGCACAATATTTAGAGAACAAGGTTCTGGAGTGCCCATCATATAGGACAACTCGCAAACAGAACATCATTCTCAGAAGAAGGCTCTATAGGACCAACCGTAGAGGAAAGCTTACGCTCAGCACAACATTTACAGAACAATGTTCTAGAGTGCAAAATCCATGAATGATCTCTGAACGCCTAGTCATCTTGTCGCCCAGTGCGTACAGTTTTTGAGGAGTGTTTTCTGCAGCTCCATAGACATGACTTCACTAAAGTGGGAGGAACGTCTGTTAGGATGTATGCGTATATCTTCCTTGTCTATGAAGCCCCGCATAGACAATGTGTTTTAAAATCAAACGGAGGTGCTCATGATCTCAATTGTTTGGGGTAGTATCTGGGGTAGACCCACGCTTCAAAGCAGTTTGGATTTCCTTTAGGTTTGTATGTGTGCTTCAACGGGACATACCTCAGAGTACACAATGTCAGGAACATCAAGATGTCTCATCCAATTTGCATTGTTGATACCAGCGCAACCTTTTTCTGAACGTTTGGGGTATTCTTCACTCCTATTCAAATCAATTGGATCCTTACACAAAATACAAGTAGTCATCTATAATCCGCATTTATTCACCTGAAAAAAATAAAATACAGATTAATATTTTATCAGAATTTGGGGGAATTTTTTGTTTATTTTATATTATTTATATGGCACAAATTTTCAATTTGGCAGCTAAATTTGTTATATTTTTAATCTATCACACAGTCAGACTTTGGATTCTGAGGTAAATGGAAATTTGATCAGAAAAACGTTCCCAACTTTGAATATCTACCGTTGTCGTGATTTGTACACATGGAACGTAATTAAACACCCCTTGAAATGTGTCATGACAGTGAAGTTGCTGTTACTGATTATTATGTTTTAATGATTGCTATGTCTTGCAGTACATTTAATCGCATTAAACATGATGTTTCTCGTCGATAGCGTACTCCAAACTCATCCCCTCGTCCATGTGAAGCATGCTTCCCACGAATGCCACAAAAAGACACTATCATCCAAAGGCAATATCTGGGCATAAAACAAGATGTCGCTTCTGTTATCAATATATGTTGACATGGCAAGGAGAAAACTGTCAGAGGCACTAAGATGGCAAATCGTTGGCATTCATGCAGCAGGCATGTCATTCAAAGCTATTGGAAGTCAACTTGGCTATAGTCATTCTGTTATCAGCAGACTTGTCCGAAAACATCACCAAACCAACGATGTTAAGAACCGACCAAGTCAAGGACAACCCCAAAAGACCTCTCCTCGGGCAGATCGGGGTTTAGCACGCTTCGTTAGGCGTGAACCCTTTGCTTCAAGTGGAGTTTTGAAACGCCTTTGGTTCCCAAACAGAACTATCCGAAACCGTTTCAAAGCACTGGGAATATGAAGTCTAGAAGGTCATCAATCGTCCCGCTCTGTCCGATCAGCATCAGAGACTACGTCTGGAGTGGTGTATGTCACGAGAACATTGGAATCTCAGGACGTGGAGGAGGGTCATTGGTCAGAAGAGAGTATTTTCCTGTTTCCCGTCACAGATGGTCGCATGAGAGTGTGGAGGCATAGAAATATTGCTTACGTTCCCAGGATTATCATGCCTACTGTTCCTTATGGCGGAGGATCAGTAATGATCTGGGGATGCCTCTCTCATGATTGTAAACTTGATATGGTGACTGACGTGGGAATCTCAGTGATCATCAGTACATCCGGGACATTCTCAGTCCGGTTGTAGTTCCTCGTTTTGACAATCACCCGTTGTTGGCTACACGCCTTGTAGTCATGGACGACAATGCAAGGTCATTTAGTTCCCATGCTGTGAGAGCATTCCTTCAGAACAACACCATTACAACACTACCTTGGCCTGCCAAGCCTCGATTTGAATCCCTTAGAACACACCTTGGACTTTCTTGGACGTTGTGTGCAAGCAAGGGATCCGCCTGTACAATATTTGGCCGATTTGGAAACTGCATTGCATGAGGAGTGGCAGCAGTTGCCTCAGGATCGTATCAGACGGTTCACTGGTAGCAGTAGGAGGAGAGTTCAGGCTACCATCCGGACTCGTGGTGGATATATTCGCTACTGACGTCAGACACTGCTGTTGTGTTCAGGAGATCAAAGGTTACATTTTTTGGTCAGTAATTACCAGGATTGTTTCATCATGGACCGTTCAAGCACCACACTTATCGAGAACATTTTTTCATCAATAACATCAGAGACAGATATGTGTAATTAGCGCCATTAAAATACTGCAGATTTTCATCATTGTGTTGTCTTTCCCTTGTCAATAGGCTATTCTTTTCACAAACAATCACTTTTGGCCATCTGAAAGATAGCATGAAAGTAATGGCAGCTTCTATTAACACCACTGCGAAAGAACAGGGGGTGTTTAATAAGTTCCAGGTGTATATTTTGTTTTTGACGTCCCCTGAATACTGCCAGAAAAAAATACTGAATAGGTGCGATAATTGATTTACTGTAAGGATGCTAACCTAACACACATCTAAGAAATTCCAGTGGAGAATAAAATAATCTCCTTTGTGAAATGTGAAATGGAAGAAGGGTTCAAGCTTCCTGTTCGAAACTAGTTTAATTCCGTTCGGGAACTATCCGCATTTTTAATTGACTTTCTCTAACTGACAAGTCGCCATTGGAGACAATACTTGAGTGGAGACTGGCAATATTTACGGCTGTAAAGAAAGATGATGCAGTAGCTACAACCTGAAGATCGGTTAGATTCGATTTACTTCGTTCCTAAACACTCTGTCTGGATAGATTCAGGATTCGTTTCGTTCCGAAATAGTCTGTCTGGTTTGTTTCAGGATTCGATTCAATCCAAAATCCCCTGTCTGGTTAGATTCGGGATCCGATTCAATCCAAAATCCTCTGTCTGGTTACATTCAGTATCCGATTCGACCCGAAATTTAAGATTCAAGGAGACGACTTACTTAAGCCCTAGGCTTGATGTCGAATCCTGTTATTGCAGATAACTATACATAAGTATAATACCTTCTATTGTTCATGTAAATTATATTTGCTACATGTAATTATCAACCATTTTTCAATTTTTCAATAAATATTGTTCAACCATTTACCCAACGTAACGGCCAAAAACCGGCCTGCGCTATTCACAAAAGTCGCCAATTAATTTTCATTATTTTTTCATTTTTTATCTCAAAAACATAGGTTATGAACACTCTCGCCGAGCTCGTTCCAAGGAGGGGTCATAATCTATGATTTTGAGACAAAAATGAAAAAAAACCCAGTTATTCAAGAATTTTGTTTTCATGTGTCGTCTGCTTTTCATGTTAGGTAAAGGGTTAAACTAAAACTGAGATTCGCTGAGCGGGCCCTAGACCATTTTTCTTCGTCGGTTGCAGGATATCACACAGATATACATTTATACAAACAAACAAGAATACGAACAGATTCCAGCCATCATCAATTGCTATTCTGTCACAATATTCTTTATACTTTGTTTATTGGACGATGTGTTGACAGTTACCTAAAATGCTAAGGATGTTTAAAAAATTGTTGAATCTAATATAAATGTTTAAAAACAGATTTACTGATCATGTGAAGATGATGTTTAACCTGTTGACCTGTAAATGCAAAGTTGACCAGAACAACTCAGAACAAATGTGTTTGCGATTTGTGACAACAATTTGCCGAAATTTCTGAATAGGTAAAAGCAAAATTTATAACATAACCAAATATATCCACTGCCACTTCAAATTGTTTCTAATACATTAAGCGGACATACAGTACATCTACCGTGGAGTGGTCACTTTCCACGGGCGGGCAATGTGTCCAAAGACGCAATAATATTAGATTCCAAACACGAATTCTAGGAATAATCAACGAAAATTTAATTGATGAAGCACCGGGTACAATCCGGTGATTCATTAATTACAATTTTGCTGCTGATATGTTTTATTACCTGGTAAACGCATGCGTGGACATCACTGCCCACGCGTTCATTACGACTAATCCACGGCAACTGTACTGTATATGCAGGCAATAGAGCGGCTAGAAATGGGGCAATGACCTTGACCTTTAGCCTTTCAAACGTTATATATCACACTTACCAGGATACCTTTGGTTCAACTTGAACACTTCCTTATTCAAATTTCTGTCAAGCTACAACTACTGGCTACCTCGTTGAGATCACAGGCTGTGCCTTGGAATATAAAGTGTTGGGTGGTCTTGTTTATAATAAAACCGCCGGCTGTGGTATATTGGTAAAATATGAAAGTCCACTTATTTTCTTTAGATCGAAGACCCATATGAAATGACATGTGTCAATCTCCGATGGGCAGTCGCCTATAAAATAGAACACATTCGTAACATACGCGTGTAATTTAAGATTTTTATTGGCTTTGTAAAGCCAAATTCTGGTTCCCAAATAAATTTCTGCATGGTATACGTGAGTTATTTACCATGTACCCGAACGGGCATGATCACCGTAGCTTAGCCGTTGCAAGCAAATTTTCTCAGAAACCGGAGTTTGCAGGTGCAACGTTTTCCAGTACGAAACCACGTTGCTTTCCGGCTTGACTGGGTGCGTGATATACGTACTGCATATGTACTATAGTACAGTAAGGTATACATGATGCAGGGGCATGGTTTGGGGTATACAGTATAAAGGCTGAAACGGTTAACCGATTGATCGATTAACCAATGTTCAACACCTTGATCCATCAAAAGAGGAATTGATCGATCAGCCGTTACTTTGAACCACTGTATTATATGGGTTAACAAAGGAACAAACATGTCCAAAAACAAGCAAACATTGTCGAATTGTCTCACAATAATTATATGAGGAAGAGTAATGCATGCAAGTTACGTGTTGACATACTTGTTCACTTGCATGGTCATTATACTGTATCAGTAGCTGGAAATGGTCATTCTTAACCCTTTACCCAATGCGCGAAGAAGACGATACTTGCATAAATTATTCAGTTACTAAAAAATTCAATTTTTGTCTCTAAAGTATTGCTTATGGCCCCCCATTGGAACGAGCTCAAAGAGCTCGTTCCAATGTAGGGCCATAAGCTATGTTTCTTAGACAAAAATTGAAAACATAGTAAAATTTAAATGGTGATTTTTGTATATAGCACTGGTCGGTTTTGTCCGTTAGGATAGATAAAGGGTTAATGCTGTAAATGATCAGCGACACGGTAATTATTCAGCTACCCATTGAGGCAAGTGATTAATCGATTAACCATGGTTAATCAATGCGAATAATTGATGAAGAAAACCCTTTACCGTCTCAGCTCTATTCAGTACAGGTATTCGATGTGGAAGTTTTTTTGAACGTTTTTCACGCGAAACGGTTAACATCGTGATTTAACTGTACGCACGCGTCGTCATGCAGACGTTGACCGCTGTTGGTGTCCACTGTACAAATCGCCATTACGTTGTTTGGGCCAGAGTGTGTCGGGTTTCTCGTACGGGAGAAATATGGCAGTATAGCATGGGTAGTATATTCCCCTGTATGTCTACTGTTAAGCCGCAGTACTATCAAGCTACCAAATTCTTTATTCTATCTTGTGGGTGCTAAAGGCAGTAGGTAATGCTTTGTTAGGATGCAATATGTGGGTAATACTTGGTTTTCTAGAACAATAGTTTTGGTTGCATGGTCTTTACCCATGTTGATCTACTTATAAACCTTAATTCTACTAACCCATCGAATGCTTCTTTCTGTTGTGTGGGTGTTATAGATAGATCGTAATGCTAGGTATGTCGGGTATTGCGGGGAATTGATTAGTTGTATATGTAATTTACTCTATCATTCACTAAGCCAAGGAACCGTAAACACCGACATGGGCAATTCTCCTGGATTGGGTGATCTGAGTAAGCCCGTTGATAACTTGACCACGAGCAGTAAGCCCGTTAATAACTTGACCAAGAGCAGTAGGGTTTCAAGTCAGTTGTAATGATTCAAGGCTGAAGTGGTGATAGCAGATTATAATACTGGGTAAATTTAGTGGAAGCTGATCATATGACCGATAGTTGAAGACATGGTAGAAACTGTTGTAGGACGTCTGGGTGTTAGATGTTGGAGCTTGGAAGCCTACTTATGGAATCCCCTTTACGGAACCCTACAAATAGAATACCTTTCTGATATAATTCTGTGGTTATAGAATTCCGAGATGAGGATAAGAACCGTATGTGTAGTGCGCACATTGTGCATTTTCACATAGGCACATATCGGTACTTCTAGCATGTGCCTTAAATAGATAGATAAACAGATATTTTTTATTTAACTGTATAAACATCAAATGCTGATACATCGAGTAAAAGAAAAGATACATATTAACTAATAACAATCTGTTTACACCGTAGGGAGATAACATAGCCAGATTGGCTGTCAACCTGTAATCCTCCATAACATTCACTCCAACACCACTCTATGATCGAGGACAACCTTCATTAAGATAGTTTGATATTTAAAAACTACAGCCTGCAGACTGCAGACCGCAGACCATAGACTATAAATTTTAGACTGAAACGACGGGCTCAGTTAACTCTTTACCCAACGAAACGCCCGCATCCGCCCGCGTAATATGCAAATTCAGCAAATTTCAAAGTTTGATATTTAAAAACTACAGCCTGCAGACTGCAGACCGCAGACCATAGACTATAAATTTTAGACTGAAACGACGGACTCAGTTAACTCTTTACCCAACGAATCGCCCGCATCCGCCCGCGTAATATGCAAATTCAGCAATTTAAAAAAAATGACATTTAAAATAATAAATTTTCATATCGTCTGCGTTGGGTAAAGGGTTAAAAGACTTGGGGACCTAAATATGTTTATGGATAACGAGATTACCAGAAGGTATTCAAAGGTAATTAGCAGGTAGCTAGGAAAGGAGAGTAAAATATTCGTACTAAGTAATAAAAAAAATATTGAATTAAAATTCCAGACACTCACAAAAGTCTCCACCGCGTTGGTTGACTACCTTATATAACATGAACCCGACAACCTGGACTGGCATAAGGGCTCATATGAAATTGATTTCCAGTACTTACTACCTTTGACAATCAAGACAGAAGGGGCTATTGCACTGTATGCTCTCTTGATACGCGGATAGCAAGTTGTTTCTTACTTTCCTCCTAAATTCATTCCTGTTAGTAATGTTCCGTATGGCTTGGTCTAAATTGTTCCAAATTTTAGGGAGCGCAAAAGAGGGTAACCTGTCTAGGGCGTTAGTTCTGGTTCTATTTTTACGAAGAAGGCCCAATTGCCTCTTATTCATGTGCCGCGTGTCATTTGATACACTGTAAAAATATTTAAAAACTACAGCCGGCAGCCTGTGAGTATAGTATATTTGTATAATACATTGCTTTGCTTTTTAATTTTGTTGAAGATCCTGCAGTAACTTTTGGACTTTTTAATATTTTGTTCAGTTGGGAATCTTAATCTAGATTTATTGTTTGACGAGATTATAAGTCCTTTCGTCATCCCAGGTTTCTTCCTCAGAAACCGCTTCCGTGGCTGACCATTTGTGAAAGGAAAACCCGTTTCGTAGGCAGACATGTAATTGTTGAGAAAAGTGTTGTATGCCAGGTTGGGCAATTGATTTCAAAAACGGGAGAAAAGTCGCTTTGAGTAAGGGACGTTTTAAAACGGGCAATATTATCTGGATTAATTTTACACTTGAGCTGAATCGGTCTATCATCTTTCATAGAGCAGCCTGATTCGATTTAGAAAGTACCGAAATGGTCCGAGACATCTGTAATGATTATACCCGGTACTGATGAAGACTGGATATTATTTGAAAAAATGTGATCAATATTAAAGTGGCCGAGTGAGGAGTTACTCTTGTCGGTTTAGTGATAAAGGTCAAGAAACCCTGACTAGTCAGTATATCTATATATTCGTCAGTTTTTGCGTGTAGACCAGTTTTCAACAAATCAATATTGAAGTCGCCCATTATGTATGATTTGTTTGTTTTCACAATTTACTTTATCAGTTATTTCACTTAATCTAGATAAAAATAAATCAATATCTGCCTTCGCTTGAACATTGGGTCTGTTGATTATCCGAAGTAATTTAATGGACCTCGTACTTTTAATTTCAACGAAGAGATATTCAATAACATGTGGAATGAACACAGATATATCATTACGTTTTATAAGCTATGTCTTCTCTGATGTACATTCCACACAACGTCCATCGTCTCCATCTCCATCGGGCCTCTGTAATAAGGGGATGATAACCATTCAGAGTGTAAGAACAATTTGGGGAAATTTGGAATATCTCAATTAGGACTATAATGTCAACAAGATTTTTCGTGCCTTGTGTTTCGTACAGTAGCTCAGTTAGTGGTTCCCAGTGACCCTTTAGACTTTGGCAATTCAAATGGAAAATAGAAAATTGTACTTGTTGGTTTCTAAATGGGATTTCTTTGGGTAAGTAATATTTACAATCAATTTGGATAACATTAAGGGGACAAGCATCTGTAGTGGAAGTTTCGCATGATTTTTCATTATTTGTTTGTTTGAAATCGTAATTTAAATTGTTCTGGATATCGTCCAGTGAGTTGTTACCCGCCATTATTCAATATCAGGTCACCGAGTCGAATGGTCAAAGAATAATATACACTCCCAGAAAGATAGTCTACAGCGAGAAAGGAGGAACATACTAATTCACATTAACCGGAGTTCACATTGAAACTTACTAGAATGGATGTTGTCAACGACAAATTTATTTATAGTTGTCTTGGATATAAACATAGCCGAATATGGTTTTGGAAGATGCTGATTTACGGACCAGTAAAAGAACAGGAAGAAAAATAAGAACATATATACATTTTTCGCTAATATCTTCATCATAGCGAATTGGGAGGAGCGTTAACATTTCACCCGAATATTTGACATGTACAAGAAGAAATGGATGACAAAAAAAATAAGAGAAAAAAAAAAGCTGGGATATAAAATCCTGACACAGATTCTGAAAAATGTCGAATTCGAACACTGATAGCCGGGAGACTCGAGTTGAAACCTCCAAGAATCACTGCGACTAATATTTTGTTCATAGCGACATATTTTGTTTATACAGATATACAAATGTGTTCTATTACAAACTACTGACGAGTGCATAGCACTCTCCAATAATATGCAGCAAAACAAAACTTTGAATAGTAGATTTAGGCGCTTGGGTCGGATTCAATTATCTCTGCAAAGAGGAAATAACAAACAGGGAATGATATCGTTGAACACCCCCATGCAATATTTTGTATTCTGTCAAATGCGAAAAAAAAGTTTTGTTTATACAGATATGCCAATTTGTTCTGGTACAAACCATTGGAGAGGGCATTTTGTTCCATGTTATGTATTACACGCTGGGTACTATCATGGGATGCATCAGGGAATAATAACATAGGCAAAGCAGGTAAAAGAATGGAAAGAATGACTTCCATCTAAGGGGTCATAACGGTTTTCGCGTTATACAAGGGATATAACTTTCTGTAACATGGCATATGTGAGGAATGAGAGAAATTAAAATCCATGAGACCCCCCCCCCCCCCTCATTCCTCCATTAACAACAGACAGCCATACTAGCCATCCCCCCTTGCTGGCATGACCTGCGGTTACGCCACACATACACCAGCCGTAGGACAACATTATGCCTTTAGTGGATTAATAGTACTAAGTACTAACAATAGACCAACACGGGGTACACATCGTACACCATATACTACCGTACCACTGGGCACTGTCTTCAGTATCCACACGACGGAATGAAGCATTCGATGGCTGAGAAGAATTAAGGTTTAACAGTAGACCAACAAGGGTACATATCGTGCACCTTATACTACCGTTCTAGAAAACCAAGCATTGCTTACACACTAGTTCCTGACCAAGCATTACTTACAACCTTTCGCACCTATACAATTAAATAAAGCATACTATTCTACCATATTACTCCCGTGAGAGAAGCCCGCCACAACCTGACCAGAACATCATAATGTCGACTTGCACAGTGGGCATAAATCACGGCCAACGTAACCATGGTGTCGCGTACCATAATGACGTCACAACGTCATTAGCAATGTCAACCGTTTCGCTGGGGAAACTTTCAAGAAAACGCAACTTCCCCATCAATCTTCCATCATATACCCATGCTATATACACAAAACCATGCCCATGCATTATTTATACCTTACTATGCTATTGCATCTATGAAGTACGTGCATCATACGCAGCATCAAGACAGACAGAGTCGTGGTTTCGCCCTGGAAAACATTGCACTGGTAAAGCTCAGGTTTCTATAGAAATTTAACACTGCTTGCATCCGAAAAGCTCCGGCTAATCAGGACCCTCCGGGTATATGATATACAACTCACGTGAATTCTTGCTTAACACCAGGACATACACGTTTCTCGAGTAAGAACTAAAAAATATAAAGGTGCTCACAATGTAAGTTGAGTTTTGAGCCAGCTACATTATTAAAGCTAACACCTTGCGTTGATTTATAATCAAGTTTGACAAAACCAAGATGAAAAGAAAGTTTTACATCACTCATCACACTTTATATGTTTGGGCAGCAAGTGAGATACCTCCACAATTTCCTAACTATAAGAATGTTGAATGACCCTTCTCTGTTTAAGGAATAAACTACTAAACTATAGAAAAATAATAGTGGCCTGACTAGGGAGGCATTTTAGTTGCCTCGCGTTGAATGTCTGCATACGAAACTAAAGGGTACCTACGGTCCCTGTCAAGTATATCACTCCATCAGAACATTTTCCACTGATCGCTCATAGCTGTTATGACACTATGCTCATGTTACGTTTATCTTTTATCACACAGGTTCTTTATGCTATGCTGAACTTGGGACGTTGATAACGAAGTCTGGCGCTGAATATGCATATCTTCTGGAGGTTTATGGATCATATCCGGCGTTTCTGTTTTGCTTTATCAGGCCGTGTTTCAGGCTACCAACAAGTACGGCAGTAGGCGCCCTCACTGCAGCCACATATCTGAGTGCGCCTATATTTGGAGACTGCGGCAGAAACGATATGTTTATAAAATCCTTGGCATGTTTCATTCTGTGTAAGTATTGTATACTAACACTATTAACCCTTTTAACCGGCCAGCGCTATTCTCAAAAATCGCCCATTAATTTTCATTTTTTTGTCTCAAAAACATAGGTTATGACCCCTCATTGGAACGAGCTCATCGAGTTTGTACCAATGAGGGGTCATAACCTATGTTTTTGAGACGAAATTGAAAAAAGTAGTTATTCAAGAATTTTTTTTGCAAGTGTCGTCTGCTTTTCATGTTAGTTAAAGGGTTAAGGATCTGATTGTTTGAAGTCAGAGAAGTGATGAAACAAACTGATTATGCGCAACGCCTCTGATCCAAGAAGCGCTAATATAAAATGTGTTTCATTTTCTTGGGGATTTCGGTCAACCCAATTATGTCTTCTCCCTTGACAGAAATACGAATTATTTATTCGCGGATGAGTAACACAAGCCCCATGTACAAAGCACCGCCGCGCAAGCGCTGTCGACTCTACTACAAAACAAGACAGACAATTCTTAATAGTTCACTTTTACGAAGCTCTAAAGTTGTAATGAATTCGAGCCTGTCGATGGCTGTTTATCCACTTTTCGTGGAGTCTGCGCCCAGGCTCCCGTTGATATAATAAGTACGGTCGCCGTGGACTGGTCACTTTCCACGGGTGGGCAATATTTCCACGGACGCAATAATATAATAATATATATAATAATATTAGATTAAAAAAACTAGTTATAGGAATAATCATCAAAAATTTAATTAATGAAGCACCTGGTACAAACCGGTGCTTCATTAATTAAAATTTTGCTCGTGGTTATTTTTATTTTGTATTACCTGCAAAACGCGTGTGTGGACATCGCTGCCCACGCGTGGATTACGACCAGTCTACGGCGACTGTACTGTGACATCTGTCTGGGTTGTTTTCTCGGATTTTTCGATCAAGTTTTTCCTCTGAACATCAAACCAATTCCCCAGAAATACATCACACAAGCACCGTGTGTGACGTCAGGACTCAGTCATCATTAAGAGAAAATAATAATTAAAAAGCACAAGTCACTCACTAACCTTAAAGTAAAGTACAATACGAAACACAATGCGATCTTTTCAATCGTCTTAAACGAATTCGCTGAGCAGAAAATTTAACCAATGCACCTATTGAAAATAAATATAGGGTAAAAGCACAACAGGATGATCTGACAGAATGCCAATAACAAATTCGACCGTACTCGTTTTTACGCAAATTGAGAGGACTGGCAAGTAGGAAAATGACGAAAAACGAACAAAAATAATTCATAATTTATTAATTATTTATATAAATACACAAACAACGATGAATACACGAATAATTGACATTAATAACATAATAATAATAATTAATAACATTATAAATTGAATGAAAATAAAAAAAATTCTTAAATTAAAATCCGGTGAAGTGGGATACAGAATCTAAATACTATTTGTAGTTGTACATTTATAGAATACACCCATAGTAGCTTGGTGTACCAAATGTTCACCACGAGTGGTGAAGTGGTGTTAACCGCGAGCCTTTGGCGCGGGGTTAGCACCACTTCGCCACGACTGGTGAACATTTGGCACACCAAGCTACTTTGGGTATATTTTATTTATACTATGATCGTCAGATTATTAAGAGTCGCTGTTATTTTTTCTCGATTTTACTGAGCACCAGACGTACATATTTTATCGCCGAAACGAAGTAAAAAAACAAAAATGAGCCTTTTTCGTTTTAATAACATAATAACATACTATTTCGAGTTATGCATGATTTATTAACATGAGACAATGCATGTTTGTTAATTTTTGGCATCTTATGAGGTAAACCTATTTAAAAACGTAATAAATAATTGCCACTTCCATTTCACTCTTCGCGAGGCGACGTGCGATAAATTTAGACAAGTTTGAACTCAGGTCGACGTCACCAAAGGTCAACTTGGATATTGTTCTACTGTAGGTGTAAAATTTAACAAATGAAATCCCATTGCTGGCGTGTTCACCACGGTTGGTGTGTAAAGCTAAAATTTATGTCATAGGCTTTTTCATATATATTACAATAGGTAATCATGGTATAAATACTAAATTTACTGAATATTATGAATATCAGTTAATAAAGTTCAAGTTCTTACCAACTGTTTTCAATTCAGTGATTCAAAGGATATTGCCGAAAATTGAAATTCGTTTTTCGTTAACGCAGGTGAACCCTAAACAGCCATGTGTCATCAACAGCACACCATTTCTGCAGAATATTTTCACCGATAATAACAATAATGAAACGTTTTTCGTTGTGCACACGCCAATTATTTGTCGGCGAGAAGTCAATATTTGTACAAAGTTATAGATTGCTCTTCTAAACTTCAACGAATACAGTACAGTCGCCTTGGACTGGTCGTAATCCACGCGTAGGCTGTCTACGCATGCGTTTACCATGTAACAAAAATCATCAGTGCTTCATCAATTAAATTCCTGTTGAGTATTCCTAAAATCATATTCCTGATGATTATTCCTATAATTAGTGTTTGCAATCGAATATTATTGCGTTCGTGGACATATTGCCCAACCATGTAAAGTAACCAGTCCAAAACGACCGTACTGTAACATCGGGGGTTGTCGCAGCGATCCATAGTTGGTCTGGTTTCCTTTTTACTATATAACACCGATATATTCACATGAACAAATGTGAATAATATGTCCTTTGCTGATGCCACAACAACCTTTTGCAATCGAATATTATTGCGTTCGTGGACATATTGCCCAACCATGCAAAGTAACCAGTCCAAAACGACCGTACTGTAACATCGGGGGTTGTCGCAGCGATCCATAGTTGGTCTGGTTTCCTTTTTACTATATACACCGATATATTCACATGAACAAATGTGAATAATATGTCCTTTGCTGATGCCACAACAACCTTTAAATACAGTTACAATGTGGATACACTTGTTGAAAACGTCATCGCTGAACTAGCAAGTATAAACGATTCATGCTCTATTAATAATCTACTACTAAAGTCTAGTAAAACTAAATATCCTCGTCCATTCAAACAACGATTCATATAAAATCGGTGACCGATGCCCATCCCCGAATAACACTAAGATCTAATTAGTCGGCAAACATGAGTAGAACAACAGTATAAAATGTTTAGGTATGGATGAAGATTTGAATTGTACGCATCATATTTCAATAGTCTGCCACAAAATGTCAAGAACCATTTACGCCACCAGTAGAACAAAAACATTCTTCCAACTAAGGCATTGAAAACGTTGTATTTTTGACCCGTGCATCGACATCTGCTGTAAGGCATCCTCGCCTTGGGCCACATTCTGTCAATTAGACAAATCTCGACCCTCCAACAAAGGGCCATGCGTATTCTAAAGAGGACAGCGGACACACCCGCTCTTCGAGAGGCACAATATTCTGAAATTTGAAAACCTGTACAACTTCATGTTCTTCTATTAATGCATGCCTTGCTTAATGACAATAGAGCTGAAACGGTTAACCGATAAATCGAATAACCAATGATCAACGATTGAAAAGGATATTTATATTTTTATTTGTACAGAATTTTTTTGGTCGTGGTTGGCTACTCATCATTGTAATTCATGCTGGTCTGGCTCCCATAAGATATGGTCATCACGTTTCTCATTGGCGTATTTGGTTTTCGGGAAGATAAGGCGTTGCAGATTTACGCTATAAATGTTTTAAAATGGTATAGGGTAACTAATAGACTGTGGCCCAGCATCATAGCTAGCTTTCATACATGTAATTGGGAGGGTTAGTAGTGTCAAAATTATATGTCTTGCATGATAACTTCTCAACATTTAGTGTCATGGCACGTGTTAAATTCTTACCTCCGGAACATAGTATTCGCTACAACCCGTTTGAAAAGATTTACTTAGTACTTTCTTTCTTGGTCTTGTCCTTTCACTGAGGAGATGCCGAAATCTTGGCGAACATTGTCAAAGAATTTGACTAAACGAAACGTATATGCAGAGCATTTTTCCGTCTCCACATTCAGTTTAATTATTATATACTGGAGTATCCCAAGATTACTGTATCGCTACTTATAGTGAGATTTTGTCTACCAAATAATTGTCATTTTATCCAGACTTGTACTGTCCAGTCCGAGTTTCTCTTATGGACTTGTTGGATTTCATTATCATATACTACTCAAAGTTTGCTAAGTACCAAATATTTGACACACCATTGTAAATTTTTTTGGTGACATATTTGCGATATTTTTGGTGGATATGATTGAGGAATGTATTGAGATGGCCCACAGCGTTTACATTAGCTCTCTTGATAGGCAGACTTTTTCGTGACAGTCATGGAAAGCATGTACCCCTTGATTTTCATTATGTTTTCGTGTACTGTCGACATGTACATGCCATGTGTGGGGTATTCAATCTTCATTTCAACACAAACCCTTGTGATTTAATGATTGAATATGGTAAATGCAAATGTAAGAAGACATTTGTCTGAAGCAGAAATGTGGTGGGCTGTAGAGATGGTGGAACAAGGGGATACCGATCGTCAGGTTGTTGACCACACGGTGATCACCAGATCCTGGTCAAGATTTTAGCAGTATGGCACACCAGTAAGACGGAATGGTGTTGGTACAGACAGGGCAACATCTACAGCTGAAGACCGGTTTTCGATCATTCAGACCCGTAGGAACCACTTTGCCACAGCAACCCAGCTTCGCAGTGACCTTCAGAATGCATCCGGGGTAAATGTTTCGACGCATACTATCCGGGCAAGGTTGCACGGAGGTGGTCTCCGATCGAGAAGACCATGTATTCGCATTCCGCTGTCCCAGAACCACCACCAGGCACGATATGAATGGACCATGAACCACGTTGGATGGACACGAGAAGATTGGCGACCTGTCCTTTTAACAGATGAGCCGAGCTATTTCCTAGACCACACAGATAGGCGTTCTAGGGTATGGAAAAGACCAGGAGAGCGATTCCATGCAGCCAACGTTGCGAGCATGACCGCTATGGTGGAGGGTCAGTCATGGTCTGGGGCGGCATCAGCTGGGATGGACGTACAGAGCTCTGAGTCCTTGAACGTGGTACATTGACTGGACAACGGCATATTGATGAGATCCTGGATGTCCACGTCAGACTGGGTGCAGGTGCAGTGGGTGATAGATTCATTCTGATGGACGATAATGCCCGTCCTCATGTTGTTCATGCTGTTGTCGAGTACCGGCAGAGGGAGGGGATTGAGCGTATGGACTGGCCAGCAAGATCCCCTGACCTCAATCCAATCGAACATGTCTGGAATGAGTTGCAGCTTGCAATTTCAGCCCGTCCAGTTCAGCCAAGAAGTGTCCAGGAGCTTGGTACCTTGCTGGTCCAAGAACGGAACAACATCCCACAAAGGACCACCAGGAACCTGACTGGGAGCATGAGAAGGCGTTGTCAAGCTGTAGTTAACAGTAGTGGGTCTCATACTCGATAGTGAAGCCATACCAGTTCGCTGCGTCAACGTTTTGGCATATTGAAAAATTTCCTCTTTTACCAATAATATCCATTTCCCATGGTTATCGTATTCAAAAGCTAAAATGTAATGTCAAACACAAATAAAATCCAAAAACCTGTACTTAAATCACTAAAGATATAATTAAATAAAAACTATATACACTTTTCATTACAATATTTCAACTAAAACGTAAAACAAGTAGTTGGATATACTTGGTGCTTAGCAAACTAGTTAGTTGACCTATCAATGTGCAGGGAGTGTGGAAGAGCTTCTAACGAAAATATTCTTTTACAATAGAACACTTTTGAGTGTGAACAGCTTTTTCTTCTCTTGAGGTCTGTCGGTGAGAAAAATATGCTTGCATACATTTCCATCTACAAAACCGAGATATTTTGTTTTAAAAGTGTAATTTATTGATGCTAGAATGTAGATGGTTAATTGAGGTGGGCATTCGTCACGCTCCAGCCGTGTTATTTCATTTGAAAAATAATTACTTAGTTTGGTTTTGCAGAGTGATATTCTCTTTTCTCTAACCTTATTCACCCATTGGACTAGTTATTTTAACCAGCAAAACATTATTTGCTGAACCTCTTAACCTCCGTAAAGTGAACAGCATTACTACACGGATGCCATTCAGTAACCACACCGCCTTTACTTATCTTGCTAATCATGTTTTTGTATTATGTATATGTTTTTTTTTTATTTTTGATGTCATTTACACATCCGTTTTGTATATTTGAGTAACAGGCTGGCCTATTCATTTGTCTCATCCCATTTACAACCTGTAAGGCAACTGAGTTGAGATAACGTCTTCGGGTTGGATGCGTTCTCACGTTGGAAATTACGGTGGTATTAGCCTCGATGGCGATTGACATAAATACATATCGTGAGAGGATCGGTCGTGTCCGGTGCGGAGGAGTTGTTCACCAAATGTGTAAGTCGATAAGATTTGAAAGCATAATGACTAGCAGTTTCGGACATCTAGGCTTTGTGTTGATGGTTTATTTAACACTTTCGCTACCGAAAGCGACTATTGTCACATATTTTATGATGATTATCTGTACGTTCTGGTACGCGCAGAGCAAACCTACCATCTGATTAATTGTTGGAAAGGGCTCTGAGAGCCCTTCCAACAATTAATCAGATGATAGAGTTTCTAGTATGTCATGAACTTTATTAAACTTCCTCGCATACAGGCAGACACAGAGGTCCTTCATGTATGGATAAAGTAGACGTGTCAGTAAAAGAATTAATTCTGCTTTTGGGTGGTGATGTGGAACGCAGCCCAGATGAAACACATCCTATCTCTCTTCTTCATATAAATATAAGAGGCCTGCGCAATAAAATGGATACCATTAATGTCGAGCTTGGCCATTTCGATGTAATTGCATTGACAGAAACAATAGTCTCATCAGAGCCATTCATGATGCATGGTACAATTCCAGGTTTCCAGTTTCCTCCTATTAGACAAGACCGTGAAAGCGGTCCTGAAGGCGGTTGAGTTATTTATATTAAAAGTGATATACTCTTTGAAACCTGTAGCGATTTACATGTTCCAGGGCCATTTGGACTGAAATTCGCAGTACTAACGAGAAATGCTTGCTTGGGGTTTTCCATCGTCCCCCGTCAGAAAACAATTTTCATTGGCAGCTGATCAATGACTCTGTGGGAGCCGCAATAATTGATCAGACACTTATGTGTATAATTGTAGGAGACTTCAACAGTAACTGCTTACCTTCAACCCAATCCAAAATCAAAAATTTAGAAAATATCCATGGAATGGTTCAAATCGTAAAATTTCCAACCAGAATCACCGCTTATCATAGTAGTCTGATTGACCTCGTTTTAACATACTGTCCAAATTTGATTTCCAGATGTTAAAACATACCCTCATTCTGTAGTGACCATCATGCTGTCATGGTCCAAATACGGGTGACGCAAACGCCTCCCAATACGTTTAACCGATTGATATGGAATGACGATAATATGGATGTTTTTGGAATGCGTTCGGCTTTGGTAACTTATCCACTGAACCTGCCACCCCCTTCTTTTAATGTTCAGTAAAACAATAAGTGAAGTTAAAAGCCACAAACACCTTGGGCTGCATTTTGTTAACAATCGTGGAACCTGGGAAACCCACATTTCCGAAACTACTTCAAAAGCTTGGAAAAGAATATCCCTTCTCAGGAGGTTCAAAATGTCTCTTGATCGTAAAACTCTCGAGACAAATTTCTTTGCTTTCATACGTCATGTGCTAGATTATGCTGATACTTTCTGGAACAACTGTGCCGAAACTGAATCCATATGGAAGTGCTCGCACAGCCTTCTTGACTCGGGATGGCAAACATTGGAAACTCGAAGAGAAAAACATAAGCTCAAACAATTCTTTAAAATGTACCATGGACAAGTACCCGGTTACGTATCAACACTTGTTCCTCCACATTCATCAAGATTGCACTAGACTAGTTGATGACGATATAAATGTAGCGCTACGCAGTAATTCTGACCTACTGGTTCCTATCGGCGGAACTGCCTCACATCAAAAATCATTTATACCGTCATCAACTAGTCTCTGGAATACCTTTCCCACTTGATGTCAGAGAGAACAGCTTGCTGTGTCAATTAATGTCCTTCATGAACAAAAACAAGCTGCTCATTACAATATTTTTCCCCTCCTATAAATTAACTAATCAAAATTAACTCCCCTAACAATCTTCCTCGTCCCATGTATCATGGAGAGTAAGCACACATGCCCGGTGACACCACACAGACATTTTTGCTTGGCTTCTTTCTTAGCTTCTTTCTTAGCTGTTTGCTTAAACTCTGCTGCTTCCATTGTATCACAACACAAGTAGCAAATTATCGTCGTTTATTATATATTCTTATGAATATTTCTTGCTGTACTCTGGTCGCTGTATTCTATCTCCAATTATAATTATCATAAAAATGCGAGTATGCAGAAAGCCTGGAGACAGCTTAGAAAAGCTATTGCTTGCTGCTGTATCTTGTTTCTTTAACTACAGTAAACTTCTATGTTATGAACTCTCCGACATTGTATAATCATCATGTATAATTTTAGAAATAAAATTTCGTTTGAACTATATATATAAAATAATTCAGCATCTCAGTTAATAAAAGCAAACATAGTGAAATACTTGAACTTACATTGCACTCAGGTCGAATACGCAACCTTGCGTGTACTAACTGTGCTTACCGCACTACGCTGTATTTGTTACTATTTAATACATAAATATTTTAAAAGACCTGAGATATTATCAAGCCCATCTTGATGCCATACACATCCCTAGTCGTGCTCTGTGTACCCTTTATGGCAATTTATGGACAGTGGCTTAGTGATGTCGCAAAAAATTGTTAATGCACGGGAATTTATTTACCGGACATTTCTGTGTCCTCACTTGTGCCATTTGGTCCAAGTTTGAAGCTGTTTCCTTAGTCTTAATACCTATAATTGGTATATTGAAATAGGAGAACGGAAGGAAATTTTGTGCAGAATAGGAACACTAAGAGAGCAATAATTACATGCATTTTGTAGCATTCATCGCAATTATTCTCTCCGATATTGAATGTAATCTTTTGTATCTCTGCTGTCTTGAAAATTCATGTTTTTTGTCGAGCGGCAGGAGTACAGACAACTGGGTATGTCACTTCCGGTAGTGTAGTTGTCATTTTCGCAATTATGTACTTACACATGTCTATGTCTACTCTGCTAGAAACTCGTTCGTTTGTTCGTTCGTTCGTTCGATCGTGTTCGTTCGTTCGTTCATTGACTGATATGCGCTAAGATCAATCGAGCGATCTGTTTTGTTAATTAATTCTAACAAACCGATCTGATTTGTCAATATAGTCATTTACAAACGGATACATATTTTGGGTCTTCGGAACTAGAACAAAAGTGGGTGGAGCATCCCAGTAGTAGATGGAAACACCAAGAAAACTTAGCAGAAGCAACAAACAATGTTGCTATTCTAAGCTGAATGCTCTTCTACGCTATCGGAGAATGCATCAGGACACACACGTTGCAGGTCATTCGGTTTTATAGTTCCACTTTCTTCTCAAAACAGTGAATTTTTAGACGCCTTTGAAGTTCATTTGAGAAATTCTATACCGTGTCAAGTCCAATCTTGTAATTGGTAGAACTGACAGTACCCTCCTAATAAATGTCATGCCGCTTAATGCACATCAGGCTCATAATAACCACGTACTGGCATAGGAACCAAATTGGTGAACTCCATAGTACAAAATGGACGATGGAAACACGCGTTACCTTAACAACCCTGCATATACGAACTAACATGGTGATGACGTCACAACATGCTGCCCTTAGGGGTTACCATGAAAACGCCATATGACCTCACTGGTTAAGTGATGTTTGATGTCGCATCTGATCCAGTGTGGGATCCAACACTCACAGTAGTAGATTGTAAAAAGTGTCAACCATTCACACAACGGTCACTTCTTCAACTACTATTGCTGTTCAGCGATTACAGTCGCCGTGGACTGGTCGCAATCCACGGGTGGGCAGTGATGTCCGCGCATGCGTTTACCAGTTAATAAAACTAATCATCAGCAAAATTGTAACTATTGAAGCACCGGGTTGTACCCAGTGCTCCATTAATTAAATTGGTGATGATTATTCCTACAGTTATTGGTTGGAATCGAATATTATTGCGTCCGTGGAAAGTGGCCAGTCCACGACGACCGTACTATGCCATTGTCTTTAGTGGTAGTCGTGTTAGTATTATAGCATTAGTGAGAGCTGTAGTAATAGTGCTGTTGCTGTTTTGTTGTGGTGGTTGTTAATGCTCTACTAACGTAGTAGAGGTATTTGTTGTACATTTTTGCAGTCACTTATTGAGCTGTAACTTCATGCATGTAAGTTGCGTTTAATTACAACAAGGCTAAAACTCGAGAAAAATTGTTAGCATTCATTCAAAAACAAAGCTATCTGGATATGCAACAAAATCAAGTGATCTGGTGAGGACGCATAAATTAGAGTATTCACTTGTTTTTCGATAAAATCACGTGAATAACAGTTCTAACGCAAAGAGAAGTTGTAGACACTTGATTTCGCGGAATGATGGAATATATAACAATTATACTAATCATGTATGATTATTTTTTCTCATTTTTATCTCAGTCAGAAGTACTTTTCTATATTTCAGTATCTATCGTTGTGATCGCTTCAACCAGTACAAAAGCGGCGGTGGTTGGAATCGAAATATTTACTTTTCTAAAACTGATGGCTGCTGGCGTCGTGATAGTTGGAGGATGGGTTGCCCTAGCTGGCGGTAAGTGGGTTGGAAACAATGTTTGGTGGTATGACGATACAACGGCTATAACCAGTATCAATTCACGTTCTCTTCACTGATACCTCTGTATTTAAAATAAAAATATTTATTATATTGATATGTAATTTTACCACTAAATATCACTATCGTTTGACGATATTTTCCTGGTCCTCGGAAAATTCACAGTGTGGAATCCGATTCCGTATCACTACAGTCTGACGGACTATTTACTAGTGCGTTCGAATTCGCATAATTAGCTGTTCCAGTCGCAGAGAGTAATTTACTCTGAGCTGGAATGGGTGCACTCGAACGGCGATCCGGATTTGTTATCGTATTCATGATATTTTTTTATCGTATTCATGCGCATCGGGTGATTCCGGTTACAAAAATAAGTGTAAACAAAAATAGTTCTTTTTTTTCTTCAATCCAACTTACCAAAAAAGGTCTGTGGAATTGTTAATGCTAGCGTTGGCATGCGATGTTGAACTATAAGTCATATAATACACATTTTAAAGCTACAGTGAAATGATCTGGATCGTCGGCAGCTCGTTTCACCCTGCAAACTGAGGTCCTCCATTCGACGTGATATTACGACCCAGATCACTTCACTGTAGCGATAATATGTATGTATATTATCGCCGCGCAAACCAGTGGAGGAAATAGTACTGCGAGACAGGTTTTTCTTCCTGATGAGCAGGAAATTGACAGGTAACACATGTAGAAATTATGAAATAATAAACCCGAAAAAGTTAAAGGGTTTTCTTGATCGATTAATCACATGGATGAACCTTGGTTAACCGATTAATCACCAGCCCTGATAGGTAGCTGAAAAATTGGGACAAAACCGGCCAGCGCTATATGTAAAACTCTCAATTCAAATGTTTTTATGTTTTTGAATGAGCTCTTCCCAATGTGGGGTCATACGCTATGTTTTTGAGACAAAAATTGAACATTTTTAGTAATTCAAGAATTTATTTTGAAAGTATCGTCTGCTATCCGCATTGGGCAAAGGGTTAGGAATGACAATTTTCAGCTACTGACATAGTATAATAATCATGCAGGTGAACAAGAATATCAGCATATAACTTGCATGATTTACTCTATCTCGTATAATTAATGTGAGTCAGTGTGACAATGTCTGCCTGTTTTGGAGCAAGTTTGTTCCTTTGTAAACCCACAATACAGTAGTTCCAATGTAATGGTTAATCGAGCAATTACGTTTTTGATCGATCAAGACGTTGATCATTAGTTAATCGATTAATCAGTTAACCTTTTAAGGTCTAGAAATAAATAATGGCCGCAACACATAGGAAAATGTAAACTGAACGAATCCATGCGCATTAATTACACGATCCATATACCAACTAAGCGAAAGACAGACGCAGTCGCCTAGCTTTGCGCGGTTGTTGCCATTATCTAATAATCAATAACTTGTGTGCGATTGGCTAGATATATGAATACGACTCTACCTGGCCCCAATAACCTTATTTTGTTGATCTTGAACAGTGGTCTTGACCTTCTTTCAAAACAAGAGTGCTCCAAATTCGGCGTCCAACCAATTTACTAATCGGACCCTGATTTATTTTGGCTCAATAGGTTGTTCAGATAAAGGAGTTGCAACAAGTTATACTTTTTCGAACAAAAAGAATTAAGCATTGAAAGAATAATTGGTCCAGTGTTTGTCACCGAGACACCTTTACTCCACTTAGTTGGGAGATTTATGGACATTACGCATTTCATCCTGTTCAGTTATACAATCACCCGTTGTCCTCGGGTTATTTATCGAACAAAGCTTTCTGAAAACGTCATCCACGGGGTTCCAACGTGTGGTATCTACGACGGCATCCATCGACTAGCATTGAATGACCTAAAGCAGAATTTCCCAAAAAAGTTGAAATTGAAAACCTGATATTTATTGGGATTTAACGACACTTTCGACAGTCAGAGTCACCGCGTGCCGGAAAGTTTTAATGCTCAGGAAGCCGGAGTACAAAGAGAGAGAGCCACCGAGCAACGGCGAGCAACTGCCCGACTCCCCAACGTACTACCTCCACATAACTAGGCTTAGCATTGGTTGAAGACAAGTGCACCTTCGACGTGCAGTACACCGTAGTACACAGCGCAATCGTGCCCTGAAAGTCCGATGCACGAGAATAGATAACTGCAGTACGGCTGCCGTGGACTGGTCGCTTTTCACGGGTGGGTAATATTTCCACGGATGCAGTAATATTAGATTCTAAAAACTAATTATTGGAATAATCCTAGGTATAATCATTAGAAATTTAATTTTTCTGACGATGATTTATATTACCTGGTAAACGCATGCTTGGACATCACTGGGCACGCATGTATTACGACCAGTCCATGGCGACTGTACTGAATTTTGTGATTGTTTTACAGTAATTGCAAATGAAAGCTCCCGTTTTATTCTGAGGTCAAAGGTGGTTCCGTTCTCTTCCACTTTCTCTGCAAGCTGGGACAGAGTACTATTATATTGGCCTGTGGTCCCTGTTTCGCGCATAAATCTCAGTTGATGGAAAAGCTGTGAGGAAGCACTTACTCAAATTTAATTGCATATCATCTGTATTGTAGTGATAGTTCAACATAATTATGTTACTCGCACTAACAATCCAGGCCATGAACAGCAAGTTTATTAGAAGTATCAAGTTACGACATTGATTGTTTGGAGTCCTCGGTATAAGTGAGCCAAATAAACAAAGATATTTTATGAAGTCATTTTACACCATACTTGAGGAGCATTCGGTATATCTGTTGAAGACCCTCCGGTATCACAATATTATATCTCTATCCGTCAGGAGAATGCCGCTAGCTCTGAATTCAGAGCCCGCCCAGTTCCGATGCCCGAGAGTTTATGCTTCCCCACTCGATTCAAGCTGGAAAACAGTTCTGTTTTATTGGTCTAGGTTCCCAGATTTAACACAAAATTCTCAATTAATTGGAGATATGTGAGGACTCAATGGGTCGAATGTAATCGTGTATCATCCATATCAAACAATTACTTATCCACGTGTGTGCTATTACTAAATCTTCCCGAGTTTCCAGCATTGAATGATCTGCCACCATACTGTCAGCATAACCCTAAAAGGGTTGGAATTACATCAGTCAGTATTTATTTACATTTTCGGAAACCATCGCACTCACAATGTACGAAAACTAAAAAATACTAAACGTTGTGTTCATTTTCTATATCAACAGACTGTTACTAAGGACATTGGCCTGGTCATCGGACATTTGTCGTGATCAATAGGACAGAAATATAAAAGGTTGAGAGCGACTTTCGAAAACTAGGTGATCATGATATCTTTAAATTTATTTCGGAAATGCATAGTGCGGATGTGTCAACAGATCATCCTCACTTGGCTGTTAAAATATAAGCGACCGATCGTGGATAAATCTGGCAAACCTCTTGTCGCAAATGAAATCGTGGGGGTAACTGAAAAGAAAAACGAACAGATAAATGTCACCGGAAAGTCGTTAACTTCACCCAGTAAAGTCCGAAGATACTGTGCGAACGGACGTTCACGCAACTCTAAACGACATTGACCCTTTTAACACCGACGTCCTGTAATCTATCGTCTTATAAAAAGAACTGTCTCGGGTGAAAAAGGAGAATCCATTCCGCATTCATGGCGAGGTCCAGTAATAATTTAATCCTACAGCTCTGTAGAGCTGTAGGATTAAATTATTACAGAATTTCACTTCCAGTGTATACATTCTTTATTGAAACACGGCAAAAGAAACTCGTTTTATCATGACCGGCAATCTTACTAGGATAGCTGCAGCTATTTTCGGGTTTTTACAGGTGTGCATAAAATCACGCGACGTTCTGCGGTACCAAGGGACACGAATCCCACAGGAAAACTGTCTAAATATGTTGAATAAGTGAACAAAAGGATACATATGGTTGTAAATATAGAATAAAAAAACCCAGTAAACATGAAACGATTTGAGAAACATATAGACCAAACTTAGTAGTAGCTAACACAGAGAATCAAATAACCCTACAGATGAAACTGTTCGTAAATATGGGAGGGACAAAAAGCCTAACACCATCTACGAAAGTTATTCAAAAAAGCGATATGATAAAGTACGTTTTTATTTTCACTTGGATGCAAGCCACGAGAAAGAAGGCTCAGATTGGAAGATCACTGCACTCGGGACATCCCGCGATAAGCTTTCCGGTATAACAGATTATAGGTATGCAGGTCCATTGCAGGATATACAAATCCATGTACTCCGTCCGAATGTTATGTACTCTCCGCCTGTATTTCAGAGTGCATGCACTCGTGGAAGGGTGCCTGGGGTGTGTACCTGCCAAAGGCCTGTATAACTGACATTGTGCAATCAATTCGTTCGCTGACAACTTTTTCTCCACGCAAAAAATTGATGCGTACCAGGATGAGAGGATTAATGGTTGATCGAACGCAAACAATATTACAGTACAGCCGCCGTGGACTGGTCACTTCCCACGGGTGGGCAATATTTCCATGGACGAAATAATATTAGATTCTAAACATTAATTATAAAAATAATCTTCAAAAAAATAATTAATGAAGCACCGTGTACAACCCGGTGCATCATTAATTTAAATTTTGCCAATGATGACTTTCATTACCCAGTAAATGCATGTGTGGACATCACTACCCACGTGTTGATTACGACCACGGCGATTGTACTGTATTCATTTGAGTAATAACGTAAAACCGAAATATGAAATTGGGGACATTATTATTTACACAGTTTGTTGGTGGCCTAATATGGTATATATGGTGTCAGTTAATTCCATATTGGACGTGAGCGAAGCTCGAGTCTAATATGGAATTAACTGACACTATATATACCATATTAGGCCACCAGCAAACTGTGTAACGAATATATCTTACCGACTGCTGTATCGATGTACAGAACTAATAACAACAGCGATCAAAGTTAAATGAGAGAATTCTCACAATGTGTTCACGTGTCTTTGCCTTGTTACAATTTATGGGAGAGTGCCTGCATTCTCCCATAAATTATAACAAGGCAAATTCATACATACCAAAAAGTTTCATTTCGAAGGTAACATGACACACATCCACAGAATATGAATCCTTTTAAGTTGCACCTCAGACCAAATATGGGCTATCAACACACAATCTTTCAACTTGAAGCGTTTATAGGCTGCCGCCATTTTGAATAATCAATGAACAAAAGGGAGATTACCCATAGCTGTCAGCTTATATTGATGTTGACAGGCAGTATATGGTTTTATATGCAGTCTGCATGTGACGTCTTTGAACCAATGAAATTCCCAGACACTTGTAGGAGGTAAGATATAATGCATTTCTTGTCATTGGACGTTTGTGAGTATATTTGGGCAGCTAAACGAGTAATCAGTCTGCACTTTCAATAGTGAGTTCCAATAAGTAATCGCGGTTGCTCAAAGGTTAGAGCATTGGACTTTAAAAGTCAGTGGTTCTAGTTTGACCCGCGTTATATACCTTGTGTCTTAGTCACGATTCTTAATTCCGATTACCCACGTGGTGGCATGTGCCACTGTGTACTAAGTCTACCGCACGTTGATTGTGCACTTTCTTTCATCTGCTGCCAACTCTATTTGTACCGGGTTAGAAAGTTGGAGTGTCTGACAGTTGCTTGGTTCTCACCGGTAGCTCCCCTTTCCTCCACCGAAACCTCCTCATAACGATATAACCATGTTTGTTGACAATGCCGCTAAACTCTAATAAAACACACATTCAAACAAATTCTCAGCAAAGGCATTTCTGTTATTAGATTGCATCTCCCAGGATGATACCGTGATTCCCTGTTAAGTCAGAGTTTATCATGTTGATCAGTTAGGCGCTTTGAAAGGTAAGAACTGTGCCCCCCCCCCCCCCCGCCCCTCCCCCCTCCTACCAATTTTATTAGTTTTCATTTCGCTCTCAAATGAGAAACTAATGTGAGTTTTATACACCGTGCTTGTTATCTCACTGAGGAGACAATGGGTAAGACAAGGCATTATTGTGTGTATAACGCACTGAATAGTAGATGAGACTGCAAGATAATTTTAACAATCAAAGGACAATAGGTTGATTTCGAAAGGCTTTTTGTAATGAAATATGTCATAGGTTGAATATTTATTAATCTTTCGTACTCAGTGAGTAATCATCGTCACACTCTACATGAACTCAACAGAAATGTCTGTATCACTATTTTGATCAGTATAATGGAAATGTGAGATGTGTGTGCACGTAACACACGAATGTTTGGAGAACTCTCATGTTACCCGAATCACGTATTTGCTCACACGATAACTGCAGTTCAACTGAATACATTCACACCCTTGACAATGTTATAACAATGGCAGTGAGAAATGCTTAAAATGGGGTCCGGAGAGAAATCATCGGCGATAATTTACCACAAACAAAAACCGTATCAACTAAACTAATAGCCTATAGCGGACAGCTGCTGGTTTTGTGTTGGTACTTAGAAGAAAATCACGAATGATGACACGGCAATATAACTTTTCATTCAAGACTTTAAGCCACTCCTGAAAACGCATGTCTTCCATTAAGACTAAAATTCTCCCTCTCTCTTTGGAAGACATTTTGCATAGCTTTTTCTATGTTTACAGATCCATTGGCGTCTCAATGGGAGGTATTCGATATTATAACAAATCATGGACGAAGCCATTAACTGTTTCATTACTGTATTTGTGGAAATAAAAATGTGTGACACCGTTCACTATGAATAGATTAGTAATTTACCAAAATATACAATACAGTGCGGCCGCCGTGGACTGGTCCCTTTCCACAGGTGGGCAATATTTCCACGGACGCACTAATATTAAATTCCAAACACTAATTATAGGAATAATCATCAAACATTTATTTAATTAATCACCGGGTACAATCTGGTGCTTCATTAATTAAAATTTTGATGACGATCAGTTTTATTACCTAATAAACGCATCCGTGGACATCACTGCCCAGTCCACGCCCACTGTACTGTAGCATCTACCTTTCGCCAATAACCCCCTCCCCCGTGGTCTGTAGAATCGTGTACAAATTAATGTGGGGATGACCTCGACTTTTATTTTATTTGATTTATTGATTATTTGTCCTGTGACGTCGTGGGGTAAACGAGAGATTTATTTATTAAACTTGTTATTTATTTATTTATTTATTTATTTATTTATTTATTTATTTATTTATTTATTGGTGTTTAAGGTCACATATCTCTCCAGAGTGGGTAATCGTGAACGCAACATGGATATAAAGTCAAGTCCAGCCAATCGTTTATACCTACGTTATCGTTAAAAGTTGCCATGTTCATTTCACGATTTGCGTTTTGAGGGACGGGCAGGGTCTTAATAGAACATATACGCGTCTCGGTTGAACATGAACTCCGAGCCGCAAACCTCAGACCATGTTGCCGCATTTCATCAGAATAACTTATAATGTTCTGTAAGTAATTAGTTAGATACTTTTGTTACCAATTCAAAAACGGAAGGTATTTTTTGATTATTATTTTGATTATATGCATCGCGTCGTTTTAATTGTATTTTAATCAACAAAATACCGAAAGTCGAAGCGATATTGTTGATCGAAATGTATTACGTGATGTGATTCACTTCCGAAGAGATATCCTCTAATAGTAATTGAATTTAGTTCAATTCATTTTATTTCACAGCATACATGTACAAATACAAATAGGAGTTACAACATTACAACAAACAAAAAGTTACAACATGAATGACATAGTTTTGTGAAAAAATGAATAACACTGTTTTATGACGCTCTTCCAGCCATCCCTAGTGGATATAGAAATATATTTGTTCGACATTTTCCGCTTTCCCAAACGGCAGCATTTTTTTGGAGAGGGTGATGATGTGCAAACATGACATTTGGAAGGCAGTTGTGGTTCAGGGTTGTCTCCTAGTCTTAACTAGGACCATACATTTGGCAACCCGCCTCCCCCTTCCACTCATGGGGTAAAGACTGGAGGGGTACTCATTAGGAATAAGCCCCCCCCCCTCCCCTCCAAGAAAATTTGCAAAATCTATAATCTAAGAACGAATCTGAGGCATTTATAATGCCTGAAGCCCTTCTCTTTTAGGGGTTGCGAGCGACAATTTTAGGGGGTTATTTGACACGACTCATAGCTGTACAATCCCAAAAACTTCTCGTCGCGATAAAAGATGCTATACAAGCACAACGCGCACAACGCGCACAACGCACACATATATATTGGACTTTCAAAATCGCCTCAAAGTTCTACATCGACATTTACCTATATTTCAGGAAAAGATGAAGGCATTTCTCGTGGATTTAGCGTATCCACGGACGACCCGTCGGGTATTATAGAAGCTAGTTTTAGCGCGTTCTTTGCATATGCAGGTTGGTAGGTAAATAAATATATAAGTAGAAAATTGACAAGAAAATGTTTATTCCAGCCTCCTCAGTTTGTGTGTAGTCGTTATGTCCGATATCGTCACATTTATTCTCGCCATGTGTGAAACTCTCATATGATGTAGTATTACCCTTCTTATCTTTTTAGAATTGGGGGTGAATTTTAAATTCAAGAAAGGCTTTCATGTGTTAAGTCTTACATTTATAATAACCCTTAAGATAACATATACAACAGGAGATTTTGTATCTGTAGGTGTACTATTAACACAGCGTTCTTCCAGGCGTCTCACAATTTCAGGTCAAGGAATCAATATGTAGTACATTCAAATTTAAATCATATCTATCCATTTTGAATAGCTAAATAATGAAACAACTTCGTACCTGTTCCGGTTATATGTTGCACCTCTGGAATTCCAGATTAATTTAACGTTGCATACAACTGAGGAGAACCTAGCGCTCGAATACCAATTGATCCCATTTATTTTTTAAATCATATTTTCACCACTAAAACACCCTTTAAAACAGCACAGATTTTGTCGCTGCTACTGTTTTTGTTGTTCGTTACAGTGAAAATCGTTTCAATTTGGTCCACTCTTTTATGTGTTTTCTGATAAAAGTTTGTCAACATGGGTTTCACCTGCACATATATTTCGGAATTTACATGGATTATGTTCAACAGAACCATGAGAAGTGTAGTCAATCAATTCAATTCGACCTCATTTCGGTAATTCAACTCAATACGATTCGAGTCCTGTTGATTCGGAGATTGTCAATTCGTCAAGATGTTCTCAAAGTCCTACCAGGTTCTCGTTTTGAACTCTTTTTCTGTCATCAGACCTCCTGTACAGTGGAAACAAATTATTGTATACAATACATCTTTCGAGATTGGCAATAATTATGGCTACAGAAACAGGTAATATGTACAACTTAAAGGGCCGTGAAATTCGATTCCTGATTCGACTCGAAATCATGCCTGATTCGACCCGAATTTTGCGGTTCGCGTTACAAATTTCTACCATAAGTGTCCATTCTCTAGAGAGTGAGTGTTGAATTTAAAAGTTATCAAAATTGGAATTAGTCCCCATAGGGTTAATATTATATTCTGGGGCACCAAACCAGCCCGTAGAACTCCCCAAAAACTTTATTTTAATCAGCCAAATTAACAAAGTTCTGCAATGGGCTGAAAAACAGTAGACTTGGAAAGTCTGCGGTATCCTCAAATTAGATTAATCTAAAGGCCTTTTTTCAGACTTCTTATTACGAATTACCCTAAGCGATTACCGTCTAGTTTAGCTATGGTATCTCGTTGGGTAGTATAACGACTGGATATGCGCGTATCCTAAAGTTTGATCAGGCGAGATGACTTTGCCGTGCGGAATCTGTGACACACTCAATCTTTCTCTTGCCATTCTTTCCTTTCTGCCTTCGGTAAGAGATATTAGTAAAAGGGGTGCGCGCACGCACGCACGCACACACGTACGCATGCGCGCGCGCATCCCTCCTCATTTCACTTGCCACCTTTCCTTCAGTTTTCGCAGCAGGTAAGGGAAAATGCAAATAGGGGTGTGTTTCACACAGACAGCCACATACTACCACTGAAACTGTCATGCACGGACACACGCACATCCACACACGCAAACACATACCTATCTATACACACACACACACACATCTCCATATGGGTCATCACACACCTTGTTGTGTGTTTGAACCCGCATGGACAGTTATCGTAAATTAGTTGTCTGTGGACGTCATTTATATGGTTTGAACACGCCCTGTTGTCTTCGTTCTTAATCGTAATATACCTCCAGTCATTCTGTAAACTCATAATTAACCTCTGGTCATTATGGAAACTTATAATGAAAGCCCGTTTTGTTTCAGCATTTCCAGACGAGAGCCAAATGTGACTTTACGAAGCAGCTCCAAAGTAAATCATCCCCTTCTGGAGATGACGAGGATTCTCTGTACCACGATCTTAAGGGTGGGTGGGTGGGGGGTGGGGGGGGCTAATTACTTACCGAACAACGTCTACCCCGCACTCGGAAGTATCGATACTAATGCAGGAGTCCGGCAATTATTTTAACATCATTTGACAAACTGGACTTTTTCAAGTTCCACCGTCTATATCATATGTTTTAAACGGATACCAGCTGACGATGGCGCCCAAGGGATAGATGTTTTTTTTTATTAAGGAAGGTATTGATTTCAAAACTAAAGACAACCTTTTTGCCTTTATTCCCCACGTCCTTTAATCACTTTTCATTGAAATTAAGGCAAATAAACCAAAAAGAGTCATTGGAGTAATCTACAGACAAAATACCCCTTCCAAAGCGGATATGAATGTTTTCCTGTCAATAATATGTTCCATCACAGATATATTAAATCAGGAAACTAAAGTCTCTAATACCATGGGTGACTTCAATATTGACCTCTTGGAAACAGAATCTCATAGACATACTGTTGCATTTATACATCTGCATCTGACGTTAAGTCGTAGATTTCGCCATAACCAAAACCGACCAGAGTAACACAACACATCTTTCGACTACCCTCATCTATCGCTTGTACTCCATCAACAGATCGCCCACATCATCATCTGGTAGAGTCATGACCGATGTATCCGACCACATTGGCATTTTCGACATAGAAACAGCTCATGGAAAAACAGCGGCTCGACTCTAAAATACAACCGGGGGATTAGAGAGACTATTGCGGACTTCAAACCCATACTGTCAGGATGTGATTTTTTCAAAATACTGGAGCTAAACTGCCTCAACTTAAAATGCGTTGAGGGATTTGTTCTTAATTGCATTTAACCAAGCAGTTCGCGTGGTGCAGATAGATTTGCACTGGAAATAAAATCAAACTTGAACCGTGGACGAGCTCGTTCCAACGAGGGGTCATAACCTATGTTTTTGAGACAAAAAATGAAAAAAAATAGTGATTCAAGAATTTTTTGGCAAGTGTCGTCTGCTTTTCATGTTATGTAAAGTGTTAAGTAAGAAAAATAAGCCTGTTGAGTTTTGCTTGCTGGAAACACTTCTGTAGAAGCATGATACTCAAGTTCATTCTGTTGTTTCAATATTATACAGTGTATACCGCCTGGGGAGAGAGGGTGATCTTCATATTGATGGTACGAGTGTATTAGTTAGAAACTACATTATTCACAGTCCTGTGCATTTACAAACAAATTTGCAGGCCATAGCGATGTGCCTAACTTCAGACAAAACTGTTACTTTATATTCTATATATATTGTGCCGAATTATTTATTTATTTATTTATTTATTTATTTATTTATTTATTTATTTATTTATTTATTTATTTATTTATTTATTTATTGGTGTTTAAAGTCATATACTTATGCACAGTGGCTAATCATGACCCAGACAGTTTTACGGGTGGCTGAAGTCGGAGTACCCGGAGAGAACCACCGATCAATGACGAGCAGCTGCCAGCTCCCCATCATCTTAACTGCGCACTGCAGCACAGGCATAGTTAAACTGGCTGAAGACATGCGCACAATCGACGTGCAGTACGCCTTAGTACACGGCGTCATCGTGCCCCCATGTGGACAATCGGGGTTAAGTGTCTTGCCCAAGGACACAACGCGGGAGCCCGAATCGACGAGAACCGGTTACCGCAACGCCACCGCGCCCCCATTGTGCCAAATAAAACCCTTCACCTGAATGCTAGTGGTCAACTGTTTCACTCATTTCCAACTTCATGTATTTTGTAGGGTCATTTCAACGCACATAGCCCCCTTGGTATGATTCCTGCGGCAAAGAAGATTCAATTGGTAAACCAGTAGAAGAGTTTATTACACAATACGAATTATGTTTGTTCAATGATGGGTCAGTCACTTACCTGCACTATGCACGCGGTTTATAAACGACAATTGATCTTACAGTTTCATGTTCTTCTATCCTTGATTTTTCTTGGGAGGTTGACGACGACTTCTGCGAGAGTGTTCACTTTCAAATTATTTTGGAGAGTGTATTCCGGCAGATGATCTGATAAAAAGGCACAGTAGGACACTCTCTCAATGCTTTGATTTGAATGCCCCACACGGTGCACAATATGAAGAAATTGTTTGACAATGCAACCACAGCCATCTCAAAACCCTCGGCAAATCCAAAACGTTTCACCAAACCATCGTTACATAATAATCAAAAACAGGATGTAAAGGATCGCAGGAAAACTGAACGGAGATTTAATAAGTCACCAACTACAACAAATTTGGACAAACTGCTTATAATTTGGGCAAATAAAGACGACTTATAAGACAAAGAAAACAAAAGTTCATGTGAAACTTATGTTTCTAAACTTAACCAACACACACCCATCAACAAAACTTGCAATATGTTTACATGGAGAGTAATCCTTTGACTGGACTTGTCACGTGAAATAATTCATGAGAGGTGAGAGACGTTGTACAAACACGAGAGCGCGAAGGCGCACGAGTCTTTTACAATATAGTCCCTCGCCTCGAATCAATTATTTCACGTAACCAGTCCAGCCAATCGATTACTCTGTTTATTATTTATTTCATTATTAACGATAATTATATTATTTAACCCTTTACCTAACGTAATGCTCAGCGCTATTCTCAAAAATCGCCAATTAAATTTCATTATTTTTTTCATTTTTTGTCTCTAAAACATAGGTTATGACCCCTCATTGGAACGAGCTCGTCGAGCTCGTTCCAATGAGGGAGTCATAACCTATGTTTTTGAGACAAAAATAAAAATAATAGCTATTCAAGAATGTTTTTGCAAGTGTCGTCTGCTTTTCATATTAGATAAAGAGTTAAAAAAAACAAAAAACAATGACGTCCCCATTACATCCTCGGCAAGGCGTCTTCGTTTGCGCGCACGGATACATGACACAATTGTTGATTGCATTATTCACTTTTGAAATTATCGCTTATAATCAAACCTGGAAAACCCAGTAAATCACACTTTGGAAAGTAATAAAAAAAAGCAAAGGTGAAGAATCAAAATCAAATGTTCAGCACCTCAACTATAACTACACACTAATTACATCAAATAATGGAATGTCAAGCAAATTTGCCCCATCCTTTTTTAAACCTTCCTCGTCAAAAAACTGTAAAACAGAATTCGTTAAAATTAAGGAAAACAAAAGACCAAATTTAGAGGATTACAATGAACCTGTCTATATAGAAAAGTTAAATAAATATTTATATAATGCAGAGGATACTGCCACTGGACCATTGAAATACACTATCTATAAACTTTTAAAACATCTGCCTTAAACTTTACGTGATCTTTTGCTTCAATGTTCAACGACATATGGATGATTGGCAGTTTCTATCTTCCTGACGAAAAACAATGAACACATTCCCATTCCAAAGCACAATGAAGATCACACTAATGCAAGTAATTACAGACGTGTTGCATTAACGGATATACGTGTAAAACCATGGAAAGGATGGCCGATACTCGAAATGTCTGGTTTTTGAAATGGAATAATCTATTTGCGAATGTTCAGTGTTGTGTCAGAAGCCTGAGACGTACGTTGGCTCATTCGGTTAGACTTGAAACGTTTATAAGAAATGTCTTTGATCTGGAAAAAGCATATGATACAACGTGGAGATATGGGATTTTCAAATATATTTTTAACATGGGGTTGAGAGGGCGTATTCCCTTTTCATAGAATTTTATTTGAAGGTCCTCATTTATATTGAGCCTACACTAACTGATCCAGCAAGCATTGGGGATTTCTCAGGGTTGTATTCTATAGGTTATCCTATTTTCTTCTAAATTCAATGGCATCATCGACGCAATGAGAACATAGTAAATTCGTCAATGTAGTTCGCTGAACACACGAAGGTCATCGAGTATAAACTTTAGCTGTGTTTAAACAGATTTCAGAAACGGGCTACATAAAGTTGCTTAAAGTTAGTCACAAAGCAAACTGTGTTCATATCTGTAAGTTACGGAAATATCACCTTGATCCGGAGTTGAAAACAGGTGGGTGTACTGTACACGTTCTTAGGGAAGTGAATTTCCTGGGTTTATTTTTCGACTGTAGATTAAATTTCATTTCTTATATAAAAGAATTAAGGGTCAGATATAAAAGGTCACTCGATCTTCTGAAGATAGCTGGTAGTACAGATTGGGGTGCTGAACAAAACAAATCACTCCATCTCTGTAGATCACCTGTGAGATCAAAATTAGATTACGATTGTGTGGTTTACGGTTCTGCGAGAAAATCCTACCTAAGACCACTTGATGTAATCCATAATAAAGTCTAAGAATAGCCTTGGTGCATTCTGAACATCACCGTTAGATTCGATACTCGCTGATGGAGAGGGGCTTCTCTTGATAAGCACATAATTAAGCTATCACTTCAACACATTTCTACAATGTTTATTAATCCATCAAACCCCGCTTACGCCTGGTTCTCAGATCTTCAAAATGTTCAATTTTTTTAGCAAAAAACAGAAACATATTTCTCCATTTGGGAATAAGAATTAGGCCTCAGAGAGAAGTGTGAACTACATATTCCATCAGGCAAAAATATGCCGAAATGAATGGTCTGTACAGATGGATCTAAGGATGGTGACCAAGTATCATAAAAGGCGTATAATAAAAAGAAAATCTAGTGTTTTTGAGTGGATACCGAAAATTATCTCAGTTGTGACCGAGACAAATGGTCATTTTCGCTCGCGCAAGCGCTCGCGAAAAATAGCCATTTGTCTCGGTCACTCATGAGATAATTTTCGGTATCCACTCAAAAACACTGGATATCCTCTATTCATCGCTTCCAACCTACTATCATTACTAGTTATCCGTCTAGTAACATATGAAGAAAAGACCATGTAATTCTGACAAGATGCCATCTTGGTCATACTGGTCCAAAGATGACCTAAAAGACCGTATTATTATAATATTAGAACGTTTCTTTTCATGTTCTATTGGTCGAAAGTACCTGAGTTTGTGTGATTTCTGAAATAAAATCTGAAGAAGCGAACACGAACTCAGGTACTATCGACCGATAGAACATGAAATGAAACGAACTAATTATTTTATTATGCCGAACAAAAAATAGGTTTCATTGTTAAGCGTTGACTGCAACATGTCATCAATCTTGTAATAACTATGTAGTCGAATCCAAAAACATGTTTTTAGTGGCATCATTTCGAACGAACGACGTCTCTTTAGGAGTTTCCAGATCACCAAATTCGAAAATGACTTGTTACAAGTGCCGAAGTTTCTATATCTCAAAATGTCAGTGTTTACAACTGCGTCATGCGGTTCATGTTATTATTCATTATTAATGCTTGTGTGATAAGTGGTATACTGGAATATAAATTATTCTTGGACGACGACAGTTGTTAGAATTAAGCTGAGTGAAAGTATTTATTTTGAACCTGGGGAGGAGACTTAGTGAGGTCGAGGAACACTAGTAATACTAAACTTGTGGAAATATTATTGATTAAACTTGAAGTTACATTCATGATTCACTAAAGTGGTGAACACCACGTGAGTTTTTAATATTTCTGATTGTTTTGAATTCATTGCTTGCAGTTAAAATTGAAAACACACCCACTGCAGAGAATGACATATTTGTCGGTAAGTATGTGTCTATCGGTGACACGGCGCCGTCGTTTGGTATTGAGAAATTCCAATCAGCACATGCGTAATCGATGCTGATGGATGGATGTGGAGCTTACGTTTTCTTTGTTCTCACTTCTCCAGTAAAGAACGTTTTGATAGTACCGGTGTTTTGTCCATAACCTCCAGTACTATGGCTTTTAGAAGGTGTCAAATTAACCAATCACGACAGATGTCACAGACGTGAGGCATAATATGTTTTTTGGTTTGGTGCGAAAGGACGTACCAAACAAACCAAAAACATAAAATACGGTCTTTCAGGCCATGTTTGGGCTAGGCCAAATAAGACTTGTACATTCCTTTTTCTTTGAGAGTAATTTAACTATAATGTGTTCCTTGTCAGCATGGGTTGACTGTGGAACCCATTCTTTTAAATTGTACATGTTTTAGTCACATCAGGGGGGCAACATGTCACTGTCTCTCGGAGATCTATTTTATCATCCAATCCCGCACGAAGTTCTGTCATTTCTTGAAGAAATAAAACCTTTTTGATAAACTTAAAACAATTTTCAATACATTTAATTAAATTTCATCAAATTTACTGAAAATCAATAGGTTGATTTACATAATATTCACTAAAGTAGTTGTATTAATCCTATGCCCGTGTTCGCCACCATGTAGCCTTAAATGCTGATGTGACGTTAAGCACAGATAAATAAATAAATAAATAAATAAATAAATAAATAAATAAATAAATAAATAAATAAATAAATAGAATCACTTCTGGTGTACTGAGCTAAAAACAGGAAAGATCGTTTACAAGTTATATGAACGAGACTAAAAGAATTTTTCATTTTTTTAATCATATTGTTTTTTAAATATGTACTTTCATCACTTTATCCAGTCCAGTGAAATGTTAATGCCTATAGCGTTAGATTGTTTGGAAACCACATATGAAACAGTCGTTCTGGGTTTCCAAAACGTTTTTTCATGCATCATTCTCATGGTGTTATGCAACTCTGAATATAATTTGATGTGCCGTCAAAGCTTTGACATTTGCACAAAATATTTGAAAACAATAAACCATAGTAGGTGATACATGCCGGTTCAACCATCATTGTACATGTACGTGTACGTGTACATGTACACCTCCATAGGATTTAGTGTTAAAATCGTGTACGTGTACAAGATTTTTAACGTTTTTAGGGTGCTTTAGAATCCAATTTAAGTTCAAATAACACTGAATTGAATCCTAGACTTTTGAAATTTTTCGTACAGTACATGTGCCGTTTGATGTTTGAATCGGCAATGGATTTCTCCCATAGGATTCAGTGTTAAATTGCAAGCAAAAAACGTTTTGCCGATTCAAACATCATCCTCTCGCCGATTCTAACAATTCGCGTCCGCACACGATTTTAACGCTGAAAATCCTATGGAGGCGTAGACGGAGATCTACTCTGCGGATTTTAGGTCTGATGATGTTTGAATCGGCAAAACGTTTTTTTTTGCTCGCAATTTAACACCGAATCCTATCCGCACACGATGTTAACGCTGAAAACCCCATGGAGGCGTAGACGGAGATCTACTCTGCGGATTTGGAGTCTGAAATCGACTCGCGTGAAAGAGGTGATGTTTGAATCGGCAAACCCACTGCTGCGTTTCTCGAAGTGAGACTGGTGCGCGTTATTGCGAGGTGATCTCAACGAGCACTTGATGGAAATGTTTTGAACGAAGAGTGTTGTCGGTGTGTTAGAAATTCGCAAACCCGATGTCACGTCTTCCTGAAGTAAAACTAACACATGTTATCGTTATGACTGAATGAGGTTTTTGTTCAAAAAGAGTCGATTATGAATATGGTCTGTATTATAGACATTCGTGTTTTGTCTTGATGAGACGAATAGAAATTGAGTTTGGAGGATATTGTTCGAAAGAGTCGATCTGTAATAGATATTCGTGTTTTGTCTTGATGAGACGAATAGAAATTGAGTTTGGGGGATATTGTTCGAAAGAGTCAAACACTTAGCGGAATGTTTAAAACGCATTTTCCGCTCAATTAGGTTTTGAGTGGTAAAATTTTTAATATATTCATGATAGCAATCAGAGAGAGATGAATAAGTTCTCAGCGTTAAAATTAGTTTTCTTTTGTGTGTTGAAACAGTTTTAACAGTCATCAAAGGGATTCTCTCTTAATTCGACACTGAGTGAATGGTTGTTTGATGTGTGAATGGAAATCTTTTGACAAAATGTAAACACTACTGTCAAAATGCGTTAAATCAGAAACCGGTTTGTCATGTACTGTTTAAACGTATTCTTAAACTTCTCCAATTCAGTTAACAGTCAGTTGAGATGTGAATATTTTCAGATTATTATATTAAAGACGGAAAGATTTTTATTACTTAAAAACATAAAAATATAATTAAACATTTAATTTTGAAAATAATAAAACAATTAAAAACGAAAGATGTTTTTACAGATGGATCCTAGGCGCCGAGATCTAATTTTAGGCGAGTATGAACGTGCTAAGAAGGGGATTCAGTCAGCTGATAGGAGCAGACGTCTTGGTGAGATGGAACTCAAACGCGAAGCCACAAAAATATTTAAACCCGTGACAGAGGGTCAAGAGCGAAGCAGGAAGGAGATAGTCGAAGAATTGAGACCCATAAAAGAGAGTTCTTTGAGAATGGGTTCATTGCCTCCTAGTTTTGGAAATCAGTATTCCGTTCAATCTACACCGGATTACGTTCCCACGGGAATTCAAACAGATTTGAGCGAGAGCGACGATACAGCTTCGACTATCAACACTAGTAGCGTCGCATCGTCTGATGATGATGGCGGTAAGAGAGATCAGTTGTATGGATTTTATAAGGATTCAGAGGGAAGGATTTTTGTAGGAGACACAGAAGTAGATATTGGCGATGATGAATTGATCGTGGGTTCGAACAGATACGAATTGACTGATGGACTGCGCAGTTTGCTCCTTTACGACAAGACTAGCGATTACACGGGTCAGGATTTCGACAATTACGGCGACATTCTGGTTCAGACCCACGCCATGAAGAGAAATAACGATGCCAGAGAGACGAGACCCAAAGCCAACAGAGGTTACAAGTGGACGAAAGTGGTGAAACCCATGTGGGATATGAACAAGAAGTTCATCGAATCGGTGACTGGAAAAGGGGTGAAAACCACTTTTCTTCCGAGCGATTCTGACGCTCTGTCTCAGAGATTGAGTTTATTGATAATCAGATAGTTGCTATATCTGACGAATTGTTAAGACAGAAGGTTTTGAATAAAAACCACTATAAAAGGCTGATGAACGAATTGAAGGATTGATGTGTATATAATAAGTAGAGAGAAACAAACAAACAAAAATAAAACAGTAAATGTTTACACTAGAATAATAAAAGCATTTAAAACAACAAAACGATTTACCAGTGAAAAAAACAAAAATATATCATAAAAATAAAATATGTTGGTGATAAAGAACAGGGGATACGTCAGAACTTACGTTCAAGGCGGTTCTGGCATCGTCGATTCTATAATGCGAGCGTTCACGAGCGATGCGGGTAGAAAACTCGTATCGACCGCGTTTGAGGTCGGTAAGAAGATGGCTTTGGATGCTGGTAAGAAAGCGGCTTCCGAAGCTAGTGGTAGGATAGCTTCTGTGGCTGGCAAGAGGGCAGCCGACGCGTTGATCGACAAGTTGATCAGTCCGCCGGCGAAGCGAGCTGCGTTAGAGCGAACGCCGAAAAGTTGGAAAGATTTTAAGGATGCTGTGGTACCCATACAAGATTTAGCCAAAATGACGAGTGGATCCGGATTGAAGAGAACTCGCGACGGTGTGATATAAATAAATAATAACATTAAAACCCGAGTTTGAAAAACACAAAAAATTTGCGTTTGAAAAGAATCTAAAATAACAAACAAAAAAAAATAAAACAAAGATGAACATTAAAGATATGTCTTGGAACGACGTCGCGACCAAGAGGTCGAATAACGAGTTCTTTCCCAAAAGCATAAGAGGTTTGATAGTGGGAAAATCGAATTGTGGAAAGACCAATCTGTTGATGAATCTGTTGTCCCGACCCGACTGGTTGGATTACGACAGATTGTTCGTGTTTGGCAAGAGCTTGTTTCAACCCGAATACAGATTGCTTCGAGAGTGCATGGATCGTAGATTGCCCAAGGACGTCATAGCCAGAATCTTTGACAGTAGGGAGGAATTCGACAAGAGCGAAGCTCCACTTTCAACCATTTTGGACGGTGCGGCGATGGAGCTGATGAAGAGAAATGCATCTTCGAACTTTGAGTGTCAATTTTATGAGAACGCTAGCGACGTTCCGGAACCTAGAGAACTGAAATCGGAAGATAAGAATCTCATGATTTTCGACGATCTGCTTTTGGAGAGACAAAACCGATGCGAATCGTATTACGTTAGGGGTCGACACAGCAACGTGGACTGTTTCTACCTGTCGCAGAATTATTTTCGATTGCCTAGACAGACGATAAGGGAGAACGCTAATTTTCTATGTCTCTTTCGCCAAGATCTCAAGAATCTCAATCACATCTACGGCGATCACGTCGCAAACGACATGAGCGCTACCGAATTCAGGAGATTCTGCAAGAGGGTTTGGGATGGTGGACTTTACAATTTCGTCGTGATCGATTTGACAAGTGAATTTAATCGCGGAAAATATCGGTGTGGATTCGACAAGTTTTATGTTTCTGATGATAATAATAAGATAGAGCGTGAAAATAAAATTTAGAAAATAATAAATCTTCAAATAATTGGTTTTGAATAAAAAAAAAATAAAATTAAATATAATGTTCGAACATGGAGAATTGTTAGAACGGATAGCCGAGTATACGGCTGCAAAACAATCCATTCAAATCGTGGTGAGTGGTGATTCGACTCGATTCGCTACGAAATTCGAACCTTCCATCGAATTGAATAGAGAGAAAAGATACGAGATGGCGTTGGTGAATCTGGAGACTTATTATTCCTTTCCCAACGTCACCGAAAAGAATAACTCGTTCAAGTATTCCGACGGAGTGGATTGGTTGGAGATTCGAATTCCCAAAGGGAGTTATGACATAACGATTTGAACGATTACATTCAGACGCGAATGAAGACGGATGGAAAGGGAAGCAACAAGATCAGACTCGCTCCCAATCCTAATACCTTACAGACGATGTTGGATTTGGAAGATAATTTTCGAGTGGATTTCATCACGGACGATTCTATAGGCAAGATGTTGGGATTCGATCGAAAGATGTATCGAGGCCACGCAGCATCTGAAAATACGGTCGACATTCTCGCAGTCAATAGCATTCTGGTGAACGTGGATGTGATTGCTGGAAGCTACGTGAATGGTGGCGCTCAACCGACGATCTATTCCTTCTTTCCAAACGTGTCGCCAGGTTATAAGATCGTGGAGCGACCTCGAAATTTAGTTTATCTACCAGTGATTTTAGACACGTTGTATAGTCTCAAAACCACGATGACGGATCAAAATGGTGAACTGTTAGATCTTTGCGAAGGGAGAGTGACGATACGATTTCACATAAGAGAAATATAAAAGCAAAAAAATTGTGTATATATATAGATAACAAAAATAAAATAAACACAATATTAATTTTACAAAATTATTTTAATATAATTATTAAACAAGAAACAATTGAAGTAAATATATTTAAAAAAACAGAATTATGACACAATACATGGTTAAAAACGTGAACATATCTTCAGTACAGAGGAAGAAACTTAAGAGAGCGTTAACAACTCGAGGCGAGGCGGTGAGATTCAAATTCACCCACGAAGATCTGACGAGAGGTGGTCAGGATTCGATCGCCTGGACCAGAAGTCAAATCAAAAGGATGGAGAAAGCGATTCGCGATGGAAGAGGGTTGGCGGTGAGATTGAGTCCCGCTCAATTGAGATACAATTTGAGAATGAAAGGCGGTTTCCTAACGCTGTTGGCAGGAATCGCCGCAAAAGCATTACCCTTCGCCGCAAAGGCACTACCCTTTCTCGGAAAGACTCTCGGCGTGGGAGCTCTCACGGGGACTCGCTAGTTCGGCAGTTGAGAAATTAATGGGTGGCAGCGGACTGTTTTTGAAGAAGGGAGGAGCCGTGTGTCGCGTCCACGTAGACGACAGCGGTAAAGGATTGTATCTAGAACCCGTTAGAAGTGGCAACTCTCTGAGAGGAAACAGTCTCTCTGAAGAGTGGACGGAACGTTGTGCAACTCGGCAAGGGTTTGTTGCTCGGTGAGAATTCGCCGTTTAAGAATATACCGATTTTGAATATGTTATTATAATATAAAATTGTATAAAAAAGGTGGAGAAATAATTTTATCATCAGGCTGACGAGGTGGAGAATGTATCACCTGGATGAAAAGGTGGAGAAACAATTTGACGATAATGACAAATATCGCAAGACAGAGAGCGAAAAAATAAAAAAATGGTTAGACGCTAATGATGGATATCTAAGGAAAGAACTAATGAAAGAGATAGATAAAGCGTGGGATAGACGGTTGAGAATGAGATGCTTTCCACCGTCACCACTACCTTCTGAAGAGAATGGTGATGATGCGAGTGTTACCAAGAGATGCACAACATTCGTTCATAATTATGATTCGGATAAACAGAAATGTTGTTATAAACGTATCATATCACAAAAAAAAGAAAAAAAGAAAAAGAAGAATCGACGCTGAAAATTGAGAGAAAAGGAAACGTTATTACAATATATGGTAATAGTGAAGAAGAAGGGGAAAAAAAAAAATGAGATCTAAAGATGATCTTATTACTTTTTTTTTCATTTTTCTTCGCTAAAAATCAATCACTCTATTGTTTATATTTCCAAGTCCGTTATTAGCATGTTGACACTCATGTTTTCAAGATGATCTCATCACGTCTTTCTTCTTCGCAAAAAAAAAATCAATCTCTCTATTGTTTATATTTCCAAGTCCGTTATTAGCATGTTGACACTCGTGTCTTCTCCTTTTTCGAAAATGTGTTGAATGTTTATCTTTACTCTTTTGAGTTTTTTTACATCGGTCAACTCGCTCTCACCACCCAATTTCTCCACGAGTTCGAATGAGATGTTTGGAAATATGTAATTTCCATAGGGCAACAACAAATCGTCCTTGTCGAATTCTCTATCTTCGGCGCTGATGATGTTCTGCAGATCGCTTTGGTACTCGTAAATCAAATCGAGCATGGCTTCATCCAATTTCAAAGGCATCTTATATTTGTTGTATTTGTGCTCTAAGCCCTTCGTCTCGACCTCGTTCAATTCGATGGGATCGTGCCGTTGTAATCTATAGATTTTATGACCGAATTTCTTATTCATTTCGACTCGTTTCAATTTCAATTCGCATCTTTTAGGTGTTGTTGTCCTCATGATCGTTTATTTGTTTTTTGTTTTTACGAATTCTTGCAAATAATGTATATTTTAAATTTTGTATTTTAATAATTTGTTTAAAAAAAGTCTTGTTTTTATTTTTGCTCCTTATATATATATAAAAAAAAGTTGTTTTTAATTTTAATTTCTTTAATGTGAAATTTTTTTTGTAAAAAGTAATGAGATCATCTTTAGATCTCATTACTTTTTTCCTTCTTCTTCGCTAAAAAATCAATCTCTCTATTGTTTATATTTCCAAGTCCGTTATTAGCATGTTGACATTCATCATTTTTCCACTTACAAAAATGTCTTGTATGTTTATCTTTACTCTTTTAAGTTTGTTTACATCGGTGAACGCGCTCTCACCACCCGATTTGTCTAAGAGTTCGAGTGAGATTATTGGATATATGTAATTTCTAAAGAACAACAACAAATCGTCCTTGTCGAATTTTCTGTCTTCGGCGACAATGATATTATTCACCAGATTGCTTTGGTACTCGCAAAACAAATCGAGCATGGCTTCATCCAATTTCAAACACATATGATATTTGTCATAATAGCGCTCTAAGCCCATCGTCTCGATCTCGTTCAATTCGATGGGATCATGTTGTTGTAATGTATAGATTTTAAAGCCTAATTTTGTACACGCTTCGACTTGTTTCAATTTCAATTCGCATCTTTTAGGTGTTGCTGTCATGATCGATTATTTGTTTTTTTTGTTTTACGAATTCTTGCAAATAATGTATATTTTAAATTTTTGTATTTAAATAATTTGTTTAAAAAGTTTTTTTTCTCTTTAAATATATATAAAAGTTAAATTTTAACATCCTTTTTTTCGTATTAATTTAATTTTTTTTCACGAGTTTTTAGAATGGGCAAGACATCGAGTGTTTAAAAATTAGCCTTCGCATCTTGCAGTTATCATCATCTATTGAGAAGGAATCGGGTGACATGAACACGCATCTGCTTTGTGGAAATTTGTCTTGAACCTCGTGCGAGACTTCGCGTAAAAGTCATAAGAGTTCTATTTGTCTTGAACCTTCTTTTTTAATAGTTTGAATGACATTGTCGATTAATTTTTGTTCGCTAATAGTATTACGATTCGATTTTCTATCGCAAATCATTTCATTTTCTTTCGAAATGCGTAAATATAAATTACGATTTTTTTCTTCTTGGTTTTTTGGAGAATAATGATTTATTAAACAACATCGACGTTTATGTCGAGATTCCATCATGGATGTTGTCGTCATGATCGATTATTTGTTTTTTTTTTTGTTTTACGAATTCTTGCAAATAATGTATATTTTAAATTTTTTAATTTTAAATAATTTGTTTAAAAAAGTTTTTTTTCTCTTTAAATATATAAAAGTTAAATTTTAACATCCTTTTTTTCTCGTATTAATTCAATTTTTTTGATGTTAAGGAACATAAAAAATTGATTAATTTCATCAAAAAAAAATTTTTTTTTTTCTTTAATATGAAAAACAAAACCTTTTAAACAAATTATTTAAATACAAAATTCGGAAAAAAATATATTCTTACAAAATGAAACAAACAGATAAAAAATTGGAAAATTTAAATGAGAAAACCGTACCTCAGTTAAACGAGATTTGTAAACTATTAAAAATTTTACATTTCAGAAATCATAGAACTAAATCAAAAAGATTGAAGTCATACAGAAACATTTGCGAAACGATGGAAAGGCTAACAAAATGTCGATAGCAACGACGTCCAAAAATGCATCGGTTGTGAAAAATGAGAAGAAGAAAAAGATAGTAAAAGGAATCGAAATGCCAACGTCGAAAAAAACCAAAAACGTTTCGATTGTGAAAAATAAGAAAACGACTAAACGAAAAGCCGTTGAAGAAGAACTTCAAGTTTCCAAAGAAAAGAAAAGAAAAACTAAAACGAAAACGAGTGATGCACATCAGATTCTAGGCAAACAAGATATATCGAGCGAACTTCGATGTGCAATAGACGAAGGGAAAGGAGAAGAATATCTAGTGCGACTTGCTGCGGAACTATTTCAATCAATGTCAGTGGAATGGGAGAGTGCGATCAAAGGTGTTTTCAAAACTTTCGACGTGGTTCCCTTGTTGAAGAAAATCAATCCGAAATTGTTCATGGAACGGGTGAAGAAAAAAGTATTGGATTTGTTTCGCAAATACATGAATGTAGGACTAAAAATTGAGATGATACTCCATTGCATGATGAATAAAATCGACGTGAAGTCCGACGAGAGCATAGTGAAAAATGCATATTTCAGATCTAATGTCGAACCCGTATTTCAAGGTTCAGATTTATCAGACGTTTTCGAAAAGATGAAAGACAAGATGTTGACGTCTCTCGCGAATTATCAACATGAAGGTAGTAATTGGACATTCAATGAGATGTTGAAACTCGAAATTCACATAACTAAAAACGATTTGTTGAGAGGGTCTTCCTACGTGAAATTACCGTATTTCCTGGTTAAGAAACACGCCGTGATCAACGTGAAAAATAACGATGATCAGTGTTTTAAATGGGCAGTCACCTCCGCTTTATACCCTGTCAAAATAAACACCGAAAGAGTTTCTTCTTACGAGGTGACTTCTAAAAATCTCGATTGGACCGGAGTGACTTTTCCAATGCGGTTAAAACACATCGAACATTTCAAAGTTCAAAATCCCACCGTAGCGGTGAACGTCCTGGGATATGATTAGGAAAAACGAATGATCTATCCTCTCAGACAGACTTCGTATCTCGGAAGAGAAAAGATGATTATTTTATTGTTGATTTCGAACGGTGACAATCGTCATTATTGTTGGGTTAAACATCTTAGCCGATTACTGTCCAACCAAAATAATAAACATGAACATAAGGTATGTTTATGTTGCAAATGCATGAACATGTTTCGCAATGAAAACTTGTTGGCAAAACATCAGGAATATTGCAATGAAAATCAAGGTCGAAATGCCAAAACCTAACACCATCGTGAAGTTTGAAAATCACAATAGAAGGTTAAAAGTACCATTCGTTGTGTACGCTGATTTCGAATGTTTCACCACGAAAATGAGTTCCTGTCAACCCAACGCTCTTCAAAGTTACGTCAAAAGATATCAAAAACACATGCCTTCGGGCTATTGCATTTACGTGAAATGCGCCTTCGACTCACAACACGACATGGGTCCCTTCACCTACACGAAACAGTATGAAGACGAGGATGTGGATCAAAGGTTCGTGGAAGAGTTAGAATGGAAACTTCAAATGTTATACAACAGATTCAAAACTTCGGCAAAAATGATCATCACGCGAGAGCAGCAGGACGAAAATAACAGAGCCACCGAATGTCACATATGCAAACAATCGTTCGACAAGAATTCGAAGGAAAATAGGAAGGTCAGAGACCACGATCATTACACGGGTCTGTATCGCGAACCGGCTCACAACAAGTGTAATTTAAAATATCGAGATGCTGTTTTCTATCCGGTGATGTTTCACAATCTCTCGGGTTATGACAGTCATCTGTTCGTGAAAAATCTTGGCACCTCACATGAAGAATTAAATTGCATCGCGAACAGCGAAGAAAGATACATTTCCTTCACGAAATGGAAGCTCATGGAGGAGAAAAGAGTAATCGACAGAGAGACGTTGGAAGAAAAAACGAAATTCATTCATAGAGCCATACGTTTCATCGACAGTTTTAAATTCATGTCGACCGCTCTGGAAAAATTAGTTGATAATATGAGCAAGGATAAATTTAAAATCATGAGCGAACATTTCAGGGAACGAGTAGACATCATGTTGAGGAAAGGAGTCTATCCTTATGATTACATGAATGATCTAAAGAGATTTGAAGACACCGCACTACCTTCGAAAGAAGATTTTTATTCGAAATTATACGAATCCAATATTTCTGACGAGAATTATGAACACTCTAAAAACGTGTGGAAATTATTCGATATGAAAACGATGAGAGATTATCATGATCTCTATCTCAAGACTGACGTTCTACTCTTATCAGACATGTTCGAAAATTTTCGAGACGTCTGTTGTCGAAATTACGATCTGGATGCCGTTTGGTATTTCACCGCACCCGGTCTAGCGTGGGACGCTCTGTTGAAGACCACGGAAGTCCAATTGTAATTATTATCTGACATGAACATGTTACTCATGTTCGAAAGGGCTGCAAGAGGTGGCGTCTCAATGATCTCCCACAGACATTCTGAAGCTAACAATCCCTACATGAAAGAAGGTTTCGATTCGAAATGGTCGACTAAATACATACAGTATTGGGACGCTAATAATCTGTACGGTTGGGCTATGAGTCATCCTTCACTGATTAGAAATTTTGAATGGGTGAAGGAACTGGAAGAGATGCAAAAATGGAGAGACTATCCTTGCATTTTAGAAGTCGATTTGAACTATCCAGAAGAATTACACGATCCACACAATGATTATCCGCTGGCTCCCGAACGAAAGGGACTGAACGAAGGAGACAAGGAAAAACTCATTCCCAATTTATTTAACAAACTACAGCGAGAATTTGAAACAGTACGTCGATTACGGGATGAAATTAGTCAACATACATCACATCATTCGATTCGACGAAGAGCCTTGGATGAAAAAATACATCGATCTCAACACGAATCTCAGAATTCAAGCCGAGTACGATTTCGAAAAAGATTTCTTCAAACTCATGAACAACTGCGTGTACGGTAAATCGATGGAAAACGTCAGGAAGAGAACCGACGTTCGACTCGTCACGTCTGAGAAAAGAGCTAAAACATTAGTGGCGAAACCTAATTACAAACACCGAACCATATTCAACGAAAATCTAGTGGCCATTCACATGCAAAAGACGCACCTGAAGTTTGACAAACCGTATTATCTCGGACCGATCATCTTAGATATCAGCAAGCGATTGATGTACGAGTTTCACTACGATTACGTCAAACGAAAATTTGGTGATAAAGCCAAACTACTGTTCACGGACACGGACAGTTTAGTTTACGAGACAGAGATGAAAGACGTCTACCGAGATATATCTCAGGACGTGGCCGAGTGGTTCGACACGAGCAATTATCCCGTTGATCACCTGTCCAACATTCAATCGAACGACAACAAGAAGGTGTTGGGTAAATTTAAGGATGAGAGCGGCGGTAAACAGATTGTTGAATTTGTGGTCTTGAGACCCAAACTATATGCTTATCGTCTAGAAGATGATGAAGAGATCAAGAAGTGCAAAGGAGTTAAAGTGTGCATGGTGAAGAAAAACATCTCTTTCTAAGAGTATAAAGATTGTCTGTTAGGAAGTGGTCCGGTGTATAAGATTATGAAATCGATTCGAAGTGAAAATCACGACTTGTATACCGAAATAGTCAACAAGATTTCACTGACGGCCGACGACGACAAGAGATTTGTGTTAGATGATAAAATAAGCACTTTGGCACTCGGACATTGGACTTTCGATCTAATTAGAGACGATATGAATGTGGATGACTGGATTCCAGATACGATTGTGGATGATAGGATTCCAGAAAATCAAGAGGAATTAGATGGATTCAAAATTATAGAAATCGATAGAAACATCGAGAGTCCAGAAAATCAAAAGGAATTAGATGGATTCAAAATTATAGAAATCGATAGAGACATCGAGAGTCCAGAAAATCAAGAGGAATTAGACGGATTCAAGAATATAGAAATCGATAGAGACATCGAGAGTCTAGAAAATCAAGAGGAATTAGATGGAATCAAAAGTATAGAAATCGATAGAGACATCGAGAGTCCAGAAAATCAAGAGGAATTAGATGGAATCAAAAGTATAGAAATCGATAGAGACATTGAGAATAATAGTTTAAAAAAAAAAAGAAAAAAACAAAAAAAAATAACGTCATTTTTTAGTAAATTATAATAAAATAAATAAAAAAAATATATACGCATTTATGAATAAGAAAATAAAGATATCTGTAGAAGGTGTCATCTTACCTAATGAACCCCTATCTAACATTGATCTGTTGATGCGGCAAAAAAATTGAAAATCAAAGATTTTCTAGGCGTGTTTTCCAGAGATGCCTTGCCGAAGAGAAGACCTCGACAATCGGAATGCGGAATTTTAAATCTAGATGATTCATCAGGTGAAGGCACTCACTGGGTGGCGTGGATCAAGAACGGGAAGAAGAAAAATTATTATTTCGACAGTTACGGAATCTCGCCGCCAAAAGAAATAAAGAACTATTTCAACAAATTGATGGTTCGTTACAACACAGAACAAGTGCAATCACCAGATCAAGTGTTTTGTGGTCACCTGTGTCTCTACGTTCTCAAGAGATGGTCTGAAGGAGATCGATTTCAAGACATTCTCAATGATTTACATTAGAGAGAGATTTTTTTTTTTTTAGTATATATAAAGATAAAAATTATTTTAAAAACATTTTAATCGAATGAAAACGAAAAATAAAATAACATAGTTCATTTTTAATAAACTGCGTTTTGAATATATTTATCTAAAAACAAAAAAATCCCTCAACAACATGCCAGTCGATAAATTTGGTAGAAGTGACGACGAAAAAGTCAACCTAAGAAAGAAGAGGAAGACGTTCGAAGTCGACGATGGTTACGGCGTTGCCAACTTGGACGAACGTTACGTTCGGAGATACGAACCTCGAGAAGAACCTTTGAACATGAACGATAAGAAGCTCTACAATCTTCCCGAGCCGATAGATCTCGCAGATGCTGCAACTAAAAAATACGTCGACAGGGGGAACGCCGATTTCAAACGAATCCTGCTAGATAATTGCGTGGATAAAACCATGACTGACGATCTCGATCTGAAATCCAAACGTTTGGTGAACATCGCGAATCCCATAGATCTCACCGATGCCGCGACCAAGAAATACACGGACGACTCTCATGCAAGATTCAGCGAACACCTGAGAAATAGATACGTTCAGAAAACGATGCACTCGGAATTGAACGCCAATTATAACAAGATAACGAACGTGGCCACTCCCACGAATCCCAAGGACGTGGCGACCAAACACTACGTAGATCTGGAACAGAGAAAGTCTGATGGACAAGAAATGAAATCGGATCTGAATGCGGGATTCAACAAGATATTGAATCTGTCAGAGATCAACGACATGGATGCAGACTCAACTGCGGTCAACAAGGGCTATGTAGATTCTGCCGTGATACAATCACAAGAATACCTAGAATCGCAAGTGGACGATCTTTACCTGAACAAACAATCTGGCGGAACCATGGAGGGTGGCATCAACATGAACGGTCACAATTTATTCGGTCTCGATCACGATCCTGAATTCGATTCCAGCGTGGTCAGCAGAAAGTACATGGACGACAACTCGGTCTGGAGAAAGGGTGACATCATGGAAGGTAAACTAGACATGGGTGGACACGCGCTCACAAATCTACCAGATCCTGTGAACATGACGGATGCCTGCACCCTGATTTCGGTGGTGGAGAAAGTCAAATATGCTAGACAATTGATCACTGTGTGGGCCGAGGAGGCTGGCACCTTAGATGAAGGAAAAGCTGAGTGATCTTTCGGAAATGGAGGTAGCGGATCGAAACATGGTCAGGTGGGATATCCATGCCGCTGGGAGGTGAAATCCTTCGAATGAGTCTGGCTTCCTCAGATTTGAATAACAGAGTGGTCGTCAATCTCATGGTGAATGGAGTAGAGAGCGATAAGAGATACAGTGTCGAAAAGACTGAGAATCAACACGCGAATGTTAGCACGTTCGGCACGCCTCTCACAGTGAATGCCAGAGACAGGATTATTTTTGTTACAAAAACCAATAATCCTGAAGCCGCCACTTCCGTGGTGAGTCTACTGATCGAACTAGTTCCTTTGAACAAACAGTGAATGCGCGAAAATAATGAATTAAAAAAATAATGTGTGATTATTAAAAACAAAAAAAACAAAAAAAAAAAAAGTAATGAGATTTAGAAAGATGTTCAATCTCTCTAGATCACATTACTTTATTTATTTTTTTTTGTTTTTTTGTTTTTAATAATTACTCATTACTTTTTATTTTTGTTTTTTTTTGTTTTTTATTTTTTCACACTCGTCTCTCATCGAATGATCGACATCTTATTTCCGTCCGATTCGAATTGTAATTCTCTGTACGACAGGACCAGGGCGAAGGCTTCGGTTTTTCTCGGAACGTTCCTATCGAATTGCATCTTGATCTGAATGTCTAAGACGCTACTCTTGAGTCGTTCACTCTGTTTACTGACGTCGAATACGAACATGGGATACATCGACTTGTATTCGCTGGGAGATATGTTAGGGTTGCTCATCAATTCATCTAGACCGTGATACTTCTTTCTAAAATCAGCGGCGTCACCGTACAGTCTGCAGAAATCGTTCTTGTCGAACGACGCATTGTAATCGATTGCTGGATATCTCGTGGCGTTCAGAAACACTTGCATGTTTCTCAAATGGCAGTGATCGAACAGTGACACATTCTTTTCCTGAGACCCGTCCCTATCGGTCTGAAACGCAACCACGATGAAACGCGGTCTCTCGGAAGAGGATTTCACCATCAATCTCCAATCAAAGTGATTCGTGGAGGGAGGAATGCTAGCCGTGTCGCACTGTCTCATTCTAAATCCAACGGGTAATTTACTCTTGGATTCTATTATCTTGTAGAGACGCGCTTTCTCCACGATCGAAGGCTCCACGTGCGGAACAAACCACGATATATTGTGTAGAGTTATCTTACCCGAATTGGTCGCAATGAGTCTCACTATTGCGTCGTCATCTCCTTTTCGAATCAACGTCAGATTGTGTTTGAATCCATACATGATCTTGTTGTAATCGTCCGTAAATCCGAAGATGTGTTTCAAAGGTATCCTGAACGAAAACGTTCCTTTAGGTCTGGACGTCTTGACGACGTAGTCGAATATCAAGGCGGCGCCGGCGCTAGCAGGGCCTACAGTGTCTTTCACCCACAACTGATTAAGTCCTCTAGATTTCGAAAAATCATCAGGATACGTCAAGCGTCCGAACATCGTGGTGGCCTGACCGGGATGAAACACAGATTCTATCTCTTGTCCGGATAGCATGTATTTTATATTACTGAATAGATGCATCATGCCATTGTCGTCGTCGGCGTAGTCGCTCCCATCTTCCTTGGTGAGACGTCCCTGCACCACTATGTAACTTTCGCAAGGATGTACGAATAGATCTTGAGTTTCAACGTTGATTCTTATCTCTCCCGCATTGTTCAAACTCGTTCCGGTTACCGGTTCATATTCGTGAACCTCATATTCTTGAATACTTTCATCTTTCACTATGCTTTGTGCTATATCTAGTATATTTGTCATTTTAAAGGATTTTTAGTTTTTTGTTTATTAATTAACTTGCTTTCTTTATCTAAAAAATAGTTTTTAATTATTTTTTTATTATTATTTTTTTCCCTTTTATATATATGTGTGTAAACAAGAAAATGTTAAAGAGAGTAAATAAAAAAAAATTTGTTTTGTTTATCAAAACTTCGTCTTCTGTAATTGTTGTTCGTAAAACTTTCCGATGATCTCTTCTCCATCCAAAGCTTCGATTTCATAAGTCACCGGATCGGTGTGAAATATTTTGATTATCACGAAGATGTCCAAGGTCCATCGAGGAGTATAACCCTTTTCGAAGTGCTTCTTATAAGCGTAAATTCTCACTCGATCGCAAATTTCGGCGTTCTAGACTTCTTCCTGATCTTAGATCTCTCAGGATATAGATTCGCGTAGACCCGTTTTTCGTTTCGAGGATCGCTAGCTTCCGCGGGAGTCATCTTGATCGATCTGTGTCGCGTGTTGTTGTAATCTTTGACCAGACCGTTCAGAGCGTATATGTATTTCTTGGTCGAATTCGCCGTGAAGTATCTGTGCATCTTTTCCTTCATCTTTCGATTCCAACATTCCACCACGCTGGCTTTCTCTTCGTTTTCGATCGAGTAGAGGTCTACCAATCGATGAACGTGCTTGTTGTAGAATTCCTTTCTCTTATCCACCCACAATTTACTCGGTTTTCGAGAAGACGAGTCGAACACGCTCTTCAGAGCCTCGGCGACGCAAGGTCCCGATTTATTCTTCAAAGCTCTTATCCAACCGTATTTGGAAAACACGTCGATGACCGTCAATAGATATTTGACACCCTCGTTCCACCTCGAAAACGATCTCATGTCGACCAAGTCAGCAGACCAAATATCATCCAGACCCTTCACGAACACCCCTCTCTTTCGAAATTTACGCACTATGGGTTTGTGTAACTCCTCGGCCAAATCGCTCGTCAATAATCGTTTCTTCTTCTTTTCAGATGCGCTGTTTTTTTTGAACGCCCCATCTGAATCGACATTTCGCACCGATCAGATTGCCGACCAGCGAACGTTCCATCTTCTCTCTCCTGGTCGGATTCGATATGCCTCTCAATTTCCCCAACATGTTTTTATCGCAGACGTCGTTGCGAGTCTTGGTGTCGGGATGTTCGACGTAGCACAGACCGTGATCATACGCGGCCGTGTCCACCCTATTCACAGGTTTGCTCCAAGATTTGGGAGTCAGATCGGCGTTGAGTCTCTTGTTCAATTTCGTTCCGGGTCCCGTGAAACTGTGACCGGGCAGATGCATTTCAAAAGGTAGATTATTGATCATTTTATTCACGATGCCTTTACCTTTGCTCGCGTTCTTTTTTTTTGACGAATCGTGTCTTGACAGAACCACACACATCGCAAATTCCGCGAAGCATCTGTCTGTCGTTTTTAGTTCGCACTTCTCGAGAATTACTCGTCTCGGTAACTCTCTTACACTTTACGCAATACATTTTTAAGAGTTATTTAAATTAATTTCGTTTTTTTATTTTATATATAAATTTAATAATGAATCAATTCTGTTCTTATTATATATATTTTTTATCAATCGTTGCTCTTGAGTTCTATCATCTTACTGAATTCCTCTCTGGCCTCTTTCCTCCCCTTTTCCACGAGAGAATCCTTCATCTCTTCCTTGATGATCTGACGAGTCTTGATTCTCACGGATTCTTTCATGGCATCGTATTTCGTTTTCTCGCTCAATATCGCGAAGTATTCACCGTCCGATATCCTACCGTCTTTCAACGCCATAGAGATCATTTCGGATATCGTGTCAATCTTGGAGTCGGCCAAGACGCGAATCTTGTCGTGTTTCCTCGCCTTCAGATATAATTTCCTACTCAAAAAGTTTCCGAGCGTGCTAAACAATCCGGCGGCGAGAGCCACTCCTTCTACGGTCAACACGATCGGAATGCCGACCGCGGTCGACAACAATCCGATGCCGGCCGCGTGTAAACCCATGAAAATCGTGATGAGTGTCGTGTCGATCGCGTTGACGAATTTCACGAAACGCGAATACTTCTTCTTGAGGGAACGACGAGAATCTCTCTCTCGAGTTAGATACTCTTGGATTCTACTGATTTGATCGATGCGATACCTCTCTCCTCTTTCTTCTAGCGACGGTGCCGTTGGCAAAACGTCGATCGGCTTCTCATCCTCGTCGTCCACTAACGTCGGATACAATTTATTTCTGGTTCTCATTTTTGTTTTTTTCTTTCTAATATTAGAAAAAAAAAATTATGTGTGTATTTATTTTATTTTCTACTCTCCCTTATTTTATATCAACGAGAAAACTTAGACATATGCTTCATTGAACAATAATTTCTTGATGCATCCCTTATCTTTTAAAGTCAGACTTTTACGCGTCAATTTCAGTTCTTCCGAAACTGTAGGCTTGCTTTGATCCTTACAGAAGAGTAATCTCTTCCAAAACGCGATCACTTCATTGATTTGAACGCGTTCGAACGCCGGTTCGAAATACTTGTCGACCATATCTTCCCTTTCCATCCACAGACACGAATGATTCTCGTAATCGAAGTCTAGATGATCCCGACATCCGACGCATCGTTCTAACAAGAGACGACCTAGTTGTTCGTTCACGCAGAATGCGTAGGCTCTCATCAGCATTTTTAAAAGAAACCTTACTCTAATATCCTGAGAATCGCTCATGATTTACGTATTTTTTTTTTATTATCTATTCGATTTGATATATTTATTTTTCTAAATAACTATTATTTATATATATTTTTTTTCTCTCCTATATATATCAATCAAAAACGTGACAGCGGGCTCGCGAATTTCTAACACACCGACAACAATTTATTTCTGGTTCTCATTTTTGTTTTTTTCTTTCTAATATTAGAAAAAAAAAAATTATGTGTGTATTTATTTTATTTTCTACTCTCCCTTATTTTATATCAACGAGAAAACTTAGACATATGCTTCATTGAACAATAATTTCTTGATGCATCCCTTATCTTTTAAAGTCAGACTTTTACGCGTCAATTTCAGTTCTTCCGAAACTGTAGGCTTGCTTTGATCCTTACAGGAGAGTAATCTCTTCCAAAACGCGATCACTTCATTGATTTGAACGCGTTCGAACGCCGGTTCGAAATACTTGTCGACCATATCTTCCCTTTCCATCCACAGACACGAATGATTCTCGTAATCGAAGTCTAGATGATCCCGACATCCGACGCATCGTTCTAACAAGAGACGACCTAGTTGTTCGTTCACGCATAATGCGTAGGCTCTCATCAGCATTTTTAAAAGAAACCTTACTCTAATATCCTGAGAATCGCTCATGATTTACGTATTTTTTTTTATTATCTATTCGATTTGATATATTTATTTTTCTAAATAACTATTATTTATATATTTTTTTTTCTCTCCTACATATATCAATCAAAAACGTGACAGCGGGCTCGCGAATTTCTAACACAACGACAACACTCTTCGTTCAAAACATTTCCATAGATCACCTCGCAATAACGTCGATTTCAGACTCAGAATCCGCCGAGTAGATCTCCGTCTACGCCTCCATGGGGTTTTCAGCGTTAACATCGTGTGCGGATAGGATTCGGTGTTAAATTGCGAGCAAAAAAAAAACGTTTTGCCGATTCAAACATCATCAGACCTAAAATCCGCAGAGTAGATCTCCGTCTACGCCTCCATAGGGTTTTCCGCGTTAAAATCGTGTGCGGACGCGAATTGTTAGAATCGGCGAGAGGATGATGTTTGAATCGGCAAAACGTTTTTTGCTTGCAATTTAACACTGAATCCTATGGGAGAAATCCATTGCCGATTCAAACATCAAACGGTACATGTACTGTACGAAAAATTTCAAAAGTCTAGGATTCAATTCAGTGTTATTTGAACTTAAAGTGGATTCTAAAGCACCCTAAAAACGTTAAAAATCTTGTACACGTACACGATTTTAACACTAAATCCTATGGAGGTGTACATGTACACGTACACGTACATGTACGATGATAGTTGAAACGGCATGTATCACCTACTAACCATGTGGGATAGTGAGCGTTTGATCATCAAAACAACGAGCGATTGATGCTTTGAACAACATTTCACAGCACTGCCGATCCTCCGATCCTGTTGAAATGTAGTTTCCGCTTTCCTCTCCAAAACATAGTAGAATCTCCCCCGGCGAAGAAAAATATTGCGATAACTGTGAATCTTAAATGCAATTTTCGTTGGTTCATCATAATGTGGTCTTGATTTCATAGTATTTACTGAATCTCAATCCTCTAATCAAAGATTCTCGCGATCTGATCGCGTAAAGAGGCCGATTTTGTGTTCACTGCATGCGCGTATTCAGGAATGTATATTGGGGAACACAAGATCTTGTGGATTGGGAGTAGAAGCAGTTTATGCCTTTGGCATATCACGAAGATCAAAGTCTTGAGTTGGAAGAGAGATATCCTGGTGGTGTCTCTCTCGCATTCTCTGGGGGAGGCCCAAGTCTGGGACTCCACCTGAGAGGTTTTGAAAACCCTGCCCCAAATACTGCTTTTTTGAGGCCTGGTCGAACAGCAACCGTGGTGTAGCGTGGTATTTCATTAGTTGACGCCCTGTGTAGATGGTAGAATTCAGGATTCTAGGAATGCTGGTGAGGACTGTAGGGGGAGCAGTGCTCTCCAGCCCCCCCCCCCCCCCCCCCTCACTGACTACGCCACTAGATTACAGTACTGTAGCACGAACTTAGAAACATTGGAATGGCGGGCCTCAGGTTGAGTTAATGCTTGTGTTTCTTGACCATTTCCCCAACGAATCGGCCACATCCGCCCGCGTAATATGAAAATTCAGCAGCTGAAAAAATATTATTTTTCAAACAATTTAAACAAAACCATATCATATGACCCCTCTTCGGAACGAGCTCGTCGTGCTAATTCCAATGAGGGGTCACATGATATGGTTTTGTTGAATGTTTTTGAACAATTTAAAAAAAAATGATATTTAAAGTAATACATTTTGATATCGTCTGCGTTGGGTAAAGGGTTAAGCTTTATAAAGAACTTGTAAAGAACTTTTTTGACAATTACAACACAGCTCGTAAAACATATTTTGGACGTGTATCTTAGCTTACCAGTAAATAGCTTGATAACCTGAACTTCTGACGCGACGGGGTGGGGACTCTAGATTAAATAATATACTACTCAAAGTTTGCTAAGCACCAAGTATATTCAACTACCTGTTTTACGTTTTAGTTGAAATATTGTTATGAAAAGTGTATATATTTTTATTGAATTATATCGTTAATGATTTAAGTACAGACATTAAGATTTTGTTTGTGTTTGACATTATTTTTTAGCTTTTGAATGCGATAACCGTGGAAAATGGATATTATTGGGAAAAGAGGAAATTTTTCAATTTTGCCAAAAAGTTGACGGAGCGAACTGATATGGGTTCAGTATCGAGTATGAGACCCATTATTGTTCATTAGAGCTTGACAACGCCTTCTCATGCTTCCAATCAGGTTCCAGATGGCCCTTTGTGGGATGTTGTTCCATTCTTGGACCAGCATGGCACCAAGATCCTGCACACGTCTTGGTTGGACTGGACGGATTGAAATTGCAAGCTGCAACTCATTCCAGACATGTTCGACTGGATTGTGGTCAGGGGATCTTGCTGGCCAGTCCATACGCTAAATCCCCTCCCTCTGTCGGTACTCCCGGACAGCATGGGCAACATGAGGACGGGCATTATCGTCCATCAGAATGAGTCTATCACCCACTGTACCTAAATACAATCTGACGTGGACATCCAGGATCTCATCAATATACCGCTGTGCAGTCAATGTACCACGGTCAAGGACATAGAGCTCTGTACGTCCACCCCAGCTTATGCCGCCCCAGACCATTATTGACTCTCCACCATAGCGGTCATGCTCAACAATGTTGGCTGCATGGAATATCTCTTCTGGTCTTCTCCATACCCCAGAACGCATATCTGTGTTGTCTAGGCAGTACCTTGACTCATCTGTAGAAAGGACAGGTCGCCAATCTTCTCTGGTCCATCCAACGTGATCCATGGTCCATTCATATCGTGCCTGGTGGTGGTTCTGGGACAACTGAATGCGAATACATGATGTTCTCGATCGGAGACCACCTTCGTGCCACCTTACCCGGATAGTTTGCTTCGAAACATTTACACCGGATGCATTCTGAAGGTCACTGCTGTGTGAAAACGGTTCCTACCGGCCTGAATGATCAAAAACCGGTCTTCAGCTGCAGATGTTGCCCTGTCTCTGCCACCACCATGTCGTCTGACTGGTGATCACCTGTATTTTAGAACACCCTGGAATCACCGTATGGTGCACACCAAGGGCTTCACTAACCTGACGACGGGTAGCCCCTTGTTCCCCCATCCCTACAGCCCGCCACATTTCTGCTTCAGACAAATAGCTTGTTACATTTGCATTCGCCATATTCAATCATTAAATCACAAGGGTTTGTGTTGAAATAAAGAGTGAATATCCTGCACATGTCATGTACATGTAGACAGTACACAAAAACATCATGAAAATCAGGGGAAACATGCTTTGCATGACTGTCACGAAAAGTCTGCCTGTCAAGAGAGCTAAGGTAAACATTGTGAACCATGTATTCCTCAATCATATCCACCTAAAATATCGCAAATGTGTCACAAGAAAATTTCACAATGATGTGTCAAATATGTGGCGCTTAACAACCTTTGAGTAGTATAGATCAGAACTAAAGGTAGGGACAAATAAATAACTTTAAGTGGCACTGGTGGTAGCAATAAGCTCGTGTTTCATCGTAAACTAATCTAAATGGCGTCATGACTAATAGAATAAACACAGCCAGCTCTCACTCTAATCACGGGTGTGGCCCTGTCGTGTATCGCTGTCTTCCAGGGTGTTCTAAAATACAGCTACTTTTTTATGTTGCATGCTATGGAAATTCAACCTCGTTTTAGAGACGGAGGTATTGGAATTTGAGCTCGGTACCGGTTTCGGTGTCTTTAGGGAGTATACCGCGCTATCGAATCGGTATTGTATTCGGTATCTGACTTTACTGAGATTTTCTGATAGAACTAAAGAAGGATTCACTCCAAGATAATCCAGAAGTCAAGGAGTTCTTGTATTATTCAACCACAGCACCACAAATGTCATTACCAATGGACTCAACAATGGCATTCTTTTGCCAACACAAATCGTATCCATAGTAATTTTGTGTATTCCAAACATCGCCTATCACCGACTTTTGCGATCACATAGCATATGCTCTTAACATGCCATCACTAGGTTGGCCTACTAACAACAGACAAATTTCCCGGGAAGGCAAGACTTAACTAGTAATCACTGCTAAGCAACGGGACATGTACACGTTTTAGTCTAGTGGTTATTCTGGACAATTGCCCGGACCCTAAGGGTAAAAAATACTGAGAAGATTATAAGTCACTTCTTTCATGAAAATGAGCATTTCAGTTGCCTGATCAAGGCTATATAACGAGCAAATGTAGGAAAGCCTGATGGTTTCGATATTGAATGATTGGTTCCGTTCGGTTTTTCGGTATCCCCATATTCTCGGTGTAAGTTCGTTTTTTGATATATTGCCCATCCCTACCTTATTTTTAGCAGATCACGGTGACAAGGTACTTTCTAGCATACAACTTAAAATGGTCAGCATTATTGGCAAGTCTGCTCTGCTCCCAATGGAGTGAAATTTTATTGATAATGTATTGTGAAACATTGGAGCCACACGATTGATGAAAATTACACTCGCACTCAAGTGACAAACAAGCCGGTATTAGTATGTGTCTTGTGTTTAAATTTCCGTTGTCACGTGCCAGGGACTGTGCTGATCTCTGGCAGGACCGTATATGACCTCTTGTACGGAGTTACAGGTGTTTATATGTCTCCTTCTTCTTCTTTTTCTTCTTCTTTTTCTTCTACGAATCTTCCTGTTTGGTTGCTTTTTGGGGGATATCTAGTCAGTCACTAGTGTACTCGACCACCTATGTTTTACAGGCTCCTGGGGAATTGGGGTGATCCCGGTGGGGGAGTCATTAACTGGTTGAGTGCTGGAAGCCCATTTTTGGGCTTTATCCTGAATTGCGGGTACAACAGCTTAAAGACTTCATATTCTGTGGATGTGCTTCAATTAATTTTGATTTTATATTATTTAGACTATGTTGATTTGCCCTGTTACAATTTATGGCAGAGTGTACATGAATTTTTACAATAAAAAAGTGAGCGGTGCCACAAATTTTGAATGTGGGCCACGCTCATATCTCAAGGATGGTATGAACTATGGACCAGGGACCAACACCAAATCAGTCAAAACTCAATGAAGGTTCAAAATATGGATCAAGGTCACTGATGTCACCCAGGTGTCATTGAGTGCATTTATCAGAATTGCAGGAAATCGCAGTTTATGACTCCCTTATGCATTGCTGGAGATCATACATGTATTTTTATACTCAAGAACGTGGATGGGGGCCAACATATTTAAAAGTGGGTCACGCTCATATCGCAAGCACGGTATGATGTATGTACCCGGAACCAGCACCAAATGAGTCGAAACTCAATGGAGGTTCAATATATGGGTCACGGTCACTGACGTCAGCCAGTGCTCAGTTTTAGAATGCTGAAAATCGCATGTTATGACCCCTAATGCATTCCAAAATTTCGAGAAAAAAAAATTAGTGGGGCCAAACTGAATTTCATACATGTATTTTTATACTAAAATCGTGGGTGAACCCAAAATATCCATTTTTGATTCCTTTATAGAACACGTTGAATGCTGTGAACAGTAATTATTTCTGGTTTCTTGAAACATTATATCCGATTCCTGCATCAAAATCTTTAAACGCTGTTGATGAAAGTCCATTTCTGATTTATTTAAAGATAGTTTGCTCCCGATAAATAAGTCTCCATAAATTATCTCCCTGTATTATTTAGTTCTGATGCTTTCACCATTTTCATACAGACATGAATTTGCTGGTCGCAATAAGTTATGTTTTTCTAGTGGAACACGCGTTTGCACACCACACAGAAACGTATAGTATGAAATGAATACCTTCTGACACGAGCATCATCTGTCTTTCAGGACAAATTTAAATTACATCACAGAAGAATTGAAACATAGCAAAAAGTGAGTATATTATTTTGAAATTTATCTTTTTTGTTAGGTAGCGGCGATTTTCGGATTTTTAGTCTAATCGAGTCCCTAATCGAATCGGGCAACTGATTTCGAATCGAATCGAATCTCCATTGATGACCAGGGATTACTATTATAAATCTCTTACAATTATATTTTCTGGAATTGTATTTTCAAGTTATGACTTTGAATGGGTTGGCAAATTGAAAAAAGCTTTTAAAATGCTAATGATTCATTTTAGTCAGTTTTATTAGTAGGCAGAAAATACAATGGATACAAGGATCCACTATATTTTTAACACTGGCAATCTACCAGAACATATATACATGGAACTTAATTAAGCACCCTCATTTTTCGCAGTGGTGTTAATAGAAACAGTCATTACTTCCATGCTATATTTCAGATGGCCAAAAGTGATTGTTTGCGGAAAGAATGGCCCATTGCCAAATGAAAGGCATCACAACGATGAACATTTGCAGTATTTTAATGGCGCTAATTACAAATATCTATCATAATGTTTTTGATGGAAAAATGTTCTCACGACAAGAATGGTGTTGGATCGGTCAGTGATGAAACAAAGACGGTACTTACTCACCAAAAATGTAACTTGTGATCCCCTGAACACAATAACAGTGTCTGACATCAGTACCGAGTGTGTCCATCAAGTACCCAGATGACAACCCGAACGCTCCTCCTAATGCTACTAGTGAGCCTTCAGATACTGTCCAGAGGCAACTGCTGCCACTCCTCATGCAATGCAGCTTCCAAATTGGCCGCCAAATCCTGTACAGGCTGATCCCTTGCTTGCGTACGGCGTCCAAGAAAGTCCCAGATGTGTTCTAAAGGATTCACATCGGGGATCATTGCAGGCCAAGGTAGTGTTGTAATAGCGTCGTTCTGAAGGGATGCTCTCACAGCCTGGGAACGATGTGGCCTTGCATTGTCGTCCATGAATACAGGACGAGTAGCCAACGGGTGGTTGTCAAAATGAGGCACGACAACCGGATTGAGAACCTCCCGGATGTACTGATAACCATTGAGATTTCCTCATATAGTAACAATATCAAATTTGCAATCATGAGAAAGGCATCCCCAGATCATTACTTATCCTCCACCATAAGGAACAGTAGATATGATGTTCCTGGGCATGTACGCAGTATTTCTATGCCTCCACACTCTCATGAGACCATCTGTGATGTGAAGAAGGAACCTACTCTCGTCTGACCAATGGACTCTCCTCCACGTCCTGAGATTGCAATATTGTCGTGCCATACACCACTCCAAACGCCGTCTTTTGATGTCGATCGGAAGAGCTGGGCGCTTGATGGCCCTTCTGGACCACATATCCAGTGCTTTGAGACGGTTTTGGACAGTTATGTTGCAAAAACACCTGTTGGGGAGCCAAAGGCGTTTCAAAACATTTTTTTACTTGAAACAAAGGGTGCACGCCTAACAAGGCGTGCCAGACTCCTATATTCCCAGAGTCTGGAGTTGTTCAGGCCTTGTTCGTTCCTAAACATCGTTGTTTTTTGTTTTTGTTTTTGTTTGATGTTTTCGGACACGTCTGCAGATGACAGAATGACTATAGCCAAGTTGTCTTCCAGTGGCTTTGAATGACATGCCTGTTGCATGAATACTAACGATTTACCATCTTAGTGCCTCTGACAGCCTCCTCCTTGCCATGTCACCATTTATTGATAAAAGAAGTGATAAATTCTCTTGTTTTATACCCAGATATTGCATGTGGATGATAGTGTTTTTGTGACATTCGTGGGCATGCTTCAGATGGACGAGGAGATGAGCCTGGGGTGTGCTATCAACCAGAGACATCATGTTTCACAAGATGAAATGTACTGCAAGACATAGCAATCATTAAAACATAATAATCAGTAACAGCAACTTCACTGTCATGAAATAGTTCAGGAGGTGCTTAATTAAGTTACAGGTGTATATACTGCCAACGCTAGAAGGGGTGATTATAAAACAGCCAACCTGGCCTCGAATAAATTATTTCACGTAATCAGTGCAGTCAAGCGATTACTCTGTTTATTACTTTTCATTATTAACGATAATTATATTATTTAACCCTTTACCTAACATAACGGCCAAAACCGGTCAGCGTTATTCTAAAAAAACGCCATTTTTTGTCTCTAAAACATAGGTTATGACCACTCATTGGAACGCGCTCGTCGAGCTCGTTCCAATGGGGGGGGGGGGGGGGGGGTCATAACCTATGTTTGTGAGACAAAAAGTAGTTATTCAAGAATTTTTCTTGCAAGTGTCGTTGGTTTTTCATGTTAGGTAAAGTGTTAAAAACAAACAAACAATGAAGGCCGCATTACGCCCACGGCAAAGCGTCTTCGTTTGCGCGCACGGACACATGACACAATTGTTGATTGCATAATTCACTTGTGAAGTTATCGTTTATAATCAAGCTCGGAAATCCCAGTAAAGTACTGTGGAAATTAATAAAGATCAATTTCATCATTCACGATAACAATTAAGAATCACTTTACTCTTTTTGATTTTAGAAACCTACCAAGAGCCATCATCATATCAATTCTTGTCGTGATAGTGGTTTATGCATTGATGAATATATCGTACTTCATAGTGCTTGGTCCAGAACGAGTTTTATCTTCTGATGCCGTTGCTGTGGTAAATATAAATACGCACCCAGAATTGTTTTAACTCTTTAACTTCAGATTGCGCTTGATCAAAAATGCCGAGTATCAAAGTTGAATAATTCTGGGAACTTTAGCCATCTACGGAGAAAACCTCGATTTTCGGGGTTGTGCGCCAATAGTAATTCCATTCTAATGTTATATGTAAGTTGCTGTGCATTTACAGCTAAAGTGCAAGATTCAGAATGCAGCATCAGCTTCAACGACACTAGAAGTAAGAGTAGTAGTAGTAGTAGTAGTAGCAGTAGTATAGTAGTAGTAGTAGTAGTATATTATTATTATTATTATTATTAGTAGTAGTAGTAGTAGTAGTAGTAGTAGTAGTAGTAGTAGTAGTACAATTGAAACTAGAAGTCCTGTCACTGTATTGTAGTAGGGCGCTGAGTAAGCGCACTTTTGTTCCTGTCAAACTGCACCATTAGCGTAACTCAATTGCTATAGAAACAACAGCGTGCCCAACTCTGTACAATTCTATACTAGTAAATAGAGATTATTAGCATCATTCCTAACCTCTGCTGTGATACAGATACAGGTAATAACGTCGTAAATAGATATTAATATTCGAATGCTAATACAGAATGAACAGAGTGGATTACTACTTATCCGCAGCGCATTATATTCTCCACTCGAATAGTATTTACAATTGTTCATAGCAGCACAAGAAATACTTACAAACTTTCATGGAATAATCTTTAAAACTCTTTTTCTACAGAACCACTATTCAACTTTTTCAAAGTGTTTTGTACAGAATCATTACAATGGTAGGGTTCCAGTTTGTTCAAATCAAGTCCATTGGTTAATAATTAGGTGTTCTTTGGGAACCGGAATTTCAACTCAGTGCAGTATATACACAGAACGACATGCGTGTGTGAATGGGTTATTCGAAATGGCACGATTGCCAGCGCGGAAGGATAGAACGAGAGGCCACAGGCCTCGGTTGTTATCCCTTTCGCGATGGCACAGGTGCCATATCGATTAACTCATTCACACACGCGTACCGTTCTGTGTCTACTACACGCCTTCACGTCTATAAAAACAGTTATTTGGAGAACACTCATCAATTTATTTGACAACATTTGCTATCAACAAAATATGTTTTTTTTTAAATCATGTCCCTGGGTCGATATTGGTCTCTCTATATTTTAACTTAGTGAAATACGGGGAATAGTCTTTTAATTTTAACTTGGTGGAATATGAGGAATATTATTTGAAAATATTCTTCTCCAGAACCCCCAGTCAGAATCATTTGATATATGAGAGACACCATCCGAAGAGGAGTCAGTTTCTTAAAACCAAGCCACTGGGTTATATACTAACTCTCCCTATTGGGACACGAAATTTAAGTAAGGAATACTCTTTGAAAATCCACCTCTGCAGATCCAATGAATCCTGATGGGAAAGAGGGCGGGGTGGCAGGTCAAGTTTGTTGAGGCTTGTTATTTGGGGTTCCCTATTTTCCTTTACTGGAAACCTGGGAATTATTTGTGTGGTAGCATCTCAAAACCAGAAAAAAATATCATCTTACTTGGGCAACAGAGTTATGAATAGCTACATGACTTCATTCCACAGTAGTGTAAACTAGCCATAGATGGGACCGCGGTGGCTCAGTGGTTACGCCTTAACCCGATTGCCCACTTGGGGGAACGATGAAGCTGTGTGCTAAGACGTGCTGCACGTCGATGGTGCACTAGGTACTCCGGTTTCCTTCCCCAGAAAACATGTATGACACTATATGACCTTCGCTGTCGAAAGTGTCGTTAAACCCCAACACAAAAACTAGCAATAGATGCTATTTAAATCATATAAACAACTTTTTCAGATGAGTGTCTCAAGTCTCATGGGGCCCCTTGTGCTATCGCAATGTTGTCTGGATGAAAACTTCAAGAGAGAACAGTATTCCATGACACTTATACGCCTCGAACTTAATTAAGCACCCCATGAAATGTTTCCTGAGAGTGAAGATGCTGTTACTGATTATTATGTTTTAATGATTGCCATGTGTTGCAGTACATATCATCTAGTGAAATATGATGTTTCTGGTTGATAGCGTACCCAAAACACATCTCCTCGTCCATGTGAAGCATGCCCACGAATGTCACAAAAACGCTATCATCCACATTCAATATCTGAGTATAAAACAAGAATATTTGTCACTTCTTTTATCAATAAATGTTGACATGGCAAGGAGGAGCCTATCAGAGGCACTAAGATGGTAAGTCCTTGGCATGCATGTAACAGGCATGTCATTCAAACCATTGGGAGGTAACTTGGTCATAGTTTCACAGAGAATATAATAAATGCTTACCATCAAAGTCATGCGATGGGCTAACTTGTACTGACCATGATGAGAGGTGAGGTGTGGCCAGCCAAAGAGCCATTCTCGGGAAACCACAAAGCCTTCGACAAAAGAACACCTTGTCTATTCAATGTCGAACGGAGTTGAGACAGAACAATAGGTCTATGTAACAAGACACTATTGCGATCCAAGTGGCAAGTTTAGCTGCAAAGAAATAAACAAAATCCGCCAATATGACCTCCAAAAGAACAAATACATGTAGGTGATGAAAGCATGCTGCGCAGCTGAGTGGGACAGGAGTAAACCGAAGATCTATACCAAACACTAATCATGTGTACACATACAGACAAGTCGAAGATTGGCTTTCTTATTTTTACCCAATGCAGCTCCAAGAAGATGGAACCTCAACGATAACACCAAATGTTAAGACAAAACAAACCGACGGTGTAGTTCGCGGTACTGCAATCGACAACCCAGGGTTGTGTTTTTTGTGTATTTCAAGCGCGCCGAAGGCGTGCCTGAAATACAGAAAAAACTCCACAAGGGACTTTGATTACTTTACCTGAGTCATGTTCTGTAATTATACCACGATTAAACTTGAATTAAATGAATGACGCTGACCTTTTTTGAAAAACATATAACCCTCGATGGTCTGATAACTTTTTGCTTGACACTGTTTTGTCTCGTGTCATTTAATTCACGTCATAACGTCACTCAGACGCGTAACAGCCAACCAGCTGCGTTCTTACATGGTGTTCTTACGCATAACCCGGAGTCCCCGCGTGAATTACCAAGAACACATCTCAATGTCTGTATTGTATCGGTGACGTTGAATACTCACAGCAATCCTGATATTAATACCAGAATGAAGTAGATGTGATACAACTTTAACCATCAGCTGTTTTGCGGCTGCAATCCTGATGTAGAAATTATGAACAAAGTTTCCTGGACCCATGATATATATTCATTAATTGTTGTTACACATTTGTACAAACGGAAAGATGCAAACGGATAATGCATTCTTAGATGAAGATATATTGTTCATTTGTTTTGTATAATGTAGGTATTGTTATAATAAAATGCACTGAATATTGAGAAAGCCCTCCGATATCTATTGCGTACACACACGCAGCCTATTGACCAATGCGACTGGGACTGATTTGTGTTCGATTAGATGTATCCTGAACTATCTATTGTCATCTATTGTCATCCAATTGTGGCAGTTGAGATACTTTTTGTATGTGATCAATGAGTATTCTCGCAATCCAGTTATTTATAGATCAGTGAATGCAGGGTAAGGAGGCATTATGTTTACCAAAACGCGGGTTGATTGCGTCACTTTCATGTTCGCCTGTGAGTATTCATGTTATTAACCCTTTACCTAACGAATCGCCAGCATCCGCCCGCGCAGTTTTCAAATTCAGCAGCTGAAAGAAATGTTTTCAAAATATTTCAACAAAACCATATCATATGACCCCTCATTGGAACGAGTCGATGTTCCAATGGGGGGGGGGGGGAGGGATCACATGATATAGTTTTGTTAAAATAAAATTAATTTTCAAAAATTGTAATTAGTAATTAAAATAATAAATTTTGATATCGTCTACGTTGGGTAGAGGGTTAAAATGCAGTATTCCAAATACTAATACCAGCGACTCCGAAAGAGTTCGTGTCTTTGAATGTTCTTCCGCCATACCCTGATTTCTGGTTTTCTTTCAGTCGCTCATCAACGACTGTCGAGCTGTTCATAACAGATCTGTTTTTTATCAAATCATTTGAAACTATGAATATTGAATAGGGCATGAAACCCCAGAAAGTGTGTTGGAAAAGTGATAATTCAGAATATGCGAGAAATGTTCCTTGAACAGGAAGTAATTAGGATTGTTTTCTGATTGATGTGATCAGTAAATACAAGTTTGCTTTTTAGAGCTCAATCGATAGAATTCAATTATATCTTATGAATTATAATTTCGTTTTTAGTCATTTGAAGAAGAAATCCTGCCAACACATTTTCTACTGTCATTAGGTGTGATGATTTCTACGACAGGAAACATGTTATCAGGATTAACTGTTAACGCGAGGTAAGTTTTCGTACGACTTCAATTCAGGGTAGTGTTTATAGTATTTGACATATAGGGTACTTTTGATGACATGGGCGGCATGATATACCAGCTAAAGGATATTCCATATGATGTCGTCATTTCGGCGTCCGTATTATTTTTAGATGACTGCAAGAAGCTATCATTTGTTATTTAGTAATGGAATTGCATAATGGAAGAGTCAAGAAGGTATTTCCATTTAATACACCGAAGCCATCAACATGGTTGAAATATATACAGTGTAATCCGGGGAGTAGCGAAAATGACTAGCATAAGTGTATGACACACACCGTACTTTTTCCAGCCTGGACATTTTCGCCTGGATTGGAATCTTAGATATCAATTCGCTCTTTCTAATAATCGTGTACTTGTTTAATATACTGATTTTGAAACTTTGACTTTTATCACACACAAAGTTGCTCCTACAACTAACTGGACGGCTACGGTACGCGACTCTAAAGTTTGTGTGTGGGTGGCAGCATGACCAATTTGTAGCTATTGCCACAGTCGCAAAAGAGTTCAGCGGTGTCTCTGTAGTAATCGAAGATGAAAACTCTGACTGTGAAACCCGGACCCGTTCGGTTGGAACTAGTAATTGAGATAGTAAGTAGAATAGTGAACTAAGAGAGTAGTTGTCGAAAATGGTGGGGGACACAGTAGAAGTAGTGCCAGTAGTGGCAGGCCTGGCATTCTTAAAAATCCAGGAGGGCTAAAAAACGCACCCTTCGCTTGGCCTAGGGGAGCGCTTAGCTCTCCGCAAGCTTACAAAAGCTCAAAGTAGCAAAATAAACTTTTACTATTAATGAATTCTGCCTAATGGGCTTTGTACATTTTATTTAGTGCTGCTCACAATGTAGTCTATGTGAGATGGGTACACTGTCCCTCCCACACCTCCGGGCCTCGGCAAGGCCCGGAAGTGTGGGAGGGGCAGTGCGGCCGTCTTACTGTGACCACTAACATAGCAGAGATCTGAAAAGATGTAGATTTAAGGAATATGCTGTTATGGTTATTTTCTAATGCCGGGAGATTAATTTCGCCCACCTTAATTTTGTTTAAGGCGAGCAGTAGGCGAACGATTAAATCGCTCTCCTGAAAATTCCAGGCCTGTAGTGGTATTACGTAGAGGATATCTAGTGTTTTTGAGCGGATATCTCAGGAGTGACAGAGACAAATGTTTATTTTTCGCGAGCGAAAATAACCATTTGTCTCGGTCACAACTGAGATAATTTTTGGTATCTACTTAAAAGCACTAAATTTTCTTTTTATTATATGCTTTTTTATAAGAATCTGATAATTCCACTCGTTTCAACCTTGGATTGATGCATAGAAGTAAACAGCGTATGGAATCACTGATACGCGGAAGTGATTAGATCGATACTCGAACAGATAGCGTCTTGCAATCTGATTCAGCTGGCGGGTTTCTTGTCCAAACGTGGCCTGAAAGCCCGTAATATAAGGTTTTGGTTTGGTACGTCCTTTGAAAGAAAAAGAAAGAATCTTTTATTACGGACTTTCGGGCCATGTTTGGACTAGTGTGTATCATGAACCAATTCAAGGTGAATACGTGTTGAATTATTGCTGGAAATGATCGGTATCCACTCACTCAAAAACACTAGATTTTCTTTTCATTATACGTTTTTAGAACAAATTGATCATTTTCAGTGATAATTTGACTCGTATTCACCTTGAAGTGATGCTTTGAAAGCCGCCATTTTGATTAATACCGTGAAAGTGAAAATTTCTATATCTTCACAGTGGGGGATACGATTTCTATCTTTCCGCAATTTCTTCGATAATTTATCGTTTATCGTTTAATAAAAGTCATTTATTTATTGGGATTTAATGACATTTTCGAAAGTCAGGGCCAACTCGTGTCGGAAAGTTGGGCGACTGGAAGAAGCCGGAGTACCCGGATATAATCACGAAAGAGTTGTCAAATTTGAGAACGTACTAACCCTGTACCCTGAAGGCATGTTTTCCATCGGCAAGCATAACGCCCTTCTACACCACTGCCCCCCCCCCCCCCCCCCCCCGTGCCCACACGTGAGCAATCAAAATTAACTGCCTACCCCAAGTACACAACGCAATTACCGCTTGTCAGTATCGAGCCTTGAGCCTTTCGGTTTGATGTTCAGTGCTCAAACCACTGGTTCACTGTGCTTCCCAGTATTAGCAGTATCCATTGAACCTGACAGTAGTAGTAGTAGAGTCAGTTCATGTAGTATTACACACTAAGCATTAGTGATGGCAGAAGTACAGTACAGTACTCCGAGGACAGGTCGTAATCCTCGCATGGACAGTGATGTCCACGCATGCATTTACCAGGTAACAAAAATTATCCTCAGCAATTTTTTTTATTAATGAAGTAATGGGTGATTGTTTCCATTATTCTTCCTAAAATTAGTGTTTGGAATATTATATTTGTGCGTCCGTTAGAATATATCCCACCCGTGGAAAGTAGCCAGTCCACGGTGCCGTACTGTAGCCTGCAGTAAAAATAACAGTGGTAGAAGACAATGGTAGTATTACTGACAGGGGTAGTTAATACAGACAGGGAGCTAGAGGCAGAACCCAGAAGCAATATTCATAGAAAACTGCTGAACTGGTATCATGGTAGTATGCATAGTGTTAGAAGACAGTAGTTGTAGTATAATACTTTGAAACTAGTAGACGATATGGTAGGATGTTGTAGTAGTGCGGGTTTGTATCAATAACACTGGTAGCCAACAGTAAGGTTAGAGAAGGCTCAAATTCCATGTTAATGTTTTTTTTTCTATCAGCGGGAGTACCATAAAATCATGACACGAAAGTAAAACCATACCAGAAAGTAGACAGTACAAACAAAAGCGCTGAAAATAACATAAAAAAATTTGAAGATCGTCCATGTTCTCAGAGTATGTTGAACAACCAACACGCCCATGCGTAATATACTACAAAGAAACATCGATAAAGTGGTATGACCACACTTGGATAAATGGGGAACCTAACTCTCAAACAGGATGGTTGAAGGCCATCAATGCTGTACTACCAGAGAACAGTCGACAGGAATATATCCGTAATGCGATTGTCCCAGACATGAAGCACAACATGGTTTGGAAAGATAGATAAGATTATTAGAACATGTCCAGGAGTAGAGAGAATGGGGTTCGGAATGCAGAATAGTACTGGGGTAGGTTGATAAAATAAGAATTTTGATCCCGAAGGTAACATCAGAACCAAATACAGAATGGAACATCCACTTTGAACACATGATTTTATAGCACTTCGGGCTACCCAAAATGTCAGCCGGTTGTCCGTAATTCTAATTCTTGTCGGGTCGTTTTCCTTAATTATACATTATCTCAATGAATCAAAACATCATTTAAGTACATCCCTACAAACCCTCAATCCATTCTGACGTACCGTCATAGAGGCCTCCATCAAACAGCTTCCGCCACCCCTGCCGGGAAAATCAACATTTCCAGCGTGCAGCCTAATATGTTGCAAATATTTGTGGGTCTACCCTACACAATCATTGAGTAGCCATTTACTACATTGTGAATCAAGACATATTACTATCCTATCCCAGAATACCCGGATTTTCGATTTCAAAAGATTAAGGTTATTTTTGCAACTTACTCACAATGCAGTAAAAACTTCTTTTCGGTCTTACAAAACGGACTTTATGGATCTTGAATTCGTATGGAACCGAACGTGCCTAAGAAGACCTGTTTGCCAGTTCATCTGGTTTCAGGCAAAGATAGGACTCGTAATTTCATGCCGCGTTGTCAAAATCGGAATTAAACTGTCTAGCGAACATGACGTGTAGCTTGATGGAGGTGATATCTGCAGTTTTACATTGGAAATCATCATAATATTTCCAGGTTTTTGTTATTTTAACACCACGATTGGTCTGTGTATTCAGCGTTACCCGATACAATAGACATTTAGAATAAGCATTACTGGGGCCGGTAATCAGATTTAAACTACTCGTAGGATAAGGATTTTAACCACTCGGCTTGCCAAGTGGTTAAAACCCTTATTCTACGAGTGGTTTAAATCTGATTACCGGTCCTAGTACCTATTTGTTTTATTTGTACCATGCTCTTAACAAATAATCCATTTTGTCACTTAAAATGGAGAAAAAAAACACTTTCTATCGCAAACAGACGGGTTTGTTTTGTTTACATCTGCACCGGTGGGCTGTACTACCGGCTGCATGTGAATGCTTGATTGACATCAAGACGCATCGTGAAAGTTGATTCAATTTACCTTGCTTTTTCAGTCAAATTAGTATTAACAATTTTTTAATTTTATTTTAAATATTTAATTGTAGGTGTTTTAAACTCAATAAGCCATTGCCCGTAGTAGATAGTACCGCAACACATCATATGTTTGAATGAAACATTGCCAACTGTTAATGTATCGAAGTTGGCACATTACGTCATGTCAAATGTCAAGTTGAAGGAACTTCCGGCTATTGGCGTCATTTTTGTTAACCACAGTAGAAGCTTTACACCGGTAGTGGGGTTATAAACTAAATTTTACATAGAGGCTTTTCACAGGTTGTAACACAGGCGAACATGGTATAAATTGAGAAATATGCTTCATACACCTTGCGTTGAATGCAGAAGAATGCCATGTAAGAACGCATCTGCTTGGTCGTTACGTATTTAACAGATCTTATGGCCTGAATGAAATAATAATGCAATGTTAGTAATGCAATATTAACGTCTAGAATCCCCCCACAGTGCTCTCTGGCTTACATTCTTGCCCCGTATCATAGGCGTACACACCTTTTGTTCATTCCATAACAGTCTCAGCTCAACTTAACGGAGCACACTGACGGTGCTCCACAGACAGACACGCAGGCAAGCGCCTCAACAGGTCCCTTTTTACACCTATGTGCGGTGAGGATTGCGTACATGTAGTACTGGTGAACTTTCCCAATGTTATGGTGAATTGAATGCTTTGACACAAAATAGAGTCAAGCAAGAAACTTATCAGACCACCAAAGATAATAGTTTTATTTTTAAATATTCCCCTCGGCAGTCTGATAATCATTAAACTGAATTTAAGTTCAGTCGTGGTTTTAACCCTTTACCTAACACGAAAGCCAGACGACACTAAGTCTTGCAAACACAATTCTTGAATAACAATTATTTTTCAATTTTTGCTCAAAACATAGGTTATGACCCCTCTTTAGGAACGATCTCGACGATCTCGTTCCAAAGAGAGTTCATAACCAATGTTTTTTAGACAAAAAATTAAGAAAATAATGAAAATTAATTGGCGATTTTTGTGAATAGCGCTGGCCGGTTTTGGCCGTTACGTTGGGTAAAGTGTTAATACAGAACACAACTCGTGTAGAGTACGGGGGGCACGAATCGACGATTCTAGGTGAACTTTATTCTGTATTTCACTCGCGCCCTTTGCATCTACGACATGCAGGGAAAATACATTAATTTACAGAGTAATAGTTTGTTAAGGTATATCAACTCGAATCATTGTTATTACAAAAAAGACCCACCATACACCATGTTGTTTTCTTTGGGGCACTTATGGCAGGCAATAACATGCGTCAAATCAAACCTTGCAATCGACGTCAAAAATGACCATTCTCGATAGTTACATCGAAATTTCGATTAGTTGTGTGTAACTAAATTCCACTCCGTAAAGTGGGGCATTTATACAGTACGGCCGCCCTAGAATGATCACTTTCTAACGTAGTGGGCGATATTTCCACGGATGCAATAATATAAGATTCCAACCACCAATTATAGGAATAATCATCGAAACTTTAATTAACAACCCGGTGCTTCATTAATTAGAATTTTGGTGATGATGATTTGTATTACTTGGTAAACGCATGCGTGGATATCATTGCCAACGCATGGATTACGACCACTCCACGGCGACTTTACTGTACAAAAATAGAAGTAATTATGGATTAAACGGGCGAAATGAACTTTAGTCACTTTCAATGTATGCTCAATGGCACGGTCATCAGAAGCTGACTGGACAATATTATCTTACCCTGCGACTGACCGAAATATTTTGTACACTTTATAAAACATGATCCTTAACTTTGTCAGCAGTATACGCACTACACTTTCTCATAAGCACTGTATGGGTGTTTTGAAATTTGAAAAGTTGGGTGGAATCCCTGCTTAAAATACATATTGGTCTGCCCTATAAATTCACTGAGTTGCCTTTTACTTTGTGAATCAGAACACATTACGATCCTATCCCGGAAAATGCGTGCTTTCGATTTCGAAATGTTAAGGTTATTTTTGCAAGTTTGTTCACAATGCAATAATAACGTCTTATATATGTATTCATTTTGATCCATCTGTGCCTAAAACACAAACTGGATGGTTTATCTTCTTTAAAATGGGACTTCCAAATATAAATTGATCAAGAAGTTCCGCAAACTGTAAAATGTGTATGTTGTTTCCAAATACGTCTGTTCAGTAAATACCACTTTGAAAAGAAGACAATGGGTTGAATAACATTATATTATATTTTTGTTTTAGGGTTCCATACGTTGCAGCAAGAGATGGCTATCTCCCAGAATTCACTTCATTCGTCCATGTAACAAGGAATACTCCATTCGTAGCAATAATAATTCAGGTTCGTTGTCCAGATTAGAGAGAGTACTAGCATTGGTAACCTACTGAAGGCTATTTGGCGAGTTTTGATACCATTTTTCAGTATATAATATGAACCTGCACAGCATTTGCCCACACACACAATATATTTATTTTTAGTAATTCATCTTTTCACCTCTACTGATCAGTTTAAACTCGAATGTCCATTGGTTGCAACATTACTTGTGCACATGTTCATACTGTCACGCAGATCAACGTAACGTGCTATTAGCGGGTACTTTATAACATGACTTCTAGTTTTAACTGTATGTCAAATCTAAAGATGTCAATTGATCGCAGACCCTTTTTAATAATTGCATAACTCGTTTAATGTCGATATTTTTCGAAAACTCATCTGTTGGGAAGGGCTCGCACAGAACATGTTAGAAAGTTAATACACTAATGTATACGCTTCTTATTTGGTGGATTGTTTTTGAACCTTTGCGTCTTTCGTAGCGCGAAAATAGGTGGTGCTAGTCCACGTACGTTCTAAAATCAGATGATTTTTAACCCAACTGATTGTAGAGTATACACAGCCTGTTGTAGATTAGAAATGAATACTTTAAATACGGGTTGTATTTAGAGATCCCATATATATTTATTTATTTATTGGTGTTTAAGGTCACATACGTATGGACAATGGCTAATCATGACCGTGACAGTTTTACGGGTGGAGGAAGCTGGAGTACCCGGAGAGAACCACCCAGCATCGATGAGCCACTGTCAGCTCCTCGACATTCTAACTCTGTTCAATCTCCGCTCAAGCAGAGTTACAGCGGTTGAAGACATGTGCACCATCGATGTGCAGTACGCCTTAGTACACGGTGCCCCCATGTAGGCAACCGGGATAAAGTGCCTTGCCCAAGGCCACAACACGGGTCGTCCTGGGCGGGGATCGAACTCGGGACCTCTCGCATAGAAGTCCAACAGTCCACCACTGCGCCGCCACGCTCCCATATATACATACTATCTCTACAGTGAAGTGATCTGAGTCGTAGTATCACGTCTCGTCAGGAGGTCAGATCGCGGATCAGCTCGTTTGATCCGGCGGTCTGACCTCCTCAAGGAGACGTGAAGAGACTACACAGATCACTTCACTGTAGCGATAAAAAGTTAATTATATGACTTATAGTTCAACATCGAATGCCAACGCTAGAATTAACAATTCCCCCAAACTTTTGGGGTTATTTTTATAACAGGTGCATACACACTTCAGGGGAATCCCCCGATGCGCATGAATACGATAAAAAATATCATGAATACGATAAAAAAAAACGGACTGCCGTTCTAGCGCACCCACTCCAGCTCGGTGTAAAGTACTCTCTGCGAACGGAACGGCTAATATTATGCGAATTCAAACGCACCCGTAAATAGTCCGTCATACTATAGTGATACGGAATCGGATTTCGTACTATGGATTTTCCGGGGTCCAGGAAAAGATCGTCAAACAGTAGTGATATTTAGCGGTTAAATTACATAGTCATATAATAAATAGAGGATATGGAATGAGTGTTTTTCTCATATTATATTTATGAAACGAGTCTAAGAATTTTCCTTTTTGGCGAGTCTCCAGCGAGCCCAAACGGAAAATTCGGACGAGTTTCAAAAATATTATATGAGAAAAACACTCATTTCATATTCTATTTATCATATGACACACACACGCACAACTTAGCCACTCAGTATCACTTTTAAACCCATCACCTAACTTGAGTTGCAGACGGCACTTGGAAAAAAACATCCTCGTATAACTAAAAAAAAATCATTTTTTGCTCCCAAAACATAGGTTATGACCCTTCATTGGAACGAGCTCGTCAAGCTCGTTCCAATGAGGGGGTCATAACCTATGTTGTGGAAGCAAAAAGTAAAAATATAAAAAAAAAATGAATGGCGTTTTTCTTATAGGTAAAAGATTAATACAATATAACCCACCCTAAATAGGACAGATAATGTAAATTCTCCCTAACGAAATTATGCAAATGTGGCCCAGTTGTATTTTGTTTAGCCAATCAAATTGTCCAGTTTTGAAGTTGACCAATGAAAGCTCCCAACTCTAATTATGCAAATTATGAAAATGTGGCCCAGTTGTATTTTGTTCAGCCAATCAAATTGTCTAGTTTTGAAATTGACCAATGAAATTGACGGAAGGCTTTATTTATCACTGATTAATATGAAAACAAAATATCAAATGTTTTAAAGTGAACAAAACGGACGAGTCATATGATAAAAGTGCTTACTGAACGTCTGTTGAAAGACGGGTTAGTGTTTCAGTTCAGATCTCTCAGATTTTCTCTGGAATTATGCTGTGAAGTTTGCAGAACTGTTTTCTCCTTCACATAACACAACTATTCTTGAATAACGACCAACTGAGCTAGTCCCATAGAGTAGTCATAAATTATGCAATAGTTGAAAAAATAATAAAATTTTAATATCAGTTTTTGTAAACAGCTTGACCGTTTATACGTCACATTAGGGACAGGGTTAAAAGGAAGCATACTAACATTTTAGGGATACGCTAAATCAAGGGCGTCGTTAAAGGGGATGGGGAGTGTTTGCTATCGATTCCCTCTTGTCAGTCATGATGTTCTTGCTAAGAGGCCTAATGTCGGTAGTGTTAATTAAATATGAAGTTTTGTCACGACTACTATTTGCATATAATTTTTATCAGCAAAAAAATTTCCCAGAAGTCTCGAGTTTTTGAACTGTATTGCCCATTGACTAATATGCCACCTACGTTACAGAGACAAAGGTAACTTTAATGAACGCAGCTGAAATATTTTATCAGTGGAGAGTTAAGCCATCACAGTCGGGATAAATCAGATTTGTCGCCTCCACCCTTCCCATCTTCGCGACGTGCCTCCTCTAATCGCGTTCACACTCAACACCAATAACATCACCAATGGGAGTGTATTGTGTAATGAGGTGAGTATAATGTCACATCATCCGACAGGTGGTGAAAAGGCGTGAGGATACGGTACATGTATTCCACACTTCCTGCAGTGTTATCCTGCTTCTGTTTTACAAATGTTCCACGCAGCCGCTGGAGTGGTATTTAGATTTGTTAATTTTCCAGGACACTGTCAATGCTCTGGTGGTATCATCTGAATAAACAATGTCACGAGGTTGCAATGGGTATTAACGTTTGATTATCTCCAGGACGGTGTTGCTACGAGAAGTGGTCAGGTCCAATTTGAAAACCATTTGAGCCAAATGAGTCGTTTGAGATAGACAATGAACTTTTTGGTACCCATGATCAATATTGCTCCATGAATTCGTTAGAACAACCATATCTCGGGCCAAAGAAAGACGATTGCTCCGCCGTTTCATCCACTTCTCTATCTGCCAATTGACGTTTGATAAACAAAACACCATGTCTTTGATAAGAATCAAGATCAGCGGAATATTAATCCTGAATTTTGACGATACATTTTTATCACGTCGAATATCTTACAGAATTTGACCGTTGTCTTGAGGTCTTGGGTAATGACGTGGAATGGTATATTGGTGCAATTGATGTGTATATCATCATGTCCTCCTATCGCCAGGTATAATTCTTTATTACCAAACCTCTGTCTCCTTATGTCCATTGCAGTTAAAACTGGAAGTCCTGTCATGGACTGTGCGCTTATCTAGGCTTAATTGTACGCAGGAATTGCGCGCAATTGTCAAATCAAATGGCATCCAAAGCACGACAGGTTCTCCTGGTTGCCCATAGCAAAACCAGGCAATGTTTCTGCCAAAGGACCTCCGGGTAACCATTGGCTGAAACATTGCGTGTGCACAGGCCATATGTACAGAAATGGATAGCCTTACCACGGTCATAACGAGTAGATTAACGCGCAGATCGACGTGCTATTTGTGAGCATTTCTTGACAGGACTGTTTAGAAGATAAACTTTCAGGAAGCAAAGTACTCATACTATCATATTTCCATTTTCTTACAGGGTACCATTGCCTTCATTCTGATGTTTACGGGCGATGTGGCGAGTTTGATTAATTTCATATCATTTCTGGATTGGATTTTTATTGGATTGTGTATGCTTGGTGTTATAGTACTGCGGGTTAAACAACAAGCTGTTCCTAGACCATACAAGGTACATACGTAAGCCTGTTTGCATTTCCTGGTTAACACCAGAAAAACTGCTGTTTCGTCTGCCAAATTCGTCATTAGATATTTCGAACAGAGGGAACGAAAGAGAAGGGCGAGCGCCAGAAAGAGAGACAGAGATGGGGAGATAGGGCGAGGGAGAGAGTGAGCTAGAGTGATTTGTGTTAAAGCATGTTAATAGACGCACACATGAACACACGGTATAAATAAAACAAATGTATTATTTGCCAACATGTTTGGTATCTTCACCCTTTTAACATGGAAATCTATTATAGTATCACCCTAAAGAATATAATTTACAATATAGTGGGTCACTCTATTTCCTATTCGTTGGGGTGGGGGTTACAATAATAATTTGCAGGTGTAAAGTTACCATGTGATTCCCACATTCATTTTCCGATAAACATTATGAATGATTGTTTGCGTGGAACTGTTTCACGGAACTCAACGCTTTCATTCTTAGCCCGTTGAGTATTTTCCAGATATTGTTAATCCAATCTTGTCATGGCTGCTATAAAGCAGCCATCACTAGATTTAACCCTTTACCTAACGAATCGCCCGCATCCGCCCGCGTAATATGCAAATTCAGCAGTTGAAAAAGTATTATTTTTTCAACAAATGTTAACAAAACCATATCATGTGACCCCTCGTTGGGACGAGCTCGTCGAGCTCGTTCCAACGAGGAGTCACATGATATGGTTTTGTTGAAATTTTAAAAAAAAAAAATAAAAAATGATATTTAAAATAATAAATTTTTATATCGTATGCGTTGGGTAAAGGGTTAATGAAAAATGCATCTAAATCTAATTGCCATTGGTGAAAAATGTATTCAGTTTATTTGACTACATGGCAAAAGGAATTCCATCGTGGGCAGGAATATTCGCCAGGAACAAGCAAGGAGATAATAGCCTCCTTGCAGCAATTATCGTTTTGCTCGGGGGGGGGTGGGGTGGGGGATGAGGGGACAGGGGACGGTGGCTCAGTAGGTAGAGGAGCGGGCTGCAAGCCGAGAAGCCCTCGGTTCGAATCTCACCTGTGGCAACCGTGTTTTGTCCTTGGGCAATTCACTTCACCCGCACAGCACACGTGAGGGCAGGGTGGCGTTATGTTATAAGGCGTACTGCACATCGATGGTGCACTTGTCTTCCACCAATGCTTACCCTGCTTGTGTGGAGTTAGTATGTTGGGGAGCCTGACAGCTGCTCGCCGTGGCGCGGGGGTTCTCTCCAGGTACTCCGGCTCCCCCTCCCCGCCATATCCAGTCCAATATGAGGTGACCCTGACTGTCAAAAGCGTCGTTAAACCCCAATAAATAAATAAATAAATCGTGTTCGATCTGAATGATCTCGAAACGGGATATGACGACCCACACTGACCGACTTTTGCATTAATTTGTTTAGTAAATGACAGTGAATATTTAAAAATTTAATACGATACCTGCCGTGTGTACGTGTCACCGGAACCTCGTTTGAGACAGGTGTGATACGGAATTAGAAAATTTAAGACCAGTTTTACAGCGAACCGGATTTGATTGCGAAAAAATATTCGGGGTAGTTGTTTAATATAAAATACAACTTTTAATCTCTTAACTTTGAAATCTCAAATCCTGTTATGATATGAATTAAAAATTGTTTCTTCCGCAACCAGTGGACCAATGCACAAATTGAAATGTAAGAAGACTGATTAAACGATTGACGCCACGAATTATTGCATCAAAATTCAATTCAGTAATTACTACTCCCAACACCCGACTCAAATTTAAATCTTAACCCCAAAAGTGTTTTTTTTTTAAATCATCAATTCTAGTTTTGGCTGCTGTAACGGCAGTCATAACTTGATTTGCTAAAAATGCACAACAGTTTGACTCAAGAAATCACGGGTCAGTTTGTAGGTGAAGGATAAGAGAGCTAAAATTTTACTTATTTTTGTGACAAGAAAGTTCAGATTGTGATCAGTGCTTTTATTTGAAAGCAAAGATTAACTTAGATGCATCACACTAAATTGAAATTCGAAACAGAGGACAAAAACCTGTAATGTTTGCTTCATCGCATCACTTGAATCGCTCGCACCGCCTGGAATGTTAAAACTCCTTCAGATCAAGAACGTAATGCCGTGACGTCATCATGGTCTTCATTCATAAAAAATCAATCGACAGGCGCTGAACGGTTGCCCAAATATAGGCGAACAGATCAAGAAAGGGATGGATAGTATAGGACAAATTAGTTATTACCACCACATGGGCTCCAGAGATGGTAAGATAAATTTTGTCATCACCACTGTGTTGATCGCGAAATTTGAATCAAGCCTCGACGATGTTAATGTTATGTATCGAGACGCGCCCTGAAGGGTTCGCCGCTGTACCTGATAAGAACACCATCACGGCTTGATACAAGTGTCTCGATTAGCACGTAGGCTTGATAACATATATGTTCCATGTTCCTAAAAGTACAGACAAGAGCCCATGTCCACGTTATTTTCTACCAAATGCACATGCTTACAGTTAGAACTAGAAATCCAGTCAAGAAATGCGCGCAAATAGCACGTCGATTTGCGTGTTAATCTACGCGTTAGAACCATAAGAAGGCTATCAAATTCTGTACATATGGCCTGTGCTCAAGCAATGTTTCAGCCATTGGACCTCCGGGTAACCCAATAACTGACAATTATACATATACCAGAAATTGAATGTCGATTTTTTTTGTATTCCCTGAACAGGTTAAAAAAATCAGGAAAACAACGTAATTTTAATCCTCATTGGAACGAGCTCATTAAGCTCGGCTGAATGGGGGTGGGGAGGGGGCGCATAATATGGTTTTGGTGAAAAAATTGTGAAAAATGTGAAAAATGTAAAAACATTATAATTAAAGTGGCAAGTTTTGATGTCATATGGGTGGGATAAAAGTAAATATTGTAGTGGCTTTTTGTGTGTGTTGGACGGGTGCTAACACCACATTAAAATATTTCCTTTAATATTATATAAGTAAGGGAGCACTGTGGCTCGGTGGTTACGGCATTAGACTTCAAACCAAAAGGTCCACGGTCCACGGTTCTGCCTTCTGCCCTCGAGCAAGGCACTTATTCCCGATTGCCCACGAGGGAGGCACGGTAGCGCAGTGTACTAAGGCGTACTGCACGTCGATGGTGTCAGCTCCCCAATAAACTAACTCCACACAGGCAGGGTTAGTATTGGTTGAAGAGAAGTGCAAGATCGACGTGCAGTACGCCTTAGTACACAACGCCACCCCCCCCCCCCCCCCCCCCCCCCCCCCACGTGGGCAATGGGGATGAAGTGGCTTGCCCCAAGGACACAACGCGGTTGCCGCAGATGGGATTCGAACCGTGGACCTCTCGGCTTGCAGCCTGCACCTCTGCCTACTGAGCCCCCCCCCCCCCCCCTCCTCCCCACACGCACACACACTGTTAATAGAATAAACAGGAGACAAGTTGCAGAACATTAGAGGATGGTGGAAACGACGTTTCCTTATTTTATAAGGTGTTACAACAGAGATTACCTTGGGTAAAGTGTTAAGTGTTAGATTTACCCAAACACTTACGAAATTAAGAGGAGTTAACTTTTCTGTAAATTGCTTCCAAAGAAGAAAATTGTCAGCCATATCTATTACTGACATTCGAGTTACACTTTGGATCAACACACCGGAACAAAGCATTTATTTATTTATTTAAATATTTATTTATTTATTTATTTATTTATTTATTTATTTATTTATTTATTTGTTTATTTATTTATTTATTTATTTATTAAGGTTTAACAACACATTAACAGAAGGGTCATATTAAGTCGGTGACAGTTTTACGGGTGGAGGAAGCCGGAGTACCCGGAGAGAACCACCGAGCAACGACGAGCAGCTGTCAACTATCCAACTTCGTAACTCTGAACTCTGTACCTCGGCACAGGCAGGGTTAGATTGGTTGAAGACATGCGCTCCATCGACGTGCAGTACGCCTTAGTACACAGCGTCATTCGTGCCCCCATGTAGGCAATCGGGGTTAAGTGCCTTGCCCAAGGACACAACGCGGGAGCACGAATTAGTCACTGAAATGGTCACCCATCTAACTACTAACCGCGCTCGACGTTGCTTAACTTCGGTGGAACAAATCATTAAATAAGTGTTGAATCATCCTAAAGGGGGGTTATGTTTGTTACTGTTTGACTGATTTATTTCTTGGAAGGTGGCTTATTTTTTTTATTTTTGCAGGTTCCAATAGTATTTCCAATTTTGATGATGTTAGTGGCACTTTTCCTTGTGGTGGTCCCCTTTGATTTTAAGCCCTCGACCTGAATACCTGTTAGCTGTAGGATTGCTGGCACTCGCAACGCTTTTCTATGCTATCTTTGTCTATTATGAGAAGTCGGTTCTAGGAATAGGTGAGTAAACACACCTGATATGATGCCGGTAGTTACATGTATGCATTAACACCCGGCAATGATCCATCCCATAAATCAAATGGGATACTGCTGTTATTCTTAATTTACATGCTATCATTTCGGCCAGGGACGTCACAAAAATGGCCGATTGGTTGTAGATGGGGGGGGGGGGGGGGGGGGGTGGGGCGGGGTGGAAACCTTATTCGTTCAGACAGTGATCGAGAGCTTGACAACATCGTCGAGAGCATGCCTTGATGACGTGGTTGGATTATCAGTCGGAATTATTGTTGAATTTATTTATTTATTGGGGATTAATGACACTTTCGACAGCCAGAGTCACCGCGTGTCGGAATTGTAGTTAAAAACAACCTAAATACATACTTAAAATTTGTTAGTGAAAAAATAAAATACACATGCAGTAGTCCTTATGTAACTCAGTTAAACCTTTCGACTCGAGAGGTCGCTTTTCCGGACTAAGAACATGATAAGCCACAATTTCATAAAGTAATATGGCTGCTAAGTGAATGTGTGGGTAGATCAATCAATATTTTCAACGGGCAGCACCAAGGCTGCACGTTGAAAACATTAATCGGTCTACCCAAAACAATGAATATGGACTCGTTCAATTTCAACCATTTAAACTGACATGGAAGATACCACCAAGATGCAAAGGATTAATTACACGAGGTTCGTACCGTACCGATACTCAAAAGTGGTCATGCTGGACCCCCACCAGCCCAAATCGGGTAATTTATTTATTTATGTATTGGGGTATAACGACACTTTCGACAGCCAGAGTCACCTCGTGTCGGGAGTTTTACGGGTGAATGAAGCCGGTATACCCGGAGAAAACCACCGAGGAACAGCCAGCAACTGTCAGGCTCCCCAACATACTAACGCCACACAAGCAGGGTAAGCAATGGTTGAAGACAAGTGCGCCATCGACGTGCAGTACGCCTTAGTACACAACGCCACCGTGTCCCATGTGGACAATGGGGTGAAGTGTCTTGCCCAAGGTAATCGGGTAATACAGACCTCCACTTGTATAACCGACTGTGTGTGTGAGGCAAGTTCAAGTATCAAATCTGGTCTTTTAAGAATGTGCGTGATTACTGGTAAGCGAAAACTGATATTTTAGAATTCAATCGAGACGAAAATGTCCCGAAGGGAAAAATTATGAGAGGTCACACCCCCGCCTTATACTGGATTATACGCCCACTAATGACACCCCTGATTTGGTCCAGGTTTTACACAATCATATAAGATTGTTTTAACTCTTTGAACTCTGATGCTTTCCCCATGTATGTTCCATTGTATCAATTGTAGGATTCCATGTTCGTAATTTGCGGAGGACCAGTTAATATGTTCAACATGCAGATGATAGAACAGCGATTTACCCAAGCGACCAGTCAACATGTGTTAAGAATTTGACAATGTTATGTCCTCGAACCAGTTTAGTCCATAAATAGTCCATTGTTTATATACTGAGACAAAAAAGAAAGTATAATAGAAACAAATGTGAACAATAGCATAAAGGATGAAATATAATAGTTCTAATGTTGCATGTTTGTGGACAAGAAGTCGTGCAAAGAGTTTATTGACATGTTGTTGTTGTCCACCCAACCATATACCATTTTGCTACGGATTTCAAAATAGCACGCGCTACCTGAGAATGTCAAATTGAATGGGTGACCGACGATTTTTCTTGTGTTATGTTGTACTAGAGAGCCTGGGTTACTGAGAAAACACGCTAGTTTTTGTCTTCCGACATTTCAAAAAATGCCAAGGTTAACCGAAAATCTGAGGTTGCGTACCATTGGTATGCACGAGGCTGGGATACCTCCAGATGAGCTCGCTGCTGAGTTCTGAGTCAGGGTGGTCACTATTTACCGTCTCACTGGAAGGTATATAACAACTGGATCTACTGCCGACCGAGCGCGTTTAGGTCGGCCAAGAGTTACTACCCCTGCACAAGACCGACACATCAGGACGTCTCACTTGCGGGATCGCTTCCTTCTGTCGACGAGGAGAGCAGCAATTACTCCTGGTAGAACTAACAATAGAATCAGTGCACAGACTGTCCGCAACAGACTCGCTGAACACGGCATCCAAAGTAGACGTCCATACCACCGACCAATCCTTACCCAAAGTCATCGTACCGTCAGAATGGAATGGGTACGTCAGCGTGTTCGCTGGACTCAGCAGCGTTGGAGCACAGTTCATTTTAGTGATGAATCACGATTTTGTCTACGGCGCGCTGATGGTAGGGCAAGAGTGTATCGCCGACGGGGAGAACGGTTTTCTGATGCTTGCGTCCGGGAATTTCCTTACACTATCGAACGCAGTTGATCTCCATCGATGGTAAACGAAATAGGGACGAAGTTCTTAACGCTGTTGTTGTCCCGTTGTTCAACTGTTCAACGCTAACGTCGGATTGCAGTTATTCCAGCAAGACAATGGCCGATGTCACGTGGCGCGTATCTGTCGTGACTTTTTTGAGGAGCAGAGCATCGAACTTCTTCCCTGGTCCTCACTTTCGCCAAATTTGTCGCCAGTCGAACATCTTTGGGATCAATTGGACAGTCGGGTACGACTTCATGATCTTCAGACATTAGGCGATTTACGTAATGTTCTAAGGCAGGAGTGGAACGCAATACCACAGGGTGAAATCCAGAGACTTATCAGGTCCATGCGCCGTCGATGTCTTGTCAACCAAGAGGCAAACGGTGGACATACACGCTATTGACTGCATGTGTGAACTTTTCATTTCACTCCATGTCTGAAATTCGACATCCTGACGTGACGCTGGCAACAGTAAGAATATGAAATTATGCAAATTCATACAGCTAGACTCGAAATATGAATTTACAATAATTTGTTTGGGATAAAATTCGATAATACAAAAAATATTGCTCCTCAAAGTTTATTATACTTTCGTTTTTGATTCAGTATATTTTAAATTCAGTCGTCTGGAATATTTTATTTGGTGGCTTTCCGACCAACTGAAATATTCTATGAGTTTGAAAGTACCATACACATTCAGTTTCTTTAAATTTGTGCAAGAAAGGTTTTTTAGTCGAGACCTGATTTGAGAAAACCATTAATAACATTATAATGCTATATGGAATATCTGTACTGTGAACTAAACTTCCAAGGTTAGCCCAGTCGACATTTTATCATAATATCGTTTTTGCTTCTCTGGGAAGTTTGAGTAGTAGATCCGGTTAATTCAAATGCATAGTTTAGTGTCCTTTGTTGTGCAATTGAGTACTCTTTGCTACCGTTATAGCGTTCTACAGTCTCACCAAATACCACGTCGATAGGTGGGGTAACTTCTTTAAGAAATAAGGTGTAAACTTTGTGGTGCAATTTACACTAGACCGATAGGCTGGTATAACTTTCGGTAATAGCCGGTCCCAGTTTTTCTGGTTTTCTGACACCAATTGGAAAACAAAATGTTCAACATAGAACATAATGTGCGATTGATTCGCTATACAAGCCCATCAGCTTGTGGATGATAAGCTGTAGTTCGAGTTTTGGCGGTACCAGTAAATCACTAATCTCCTTAACCATTTACCCAACAAATCGGTCGCATCCTCCCGCGTAATATACAAATTTAGCAGTTGAAAAAATATTATTTTTCAAAACATTTCAACAAAACCAAATCATGTGACCCCTCGTTGGATCGAGCTCGTTGAGCTTGTTCCAACGAGGGGTCACATGATATGGTTTTGTTGAACTTTTTTGAAAAAATGTGAAAATTTTTTATTTAAAATAATAAATTTTGATATCGTCTGCGTTGAGAAAAGGGTTAATCAGGGTGGAATCCAAGTTTTACACTGGTCAGTATGCATACGAGATGGTGAACCCCATCTACAGATAACCCCATCCACTAATACTTGTGCAGTTGTCTCGGTTTTGTCATCTGAAATTTCAGAGCAAAGGCTTCAGGGCAGCTGGTAAAACAATCAGTTACCACCAATATATATTCATTTCCATCATCATTCGTTGGGAGCCAACCCAGTATGTTCATGGCAATTCTTTTCATTGGTCGAGAATGTGGCTCCAAATTCAAGGGTGCTCTATGAGTTGGAACAGGAATCCTAACTTTACTGCACTCTGGGCATTCGCTACAATCGCCACACATCCCTATTATAGTTTATCCAATAAAACCGCTGATTCACGTTGGCTAGTTAGTGTTTTCTCGTGTCCCAAATGACCTCCAACTGGAGAGTCATGGAGTTCTAGTAGTATCTCCTCAACTGCAGATTTAGGCACAATTAGTTGGAAATAATCCTTTTTTATTGTTTTTATCATCCCACTGATTCCATAACCTTATCCACAAAGGCCCATCACAGTTCAGGATGTGTGGCCGCGATTTCTAGTTTTTTTTCTTTAATTTCAATATCTCAGCTAAAGTTACATCCCTTTGTTATTCTTGGCACCCAAACTGCTCGCTAACTCCATTAACTGAAACTGTATTAGCATTTACTTTTTCTTTATCATTAGGTGGTACTCTAGATAATGCATCAGCATTAAGATGGGTTGCACCCTGCCTATATTTCACCACAAACTCGTACACACTTAGTTCAATAGACCATATTACCCTTCGACCGGTTGGGTCGTGCCCTGATTTTATCTCCTTAATATTGAGTAATGAATTACGATCAGTTGCGACTTCAAAGTGGGCTTTGTGGAGATAAGGTCGAAAGTGACGAATAGCCCATACTACTGCACAAAAATCCTCAACATACTAAAAACAGTTTAATTCAGATCTTTTCAGTGTAGAGCTAGCATATGTGATAACTCTTTCCTTCCCTCCGTTATCTTGGATACATTGCTTTGGCTGCCCCCTCAGGGTCCCTGTCTATCAACACTTGGGGCGTAGTGTTGATAGATTTTAGTTTATTGTCTAGGTGTCCTATCTACACTCCGGAAACCTTATCTTGTGCACGACCTCGCATTATTCTCCTCTTCCCCGTATGAAATTACTCCCACCTAAATGGGGACAATCACGTATAAATTGGCCAAAAATACCACAATGATAACAAATTCCCTCTCATTGCACCCCGAGTGTTTGCAGACACTGACAATGCCGCAATCTGTACTTTTAACCCTTTACGCAACGTAACCGTCAAAACCGGCCAGCGCTATTCTCAAAATTCGCCAGTTAATTCTCATTATATTTTCATTTTTTGTCTCAAAAACATAGGTTATGACTCCTATTTGGAACGAGCTCGTCGACGTCGTTCCAATAAGGCGTCAAAACCTATGTTTTTGAGACAAAGAATGAAAAAAATGGGTTATTCAGGAATTTTGTTTGCAAGTGTCGTCTGCTTTTCATGTTAGGTAAAGTGTTAATTCTTCCATATCCTTAGCCGTACGTTCCATCATTTCGATATGCGCGTTTGCTTCATCAGTCGTAGAATCGACAACAGTAACTGCTACAGGCTTAATGGGTACATTGGGCAATGAATGCTCGTCCCTTTCAACAGCTAAGCGACATTCTAATTTTGCTGCTTTTTCCAGGGCGTCAGCTACAGTTTTGGAATTTTTATGTTTAACTTTAGCGCCTATGAAAGAACAACATCTTCCTGAGCCGCTTTATTGCACTTTGGGTATGCACATCTGACCAATCGTCTCAGTTCGCCAACAAAATCAACAAGATTTTCTTCTGGTTCTCTCACTCGAAGTGACAGTTCTTCTCGAACAACATCAACGAGGCTCCCAGGTGCAAATGCCTGATTAAATGCCCCAGTACCCAAGAGAGTTGGGAAAATCATTAATATAGCTTCACTTGTACAGATGCCCACACTTCAAATCTCTCTAAATAATTTTCAAAATTATCACCTTTATTGTCTCAAATGGTTTGGGAGGGTAAGCTAAATACAATGGTCTACCTTCTGTCATTCTAAATTTGTGTACGCTAACAGCTGTGATATAGTTTTCGTGAATGTTGCCAATATCACAATAATCAATTTTATACCTGATAATTAATGACTTACACACTTTCGTCTTCGCTTCCAACACGCATTTTCTTCATCAATACTTTCCTCCGATGACGAATCTACATCTTCCTTTGCTGGTGATAGATATTTATTCGTTCAGTAGCATACAGGAAATACAATGGTAAGAATCACATAGTCCAATTAATATATAACATTTTGTATACTACTGGGAGATGACATAGCCAGATTGGCTGTCTTCCAATCATCTCCCTGATGAATGTTTTGCAATACTGTTTACGAGCCCAGACTGTCGACGTTCTTATAACAATCATCTCATCAGTTATAGAGAATTTACTATGTAAGGGTTGTGCTAGACTTGGCAGTTAAAGTGCTTACTTGTGGATGACTTTCAGCTTGGGGCCTTCTGGCTGTGTCCTGCAAATGAAGCAACCTAAATTGAGCAGTTCGAGTAAAAGATATAGACAAATTTGCTTCAATCCTTTATTTATCTTGAGAGCGGCCCACAGCTATAAGACATCCCCAGGCGAGGTCATTCAACGCGGACAAGGTGGGTAAAGCTATTTGGAGGACAGGATGTCTTTTCGTCTGGTCATTTAATTTGTTCATATATAGGTAAAGTAAAGCAGGAAGACGTGTTATGACCGTGTCCAAATCAGCAACATCACACCCTCTCTCAATCCAGGGGGTGAGAACGGGTCGTACTACCGCTGATGTGATCACCGCAGCTACGGTGTTTTATATAGTGAAATCTGCACAATAAGGATTGCTACATTCAACATTGTCTGAATAAAGTGCTAGAAGCCTGGACAACAGCTTCTTTTTAAATACGTTTCTATTATTCATCGTACGTAGATCTCTATCTAGAGCATTCCAAATCGTGGGATACAGGTTAGTAGGTAGGCGGTCCAGGGCTTTTGTCCTTGTTCTAGTTATTTCGAGAAGATCACGTTGCCTAGTGGTTCTGACAGGCATACTAACTTCTCTGAAGAAGTTATCAAATGACTGGGGAAGATTGTCATTTTTCCAATCAAAGACGAAGAGGGATACATGGAGTTTATACAGGTCAGTCACCTTGAGTATTTTGTCCCTTTTGAAGAGTGGTTCTGTGTGGGCATTATACTTTTTGCTATTAATTATGCGCAGTGCTCGTTTTTGAAGAGTTAGAATTTTATTGATAGATCTCGAATTTCCCCATGCTTGGATTCCACATACTAAGTGACTATGTATCAGAACGAAGTATAGTGTTCTCATAGCCTCATGAGGAAGGATTGCCTTTACCTTGTTAAGGGCAAAGTTTGCGCGTGCAATCTTGGAACAAAGTTGAGCTATGTGGACTTTATATGATAGACAATTATCAATGGATATACCTAGAAATTCCAGTGATTTTTCAGCTTCATTTGGTCCAACCTTATTTATTATTGGCTGTTGACGAAAATATTATTGTGAGAGAGCGCTTGCTTATGGGATGGATTAAACACAATATATTTAGTTTTACTTGCATTCAATGCCAATCTATTCACGGAACACCATTCGGAGATGTTTTCTAGCTCTTTATTCACAATAATTGTCAGATTGTCAGTGTTAGATCCTGAAAGGTGTACGTTGGTATCATCGGCAAAAGATAAAGGGTTTAATGTTGTTGAATTGCAAAGATCATTTATGTATAGCAAAAATAAAATAGGTCCTAATATTGAGTCTTGTGGAACACCACATGTTATTTCAGCTAAGTCAGATGTGCCTTCACCGTATGCAACAAATTGGTGTCTATTTGATAGGTAACTTTTGAACCAATTGTTGGAGATGCCCCTAATTCCATACCATTCTAGTTTCTTCAATAGGATATCATGGTTTATGGTGTCGAACGCCTTAGATAAGTCCAAAAATACCGCTAATGTTATGTCTTTACTTTGCCTATTATTTGCATCGGCAATGTACTTTAGGAGATGTAGGATAGGGTGGATAGTTGAGTGATTTTTTCTGAACCCATATTGACTGCTACATAGAATTTCAAAGCGATCGAGAAAGCTTATCAGCCTAATTGACACGAGTATTCCTAGAACCTTTGAAAAGGTGGGAAGGAAACTGATAGGTCTATAATTGGTAAAATTATGCACATCTCCAGGTTTGAAAACAGGGATTACCTTTGCAATCTTCATTTGTTCTGGCACTACTCCTTGGACAAAGGAGTTATTGATAATATGTGAGAGGGGTACTACAATTTGGTTGATTGATTGCTTGGTGAGAGTTGACGTGATATCATTACTGTCTTTACTTAATTTTGATTTCATTGACTGCACTATGTTAACAATTTCGGATGGCGTAGGTGGTGTCATGAAAAAGTTATTTCGAAAATCCCCTTTCATGTAATCCCACTTGTTTGTTTCCCAATGTTCGCAAAAAATGAATTGATTTACACCAAGAGTATTTGTGGTATAACATATTATCTAGAATGACTGAATGATGAAGAGAAAGAGCACACACTCGTCACAAGAGTGTAGATTTTGGGGAGGTTGTGTCATGGACATCGGTTTAATTACGGAAATCGAAGTAAAGACAAGTCAGTCCACAGCAGAAAGGATTGCAGTGTCATTGATTTAGAAAATAGCAATGCTAACCACTAAAAAGTATCAGACTTGCAAAAGATAATTTTCTAAGGCTGATTCCCGCGTGGCTGCAAAGGGAATACCTCAATCAACTGAACATAAAGAGTTAGTTCTGGTCGTACATCCTGTGTGCATTATGAAGAGTCAGGACAATTATTGATTATGAAATGTAGACAGGCATCCCATCAACTACTTCAGACTGGGAAATAACAAACTATCTAAAAGAGTTATTAACACTTAATTTTGATGATCAAGTATTATACTATCAATTTCGGAGTTTGGATATATGGCAAGGAGTTTTTGAATGTGGATCTATTTATTTGTTTATTTATTGGGAGTTAACTACACCTTCAACAGCCAGGAACCTCTCGTGGTGAAGAATTTGGACCAATGAGTTAGCGTTCAGTCACACACGCATCCGTTCACTCATCCAACTCCATCCATTCAAATAAATGAATGAATGAGTGAGTGAGTGAGCGAATGAACGAACGAACGGACTAACGAATGAACTAATAGCGGAAAGTATGGAGGTACGACAGGAAGGGACAAACGAATGAACCTCGTTCCCAATTGCTTTGAGAGAGCTTCAATCTAGAGTTATTGATTCACTGGGGCTTAACGACACTTTAAACAGCCAAGATCATCTCGTGACGAGCTATCTGGACTAATGAGTTAGCTTTCAATCACACACTCCATCGCTCACCCCTCCAATCATTCATTCAGATGAATAGATGACTGAATAAGCGAAGCAAGGAAAGAAGAAAGGGACGAACTGACGAACTTGTTCTCAATTACTTTGAAAGAACTTTTGGATCTAGGGTTATTTATTTTTTGTTGAGCTATCTGGTCTAATGAGTCAACTGTCTGTCACACACTCCATCGCTCACCCATCCAGTAATTCTTTCAGATGATTGAATGACTGATTGAATGGAGAAACGAAGGAAAAAAGGACGAACTAATGAGCTTCTTCTCAATTACTTAGGAGCTTTTGGATCTTGAGTTATTTATTTATTTATTGTGGCTTAGCGACACTTTCAACGGTCCGGGTCATATCGTGTCGAACATTTTGGAGTATTGAGTCAACTATCAGACACTCATCCGTCCACTCACTCACCCACCCATTCGAGTGAATGAATGAGCAAATGAGTAGACGAATGAGTGCATGATTGAGAAGGGTAGGAAAAGGAAAGCTTTTGGATCTATAGTTATTTATTTATTTGTTGGGCTTAGCGACACTTTCAACAATCCGGGTTATATCCTGTCGATCTTTTTAAAGTAATGAGATAACGATCAATCAGACACTCATCCGTCCACTCACTCAACCACCCATTCGAGTGAATGAATGAGCAAATGAGTGGACGAATGAGTGAATGAACGGGAGGGGTAACAGGATGGGAGGAGCTGACTGACACAATGATTTTTGTTGTTCTGTATATGTTATTTCATGATGGAATGCATTAATGTTTAATTCCCGAAATTGCATGTAAACCACCATACAGATTATTAAAAAAATATCGTGGAACTGATTTCTTTGTTCTACCACAACGTTTCTCATGAAAATATACTATAGAATCAGCCCACGTAATTATCCAACAACCACGAAAATGGCCTTGTTGTTGATTGCTGTTAAGTAATTTTATTTCCTTATTAATAGCATTGACTTTTTAGAGTTCATCTTGGATTTTTTTAAGCCCATTTTCGAACATTTTGAGAATTTCAGCCTTTTATTGTCCAGTAGTGTTTTACGATAATGATTCAAATTTGCAGGTGGTATTGTAATGAAGCCAACTAAAGCTGAGGGAAATTTAGTTTTCACTTGTGTTCTAAATTCAATTATATTTTGCAAGAGCTGCTCAGCAAAAATATTCGACAATTTAAATTCAGTGCAACCCTCATGAGAATTTTGTTCCAATAAATTATTAATTCCAGCCCAAATTTTCACAAACAATTTTGAATCGGAAGAAGTTTTCTCTAAATGCTGAAGTGTGTCATTTTGTAAAGAATTTATTGGTGCTCCTCGTTTAATAACAAAATGTAAATCCAAAATTTCTGATATTTTGTAAATAAATTAGTTGTCAAAATTATTCGCACGAGAATCAGCCACAAGTAAACATATATATTTCTTGTTCATACATTGAGATTTTTGAAACGAATTTTCGCTATGATGGAAATTACAACAAGCATGAGAAAATTTTACCCGCGAAAATGGAAAAGCCTACAAGTGTGGGGAGTGACGACAGTTGGCGTTATAGCATCCTTCCGCTGCCACCAATGTAACCAGTCCTTTATAACAGTCACTGATACGCCATACTCACAATACAAAAGATAACCCACTGAAAGTCATCACGAACAATTCCTCTCCTCTCTGCTTTCTCCCGACTGCTCTGACCCTCTCCCCTGACCGCCTCGTTCTCGATTGCCCTCCTTCCTCTCTATTGCTGGTTTCCGGTCCTGACATCATTTTGCATGGAAATGTGGACTGATGTAATATAATACGGACTGTTACATATTAGTGAAAAAATAAGATACATATATAGTTGTCGTGACATAACTTCTTATTTATTTAACTCGTGCCGTACCGATGTAACAAGTTGATTAAACTGGGCTCCAAGAGCCCGAATCGTCCTACTGCCCCCTATTTGAATAACCGACTGTGTATATTGGTGACATTAGTCCCGGAGCCAATACTTTCAAACTTTTACAATTGTATTTTCTAGAATTGTATTTTCTACTTATTAATATAACTGAATAAAATGAATCATTCGCAATTTACAAGATATGGCAATTTCCCAACTGGCAAAATGCCACATCTTTGAAAATGGTAAAGGTTCATTTCACCCCATATAAAGTCATAACCAGAAAATACAATTCTAGAAAATACAGTTGTATAAGTTTTATAATATTGGCTCCCGGTATCAAGTCTAGTTTTCTCAGAATGTACAGGATTACTTGAAAGAGGGAAATGATATCTCAGACGCCAATCCTGACGAGAATGTCTCGACTGGAAAATTTGTTTGTGGCGGGGGGGGGGGGGGGGGGTCATGTCACGGCCCTCTAATACGCCCATTTGGACGTACCCGGGAGAAGCGTGCTACATGATTCTATAGTAACTATTCTCCAACGGGATCATCCAATTGGTAATCTCCGATAGTACATCACAACGTTGTAAGTATCCTCCAATACCGAGATAATAAGCAGTATGGCAGATTACACCTCGTTGAGCTGATCCCTCTTGGGTCTCATCTTCTCATACTACGAAAGGGGGTTTCCATAGGCATAGACAGACCATAGAAAATGATTGGCCGTTGGAATATGGACGCTGAATACCGACAGGAGGATAAGGGTAATTTGAGATAAGACCTGATTGAGGGGGGTTTCTCCATTGGCCTAATGTGCGACAAAAGGAGGAATTCAACACCCATAAGCAGACGATAGGAAGAGATTCTGTAAGTGGCATATACTATGTCCATCTGAGGATAAGAGGGACCAGTTCTAAGACTCATAGAAGGACTTTCTCATGGATCTCAATGTCTCATATGCTGGAAGAGAACGCTCCATCAAAACATCTGATTGGTTGGGGTCAGGGGTTGAGAACAGAGATAGGCGAGAATATGTAGGACTAAATAGACTCTTTGGATTATCAAGGATACGGTGTCTAATAGGGTGTACATACCCATGAAGAAAAACATAAAACGAGGAATTTGGCTGAATCCGAACAAGATAAACATTGTAAGTTACTTTTTGGAAATTAGAGTTACACGTATTCAACTGAGCACACCTCCAGAAAACACACTCGTCCTTTAAAAGGCCTTTGGACTCACTCATAGCAACCACGTGCTACCATAGAAAATCAAGATGGCGGTCGCCAGTAAACAAAATGGACAAGGGAAACACGAGTCTGACACCACATATCACTGTGGGCATGGGGTCATAAGATGGCCGCTTATGTGGGCTAGCCAGGCAGCCACGCATGCTGTAGCTGGGTCACGTGACTATGGCGTCACATCTGGGGTCTCCTGCGGTGTCCTCCAACCGTGGCCGCTCTCCCTCACGACAGAATAATGACGCAGCTGACATATGATTTCTCCCAATATAAAAAGAAGTCTGTTTCGGAAATGAGATTTTCGCTCATCACACCGCTTCCAGCAGAAGCTCTGTAAAAGTATAATAGGGATACACAAGATGCCAGATGCTCATTTATTCTCCGGTCACCAAACAGAAAAGACATGAAAAGTCATTGCTGCTAATATTGTGTTACAGTGTTTTGCAGATCAGACAATATGCCCAGACACAAAGATGATTGCTGCCTCATGAGGCAATCGAAAAAAATGAAAGACTATTGGAACTGAAAGACTGAACAGAAATTCACGTGCGTTGCAAGTTCTATCTCACGCTGACCGATGTGAAGCCACGACCATGATAGACACCGCTTATGGTGATCAGAAACCTATTGAATTATAATGTGCCGTTGACCAAATCCGATATCGCACAGCTGATGATTCCATACAAGCATCGGATCAGGAGGATAACCTTGCCAAAGGATAAACTTATCGAAACAAGACGGATCCTACCGAAAAAAGATTTTGAGGAAAGTTGCAGAAATTCGTAATCAGTGGGGCAGATATCCTCAACCTACAAAAGGTCGTGCTCGTAACAAATTTGTCATTTGTGATCTGACCTTCGAAGAGAGCGGCCGCAATACAGTCCTGTCGTCTTTGTTTTCTGACACCACTCATCACTATGACGTCACATAACACACCCTTTTACTTAAGCTGAAATCCTCAGTACAACAGAAAGCAAAATTGAATATTACATTGTTAGTATGACTCAGTATAATAATCGGGTGGCTATGTTACGGGCTAAGATCTCCTCAGCATTTGCTCTTAGTGTTCCTGTTTTGAGGAGCTTGTATCACCGGTGTAGTTTCAATGTTGGGACCAAGGGGTGATCAGGAGGGGATGCCTCCTTGTTGTTTTGTTTGTCCTTTTCCAAACTGGGAGTGTCCAACAGCTGTTCGTCACCACTCTCCGTTCCGAGCCACGATCCATTCACTTTGCCTTTGTGGTCATCCTGTTTGGGGTGTGTAGAGTTAGGGGAGATCTTAGGTCATCACTGTGACGTTTGAAGATACGACCGTCTTGGAAGATGATCTTATATGACAAGGACTGTATTCTAGTCAAGATGGTTGCAGGTATCCACCTTGGCATGTTAAGGTGATTGTATGCATATATATTATCACCTGTGTTCAATTATCTGTACTTAAAATGTTGATGGTGAGTTGTTTTGTTGACTAGTTGTGACCTAATTAGTTTTTTATAATCTAATATCATTGCGTCCGTGGAAATATGCCTATCCGTGGAAAGTGACCCATCCACGGCTGCCGTACTGTATCGGTGTTTCTGTGCCACACGCAATCAATTTTTTGATCAAATAGAGTCGCATCTGATTTACATCAGCCTCGTCTTGATTTTATGGCAAGGTCAATTAATTACTTAAGAGTTTATCTATTAATATTCTGTTATCTGTTGCTCTGTTGGAATTTACTTTCCAGATTCTTCACTCCCATTATGCCATATATATCACTGCCCCATATTTATTTATTGGTTGATGTTTAAGGTTACATATGTCTGCACAGTGGTTAATCATGACCGCAAGATGGATATGAAGTTAAGTCCAACCAATCGTTTATACCCATGTTAAACATCTGAGGGATTATCGCTCCAGGTATCAGTGACTGGGTCCTATTTTACTAGTAAAACGGAGTTTGCTTACCTCACTAAACAAGCACTGCTTCATTTCCCGCGTATCCCACGGGATCACCACCCCACAAATCAAGTCATCATTAAGGAGTTCCACAATCGTATAAACGAAACATCTTAATATTATTTGGGAGGCACGATCTATACGACTTACGTGAGGTTTTCCTTTTATTGACACTAATTTTCTCTGTATATTTGCTCTTTCAGATAAACTGACTTTGTGGTTTCAGTTATTGTTTCAAGTGGCTCCGTCAGTGCGAAATGAAGACGACTAATAAAGACACTGTTCGATTCAATCTATTAATAATATACAGGCGCGTATCCAGAATTTTTGTACGGGTGGTACCTTGAGTGGCGATCGACGATGAAAGGCCCAGACCGGGCGATCGTGCTCGGACCCGGAGGGGAAAAAAACTTAAAAATGAGTATCGCGTGGAGCTGGATGGTAGAATATCTGAAAATATATTGTATGCGAAAAAGTATATACAAAATGCATCGATAAACGTGATAGGTATATTTCATTTCCCAGATACATATTAAACCTGTGTATGTAACTCTTGTCAATGTATTTCTAGCAGAAATTTGACAGCTCGGTGAAACAGATCGGGCCTGTTGTTTGTATTTTTATAGTCGAGGCTATAAAAAGTAGCAAAGAAATGCCTAGACGTTTCATGGACACTACATACTATTTTTGCAAGTTTTTTTTCTGTAAACTCTTTAAAAATTAACTCAGAGTAGTATGTCTGGTCCGGAAAAATAGAGAGTAATTGTTTGACTGGACTGGTTACGTGAAATAATTCATGAGAGGCGAGGGATGTTGTACAAATAAGAGTGCGCGAATGCGCACGAGTGTTTTACGATGTAGTCCCTCGCCTCGAATGAATTATTTCAGGTAAGCAGTCCAGTCAAGCGATTACTCTGTTTATTACTTTTCATTATTAACGATAATTATATTATTTAACCCTTTACCTAACGTAACGGCCAGCGCTATTGTCAAAAATCGCAAATTAATTTTCATATTTCATTATTTTCTCATTTTTGTCTCTAAAACATAGGTTATGACCCCTCATTGGAACGAACTCATCGAGCTCGTTCCAATGAGGGGTCATAACCTATATTTTTGAGACAAAAAATGAAAATAATAGCTATTCAATAATTTTGTTTGCAAGTGTCGTCCGCTTTCTTATTAGGTATCGTGTTAAAAAAACAAAACAATGAAGTCCCCATTATACCCACGGCAAAGCGTCTTCGTTTGCGTGCACGGATACAATTGTTGATTGCATAATTCTCTTGTGAAGTTATCGTTTATAATCAAACCCGGAAATCCCAGTAAATCATACTTTGGAAAGTAATAATAAAATATACTAGCGGGTGAATACCCGGCGTTGCACGGGTGAAGATGGTAAAATCAGATCGGTCGAGAAACGGAGGAATATATCAAGGTCACCAGTTTGAAGGTCAAGGTCACACCGCATGGACACCCCGATAAAGTCAAAATGATCGATGGGTCAATATACCCACAGATATGAAATTTTAGCCCGATCGGCCCAGCCGTTTTCGAAATAAAAGGTCAAGGTCACCAGTTTAAAGGTCAAGATCACACCGCACGGACACCCGATAAAGTCAAAATGATCGATGGGTCAATATACCCTCACATATGAAATTTTAGCCCGATCGGCTCAGCCGTTTTCGAAATAAAAGTTCAAGGTCATCAATTTCAAGGTCAAGGTCACACCGCATGGGAACGGCACCCATCCCATATTATTCGCAGGGACAACCTGAGTTCACCTGGAACAAAGATAGAGAGAGAGATACAGACATTCGCATTTATATATTAGATTAAAAGACCGAATATGTGGAGAAATGAATTTTCTATTAAGAAAGTCTGTTGACTGTTGTAAAATGATTGTTGAAGTCTTTGTCCAATTCTATAAAATTAGTTTTAATGTGTCTGGAAGGATTATTACAACTCATAATGTTACAACAACCGATAATGTTATAAAACAATGCCATAACTTCTGATAATATTATAATAAACTGATAATGTCACACTTTTTGCCAAAGTTTTCTTGCGGTAATTTATGAGATAATTTTTGTACCTATTAAAGTTAGATGTTATCATCAGACGGTTATCTATAAAATCCGAAAATAATTCAAATAACGCTTCTTTCTGTAACTCGATGATCAATGCAATTTAAAAACACATAGCTAACTAAAAACGTGACCCCCAGCACGATCATGTCATCTGAATGGTACACGTTAAACACGAATGTGATTTGGTGAACGGATGTCAGTGTCACCTTATTTGTTACAAAATAATATATTTATTTATTGAACTGAAGGTCACATATTTCTGCACAGTAGCTAATCGTAACTGCAACATGGAGATAAAGTCAGGTTTAGTAAATCGTTTATACCCATGTTGCCCATTTGAGATGACTTCCACCCCAAGCATTGGTGACTGGATCCTATTTTACCAGTAAAACACAGCTTGTGTTTACCACAGTAAACAATCACTGTTTCATTCCCCGGGGTTCCGCCGGGTGTTTTCAACAACAACAAAAAATTAATAAAATGCAATAACAAAGAACGAAATGACCCAACGAAATCAATTTGTTTATCCTTCCATGTCACTCGAGATAGAGTGGATAGAGGAAAGTCATTGAAATTATTTTATATGTATTATTGTCACGGCAGACAATATCTGCAGAATGAGGTCCTCAGAGGGTGGATTCGGTGATGCTACCCTGCACAACAGGGTAGCGTCACTAAATTTACCCTATATGAACCTGAATCTGAATCAAGGTATCAGGTCTAAACAGAAAGAGGTAACCAGAGGATAAATTGACCCACTGTGCGGGCTAGCATCAGCAAACTCAACCCTCTTGGGACCTCATTCTGCAAATGACAGATTGTTTATTTCCAGGCTTGATTATTGTCAAACTAAAACTATTAAAATTGATTAATGATCCTACTACACGGCTCTAACTAAATTCTATAGTACAGTGATAGTGTATTGTATTAGAACATCGTGACAGAAAGTTTCCACTATAGAGTATTTATGATGCGCACACATTTTCGAATCAAGGCAAAGCAAATTGAATATTTACAGCATATTTTCGCTCTTATTGACAAAAACAAGTTAATATTCTGGAAAGTTGATACCCTGTTACTAGTTTCCGTGCTAGGTAAACACCATGACGTTTAATGAAGTGGAAAATGTTACTCTGTGACTACGGTCACAGCGTAACAGCTTTCACTTCATCAAACGTCATCGGTGGGAAGAGTTACCGCGTTGAATAACTTGATGCCATCTGCATTTAAAAGTGCACGTGCAGATGGTTATCCGCCAAGTTCCAAATCACACTGTACATACCCATAATCATGGATCGTGGAGTAGGGTGGCTTCTGCTTCAATCATCTTCTAGACTTGAAACGATAATCATTTTCCCTGCACGGGGACAATTATATTTTTCTGGTCATGGACGTCGCTCTCGGTGAACCGTTCGCACCATGGGCACATATACAAAATGCAACTTTAAGGTGTTATATGAGGAAAGAAAACCAATTTACTTTGAAATGCCCCAGCCTGCAACTCACCAAATTCAAATACATATACACAAATTATATCAAATGGGTTCCCGGGGGTAATTCGTACACATGAAGGTAGTGTTTGTTGGTTTGTGATGATTTGGAGGGATTGTCGGGTCTAATTTGGTAATTCTACGAGGTAAACGGGGATTTGCTCAAATCCGAACCTACAAACTACTCTTATACAAAAGGTCGCATCTTATAGCACAAGGTGATATTATTATATGTTCGTTTCGGTGATTTGGTGAGGTTTCTGTCTTGGGGTTTTGAGGGAAAATGTCGGGTCTATGTGGGTAATCCTAGGAAGTAACCTAGGATTGGGGAAAATCCCAATCAGCAAACTACTAGCAAACTACTCCTATTCAATAGAATGCACCACCAGAACATACCTCAGAACATACCCCGTCATTGGGTCACATAGCAACAACGTGCTACCATGGAAACCAAGATGGCGGCCTCCAGTATACAAAATGGATGACGAAAACACGTATCACACAAACACGTGCCGCGCGTGCGCGCTAAAACCACGTATCGCTATGTGGATGACGTCACAAAATGGCCTCTCACGCGGGCTCCCATGATAAACAAACATGATGTAACGAGATCACGGTGTATGTCACTTCCAGAGTTCGGACCGTGGTCCGGCCAATGGGACACGATATACTACTAGTGTATTTGAAAGAAAAGCATGCTTAACATAATTCAGAAGCAATTTGGTCCAATCCCCGGAAATGCACTACTGAGAAGATAACCTCCCCTGAGCTGAAATAGATCTATCGGAAGATCTTTTCTTTTTTCTTTTTTTTTTTTTTTATTAGGGTTTAATATTAACAGCCAGGGTCATATCCTGTCGGTGACAGTTTTACGGGTGGAGGAAGCTGGAATACCCGGAGAGAACCACCGAGCAACGACGAGCAGCTGTCAGCTCTCCAACACTCTGAAATCTGCACTACGACACAGGCAGGGTTAGATTGGTTGAATACATGCGCACCATCGACGTGCAGTACGCCTTAATACACAGCGTCATCGTGCCCCCATGTAGGCAATCGGGGTGAAGTGCCTTGCCCAAGGACACAACGCGGGAGCGCGAATCAGTCGCTGAAATGGTCACCCATCCAACTACTAACCGCGCTTGACGTTGCTTAACTTCGGTGATCTGACGAGAACCGGTTACCGCGACGCCACCGCGCCCCCAATTAAGTTTGTTAGATTGTCCACTCATTTCTGCAGCTACACATTAGACACTGCGCGAGGAAGAGATTAACCTTTTACCCAACGAACACGATATCAAAATTTTATGTTTTAATTATATGTATCTTTTCATCGCACTCGTTTCAATGAGAGGACACATGATATGGTTTTGTTGAAATTGTTTGAAAAATATTTTTTCTTCAGTTGCTCAATTGTAAGTTATGTGGAAGAATGCGGCCGATTCGGTGGTACAGGGGTTATTTTTCTTTTCAGTTTGTAATTTTTAGAAAGTCTAATGACTCTAATGTAGACCTTTCTGTCTAACAAAACCACTCAATAACTAAATTCAATCCAATATTCACAGCGAAACATCACCGAGTATATTGTTAATGCTACGTCAAAATCTTAACCCTTTACAAAACATGAAAAGCAGATGCCACTTGCAAAAGAATTCTTGAATAACTAATTGTTTTCATTTTTTGTCTCAAAAACATAGGTTATGACCCCTCGATGGAACGAGCTCGGCAAGCTCGTTCCAACGAGGGGTCATAACCTATGTTTTTGAGACAAAAAATGATAAAAATTAATTGGAGATTTTCGAAAATAACGCTGGCCGTTTTGGCCGTTACGTTGGGTAGAGGATTAATCAATTTGTTTATTTCAATTTAAAAGAAGGAATCGGTCACATCCGCCTGTGTAATTTACAAAGTGTGCAGTTGAAACAATTTTTTTTATCAAAAAATGTCAACAAATCCATATAATGTGCCCAATGACTTCATTCCAATAATGGGTCATACGATATGGTTTTGTTAAAATTGAAAAAGATTTTCATTCCTCGCGCAGTAAAACCTCACGTCAATTAACAAAGTGAGAAACTGAGTCCCGTTAAAGAGAAGACTCTTTTGTAATCTATTTCAATTTCGTCACCAGATGGGTCATTGGTCTGACGACTTCTCAACCGTTCATGCACTGTATCAAAATTATTCTCCCGGATAATATCCATCACGCTCTCATTCTGACTTGGTACCAGCATCGATATTGTTCTCTCAACTGGTGCTTCTTGTCCTATTCTCCTGTATAGTTTTCTGGCTACGCTGTGGCTGTCGGCGAATAGAGGAGCTACTTTATATGAAAAGTAGCCTTCTCTCAGAATGCCGTAACCGCAGATTATATTATCACGGAAAGCTACGAAGGTTCGCGAGGTTGGATGGTTGCAGATCTCTCGCATTAGTTCACGTCTGTTGAATTTATGAACTGATTCATCGTATTTAAATAAATCTTGGCAATCGCCAGAGTCAAGTACCCGTACTTCAATGTCATTTTCGTCTTTAACTTTTAGGAAAGAGTCCGAGAAATGACCAGCGATCCTATAGAAAGATCCATATTTGTCATCAACCTGTACGCCAATCTTAGAATAATACTCATCGTTCTCTTTGCGCCCATAGTGGAACGTTTCGAAGCCGTCAGGGAATGGAAGGTGTTCTATACTATACTTGAATAGTGCGATGGTGAGACCTTTCTCGCGGTATTCTGGAAGCACATTGAGCTGACCGATTGCAAGCAATCTTGATCCATACTTCATACCACCAGTAAAAGCTGCAAATATAAATATTAAACAATTAAACACTATCGCAGTATTCGCTTTTCTGTGGACAGTCAGGGTGTCCCGGAAGTATCGTCGAGTAGCGGTAAGCAACTGGCAGACTTTAAAACACACTAACGGCGAGCTTAAACATGATTTGTGTCCAGATCGATTTGGTAAAAGGCACAATATGCCCTCGCGTTACGTTGGAACAATCGATGATTATGGTCTTTCTGAATGACACAACGCTAGTGGCGACGGACAAGACTGAACTAATAAACCTTCTATCGCAAGGCCAGTGCGCTAACCATTAGTTGATTAGTTGTTCTCGTGATGGCATCATTTTGTGTCACATAACATATTTCTAAATGAAACAAAATAGTGCATTGTGATTGGCTGAGAGGTACGGTGTAAATTGCAATCCACAGTGGCTTTTTTACACCCTGTTTAACCACGGTGTAAAAACAAGAATATACAAGAGCAAGCTATATGGCTAAAAAAGTACCCATTTTTAATTATTAATTTAAACCTTCTGCTCGGTTATGTTAGAACAAAAATAAAAATACAGGAAATTTAATATTTATGTGCAACAAAATATTACAGATATGGATGTCATTGGAACTGGCTCATTGAGCCAGTTCCAATGACGCACATATTTGTCTTTTTTATTTAAGAAACTTGCGAAGTACAAATTTTCTGTCAGTTTTTTCCCACAATGTAGGTTAAAGTATCAAGTACACCAAAATTCTTGGAAATAAATCCGTTATCCTTGTGTTTTCCAGGGTGTATTGGAATTTACACCGGTTTCGGAACTCATACACCCTGAGGCGAAGCATAGCAATAAATTTACGAACACCGACCGGCCCGTCTTTTTTTTTAATCTGATGTGATAATCCGGCCGTGGTTCTTCAACCTCAACAATCTTCCACGCAGAAAATTCGCGTTGCATTGTGATGCAACTCAACGTACTAATACGACTAATATTGTTCACATTTATAGACAATATAGTCACCTTTGTCTTGTATCGATACATTTGCAGAGTGACAATTTTTTAACTCAGTGTGCAATCTAGTTACGCCTTCTCCAGACTTTAACTGAAGGTGAAATTGCATTAGGGGCCGGTGTAGTTTTTACTCCCACATCCAGGATTTTTTAGAAATTTATATTTACAGATTATGCCGATTTTTTGTTCTGGTTTTTCGTACGATATTCCATTCGAGTTACACATTTGGGAACTCGTGTTTCACCCTTTACGAAAAAACGAATAGACAACGACGCTTGTAAAAAAGACTTCTTGATTAACTAAAAAAAACTCTTCCTTTTCCACAAAAAAACATCACGTATGCCCCTGCGAATCTGAAATACTTCAAGATCGAATCGAATCACGAATCAACTGAAACACTGTTTTCGAAATCGAACCTTATTTCAAATCAAATATACACTGAACGACATACGCGTGTGAATGGGCTAATCGATATGGCACGAGTGCCAACGCGGAAGGATAAAGCGAGAAGCCGAAGGCCTCGAGTTTATCCTTCCGCGATGACAAAAGTCGATTAATCCATTCACACGGTGTGTCGTTCTGTGTTTATTACACGCCTTCACGTCTATAAGCAATTATTAGAAGAACACTCAGCAATTCATTCGACAACTTATTTCATATTGAATCAGACTGGGGCGCAGTGGCTCAGTAGGTAGAGATAGATGAAAGCTTCAAGACGAGAGGTCACCGGTTAGAATCCCACCTGCGGTAACCGCGTTGTGTCCTTGGGGACAACGTGGCATCGTGTACAAAGTCGTATTGCACGTCGATGGTGCACTTGTCTTCAACAAATGCTAACCCTGCTTGTGTGGAGTTAGTACGTTAGTACGTTGAGGAGTCTGTCAGTTGTTCGATGTTACTCGCTGGTTCCCTCCGGATACTCCGGCTTCCTACACCCGTAAAACTGTCCGTCGAAAGGTGACCGTGGGTGTCGAAAGTGTCGTTTAACCCAATAAATAAATATTTACATAAATCGAATCGGACGAAAATGACAATTTTGTCTATTCGTGGTTGACGGCGTGTTGGAGGAACCGAAAATCATTTATTTTGCTGCAAGCCTGCAATCCAACTTTTACATCTCCCGGAAATAATGACCAGATTCCGGTCACTTTTTCCGGCGCGATGCAACAGGTAGGCCTACATTGAAATAATTAATGTCTATCGGTTCCCCCAACATGCTATCCATTCCTCACCCATTGTATCCGCAAACCCTCCGTTAACCATTTTTAATTAAACTTGAATTTCAAAATGTTAAAACGACTAAATTAACAGTGTGTGGATCCATTAAAAAATACAAACATTGTGTTGTGGTGTGCAGGGGCGTCGAAATGGCGGCCCGTCGGGATAATGACCCTGACTTTTCAAGAATGTCATTGATCAAATTCTGACTGATAAAATATTAAAACTATATCACAAAGCATGCTTTTGTGGAGGGCATTACGAAGGCGTGACTCAATCGTGTGACTTGAATGTCATTCAGTCAGTATTATCTCACCACGGGTGAGATGGGATAGAAACTAACCTGACAATTCGGAAGTTTGCTTAAGCCAACATCAACTCTGTTCGAACCTGGCTCTGTGAACCCATCGCTAGTCCCTGTGTTCTCTGTCGCCATATCGACGAGCTAACGACAAAAAAGTCCTGAAAGGTTGAAATTAACTCAGCAAGCATTTTGATTCACATTCAGAACCCGCCCAATTCCGATATACGAGAATTGGCAATTGCTGATGCCTTGGGATTGTTTGTGGTAATTCGGCAACTGTCTGCCATAGCGCCTGTTTCTATTCTGGGATCTACTGTGGGCCCTTTTCTTTGACATTCTATGCAAGCTAAACAGAGTACAATTATATCGGTATGCGGTCGCAGTTTTGGGCCTGAAATCTCAATTCGTGGGCGATTGGTGAGGGTGCACTTCATGGAATTTAATTGTATATCTATATCAAACGTCCATCTCACCAAATGTGTGCTGTGACTGAAATAGACTCAAAGGTTCGGTCGTTTTCTGACTCCAACATCGAGGGGGTTGGGTCTTGGGTCTTTGGCACTGAATTGCTTAACACTGATTATTTATTTATTGGTGTTTAAGGTCACATATTTCTACGCAATGGCTAATCGTGATTGCCTAACACTGAATGATCTGTCAGCATACCAACCGAGGTAACGAAAACTCTAAAAGTGGTAGGAATTAACTCAGTGTTTTGGCTCAAATTCAGAACCCGGCGGAAACCAGATATACGGGAACTGACAAGGGCACTTCATCTTCTGTGTTCAGTAAGCCTTCCAGAAACAGTACAATATATATTATAACGTACCAATCAGTTGTCCATCGGGATTTTCTGCCACAACGCCATAGAAATCGCGGCATTCCATGAAACAAGATATATCAGACTCGGAAAAATCCACCTCCTTTCTTGATTTAGAAATTTCCAGTATTATCGGTAAATCCTTTCCTTCCACCGCTCGAACTGTTACTGTTGCTCTACCCTGCAGTTCGACAATTCTGAAAATAATAAAGATCATTTCTATATCAACATGGATCTCGGTTAGTTGATTCCAAGATCCAGGTTTTTTGTTGTACAAAAATACCCCGAAAGCGAATCGGTGATTTGTTAGCTAACTCGACTTACCTTCCACACTGCAGTGTGGAAACAAAAGCGGACAGACAATGGAGGCTTGTCATTTTCTGGCGAGCTATCTCCTCGAACTATGTCATACACTCAAAAAATTCTGAGAGCTGTAAATGATCTCCTCACGGCATATTCCGAGGGCGATGCACGTTAATTTTATGTGTCTGAAAGTATCGCTGTGGCCCGTATCATCCGTCGTTCCTCAAACACAGTAGATAACTTCCCTTGATCCCATTCTGTATGCAGCCGCCCAAAGATTGTTCACACCTGGTTGCTCAGTTACAGTATAACAATTGCAGTCTAGACTTTCTTGTCAGTTATCAATTCGAAATTATTTATTTATTTATTTATTTATTTATTTATTTATTGGTGTTTAAGTTCCAATAGTCCCGAAATATGGATACAAAGTCAGTTCGAGCCAATCGTTTATACCCATATTGCCAATTTTAAGAGGACTTCAACCCATTGGTTACGGGCTTCTATCTTACCAGAAAAACACAGCTTGTTTACCACAAAAAAACAAGCACAGCACACTTCTCGGGGTTCCCGAGGGAAAATAGTTCTGCGTGGTTGGTGTAAAAAAACAAAAAATAAAAAATTTACTTATAGACTCTGAAATCGAATTTAGTAGGATATATAAATGCGCGATGTTCAAATGTCACATGATCAACTGGTATTCATGGAAAAATAACATCACCTGAGAATCCACTGACAAAACAGTGTTCATTGAAGAACATGTCAGTACTGAGATGTATAACTTTGCTATCTACACCCCCCCCCCCCCCCCCACCGCATGGCCTAGAAAAAAAGTGTCAATCGGATAAACAGTCTGTAGCGTGGCGTAGCGAAACGGCACAACGTTAAAAAATGAATATTTTATTTATCACCAAATACATTTAAAAAAAAGTCTTGAGTTTTTTAATTATAATCCCGACCGAATAATATTTCAACTGCATCAACAAGGAATGCGTTCAGCGACAACATTGCTTTGGTGATGTAGGTGAAATATTTTGCCTTGATGACTCGAGACATCATCGGTGGGACAAACCAGGATTATAACATATCCTCCAACCGTTTAATCGTACCATATTGACTCAAATGCTAATTTTAAGCACCAATTTATTATACAACTAGAACATTTGTGATTCAGTCATTCCGTCCAGTCAGAACATTTCGCAGGCGGGGCTTACCGTCCTGGGACAGATGGGATCGCTACTAATTAAATAAATAAATACACCTCCACCCTCCCCCGAATCGGTCATCTTCTAAATATTTCCTATAAATCTTGTCCCTTGAATAACCACACACTCAGATGACACACCAGGGTATTTATCCCCGCGTTTCCCGTTGGGAATATAATCCTTCACCCAATAGGGATAATTATCCCCTGGAAGTATATTAACCCTTTGAACTCTAGTGGTATTGTCCATGCCAGATCAATGGCAGCAATTAGAAGAGTCCGTATTCATTATACGGACTGCACGTTGAAAATACTGATTGGTGTACCCCACAATATTATCCGAACAGCCATCCTATATAATGACGTTATGACGTATCATGTTCCTGACGGAAAAAGGGCCGCCGTGGTTCAAAGGGTTAATTTTCATAGAATAGCTTCCTGCAAAGGAAATTTCTGTGCAACTGCCAAATGAATATTTAATATTATTTTATACGACAATCTCAAATATATGATTTGAATATCAATTTAATCATAACATGTAATTCACTTCTGTAATAACCGTCTAGCTAATATGATACAAAGATGGTATTTTTTTTTAATTTGGGCTTCCAAAACGCAGTAAACAGGTTTGACCCTTTGATCTGGAGAGACCGTTTCTCCATTCAGGAACATGATACGTCATAATTTCATTCAGTAAGATAGGGGTTAAGTGCATGTGGGGGTGGATGGAAGGCTAATCAATATTTTCAACGCGCAGCCTCATGGCTGCACGTTAAAAATATTAATTGGTCTACCCCCAAATAATGAATATGGAGTCTTCCAACTGCTGCCATTGAACTGACATGGAAGGTACCACCAGCATTCGAAGGTGAAAGGCTGGAAACACCATATCTCGACCTTATAAGGAAATATTGAAGTCACAGTAATACGGGTTCCTCTCGCAAATTTGGTTGGCGATAAAATGTGTTCTTTGTGTCGATAGTTGTCAAGTAAAGTCCAGGGTGTCCTTCTAATATTTTTTTTTTTATATAGACGTGAAGGTGTGTAATAAACTAATAAACACAGAGAACGACACTTCCGCCATCGCGGAAGGATAAAACTCGAGGCCTGCAGTCTCTCGTTCTATCCTTCCGCACTGGCATTCGTGCCATATCGATTAACCCATTCACACACGTGTGTCGTTCTATGTATTTACAACATATTTTAATTATTATTGACAAAAAATAAGTACCGAGAATGGAAAAGTGATATTGCGTTACTAGCTGTTCTGCTAGATGGACACTCTTATGTTTCCTAAAATGAAAGTTATGCTGTGACGTCATCGACTGGGAGGAGTTATCGCGTTGACGGAGTCACGACGTTTTGGTTGACGTTCCAGTAAACCAGCTGTATAGAGATCCTACTGGTTTTCTGATATGTCCAAAACACGTAAAGCGACAAGCTTTCGCGTAAATACGCGCATGAGCGGCACGGGGCGTCTGTGTGCTAAAGTTTACTGCATGTCGAAGGTGCACTTGTCTCCAGCCAATGCTAACCCTGCTTGTGTAAAGTTAGTACGTCGTGGAGTCTGGCAGTTCCTCGCCGTTGCCTGGTGGTTCTCTCTGGGTACTCCTCCCCCTTAAAATTGTCCGACCAGAGGTGACCCTGGCAGTCGAATGTATCGCTAAATCCCAATAAAATAAATAAAATAAACACGCGACCGAAAATCTGTCTTCAGACTCGGGTTATTGCCCTGCACAAAATGCAACACACGTTGTCAATTCGCATACATAGCGCGTGTTGTTAGGTTAACAAGTATTCGCGAGACGTTTAACCATCTATGATGAATGGTGGACACATATCTCTATCTCACAACTGCCGCGAAGTAGAGCTCATACATGCTCACAATTGTTCAGAACATGTTCATAAAAAAGATATTGTTTTAGCGCCTCCATTGTATTTGCGCATAATAGGCACATCTACCATCTCACCATTGTACAGTCACAAAGTGCCTATAATAATACTTTAAGTTACATGGCGTGTTGGTGGCTGGTACATTTCCATACAAAGCGATATGAATTCATATCAGGTGATATGAAGTTTTGAGACTACAATTAATACTTTTTTGTCTATTTTTTAAATATTTAATGTTCTAAATCAATAAATCCGGTACGTTGAAAATATTGTTGGTACTTAAATTATCTTATTTTGTTTTAATTCAAATTTTGAATATTCGAAACGAGTGGAAATGCATCAATTTGATCAAAATAGAAATGGCTGCTACTCACCTGATATCAAATGATATCAGGTGAGTTACCCGAGACGACAGAACCCTTAGATGGAATTCCAGCGTCGTTCTGATTGGACAAACTAACTTTGAGGAATAATAAATGTTCAAATGGGTATATTGCGATTATTCTTTATATTATGTTCTCTGCATTTTAATGGATCTTTCTGAAATTCCTGATATTCTTTTTGTCAGCTGACTTATGTACTTAAAAGGGGCAGATTTAGATTGTTACATAGTTTTTATTGCTTAGTTGAAACCATATTTATTTCCAATAATATCAGGTGGTAATGTAAAATAGAATGTGGATTGTATTCAGCAGTAGGTCACAGCCGTGTTGTTGTCGTTTCCATATATCAATTTTTTTTTACAAAAACAGCTTCGGTGGGATATGACAGATATGATACGAAGTGTATACTGATACATTATGTTTATCAAAGAGCTGGGGTACCATGCGTTTGTTCAATTATATATTGGAAATATAGGTTGAAGAGAGAAAGAAAAAATAAATATTGATAATAGTGAATAGAGAGAAAATACAAAATAACAAAAGATGCACGATAGTTGCACTGGTTTGAATTGTAAGCATTGGAGCAATGGGAGTGGATGTATTGTCCACAAAGCGCCCTACTTACCAAATTTGGGGTTGCCGGGATATAAGTTCGCACTGTATGAGTTTGTAACTAATTCAGGAGAAGCTATTTTATATTTTTCCATTGCTTAACACTGGCGTTGGCAGAAACTGTGGCTGGTACGAACCGGAATGGGTCGATAACGGGTACCCCTGAAAATTGTTATTCTTAGTTTTTTAGAGCATCGAGTTAATTTTAAATCACTGAACACAAACGGTCTGGTTCAGGATCATGATACTACCTGAATTGATAACGAAGATAGTTGCTGAATGATTTGTGTGATAGACCAATCAAGAGTTTCAACGTGCAGCCCCAAGGCTGCGCGTTGAAAATATTAACTGGTCTTCCCTCATGAAACGAATATAAACTATATCAGTTGATTGTTCTGAACTGGCATGGAATATTGGCTCTATCGATAAATAGCTTATCCCCACCTGACCCCATGAACTCTTCTACGCCGTGGAGGGCAATATGAATTACTTCCGGTTGGTATGTGAAATTCTTTATTTCTGAGTGCTCGTTTGTGTACATTGTGATTCAATTAAATAACGTCAAAACTGCGATCATATTAATGGAAAAGGTCTACCGCGTAATTGTGTGTCATAATTACATGTACAACTGCAAAATTTTTAACGGTCATGTCGTGGATTTGTGTGATGTGCAGTGTACGAGCAGATGATGATTGTGATCTCATATTGATTGCCAAGCACATTTTCCAGGGGGAGAATACCGCGGGAACCCACTCCACCAACCCTTTCCTGACTGGGGTTAGTTGGTGTCGGTGGTCCTAAGGTATTCCGTGGTGTCCACCCCTAGTCGAAATTTGGCTTTGCGCTACAAATTCGAGTCGTAATGTTTATAATACCGCTGATACCAACCGGCAGTAGTCAGTCCAACAACGATAACTCACTTTCCGATAGACGCTATACAATCGTGGTCCAAAGGATTAAACACATCAAACAAAAACTTTACCCAGCCAAACGGTAGTTCTATATAATTATTTTAAAAAGCACATGTAAAATCCCCGATGAAGGATATCTGGGTTACATCTGGAGTTGCATTAGTCAAAACTTGACTTGACTCATCTGTTTCTCAGAATTTGGTTTATCTTGGCGAGACTCAACTTTGTACTTTCTCGGCAAACTGTTCTACCACAGCTGTATGTCAATCGTATCAGCCGGGCCAATACGAGAGCAGCAGTAACGAGTAGTTAAAGTCAGCTTCCTGTCCCCTTGTACTCCACGTTCGCAGTGTTTTTTCTTTATTACACACCTGTTCTATGTAATCCCCATCTACAGCAACACTGAACCATGCAGAAAATGAAAATCAGTTACTGCAAAGGAAATCGTTGACGTACTATTTTTAAATAGAAGCGAAAGTTCACTGGAAAATTCTACAGATCGTGCACCACAATTACAATCTGAGTCGCTAGCGATAGCTAAAAATCGTTCTCTGAGTTCCAATGTGTTCTATGTGCCAGCAGGCACAAACGACACGTTGGAATTCAGGGGACGAAATAGTAACACAAGTTCCCCTCGCAAGTGTGTGACCTTGAACACCAATAAATAATAAATAATATCCCCTTGAAAATTTGGTTGGCGATAAAATGTGTTATTTTTATCGACTTTTGTCAAATGAATTGCCGAGTGTCCTAATAATTGTTTTTATAGACGCGAAGGTGTGTAATAAACACAGAACGACGCGCGTGTGTGAATGGGTTAATCGATATGGCACTTGTGCGATCGCTGAAGAATAACACTCGAGGACTGCAGCCTCTCGTTATATCCTTCCGCGCTGGCGCTCGATTAACACATTTATAGCCAACATGTAAATGCATATTTCTATAATACCGGTTAGGTCCCAGCTTGGGGTGGGACAAGGAGGTTGTAATAAGCAGCACGTCATATATTCAAATGCTTGACATTTATAAACGCCCACGAATGCGAATGTGTGTGATTAGGACTGCTAATCCTTATTTAAATTCCAACAAAAGGCCTACTGGGACACTAGTAAATGGCCTAAGTTAGTCGAGGATAAAATGGGGGAATAATGTGTTTACTCGCTTTGCACTCATCCTCACCAAATAGCAAAATGCAAAAAACTACTTCCTGAAAGTGCAATGTCACAAATGTCTCAGTTCACATTGTTTAAATCAACAGCTAAGCTTAATCACTATTAACAGTTTATTCGTTTAAACTGATCCGTATCAAAACAGTTCTTTGTCAATTAATCTTTTTATCTTGCTTAATCTCTTTATAATCTTCCTGGAAGAACCATTATTTGCTACTAGTTGAATTGGAGTGAATAAACATTGAGTAAATAATAACTAGGAAACTGTTTTGTGAACGTTACTACTAGCATTTTACTTTGATATTATCCATATTTTTATCGTCTGTGCGCTTTTTTGGCAACGAAAATAAGAACTGGGTAAAACTAAATTAAATAAATTAAAAATGGCAATACTATGTTCTCGACAGTCCCGATGCTTTATGGTGTACATCAGCAGGCAGGAATCTGGAACACAGACATAAATACATAGAACGACACACGCGTGTGAATGGGTTAATCGATATGGCAGGAGTGCCAGCGCGGAAGAATAAAACGAGAGGCCGCAGGCCTCGAGTTTTATCCTTCTGCGATGGCACAAATGCCATATCGATTAACCTATTCACACGCGTGTCGTTCTGTGTTTATTACACGCCTTCGCGTCTATAAAAAAACGTCTATAGAAGATCACTCAGCAATTCATTTGATAGCTATCAACAAAAAGAACACATTTTATCGCTAACTAAATTTGCGAGGGGAACCGTGTTACTATTTCGTCCCCTGAGTTCCAATGTGTTCTATGTGCCTACTGGCACATAGAACACATAGGAAATCAGGGGACGATTTTCAGCTATTGCTAGTGATTCAAACTGTAATTGCGTTGCACGATTTGTAGAATATTCCAATGAAATTTCGCTTCTACTTACAAAACGTCCGTCAACGATTTCAGTACGGCACATATGTACGGAACAGGTTTTCATTTTGGGGGATTACATAGAACAGGCGTGTAATAAAAATAAGAACCAGGTAAAACTAAATTGAATTATCGTAATTTGAGTGAAACAAGGCACCACGTGCAATGAATGCACTCAATGGACGATGCATTGTTAATTTGTTTTCATGTATGATCAGATTCTATTTGACACTAAAAACGTTTATTTGGCACCTCAAAAACTAATTTGGCACCGAATAAAAATTCCTCTTGGCACCACAAATATCGGGCCATCATGCACAATGCTCGTTTGTTAATCTTTCACGAAGAATATTGCGTTTTATTATTGCTTCACATTTTATCCTTAGCAGTGAAATGTTTGGTGTCTTTCAAAACTGTTTGGTGTGAAGTACAGTTTACTGAAGATCACTCAGTAAAGAGGTTCGTAACTTCATGTTACCTGTTGTTTGAATCAATATTCTCTCTGGAAATTTCAATATGGTTGTATTAATAAGTTTTGTTAGTGGAGTTAACGTTCAAGCAAACAGAAACGACATCTGTGTTATTCAAGGTTATTAGATATGGCCTTCTTCCCAGAATTGCTCATGATTAAACTCAGCAGATATGTCTTCAAACTTGGCTGATATGACGCCAATCTCGGTCGATACGAACCATTGATGTGTCGTTACTTGGCCAACCAAACTGTTTACATCGAAACTCTCCCTCGTCGAACGCAATCAGGAAAAATGGTGTTACCTGGCATAATGGAGTGATTTGAAGAGGAGTGTTTGCTTGAGGCGGAATTAATGTCAGCAATGGAAGGGGAGAACGAAAAGAGGTGCACAGAAAATTCAATGTAAATTAAAATTTATAGTCGTAAGCAGAGATTCGTCTAAGTGGGAGAAAGGGACAGGTAATTTATTTATTGGTGTTTAAGGTCATATATTTCTGTACAATGATTAATCATGACCGGAACACGGAGATAAAGTCACGTTTAGTCGATCGTTTATAGCATGTCACCCATTTTAGAGGACTTTCACCCCATTGGCAACTGGATCCTTTTCTGCCAGTAAAACAGAGCTTGTTTATCATAGTAGGCAAACATTGCTTCACTTCCAGGGGTTCCCACGGGGGGGGGGGGGGGGGGTAGGGGGGGGGGGTAGTTTCATATCGGTCGAGATATTGGAACTCGGTAACTTCACATTAGAATTCGACCTCTGGTCCCAGACTGATATCACGACCGATATGAAACTAATCATGTAATAATCTCTAATTATTCAATAACTGCCCCCGATCACTTCCCCGATAATTGAGGAGACCTCCCGATTAGTTATCTTAATTTTTATCATTAAATTGTCCACGAAAGCATAAGATCTAGTGAATATAACAGAATAGCATAGAATGAGAGGGAAATAAAACTCACTTTTTGGGTGGATTCCAGTTATTTGGCAATACTGTTCCAATAGTTGATCTTTGAACATCTGACATTTTTATTTTGACAATGCTTCCAACTTACAGGCAAAAACCTGAAATATATGTTTAAAATGATTTATTTTATACATACTGACATGACATGCTAAACTGACCAGTTCGATCCAGGAACAGCTACTGTTTGATCACTTAACCATTGACACAACACACATCGACACCACTTGCAAAATATTTCTTCAATAATTCAAATATTTTACATTTGTCTAAAATATGGCTGGTGACACCTCATTAAGACGAGCTCGTTATACAGTTAAAACTAGAAGACCTGTCATGAAATGCGCACAAATAGCACATCGATCTGCGCGTTAATCTACGCGTTATGGCCATAGTAAGGCTATCAAATTCTGTACATATGGCCTGTGCACAAGCAATGTTTCAGCCAATGGACCTCCGGGTAACCCGGAGATCCATTGGCAGAAACATTGCTTGTGTTTTCTATGAGTAGCCAGGGGAACCTGCCGTGTTTTGGATGCCATTCGATATGGCAATTGCGCGCAATTCCTACGCGCAATTAAGCCTAGATAAGCGCACAGTTCGCGACAGGACATCTAGTTTTAACTGTAAGCGAAGACTTTGAGACACAAGACGGAAAAAATATTAAAATTTTAATGGCGATTTTTGATTTTTTGATTTATTCATTTATATATTATGTATTTATTTAGAGAGCGCGGTGCCTCGGTAGGTAGATATGGAAGCTGCAAGGCAAGAGATCCTCGGTTTGAATCCCATATGCGGCACCCGCGTTGTGTCCTTGGGCAAGAAAGACACTTAGTCACAGTTGCCACGTGGGGGTACCCTGGCGTTGTGTACTACATGTAAGGCGTATTTATTGTTTATTTATTTATTGGTGTTTAAGGTCACATACTTATGCACAATGGCTAATCGTGACCGCGCAGTAAGGCGTACTGCACGTCGCTGTTGCACTCGTCTTCAACCAATGCTTGTATGGAGTTAGTACGTTGGAGAGGCTGACAGTTGCTCGCCGTTGCTCGGTGGTTCGCTCCGGGTACTCCGGCTTCCACCACTCGTACAATTGTCCGACACGAGGTGACCCTGACTGTCTGTTGAAAGTGTCGCTGAACCCCAATAAATAAATAAATATATATTTATTTATTGCTACTTTAGGCCAATTTCAGCATCTTCGACTATATCATGAACATAACATAGGTATGATGTCAAGTGTAGCCATTAGTTTATACCTATGCTGTCCACTTTAGAGGAGTTCCACCTGTCGCTCCGGGTCCTATTTTACCAGTAAAGCCTAAGTTGTTTACCACAGTAAACAAACACTGCTCCACTTCTCGGGGTTCCACGGAGATTGCCGGTCTTTAGCATTACCTGACAAAACGTGTTATCAACAGAAGTTATGCAAGGCAATATTGCTTATCTGTTCAGAAAGGTTTTAGTTTTTCATTTTTAAAAAAATATATAATTAGTATATGGCCACTAAAGAAAACATATTCCATGCGTTTGTTCATCAGAGCTGCAAAAAGCAGGTTTTGTGGACAAAAATAAAACCACACACATATGGGGATAGCCATAATCCTTTGATTGCTATCGCATTTGACGTGGAAAATTACAGTAGAAACTGCCATAAAGAATAGGTTTTCATAAATCTGCGCTTTATAAATTCTTCCAGTCGAAATATACATACAATTCAAAAAAAGTAGGTGATATTTGATAAAAGTGAGATACAAGAAGAAATATATTTATATTTTTTATCAAAAAGACAGTAGACGCATTGCACTGTGACATCTGGTGAATGATTACAGCAGTAGTTGGGTGTCTGACAAACACACATTCCACGCACTGAGCTATAGAATATGTGGACGGTCAGTCAGAGTATGAAAGATCTGGACTTAGTGCTGGCCAAGCAGTGTAGTGATGTTCTGCTCCTGGAGGAACTCTGTAGCGACACGGGCCCTGTGTGCTTTTGCACTGTCATCTTGGAAAATGAGTCGACGGCCGTGACGTCGCGCAAATGGCACCACATGAAGTGCTAACATGCTGTCACGGTAGTACTGCTCCGTGACACACCCTTGGATGACATGTAATGCTGTTCTGCTTGTTATGGTTATGCCTCCCCACACCATAACCGATCCATCACGAAAACGGTCGTGCTACCTAACAGTTACGTCATGGTATCGTTCGTTCCTCTGCAGCCACACTCTGTTTCACCTGTCGTGGAAGTCGAGAGTGGACCTCGATTCATCGAAAAACATGACGTTGCTCCACCGTCGATTGGCCCAGCGCTGTCGTGCTCCACACCAATTACGCCTTTCTGTGATGTGACGTTCAGTCAAACATGGAATTATTCGAGGTCGTCGAGCGTACAAATTCCAGCTGTGTAGGCGATTTCGCATAGTCTGACCACTGACTCGCACATCTGTCGCTCGGTGCAGCTGCTGTCTAATTTCTGGGCACTTTGATGGTGGTAACGTAATGCTGTGGTTCGGATGAAACGATCCTGGTTAGCAGTTGTCGCCTTTGGACGACCTGACCGACATCTGTCATCAACATTGCCTCTCTGACTGTCGCGTGACCACAACCTGCTAATCACCGAATGAGTAACGTTGCGAATTTGTGCCACTGCAGTCTGTTTGTTCCTTCCAACATGCCAATGGGACGTAAACGTCCGTCAAGAGTAAGTCTTCGCATACCTCAAAAGTTACGTTTCGACCAGAAACTATTGATGAACGAGTTAATACCAAGAAAAGAACGATGAGACCTCCGCAAAAGTCCGTCCAGAGCAAATGAAAATTTAAAAACGTATCCCACAGACATTAACGCTGCGCTCGTGCGAAAAACCTGCACGAAGTTTCCGCGGGCCTGTGACATTCATGATTCACACTAAACTTGGTAACATATTGATGTGCCCAATCGCACGCATCCAATACCATTTTCCGAAAATATCAACATCAGTTTGGATATCCCCTTCTTCTTTTGAATTGTATACACGAAGAACGTGTAAAATGAGCAGCTAGAAATTCAAGTTTTGATGATCTCCCTTGATGTGCAATCGAACTGGAACTTTTATCATCAATTGAAAGTAAACAAAATAGATCAGCCGTGTACAAATTAACCAAAAGTTTACCTAAACGTTAATTTTGGCAATATATTCCAACAAAATACATATAACAAAATAACTGGAATTTACTTCGCGATCGTTCGGGTAACTAAATAGATACTATAACCAAACAGAAGTCAATGTATAAAGTATTGCACTGAAGCCGATATCAGATTTTATCGAACGAAGTTGGTCATGCACCAACAAGAAAAAGGTTTTTTTATTTTTTTATCTTTGAGAATTTACAAATAGAGGACTCGAATATCGTGTCTTCGAATTATATCATTATTTTTTACTCCTTAGACGGACAAATAAATATTTCAATATATGACACTATTTCAATATGAGCCGTGATGCAAGTGACTTCGTCCTGGCCTTAAGCATTCAGGTTAACGCGTTCGTCTTTCTGTACTTGCAAAAATGCCAGCACTCGCGCCTGCATCGCGTTTCGTTTTTCGTGTATCCAGCTTTGCTATGGATTATTCCGTTAGGTCCCAACCATATTCATCTGTAGCGATCGAGGTATAAGGACCATTTACCAACAAGCCTGGTTCATCCGAATCTCTTAATCTTGTGGTAAATAGGCCGCTTTGTGTGCTAGTAGTCGACGGTTCAAGCTTCAGCTTCCCTGTGTCTCTCTCGATCTGTTACACTTCAAAGTCAAAGCTGAAGTTAAGAAAGTGCATGCACGATTCGTCCTTGACTATAACAAGGCGCCGCCTGCAATGTTTTGGCGTTGCAGATTGCACCTTGTTACACACAATGGGCGAATTATTTCTGTCCAGTTCTGATCACGCCACCATTCAAGTGAGGATGAGTTGTCTTCACCCGCTATGCATTGATATCCCATAATGCAACTTGGGGTTCAGCCAATTCCTTCTTGTTTGGCAGCCATCATTAGGCTCCCTAAAACAAAATAAAATTGAGTAAAATTCCGGTTGCGTTAAGGGGGAGGGGGTGGGTTGTTGCTTGAAATTTTGATATTTCGACAACAGTATGCAGAGAGTTAACTTGCTCATAAAAGGCATTTTATTCAGATCCAGTCTCGGCATGCACCTATAAAACAAGGGAAATAGTAGTACATATTTTTGTTAACCTCTCTTTTTCTTTTTCGATGAGAGCAACAGAATTACAGAATTACGATAGCACAATATTGCACGGTCCCGGTTCAGTCTAACGAGGTAAGAATCACGTCTTTTTATTGACAAGATATTCTGTTTGTTGAGGCATCTATGTCCTGTCAAAAGTAAAGTCTTTACTTAACGAGCTTATGACACTTCAAATGTTTGACCTCGTGTATCAAAGTCAGGGTGATTTCTCTCCCAACATCCATGTCAGTACTTTTTAATATCGCCAAAGGCATTTTTGTTTCAAATTACAACCTTGATCCATGGGTCCAAGACCACTGTTTGGAGGTACATGCACATCAACATTTCAAGAACAACTCTCCCCCCGAAGATTCGAACCAGTTTATCTTTAAATTTAAAATGTCAACATCCAAGAAAGGTAATGCAGGTACCGAAAATGTCTCCCATACTGAACCGAAAAAAGTGAATACAGGAGATAGACAAAAGAATTACTGCAAATATTGATGGTATTAGAAAGGAAGTGAAAGAGTTCAGGACCGGAATTACCCCAATAAATCATACACTGACACATGTGAGAGCGGATCACACAGACATTAATAGAGATGTTGAATACAGTGCACAGAAAATTTAGATTGAATATACTTCTTAACGTACAGTTAAAACTAGAAGTCCTGTTACGAAATGTGTGCTTATGTAGGCTTACTTGCGCGTAGGAATTGCGTGCAGTTGCCACATTGAATGACATCCAAAGCACGACAGGTTCTCCTGTTTACTCATAGCAAACACAAGCAATGTTTCTGCCAAAGGACCTCCGGGTTACCCGGAGGTCCATTGGCTGAAACATTGCTTGTGCACAGACCATATGTGCAGAATTTGATAGACTTACTATGGTCATAACGCGTAGATTAACGCGCAGATCGACGTGCTATTTGTGCACATTTCATGACAGGACTTCTAGTTTTAATTGTAGTGCCAAAAATGGAGCCCAAAATATGTCGGGCAGACAACAAATGCTTATCTGGGGAGATCTACGACCGTAAATATACATTTTTTGACGAGATCGAAGGAAAGCCAGACGCAGAGCCATATAAAGTTCTGGAAGATCTTCTGGTTCAGGGTCCCACGCTTGGTGACCCAAAGCCACCGAGATTGTCGAACGGACTAACAATGTACACCGACTTCCATCGTAGGACATAGGGCTTCACTACAGTCGCCCCAACCCAGAGACGCCGGGAAGGCCATCGATTGGAGTGATATGAAGTCATTCCTGGGTGATGCAGTTTGGAACATTTGGCAGTCGGGATTATAGGTAAAAAGACAATTCATATTGTCTCGTGTATAAATACGTGTAGCAGTCGTGCTCACGGGTTTCCCAACTTCGTTTTTTATTAGCACTCACAGAACTCATAATTGTTTCTGTTGGGACCGACTCGGCAACAGACACCCATTTGCATAAGCCAACTGCTTTTGTGTGACGTAAGACCAAGCAGGCAATCATGTAGTTTAATAAAGTGCGGACGTTCTTACTATTTGGGTTTAAGGGCTACGAAAAAAACATTTTACATGTCCATAACCTCATTTTAGCCATAACACCACCCCCTCCACCCTAGAACTTATATTTAACCCTAACTCCACCCCATCCACTCAAAAACCACACCCTAACCCTAATCCTACCCTACCCTGACCCTAAAACCCCACCCCTGACACTAACCCCACCCCCTGGGACCTAATCCTCCCCAATCTTAAGATTTACTCTGGGGATACCCCTAACCCAACCCCACTCCTGACCCTAACCCCACCCTAGCCAGACCAAAAGGATTAGGGGCTATTTTTTGGTTTAGGAGCTACTAAAACTAAAACCCCACCCACCCCACCCCTGACCCCAACCCCCACTTCCCTGGGTCCTAACCCCCTGCAACCTTAAACCTTGCCCTGGGCCTACCCCTAACCCTAACCCCACCCTCTCCTAACCCTAATACTACCCTAATTTGGAGATACCCCCTAAAAATAATAGCTCCTAAACAGGTTTAGTTGGTCCATGCTTACCAGCAAGATGGAATCGATTTATCTCAGACTTCAGTTGAGACGCAAATGTCCCGATTGAAAAATTATTGGTGGTGACACTCCTCCTACATTGAATGAAATCAATATCTAAGACTCCAATCCAGACGCATATGTCCCGATTGGAAAATTACTGGGGGTCTGGGCATCACTCCTACATCCACCACCTCCATAGGTACGCCACTGAACCTACCCACCATACCCCTGATTCCAATGCATGGAAATGACCGTGGCAAACTATTTATTGGATTTAACGACACTTTCTATAGCTAGGGTCACCTCGCGTTAGAAAAATTTGCGGGTGGAGGAAGTTGGAATACCCGAAGAGAACCACCCCGCTGAGGTGAGCAACTCTAGGATTCCATAGAGCACTAACGCCGCAGAAGGATTAGTATTGTTGAAGGCAAGTATAACATCGACGTGCTGTACGCCACACTACAAAACGTCACCGTACCTCCACGTGGGCAATTACATGCCTTGCCCAAGGACACAACACAGCTACCGCTGGCCGCAATGGAACCGTGAACTTTTCGGTTTCAAGTCTTATTCCCCAACACCTGAGCCACTGCTCTTCAATCCCTCTTCCTACATGCACCAAGTGCAGTATATATAATGCCTATACCAAAGAATGAATTTGTTGATGAATGTACCTGTTAAAATATAATAACTATAGTATATATGTAAACAATTGTTACGCATACCCCTCTACCCCTCACTTATACCAAATAATAGTTATACCAAGGATTCTGGTCTTGATGAAAGTACCTACAGAAGCAACTTATTAATTTTGTACTACACCTCTCCCCACCCACTCACTATGCAAATTAACAACCAACTCTCAATTTGAAATTCCATACTAATATGGCTACACCTACTCATGGACTCCCATTTATGGGACAACCACATTTATCTTTAACGCAGCTTACAGACCAGTGTTCAAGCTGACAACAACATTTTTGGAGTCAAGTGGAATTTTTGTTCGGTGTCAAATGAATTTTGGGAAGCCAAATGAAAGATTTTAGTGCCATTTGGAATCTGGTCGTAAATGAGAACAAATTAACTGTGTATCGCCCTTTGAGGTGCAACAAGGCGCCATCAGAATGCTAAAGCAGTGAAAATGGCGCCCTGTTTCACTCAAAGTAGGATATTTTAATTCAAGATTGCCTTGCTCTTTTTAGTATTTTAGTTGTAATAGAAGCCCACAAATGATAAAAAAATATTGATAATAAAAACTAAAATTAACAAAGGTAATTAACCCTTTACCCAACGAATCGGCCCCATCCGCCCGCGTAATATGTAAATTCAGCAGCTGAAAAAATATTATTTTTCGAAAAATGTCAACAAAACCATATCATGTGAGCCCTCTTTGGAACGAGCTCATAGAGCTCGTTCCAAAGAAGGGTCACATGATATGGTTTTATTGATTTTTTTTTTTTAAAATTAAAAAATGATATTTAAAATAATAAATTTTGAAATCGTCTGCATTGGTGAAAGGGTTAAATAAAGTAAAAGGCTATTATTAACGTTTACAGGATCATTTCGTGATCATTATTTACCCATTGTTTATTATCTGCAAATAAACTAGTAGCAATTAATTATCTTCGAGAAAAAAAAGATTAAGATAAAAAGGTTTAAGTAATAAAGAAATATTTTGATGAGAATCGGGGGCTCGGTGGCTCTGTTGGTAGAGGTGCAGGCTGCAAGCTGATAGGTCCTCGGTTCGAATCCCACCTGCGGCAACCGCGTTGTGTCCTTGGGCAAGACACTTCACTCCCATTGCCCACGTGGGGGCACGGTGACGCTGTGTACTAAGGCGTACTGCACGTCGATGGTGCACCTGTCGCCAACCAATGCTAACCCTGCATGTGTGGAGTTAGTGTGTTGGGGGGCTGACAGTTGCTCGCCGTTGATCGGTGGTTCTCTCCGGGTACTCCGGCTTCCTCCACTAGTAAAACTGTCGTGGTCGCGATTAGCCATTGTCCAGAAATATGTGTCCTTAAAACACCAATAAATAAATATTTGATGAGAATCCGAATGAATGTACACACTGTCTATTCAGTTGACCTTTGGCAAAGAGCATTGATTAAACCTGTTATTAATAGATTACTTTACAGACATATTGGAATTATAAACCACAAAGCCTTTAAGACCTACCAGAAGTATATTTTTGGTGTCAAAGTTTGGTGCCAAATGCTGTATGTTTGGCACGAAACGATTTTTTTTTTTATGTGGGATTGGCACTATTGGCTCCCGCCAGCATAAACAATGTTAAAGACTCCAAATTATGGCCATGTAGTGCCTATAGCAGAGATTCGGGTTGTAGATGGATGTTCCTATTCAGGGTATATTAACTGTTATACTCTGTATTACTAACATACAGACAATAGTTTACAGCTCGGATTCGAGTACGATATTTATCCTCCAGCGGGGTGTGCGGGGGATTATTTCACGAGGCGTTAGCCATGCATGAACTTTTGTATTTATTTATTTTTTCCTTATTTGGTTTTTCCTAAACAACTCTTTATAATTGATTCAACTCAACCGATTTGTAAACAATAAAAAAGTAGTCCGTCATCGCTGAGAGTGGAATACGATGCTCTGCGAGTGGGATTGGGAATGTGATTTGTTTTGTGGGGCGAATGAAAATAAAATAAAACAAATTATCCCTAATCAAAAACAAAACCAATTGAGATCTCAGTTCGTACTTGCATATACCAACTGGTCTATGAGTAATGTTTACACAACAGGTACTAGTCTTGGGTGAACGTTTCTGGTTTAGAAGATTCCAAATATTGTTTTCCATGTCTACCATGCATAATAACAGAAAGTTTTCCATTTGAAATCCTGTACCAATATGGCTGCACCTGCTGATGGACTCCCAGACGTGGGTCCATCGCCTTTATGTATTACCCTTTCTTATAGACACCAGGTGTGGAAAATGTAATGCCTGTATCAAAATTTCTAATTGCGGATGGATTATACATGTTTAGGGTATACTTAGTGTTTCCTCTGTACATGTAACACATTTTATCCCATAAATAACCGTTTATTCGAACAATAAAAGCCTTGGATTAATTTTTGCTGGTCGGTTCCATTTTTAATACTACTCGTAGAATATTTTTTAACTTGAAAACTCTATATGTTTATTCTATATTTCACCACTCTCCATCGCACCGACTGAGATATAAGTAATGTATCTTATAATTTAGTAATTTATCTTACAACAAGAATCTTTTTTCCGACAATACAATAAAAACCTATAGACAAACTACAAATCTGTTTTCAGGGTAGCAACAGCACATGCAATCATTCGATTCAAAAAGAGCACGTCTTTACCTGCACTTAATTGGCATCGAGTTATTACACATATCGAGGCCACTGTTTTTGTTAACAGTGATTATATAAATAAATCACCAACTCAACAAAATAAATTAGACTTTTGCCATGATGATTTTGTTATACAGGTCTACCATGCGTTAAACTTGAACAATAAGTAGAGAGTAATCGCTTGACTGGATTGGTTACGTGAAATAATTCATGAGAGGTGAGGGGCGTTGTACAAACACGAGTGCGTGAATGCGCACGAGTGTTTTACAATATAGTCCCCCGCCTCGAATGAATTATTTCACGTAACCAGTCCAGTCAACCGATTACTCTGTTTATTACTTTTCATTATTAACGATAATTATAGTATTTAACCCTTTACCTAACGTAACGGCCAAAAACGGCCAGCGCTATTCTCAAAAATCGCCCATTAATTTTCATTATTTATTTCATTTTTTGTCTCTAAAACATAGGTTGTGACCCCTCATTAGAACGAGCTCGTCGAGCTCGTTCCAATGAGGGGCCATAACCTATGTTTTTGAGACAAAACATAAAAAGTTATTCAAGATTTTTTTTTGCAAGTGTCGTCTGCTTTTCATATTAGGTAAAGGATTAAGAAAAAACAGAAAACAATGAAATCGCCATTTCACCCACGGCAAAGCGTCTTCGTTTGCGCGCACGGATACATGACACAATTGTTGATAATTCACTTGTGAAGTTATCGTTTATAATCAAATCGGGAAATCCCAGTAAATCACACTTTGGAAAGTAATAAAACAATGTAATACACAGCTGAAACACAACTGTAAGCAATGAATGTGGATTACGCCTTGCACGGCGCATGAATGCAATACCATAACGTAATGATCTTCATCCATATAAAATATATATTAACTGAAGATAAATTGTTTATTCTCACAAGTGGATTTCCGAGATGGTGTAGTGAAGTCTCGAATTCACAACTGGGTTCGTTAGAACTCGTCGACATATGCCCAGAGACGAGGTCTTGACATCAATACACCATTTCAGATATAGTGGTAATAAGCTATGTATGTACCACAGATTTTAGTCTTGGCCAAATCCACCTATTTTAAAATATTTTAAATATCGTACTCCATCCCCACCATATGTAATAACAGGGAATTCTCAATTTTAAATACTCTATTAATACGGCTCTATCGGCTTATGGACTCTCCGTAGTGGGGCCAGCATCTGTATATGTACCCACTCACAAAATACACCAAGTGTGGGCGAATTTACTCGTTCCGGGATATTTTAAAGAGTGTATTCCACCGCCACCAAGCATAATTACATTAAACTTTCAATTTGAAATCCATACTAATATGGCTGCACTTGCCGAGAAACTCCAAGTCGTTGGAACTGCACCTGTATCTGTACCCCAATCTATAGACACCAAGTGTTATTTATGTAAAGCCTATCCAAAGGATTACAATAGAGGGATGTGTTACTGTATCTGTTTCGAATATAATAATCATGGTATATGGAACTATAGTAACACCCCCCGCCCTCCTCCATACAATACCAATCGAGACGTCATTGATGTTTACACCACGAAGACTAATCTTGGGTGAATGTGCCTGTTTTTAATTTTTAATTTTATCGCCAATACGCATAAAAAACCAGAAAACTCTCAATTTTAAATTTCATACTAATATGGCTGCACCTGCCGACATACTAGAAGTTCGGGGACCAGTACTTGTATCTGTATTCCTTCCCACACACACAAGTATGATATAAGTGATTCCAGTACCAACGATTTAAGCTATGGGTGAATCTATCTGTTTCGATTATTACAACTTTAGTTTTTATGTAACTGTTGCAACAGATACCCCTATACCCCTCTACCGACGCCAGCTGAGATACCATCTTATGTAGACTGATGTATTCCTTCCTAACCACCAATAAAGAAGAGTACTTCCCAGTCCTACACTAGGAGATCTGCGAAGCACACATTTTTTTCGAATCGAATCGCGTCTCTGATATCGATATCGAATCGAATCTCGAATCGAATCTTAATAGACAAGTTATTTCATATTGCAGCACACGGAAATTACGGTACACTGCGATGACTCTTACAAGACTAATTGGCACCTTAAACACCAATAAATAAAATATTCTCTGTTGCACTGTCGCTGAAACAGATAGTCCCATTATGAATAGTTTTAGTTTTTGAAGGCTTAACTTGTTACTATTCACGTCCTGAGGGACGTGAATAGTAACAAGTTACATGTAAGTCTTCAAAAGCTAAAACTATGGAAATGTTCCGGACAAAATCCACTACTGACCTATCAACTAACCTTTGTCCTTTAAGACTTGTCTAATGTCAATTTTATCCAATTTTCGTTGGAAATGTAACATATTGAATTAGTACGAGAGGTTCAAATTTTGATACTGAATCGGGACTGATATCGACGCAGACGTATGGTAACGATACCGAATTTCGAATATTCGCAGGAGCCTATCCTACACCCAAGTCTACCAACCCCGTCCTCCCTAAACACTATAACAACATGTACTTTTATCGGTCCATTTTACTGCCTCCAACCATACCTAATAAACATTTTCCAGAATGATAGATGTATCTATGTGGTTAAGGGGTCGTCCAATAAAACATTCGGAAAATTTTCGAAATTTTACCAGTGCCTTAAATACTGATAAATGAAGTAAGTCAATATTATTTACCAAAATCATGAATAGAGTACAAGGAAATGGAACATATATAGACAGAACCGCATAGGAGTTCGAACTGTCATTTTTATCACACGAGATTGATTTGGCCGGAGGAATAATATTGAACGAGAAGCCGAAGTGCGGTAAAAAATGACAGTTCGAACGCCAATGTTGTTCTGTATTTATTGAACGCCTACAGTTTACTCAAAAATTATTAATCGATTTTGGCGGAGGGATAATATTGAACTCGAAGCCTTCGGATTCTTGTTCAATATTATTCCTCCGCCGAAATCGATCTCGTGTGGTAAAAAATGACAGTTCGAACGCATAAGCTGTTCTGTATTTATTGAACACCTGCAGTTTACTAAAAAAAATATTAGAAACACAAATTATTGTCAAACGTAACCAAAATGTAAAAAAAAAGAAATAGTTAAATAGTCCGCACCCGAGATCCGTATTGTTCAAGGATAATACAAAACAATTATTGTTCGCTTCGGTTTTTTGCAGAAAAAGCGTGTATTTTATAAAAATAAAAGCATAGGCGTGCAACTAACACTTTTCCCGATTTTTTATGATTTTGGCGACAGACTTCGAACTCGAGACACGCAGAAAGAATATTTTACCAGTTCATCTCTGTCGTGTTAAAAACGACTCGAAGGAAAAGCACAAAAGAATAAGATAAGATTCGAAATGAGAACGCAGTATCAGTATTCGAACTTAGCTATTTGGTACCATCGAATCGCACGGACATGTAGATGGACCTATCGCTTGTTTCTAAATGTTGGGAGCAATTTATTCATAGAGCAACCAATGACATTCTGTGCAGAAATGTCACACAGAAAAGTGCATGGACGCGAAGTTCAACATACTTTCATTAATGTTAGAACCGTAGACGGGCCTTTGAGTTTTGACCTTTCTCTGTTCTTAGTATTCCAGTGGAGACAACTCATTCCTCAGTTATATCAACAATGGGACTTGGTTCAAAGAGAAATTAACCAAGTCACCAGGGTCATATATTGTCCCTTGAGGGGAACAGGGCGCCATCTGCAATGCTTTGCTATGTTCGCAGATTATAGGTAGATGCGTGATGTTTGTTTCTTTATTTATTGGCGTTTAACAGCCATGGTCATATCGTTTGGAGAGGAGGCATGCTGTAGGGCGTGCTAAAAACCAGGGTGGCCATCAGCGACATTTTTTTTAAGCTTTGGTGGTAAAGCTCGAGCGCTCACAAGCATATCGTCCCTTGAATAGTACAAGGCGCCATCTGCAATGCTTTAACATTACATATTGTGCACTGTTACATTCAAGTCATGATATGTATTATTACATTGACAAAATGAGGGACGCAGGCTGTAGGGTGTGACAATGGAAGGGAGGCACTTGGTGAAAGGCTTACTGTTTGTAGTTGCTCACTGACTCTTATGTGTTGTGTTGGAACCAAAATGAAATACCTGGTGGAACATGAACCAAATGTTCAAGTGACGTCATTTGAATACCTCTCGTCAACTGAGTGCACACGTGTCCGCGCGTTTTATTGAACGAACAAAATCGAGGGTTTAAGAGGATTACCAACCAAACTGTGGGTATTCATGGATTTAAACAACCAACGCATCCGATAGTGTAAAATACAAACTGAGCAGTTGAAAAATTATAATTTGTTCTTTTTGTAAAATTTCAACAGAATCATTTCATGTGACTCCTAATTGGAACGCGCTCAATGAGCTCCTTCCAATGAGAGGTCACATGATATGCTTTTATTGCGATGCTTTTATTGAAATTTGTAGAAAAATTCGAAATAATAATATCTAAAATAATACATTTTGATATTTTGTGTGTTGAGTAAAGGGTTAAATGTGGATACAAATCATTAATTCAACTGTCTGAACGTGGTGGCTGCCTCAGTGAACTATAAGTATCGTCTTCTTTGTTGGCAAAAGCAGAAGACGGACGATCATATGACTACAATCTGTCCGATCTACGGAGAATTTGTCAAACAGACAAGTGGTCAAACAGTGAATAGAACACATAGTTTAGGAGGCCATACAGTTCGTGGAGAGTGTATTATCACTAAATCACCCGCGGAGTTGCGATTCCACCTAAGCAATAATTGCAGATTTGTTGCAAACCGTAGCAATTACAAGCACAGTTCCAGCAATGGACCTCCGGGTTAAACCCGGAGGTCCATTGGCTGAAACATTGCTTGTGTTTTTGTCCATATGTGCAGAATTTGAAAGTGATACTTTGGGCGATAACTCCACTCTACGGGTAATTTTGTTACAATTCACTCTCCACGTACTGCATGTCTACCATAATCTCCGTGTGTAATTTCTCCGTGACATGCTGAAACTTGTTTTCACAATGTCACGTAAAACCGAATTTCAAGAGAAGAAGAATGCTGGGAACAATCCATCGAACGTATCTCAGTCACGTGACGTATTTGGGCTGTTATTGGGTCCCTTACTCATTAACGGTCCAACGTGTCACCTGATCAGTCGAAGCTTTACGAAATGCTATGCAATGCTAGAAACGCTAATCAAAATTGTAATACTTGGGATTAATGTGGTTAATTTCTATTAACTTCGCTTTTGTTTGGCGATCATGTAAAACAGGTCACGCGATTATTGTGAGTAACTGGCGCAGAACCTGAATATTCAATGGAACAAAGTAGAAGTACATCAGAACTGCGACACTTGATGTCAAGCAGGTTGTGTCTCTGAAAAACAAAACTGAATCCATTGAACGCATCTCAGTCACGCCACGTGTTGGGCTGTTATTGAGACCCTAACTCATTAACGGTCCATCATGTCACCTGATCTGTCGAGCTTTACGCAGTTTTAAAGTTCGAGTAAAAGTCAGTCAGTGGTATGTAATGTATGCTTAAGGCCCTATTGGTAGGACAATCACCCCCAATCACTCAAAACAACCCCAAATCGCTTTATTTGGCAAAGACTTTCCCAGAATTCCCCTTTTCCAATACCAGGTGCGTTCCTTTGTATAAGACTATTTTTCTAGTTCGGATTTTGCAGAATCCTCGGATACTTCGTAGAATTACTAAAATAGACCAGACAAGTCTTGCAAGTTCGTATTTTCCCAAAATCCTCGGATTTTACCTATGTATCTATATGCTATAGTTTCTGTCTACCCAATCTGTTAGACAGATATTTCCCGAAAGGTATCCTCAAATGGTATCCTCAAACAAGTATCCCAAATAGTACATCACCATGTCACAGGTATCCTCAAAAACTGAGATGAGTCATGGAGCCGTACGTACAGTCACTCGTTCGAGCAATTACTCTATATTTCATTTGCGCGATGAGACTCGAGTCGTAAGAGCATTAGCTCATGGAGCAACTGCTCGATAGCTCATTTGCTTGATGGGATTCCAGTCGTTTGATCAATTACTTTTCAGTAAACGCTCTATATCTTATTAGGGGAAATTGGAAAAGGTATGAAAAAGTTCTTAGACCAAGCAGTTGTGGAATGATAGTGATAAGAAAGAACTGGGACTCGTAGGGTATTAATGCACTGAGAGCCATAGTAGTGCCACAAGGCAGTAATGGTTGAGACAAAGGGCAGAATAGTGGTAGCCAGTAGTAATGGTACAAGGCAGTAATGGTACAAGACTGCTATGATGGTAAAACACTACAGTATTGGGTGACCACATTACCGTTAAAGATAGATTGTTCAAGACAAGGTGGAAACAGATGGTAGCGCTTCCAGGAGCTGTACAAGAGCTAGGAGCCATAACTATCTTCAGATAGATATTCTTCAAAAGGTATCATCAACAGGTATCCTAAAAAGGTATGCTCAAATAGTACATCACCATGATATAGGTGTCCTCCAATGCGGTGATGAGTCACATAGCCGTATGTGGAGTCACTTAGGACTTAAAGACCGTTGTATTAGCGAATCAGTGTTTACATTAGCTCTCTTGACAGGCAGACTTTTCGTGACAGTCATGGAAAGCATGTACCCCTTGATTTTCATGATGTTTTTGGGTACTGTCGACATGTACATGAGATGTGTAGGGTATTCAGTCTTCATTTCAACACAAACCCTTGTGATTTAATGACTGAATATGGCGAATGCAAATGTAAGAAGACATTTGTCTGAAGCTGAAATGTGGCGGGTTGTAGGGGTGTGGAAACAGGGGGCTACCCAACGTCAGGTTGGTGAAGCCCTTGGTGTGCACCATGCGGTGATCAGCAGAGCCTGGGCAATATTTCAGCAGTATGGCACACCAGTCAGACAACATGGCGGTGGCAGAGACAGGGCAACATCTGCAGCTGAAGACCGGTTTTTGATCATTCAGACCCGTAGGAACCGCTTTGACACATTAACCCAGCTTCGCAGTGACCTTCAGAATGCATCCGGGGTATATGTTTCGACGCAGACTATCCGGGCAAGATTGCACGAAGGTGGTCTCCGATCGCGAAAACCATGTATTCACATTCTGCTGTCCCAGAGTCACCGCCAGGCACGATATGAATGGGCCATGGATCACGTTGGGTGGACCAGAGAAGACTGTTGACCTGTCATTTTTACAGGTTGGTCAGGGTACTGCCTAGACAATACAGACAGGCGTTCTGTCGTATGGAGAAGAACAGGAGAGTGATTCCATGCAGCCAACATTGCTGAGCATGACCGCTATGGTGGAGGGTCAATACTGGTCTGGGGCGACATCAGCTGGGATGGATGTACAGAGCTTGACCGTGGTACATTGACTGCACAGCGGTATATTGAAGAGATCGTGGATGCCCACGTCAGATTGTATGCAGGGGCAGTGGGTGATAGATTCATTCTGATGGACGATAATGCCCGTCCTCATGTTAACCATGCTGTCCTGAAGTACCGACAGAGGGAGGGGATTGAGCGTATGGAGTGGCCAGCAAGATCCCTTGACCTCAATCCAATCGAACATGCCTGGAATGAGTTGCAGCTTGCAATTTCAATCCGTCCAGTCCAACCAAGAAGTGTTCAGGAGCTTGGTGCCATGCCGGTCCAAGAATGGAACAACATCCCACAAAAAACCATCAGGAACCTGATTGGGAGCATGAGAATGCGTTGTCAAGCTGCAATTAACAATAATGGGTCTCATACTCGATATTGAACCCATATCAGTTCGCTCCGTCAACTTTTTGGCAAATTTGAAAAATTTCCTCTTTTATCCAATAATATCTATTTTCCATGGTTATCGTATTCAAAAGCTAAAAAATAATGTCAAACACAAACAAAATCTTAATTTCTGTGCTTAAATCATTAAAAATATAATTAAATACAAAATATATATACTTTTCATAACAATATTTCAAGTAAAACGTAAAACAGGTAGTTGGATATACTTGGTGCTATACAAACGTTGAGTAGTATATATATACATAAGTAGAAACCTAGGATTTGGAGAAAATACAAACTAGTAAAACTGGTCGGCTCTATTTGGGTAATTCTTCGAAGAATCCGATTGATTGCAGGGTCTATTGGAGGGTTTGATATGACATGGCAACCACTTGCGATCGGAGAAACTAAGGTGTCGGCCTCCAATATACAAAACGGACGACGGAAACACGCATAATACTAACAAACACGCGCTGCGCATGCGGTGATTTCTAGTGATTGTCGAATCTATTTGGGTAATTGGATTCCGAACGTACCCATGTCTCATTAGACGGTATAGGGTCACGCAACAACCACGTGCTACCACAGACACTAAGATGGTGGCATCCAGTATACAAAATGGACGACGGAAACACGTATCACCCTAACAAAACGAGCTGCGCATGCGAACTGATCCCCTGTATCACCATGGTAATGACGTCACAACATGGCCACTCACGCCGGCTACCATGACAATCCAATATGGCGCCACTGGGTCACGTGACCATGCCGTTACATGAGATCCTGCATGAGATCCTGCTTGGGGGTCCTGTCGCGTACATTACATACTACTTCCGTCAATGCTTGGAAAGCCAAATGGTAATAATTAGAATTAATGTGGTTAAATTCTATTAACTTCGTTTTTGTTGGGCTATGATGCAAAACAGTTCACTCGGTTATCATGAGTAACAAGTGCAGAACCTGAATATACAATGGAACAAGTACATCAAAACTACGACACTTAATGTCAACAGAAGGTATTTATTTATTTATTTATTTATTTATTTATTTATTTATTTATTTATTTATTTATTTATTTATTTATTTACAGCCAGGGTCATATCGCTCCAGAAAGTTTTAGGGTGGAGGGAGAATGCCGGAGAGAGCCAAACAGCAATGGCAAGTAACTGTCGGAAACCAGCAATAAATACTTACATTTTCCAGGGGGATTGCTTGGAGGTGGGTAGTAAATGTGGGGATCGGTCCCGATTGGTGGATCTCATGTGGTACCCCGCAGGAGACCGAGGACGGGAAATAGTAGGAGATGTGCATACCAGGATGAATAAATGTTTTTACGACAATTTGCCTCCTGTAGTATACAACCACACCACAGGTATCCTCCAAAAGACCCCAATAATTCCCCAAATCATCAAAACATCCCACCAAATTACTTATATAATTCAGATTTCTGGAGACTAATAGTAGCACATAAACAAGTCTCAATACGATCACCGGGAAGTTTCTAAAATATAAGGCACCCTACCGTGACCAGGGTTAAGAAACTGTGTAGACTGATACATGCTTAGAGAAATGGATTGGTCGAAGATGGAGGTCGATAAATTATCAGAGATAGCTAGTAGTCATGTAGTACAGCTACAAGCCAATATGCTGCTCAATCGAGTGACTTCCTTTAAAACTCGTATGCACATCTGGGTTTTTAGGATACCTATGGCATGATGGTGCATTAATGGTGGATACCTATTGGAGGATACCTACTGGAGCATATCTATCTGAAGATAACTGTGACCCCTAATACCTGCCCAGTTACTGGTGGCATCTTAGCTGACTTGTCCACCACCCACCGTGCTATGATCCGCTTCCAATGTGGTCAACAAATATCATAGTTTTGTACTATGAGAGCCCTAGTAGCACTACAAGTTAGTAATGGTTGAGACACAGGATGGAATAGTGGTAGCCAATAGTAATGGCACAAGGTAGTAATGGTACACGACTGCAATGCTGGTAGAACACTATAGCATCGGGTGACTACATTACCCGTTAATCAAAGTACAGATAGTTCAAGACAAGGTGGAAACCGATGGTAAGACTTCTAGGAGCTGTGTAGGAGCAGCGAGCCATCACTTCCTTCAGCTAGATATTCTCCAAAAGGTATCCTCACAAGGTATCCTCAAATAGTACACCACCATGACATAGGTGTCCCCAAATGCCGAAAAGAGTCGTAGATCCGTATGTGGAGTCACTTGGTCGAGAAGTGGCTCTATAGCTCATTTGAATTCGATGACATTCCGATCCATGTGTGTTCGAGTTAATGATCGATTGACCCTTGGACTTAGGAACCCCTGTATTAGAGGACGATGTGACAGTGGCTGGGGTTTAGATACGTGGACTGAACTGATTGGTTAGTTGGAGCAAAGTAAACTGATTGGGTGATCTGGATAAATGAAATATGGTGTTCGAAACAAGAACAAAAGTACTGGGAATTGGGCTGATATATACCCTCTGATCGGTATCCACCAACAGTACATTATCATGTCGGGTATCCTTCAAAACCCAGATGAGCATGAAAGTTGTAAGAGAAGTCACTCGGTGGAACAATTGCTCGAGAACTCATTTGCGCGATAAGATTCGAGTCGTTTGAGCAATGCCTGTTCCATTCACTTCTACTAGTATGTCATGCACGTTTGAGCCATAGGTTGGGGACCCTGGAAGTGACGTCATGTCAACTGACCCAGTGGCGCAATATTGTGTTGTCATGGTAACCCGCGTGAGCGGCCATGTTGCGACGTCATCCTCATAGTGATACGGAATGCCTTATATAGCTTGTCAAAATGTATAGGTATTATACAGGGAAAATGAAGCAACATGATTGAACATTTTGAAGGCCGGGTGACAAGAGGTAATGGTTCAAGGCAGAAAGAGTTGGAAGAAGACTACAGTATTGGGTGACTGCTGTAGAAGCCACCGATAGGATAGATAGACCACAGATAAGTAGTGGCCTTGGAGCTTTGGAGATAAGATGGAAGACATTGGTAAGACTACCTGTATAGGAGTCATATAGGAGCTGGGTCATAGGTACATGTATCCTTAAATACCGAAATGAAGCTAAGAGATATAGTAAATTAGGCCTCATTGAGGGCTCTTCACATACCCCTCATGGCCTCATATGACTAAAAAGGGGTGCCGAAGGCCAGACGTTTTCTCAAAAGGAGTGCTGAAATTGGGGTGCCACGGGATATGGCTGTTAAGTACCGAGATAAGGCTAAGAGGGATAGTAAATGAGGCCTCATTGGGGGATTTTTCATGGCCCTCATGGCCTCAAACGAAATGAGGCCAAGGGCGATAGTAAATTAGGCCTCATTGAGGCTTTTCACATAGCCTTCATCGCCTCATATGACTAAAAAGGGGTGCTGAAGGCCAGACGTTTTCCAAAAAGGGGTGCTGAAATTGGGACCCAACGGGATACAGTTGTTAAATGGCGAGATGAGGCTAAGAGGGATAGTAAATTACGCCTCATTGAGGGATTGTTTCATGGCCCTCATGACCTCAAACGAAATGAGGCTATGAGAGATAGTAAATTAGACCTGATTGAGGGCTTTTCACATAGCCCGCATAGCCTCATACGACTAAAAAGGGGTGCCGAAGGCCAACCTTTTCCAAAAAGGGGTGCTAAAATTGGGGTGCCACGGTACATGGTTGTTAAATATCGAGATGAGGCTAAGAGGGATAGGAAATTAGACCTCATTGAGGGGTTTTTCCATGGCCCTCATGACCTCAAACGAAACGAGGCTAAGAGGGATAGTAAATTAGACATCATTGAGGGATTTCCTCATGGCACTCGTGGCCACATACGACAAAAAGGGATTCTCCAGAAGGTATCCTGGATAGGTATCCTCAAATAATACAATACCAGGTCATAGGTATCCTCAAATACTGAAAAGGGATTCCATAACCGGAGACGTTTCGTTGTAATAAGGGGAGATAACTCTGCATAGAGATTACGGGGGATGAAGCAATCTGATTGGTTAATAAGCGCCAGAAAAGTGAACTGATTGGGTGATCTAGATAAATGAAACAACAAGAGTACTAGGAATAGGGTCAGAACTAACAAGAACAGACCAGAAAAGCTAAATATAGTAATAATAAGCAAAGCTGTTCCAGCTGGTAAACTCTTCTTTCTACTGGTGTATACTCCAGGAAAAAGGAACATGGTCATGTAGAGGAAAACTATAGCATCGATAGAGAGAAGCAGAGAATTCTGAAAGAATTCGAAATAGTACAACTTGTCGAGTTTATTTGGGTAATTCTACGAATCGGGAAATTACTTTTGTACTTAGGAACATACCCTCCGAACATACCCGAGTCCTATAAGAAGGTTTTAGGTCACATAGCAACCAAGTGCTACCATAAAAACCAAGATGGCGGCCTCCAGTATACAAAATGGCCGACGGAAATACGTATCACCCTAACAACACGCGCTGTACATGTGCACTAGCACCACGTATCACTATGAGGATGACGTCACAACATGGCCGCTCACGCGGGTTACCATAACAACACAATATGGCGCCACTGGGTCACGTGACATGACGTCACTTCCGGAGTCCCCCACTGGGGTCCCCCAACCTATGGCTCAAACGTGCATGGCATACTACTACTGCTCTTTAGTTCATTTTGTGAAATCATGACCCGTGTTTCTCGGCACTCAACTTGCGAAATCCCTTTTAGGACATATAATCCCTCTTTCTGAAATGAGTCGAAGAGTCGCAAGAGCATTTGTCCATTGAGTAATTACACTCCAGGCTGTCTGGCAAATTTGACTTGTAGGAAACCACGCATATCATAAAAGGAAATAAATGCGTATGGTCCAAGAGTGGGTCTAAAGAAATGTGATTGGTTAGATAGTTGCAGTAAAGTGAACTGATTGGGTAATCCAGATCAACGAAACATGGCTTATGCTGTTCGAAACAAGAATAGAAGTACCCGGAATAGGGTTAGAACTAGACAGAAAAGATTAGAAAATCTAAATATAGTAACAATAAGCCAAAACTGCTCCAAACGAAATGCACTTCTATTCCACTGCAGTATTCTCTGGAACAAACGAGTATGGTCAGGCAAAGAGAAACAAAGACATGCATAGAAGCAGAGGATTCTGAATAAATCCAAACTGGATAAATAAGAAGTCACAGAGGATTTTCAGAAAAAAACGAACAAAAATAACTAATAAATGTTACTCTCAAGCAATAAAACGCGCCTTATTCTTGGATATAAAGCAAGGATTTTGAGAGAATCCGAACTGAATAAAGTCCCGGTGATTTGGGGTATTTCTAGTAATTAGAATTAGATTTACTCTTATTCAATCAAACGCACCCCCAGAACACTCTCCCGTTCTTTGAGAAGCCTTCCGGACTCATAGCAACCACGTCGCGCCACAGAAGCCGAAGATAGTGGCATCCAGTATATGAAATTCACGACAATATGCAGGCTAAAATCATGTATCACTATGGAGATGGGGTCACAAGATGGCCGCACATAGGGGCTACCACGACAAACTAACATGACTTAACTTCCGCGACCCACCATGAGATCCGTCAACTGGGTCTGTTTACTACATCCCCTACTACTTCCATTTCTCGGTCCCCTGCGGGGTACCTCATGATATCCACCAAACGGGGCCGATCTCCACATCTCCCCCACTACTTCCCTTGCACGTGCCCTGCTGTATACCCCTTGAGATCCATCCAATCGGGCCGATCGTCACATCTCCTACTACTTCCCTTCCTCGTTCCTCTGCGGGGTCCCCCACGAGATGCCCCCCCCCCCCCCCTAATCGGGGCCGATCTCCACATCTCCTACTACATCCCATCCTCGGCCCCTTGCGGGGTCCCACATGAGATCCCCCAATCGAGACCGATCTCCACATCTGCTACTATTCCCCTTCCACGGTTCCCCTGCAGGTCCCTCCTGAGATCCTCCTATCGGATGATCTCTACATCTCCGACTACTTCCCTTCCTCTGACCACTACGGAGTCCTCAGTCAGATCCCCAACTGGGGCCGATCCCCACATATCCTACTAGTTCCCTTCCGCATTGGGTCCTCCTGAGATCCCCCAATCGCGGTGCTGATCTCCATATTTCCTACTACTTCTTCTTCTCCGTCCCCTGAGGGTCTCCCATGAGATAACCTAATCGGGGCCGATCTCCACATATTTTTCCACTTCCCTTCCTCGGTCCCCCAGGAGATATTTCTCAGTCGGGGACGACCTCCACATCTCCTACTGCTGAGGTGTTGCATAAAACGCCATCGTCAGTTATTCCATTTATGTGAATACTAACGGGCCCTCCGGCTCCAGAAATGGATGCCCCCCTCCCTCCCTTATTATAGTAGCCCATTGAAAAGGTGATAATGAAAGCTTGGATTTTTTTTGCTGGACGGAATCAGAGCAGGAGGTTGTTGGATAATTAATATTCTGATTAAATTGCTTGGTCCTTTCACGCAGACAATAATTATTACTTATCAATTACGGGCATCGAGAGTACCCTTTTTGATATTCCTATTTGAACAAGGTCTAACCTTAACCCATTGGACCCTGGTGATATATTCCATGCCAGTTCAGAGAAATCAACTGGTAGAGTCTATTTTCGTTGTCTGGAGAAGACCAATCAATATCTTCAACTTTGATCCTTAGGGCTGCAGCTTGAAAATCTTGATTGATCTTCAAGACAAATTCTACTTAATGAATTCAGGTCGTACCACCATCCTGATTCGGGGTTAAAGGGTTAAATTGTTTTGTTCTCTTTTTTCCGACAGTTACTCATCACGACTTGGTGGTTCTCTTCGGGCACGCGGCTTCCTTCTCCAAACAATGTCCGACAGGGTATGACTGTTGAAAGCGTCGTTAAGTTCCAATAAATAAATCCATAATAGTCACTCTACATTTGGCATCATTAATAACAATAAATGAACGGTTCGGGCCTGTTTGGTTAATTATTGTTTTAACCCTCTGGACACGAGAGAACGCTTTTCCGGCCCAGAAACATGATACTCCACACTTTCATTAAGTGGGATGTCTCCTAAGTGAATTTGTGGTGTAGACCAATCAATATTTTCAACGTGCATCCCCCGTGAAAATATTATTCGGTCTACTCCGAAAATAATGAATGAACTCTTCCAGTTGCTGCCATTGAACCGAAGGGTTAAGAAGGTATATTTATGATATATATTAATGAGCCTAGCCATAGCAACTGGAGTTTGCTCTGTATACTTGTCCCAAAGCCCGGTGGGAGTTACAGATTTTGTACGGATTTCCGAACAGTGAACAGCCTCACCAAAACAGATACAGTACGTGGAGAGTGGATTGTAACTAAATCACCCGCGGAGTTGAGTTATCACCCGAAGTATCACTTTCAAATCTGTACATATGGACAAAAAACACAAGCAATATTTCAGCCAATGGACCTCCGCGTTTAACCCGGAGGTCCATTGGCTGGAACTTGCTTGTGATGGTTATGCTTTGCAACAAATTTGCAATTATTGCTCGGGTGGAATCGCCACTCTGCGGGTGATTTAATGATAATACACTCTCCAAGTACTGTAATTACCCAATTCCAAGAATTGATAACTGTATTGATAAACTTGGCCATGCTAAATTTGTGACAAAATTTGACTTGTCAAGAGGTTATTGACAAGTTCCGTTAACAGAAAGAGCAAGAGAAATATTTGCTTTTGTTACCCCTTTTGGGTTGTATCAATATAAAGTTACCCCTTTTGCCAGGAAGAAGTTTCCGGCAATATTTTGGCGCATGGTTAACCACTTCTTGCAGACCTAGATCACAGTGAAGCTTACATTGATGATGTTATTATACGCACATATACGAACTGGGCTGATCATCTGAAGCACATTCAGAATTTTTTTGATCAACTGACCCAAGCCAACCTAACTGTTAACTTGGTAAAATCATAATTTGGCAAAGAAGCTTGTAAAGTATTTAGGCCATATTGTAGGTCAGGGCAGGTGAAGTCAGTTGAGGCAAAAGTTGATGCCATTGTAAATTTTGAAATACCAAGCTCTAAAAAAGAGCTCATGAGATTTTTGGGCATGGCTGGATATTATAGAAAATTTTGTTTCAATTTCTCACATGTTGTCTCCCATTTAACCAATTTATTGAGCAAGGAGGTTAAATTTGTTTGAACTGAAGAGTCCCAGAAATATTTCGACAGAATGAAAACATTATTAAAGAATTCCCCAAACCTAACCAGTCCCGATTATGAAAAGCCCTTCAAAATATTTATAGATGCAAGTGACAATGGAGCAGGTGGGTGTATTGCCAAGGAAGATTCCCAAGGTATTGACCAACCTGTGTTATTTAAGAACATATCTCAAACATCAAAAGAATTACTCTGCAGTAGAAAAAGAAACTTTGGCTTTAATTTTGGTATTAACCCGTTTTCATGTATATCTCGGAACCACACAGTTCACAATTACAGATTATACGGATCACAATCACTTAACTTGTATCAAAGGCCTTAGGTATATTTCAGGAAGAGATAATGTTGTAGCAGATGCTCTTTCCAGAATATCCTAATTTAAAATAATCTGATCGGTCTACCTTTTATATCAGTATATATACATCTGGAACTTAATTAAGCACCCCCTGAAATGTTTCATGGCAGTGAAGTTGTTGTTACGGATTATAATGTTTTAATGATTGCTATGTCTTGCAGTACGTTTCATCTAGTGTAACATGATGTTTCTGGCGACCCCAAACACATCCCCTCGTCAACGTGAAGCATGTTTCCCATGAATGTCACAAAACACTATCATCCACACGCAACATCTGGGTATGAAACAACAAATTTTGTCACTTCTTTTATCAATAAATGTTGACATGTCAAGGAGGAGACTCTCAGAGGAACTAGGGTGGCAAATCGTTGGCATGCATGCAACAGGCATGTTATTCAAATCTATTGGAAGACAATTTGGCTATAGTTAGTTTGTCATCAGCAGACTTGTCAGAAAACATCAACAAACCAACGATGTGTTGAGGACATACCAAGGCCTGGACAACCCCCAAAAGACCTCTCCTCTGGAAGATCGGAGTCTGGCACGCCTCGTTAGGCGCGAACCCTTTGCCTCCAGTGGGGTTTTGAAACGCCTTTGGCTCCCCAACAGGCGTTTTTGCAAGTGAACTGTCCAAAACCGTTTCAACGCACTGGGTATGAGGTCCAGAAGGGTCATCAAACGTTCAGCTCTATCCGATCAGCACCAACGACGACGTTTGGAGTGGTGTATGGCACGACAACATTGGAATCTCAGAACGTGGAGGAGAGTCCATTGGTGAGACGAGAGAAGGTCCCTGTCTCACGTCACAGATGGTCGCATGAGAGTGCGGAGGCATAGAAACACTGCTTACGTGCCGCGGAACATCAGACCTATTGTTTCTTATGGTGGAGGATCAGTAATAATCTGGGGATGCCTCTCTCATGATTGTAAACTTGCACGTGGGAATCTCCATGGTCATCAGTACATCCGAGACATTCTCAATCTGGTTGTCGTGCCTCATTTTCACAACCACCCGTTGACTACTCGCCCTGCATTCATGGTCGACAATTCAAGGCCACATCGTTCCCATGCTGTTGGAGCATTCCTTCAGAACAACGCTATTACAAAACTACCTTGGCCTGCAATCGGCCCGGTTTGAATCCCGTAGAACACATCTAGGACTTTCCTGGACGTCGCGTTCAAGCAAGGATTCCGCCTGTCAGAATTTGGCCGATTTTGAAGCTGAATTGCATGAGGAGTGGCAGTAGTTGCCTCTGGACCGTATCAGAAGGCTCACTGGTAGCATTAGGAGGAGAGTTCAGGCTGTCAAGTGGGTACGTGGTGAATACACTCGCTACTGACGTCAGACACCGCTATTGTGTTCAGGAGATCACAAATTACATTTTTGTCAGTAATTACCGGCATTGTTTCATCATGGACCGTTGCAGCACCATACTTGTCGAGAGAACATTTTTCGATCAAAAACATTAGTGACAGATATGTGTAATTAGTATACTGCATATTTTCATCATTGTGTTGTCTTTCGTTTGTCAGTAGACCATTCTTTCCGCAAACAATCACTTTTGGCCATCTGAAAGATAGCATGAAAGTAATGACAGTTCTATTACCACCACCTCGAAAAAACAGGTGGTGCTTAATTAAATTCCAGGTGTATATATGTTTATTATAGAATTGTTAGAAGGTTTTCATGTGTGTATATTGTAAACTGGTCAAAGTCTGCTAAAGTTATATTAAAAAAATACGTTTTCAGTACCCTCAAACTTCTTTTTTTCAAGGCGGGGTGAGTTATGGCCCCTATTATAATATCAGAATCGATATGCCCTTAGTTAATAATTATAACCAATTAAGGTTTTCTAAAAACAAAAAATATTCTCAAAAAGCAGACTCTGGTGTGTGTGATAACTTATTTGCACTGAGTGACATTTTGATGTACGTATCAACATGTTTACAGATACTGTTACGCAGAATCTATTTTTAGCCCAGTGTAACTCACTGATTGTTTAACTGGATCACACTTGTTTATTTGAAATAAGACAGAATCATCCAGAAGCTTATTGAGGTGACTTTGATTCCAAGTTCGCACCCATGGAGGGGAATGTTAACTCTCGCCTCACCATGTCGGAAACCTTTGAGATCCTGCTTCTGGTCTGGAATGTGTCGGTGCTCTCTGTGTGCATGCTTTTATACTCACCATATTATACATATTCAGAATATAGGCGAGGCTCAGCCGATAAGAGGGATAGAGTAAGACCTAAGGGCCTGGAATTCGCCCCACCCCAAGAGATCAGTGGAATTTTCGTACGTAGCTATCAAGATTTATTATAGCGGGAGGTTTTCGTCCCCTATTACCCCTTGGTGGATCCGCCAGTGTTCCCATAGAAACTGGGGGTTTGGTGAAGCCAATATGAGACGTGTTTTACACAACATCCAGCTAGATACGCAAGTGGTATATGCATAGAACAATATAAGTAACACTGTAGTTACGTATGCATGGGCATGGCGTGTATTGGTGTGTACAGTACAGGTGCCGTTAATTCGTCGTAGTCCTCGTAGGCTGCGATGTCTATGCATGCGTTTACCAGGTAATAAGAATTAATTGTCATCAGTAATATCAAAATTTTAATGAATGAAGCACCGGGTTGTACCCGGTGCTTCATTTTTTGAAATGTTGATGGTTGTTCCTATAATTAGTGTTCGGAATCTAATATTAGTGCGCCTGTGGAAATATTTCCCACTCTTGGAAAGTGACTAGTTCACGGCGGCCGTACTGTATATACATGGCTTTGGATAGTACGGGTGTATGAAAGCCGATTGACCGAAAAGGTGATTTTTAGCTCGAAAGTTTTCAAGCGAAACGATTGACGTTGCCAATGACGTTGCGAAGGCATTATGCTCACGCGACGTCAAAGAAAGGTTGACCGCTATCGACGTTCCTTTTACTATCTTACACAACCTTGTTCGGGTTAGGGGATGTCGGGTTTCTTGTACTGGACTGATAAGGTAGTATAGTATGGGTGTTAAATACCTCAGTTAGTCTACTGTTAGCCCTTCGTACTACTGATCAACCGAATGCTTTGTATTATCGTTTGACCAGAGATGTTACTGACATATCAGTAAATAACCTAGAACAGTGATATGCATTGAATAAGCTAATGAAGATTTTAAGCTAATTACAATGTTATGACACAAGCTAAGTGCTCTAAAAATAGAAAATAGAATGAATATAAAGAAAATATTCAAGGATGGTTAGTCGTTTTTGAAAACAAACAAATTAATTAATAATTTTTTAAGATGCTGAAACTATAAAGCCTGCAATCAGGAAAAAACCTGAAAACTAGCATATTTTTATTACTGGTATAGTCAATACGCAATGATTTACCGGGCGATATTGTGGGTGTGTGGGTCGAATGCAATCATGTCTAGTGCGGTAGTATAGGATATAAGGCATATGCCCTTGGTGGTTCAATGTTAGTCCAAAGTACTATTGATCCACTCAAGGCGTTATACTGTCTGAGTGGATGATATGGGTAGTACGTAATGCTATTTCACGTTTTTAGTCCCTGGTGCTACTAACCTGTCGAATGCACCTTACTATCGGGGAATTTTACAGATTGTGCGTAATAATAGGACATGCGGTATAGCATGCGTTCTACGTGCCTATTGGCACATTGGACACACTGGAAATCAGGGGTTGAATTTTAGCTATCGCTAGCGACTCGAATTGTTGTTGCAGTGCACGATTTGTAGAAAATATCAGTGAAATTTCGCTTCTTTATAAAAATAGTCCGTCAGTGATTTCTGTTCCTCACATATGTGCGGAACAGATTTTCATTTTCCGCCTGTTTAATGTTTGATGGGGATTACATCGAACGGGCGTGTAATAAATACAGAACCGGACAAACCTTTGGATGGGTTTCGATCCCGTGGTATTCTTGCGCCAACCAAACTTATGCGATAAACATTAACCCACTCAAACGCTTGTCTATATAATATCAACTCCTTCCAAATTTCAAAAGACTTCACCCAAGGTAAATAGTAGTCCAAACTTGAACCCAAATGCTGTATTTATTTATTTATTTATTTATTTATTTATTTATTTATTTATTTATTTATTTATTGAGTTTAACGACACTTTCGACAGCCATGGTCACCTCGTGTTGGACACTTTTACGAGTGGAGATATTCGGAGTACCCGAAAAGAACCACCAACCAAAGGCGAGTGACTGCCAGACTCCACAACGCACTAACTCCTCACAAGCATTGGATGAAGACGAATGCCCAATCGACCTGCAGTACGCCTTAGTGCATAGCGCCGCCGTTCCCCCACATGGGCAATCGGGATTAAGTGCCTTGCCGAAGGACACAGCGCAGTAACCTCTGGCGGGGATCGAACCATGAGCCTTTCGGTTTGAAGTCCAAGCCGTAACCATTGAGCCACCACTCTCCCTCCCAAAACGCTGTTATTTGTCCACAGGGCGCGTCACAAAAAAAATTATATTACAGTCTTTCGATCCACGTTTAACCCATTAATACTTTTGTACGTCTTATGACGTACGAAATCAATCAGCACTTGGATACTTTGTGGTCATTTGTTTTATTATTTTTCGATTTTTTAAAGTTTTAACCTCAAATTCCTATTTTCTCCCGAATGGTGCTCAGTGATAACCGTTGGGCCAAATGTTATCGCAACCTGAAATTCTAATATAATCCTTCCGTCAAGACTTCTTAACTGGTTGAGTGATAGAAGCCACTATCAGGACTTTCAAAAATGAGGATACCAGAGCAAAAGCCAACACACTCCTTGCTTATATTTCATATTCAGTCAAACACAAATAATATTCTGTTTATATAAATTTGTTTTATTACAAATTATTGGAGAGTGCCTGTGGGCACTCTCCAATAATTTGTAATAAAACAAGTTTTGAATAATAATTTCAGACCACCAAATATAATCTAGCCCTCAACCAGTTAATCATTAATGTGAAAAATATCTTGTTATTGGTACTTTCCGACGTTTGACGTTGCATTTTGAAAAACGGTGAAGAAACTGAATTCCCAGTGACGTTTGAACGTCAGGATAATTAAAGTCTCAAAGGGTTAAACATGGTAATCATGGGTTAAGGTTCCCTTGCATGGGCTTGCAATTTCACAACATTTCTTAAGGGAGGTCTCCCGGATCCCCACCAATAAATGGGGACATCACTCTCATTCACTCCTCAGGCAGTCGCGGTTGACCTTCAGCCGTTGAAGTTTCATGTATCCCAAATTATTATCAACCCTGAAATATCATGGCTACACAATTGAGTCGAGAACTTGAATTTATAACATTATCGTTATTTCACATGACAAATCCCCTAATAGACGCATACAGGTGGTTAAATTTTATTATTTCCATAGATTATAGTTGATGTGGCTAAGAACATAATGGCGAACTAATTTAAAGACGCTAATTAAAATAAACACAAAACAATACTCACTTTATGGGCAATGTCTTTCGAAAGAAATGTGTTTCCAGATCACCCAATTCGAAGATCCCCCACACGTTCCGCCAAAGCGCATCCGTTGCGGCTTTTTGCACAAGTGTTATTTATGTACTGCAACTAATTGCTCATTGAAAACTATATTTTTTATTGGCACGTTAAATCTTTTTTCAGAAGTCAGTGAGGCATCGCGCACCACCTTCGATTTTTTCAGACGTTGTGATTATGCATAACGCTTGAGATTAGATACAACAAAATTGGTCAGTGCTGAGGACGATATTAACATTTCTCCGAATTTTTATCATATCGCTCCCACACAGGTCACCTTTTCAGAGATTGTAGCATTCTGAAATTCAGTGATGTCTACAGCCTTCACGTCTCCCTTTTTATGCACGACTGGGCGAACAAAAAACAACTCATCATGTCATTTGATGATACCTTTCAAGAATATACAGTACGTGGAGATTGGATTGTAACTAAATCACCCGCGGAGTGGAGGTATCACCCGAAGTATCACTTTCAAATTCTGTATATATGGACAAAAAACACAAGCAATGTTTCAGCCAATGGACCTCCGGGTTTAACACGGAGGTCCATTGGCTGGAACTTGCTTGTGATGGTTATGCTTTGCTGTGCTTCCTTTACAATCCTTCCCAAGAATCTGGAATAGTATAGACCCACAAATCCAGCAATTAAATAGACCTAAATTTAAAAAGTCCTCAATTGATAAAGCCTTGAATAATTATTCGCGTCCTAACTCGAAATGTGACAACCCAACGTGCCCCGACTGTGTCATCCGCCAATCATATCCTCTGGCATCTCATCCTTTTCTTCCCACCACGTAATCCTCAAATACATTCTAGCCCCCTTGAATCACAAATAAGAGATCAGAAAACCCTGTTTTGGGGAAAGCACTTCGATACACTGATGCCAAAGAAACTTTATATCTTTCTTTTTCACAGGAATGGCAGGAAGACAGCCTTATAGGCTATGCCATTTCCATGCTGTATACTAGCTTATGTTCCTGTTTGTTGCAATGTTATTTTGTAATCAATGTACTAGTATGCTGCAAAATAAAGATCTATCTATCTTTACCATGATTACACGGTCTACTATATATGCGGAGTCGAAAACGAAAATATAATAAACTTTGAGGTGCACTTTTTTTTAGTATTATCGACTTTAATCCCAAACAAATTATTGTAAATTCATATTTCGAGTCCAGCTGTATGAAATTGCATAATTTCAGGTTCTTACTGTTTCCAGTGTCACGTCAGGACGTAGCATTTCAGACATGGGGGTGAAATGAAAAGTTCACACATGCAGTCAATACCGTGTATGCCCACCGTTTGCCTCTTGGATGGCAAGACATCGACGGTGCATTGACCTGATAAGTCTCTGGATGTCACCCTGTGGTATTGTGTTCCACTCATTCCTTAGTACATTACGTAAATCGCCTAACGCCTGAAGATCATGAATTCGTACCCGACTATCCAATTGATCCCAAATATGCTCGACTGGCGATAAATCTGATGAAAGTGGGTGCCAAGGAAGAAGTTCGATGCTCTGCTCCTCAAGAAAGTCACGACAGATACGCGCCATGCGACATCGGACATTGTCTTGCTGGAATAACTGCAATCCGACGTTAGCGTTGAAAAACGGGACAACAAGAGCTTTAAGAGTTTCGACCCTATATCGCTGTCCATCCAGATTACCATCGATGAAGATCAACTGCAAGGAAATTCATGCCCAAACCATTACACTATCCCCACCGATACGGTCACACTCCCGCACGCAAGCATCAGAAACCCGTTCGACTCGTTGGGGATACACTGTGTTTTCCCATGGCCAAACGTCGCCGAAGTAACATCACACCCACTCCATGCATGTATGAACAGGAGGTGGCGCCTAGTTGTTTTTCCGATCTTCGCTATTATATCTGCGATCTTCCATGCCTCCCCACCCCTATGTGATTTCCGTGCTTCTGATTGGAAATAAACATCAGCCGAAGTATGATTCCAATGGTGAACGGATAGCACTAGTACATCAGTATCATCTGCGGCAATGACAACTGAATTCCCTTGAGATGAAAGTTTGATGGCACTTTCAAAAACCAGGGTATCAGCATCGCCCGAACTGCAGTTAACAGTATGTCCACCTGCTCTCAGTAATGTAGACAGCAATCTTATGAACTGCATTGTGTTATTCTCGTTCGACAAGAACCGTTCCTGGTTCTTGTGTTCAGTCATGGTGTCTGTCAAACGGCTATCGGCACACACGTTGACAGCACTCCTTCTATGCTCATGACTCTTCGTGTTTGGTCGCTGTCCATACCCATCGAAGACGACACAGCAAGTCTGCACATATTTATTGGCCACATATCCAACATACTGAAGGGATACTTCCGAGTAGGTAGCCTTCGCCTTCCATTTGACTCTGTGGAGGAGAGCCCCTCCGCCAAGCACGTACACGGAATCATATGGCGGCTTCGAAAGCGGTACTCGATCTGTTATTGCAGCTGCTAGGTCTGCCTTGTTTGCTTTTTCTGAGAAAGAAGTCTTTGAAGAGGGCCCTTGGCATAACAGTCAGTTTGTACTCGAAGAACTGTCCCACGTCGCGCTCCCTCTGAGCAAAAGCTATCAATCGAGTGAACAGAGCTGATGGGTCTATTGATACCCTCTGGTTATCCAACTTCACCCTGGGTTTCAAATGGTCTAAAGTGCGAATTTGATCTATCCTTTTGATGGAGGCATCAGAAACAACAACATTGTCTAGTTTAGAGTGCATCTCCGCCCCTACCGACTCGGTATTGTCGCAGTTAATACCATCACCCAAGGAAGCTGACAATCCGGAGGATAGGAGGCGCAATCTTTCATTGTCATCGAAAGGATCATACAAGTCAAACCACTCTAGTATTTTCATCATGTCGGTGTTGTCTCGTTTACGACGAGAAGTGCCCATGTCTACATGTTGTTCACTGGTACTGAGTTTCATGTCATAGCTTCGTGTGTTTCAGCGCATTTATGCATGGTGGAAATCCACTCCTGGCGCTCTGATTCGGTCACCCCACGACTTCGCGTTAATCCACCTCGACGTTTAATTGAGCGCATGAGGACTTGTTCAATCATAAGGTCAATTGAAAGGCCTGCCCAAACCCTGGAACTCCAGCGTATAGCATGGAAACCATCATACGACCACGGATGTTTCTCGGGGAGCTCAAGCATCATTTGCAGATACAACCTGCAACTCTTAGCGTAGTGTACATGTCCCGTGGCTGCGAAGAGGTTCAACATAGTACTGACAGCAATAAGGTGGAGATTCCAATCGCCAAGGCGTTCACCTCTGATGAACATTTTCAGTGTCTGGACATATTCTAGATACTGTATCCATAGTTTAGCAGTGCGCAATTGTTCAGCCAGTCTGGCTTGGTACTCGTCGAGGCAAGTGTTTACCCTTACGAGAGCTGCTGAGTTTGCAACATCGGAAAGAGCTATCGAGCTGTCCATCATACAATTCCTTGACACTATCTAAATCTTCCCTGTTGATAGATTTCTGTCCACTTCCGACGCTACATGAACTTCTCGGAGCGGCATCAGGTTCAGCCATTTCTGAGCAAGTAAGGGATGTACACCGGTGTTATGGACTGTGATGATACACTCTGTTTACCCTGTTATGATTCACACAAAACCATGTCCTCACGTTTGCAAACGTTGGAATGCTGGTTTCGGAAAACTGATCGAAATTCGTTCTTACACCACCATCAGTATAAATGCTATAAAAAGTTTTCCCCAACGTGGTCTTTTGCGGATTTTGGATATGTTCATCGGGAGACATTCCTCTTCAAAATGACACAAAAATCATCTTGTCCCAATTTTGTTCCGGGTACGACCACTTTACTTGGTTCAACGCCTGTACTACAAGGGGCACAATGCTACGTTGCTGAGACTGGAAATGAAATCTTTAGCATATTTACTTTCGTCATGTGTGCGGTGATGTCTGCATTTTGTGTTTTTGTAATGTTTTAAAGTCAAGAAAGCACATACAAATTCAGCGTGCGATCAAACTGACGTCTAAAAACAAAAATGCGTCGCTTTGCGCTCCGCCACTTTTGAAAAGGTGATTCGTCCGCTTATCCACTGCGATAGCCCTTCACCGGGCGTAAAATACATTATCGTACATGTATATAACATATATGTGCATGCATCAGAGAAACATCGTCATCAAACCCAAAATCGAAGCAAATAAAAACTATTTTGCTGGCCTAATAAGTATGAGAATTAATGACCACTTGCTAGCCAGTAATAGAAAGGAAATTCCTCTCAAACATGATGAGATAATAATAAACAACAATCTAACTAACCTACAGTGGTTGAACGTTGGCCATCTTACACTCTGTACCACTCATACGAAATTGACTGACATCAATCTTTGTTTTCTGAAGTCAATTGGTCAGTTTAGTTTAAACATATTTCATTTGTCAAAATTAACAAAACGTTTTGGCCAACAAGTGTCGAACATTTACGACACGTCATCTTTCTTGTATATGATTTACAGGTATATGATTTTTAGGTTAATGCAGCATTTGTTCAATATATCAAAATTAACAGTTATGCTAGTCGTGATTGCATCGGAGTTACACCATAGTCCCACGAAAACGAAATTAGACTGATTTAGAACTAACAAGTGGATTTTAATTCAACGGTTACTTTCATTGACAAGTTGCTATCTTCTTGGTATCATGTGTTCCCTGTGCACCCACTTTTCCAGCAGCAGTGAAGATACTCTCTAAAACTTCAGCCACACTCTTCCCCGATGTATTCCCCAACGGTTTCATCCGTCGGTATTTCGAACGCATGTCTATAACAGCCATTATATATACTGAGTCAAAAAAGAAAGTATAATAAACTTTGAGGAGCAATTTGCTTAGTATTATCGACTTTAATCCCAAACAAATTATTGTAAATTCATATTTCGAGTCTAGCTGTATGGATTTGTATAATCTCATGTTCTTACTGTTGTCAGCGCCACGTCAGGACGTTGCAATTCAGACATGAGGTGAAATGAAAAGTTCACACATGCAGTCAATAGCGTGTATGTCCACCGTTTGCCTTTTGGATGGCAAAACATCGACGGCGCATGGACCTCATAAGTCTCTGGATGTCACCCTGTGGTATTGCGTTCCACTCCTGCCTTAGAACATTACGTAAATCGCCTAACGTCTGCAGATCATGAAGCCCGTACCCGACGAACCAATTGATCCCAAAGATGCTCGATTGCTGACAAATCTGGCGAAAGTGGGTGCCAGGGAAGAAGTTCGATGCTCTGCTCCCCAAGAAAGTCACGACAGATAAGCGCCATGTGACATCGAGCATTGTCTTGCTGGAATAACTGCAATCCGATGTTCGCGTTGAACAACGGGACAACAACAGCGTTAAGAATTTCGTCCCTGTATCGCTGTCCATTCAGATTACCATCGATGAAGATCAACTGCGTTCGATGCAAGGAAATTCCCGCCCAAACCATTACACTACCCCGTCGAAACGGTCGCATTCCCGCACGCAAGCATCAGAAAACCGTTCTCCTCGTCGGCAATACACTCTTTCCCTACCATCAGCGCGCCGTAGGCAAAATCGCGATTCATCACTAAAAAGAACTGTGCTCCAACCTTGCTTCTCCGGCTTCTTCGGACCAGGAGTCCGACCAGGAGGAGAGCTTCCCGGAGTCCGTGGAGGCATTCCTTGGGGAGGAGATCGAGGACGACAACACCCGAGCCACAGTCCAAGACAACTATAGCTTCTATGTATCAAACAAATTCCCAGCACACTCAATCAGGACAATCCTCACAATCAATTTAAAAAACTACAGGAAATCTCAAGAAGAAACAGCAGCTAGGATCAGGCCATTCGTTACCAAGGAACCTACTAATCCTCCAGATCCAACAACCCCACCAACATCTATCTCTCCAACACATCCTCCTCCCACCAAGAAAAACCGTAGGAGACAAAGACGCCGCTGAACACCTTTACACTTTCCCTCCTCTACCACGTGACAAAATTATACAGTCTACGAGGATCGAAAGGGGCTTGCTCCACATACCGTCCCTGCGCGCCTTCGGCGCGTGAAACCATTTCGCTCGATTCGATTCTTGCTGAATCCAGCGAACACGCTTACCCATTCCATTCTGACGGTACCGTGGCGTTGATCCGTGGTATGGACGCCTACTTCGGATGCCGTGTTCAGCGAGTCTGTTGCTGACAGTTTGTGCGTTGATTCTATTGTTATCTCTACCAGGAGTAATTGCTGCTGTCCTTGTCGCCGGAAGGAAGCGATCCCGCAAGTGAGACGTCCTGATGTGTCGATCTTGTGCATGGGCCGTAATTCTTGGTCGACCTAACCGCGGTCGGTCGGCAGTAGATCCAGTGGTTCTATACTCTCCAATGAGACGGTAAATAGTGGCCACAGTGATTCCGAACTCAGCAGCGAGCTCATCTGGAGGTATCCCAGCCTCATGCATAACAATGGCACGAAACCTCTGATTTTCGGTTAACTTTGGCATTTTTTAAAATGCCGGAAGACAAAAACTAGAGTTTTTTCTCAATAACCCAGGCTCTCTAGCACAACATAACACAAAGAAAATCGTTGGTCACTCATTCAATTTGACATTGTCGAGTAGCACGTGCTATTTTGAAATCCGTAGCAGAATTGCATGCGATTGGGTGGACAACAACAACATATCATTAAACTCTTTCCAAGACTTCTTGTCAACAAACATCAACATTAGAACTATTATATTTCATCCTTTATGCTATTTATCACATTTGTTTCTATTACGTGTGTACTTTCTTTTTTGACTCAGTATATATTTCCACACCTCCGTTATGTCTCGAAAGCGAATGCATTTCTTCCAGATCGGTCGCCTATATGCAATCGAATCCCTTGACGCATACTCTTCTCTAGCAAAATTGATGTACCACGGGTTTGAAAAAAACTCGTATATTATAAGTTACAGGGCGTTTAGTTGGCAGATACAGTGTCATATACAGCGAAGAGAAAACAATATTAAGTGAGGCGAAGCCGAACCTAATATTGTTTTCTCTAAGCCGTATATGACACTGTACCTGCCGTATATGACACTACTGCCGACCGACCGCATTTATTATGGACGGCATGCTAAAATGTCATTGGGGAAGTTAACTCAACGAACAGTTAAATGATGCGCACTTCTTGAAAAATTAAACAAAGCAGACGATGTTTTACATACGCAACAAGGGGAGTAAATTTGCTTCCGCATTCTAATAAATCACTCGTGACTTGTTCAATAACAGCCAATGTTTTGGGCTGGTTTGGCATTTTATTATAACAGTTTCATTCAATCGAATGCAATGTTTATACGACGGGCTATTTTATATGGTGGGTCTTCTGTACGACTGCGCTGCAGCATATACATACCTGTAAATTAAAAGCTGAGGCGTGTGGATATAATGATAAAACAAAGCGGCTGACGGGCACCTAATATTAAATTAATATTGGGTGCTTTTCAGCCATCCTGAACCTAATATTGTGGAGTCTATGTCTCTTAGTAACTTACTAGCATAATAATAGTTAATCCATACTGATGGTGGTATAGAATATAACAGGTGTATAAGAATTTTCCAATTTAAATTGACATTACCTTTTCTAGGATTGTTGAGGATGATGGCAGAATACTAGAGGTCTGTAATTGGTAAACAGTTGGGCATTGCCCGATTTAAGTACAGGAATTACTTTTGCCGTGTTCATATTGTCTGGAAATATTCCGCTCAGGAACTAGTTGATTATCATGTGTGCCAGATGCTGTGATATTATATTTACAGAGTGTATTAAGAAGACTCGTAGTGTAGAAAAATCCTTATATTCTTCACTGTTCTTATATTTCATTCTATTGGTTTCATTTAGAATCTCAAACGAGGCTGTAGGTGTCATAAAAACAATATTTGTACATGGGACCCATGAAGTCTAGAAAGGTCCAATTTGACCTCATCAGTTTTTCTGTGGTTCACTTAAAAAGTTCTGAAAAGTTGTAGAATATACGAGCGATTTAGGAAGAGTCATAAATATTTTAGAAATTTTACACGAAAGAAGTGGGCATTGTGGCAGTTCGTTTCGTTCTATTTGTAACTCCGTTTTAGATCTTCCAAGTTTTACGTAAGTTTTTTTTCGACTATTAATACATTACTGAAATACATTGCCTTACTTTGTTTCTTAATTTTATTGTATATTTTACAGTAGTTCTTTAGTTATTTATTTGAAGACAGACTCAATTACACGGAGGATTAAAACTGAGAGATCATGACGTATTTCAGGTGCAAAATTCCTACCTCACCCCGCCCATCATCACCAGCAGACCATTGGTTCTTAATAAATGGGTGACAGCCAACATGTTTGTAGGATAAATCTTGGGGTATCTTAAATATTCCAGTTAGACTAATGACATCGACGACATTTTCCGAGTTCTGCAGATTGCTTAATAACTCGTTTATGTGGTCCCACTCAAGCTTTGACAATTAAGATGAACATATAACAAAGTTCCTTCTGATTGATCTGCCTGGACAAAAATTCCTCTGATAATAACTAATTTCAGTGCATGGTATTAAATTATACTCCGGGTTTGTCTGGATTTCGTCTAGTTTAGTGCTACCCACCATGAGTTGCATTGAATCTTCCACCTCATCAGCAGTCAAGAAAAAGACACACCATTGCGACATTTTTCAGTTCAGTTTGTTTTAAGTTTTTTTGTTGTCGTCAATTTGATCTCGGTGGTACGAGCACTTATTAATTTCAAATTTTAGTGAAAATACTTTGTGAAAAAGGGTCCTACAGACCTTTGAATCTATGCACAGGGCTAAATAATGGATTCAAAGGGTAATACGGCAACAGATAAACAAAGACATACATACATAGTCTTTACCTTATGATGGTTTAATATGGTTTAATATTAAAGCATGAACTGTGAAGTGATGACTCAGAGAGACAAAGATTTTTCCGAGTTCTGATATTAGCTACACATCAACGCTATTTGAACGTACACATCGGCAGCCCGAATCACAGCCTGGCGGACAGACGGGCACAAAAACGAAAAAAACAGCGAGCTGGTATAAAATGTCACAACGCGCGTGTAAAGTATATGCTAATTATCATGTATCTGTCCTGAGTCTTCTGAAACAAATTACCGTTTATTATGAAGGGTTAATCACAGAATGCCTCTTTTGGGTAGTAGTTTCCAGTATAGACTGGAATTAGCTACTAGGCCATAAATTCTGGTGGTTTTCAATATCCAGTAAATTAAATGTAATTTCCAGGCTTCAAGCAGTTAAATATGGGCAACACTGTTAGTACTTCCCGTAATGGCATATGATAATTCATAATTCCTTTGGACGAGATCAACGAGATCAATTTATGCCCTTGGAGCAAACAACATTAGTGTTACAAAGGGTAAAAGTTCAGCAGCGATTTAAGTGCATCGTGCTGACCAGTTGTCTCTGATATTAGACAAAGTGTTAAGATTGAAGGACGGGTATTTATTCAACACGAGAAGTCAGCAGAAATTGGGGCCAGCACAGCAATAGATTAGGGTCATCTAAGATAAGGCACGAGCCTACCAGTCTTTAGAACGAGCAAGGCATTGTGATTCATCCTTAGATACAGTTCAATGCATTTTTTTCTCTGCGAATCATTTCAGTGAGATAATACGTGTTATTCCTGACGCATTTAGATGTGTGCGTAGTAAATATTCATTGACCGTTTATTTATTTATTTAATTATTTATATATTTAGATTTAACGGCACTTCTGACAGCCAGGGTCACCTGGTGTCAGACAATTTTACTGGTGGAGGAAGCCGGAGTACCCAGAGAGAACCACCTTACAACTGCCAGACACTCAAACTTACTAGCTCCACACAAGCAGGGTTAGCATTGTTTGAAGACAAGTGCACCCTCGACGTACAGTACGCCATTACACAGCGCCACCGCCACCGTGCCCTCACGTGGACAATCGTGATTATGTGCCTTGCCCAAGGACACAACGCAGTTACCCCTGGCAGGGATTGAACTGTGAACCTTTCGCTTTGAAGTCCAATTCCGTCACCACGGTGCCACTGATTCCAACCTTATGGAAATAAGATGGATCATGATGCTGTTCCTTAAAAACAGACCTTCGGGTTCAAAGAGTCGATATTTTATTCTGAAGGTTCCATATATTCCCCGACAACACATTTAATCTGTTTGTATTTGGTATCTTTTAAAATTATATGTTTATAATTTATCAAACCGAAGCTCCAGATAACACGTGAATAGGCTTAGGGGGAATACGGGCTAAAACCCTCGTGAAAAAAACCCACAAGAAAGGCTCTCAACAAAAAAAGCCATCAGAGAAGAAAGTCTTCAAGAAAAATGACAATGGAGGACAAAGGATCTCACATCATTATTTTGACGCATTATGGAAAAAAAAACATTTTTGACATTCAAAGTACGTTTCAAATCCTTCATCGGATACAGTACAGCCGCCGTGGATTGGTCGTAATCCAAGCGTGGGCAGTGATATCCACGCGTTCGTTTACCGCATTAATGAAAATCATTAGCAAAAATTCAATTAATGAAACACCGGGTTGCACCAGGTTGTACCCTGTGCTTCATTGATTAAATTGTTGATTATTCCTATTATTAGAGTTTGGAATCCAATAGTATTGCATCGTGGAAATATTGCCCACCATTTGGAAAGTGACCAGTCCACGGCGGCCGTACTGTACTATATCTTACCTCCTACAGGTATCTGGGAATTTCATTGGTTCACATACGTCACATGCAGACTGCATATGAAACCATATACTGCCTGTCAACATCAATATACGCTGACAGCTATGGGTAATCTCCCCTTTGTTCATTGATTATTCAAAATGGCGGCAAGCGAAAAACGCTTCAAGTTGAAAGATTGAGGGTTGGAAGCCCATATTTGGTCTGAAGTGCAGGTTAGGTAACTTAAAAGGCTTCATATTCTGTTGATGTGTATCATGTTACCTTCGAAATGAAACTGTTTGGTATGTATGAATTTGCCTTGTTACAATGTATGGGAGAGTGCCTGTAGGCACTCTCCCATACATTGTAACAAGGCAAAGACACGCGAACACATTGTGAGAATTCTCTCATTTAATTTTGATCGCTGTTGTTATTAGTTCTGCGCATCGATGCAGCAGTCGGTAAGATAATATTCCTTACACAGTTTGTTGGTGGCCTAATATGGTATATATGTTGTCAGTTAATTTCATATTGGACGAGAGCGAAGCCACCAAGCGAGGCCACCAACAAACTGTGTTCGCTCTCGTCCAATATGAAATTAACTGACACCATATATACCACATTCGGCCACCAACAAACTGTGTAACTAATAATATTATAAAAGCCTACGTAGAAAGTTACAAATATCCAGAGCTGTGCATCAATGCAGCAGTCGGTAAGATATATTCGTTACACAGTTTGTTGGTGGCCTAATATGGTATATATGGTGTCAGTTAATTCCATATAATATGAAATTAACTGACACCATATATACCATATCAGGCCACCAACAAACTGTGTTCGCTCCCGTCCAATATGAAATTAACTGACACCATATATACCATATTAGGCCACCAACAAACTGTGTAACTGATAATATTATAAAAGCCTGCACAGAAAGATAAAAATATCCAGAGCTGTTCCTGGAGAGGATGGTTTGCTAAACGTTAAGCACTTGTCTCCCCATTCACTTTCCCATATATGCAGATAAACAATGTTAAACTAAACTATTAATAGCTGGCAGTATACGGTTGAATATTATTATTTCTCGTAAATCAATCATTTTCCATCCAATCAGCAGAGTTCAAGAACAGGATTAAAAATTATGATTGGCCTCTGTCTACCACCATTTTAAATTTAAAAAAAATATGGAATAATAAATTTTAAAGTTTTTAAAATATAGAAAAGAACGATAAATTTAAATGCTGACATACAAAATATTTGCAGGTTCTCGTCCCTCTTTTCATTTTCCTGCAAAGCATTTGTCCTGGGGGCTTTTGTGATCAATGGATTTTGTGTCGAGAACTTTCGTGTTGAGGGCTGTCGTGTTGAAGGATTTTGTCCTGAACTCAGTGCTGAAGCGTACTGACTTTTTACTTTTAACTTCCGGATCTGTCAATGAATTTAACATTAAAGGAATGAGAATTTTCACTTTCATCCTTTGAACCCTGGTGGCATCTTCCATGGCAGTTCATATGCAGTAATTAGAGTCCATATTCATTATTTGGTGGTAGACTAATCAATATTTTCAACGTTCAGCCTTAAGGCTGCACGTTGAAAATATTGATTGGTCTTCCCCACTCTTAACTTAGCAGGCATCCCACTTAATAAAATTATGACGCACCATGTCCCTGGGACAGTAAAGCGGCCTCTGGTGTTCAAAGGGTTAAACAAACATTTCAGCATGTAACAACAATTGAATAGTCAGTGTGAGCAGCATTTTGTGGAAAACAGACTTTTTCTCTCGAGTCGTATAACAATTATTTTGGTCTATTCTGAAATGTTTGCCCTCATCATGTTTGAACTACGAATGCTGTGTTCTCTGCACTGGCCTGTATTTACACAAAAATATGGAAATAGTGTTTTTTCACTGGTACAACTGTCTATGGGTGTCATCCTCTTAATTTTATCAACAGTATTGTTTTTTCCTTTGATATATAGACAAGCGTGGGTGGGTATAAACTTGAGTTGTTCGACTGTGATGCTCAAGTCTCGACGGATTAATATACTATTAAAAAAAAGGAGGGGATATTTGATAAAAGTGGGATATATGAAGAAACATATTTATATTTTCTTCAAAAATATTGTTGAGGCATTGCACTGTGACATCTGGTGAATGATTTCAGCGATAGTGGGGTGTCTGACAAGCACACACTCGACGCACTGAGCTGTAGAAGACATGGACGATAAGTCAGAGAATTTACCACATTCAGTCCAAGACCTCAATACCTTGTAAAACCTCCTCGCATCGCGAGACAGGTGCGGATTCGACGTGGCATACTCGTCACCAAACGTTCAATATCAGATTGACTGATGTTATTCCAATCTTCCTGCAGTGCAGCGGCGAGTTCCTGGATATTGGTAAGAGGCTGTTGGCGTTGACATATCCCAGACGTGCTCGATTGGTGAAAGGTCTGGACTTAGTGCTGGCCAAGGCAGTGTAGTGATGTTCTGCTTCTGGGGGAACTCTGTATCGACACGGGCCCTGTGTGCCCTTGCACTGTCATACTGGCAAATGAATCGACGGTCGTGACATCGTGAAAATGGCACCACATGAGCTGCTAACATGCTGTCACGGTAGTACCGCCCTTTGACACGCACTTGGATGACATGTAGTGCTGTTCTGCTTGTCATGGTTTTGCCTCCCCACACCATAACCGATCCACTACCAAAACGATCGTTCTGCCTAACGGTTACGTCATGGTATCGTTCGTTCCGCCGCCGTCACACTCTGTTTCGCCTGTCGTGGAAGTCGAGAGAGAACCTCGATTTATCGGAAAACATGACGTTGCTCCAACGACGACTGTCCCCTTGCCGTAGTGCTCCACGCCAATTCAGCCTTGCTGCGATGTGACGTTTAGTCAAACGTTCAATTATTCGAGGTCGTCGAGCGTACAAATTCCAACTGTGTAGGCGATTTCGGATAGTCTGACCACTGGCGCGTACATCTGTAGCTCGGTTCAGCTGCTGTTCAATTTCTAAAGGGCACTTTGATGGCGGCTACGTAATGATGAAACGATCCTGGTTAGTTGTCGCCCTTGGACGACCTGACCGACCGCTGTCATCAACATTGCCTGTCTGACGGTAGCGTGACCACAACCTGCTAATCACCGATTGAGCAACGTTGAGAATTTGAGCCACTGCAGTCTGTCTGTTGTCAGCTTCCAACATGCTAACGGCATCTAAACGTTCGTCACGTATCATTTCTTCGCATACCTCAAAAGTTACGTTTCGACAAGAAATTATTGATGAACGAGTTTATACCAAGAAAAGAAAGATGTGACCTCCGAAAAAAAACGTACAGTACAAATACAAATTTAAAAACGTATCCCACAGACATTAACGCGGCGCTCGTGCGAAAAACCAGCACGAAGTCATCGTGGGCCAGTGACATTCATGGTCCACACTAAACTTGGTAACATATTGATGTGTCCAATCACACGTATCCAATACCATTTTCCGAAAATATCAACACCAGTTTGGATATCCACTACTTTTTTTAATTGTATATTTCAACTGCATCATCAGGGCATGCCTTCATTGTACGCGAAATATTAGTCAGTCGGAAGATATGTATATATACTGAGTCAAAAAAGAAAGTATAATAAACTTTGAGGAGCATTGTTTTTAGTATTATAGACTTTAATCCCAAACAAATTATTGTAAATTCATATATCGAGTCCAGCTGTATGAATTTGCATAATTTGATGTTCTTGCTGTTGCCAGCGTCATGGAAAGTTCACACATGCAGTCAATAGCGTGTATGTCCACCGTTTGCCTCTTGGATGGCAAGACCTCGACAGCGCACGGACCTGATAAGTCTCTGGATGTCACCCTGTGGCAATGCGTTCCACTCCCGCCTTAGAACATGACGTAAATTTCCTAACGTCTGAAGATCATGAGGACGTACCCGATGGTCAAATTGGTCCCAAAGATGTTCGATTGGAGACAAATCTGGCGAAAGTAGGGGCCACGGAAGAAGTTCGATGTTCTGCTCCTCAAGAAAGTCACGACATATACGCGCCACATGACATCAGGCATTGCCTTGCTGGAAAAACTGCAATCCGACGTTAGCGTTGAACAACGGGACAACAACAGCGTTAAGAATTTCGTCCCTATATCGCTGTCCACTCAGATTACGATCGATGAAGATCAACTGCGTTTGATGGTGCAAGGGAATTCCTGCCCAAACCATTACACTACCCCCCGCCGAAATGGTCGCATTCCCGCACTATGGCATCAGAACACCGTTTTCCTCGTCTACGATACACTCTTGCTATAACATCAGCGCGCCGTAGACAAAATCGTGATTCATCACTAAAAAGAACTGTGCTTCAACGGTGCTGAATATGGCGAACACGCTGACGTACCCATTCCATTCGGACAGTACGACGACGTTGGGTAAGAATTGGTCCGTGGTATGGCCGCCTACTTCGGATGCCTTGTTCAGCGAGTCTGTTATGGACTGTTTGTTCACTGATTCTATTGTTAGTTCTACCAGGAGTAATTGCTGCGGTCCTCGTCGCCGGAAGGAAGCGATCCCGCAAGAAGTCCTGATGTGTCTGTCTTGTGCAGGGGTCGTAACTCTTGTTCGACCTAAATGCAGTCGGTCGGCAGTAGATCCAGTGATTCTATACCTTCCAATGAGACGGTAAATAGTGGCCACAGTGACTCCGAGCCTCATGCATACCAATGGACGCAACCTCTGATTTTTGGTTAACCTTGGCATTTTTTGAAATGTCGGAAGGCAAAAACTAGCGTGTTTTCTCATTAACCCAGGCTCTCTGGCACAACATAACACAAAGAAAATCGTTCAATTTGACATCCTCGGGTAGCACGTGCTATTTTGAACTCCCTATCAAAATTGCATACGATTGGGCGGACAACAACAACAACATATCTTTAAACTCTGTGCACGACTTCTTGTCCCCAAACATCAACATTAGAACTATTATATTTCATTCTTTATGCTATTTATCACATTTGGTTCTGTTATACTTTCTTTTTTGACTCAGTATATATATATGAAGCTATAGGGCATCCAGGCCAAACAAAATAGGCAGTGTTACCCCCCTCCATCACCACAACGATACACATCTATGTTTTCCGGTATTCGTGACCTTTATTAATGGACAATACTTGCACTCGTATCAGTGTTTCTGTGCCAAACTCAATCGACTTTTCATCAAATAGAGGACTTGATGTTATGGACAATTAAATTAATTACTTTGCAGATTAAGGGTTTTTCTATTAACATTTAAACCTTAGTGGTATCTTCCATATCAGTTCAATGACAGCAACGGGAAGAGTCCACATTCTTTGTTTGGGGGGGGGGGGGTAGACCAATTAATATTTTCAACGTGCAGCCTTGGGGCTGCACGTGAAAATATTGATTGGTCTACACCATACCTTCCTCAAAAGTCAACCTACTCAATGAAATTATGAAGTATCATGTTACTGTGCCGGAAAAAGAGGCCTCTGGTGTTCAAAGGGTTAATATGCTGCTATCTGGTGTCCTATTGAAATCTACTTTCCGAATTTTTCACTCACATTGTGCCATAATTTATCGCCGCCCCATATTTACTAATTGGTTGTTGCTTATGGTTGCATCTTACTGTACAGTGGCTAATCGTGACCGCAACATGTATAAAATACAGTCAAGACGAACCAATCCTTTATACCCATGTTGCCCATGTTAGGGGCTTACCGCCCCAGGCACTGGTGACCTGGTTCTATTTTATTAGTAAAACAGAGCTTGCTTATCACAGTAAACAAGCACTGCTTCATTTCACGTGTGTCCCTCGGGATCACCGCCCCATAACTGAAGGCATAATTAACCCTTTGAACTCTAGTGGTATCTTACATGTCAGTTCATTGGCATCAATTAGATGAGTCCATATTCATTATTTGGGGTAGACCAATCAATATTCTCAACGTGCCGCCTCGGGGCTGCACGTTGAAAATATTGATTGGTCCACCCCACACATTTACTGAACAGCCATCATATTTAATGACGATATGACGTATCATGTTCCTGGCCGGAAAAGCGTCCGCTAGGGCTCAAAGGGTTAAGTAGTTCCACAACCGTATAAAAGAAATATCGAAATATTATTTTTAATATACAATATGTAAGAGAATTGTGAGGTTTTCCTTTTACTGACACCAATTTTCTCTATTTGTTTACTCTTTCGGATAACCTGACTGTGTGGTTTCACATGATGTTTCAAGTGGCACCGTTTGGGTGAAACGAAGACAACTGAAAAAGAGACTTTTCGCTAATATCACACAGCCGCTTATCCAGACCTTTTGTAGGGGCGATGGCCCTTAGTGCCGAATTACAGTGGCCCCGGGGGGATAGAAAAACTGAAAAAATGAGTATCAAGTGGAGTTGGATGGTAGAATCTCTAAAAATATATTGTACGTGAAAAATTAAAATAGATCGACAGGGATGTGGCGACAGGGGGTGGGGGTGGGGTGGGGGGTGGGGGTGGAGTGGCGGGTGGTTGGGCGGGGGTGGTCTCCCCCCCCCCCCCCCCCCCCCAGGTAGGAGTATTTTTTTTCAATAGTTGGAAATTCCGAGGTAAAAAATCAAATAGTTGGAAAATCAATAAATTAACATTGTTCATGAAAAATATTAAAATTCCAATATTAAAATTCCAATGAGAAATTTTGATCTTTTATTTCCAACTGGAAACTTGAGTTTCAAATTTCCTACTCTAAAATTGACATGGCCTCAAATTTTCGACTCTGACATCAATCCTGTAAATTTTCTGACCCAGACACATTATAATTGATGCTTTTTCCGTTTCAGAACGAGTGAAAATTTTCAGAAGGGTTCATAAGGGTTCATTACCTAACGCAGACGATTTCAAATTTCATTATTTTAAATATAATTTTTTTAATTTCTTTTAAAAAAATTCAACAAAACCTCATCATGTGACCCCTCTTTGGAACGAGCTCGTTCCAAAGAAGGGTCTCATGATTTGGTTTTGTTGGAATTTTTCGAAAAATAATATTTTTTCCAGCAGCTGTATTTGCATATTACGTGGGCGGTTGCGGGCGATTCGTTGGGTAAAGGGTTAAAAGATATCACCCAGCGCTGCAGTGCAACCACCTATCGAAACCACTCACAGTTGAAATTTACACCGGTGGACCCCCCCCCCCCCCCCCCCCCCCCCACACACACACACACACACACCCAGCTGAAACCCTCTAGCCACATCCCTGTAGATCGATAAAGTTGATAGATAGATTTCATTTTCCAGATACGTATTAAACCATTGTATGTAATTCTGTTAATTCTGTGATTCTGGTAGAAATTGGACAGCTCAGTGAAACAGATCGAGTACTTTGATACATACAGATTATCGTTATTATGTGCATGCCCTGTGATTTGTATCAGGTTCGAGGTGGTGTTCACCGAGAATCTGATGCAAATCACAGGACATGCACATTATCATGATAATTCTTTTATCTAACAATTCTGTCACATAAGCAGATTAAATCTTAAATTATTAATACAGTTTTCGGACATAATGTTGGGCGAGAAAAAAATAAAAAAAACATATTTTATATAACTATATTGTTGTGCACTCTTGTTGCAATGAGTAACTCGGGCATCGCAGTTTTCAAAGTTGTGTTGTCAAATTATTCACTCTCAGTGTCACTTCCTATGATGATCCGCTTGCATTTACGAGTGTGCGACGTGGGCACATCCTCGGGAACTAGGTAGGGGTAATATTGAACTGTTCAGTTACTATTTATTGGGGGGGGGGGGGGGGGGGGGGTATTTGCTATTATTAGTTATGTCGCTAACTGTAAGGAATTGTGTTTTGTAAGCGTTCAGCCGAGTCGTTCACTGAAACGCACATAGAATGTATTCATGCGCCTGTTATGATAGCCCGTCGCGTTACCGGAAACCAGTCGTCTGTATGATACGGAATCAGAATGAGTCGTCTCTATGATACGGAATCGGAACACATTACGTGCTACGTACCGTGTCTCGTGGTTTATGATTGTTAGAGAAATATTTATAGCCCCGGCTGTAAAAAAACGTATCAACGAAGTGCCTAGACGTTTCATAGAAACGACAGGCAAATTATTCATGTTTTTAGACAACGTGCCTCGATGCATCGTGCTCTCTCTGTGTGACCCACATAGTACGATTTATGGGGATAAGTGAACTCGCCCTATTTTATCAAAGTTTTCAAACCACAAATGGGAGCCAGTACCTCAAGTGGAACTCCAATTTTGTGTGTGTGTGTAGGGGGGGGGGGGGGTTCTCCCCCGTCAGACCTCCCCTGCCCCTCTGGTTACGCGCCTGTCAAAACACGAACAAATTATATTACATGGCCGCCTCTCGAACAAGATGCAGGACAAGAACACCCCTCCCTCCCTGGACAATACCACCAGGCCAAACGCCACTCGAACCTGTAAAAGTGAAGACCTCCCCCACCCCACCCCATCCCACTTCCCCATCCCTCCCAATGGGTACCTTTTTATTATCTTTTTTTAAATTATTTAGACTCTCCATCATATGAGGTAGGTCTCACCGGAAAAGTGAGAAGGTTCATGCTAACAAATTATCCCTGTCTTATGGGGGTTCCAAAACACTGAGGTGTCCAAGTCGAAGCTGAGAGGAAAAACGCGTTTTTAACGTGTTTGACCATTTTCAGTAAAAAGAAGGGAGCGCTGAAAAAAATAGACAAGTATGGGTTTTAACAAAGCTGATTACAGAATTTGTCTGAGTTCCCGTAGAGTATTCCAGCACAAGAACTGCCATTCATCAATATTGTTTTCAGCCATACATGTAAATATTCTAAAATGGGCAAATATTTCAACGCTTCAAGAATCCCTATAAAGTCGTTCATTTTAAGGGCAGAACTCTGCAATATGCATCAAACATTGCGGCATTGTATTTGAAATAAATTGATGTAAGGATCACCGTACAACAAGATATTTCTCAAAAATTTAACCCCCCCCCCCCTCCCCGCCCCAACACCGACATGAGGTAATTACTTTAATTACAGTCAGAAATTACTCGCCGAGCAAGCGGGGACGTTTTTTCTAGCTTTTTATACTCAAACAGTTCTTTTTAATTTTCTCTCTGGTGGTTGTTATTGTGAAATAACATATTTTTGCAAACTTTCTTTTTACGAAATTGTTTACAAATTAACTCAGAATAGAATATCGGGTCCAGACTCCCCTCATTTCGATAACTACCTCGAGGCTGCACGTTGAAAATATTGATCGGTCCATAGCACACATTTACTGAACAGCAATCCTATTTAATGATGTACTGACGTATCACCGTCCTGGCCGGAAAAGCGGCCTTTAGGGTTCAAAGGGTTAAGTTAATTTGATTTATTACACACTTATTTGCTCTACATATTAACCTGAACTTTGGTTGATACTGACAGTAAACTAGTATATTTCTGGGGATGGTGGTGGAGGTTGTCAACTGCAGACAAAAAATACAAGTCGCAAATGTTTGTTATAAAACTCTCAGGTGAAATATGAATAAAACTCACTGTCAATTAAAGTCGGTATTGTTTCCCGAATTTTCTCTCAGGGTTTGTAAACTTCATTCAAATGGATAATACACTCCACGAAATTGACTAAATTCAATGTTCAATGAATAAAGTTTATTTTATTTATCCAGGGTCACCTAGTGTCGTGTAGTTTTATGGGTGGAGGAAGCCGGAGTACCAGGACAGAACCACCAAGCAGCGACAAGAAATTGTCAGACTCCCCAACCTACTTACTCCGCACAAGTTGGGTTAGCATTTGTTGTAGACAAGTGCACCGTCGACGTGCAGTACGTTGGCAATTGGGATTAAATGTCTTTCCCAAGGACACAACGCATATACCTCTGGTGGTATAGAAACGCGGTCCTTTCGGTTTTAAGTCCAATGTAAAAAACACTGAGCCACCGCGCTCCCACTATCTTCATACATTAAAAGGGAAATCGAGTGCGACTAAAGTACGTTTGGCGGATTTTCTTCCTATGGATATTTTAGACAATTTAAAAACAACGTACAGAAAAGTACAGTAAGCACCAGTAACATTTCAGATGGTCCATCAGCTGAAGTTTCCTTACGCTTCTTGTGCTTTATGCAGAAACTGTAATAAATTAAATATTCTTGTAATAAATTGAATATCCAAATTAGTAAACTGAATTTACAGTCCTGTACTAAACTGAATAAACAATCTTCTAATAATGTGAATAAACAGTCTTCTATTCAATTGAATATTCAAATTGGTAAATCGAAGTAACAGTCTTGCACTAAATTGAATAAACAGTCTTCTAATAATTGAAAAAAAAACAATTTTGTAATAAATTGAATATATATATTAGTATAAAGAATTAATAAATTTCGGGTGCAGTGTCTCAGTCGGTAGAGATGCAGGCTGCAAGCGGAGAAATCCTCGGTTCGAATCTCATCTGCGGCAACAGCGTTGTGTCCTTGGGTAAGGCATTTCACCCCCATTGGCAACCTGGGGGCACGGTGACGTTGTGTACAAAGGCGTACTGCACATCGATGGTGCACTTGTCTTCACCAATGCTAACCCTGCTTGTGTGGAGTTAGTATATTGGGAAGCCTGACAATTGCTCGCCGTTGCTCGGTGGTTCTCTGCGAGAACTCCGGCTTCCTCCACCCGTAAAACTGTCCGACACGAGGTTACCCTGCCTGTCAAAGTGTCGTTAAACCTCAATAAAATAAATAAAATAAATAAATGAACAAATTAGTATTTTGAACGAACAATTCACTAATTTGTTATTTTTAATTAGTAACTGAACATTGCCTAACGCTTCCATTTGATTTGACAGTAACATTGATTGACCGATCGATCGAATTCGTAGGGCAGCTCGTTGGCTCAGTGGTAGACTGTTGGGCTTCTATGCTAGAGATCCTGAGTTCGATCCCCGTCCGGGACGATCCGCGTTGTGTCATTGGGCAAGGCACTTTATACCGGTTGCCTGCATGGGGGCACGATGACGCCGTGTACTAAGGAGTACTGCACGTCGATGGTGCACAGGTCTTCAACCGCTGCAACCCCGCTTGGGCGGATCTTGAACAGAATTAGAATGTTGAGGAGTGACAGTTGCTCGTCGATGCTCGGTGGTTCTCTCCGGGTACTCCGGATCCCTTCACCTGTAAAACTGTCACGGCCACGATTAGCCATTGTGCATAGTTATGTGATCTTAAAACACAAATAAATAAATAAAAAAATCGAATTTGTAATAACCCATCAGTATCATCAGACATGTTTGTTTATTAAGTGTGTGTGAATGATGCATCGTTGTGGATGTAGTTATGATTATACCGCGTGGTTAAACTAATTTTTTTTAACATCTTTATGTTGGCAAGGTGAGTTAAATACTTATTGGTCGGAATATCTCGAGCACTATTGAATATCTGATTATGTTTAAAATGACCCCACATTACACCAATGGCAATCTGCAAGCAAACTCCATGAAAAGTTGGAGGCCCACAAAAGCGTCGAATTCATTGCATAATCTGACTGGTAACCTAGACCCTTGACTCTCGGTGTGATTCAACGGAGGGATAGATAAAATGTCTGAGAGAGATAGAGCGAACATGGGGTATGTATAGGTTATTACCACCATGAGGGTTTCTAAGATGGTGTATTGAAGTCGAGACATCGTCGTTGGGTATATGCCCCGAGGCGAGGACGAGACTTCAATACGCCATCTCGGAATAAACATGGTGGTAATAACCAGTTTATCTTACAATATTCCTACCTTTGTTGACTTGTTCGCATTATGGTGGGATTGGGTACAGTTTTTACCGCGTCTGTTTTGACGTGCAAGTGATTTGATGAACGGATTTCAATGTAACTTTATTTTCTACGAAATACAAAAATCCACTAACAATGAACGAAATGACATAACAAGATCGATTTGCTAATCCTTCCAGGTAGAGCTGTAGGTTCACCGAAACCGAACCGAGGTTTTTAGTTTTTTTTTTAAATCGAAACCGAAACCGTCGACATCCCGTAATCTAAGGTTTTTCGTTTTTTATTAAATACTCTTTTGCTGCAGAAATTCACAGAATGTAGCCATCCCAGAGTAGTGAGAGTACCCAGACACTGCCAATGGCAGTGTCTGGGTACTCTCACTACTCTGGGAAGGCTACGTTCTGTGAATTTCCGACATTTCAGTTTAGTTGTGTTTGCAGCTTTCCTCAAGTTGCGTGTAGGTGTCAGACCTCGAAAATGGCCAAGCACAATACAAGTTCTGTATATTTAGGTAATTATTATATTGGCCTTCCTGATTCTTCATGTATTGTAGTTTATTTCGGGCATTCATTGAGTTTCACTCAATTTCACTGCCATTCAGTTATGACTCCGGACATAAGAATGAGTGTTATTGAATTTTATTTGGCCTCATGAACAAACCGAAAACCGAAGAGAACCGAGGTTTTACTCCACCCGAAAAACCAAAACCGAAACCGAACAAGAAATTTAAAAACCTACAGCTCTACTTCCAGGTCATCCAAGATTCGGTGGATCGAAGAAAAGACATTGAAATTATTTTAGATGTCGGTATAAAAACATATTATTGTCAAACTGGAGCTATTATAAGTAATTTTTGATACCACAACACGACCCTAACACCATTGTATAGTACAATGATAGTGTATTCTATTAGAACATCGCGAGATAAAGTTTTCCTCTGGAGAGTAATTATCATGTGCAGAAACTGTCCAAAACAAGTTAAGCCCCCCCCCCCCCCCCACCCCATAATACCTGTGGGTAGGTATATGAATACCTCATATTTTGACGTCCTGCATTCCTCTATCGGATCGGGCATACATCCTCAAAACAGGTGAATATTTGCTGGTTATTGACCACTTCGAATTCACTGCCGTGTGATTATAGAGAAATGAGACAACATCACAGTGAGAGAAATTCGGAAGGTCATGACAGCATGCCACGTCGATTAACCATTTACCCAACGTAACGGCCAAAACCGGCCAGCGCTATTCTCAAAAATCTCCAATTAATTTTCATTATTGTTTTCATTTTTTGTCTCAAGAAACATAGGTTATGATCCCTCGTTGGAACGAGCTCGTTCCAACGAGGGGTCATAACCTATGTTTTTGAGACAAACAAAATGAAAAAAATTAGTTGTTCAAGAATTTTGTTTACAAGTGTCGTCTGCTTTTCATGTTAGGTGAAGGGTTGAGATATTCTCGAGGCTGTTCCACCAGGAGTTGAACAATGTGGCGTTTTTTTAAAGTTGCGATGACGCCCGCGGTGCCTAATATTCATTAAAAAAACAGAAAGCTCAAGAAACATTGCTTCACTGATAAGGCATATTCCCCCTACTGCAAATAGCAGGTTTTCTCGGGAGAATTTACCAGTTTAAGGTATACCTACTGGTATTATAGGGAGGTGGCGAGGAGGAGAGGAGAGGGGGGGGGGAATTTAACTTTTTTGGACAGTATATTTCGCGGAAAAACAAAATGAGTATTTACAGCATATTTTAGTTATTATTGACAAAAAAACAAGTGTCGAGTATAGAATGTTGATACAGTGTTACTCGTTTAAACATTGTGACGTTCGATGAAGTGGGAAGTGTTACGCTGAGACTATAGGCACAGCGTAACAGCTTTCTCTTCATCAAACGTCAACGGTCGGAAGAGGTACCGCGTTGATTAACTTGATGCAATCTGCATTTGTAAGTGCAGGTACAGATGGTTATCCGTCAAGTACCAAATCGACACTGTGCAAACACGAAATCGTGGTACGTGAAGTGGGTTGGCTTCTGCTTCAATCATCTTTTAGCATTGACACGATTTTTCTGGTCACGAGCATCGCCGACGGTCAACCGTTCACTCATGACATGAATGTGGGAATATCTGGGATTAGTGAATTCGCACAATGAGAAAATATGCAAAATGTAACTTAAAGGTGTTATATGAGTAGGGGAATCCAGTTTACTGGATGCCCCAGACCGAAACTCCATCAATTTCAAATGCATGTACACAAATTATATCAACAGGAAAGTTGTTGTGTATAGAACATGAACAATATATGCGTTCAATGCATACAGTTGATAGCAGGCATAAATGGTTCCCGAATGTCTGCTACCGTATTCATACAAGGACTGACAAAATAATATTTCACGAGAAAAACACGTGGCCAAATATACTTAACATGCCGCCCAAGAACAAAGCTATGGATTCAAAATACTTCAAAACGCAGCGACAAGGATTCGCGGGAAGAAAACGCAAACACAGTGTGCATTTTTCCCTGAAGAAGGACGCCATTCCAAAAAGGTTTGTTATCTCCACGTGATACTATGGTACTCCGCAATTTTTAACGGAAACTAATTTCGTAATTCTATGTAATTCGCGATACCTTGGAAGAAATACATCGACTGCACGATTTTTTGATGGTGAAAGTGTGTAGTGTGAAGGTACGGCGGCGTGGAAGCGACACTCTATGTTTTCCTACTATCTTGTTTAAACGAGATAGCTAAGTTGTTTAAACGTGATAGCTAAGTTGTTTAAACGAGATAGCTAAGGTGTTTAAACGAGATAACTAAGTTGCTTAAACGAGATAGCTAAGTTGCTTAAACGAGATAGCTAAGTTGTTTACACGGGATAGCTAAGGTGTTTAAACGAGATAGCTAAGTTCTTTAAACGAGATAGCTAAGTTGTTTAAATGAGATAGCCAAGTTGTTTAAACGAGATAGCTAAGGTGTTTAAACGAGATAGCCAAGCTGTTTAAACGAGATAGCTAAGTTGTTTAAACGAGATAGCTAAGTTGTTTAAACGAGACAGCTAAGTTGTTTAAACGAGATAGCAAAGTTGTTTAAACGAGATAGCTAATGTGCATATAGATGGGGTGCCTATAGATCTGCTCCCCACGGTATGTCCAAATACATGTACATTAGCTTCCCATATAGGGGCCTATCTGGGTGTCATGACGCACATATATGCGCTGCTCATATGGGGCCCAGTCGTACTTCCTGCGTGTGTCACGGATGGACAGGCCATATAGGTGCCATATCGTCTTGTTTGCTCGGCAGCACTAGCCCAGAGTGTTTACGGTTTCCACACATGAAAGAGTGTCATAAGCAACGTTGGTAGTTGGCAGTTGACATCATCCAACTCTGCTGTCGCACACTTTTTACCCACACTTAGAACTAGCCAGTCAAAGTTGTCCCTGCCGACTGAACGACCTAAACATATTTGTGATGACAGTAGAGTAAACGACTACACCAACCCCACATACGTTGTTTCGGATGAAATCGTAAATTATGTAGCCCACTTGGGTGGGGGAAAGGGGGAGGGATGGGGGGTAATTTGGACACTTGAGTCCATATTTCCCAAGTCGTGGGGTAATATGGACATTTTCCATTCGCAAAGATCACGTGATTTGTCCCTTACTGCTTAACATTTGTGTCGGTTTTTGTTCTTTAAAAGGTGTCGTGGTACCAACCAACCACAATGAATATGTAACATTTTCTGTGCAGTCATTGGTTAAACATGTAACTGCAGAGAAAGCTTAAGGGGTCCATATTCCCCCACTTTATCCTATTTGTCCAAATCCTACTAGACTTGGCGTTACCGCCAAGTCTGGTATGATGGACTAGGGAGTGATCTATCAAAGAAAAACGCAACAGAGGTTTCTAAATATATGAGATGGTATGCTTTTTGTTTTGTTTATACAGTACGTGGAGAGTGTATTATCATTAAATCACCCGCAGAGTGGAGATTCCACCCGAGCAATAACTGCAAGTTTGTTGCAAAGCAAAACCATCACAAGCAAAGTTCCAGCCAATGGTCCATTGGCTGAAACTTTGCTTGTGGGTTTTGTACATAATTTGAAAGTGATACTTTGGGTGATACCCCACTCCGCGGGTGTTTTAGTTACAATTCACTCTCCACGTACTGTACATTAAATATTTAATTTTATTTTACATTTTTGGGTTATCCATCTGTGTTTGCAATTGTAATTATTCAGCGATAGTCATAATAACTACTCTTAGTGTTATTCAAATTGACTACCATCAAAGAAATCGCCAGTATAAGGTAGTCAAAATGACTAACAAATATGACTACCTCGCATTGACAATTGCTGTGATAGCTATTTAGTGCAAAATAATCAACTGATTTTTAATGATGCATGCTGGGAATTGGACAGATTTTGCACTCCTTGATTTGATTAAAACAAAACAATATCCAAAGATATTATGATTGTGTCAAGAAATCACATGTGGAAATGGTTATATTATCAGATACTTGCATTAAACACTGCTGTCGTCCGTCAGTTCACAAGTTGTGCTCGTGCCCAAATGAACTTGATTGGTCAATAGCTATCTCGTTTTAACAACTTAGCTATCTCGTTTAAACAAGATAGTAGGAAAACATAGAGTGTCGCTTCCACGGCGCCGTTTGAAGGCGATCGCTCTCGTAATCTTCTAGAAGCAGTAATATCGGCGCCCTTTACCTATGCTCACCTTGTCTTACATGCAAACAGTGGGCATGACGTTTTTCCCCATAGAAAGCCGACAGTTTTTATATTTATCCCCACGCAGCCCTGTCGTTGAACTTTTTAAGTATTTTGAATCATTTACTTTCTTCTTGGATATCTGAGGCATAATTGGCAACGAATTGTGCTCGTGAAATATTATCGCACTTTACTAATATTGCACATTAAGCAATTTTTTCTTCATATACGTGATGCCTGATTATCAGGTTCGAGTATTTTATTGCGATTTCTGCAGAAATTACACTCTGTCAGGCCAGAGTCTTTTATGCGTGATTTGCAATTTGACAATCCGATTTTTTTCTCTTTGTTAGAATTCACTAATGCCAACAATTTCCAACGGGCTTTAGATGTCGCACTCTCTATATGTACAATACATACAAATTATTAAAATACTTAATTGATCTGGGTCATTATATTCCATCGAGTGGACATGGTCCGATCAGCCGGATCACAAAATGGGTTCATATTCACTCAACCTTGTTAATTTGGGTTGATTTTTACCTCAATTGATTTTAGAGAGCAGTTGCAAAGAAATAATACTTAACCCTTTACCTAACATGAAAAGCAGACGACACTTGCAAAAAAAATTATTGAATAACTAATTTTCTTCATTTTTTGTCTCAAAAACATAGGTTATGACCCCTCATTGGAACGAGCTCGACGAGCTCGTTCCAATGAGGGGTCATAACCTATGTTTTTTGAGACAAAAAATGAAAAAAATAATGAAAATTAATTGGCGATTTTTGAGAATAGCGCTGGCCGGGTTTGGCCGTTACGTTGGGTAAAGGGTTAACATGATTCAGAAGCAATTTGCTCGAATCAGCGGAAATGCACCACTGAGAAGATAACCTCCCCTGAGCTTAAATAGATCAGATCAACCATCAGATCAACTGAGTTTATACTGGCTTGTCCACACATTTCTGCTGTTTTCCATTAAACACACAGTTTAACCATTTGCCCAGCGCACACGATATCAAAATTTGATATTTCAATTACATATTTTTCATCGAGCTCATTTCAATGAGGGGACACAGAATATGGTTTTGTTATTTTTTTTTATATTTTTTCTTCAATTGCTCAATTGTAAATTATGCGGGCGGATGGACCGATTCGGTAGGCAAGCGGTTATTTTTCTTTTCATATTGTAATTTTGAGAGAGTACGATGCCTCTAATCTAAGCATTTTTGTCTAAGAAAGCCAATCAATAACAAAACTTGGTCCAGTATTCACAGCGAAACATCACCGAATACATTGTTAACGCCATAAGTCGCTACGCCAAAATTTTAATATATTTTTTTTCATTTCAGTTTAACCGAGGGAATTGGTCTCATCCGCCCGAGTAATTTGCAAAGTGAGGAAATGAAAAAAATCTTTCTAAAAAAATGTCAACAAATCCATATCGTGTGACCCCCTTATCGGAACGAGCTCGTCGAGTTCATTCCAATAATGGGTTTTATTGCACATTCATTCAACTTAAAACCCTTGTATTTAACGGAATAGCCGCTATGACATAAATGATTCTGTATTCAATGGGTAATGTGCACGCCGAAACTTTTTTCCCAGCACCGTTCAAACTAGTTCCTTTCCCACTGAGTCATTAGTTACGCTTCGAAAAGTTTCCAAATTTCGTTATACAATTATCGACAGTCTGTCTCATCGTGTGAAAATGAAAACGTCCAAAGCAAAATAAAGTCAGGTCACAAAAAAATTAGTTAACCAAAAATGAGATAATATTTAAAAAAAAAAAAAACAATCATTTCCAACCAGAACATTAACCCAGTCCCAAGGTCGTCTCGTTTTGTGGATCCGTTATATCTAAATTGATCAACTTTATTTCGGTAAATCTTGACATGCTTCGAACGTCTTTTACAAGTGTTTCTCCCAGCTGTTTTACAAATCTGCACAAATTTGTACTTATATTTTTACAAACAGTATTAGCCACCAAATGGTTAGGCGTGAAAGGGCACCAGCCGAAGAGAAACAGCGATACGAATTTTAACAAACACTGGTTCCGAAAAGGTTGTTTTGATTTTTCATCGATCCATTTGATCAATACAGCTTCAGACAAAACAGACTCTTCACCTTTGGGTTTAAACACCGGAATTAAAATTTGTCGATTTAAATGAATTTTAATGCATTACGCCATTAAATTTTTTATGATAACACCATTCCAACGATTTATGTACATCACGTTCTGTCTATATATGAAATGGTTCTGTTAAAACATGTTGGAAAAGGTGAACAAAAAATTCATTCTTCCCATAGTAAAGCCTCACGTCGGTTAACAAAGTGAGAAACTGAGTCCCGTTAAAGAGAAGACTCTGTTGTAATCTATTCCAATTTCATCTCCAGAGGGATTATTGGTCTGTCGACTTCTCCACCTTTCATGTACTATTTCAAAATTATTCTCCTGAATAATATCCATCACAAACTCATTCTGTCTTGGTACCACCATTGAAATTATTCGGTCAGCTGGTGCTTCTTGTCCTATTCTCCTGTACAGTTTTCTGGCTACGCTATGGCTGTCGGCGAATAAAGGGGCTACTTTATATGAAAAGTAGCCTTCTCTCAGAATGCCATAACCACAGATCGTATTATCGCGGAAAGCTACGAAGGTTCGCGAAGTTGGATGGTTACAGATCTCACGCATTAGTTCACGTCTGTTAAATTTATGAACTGATTCATCGTATCTAAATAAATCTTGGCAATCGCCAGAGTCAAGTATCCGTACTTCAATGTCATTTTTGTCTTTGACTTTTAGGAAAGAGTCGGAAAAATGGCCAGCGAGCCTATAGAAAGATCCATATTTATCATCAACCTGCACGCTGATCTTAGAATAATAATCGTCGTTCTCTTTGCATCCATAGTGGAACGTTTCGTAGCCGTCTGGAGTTGAAATATGTTCTAGACTATACTTGAATACTGCAATGGTGAGACCTTTCTCGCGGTATTCGGGAGCCACATTGAGCTGACCGATTGAAAACATTTTTGATCCATACTTCATATAACCAATAAAAGCTGCAAAGATAAATATAAACAGTTATGCAATTTCGCAGTATTCGCAGTTGTCCGCTCTTCTGTGGACAGTCAGAGCATCAGGATGGAATCGCTGAGAATCGGTAAGAAACTGACACACTTTAAACATTAACGGCAAGCTTGATCACTGTTGGAGACCAGGTCGATTTGGTAAAAATCGCAATAACCCTTAACCCTTACCCAACATAACGGCCAAAACCGGCCAGCGCTATTCACAAATATCGACAATTAATTTTTATTATTTCATTTTTTGCCTCAAAAACATAGGTTATGACCCGTTGTTAGAACGAGCTCGTCGAGCACGGCCCTAGATGCACTTTTGATTTTACAACTTCCAGGTTTGGGGCATAATAATCAAAACACACCCACCTTATCAATTCATAATTTCAGTAAAATAAAAGGAATTATCCATTTTAATTCATTTGTAGATGATGGGAAAATATTTGGCGTCTTTCGCCTTCTCGTACTATTAACTACCACAAACAATATCAGTTTGATGCCGACAAACGAAACTGAACGCAGGTGGTCTGGTTAAAAAGTAACTCGGCATGGATAATGAAGAAATTAAGAATATTTCGTGTATTTCATTTGTTTAAATGCCAACTGCGGCTAATTTTGACCGTGGATTCGATAATTCGTTTGGGTTTTGACCACACGGTCGCGCTGCCAGCGGTTATGTTTATTATGATATGCAAATTGGGAGATAGTTTCCGGTGAAGGAGATTTGTCACATTTGTCAGTGTAAATCGATGACAAAAGACACTGATCGACTCTTGTGTTGGTATGGCGGTTGCAAGAAAAAACGAAATTCTCAGCATCGTCCAAACGCACCTTATTTAAAAGCGCGAATGCATCATTTTCAACCCATCTTCAATCGGTCCTTTGCCGACATCAACACAGTCCGAGGCGAATATCCATGGTTACTATGAAGTAAATACTTCACAACATCGGGGGAAATCAACGCGCTCAATATAGTTCCAGGTCACTTGTTATTTATTTCGAGAAATAGTGATTGTTTGTTTGTTTGTTTGTTGGTGGTTAACGTCACATATTTATGCACCATGGCTAATCGTGACACAACATGGAGATGAAGTCAAGTTTAGTCAATCGTTGATCTACATGTTGCCAATTTTAGAGGACTTTCACCCCAAGCATTGGTGACTGGGTCCTATTTTACTAGTTAAGCGGAACTGGTTTACCACAGTAAACAAGTGCTTCTTACTTCCCGGGGTTCCCACGAGGAAGAAATAGTGATTTCTGAAGCATTCTTCTTACTTTGATGTGAATATTGCCTTATTTTATGTGTATCGTCCCGATTTTATACACTCGGTTATTTTTTTACAAGTGGTTCATGTTGTCTTTCTAGTGCGCAATAATTCAGATTTTTTGTCAACAAAACCGTTCAGACGGCCTGTAAACACGAGAGGGAATTTCGAACCATATTTTGCAGTTATGACATTAACAGCTCAAGTATGTCCTGTAACGTGTTTGCAAATCCGCTCATAATTTGTCTCGAGCAAATAAAGGACGTGACCACGTCCTTTCATTCTGACGATCGCCCAAAATGAGTATTTCTGCAAGAACCGCATTGTAATCACATGACCGGAATAAACATCAGTGTAACATGGCCACATCCGGAACATCCAACATTTGTGTTGGTTGTATTGCATTCCGACTTCCAAACACACCAGAGTGTGTGTCAAAAAAGCTTTCTCCGAGTCTGGAGTATGTTATCATTACATTGAAGACAAGGCTTTCGAATTACCGATCATTTTGTGGTTTTACCGGTTCGTTACTTATGCCATTGGCAAATTAATGTTCATCAAAATCCTAAAATTCACTTTTTTTTCCCTGAAAAAATTACATGTACCTTTTCTATGCACTATACTCATTATTTTGATATATAATTTGCCTTTCCTTACTTCTCTTATCTGTTTCTGAGCAGGGCTTATATTTCGTCCAAATTTGTGAGAATCCATTTGGATTCTCGTGAAAATGGTTGCGAGAATCCATATCTTCTATGAGCGTCCCAGGATCCCATGACACCACCATGGTTCAACCACTGTTGTATACTGATAACACATCTTAACCTTTTACCCAACATACCTTTTTAATTTTTAAAACTAAATTTGATAATTTTTAAACAATAAATAATAAATAAATGATAAAATAATTAAATGAACAATATTTACCAATAAAATCTTACAAATATGTCTGTCGTTGGAACCGGCTCAATGAGCCGGTTCTAATGACAGCCATATTTGTGCAATTTTCTTGACAAAGTGTCAGGATATTTCAGGTCATGTTAGCCTTCTATTGGTTAATTTGTTTCCGCTGTGTTAGATAAAGGTTAAATTGACTCAATTCTTTTCACGCGAATCCTAGCAGAGGTGCAGCGAGAATCTGCATCGATTCTCGTCGGTTTTATTGCGAGAATCTTTGTGCGAATCGATTCTCGGATTCTCGTCGAAATATAAGCCCTGCTGAGGCATTGGGAAAATGTCAATACACTGACCAAAGTTACGTTGGACGACCCCTTAAGCCAGCATCAACTTGTTCGAACTTGAGTCTGTGTCTCCCATAGCAGATCGATCCCTGTATTATCTGTCGCCATATCGACTGAGATAACGACAACAACCCCTAAAAGGTTCAAGTTAACTCAGCAATCATCTTGATTTACATTCAGAACCGCCGAAGTCCCATCTCCAAAGAAGTTACTGAAACGTTGGGATTGTTTGTGGTAATTCGGTAATTGTCTGCCATAGCGCCTGTTTTTTTTTTCTGAGATCTACTGTGGATCTTTTTCTTAACGTTCTATGCAAGTGAAACAGAGTACTATGAAGGTCATCCCACACACCTAAGCCATTGGGCCAAGGGGAGGCGTTAATACAAGTTGCATAACTTGTCCGCCAATCCTTGTAAAACAAATAAGATTAAATAAAAAAAAATATCGGTCTGTGGTCGAAGTTTTGGCACTGAAATCGCAGTTCATGAGAGATCGGCGAGGGTGCACTTCTTGGAATTTAATTGTATATATATATATCACATCTATATCAAACACTATCTCACACCAGATGTGTTCTGTGACTGAAATAAACCAGGAAGTTCGGTCGTTTACTGACTCCAGCATCAATGGGTTGGGGCCTGGGTCTACGGCAGGGACTAACTTAACACTGATTATTCATTTACTGATGTTTAAGGTCACATATTTCCACACAATGGCTAATCGTGACAGGACTGCCTAGCACCGAATGGTCTGTCAGCATATAACTGAGAAAACAAAAAACCGCAAAAGGGTTAAAATTTATCCGGTGGCTCCAATTTAGAACCCGGCCGAAATCTGATAAACGGGAACTGACAATGGCACTGCATTCACTGCAACAAGCCTTACAGAAACAGCACAAATATATTATAACTTACCAATCAGGAGGCCATCAGTATTTTCTGCCACAACGCCATAGAAATCCCGGCACTCCATGAAACAAGATATATCAGACTCAGAAAAATCCACCTCCTTTCTTGATTTCGAAAGTTCCAATATTATCGGTAAATCCTTTCGTTCCACCGCGCGAACTGTTACTATTGCTCCGTCCTGCAGTGTAATAATTCTGAAAATAATAAAGTTCGTTTCAATCTCAACATGGATCTCCAGTTGATACAAAGATCCAGGATTTTTGTTGTACAAAAAATACCCCAAAAGCGAATCCGTGATTTATGACCTAATACAACTTTACTTGAACAATGCAGTGTGAAAACAAAAGCGGGCAGACAATGGAGGCTTGTCATTTTCTGGCGAGCTATCGCCCTAGAACTATGTCATAAACTCAAACTTCTGAGAGCCGTAAATGCTCTCCTCACAGCCTATTCCGGGGGCGATGCACGTTAATTTCGTGTGTCTGAAAGTATCGTTGTGGCTCGCATCAGTCAACGTTCCTCACAAATAGTAGATTATAACATACCTTGATTCCATTATATATGTAGCCGCCCAAAGATTGTTCTCACCTTGTTGCTCAGTTACACTATAATATTTACAGCCTTGACTTTCTTGTCTGCTGTCAATTCGAAATTGTGACAGTAATTTCTATCAATATGTATTTATTTATTTATAAACTTAGTCGTTAAGGTCCCACAGTTCTGCCCAATGTCACATCGTGGATATAAAGTCAATTCGAGCCAATCATTTATATCCATTCTGACCATTTTAGAGGACTTCCACCTATTGGTAAGGGTATTCCATTTTACCAGCAAAACAGAGCTTGTTTACCACAGAAAACAAGTACTGCATCACTTCGCGGGTTTCCTGGGGGGGGGGGATAGTTCTGCGTTATTGGTATAAAACACCGAAGTAACACAGGACTACTGGTTGAAACTAGAAATGGTTAGTTGAGATGCCCGTGACGAATATTTGAAATTCGGACATTTGCGTCCCGAACAGTCACGCTCTGATGGTGATTGTTGGGGTCTCTTGTTTCATACTTTCAAGCCTCCCTTACAGGTACTACACTCAGAAGAACAGATATCGTCAAAAACAAAAAAAAATACAATCTCTCCTTTGATGAACAAAAGCGGAATAAAAATGGCTCTCCTGGAGTAACTTCAGGCAAAGCATTCTGGCTCTTCGGCATTTGTGAAAATGATTAACCCGTGAATATTGTCCTGAAACCAATACTATAAAACGTTTGCAATTGTATTTTCCAAAATTGTATTTTCTACCTATTCATATAAATGACTGAAATTGATCATTAGTGTTTTAAAATTGATACGTTTCTTGAAACGCGAACTGTTTCTTTCAGTTCTGAATTGTCATCGACAGAAAATACAATTCATTAATATATATACCTGGAACTCAATTAAGCACCACGAGGGGGCTTAAGTAAGTTCCTGGCGTACACAACTGTAAATGTTTTATTGCACTGGCCCCTTTTCGCGACTATGTCGTAACCTGGTCAGGATTCATGGTCGTCTTTCCTCCATACAACAACGTCGAATTGAACCAGTTGAAAACAACATGCAGTCTCAAATTATATTTACATTTCGTTGTTTTTGATTCGGTCAAGATTTCGCAATATTTAAATTATGAAGTCTCCACCCACTAGCGTGAGGGAACCGTGATCAAATCATGATCGGGCGCTAAACATGCTGCTGTTATGATCACAATATTGTATCTTTCTATATTATGCGATCAATATTTAAGAATTGAATCATGACTGTTCGAAATCCACGAGATAATGAAACAAATCGAATTTACACGTGATCAATCTGTGTCATGATCTTGTGGATTTCAATCAGTCATGGTTCAATTATGTTTATTTCCTTCATAAAGCAGAAGTATTTTATGTCCGGATAGGAAATCGAGTTGGGTTATCTGCAAGGCGACGCCGTGACTGTCCATAATTCCGTCAAGTTCTATTCCTAAAAAGGAAACAAAACAACATAGCATCTGATACAAAATAGTTCCTGTAAACTGTCAATATAGTGCCTAAAATAAAACCCACACTCGAGTTGTGGAACCCGTCGGTTTACAGAACGTAAACAGAAATTACATAATACAAATGCGCGATGTTCAAATGTCACATGATCAAGTGGTATTCGTGGAAAAATAACATCACCCGAGAATCTGCTGACAATATAGTGATCATTGAAGAAAATTTCGGTTGTGGTACAAACATTAAAATATGAATGAAAAAAAACTAAGAGATGCAGTAAAAGTACTAAGATGTATAAACTTGATATACCCCCCCCCCCCCCGCCCCACCCGCATGGCCTAGAAAAAAAGTGTAAAGGATAAACATTCTATAGCGTAGCGTTGCAAAAGAGGGTGGTGGGGTGAGAAATCCCTCAATAAGTTTTCTTTCCGGTGTAAAAGGAATGGAAGTCCGTAGGAACATTAGTCCCTCTGGACTATTATTCCGCGGAATTATAGTCCTAGGTCTAACATTTCTAGGAATAGTAGTCCGGCGGACTACTATTCCTAGAAATGTTATACCTAGGACTATAATTCCGCGGAATAATAGTCCAGAGGGACTAATGTTCCTACGGACTTCCATTCCTGTCACACCGGGATATTTTCGGCTGGATTGTAGTCTCAGATGTCGATTCGCTCTTATCAGTACTCATGAGAGAGGATTTGATGCTTGGATTTAAGTCATACACACAATTGATCATAAAGATGAACGGGTGTGGTACCCCCTTCCGGACACTTGGCGGCAGAAGAGCATGACAAGTTTCCAAGATGGTTAGAGTAAATAAAACGTTGCTGTACAACTAGAAAAATATATATTTTATTTATCACCAAATATATTTCAAAAAGGTCGTGAGTTTTAATTATAATCCCTACCGAATAATATTACAACTACATTAACAAGGAATGCCTTCAGCGAAAACATGTTTTGATGATGTATGTGGAATATTATGTCTTAGTGACTCGATGCATTATAGGTGGGACAAACCAGGATTATAAAATATCCTCCGACCATTTAATCGTACCATGTTGATCCAGAAGTTAGTTTTAAGTACCAATGTATTATCCAATTAGAACGTTTGTGATTCAGTCTCTCAATCCAGTTAGAAATTTTCGCTGGCGGAGTTTACTGTCCTGGGACAGATGAGCTCGCCAATAATTAAATAAATAAATACATCCACTGCCCTCCCACGAATCGGTCATCTTTTAACAACTTCCAACAAATCGTGTCCCTTGAATAAACATACACTCAGCTGACATACTAGGGATATTTATCCTCCCACCCCCTGTTAGGAATATAATCCTTCAACCAATAAGGATAACGAATCCCTTGGAAGAATATTAATGTTCACGAAATAGTTTCTTGCAAAAGAAATTTCTGCGCAATTGTCAAATGAATATGAAATATTTTATACTGCATTTTGAAATATATGATTTGATTATCAATTTGACTATAACGTGTAATTCACTTCTATAATTGTCGTCTAGATAATATGAGACAAAGATGGATCTTTTTTTAAATTTTGGCTTCCAAAACGTAGTGAACAGGTTTTTAACACTTTGATCCCGAGAGACCGCTTGTCCGTCCAGGAATATGATGTCATAATTTCATTTAGTAGGATAGGTACTAAGTGCATGTGTGGGGTAGGCTAATCAATATTTTCAACGCGCATCCTCATGGCTGCACGTTGAAAATATTAATTGGTTTACCCACAAAAATAAATATGGTGTCTTCAAACTGCTGCCATCGAACTGACATGGACGATAATAACAGCTTTCGAAAGGTAAAGGTTGAAATCTCCACTCTATATTTATTTATTTATTGGTGTTTAAGGTCACATATTTATGCATAATGGCTAATCGTGACCGTGACAGTTTTACAAGTGGAGGAAGCCGGAGACAACCACCGAGCATCGACGAGCAACTGTCAGCTCCATGACATTCTAACTCTGTTCAAGACTGGCTCAAGCACGGTTACAGCGGTTGAAGACATGGGCACCATCGACATTCAGTACGCCTTAGTACACGGCGCTATCGTGCCCCCGTGTACGCAACCGGGATAAAGTGCCTTGCCCAAGGAACAACGCGGGCCGTGATGGGAGGGGATCGAAATCGGGACTTCTAGCATAGAAGTCCAACAGTCGACGAGCTCGTTCCACAGAGGGGTCACATGATATGGTTTTGTTGAAATTTTTCGAAAAATGACATAAAAAAACAGCTGTATTTGCATATTACCCTGGCAGATGTGGGCGATTCGTTGGGTTAAGGGTTAAAAGATATCACCCAGCGCTGCAGTGCAACCACCTATCGAAACCACTCACAGTTGGAATTTACACCGGTGGCACCCCCCCCCCCCCTCCCCAGCTGAAACCCTCTAGCCACATCCCTGCATGTCACATGTTGCATGACTTAACATTCTCTCTGGAAATTCTAATATGGTTCTATTAATTAGTTTTGTTAGTGGAGTTAGCGTTTTCAAGCAAACAAAATTGACAACTGTTTTTATTCAACTTTATTGATTTGATATGGTTTTCTTTGCAGAATTGTCCATTATCAAGTTCGGCAGATTTGTCTTCAAACTCGACTGCTAATACGCCGACCTTGGTCGACATGAACCATTGATGCGTCGTTATTAGGACAACCAAATTGTTTCACATAAACTCTCTGTCGTCGAAAGGAATCAGGAAAGCTGGTGCTACCGGATATAATGGAATGGTTTGAAGAGGCGTGTGTAAATGACGTCGATTTAATAACAGCAATGAACGTCGTCTGGGTGGCGGAAGAGAAGAGTGAAGAGAGTTGTTCAGTAAATTCGATGTGAACTAAAATTTAGAGTCGCAAGCACAGATTTGTCGAAGTGGGAGAATGGGTAGTTCTGCTGCACGTCGTGGCTTTCCCGTTGGGGAAGCCGAGACGTTCGGATTGTTGATCTAGAAGAGAAAACGTCAGACTGCGTTGTACCAACCACTTTTGTAATACAACCACTTTTGCAATAAAATTTATTACAAAAGTGGTTAACACGTACCAACCACTTTTGTAATAAAACCACTTTTGTAATAAACTAACCATTATTGCAATAAACTCATTTTGGTGATAAATCACGGACGTCCATTTTATAATCGGACATTGGGGTGGGGTTAGGGACAAGTTTACCTAAACATACTTGTATGTCGTTCAATGGAATAATGTGTCCATTCCATTCACCTGTTGAAACTTGGAAGTGACTGAAGTAACCACTTTTGCAATAAACTTTATTACAAAAGTGGTTATCGCGTACCAACCACTTTTGCAATAAAACCACTTTTGTAATAAACTAACCATTATTGTAATAAACTCATTTCGGTGATAAATCACGGACGTCCATTCTAAAGTCGGACATTGGGGTGGGGTGAGAGACTAGTTTACCTAAACATGTTTGTGTGTCGTTCGATGGAATAACGTGTCCGTTCACCAGTTAAAACATGGTAGTGACTGAAGAAAGTACGCAACCACTTTTGCAATAAACTTTATTACAAAAGTGGTTATCGCGTTCCAACCACTTTTGTAACAAAACCATTTTTTTGTAATAAACTAACCATTATTGTAATAAACACATTTCGGTGATAAATCACGGACGTCCATTTTATAGTCAGACAGTGGGGTGGGGTTAGGGACAAGTTTACCTAAACATGTTTGTATGTCGTTCAATGGAATAACGTGTCCATTCCATTCACCTGTTGAAACTTGGAAGTGACTGAAGTAACCACTTTTGCAATACACTTTATTACAAAAGTGGTTATCGCGTACCAGCCACTTTTGTACTAAACAAACCATTATTGTAACACACCTATTTTTCTGATGAATCACGAACGTTCATTTTATAGTTGGACATTGGGGTGGGTTGAGAGCTAGTTTACCTAAACATGTTTGTGTGTCGTTCAATGGAATAAAGTGTTCATTCACCAGTTGAAACGTGGCAGTGTCTGGAGAAAGTACGCAACCACTTTTTCAATAAACTTTATTACAAAAGTGGTTATCGCGTACCAACCACTTTTGTAATAAAACCACTTTTGTAATAAACTAACCATTATTGTAATAAACTCATTTCAGTGATAAATCACGGACATCCATTTTATAGTCGGACATTGGGGTGGAGTGAGGGACTAGTTTACTTAAACATGTTTGTGTGTCGTTCGATGGAATAACGTGTCCATTCACCAGTTAAAACATGGTAGTGACTGAAGAAAGTACGCAACCACTTTTGCAATAAACTTTATTACAAAAGTGGTTATCGCGTACCAACCACTTTTGTAATAAAACCACTTTTGTAATAAACTAACCATTTTTGTAATAAACTCATTTCGGTGATAAATCACGGATGTCCATTTTATTGTCGGACACTGGGGTGGGGTGAGGGACGAGTTTACTTAAACATGTTTGTGTGTCGTTCAATGGAATAACGTGTCCATTAACCCGTTGAAACTTGCAAGTGACTGAAGAAAGTAAGCAACCACTTTTGCAATAAACTTTATTGTATAATAGGTTAGGTTTGTCATTCAACGTAACCGATGACGTGATACATTTATTGCACAATAGGTTGGGTTTGTCATCCAAAGCAACCGACAATTTAATAAATTTACTGCATAATAGGTTAGATTTGTCATCCAAAGCAACCGATAATGTAATAAATTTACTGCATAATAGGTTAGGTTTGTCATCCAAAGCAACCGATAATGCAATAAACTTTATTGTATAATAGGTTAGGTTTGTCATTCAACGTAACCGATGACGTAATAAATTTATTGCACAATAGGTTAGGTTTGTCATCCAAATCAACCGACAATTTAATAAATTTAATGCATAATAGGTTAGATTTGTCATCCAAAGCAACCGATAATGTAATAAATTTACTGCATAATAGGTTAGGTTTGTCATCCAAAGCAACCGATAATGCAATAAGCTTTATTGCATAATAGGTTAGGTTTGCCATCCAACGCAACCGATAATGTAATAAATTTACTGCATAATAGGTTGGGTTTGCCATCCAACGCAACCGATAAGGTAATAAATTCGTTGCATAATAGGTTATGTTTGACATATTACGCAACCGATAATGTAATAAATTTATTGCATTTGCAGTTAAGTTTTCCATGCAAGACAACCGCTGATGTATTAAGTTCATTGCATTATAGGTTAGGTTTGCCATCCAACGCAACCGATAATGCAATAAATTTATTGCATAATAGGTTGTATTACATTACCGGTTGTAACAATGCTTATCGAGTGGATTGTGTGGGTAATTGAAAAGCGTGCAGCTCACGATACATGGTAAAATAGACTGCTGTATTGTTGGGTCAGCGGGGGTATGTCTACCACAGCATATGTCTGGCGGTGTAATTCCTATTACGAAAAAAAAAAATAAAAAGGAAAAACAAGTTACACAAGTTATCAATATCTGTTTAATAGGTCACTCGAAAAAGACAGCACGTTTACACAGTTGGACAAAACTTCAGTGTACAGCTGACTGGCTTGCTCGACTAAACATTCCATGTCAGCAGGATTGGCACATAAGGGGCACTGTGTCGCCAAATGCGGTAATGAAAGCGTTAATAATATTAATCTAAAATGGAATAAACGTCTTTTTATATCTGGTCACAGGTTTTGATGCGCTGATCCACTTTGCATTCGGGGGTCACTGTCCCATGTAAAGCAAGATATTCAATTGGTTGGTAGCACATGGAGGGATCGCGTCAGATTGACCAAGAGTGGTCAATGTTACTATTCTGCATTAAGCATAGGTTATTTCTTTTCAAGAACGATGAAAGTTCAGACACGATTATTGCTACGGATAAGTTAACCGTTGCTCAGTCCGTCCATGCGGCACAAGATCAGGGACAGGCGTAACTGGTTTCGTGTTATGTGGAAGGACTAGATCAGAGTAAATAAATTTCTTTTGACTACTATACATTTGCCAACTGTTATATTGCCAACTGAAACACTCATCCTTCCGGTATGGCAATATACCAATCGGCCCGTAGTCAATTGTTACAGTGCCAAATTAGGTTCATGAAAGTTCAGACTCAGATGTTTGATAAGATTACGTGTGCGACTGAACGTAATTTATTACTCTGTTTCAGAGCGAGCAATCGGGCCTGTGGTGAATCCTTTTCATGGATGCAAAGGGATCAAAGTTGAATCCAGTTTATCACCAGCGTCCAAGTTGCGCCATTCTTTCGTGTACCAAAATGCGAAGGGGCATGTTTTACTTGTCTTGTGGCACGCGGAGAGACAAGACCAGAGGGATACCGTGTAGTTGAGTTTACTACCGAATACTCAATATTTGTTATATTTGTTATGTTCATTCAAAAAAAAAAAACAAAAAAAAAAACAAAACGACGAAAGTTTAGATTCATGTGTCAGAAGTGATATGATGAGAACCCCTTTTCACGGTTACAGAGTCAGACCTGCTATCACATCCCTAAGAGCAGCCGTTTAGTACAGCAGTAGACCAGCCTAAGGCGCCCTCTTGTAATTCAGATGGATCTTGGAAGTCACGTTATGTCACGTGACTGCGGGCGCCCATGTTGTGTTGACATGTAACCAATGTGCGTGGTTATGTTGTGACGTCATTGCCATAGCGATACGAGGTTCGAATGCGCGTGCGCAGCTTGGGTGTATATGGGGACACGTGTTTTGGTTGTCCATTTTGTGTATAGGGGCGCCATCTTTATTTCTCAAGTGTCACGCGGTTGCCTGGTGACGAAACCTAACCTCTTGGTATAAGATCGGGGATAGGTTTGGAGGGTATGTTTGATTCGAGGGGAGTATGTTTCGGTAGTATAAAATTACACAAATGAACCCGACTTTCGTGTATTTTAGTGGATTTTACTCTGGTAACCATGTTAATGTTGTAGCTGGGACGTGGAAATGTTCCGGATCCAATGTTTGTACGAAGTGTGTTTTGGGAAAACATGGAATTACCCCAAACAACCGATATTAAATATAGAATTACCCAAAACAGCTTGACAATGTCTAAAAAACTTTCCATGGATGGAAATTTTTCTGAAAATATCGCGTCTTCCAGACACGATGGACGGCAGCGGCATGGGCAAAGGGGACCAGAAGCTCTGGGGATGAGGCGGCAGAGGCGGCAGGGCACCAGAGGCTCTTGGGGTATAGGCGGCAAGGGGCAGGGGCGGTCAGGTAGCAGAAACAGGGAGGCTAGGGGCGCTAGAAGCGGCGGAGGCTCCTCTTCTTCCATTTTCCCTCTCTGTTTATTGTTTAAAAAAATAATAAGAGTTACCTCCATTGAAAACAGAAAGTGCTTGTATGTAAAATGATTTTGCCTTAGAATCCATTTAATGAGTCCTAGTTAGTGACTCGGTGGATCCAAAAATATCGAAATGAGGCTGTGATACGTATGATTTTGCACGCATTGAACTCATTTTCATAATAATTTTGAGACATATGATTTTGCGCGCAATGTGCTCATTTTCACAGCATTCATTGTTCCATTCGACGAAAAACGGTATTCAGTGGGTCTATTTATTTATTTATTTATTTATTTAATTATTTATAATTTATTAATTTATTTATTTATTGGTGTTTTACGACACTTATATAGTCTAAGTCATTTTGTGTCTGTGACAGTTTTATGAGTGGAGGAAGCCGATGAACCAGAAGAGAACCACCAAGCTGCGACGAGACCCTATAACCTATTCAACGTCACATAAGCCAAGACTGCATTACGCACTGTACATCAGCACTACGCACTGCACAACACAGTCAGGATAATTAAGGTTAAGACGCGTGCACACCAGTCCATCTCAGAACACAAGGGCACGAAGTGTTAAACCAAATCAATCACTGAATGGTCACCCCATCAATAGACTAACCGGGTTCAACGGAGCTTAACTTTGGCGATGTTGGTGGCTGATGCACGTCCACCTGTATTGTGATAATTTACTAACACCAGTCAACAGTGTGTAATAAAATTTCTAATTTTCTCGCCTCATTTGGGGTTAACAGTGTGCGGAAGAATTCAACCCGACCTATAAAAAGGGACAACAAGATCGATAGGAACAACGGGGTTTAAGACAAACTGCGCCCGTAGGAGGAATTCGGGCAGACATATCAAAAGCGATAGACGTCAAACCCAGCTTTCCCCATCCATCCGTGTGCAGTAAGATTTTAGCGCCCACCAAATTTGGGAATAGATTTGACGCTACTTTGTGCTACCCCCTCTCCAAACAAACACACCGTCCGGCCATAAAATGGACGTCCGTGATTCATCACAAAAATAGGTGTATTACAATAATGGTTAGTTTATTACAAAAGTGGTTGGTACGTGATAACCACTTTTGTAATAAGGTTTATTGCAAAAGTGGTTGCGTACTTTCTCCAGACACTGCCCCTCTTCAACTGGTGAATGAACACTTTATTCCACTGAACGACACATAAACATGTTTAGGTAAACTAGCTCTCAACCCACCCCAATGTCCAACTATAAAATGAACGTTCGTGATTCATCACAAAAATAGGTGTGTTACAATAATGGTTTGTTTAGTACAAAAGTGGTTGGTACGCGATAACCACTTTTGTAATAAAGTTTATTGCAAAAGTGGTTACTTCAGACACTTCCAAGTTTCAACAGGTGAATGGAATGGACACGTTATTCCATTGAACGACACACAAACATGTTTAGGTAAACTTGTCCCTAACCCCACCCCACTGTCCGACTATAAAACGGACGTCCGTGATTTATCACCGAAATGAGTTTATTACAATAATGGTTAGTTTATTACAAAAGTGGTTTTATTACAAAAGTGGTTGGAATGCGATAACCACTTTTGTAATAAAGTTTATTGGAAAAGTGGTTGCGTACTTTCTCCAGTCACTACCATGTTTTAACTGGTGAACGGACACGTTATTCCATCGAACGACACACAAACATGTTTAGGTAAACTAGTCCCTCACCCCACCCCAATGTCCGACTATAGAATGGACGTCCGTGATTTATCACCGAAATGAGTTTATTACAATAATGGTTAGTTTATTACAAAAGTGGTTTTATTGCAAAAGTGGTTGGTACACGATAACCACTTTTGTAATAAAGTTTATTGCAAAAGTGGTTACTTCAGTCACTTCCAAGTTTCAACAGGTGAATGGAATGGACACATTATTCCATTGAACGACATACAAACATGTTTAGGTAAACTTGTCCCTAACCCCACCCCAATGTCCGACTATAAAATGGATGTCTGTGATTTATCACCGAAATGAGTTTATTACAAAAATGGTTAGTTTATTACAAAAATGGTTTTATTACAAAAGTAGTTGGTACGCGATAACCACTTTTGTAATAAAATTTATTGTAAAAGTGCTTTCGTTCTTTCTTCAGTCACTACCAAGTTTCAATAGGTGAATGGACATGTTATTCCATTGAACGACACACAAACATGTTTAGGTAAACTAGTCCCTCACCCCACCCCTATGTCCGACTATAAAATGGACGTCCGTGATTTATCACCGAAATGAGTTTATTACAATAATGGTTAGTTTATTACAAAAGTGGTTTTATTGCAAAAGTGGTTGGTACGCGTTAACCACTTTTGTAATAAATTTTATTGCAAAAGTGGTTGTATTACAAAAGTGGTTGGTACACTGCGTGAACAGAATGAGAAAAAATAACAATGTCAAAAATCTGTAATTGATCTGAGTACATTTTGTAATTATTTGTTTGGGTTTAATAAATAAAGAGGATATTACATGATTAGTTATTTATTTATTTTATTTATTTATTTATTTATTTATTTATTTATTTATTTATTTATTTATTTATTTTATTTATTTATTTTATATATTATTATATTTATTATTATATTTATTTGTTTTATTTATTTATTTTATTTATTGGTGTTTAAAGTCACACATTTCTGCAGAATGGCTAATCATGGCCGCAACATGAAGATGAAGTCAAGTTTAGTCAACCGTTTATAACCATGTGGCCCATTTTAGAGGACTTCCACCCCACTGGTAATTGGATCCTATTTTAAGTAAGCAAACACTGCTTCACGTCCAGGGGTGTGCACGGTGGTGAGGGGGTGGGTAGTTTCAAATCGGTGCAGATATCAGTCCTCGGTAACATTACTTTACATCAGCCTTCGACCTTCGGTTCCAGGCTGATATCACGGCCGATATGAAACTAACTAAGTAATAACCTCCAATTATTCAATAACTGCTACTGACCACGTCCCTGATAATTAAGGAGACCTCCCTCTGGGTTACCTTAAAATGTATCATTAAATTGTCCGAGGAAGCATAAGATATGTGAATATAACAGAATAGCATAGAATAAGATAAAAATAAAACTCACGTTTTGGGTGGATTCCAGGTATTTGGCAATACTGTGTCGATGGTTGATCTTTGAATATCCGACATTTTAAATGTTTCCAACTAACAGGCGAAACTTAAACCTGGAATGGATGTTTAAAATGATTTCTATTTTTCATAACCTGATATGTTAATTTAACAAGTTCGATCCATGAACAGGTATTGTTTAATTGTTTAACCATTGACACAACACTAACAGACACCACAAGTAAACAAATTTCTTGAATAGTGCAAATATTTGACTTTTGTCTAAAAACATGGCCGATGACACCTTATTGGAACGAGCTCGTTATAAGCTGAGCCTTTGTGACAAACGACGAAAAAAATATTAACCCTTTACCTAACGTAACGGCAAAAAACCGGCCAGCGCTATACTCAAAAATCGCCAGTTAATTTTCATTATTTTTTTCATTTTTTGTCTCAAAAACATAGGTTATGACCCCTCTTTGGAACGAGCTCGTCGAGCTCGTTCCAACGAGGGGTCATAACCTATGTTTTTGAGACAAAAAATGAAAAAAATTAGTTATTCAAGAATTATTTTTGCAAGTGTCGTCTGTTTTTCAGGTTAGGTAAAGGGTTAAAATCTGAATGGTGATTTTTTGTGAAAATTACTAGATAGTTTTTATTTATTCATATACATATTATTCATGTATTTATTTATTGGTGTTTAGCCTTTTGATACGTTTGTACGGCTTATGACGTGCGCAATGAAGCAGCACGTTCATACTTTGTGGTCATTTGTTTTGTTATTATTTTTCGATTTTTTAAAGTTTTAATCTCAATTCCTATTTTCTCCCGAATAGTGCGCAGTGACAACTGTTGAGCCAAATGTTATTGTAGCTTAAAATACTAATATAATCCTGCTGTCAAGACTTCTTAACTGGTATAGTACAAGAAGCTACTTTCAGGGCTTTCAAAAAATGAGGATACCAGAGCGAAAGCCAACACTTTCCTTGCTTATATTTCATATTCAGTCAAACACAAATAATATTTTGTTTACATAAATTTGTTTTATTACAAATTAATGGAGAATGCCCACAGGCACCTTCCAATAATTTGTAATAAAACAAGTTTTGAATAACAAATTCAGACCACCCAAAAAAATAATCTAGCCCTCAACCAGATAATCACTAATGTGAAAAATATCTTGTTATTTGTACATTCCGACGTTTGACGTCGCATTTTGAGAAACGTTCAAGAAACTGAATTCACAGTGAAGTTTGAACGTCAGGATAATTAATGTCTCAAACAGTTAAGGTCAATTTCAGCATCTTTGGCTATATCATGACCACACCATAGGCATGTAGTCAAGTTTAGCCATTAGTTTATACCTGTGCTGTTCTGTTTATAAGATTTCCACCCCAGGCGTTCGTTCCGGGTCCTATTTTACCAGTAAAGCATAACTTGTTAAACAAGCACTGCTCCCCTTGTCGGGGTCCCACAGCGAAGGCCGATTTTTCAGCGTTACTTGACAAGACATTTACCAACGTAAGTTATGCGTGGTAATATTTGTTATCTGTTCAAAAATGTTTTAGTTTTTCTTTTTTTAAAAAGTAAAATGCAGATTATAGCCACCAAAGAAAACATATTCCACGAGTTTGTCCATCAGTGTTGCAAAAAGCAGGTTCTGTGAACAAAAATAAAACCACGCATATATGGGAATAGCCATAATCTTTGAATTGTTATCACATTGGGAATGGAAACGTACACTAGGAACTGCCATAAAGAATAGGTTTTCATAAATCTGCGCTTTCGAAAATCTTCTAATCGAAACCCCTATCTATTGTATAAAATGGGAATGTGTAGTTCTGTCCAACTAGAAATTCAAGTTTTGATTATCTCCCTTGATGTGCAATGCAACGAACTTTTGTCATAAACTGAAAGTAAACAAGACAGACCAGCCGTGTACAAATTAACTAAAACTTTACGTAAACGTAGTTTGGGCATTATATTTATTTATTTATTTATTGGTGTTTAAGGTCACATACTTATGCACAATGGCTAATCATGACCGTGACAGTTTTACGGTGGAGGAAGCCGGAGTACCCGGAGAGAACCACCGAGCAACTATGAGCGGCTTTCCAGCCCCCCAACATCGTAACTCCGCACTGTAGCACAGGCAGAGTTAGATTGGTTGAGGACATGTGCACCATCGACGTGCAGTACACGGCGTCACCGTGCCCTCATGTGGACAATCGGGGTTAAGTGTCTTGCCCATGGACACAAAGCGGGAGTCCGAATCGATCGCTCAGACGGTCACCCATCCGAGGATTAACCGGGCTCGACGTTGCTTAACTTCGGTAAGGGAATTATATTCCAACAAAATAAATATAACAAAATAATTCAAATGTTCTTACGTTCATTCAGGTAACTAAATGGATACTCTAACAAAACAAACGCCCATGTAGAAAGTATTGGACTTATGCTGATATTTTTTGATTTTTTTTCTTTGAGAATTTATAAATCGAATATCGCACCTTCACATTATATCAATATTGTTCACTCGTCAGACAAACATATATTTCCAAGTTTGATATTTCATTCTGAACCGTGATGCGTGTGTCGTCCTGGCCTTGAACGCTTACTTTAACGCCTGCTTCCTTTTGTACTTGCACAATGCCAGAAATAGCGCCTGCATCGCGTTTCATTTTTCTTGTATCCAGCTTAGCTGGGGATCATTCCCTTAGGTCCTAGCCATATCCATTTGTAGCGGTCGAGGTATAAGGACAACTTACCAACCAGCTTGGTGGGTTCGAATATTTTAATCTTGTGGAAAATCGGTCGCTTTGTGTTCTAGCGGTCGATTGTTCAAGCTTCAGCTCCCGTACGTCTCTCTCGATCTGTCATACTTCAAAATCAAACCTGATTATTAGGACGTGCAAGCACAATTCGCCCCTTGAGTATAACAAGACGCCATCTGCAATGCTTTAGGGTTCTTCAGGGTATCAAGCTAGGTGCTCCCAAAGCCACTGAGATTGTAGAACGAGCGATCCGTATACACTGACTTCCATCGTCTGGACATAGAGCGTAACTACAATCGTACCCGCCCAAAGGCCTCAAAAGTGTCAGCGATTGGTGTGATTCCATTCGTTGATGTAGTCTGGAATATTTGTCAGTCGGGATTATATACCATTCAAAAAAAGTAGGGGATATTTGATAAAAGTGAGATATATGCAGAAATATATTTATACTTTCATTAAAAAGACAGGTGAGGCATTGCACTGTGACATCTGGTGAATGATTTCAGCGATAGTTGGGTGTCTGGGAAACACACATTCCACGCACTGTCCTGTAGAAGACATGGACAGTCAGTCCGAGAATTTACTGCATTCAGTCCAAGACCTCAATATCTTGTAAATCCCCCTCTGTTCGCGGGACAATCACGGATCCGACGTGGCCATTCTCCTCACCAAACGTCCAATATCAGCTTCACTGATGTTATTTCATTCTTCCTGCAGAGCAGAGGTGAGTTCCTGGATATTGGTAGGGGGGAGGGAGGGGGGGGGCTGTTGGCGTTGTAGTACACGTCTGCCAAGCATATCCCAAATATGCTCGATTGGTAAAAGGTCTGGACTAAGTGCTGGTCAAGTCAGTGTAGGGATATTCTGCCAATGGGGGACCTATGTAGCAACACGGATCCTGTGTGATCTTGCGTTGTCATCTTGGAAAATAAATCGACGGCCGTGACGTTACGCAAAGGGCACCACATGAGCTGCTAACATGTTGCACGGTAGTACTGCCCTGTGACACCGCCTTGGATGACATGTAATGCTATTCTGCTTGTCATGATTATGCCTCCCCACACCATAACCGACCCACCACCAACACGATCGTGCTGCCTAACGATTACGTCATGGTATCGTTCGTTCCACCGCCCCCACACTCTGCTTCGCCTGTCGTGGGAGTCGAGAATGAACCTCGATTCATCGGAAAACACGACGATTCTCCGCAGACGATTGTCCCATCGCTGTCGTTTTCCACACCAATTACGCCTTGCTGCGATGTGATGTTCAGTCAAACGTGGAATTATTCGAGGTCGTCGAGCATACAAATTTCAGCTGTGTAGGAGATTTCGGATTGTCTGGCCACTGACTCGCACATCTGTCGCCCGGTCCAATTTCCGAGGCACTTTGATGGCGCTTACGCACTGTTGTGCTTCCGATGAAACGATCCTGGTTAGCAGTTGTCGCCCTTGGACGACTTGACCGACGTCTGTCATCAACATTATCTGCCTGACGGTAGCGCAACAACAACCTGCTAATCACGGATTGAGTAACGTTGAGAATTTGAGCCACTATTGATGAACGAGTTTATACCAAGAAAAGAACGATGAGATCTCCGAAAATGCCCGTCCAGTACAAATGAAAATTTCAAAACTTACCCCACAGACATTTTAACGTGGCGCTCGTGCGAAAAACCTGCACGAAGTTTTCGCGGGCGGTTACATTCATGATCCACACTGAACTTGGTAAAATATTGATTTGTCCAATCACGCGTATCCAATACCATTTTCCGAAAATATCGACATCAGTTTGGATATTCCCTACTTGTTTTGAATAGTATAGGTAAAAAACAAGACATTAGTTTTGTGGATAAATACGTGCAGGAGGCGTACACATAGAATGCGCAAGTTCTTGCTTCATTAGCAAATATAGAACTCATAATTGATTTTCCTGGGACCGAATCGGACACAGATACCCATTTGCATAAGACACCAACTGCTTCCCTAACGTACGACCAAGCAGGAAATCGAGTTTTATAATAAAAAAAAAAAAAGTGTATGCTCACAAGCAAGATGGAATTGATAACTCAGACTCCAATCCAGACGCAAATGTCCCGAATGGAAAATTATTGGTGGTGTCTCACCTCCTACATCCCCATAGTTACGTCCCAATCCAAACGCAAAATTCCGGTTTGGAAAATTATTGGTGGTGTCATACCTACATCCCCACCCTCGTAGTTACGCCACTGACCCCACCATCCATACCCTTGCATGCAAGATTGAGAATGACCGTGGCAAACAATTTATTGGGCTTAACTAGATTGAGTTTTTCCTATAAGTTTGCTGGTGACTGAAAGACTTAACTAGACTTTCTGCAGCCAAGTTCACCTCGCGTCATACAGTTTTACGGGTGAAGGAAACTGGGAGTACCAGGAGAGAACTACAGCGCAGGGGTGACACAACTGTCAGAATCCTTAAGTTACTAACGCCGCACAAGGAGGATTAGTATTGATTGAAGGAAAGTGCACCGTCGATGTGCAGTGTACTGCAGTGTACAGCGCCACCGTGCCTCCACGTGGGCATTCATGGATTACGTGCCTTGCCCAAGGGCAAAGGGCGGTTTCTTCAGGTCGCAATGGAACCATAAATCTTTCGGTTTTAAGGCTAATATCCCAATCACAGAGTAAGCGCTCTTCCACCCCTCTCCCTCAATACATCAAGTACAGAATATGTAATGCCTATACCAAAGATTGGAATTCTTGATGAATGTGCCTCTTAAAATATCATAACAATGGTACATATGTAACCACTGTAACATATTCCCTCTACCCCTTACTTAAACCAACTGAGATTTATTTATTCATTGGTGCGTAACGCCACATCAGCAGCTAAAGCTATATCGTGGCCAGAAAGCGGCAGAAAGTAAAAATGTCAATTATGAAGTAAAAAAGACTGAATAAAATATAAAATAATTACAATAGAAATGGCAAAGACGGGGTGGTATGAACAGTAATAGGTGATGATTCAAGAAAATGAATATCCAATAAATCAACCTGTTGAGTTTGAGACTTGAAGATTCTACTTTAAAAGAATAAAACCTGGTTTAAAATTTATTTAAAATTTATTAACAAGGTTGATCACTTTAAGAAATAAAATAGTTGCATTTTACCCTCTAACAAAAAAGGAATGTGTAAGTCTTGTGTGACCAGTATGACATCGTGTCAGAATTACATTATCTTTTCTACAATGGTTACAAAACGAGAAGTGATCAGACATATTTGGTCGGAAACGATGGAGCCTGTTATTTGTCGCCCCATCTCATTCCAGTTGAAAAGTTTTAACTTCAGATGTGAAAACAGAATTTGTATTTTGTATTCTGATTGAGGCGACCTGATCACCAGTATCAACGGCTGATGACACTGTGTCACTATCTTTAGATCCATCTGCATAGTTCCTTGTGCACGCAATTTACTTGGACTTTATTTCAGTATTTTCTCCTTAAACTGCAAGGAATGTGTTTTGGGCTGTTTGGTAGAAGCAAGGTCCACAATAATTGTATGTTTTCTAAGATGCCAAGGGGGAATATGTGGTCCACGGTTATCTTTTATCATATCAGATTCAAGTGAGGCGGACTCCACTTGCGGCCTAATTCTAATTCCTATTGGAGGAATATGTTTCTGGTGTCGATTTAACAAATCAACACTTAGAGGGTCTGAAACATAGTAATAAGCAGGGTCCGATGGATTAGCTTGCTATTTAGAAACATTTTGGAGTTACAGTTTAATTGTGCGCTTCTCAAGAGAAGGCTTCTCTGCTTCAACAAGCGCTAAATTTTTGGGGAGGTTCGAAAGCACCTAGTCTATTTCTAATACAACTAGTGTGATATACGACTTCCTCGCAAAACGTTATAGCCCAAGAACATTAGGTTTCACTAGGGAAAAAAATCGGAGAAAGCTGATTTTTTCAGGGAATGTCGAGTACATGTCACTGAACGATTAGACAAAAGTCCCCTAAAATCCCAGTTGAGCTTTTTTTTCTACAGCCTTTTTTTCGAAAACGCGTTTGAAAAAAATAAAAAAAAATCGCACGAACTTTGTAACCTCGAAGTGATCCAACTGTATTTTTTGTTTACGCGTATTTCGAGCTACATAATGTCTAATATACATTTACCTAGAGGAAAATGTGCATTCTGTGACAATTTCTGCGAAAAATTATTGAAAATTCACAAAAAAAGTATCGGATTTACGCAAAAAATGACGATTTTCCTAACGGATTTGCCCAAAGGGTCGTAGTACAGAACGGGATGTTAGTTGGACAGACGATAAAAAACCCACCACCATTTGAAGACTTTTATCATTGCTTACAAAATAGACATTATGGAAGACCCCCTCTGCTTCTGGCCGAGTTCCCCTCTTGGCATAAAATTCGTCAGCATGAGAACTCAACTATTTTCGGGCTTGGGACCGAACCGACACGTCTGTGTCTGGCAGCATTAGATCAATAAATAATATTTACATAATGTACAAAAATCAATAAATAATATTTACAGAATGTACAAATCAATCAACATGGATTAAGTTACATTGACTATTATCAACGCTATATACAGAAATGACATGACCTATATACATATTATTCATCGAACTCAGAAATTTCCGACAGGACAGTGTTTCTGTGGTTGTTACAAGAATCCGAACTGCAATTACACAAACCTGAGCAAGAGGGTCCTGCCTTCTTACACCCACACCTTTTTGTACAAGCACTCTTGCATCCACAACTGATCAGATTCAGTAGGTTATCGGGGGCACATGGCTTTGTGGCTGCAGTCGGTACAAGAAGTCCATTGTCTAGCGACCACCCCCAATCCGTCGGAGGAAGCGAAGTGCCTAGCCATTGTTGGACCTGGAGATAACATCTGTAGACATGTTGTTGTGCAGCATCGCTGCTTGGTGGGAGTGAGGCTAGGTCGATGGGTTTATTCAGTTTAGATTTTGCTACATAACGCTTGTAAGTGACATATCTATATTGGTCGAGAGAGGAAACAGTTTTACTCCCGTATAAGATCAGGAGAAGTTGTTCTCCGGCAGCGGCTACTGCACTTGGTGTACTGTCATCCGCCAAAATTGTGTTGACATACTGTTGTGAGTCGCTAGTAACATCGGAGACAATTGTACTGAATACTTTCTTCTTACCAACTCGAAAGAGTGCAGAAGTAGTGTCACAACCACTTATAGAATGTGCTACAAGGAGGTGGCTTCTATGGTCACCCATTTTGGTTGCTATTTCACTAACTGAAACTAGTAAGTTTGGGGTAATGGAATACATCATGTGAATATTACATCCCGGTTGAACTCGAGAGGTAAGAATGACTAACAAGTCTGTGTCTGTTCCCACAACGACAACATTGTTGTCATCTTGAGCGATGTCAAGTGCAGTTTCGGCTATCAGTACATCAGCATCAGCCTCGGCCTGCTTGGACTGAATATTGATAGCAGATAGCTCCTGCATTAGAAGATCGATCAGTTGGGTTTTGTTCTTGGCATTTGCAAGGAAATCGGATTGGGGTGTGGTGGCTGGTAACTCGGGTGAGATATTGATATCAATGGAATACCTGTCTTTAGATCTACGGGCTTGTTCCATGCCCTTTGTCGACATTGTACAAGCATAACCATCAAAAACAACCACGACGTTCGCCCCAAAATGTCTCACTAGATAATTGGAATATGATGTACATATGTCCTTATATGACGACTGTTTAGGCCATACAACTGCCCTCAATAAAAATCCACCATCTACAACAAACAGAGAATGTTCTGTGATTTTAGTTTGCTCGGAACCGTATGTTTTGAGGATCTTACCGAGCGTGCTTTTCTGTGTCTTCCTCATTCCAGCAGAATCAAACAATGCTGGTGGTTTCGGGGCGAGTTCATATTTGAGATACTCTTCCATCTCTGCTTGTGACTGAATAACACATGTGATGCGGTTGAACAGAATTGTGGGGTCAATCACTACCTTACTTCCACGGACTTTGATGCTATTTGCCATCGATGCGAAAGACTTCACAGTGTCAACACGTCGTAGTTTGATGCTGTTGAACGTTTTGCTTACAACATTCGATACGCAACATTCACCAATTTTGCGAACTTGGTCACAGTTCACAGTTTCGTCGGCCACAAGCCCGGTCGCTATAGAGACTAATTGTAGTGGATCTCTATTCTGAAAGGGGGAATGCACTCTGAGCCAGTTCAATAATTTGGTGATATCATTGGCATCAGTCAATTGTGAACTTTGACGGAGATCCCGATGTTGTTCGCCATGACCAGTGTGAACATGAACAAAATTTTCGAGAGCATTACATATCGGAAGGCAAAGAGGTAGTCCATGTACCCATTTCGCAACAGTGCTATCGGTTATTCCCCTGCCATGTGTGAGACCACCAGGGAGCTTGAACATTCTCATTAAACACTCCTCTATGGTCTGATCAGAATATATCCCGTCCCAGAATTTATCTGAGCGCCTTATGGTAAAGTAACCTTTCTCAGTGAACAACTTCAAATCATCCTGTTGCATTATTTCTGTTAGCTCATTCATCTGCTGCAAATACAGATGAGAACTTTTTGCGTATGCAAAATGACCACCTGCGTGAAATACTGGAATCATATTGCGAACACAATATGTGTGGACTTCCCAGTCGCCTGTGCGCTCTGCTCTCAAGAACAACTGGAGAAGACCTATTTGCTCGTAGTATTGTACCCAAAGCTTTCCTGTGCGTCCTACGGACGTATTCTGGAGCAGTTCGTGTAATTTTGACAGTAGATGGTTGACACTTTCTTGATTGACAGCGTCAGCTGTTGTACAGTCACCTCTGGCAAGTCCACAGAATATTTCATTGACTTCTGTGCAGTCTATGTTATCTAGTGTTCGGCTTTCTTCAAACACAAGTTTTGTAATGGCAATTTGTGTTAGCAAATGGGCACGAACTGCTCTTGAATATGCATGACCACTGATCAAATGATGGATTGACCCATAAACAGTCCCCCAAAGTTCATCCATGCCGCTACCAGCCATGATCGAACCAATTGCCCCTAAATATGACATAATCATATGGAAGCCGCCGAGTCTAACGAAAACTTTTGTCAACTTATCTGACGAAGACACAATCTCCACTGCTTTGATATAAAGTGGTTGGTCAAACGTCACTGGACAAACGTATAATACGGTATTTGAATGAGAAAAGTCGATGCCGTTTGAATTTGAGTTTAGGGGGTATGGTTAATATTTCACACGTTTCACCAGTTCATTATGGAATAAATGACTATTGTTATATATCATTATAAAGCCACTGCTTTTCTGCAATTTTTGATATATAATTTAACTCCCAAAGTAGTCGTAGATTTGATTTAATGGACGTTGTGTACCGTTGTGTGTATGAAAACAATAAATTTTTTTTTCGTAATTTTGTACATTTTCGTGAATATTTCACCATTGAGTGTGAGGATTGGTACAAAGTTGGCATTTTCTGTTGGGGATATGTATTCTCAATATAATTCAGCACGATATTTATGATTCTCACCCTACTAAGGCGAATAAGAATGAGAAATATGGAGCTGGGTCGAATTTTTTTTAATTTTTTTTTTTCATCAAAAAAACGCTATAACTAAAAAAGCTCAACTCGGATTCGCGGGGACTGTTCACACTTTATCCGCAATGTGTGTCCCGGAAACATATAAAAAAATCAGCTTTCTCCGATTTTTTTCCTTACTTTCTCATTTTTATGTCTAATGTGCCTGGACTATGAAACAACACAGCCGTAAACCAGTTTGGATCTATACAATATTAAGCAACCCCCCACCCCCCCACCCCATAATACCTGTGGGTGGGTATACGAATAGCTCATATTATGACGTTCTGCATTCCCCTATCGGATCGGGCATACATCCTTAAAACTGGTGAATATTTGCTGTCTATTGACCACTTCACTGCCGTGTGCTTATACAGAAATGAGACAATATCACAATGAGAGAAATTCGGAAGGTCATGGACAGCATGCCACGCCGATTAACCCTTTCCCAACGTAACGGCCAAAACCGGCCAGCACTATTCTCAAAAATCGCCAATTAATTTTCATTATTTTTTTCATTTGTTTGTCTCAAAAACATTGGTTATGACCCCTCGTTGGAACGAGCTCATAGAGCTCGTTCCAACGAGGGGTCATAACCTATGTTTTTGAGACAAAAAATGAAAAGAAATGAGTTATTCAAGAATTTTGTTTGCAAGTGTCGTCTGCGTTTCATGTTAGGTAAAGGGTTAAGATGTGTTAGATATTCTCGAGGCTGTTCCATCAGGTACTGAACAATGTGACGTTTTTTAACGTCGTGATGACGTCGGCGGTGCCTAATATTCATTCAATAAAAAAGGAAGCTCTAGAAACCCTTGCTTCGCCAATAAGGTATATTCTCCCTACTGCAAATAGCAGGTTTTCTCAGGAGAATTTACCCATTTACTGTATACCTACTGGTATAATAGGGAGGTGGCGGGGAGGGGGGGGGGGGGTAACTTTTTTGGACAGTATAGTAAGTGATCTATACAGAGGGAGTAATGTTTTTTTTTTGGCCAGCGCCCCAACGAGTGCTACCAACTGCATTCAGAGGGTTCAGTGCTCTTTAATATTTTACATTTTGTAAAATTTACTCTGGCAACAATCGAGTCATCCCAGAAAACTACTACAGGAGGACAATAATTATAAAACAAAAAATAAAAATTCACACTCTCAATTAAATCAGCAGACGATTCATTTTAATTTTCTTTATTTTTGATTATTATTTTTTAGGGAGGGGGTAGTTGGGTCGTATCTGTTATAGTTGAGCATTCAATTGGCAGTTGTCATTGCTGAACACGCAAGTTTTAACACCAAAAAAATAAAAATTATAACATTTTTTAGATTTTTGACGACATCGAAAATTACATGTCATCTGTTTTCAAACTTAATTTCCCATTGCTCATATAACACCTTAGGGTAAGGAATGCAAATGTAATACGAGTGCATCCTTTACTAAGAATAAGAAATTCCACACGATGATTTTTTGTGGAAATAGACGAAAGTGGCCTGGGGCAACAAATTAAACTGAATAGAGAACCAGACATAAATGCGTTTTATGACCACACTGTTACGCAGATTTTATTTGTTCATTTTTCTAATAATGTACATAAACGAACAGTGTAGCTAACAATATTATGACAGTCAACTGTAATTCCAATTCACTTATGGGGAGTTTTTCTAAGAGAAATGCACGAATATGACAAGGAGGGTAAAAAGAAATCCTCACACATACTTGGGCCCAGTGAATTTAAAAAACTTGCGTGGAAAATTAGAAGTTCAACTGGATGTGCAGGGGATGGAGGGTGGGCTTTTCTTCATTCCACACTGCAAGTTAAACTTATCTCTGTCAAGTCAGTTTAAGGGGCGATACGAGTAATGGAATTTTGTTTATTTTGAAATTCTCACCTCTCATATTCCTAACATTCAGATTAAATATATACAAATTATACATCAAAATGAAGGTCGGTATGTATAGAATACACAACACATATGTAATCAACTCATAGAGAGTTGACAGCAGGCACCACTGGTTTCTGGAAGTCTGTTATCGTATTCGTACCAAAACTGATAATAAAATAATATTTCGCAAGAACAACTCGTGGCCGAATGTGCTTCAGATATTCAATAACACAGCTAAGCATTCAAAACACTTTCGAGTGCAGCGATAGGTCTGCATTTTGGAAAAGGACAACACACTGTCTGCATTTTTTATTGAAGATGGTTTCCATGCTTGACGACAGACATCCGCAAATCAATCATTACCACGAATTTCCAGCAAAAAACAAAATCGTAATTCTAAGAAATTTCAACAGGTATCATGATACCTTGCATTGAATATGGCAACTGTGCAATCTCTATCTAATAACAGTATACTATATGAGGGCGATCGTTCTCACTGTTTGATTTTAGACGGCGTTGCACGAACATGCTTTCTCCGTCCGATGACGTCGACCGGAAATCGAAAGTAAATTTATTTGTAAACAAAAGCAAAGGCTTTGGAATTTACCCCCATGCAGCTCTGTCGCCGTGTTTTGAAGACTTTTGACACCCTAGCTTTGTTCTTGGATATGTAAAGCACAGTTGGACACAAGTTGTTTTCGTGAAATATTATTAAATTATCAGTTCTGGTACGAATACGGTAGCAGACTTCCAAGAACCAATGGTGCCTACAGTCGACTCTATGAGTTGATTACACTTGTGTTTCGTGTTCTATACATCTCAGTCGTCTTTTTGATGTACAATTTGTGTGTATTTAATTTGAATTTAAGGTGCTATATAAGTAATGGAATTTTGTTTATTTTTAAATTCTCACCTCTGATACTCCTCAAATGTGGATTAAATATACACAAATTATACATCAAAATGAAGGTTGGGATTTATAGAACACGAAACACATATGTAATCAACTCGTAGAGTTGACAGCAGGCACCACTGATTCCTGGACGTGTGCTATCGTATTCGTACCAGAACTGATCATAAAATAATATTTCGCGAGAACTCGTGGCCAAATGTGCTTCACATATCCAAGAACAAAGGCATTCAAAACACGTCACAGTGCAGCGATAGGACTGCATTTGGGAAAAGGACAACACTGTCTGTATTTTTTATTGAGGATGGTTTCCATGTTCGACAGACATGCGCAAATTACTCGATACCACGAATTTCCATCTAAAAATAAAATCGTGATTCTAAGAAATTTCGACAGGTATCATGATACATTGCATTGAATATGGCAACTGTGCAGTCTCTGTATAATAATAGTATACTGTATTAAGGCGATCTTTCTCGTTATTTGATTTTAGACGGCATTTTTTTCGATGCTTTTTCTGTCCGATGACGTCGACCAGAAATCGAAAGTAAATTTATATGTAAACAAAAGCGAAGGTTTGGAAATTTACCCCCATGCAGCTCTGTCGCTGTGTTTTGAAGAATTTTGATACCCTAGCTTTGTTCTTGGATATGTAAAGCACATACATTTGGCCACAAGTTGTTCTCGTGAAATATTATTAAATTATCAGTTCTGGTACAAATACGATAGCAGACTTCCCGGAACCAGTGGTGCCTTCGGTCGACTCTATGAGTTGATAACACACGTGTTTCGTGTTCTATGCATCTCAATCTTCATTTTGCTGTTTTATTTATGTATATTTAATTTGAATTTAAGGAATATCAGAGGCGAGAATTTTCAAAATCAACAAAATTCCATTACTTATATAGCACCTTAAGGATTATCAGAGGTAAGAATTTTCAAAATAAACAAAATTTCATTACTTATATAGGCCCTTAACGAATGATAGAAAACCGAGTGTGATAATTCAGAAATCAAATTAACAAATGCCCCAATAATTACATGCAGCATGGACGAAATCAAGCATGTAGCTCTATTCACGCAGATTTCAGAGAACACCTAATTAGCCCATGCGTGCAGCAGTGACTCACATAACCTGCATTTCCACATAAAACTAACCATCATGCTTCTGAGAACAAGATATAAATGCGTTTTATGACTACACTGTTATGCAGGTTTTTTTCATCTTTCTAATAATGTGCATTAAACAAACAGTGTGGCCAATAATACTATGGCAGTCAACTTTAATTTCAATTCACTTGTGGGGGGTTCTTCTAAGAGAAATGCACGAATACGACAAGGCGGGAGGGGGCAAAAAGCCCAAAATTCAGCCTACAACGGACTGGTCAGAGAATGTTGGAGGTGGCATTCCCCCACAAGTTACCACTTACAATTTGGTAATGAACTCATTAACATATTTGTACATAAATATTTACTTATTTACATTCAAGAACAAATGTGGCGAGGAGTTGGAATGTACCACTGAAAACAGTAGATTACACGTCACTGCATCTTGCGGGCAGGAGGGGGGGGGGCGCCAAAATGGAATCAGGGGGCACTATTCCCACCCTGTCGTGTATGGTAAGCCAACACCCCCTCCCCACCCCATCCCACCCACCCACCGCATCCCATCCCACCCCCGCGGGGGAAATCGGCCAAATCCATGGAGGAGATAGAATTACGCAAATACCGTAAAGGTAGACATAACACCTCACAGGACCCGATACATGTACAAAACAAGGATAAACCAAGCGACATATAATCACCGTGGCATAGGCGAAGTAAATTACATTGCAAGAGTTCTATTTTAGTCCGATACCAGAAACTTTCTACACAATCACTGGTCGACACACATCTTGTCTCTGTTGTCAGTCGTAGCATACGTATTGAACTCGTGGCTTGTAGAACAAGGGTGTCAAAAACAGGTGCCATGGCGATTCTCCATGTCATCTGCTTTTGATGCCCTAGTTCCACTAGACACACTTTTTATGTTTCATTTTGACTCTCTCTCTCTCTCTCCCTCCCTCTTTCTCAACGCTTCTCGAGTCCGAATATTGCAATTTTTTCCCAAATGAAGCAAAACTTTCTCACACCGAGCCGCACCATGGTCTGTCCGAGGACTCTCTTGACCCCTGTTGGGTCTCATAACCCCGCGTCGGGGAAATCCTGGTTCTACCCCTGCTTGCGGGGAGTTCTTTGTGAAACAAAATAGATTTAAGAGATTAACCGTTATCTTGCTGACCAATTCGAGATATTGTTACAATTTATCCAATTCACAAGACCTCTTTTAACTCTTCCGATGCCGTTGTCAAACAATTACAACCACCTAACGAAAGGCCCCACAATAAATACAACTGGACAACTCTGCATTCTTTAGTCTTGGCATACTCAACCAAGTAGTATAAATGTTTGTTTGTTTGTGTATTGTAGTTTAATGGTACTTTCGACAGCCAGATTCATTTCATGTTGGACTCGTCAATGGGCTGAGAAAGCCGGTACCTACCGAGCAGTGGCGAACAAATGTGAACACATTAAATTGCGAAACAGGCCGGAGCAATTCGAGTTAGCTAGTAGGGGCTGAAGGCGTGTGTGCCATCGACATGCATTTCGCATTGTTTCACCGAGCACTTACGTGGGCAATCGGAATTAATTGCTTGGCGAAGGACACAGCACCGATGGCGCAGGTCAACATCAAACCGTCGACCATTCGGTTTCGATACCATGTCCAATGCTTTAAAGAATGCTCTTACGAATGAGCCTTTGCTTGCACATAAGAAGTGTAAATAGTAAGAAAGAAGATATGTACAGTTTTGAGGATTATTTCAAAACGTTGACTGGCAAAAACGCTAAAATAATTACCTGCGTGAATAAAATGTCGTATCGTATATTTGAGATATCCTTCCAGCTCGATTTTCAGAAAACTACACTTCATTTAAAGTGTTATATAAATAAGAGAAATTTCCTTATTTTGAAATTCTCACCTCTGATATTCCTTAAATGCAATTTAAGGTGCTATATGAGTAAGGGAAATTTGTTCACTTTTGTAATTTTCACCTCTAATATTCCATTAATTCAAATTAAATATACACAAATTATATGCCAAAATGAAAGTTGGGATGAATAGAACACAGAACATATAAGAAATCAACTCACAGAGCTGACTGCAGACATCACTGGTTCCTGGAAGTATGCTACCGTATTCGAACCAGAACTGATACTAAAGTTTTATTACTTTCCAAAAGTGTGATTTACTGGGATTTCCGGGTTTGATTATAAACGATAAATTCCCAAGTGGATTATGCAATCAACAATTGGGGAATGTACCCGCGCGCGCAAACGAAGACGCTTTGCCGTGGGTGTTATGGGGACTTCATTGTTTTTTGTTTTGTTTTTTTAACCCTTTACCTAACATGAAAAGCAGACGACACTTGCAAACAAAAATTCTTGAATAACTATTATTTTCAGTTTTTGTCTCAAAAACATTGGTTATGTGACCCCTCATTCGACCGAGCTCGTTCCAATGAGGGGTCATAACCTATGTTTTAGAAACAGAAAATGAAAAAATACTGAAAATTAATTGGCGATTTTTGAGAATAGCACTGGCCGGTTTTGACCGTTATGTTAGGTAAGGGGTTAAATAAGATAATTATCGTTAATAATGAAAAGTAATAAACAGAGTAATAGCTTGACTGGAATGGTTTCGTGAAATAATCCACTCGAGGCGAGGGACTATATTGTAAAACACGCGTGCGCATTCGAGCACTCGTGTTTGTACAACGTCCCTCACCTCTCATGAATTATTCCACGTAACCAGTCCAGTCAGGCGATTACTTTCTATATATCTACAGCGAACAACTTGTGGCCAAATGTACTTCAGATATCCAAGAACAAAGCTTGGTATTCAAAACACTTTCGGATGCAGTGATAGGATTGCATTTGGGAAAAGGACAACACTGTCTGCAGTTTTGTTGAAGATGGATTCAATGTTCGACGGATATGCTCAAATCACTCGATACCACGATTTTCCATTGAAAAACAAAATCGTAATTCTAAGAAATTCAGACAGGTGAAATGGAAACTTGCAAGTAATATGACAGCTGTGCAGTATCCATATAATAATAGTAGGCAGTATTCAGGCGATCTTTCTCATTATTTGATATCGATGCTTTGACAGACAATCGAAATAAACTGACAATGTAAACATAGCCAACCGTTTTTTAATTTACCCCCACGCAGCTCTGTCGCTGCGTTTTGAAGACTTTTGATTTCCTAGCTTTGTTCTTGGATATCTGAAGCACATTTGGTCAAGAATTGTTTGCCTGAAATATCATATTTTGTTATCAGTTCAGGTAAGGAATATGGTAGCAGACTTCCAGGAAGCATTGGTGCATGCTGCCAACTCTGCGAGTTGATTGCATTCCAATAATTTGTATGTTCTCTACATCTCAACCTTCATTTTGATGTATAATTTGTGTATATTTATTTTGAATTTAGGGAATATCAGAGGTGGCAATTTCAAAGTACACAAATTTCCCTTACTTATATAGCACCTTAAATATACACAAACTATACACCAAAATGAAGGCTGTGATATATAGAAAACGAAAAACATATGCCGTCAACTCACAGAGTTGACAGCAGACACCAATGGTTCCTGAAAATTTGCTACCGTATTTGTACCAGAATTATTATTTATTATTTATTGATTTTTAAGGTCACATATTTCTGCACAATGGCTAATCATGACCTCGACAGTTTTACGGGTGGAGGAAGCCGGAGTACCCGGAGAGAACCACCTAGCAACGGCGATCAACTGTCAGCTCCCCAACATACTAACTCCACACAAGCAGGGTTAGCATTGGTTGAAGACAGTGCACCATCGACGTGCACTATGCCTTAGTACACAACGTCACCGTGCCCCCACATGGGCAATGGGGGTGAAGTGTCTTGCCCAAGGACACAACGCGGTTGCCACAGGTGGGATTCGAACCGAGGACCTCTCGGCTTGCAGACTGCACCTCTACCTACTGAGCCACCGCCCCCCCCCCCCCCTTGTACCAGAATAAACAATAAAATAGTATTTCAGGACAACTCGTGGCCAAATGTGCTTCATATATCTAAGAACAAAGCTAGGCATTCAAAACACTTTATGATTTAGCGACCGGGCTGCGTTTGGGGAAAGGACAACACCGTCTGCATTTGTACTGAAAATGGGTTCCATGGCCGACAGACATCCGCATAGAACACGATACCACGAATTTTTATCGAAAAAACAATCGCGTAATTCTGAGAAATTCAAACAGATGTCATGATACCTTGTAAATAATTTGGCAACTGTGCAGTCTCTATTTAATAATAGGGTTTAGCGTGAAGGCGATCTGTCTCATTATTTGATTTTAGAAGGCATTATTGATCGATGCTTTTTGGCTCCGATGACCTTTGACCGAAATGTAAACATAACGAAAACAAAACAAAGCCGAGCGCTTTGGAATGTTTGTCGCTGTCGTTTGAAGAATTTTGATTTCCAAGCTTTTATCTTCGATATCTGAAGCACATTTGGCCACGAGGTGTTCTCGTGAAATATTATTTTATTATCAGTTCTGGTACGAATACGGTAGCAGAATTCCAGGAACCACTGGTGCCTGTTGTCAACTCGTGGAGTTGACTGCATATATTGTTCGTGTTGAAACATGTGACCTTCATTTTGCGGTATGATTTGTGTATATTTAATTTGAAATTATGGAATATCAGAGGTGGAAATATCAAAGTAAATATTTTTTTTTACTTATACGTCACCTTAAGACTTTACTAATTTCATCGTAGCTTCGACAAAATGAGAATGGCGTCTTGCTGTCAACTTCTTTGGTTTAATTACCTCTTGTCTGGGTTGAATACGATGCTGACAGCATTTTCCCAATACACACTATTTTCAGGTATGGAGAATGATAAAGCATATTGAATTGTTATTCTTCCCTCCACACAATAACAACACATCTTCATCAAGCAAAGCTCCCTGCGCCACGTGCACATACTGGCTTAACACATCGCAAACAAATTGCAAAGCCCGTACAAACATTGTAGAATCGTATTGAAAACATTCAGTTAGAAAACCTTTCATAAATGTTCAACCGCCACCCCCTCCGAACAAAAAAACCCTCAGATTAAAACATTTTAAGAAAATATTAATAAATCTGCACCCGAAGCAAATGTTACCACGTCTCTCCCGTTTGAAGTATGAAATCTTATAATCAAAATATAAACCGTAACGGAAATAAAGTCGAAAACCATTAGAAACTGGAATCCAGTAGCTGTCGCTTTGTTCTTGTTTTCGTTTTGTTTTTTGTTTTTTGTTTTTCTTGGGGGGGGGGGGGGGGGGGGTAAGGACACATTCGACAGCCGGGGTCACTTTACGTCTGACAGTTTTACGGGTGGAGGAAGCCAGAGTTCCTGGGGAGAACCACTAGGCAGTGGCGAACAACTGTTAGACTCCCTGAGTACTAACACTGCGCAAGCAGGCTTACCATTGGTTGAAGCCGGCAAGTGCACCAGCGACGTGCAGTACGCCTTATTACACAGCCCGAAGGGTCATCACGTGGCAATGAGAATTAAGTGCTTTACTCAAGAACTCAACGCAGTTACCCCTTGTGGGAATCGAGTCGTTAACCTTTCAGTTTGAAGTGTAATACCTTAACTACAGAGCCACCATGCCGTCCGTTAGCTGTCGCGATACTTTTGTTATAAACCAGTTAATTAGTTTGTAAAACAAAAATGTCAGTGCCAAGGGAGACGACAATCAGAAAGAATACGTTCCACATACCCCTCCCCCACCTCCACATATCACAAATAGCAGCAGCGAAAACAAAGCGTTTCAAAGGTAACCACTGTGTACTTAACTGACCACTCTCTACCGTCTTAACCCTACCGATACACGGTGCAGCATTCAAAACTTGCCATAAAGATAAATATCACTTTCCAATCTTCAAAATGCGTACAATTTAATTACATCACATACTCCTGAAATACCACACTTCTGAAATATCTATAACTGAAGTGATCTAAGGCCCGATTCAGACGACGAATCAGCGTCGCGTCGAATTCAAATTAAAGCCTTATTTGAATAGGATGCGATGGTAGGGGCGACGTCTGAATCAATTAAACCCGTGTAGACGATTTTGCGACGAACTATTCGTGTCAGTCCGAGGAATGTAATTGCTAGGTCGACGCTAATTCGTGTTTGATTCAGACGACGCATCACCGACGAATCTAATTCAATGTGCAGGCGCTGGTAGCATATACAGGGAAGATGTTAATCCGGCCCGCCATACAAATCAGAGAGGAATTCCCTGGAAAGCCGGAAAATTTAAACAACATTACGTCATTTTCGAAGTTTTCTCTAGACTTTTTACAGGTCTACACGTTTTCGCTTGGTTTCGCTGCAGTAGATATTCATCAGACTATCAACGAGGAATCTGACCGGTGAGTTTCTTCATGGTGTAAAAACATTAAAATAGATGTGTCTTTTGACAGGCCCACGAATCGCCAAAAAGGTTGACAGTTTGATGTTGTCTTTTGTTGATGTTGTTGTCACTGTCAGTCAATGTTGTTATCGGATTCAATAACTTCTCTGTCTAATATTATCCGCATGTGAGAGATATTGATAATGGTTTTTGTTCGTTAATTTAAAATCTTCTCAATATTTTCCATGTTAAGGGCATATCTGACTCAATTTGTTATCGGTAATTAGATGTTTCTGCAATTCAACATTATTTTGTAGTTTTGTGTGAAAACGATTCATGTCATAGACCAAAAGTATATTTAAAACAGAAAAGCAGTTAAGTGGGGAAATGCTAGATATATTACTTTTGAAGAAGATATTTAGCTGTGCGTTTCTCCTTGGCTTGTTAAATCTTGTTGAGTCAAATGTCCTTAACGACTGTCAACTCAATTGTCAAAATTTGGTGCTGGTGTTGGACTGTTTTCCGGTCTGTGGGGGCCAAGCGCCCAGAACTGAATGTGAATCACCCTTATTTAGTATATTTATAGTCCTTGCAGTCAATAGTATAAAATACAATGAAATTGGGATAGATATGAAAGACAAGTTAATATTTTTTGTCGTTTGCCCTCATAGTTGTGCGAGTGTGGAGGGTCGTAACTGTTTAAAATGCTATTAAGAGCAAATGTGGATGTCAGTCATTGGCGTAGGAACCAGGCGGAGGGTGTTAGGGAAGGGGGTTGTCCCCCCTCCCCAAATGGTTCTGATTCTAACTTATACTAAAACCAAGCCCGCCCCATCAGAGTCGGGGTCAGTATCACAGTATCTCTGGAAGACTTCACATCACATGAATCCCACCTGGGCTCAGAGAGCCCAGACATGCCTGAAGTGATGTGATATCTTACACAGACAAGCAGGAGTAATGCAATAAAGTAGAAATACACCAGTCAGATTTTGCAGACTTGAGTGTTTTGTAGTATGCTCTCCACAGGTGAATGTAAAATTGCAAATATAAATGTGTGTCTTGTGGAGGGGCCAAGGTCCATGATGGACCACCCGTACTTTAGATTGGAGGCGCTATGGCCCCACCACCACCACCACCACTCACTTTCCTACGTCCCTGCCCATCCTTGCCTTTCCATCTCACCTACTCATTCCCCGTCGCCCATCGCTGTACACTGACATAGTACTCCCTCTCCTCCCCTCCCCATATAATTTCCTTCCTACGCCGCTGATGTCATTTTATATAATAAGATTCAGATCTGTTAAAGATAGATAATTTTTTATAACTTCCTATACTTCAGTTATTCCTCTGGCAAAGGAAACACAAGTAATAATCTTTTATAACTTCCTGTACTTCAGGGATTCGTCTGATAAAGGAAACACAAGCAATGTTTCAGCCAATGGTCCATTGGCTGGAACTTTCCTTGTGTTTGTTATGGTTTGCCATAAATTTTCATTTGTTGCGTGGGTGGAATCTCCACCCTGCGGGTGATTTAGTGATAATATACTTTTACCCGATGGTCCATGTGATGAACGTTTGCAAGTGTTTCTTGCATTTTGTCCCCCGAAATTGTAAGTAATTACCAAGTGAAAAATCTTTCCCACAGCGATTTAGTAGTAATCCGCCCTCCAAATACTGTAATCTCAATATCTTCTTTCTGTTTTATCTAACAATCATAGATTTTGGCCTGAAAACCACGAGAAACAGCACGTATCACATAATGTGTTCCGATTCCGTATCATATAGGCGACTCATTCTATCATATAGATTCAACTTCCGGTAAACACCGCGCTATGATAAATAATATCATTATATGTATTGTTATTACGCACTAAAATATGAAATTCAGAATTTTGACCAATTCCAACCCAATTTAAACTGAAAAACGGAAAACGGGTTTCATGTAACGTGATTGTTAGGTAAATGTATTATCATGACCAAATGCATGTCCTGTAATTTGTATCAGATTCTCGGTCGTGTTTACAATCGGATCACAACTCGCCCTGACGGGCTCGTTGCGATCTGATTGTAAACACGACCTCGAATCTGATACAAATTACAGGACATGCACATGGTCATGATAATGGATATTTATCGGTTCAGTTAGTGATTTCACTACCAATCTTACTAGTAGCGCATTATATTGTGCACTGCACAACGCAAACGCCCTTGTCTATTTCAGACTAATTCATTCTTCTGCAGTAAGGAGCGCATTAACTAACGAGCATTTTCTGTGTTAATTATGACAGGACTTTTAGTTTCAACTGTATATAGGGTATATATGCTTCGTAAGTGTGAAGTCTTCTACAATTTACTTTGGTTTGGTTTGGTTTGGAATGAAACCTTACCCATTTGTTCATCACTATATGAACATACACATGGCTTATTTGTAAGAATTGGTACTTATTGTTGGAGTTATGTCTTTTCATCACTTACTTCCATTAGCGAAAATGATGACAGGAAAAGCATAGTGTTAATGTTTTTCCAAACACCATGTATCGGCCACTTTTAGTGATATAAACAATCGTCAGCCACTATTGTTCATACTGCAAATCTTATGTAGGCTAGAAAACGAATGTAGATATGTAATAGATATACCTGACAGCCAGGTGTTGCCCTACCAGCTGGTGTATATTTCATCGGGAAATATTTTTTTGTTCTCGATACGCTGTCCGATAGTGCTACCTATCATAGACCAAGGAAACGACAGCTTCAGATACATGTATCTGATTCATATACATACTAATTCTTTTCCCTACTGATATTAATAGAGAATATTTGTAGTTATCGAAGGATTAATGTGGCCTTTACAGCTCCTGATTTGAATAAAACTGCCCCCCCCCCCCCCAAAAAAAAAAAAAATATTAAATATAGAATAAATAGGTACTAGAGCCCGTAATCAGACTTAAACCACGAGTAGGATAATGGTTTTAACCACTCGGTTTGCCGAGTGGTTAAAACCCTTATTCTACGAGTGGTTTAAATCTGATTACCGGCCCTAGTACCTATTTGCTTTATTTATACCATACTCTTAATAAATAATTGACTTTGTCACTAAAGATGGAGAAAAAACAACAATTTCTGTCGCAAACAAACGGGTTTGATTTGTTTACATCTCCGCCGGTGGGCGTTACTACCGCCAGCACGTGAATGCTTGATTGACAGCTAGACACATCGTCAAAGTTGATTGAATTTACCTTGCTTTTTGAGTCAAATTATTATTAACAATTCTTAAATTTTATTTTAAATATTTAAATGTAAGTATTTTAAACTTAATAAGTCATTGCACGTAGTAGATAGTATCGCAAAAACGTCATATGTTTGAATGAAACATCACGAAGTGTGAACGTATCGAAGTTGGCAAATTACGTCATGTCACGTCATGGAAGAACATCCTACTGTGAGTGTTGTTTTAACCCCAGTAGACGCTTTACACAGATAGTGGGGTTAAAAGCTAGAATTTAACGTACAGACTTTTCACAGGTAGTAACAGAGGCGAGTATGATATAATATAATATCTTGCATGCCTGTTCCATGAAATCCCCATCTACAGCTACATTAAACCATGCGGAAAATGAAAATCTTTGACGGACTATTTTTATAAAGAAGCGAAATTTCACTGGAATTTTCTACAAATCGTGCACCGTAATTACAATTTGAATCCCCAGCGATAACTAAAATTCAGAGAACGAGATAATAACACGGGTTCCCCTCGAAAATTTGGTTGGCGAGAAAATGTGTTGTTTTTGTTGAAAGTTGTCAAATGAATTGCTGAGTGTCCGTCTGATAATTGTTTTTATAAACGTGAAGGACTCTCGTTTTATCCTTCCGCACTGGCACTCGTGCAATATCGATTAACCCATTCGAACGCGAGTGTCGTTCTGGGTATGTATGCACATATTTTTCAAAATTCATATCAAATAATAAAGGCCCATACTTGTATATTATATTCACTGTTAATAAAGTATAACGGGCATTGCAGTAGGCACATTTATATATACTGAGTCAAAAAAGAAAGCATAACAGAAACAAATGTGAAAAAATATCATAAAGGATGAAATATAATAGTTCTAATTTTGCGTGTCTGTGGACGAAAAGTCGAGCAAAGAGTTTAATGACACGTTGTTGTTGTCCACCCAACAGTATACAATTTTGCTGCGGATTTCAAAATAGCACGTGCTACCTGAGAATGTTAAATTGAATGGGTGACCGACGATTTTCTTTGTGTTATGTTGTGCTAGAGAGCCTGGGTTACTGAGAAAACACGCTAGTTTTTGTCTTCCAACATTTTAAAAAAAATGCCAAGGTTAACCGAAAATCAGAGGTTGCGTGCCATTGCTATGCATGGGGCTGGGATACCCCCAGTTGACCTCTTTGCTGAGTTCGGAGTCACTGTGGCCACTATTTACCATCTCATTTGAAGGTATAGAACAACTGGATCTACTGCCGACCGACCGCGTTCAGGTCGACCAAGAGTTACGACCCCTGCACAAGACCGACACATCAGGACGTCTCACTTGCGGGTTCGCTTCCTTCCGGCGACGAGTACAGCAGCAATTACTCCTGGTAGAACTAATAATACAATCAGTGCACAAACTGTCCTTAACAGACTCACTGAACACGGCATCTGCAGTAGGTGACCCGCGTCCATACCATCGACAATCCTTACCCAACGCCATCGTACCGTCAGACGTCCGCGTGTTCGCTGGACTCAGCAGCGTTGGAGCACAGTTCTTTTTAGTGACGAATCACGATTTTGTCTACGGCGCGCTGATAGTAGGGCAAGAATGCATCGCGGACGAGGAGAAGGGCTTTCTGATCCTTGAGTGCGGAAATGCGACCGTTTCGGCGGGGGTATTGTAATGATTTGGGTAGGAATTTCCTTTCACCATCGAACGCAGTCTATCTTCATCGGTGAAAATCTGAATGTACAGCGATAGGACGAAATTCTTAACGCTGTTGTTGTCCCGTTGTTCAACTGTAACGTCGGATTGCAGTTATTCCAGCAAGACAGTGCCCGATGTCACGTGGCGCGTATCTGTCGTGATTTTCTTGAGAAGCAGAGCATCGAATTTCTTCCCTGGCCCCCACTTTCGTCAGATTTGTCGCCAATCGAGTATCTTTGGGATCAATTGGACCGTCGGGTACGACTTCATGATCTTCAGACGTTAGGCGATTTACGTAATATTCTAAGGCAGGAGTGGAACGCAGTACCACAGGGTGAGATCAAGAGACTTATCAAGTTCATGCGCCGTCGATGTCTTGCCATCCAATAGGCACACGATGCACATATGGGAGCGGGGTGGCTCAGTAGGTAGAGGTGCAGGCTGCAAGCCGAGAGGTCCTCGGTTCGAATCCCACCTGCGGCAACCGCGTTGTGTCCTTGGGCAAGACACTTTATCTCCATTGCCCGCGTGGGGCCACGATGACGCCGTGTACTAAGGCGTACTGCACGTCGATGGTACGCATGTCTTCAACCAATCTAACCCTGCCTGTGCTGCAGTGCAGAGTTACGATGTTGGGGAGCTGGCAGTTGCTCGTCGTTGCTCGGTGGTTCTCTCCGGGTACTCCGGCTTCCTCCACCCGTAAAACTGTCACGGTCATGATTTGCCATTGTGCATAAATATGTGACCTTAAACCTCAATAAATAAATAAATAAATGGACATATACGCTATTGACTGCATGTGTGAACTTTTTATTTCACCCCATGTCTGAATCGCGCCGTCCTGATGTGACGCTGGCAGCAGTAAGAACATGAAATTATGCAAATTCATACACCTAAACTCGAAATATGAATTTGCAATAATTTGTTTGGGATTAAAGTCCATAATACTAAAAAAAATGCCCCTCAAAGTTTAGTATACTTTCTGTTTTTGACTCAGTATAGTAAAAGAAACGCTTTCATTAAAGATACAATTAGGGTTCGTCGAAAAAATCAATCCTGACTTTGTTTGGAAGGGAGAGCCACAACGTTCATATTGAAGCAAATTCTGATTAGTTAAGTAAGCAGATACCCATGAAAATCACACTAAACCATTGCGAAAAAGCCGCATTAGACAAAAACGGTCGCAGCGTAAATGTCTAAGCAAATACAATAAATGCTTCAATATGTATGGCGCATATCGGTGTAAGATTCAGATTTAAATGTGATGAAATTCTACCCGTTTCGTCATTCAGAGGCAATACTTAACGAGTGCAGTGATTAATTATGGGTTTTATCTGCTCACTCTTTCAGATAAAGTCGAGTTTGATTTTTCGACAAACCCTGAATTTAACTAAAAATATATTGCTTTTTGAGTGGAATTCATGTGTAATAAAATAATCTTTCAAAGTGATATTTGAACCTATATCATTGATATTATGTTGTTGTTCTTTCTTAAATGAACTTTTGTTTCAGGTTGACAACTCATCAGTATGGTTTGGGGAAACGAAAGGAAGGCTCCTTCCAATGAGGGGTCATAACCTATGTTTTTGAGACAGAAAAATGAAAAAAATAAGTTATTCAAGAATTTTGTTTGCAAGTGTCGTCTGCTTTTCATGTTAAGTAATGCGTTAACTGAAGATGATTTTTTATAGGAGGAAGATAACTTGAATGCTAAAATGGAGAATGAAAACAGTGAAGATCATGGTGATGATTATGAAAGAAGTCTAAGTGGCATCCCATTTAATATTTGTGTACAGCCAAAGAACATCAGTGCAGACCCAGGTGCTTTCTTATTGCTCCTGATGATTATTGCGTTTGATGCAAAGAAACGTATAGAATATATCCATAGTAGCTTTGTGTACCAAATGTTCACCACGAGTGGTGAAGTGGTGTTAACCGCGAGCCTTCGGCGCGCGGTTAACACCATTTTCACCACTAGTGGTGAACATTTGGTACACAAAGCTATTTTGGGTATATTTTATTTATACCATGACCGTCAGATTATTAAGAGTCGCTATTATGTGTTCTCGATTTTACTGAGCAGCAGCCGTACACACGTGCACATTTGTTTTTGTTTACATGGGGATCGGTGGGCGGTTCTTCCGCTGTCAGTTTTATCATTGAAACAAAATAGAAAAAGAAATAGGATCTTTTTCATTTTAATAACATAATAACATACAATTTCGAGTTATGGATGCTTTATTCACATGAGACAATGCATGTTCGTTAATTTTTGGTCTGAGATCAATCCTAATCACAGTTCAGAAGCACACATATTCCTTTTCTTGTTGGAAGCATGGACATATAGAAGATATCTACGCTGTTTTTGTGAATATCTGGAATTATTCCATGAATGTGGACCTGAAAGTTTTATTTTTACCGCGCGCTTGCGGATGCGATAATTCCCGATATTCACTAAAAAAGCGTAGATTTTCTTTTTATTATACTTTTATGCTATTTTACTGCGCAATACTCCGCCCAGTTCGACTGCAAACAGATTGGTGACAATAACAAAAACTGCTGTCCGCTCCACCAGGGCGACGTCATGCGCCGAAACGTAACGTCATTTAAGAAGCTACTGAAAAAAATCATTGTGTGGACCTGGAAAGCGCTCGTGAAAAAATAAAACTTTCAGGTCCGCACTCATGAGAATTCCAGATGCTCACTAATATAGAGTAGATTTCCCCCAAGGCGACGTGACCCGGCGTAGCGTGACGTCATTTAGGAAGCTATTGAGGGATATTCCTCGATATCCGTCGAGTCGATGGATATCGAGAAATATCTTTCCGATAATTTGCGATAATTCACAGGCTAGAGTATAATAAAATAGCATATTAAAATTTCCGAGGCCACTGGTACGCCAAAGTGTGGTTTTGGAGCCCATAAGTGAACAGCCATCACCAGATCTAAAAAACGAATCCACACATACAAGCTGTTCAAGATAAACTCACATATGATGACATCGCTCTAGATGAGCTGTTACCTTGGGCATCTGTGAATGAAGGAACTTATATGAATGCTCATAGATGGATCAAAACAAAAACATGAAGTCCAGCAATACTGTTAGAGAGGAAACCCAGTGAGGTAAACATAACCAATTACATAGAGAGTATCGCTGGACTGGACTGGTCACGTGAAATAATTCATGAGAGGTGAGGGACGTTGTACAAACACGAGTGCGCGAATGCGCACGAGTGTTTTACAATATAGTCCCTCGCCTCCTCGCCTCGAATGAATTATTTCACGTAACCAGTCCAGTCAAGCGATTACTCTGTTCATTACTTTTCATTATTAACGATAGTTATATTATTTAACCCTTTATATAACGTAACGACCAAACATGGCCGCTCTATTCTCAAAACTCAACAATTAATTTTCATTATTTTTTCATTTTTTGTCTCTGAAACATATGTTTTGACCCATCATTGGAATGAGCTCGTCGAGCTCGTTTCAATGAGGGGTCATAACCTATGTTTTTGAGACACAAAATGAAAATAGTAGCTACTCAAGAATTTTTTTTTTTTGCAAGTGCCCTCTGCTTTTCATATTAGGTAAAGGGTTAAAAAACAAAAAAAACAATGAAGTCCCCATCACACCGACGGCAAAGCGTCTTCGTTTGCGCGCACGGATACATGACCCAATTGTTGATTGCATAATTCATTTGTGAAGTTATCGTTTATAAGCAAACCCGGAAATCCCATTAAATCACACTTTGGAAAGTAATAAAACCCAATTCTCATGGATGCATGGCAGGCTAACCTGGATGTCCAGTAGCGTCACCAATACCTTCGCTTCGTATGTTGCGTCTTATGTGTGTAATCCTGACCCTTGGTGATGTTTTGAAAGGAGGGTGCTTTAGTAGAACATTAGGTAGCGAAAATGTGTATGAAGAGTATTACTAAGAGGTCTCTGACTCATAGAGAGATTAGCGCACAGGGGGCGATCTACAGGCTGCTATCCTTACCTCTTGTCCAAGGATCTCGACAAATCCTATTCATTCCAACAGACTTGGCACAAAACAGAACCCGCCTCTTCAAATCAATGAGACTGATCGAAGCATTGGATGATGATGATCTTCATGTATTCTTGCTAAGAAGAAATTGTTCAATTTATACCAAAATCTGTTGCATCTTGTCATGAAATTTACATTCTGAAGCTTATCAATTTTTATGAAGACAATATAACAATAGCATTATTTTAAAGGGCGTTGTGGTTTATAAGTAGCCGTACCGAATGATTATCAGCCTGGTTTTTTTTAGGCCCGAGGAGGAGTCAAGGGCCGCTAATTGGCTCAAGAGTTATTCATAATTTCCGGAGGACCGCTAATAAACCGTAACTCACTCTAAGTAATGGTATTTCTATTAGTACCACTTTCGTACTGCAAATACTTTGCATTTTATATGGGAAATAAGATAAATAAATGGATTTTTATGCAATGAAGTGGCAGGCTGTTTTTGTTAATAACAGCCCGCCACTCCACTATCTGGAGTTTGACCCAATGAACTGATGGGACGTTATTGTCAATAACGGAGGCCCGCAACTTCACGATCTCAGCAATAGACACCTTTCGCATAATGAACGACGACTGATAAAAATTACGAATGGTGAATAGTTGTCGTAAATCCGTCGAGCGGTCAAAAACCCTTTTCGCAGAATTGACGACTACGAGTCAGTTTGTGTTTCGCAATTTTCTAATGTTGTGTGGCGACGAATGATTTGATTGCTTATAAGAGACGTAAATTTAGGTCATATGACGATTACAGTTTAAGGACATTATCTAAGAGTGAACACCCACATTTAGTTGTGTAAAAATGCTCTCAAACTTTTTGCAATATGATATACTTGCGTGTATTTATCAGAAGACTTAATCGTAACTCCGGATAAGGGAAAACGGCAGCTGATATGAAGAACACAAATTCCAGTGACGTAGTACCCCATTCGCAGTCCTCATCAACCGTCGTTCTTTGTGCGAAAGGTCTCTATTAACAGCCAGTCAGTTCATTGCTACGTAATTTTAACGTCCGGTGAAACGTTGTTACTATGGTAGTGAACGCTCGGTAAAGTGGAAATAATATGTGTTCTTAACCCTTTGAAGCCTGGTGACATCTTCCATTTCAGTTCAAGATCAGCAGTTTGAAGAGTCCATATTCATTATTTGGGGGTAGACCAATTAATATTTTAACGTGTAGCCTTGAAAACATTGAGGGGCTATACCACACATTGACTTAGCAGCCATGGCACATAATGAAATTATAAGGTACCGTGTTCCTGGGCCGGAAAAGCGGCCTCTCTGGTACAAAAGGTTAAGGAACATTTCAATTGTAAACATCAAGTAGACCATTTTTAAAATTCAAATATCACTTACAACGTATTGAAGTTTATTTTCCTGTAAGGTGAGACCAATTTTATCAGTTGTTTCACGAACCCTCCAACTATTTCACAAAAAATGGATTTATATTGCCAAGACATCACATTTGCAGACCAATATTAATAAAATACACAAATAATTGTACCAATTTCAGTAATATGCTATTTTACTGTTACGTTTGAAATTTAAAGCGTGCTAAACAACTTATTTCAATTAACTGAATTAATTTTTTAGTATTATATTATTTTTATTATATTTATTTTTCTTCCATCTTCGGATTTTGTCCACAACTGTCCGAAAAACTATTAATTAAATTGGTCTCGCCCAATGTTTATTTGACATTGTGTGACAAGTACATTTTTCTTATCCTGGGAGGTCTGTTTACTGCATTAGTTGACAAAATATGAAACAATACAAAGAGTTGAACCAAAATTTATGTTTCTGTTTCGTCAAAAGAACTGGAGCTGCTTTAACGTTGCCACCTCAGGCCCCAAGAGTATTACATGACCAAATTGGTAACCCAAGAGGGGATCTCCAGCCTTGGTAAAAAAAATAAAAAAGCACCCAACGCAGAGGCGTTGGGCTGTGAAAGGGCTGGAATGACCCAAGAGCTTATTGCGATACACATATTATATCCATATCTCATATCTATTGCATTTGATTATATACACACCCATATACTGAACAGATTAATATAATGTTGGGTCAGAAAATAATTTGGGCCACCAACACACTATTGGGATCTTTCCAGCAGTTCCCACCGACTGAATTACATCATAACGGTTAACCCGGTAAACAGAATTAGTCGCTGTGACAGAGCTATGTCATTTGGAACAGCATTAGCATGTATTTGAAAAACAATTAAAAGAAAATCAAATTGAACACTCAATGGAAGAAGGTTGGCTGAAAATATAACGAATTTATCAAGACAGTCCACCATTTACAGCGAACCCCCACCAACTGTGGACTAATCAGACCAGTTGACGGATCTCCGCATCCAACCCCGTGGATATCTGAGAAATTCCCAACAACGGAAGAATATTTCATAAAATCCTATTTCAACAGCAACCAACTCCGAAGGCCCCTCAAGTTACAGGAGGATATTTTTCCGAAGGTACTCACCTCAATACTGAATTGTCGTAATAGTGACTCCCACACATCACGCACGCTATTTAACACGATTTCTACACTCGAAGCATGGTTGAATTAACTCGCAAGCACAATATAAATTTAGCAAATACAGCAGGAGATATCTCAGCGTTTACCAAGCGATGTTGATCTACATCAACTACAGTTGTACCGTCTTAAGTTGACGGTCTAATTAGGCTGGCGTTACACTCTTCACAGCTGGTATGACAGAAACAAGTGCGAGTTTTCTAGTTGTTCATTATTTTGGTAGAGTATATCCATGACAGAAAAGTGGTGTCTGAGCTGAGAAATAAAAAAATGCTTAAACTTTCCCGTAACGAATAGTAAGTTAACACAGAGAACTTGTACGAGAATTAACTTATGCATGTAAAAACATATCTAAATGATAATTGTGACCATAAAATCGTTTTTGCACGGTGAAAACAATGCACTTACTCAATATGCACAGGTTTCGGTGTCCTATTTTTGTTTCTTTTCTCTTTCTAAAGACTAAAAGACATTTTCAATAACAGCACCGGCCCTATTAATTTTATCACAATCTATTTGCATCCACCTCCAACTTTAGGGCAACAACACAAAAGACATCAGCAGACATTTGGCTGGATATATCTGATGCTGAAGTTCCTAAGAAGTTACTTCAGCTCCAAAATGGTATGGGTACCATGAGTCTGAGGAATATTCCAGCCATTATAAGAACTCATCAGTGGTTTGTCAGGAAAGAGCCTGAACAATTATATCACGCCCAACTACTTCTTTACTGTCCTTGTCGAGATGAGGCCGATCTTGCTACCGACTCTTATGAAGAGAGTTTCAAGAAAAAGGTAGATGTGGTGAAAAGTAATAGATCTCAATATGAGCGCCATACTGCTGAGGTGGGGGTGGAAATGGAGAACTTGTAGGAATTTGTAATATCTGAGGAAAGCTGACACGTTTTAGCACCTCAGTCAGAAACAGATGGAATGCGAAGACAGAGAAGGTCCCGGGCTTATGGCATGTGTGCATGCAGGGTTAGATATTGAAAAAGCCAGGTCAGCACGACATGAAGTTGAATTCACCAATGAAAAAATGACAAAACAAGAATACTACTACAGTTTGCCATTTGTCCTCTGAGTTTCAATGTGTTCTATGTGCCTACTGGCACATAGAACACATCGGAACTCAGTGGACGCATTGTCACTGAGTTCTTTCCAGTACGACGTTCACAAGTATGACGTTCACTGGTGCACTAGGATGGTTCTTCCATATAAACAGAAGACGCCCGATCCCTTCCTCATTTTTCTCACAGGTGGTGCTGGGGTTGGGAAAAGCTATCTTGTGAGAGCCGGCACTCAAACAGTAACACGGATTTTCTCCCGAGATGATCAGGTCAATGATTTACATGTTTTGGTTTGTGAGCCGACTAGTGTGGCTACATATACCGTTACTGGCTATACCATTCATACAACATCCATTCTTCCTATAAATACTTCCATGGCTGATGACTATGTTCCACTTCCCGGAGAGAAGCTTGCTTCAACTAAAGAGTTAGGAGTGTCAAATTATTAATTATAGATGAGATATCTATGGTTGGGGCTGATATGCTTCTCGTTGTGCATAAACGACTGTGTGACATTATGGGAAGTGATGAACTTTCGCCTGCATCTCAGTTCTTGCAGTGGGTAACTGTCTCAACTTACGGATGAATTAGCTGCCATTTATGGTTCTTGAGAACATTCATTTCTGTATTGTTGAGTTAACAGAAATACAACGGCAGAACAATGACCTTATGTTTGCATCATTGCTGAATAAAACTCGATCAAGAGCTCATAAGCATCAGGACATAAACACTTCACAGTAGAGTGATTGATTCAGAATCTCACAACCACCCAGATGATGCTACTCACGTCTCTACTTAAGACAGGGGGATGTGGCTAAACACAATTCTCGAACACTGGATTTGAAGCACTAACTGCAAAATATTACACGTTTACTGCAGAGGAAAGATGATCAGACGGGCTAAATAGATACTGCAGCATTAAACATTGACAAATATGACTGTCTTCCCGGTACCATCACAATTGCAGTTGGTGCTAGAGTGATGTTAACTAAAAACATTGATGTTCAGGATGGACTGGTAAATTCTATAGCTGGAGTTGTCACTGTATGTTGCCCCTCACCCATATGAAGACACCAATGCATTTAAATCGAAATAAAAATTTCAATTCGGTTGTGTTCAAGTTGGTAAGAGACAGAATTTACAGTCACGAAATATTCTTGCTGATGATTCTTCCACTCCAAAACCTACAGTGGAATCACGGGTACAACATAGTACATATACACAAGTGATTAAAAAGAAAGAGAATCCAGTTTCCTCTACGCTTAGCATGGGCTGTCACAATCCAAAAAAGCAAGGAAAGACAGAGACTCAGCTGGTAGTTTCATGTAAGGGTGCGTTTCATTCAGGGACCAAAACTATAAAACTTTTATAAATGTATTTTCTAGAATTGTATTTTCAACTTATTAATTTAATTGACTAAAATGAATCATTAGCTTTTTCAAAGATCTGGTAATTTGCCAGTTGGCAAATTGCCAGATCATTGAAAATGCTAATGCTACTTCAACCCATTTAAAGTCATAATTAGAAAATAAAATTCTAGAAAATACAGTTGTAAAAATTTTATACAGCTATAAGTCCAACTGAGGGCACAAGTGAACCTTTTTATTCTCGGTGAAGTTACAACAAGCAAAATTAAAGTAAATGAACAAACATTAACCTGATGAAGAAAGAGGCTGCTGTCCATCCTTTGCATTTCAAATATTGCATCCAACATTGTCACATGACATCTACATGTATTTCAAAATTCTGTGCTTTCATATGAATTCATTCTTACCTCATCATCATTCTTTTCGAAAAGATGGCATCACCGATGACTCCCATGTCACTTGGTTAATGGAAACTGCTGAAACCATGTGATGTTGTTGATGAATTTGCTGATCATACAAATGTACTGACTCTGATTACAGGAGTGATTGAAACAATACCACGTGGACAAAATTGAAGCTTAAAATCACATACCAATCCTATCATCCAGAAATGATACCTCTCTCACACTTTGTGTCGTAGTAGTATACCATAATCCCAGGGCTTCAGATGTGTAGTTTCTGTTCCAGCTTGAACAGATAAATAGAGTATATCTAGTGTTTTTGAGTGGATACCGAAAATTATCATATGAGTGACCGAGACAACTGTTTATTTTTCGCGAGCACTTGCGCGAGCGAAAATACTTATTTATCTAGGTCACAAGTGTGATAATTTTCGATGTCCACTCAAAAACACTAGATTTTCTTTTTATTATACGCTTTTTATAAGAATCTGATAATTCCACCCGTTTCAACCTTGAACTGATGCATGAAAGTAAACAGCGCATTGAATCATTGAAACGCGGAAGTCATTTGTTCGATACTCGGAACAGATAGCGTCCTGCAAATTGATTCAGCTGGCGTGTTTCTAGTCCAAACATGGCCTGAAAGTCCGTCATATACGTTTTTGGTTTGATACGTCCTTTGAAAGGACGTACCAAACCAAAAACTTGTATTACGGACTTTCAGGCCATGTTCGGACTAGCGGGTTTCATGCATCAATTCAAGGTGAATACGTGTTGAATTATTGCTGGAAATGATCGGTATCCACTCAAAAACACTAGATTTACTTTTCATTATACGTTTTTAGAACAAATGGATCATTTCCAGTGATAATTTGACTCGTATTCACCTTGAAGGTTCTCGTCAGATCACCGAAGTTAAGCAACGTCGAGCCCGATTAATCCTCGGATGGGTGACTGTCTGAGCGATCGATTCGGACTCCCGCGTTGTGTTCTTGGGCAAGGCACTTAACCCCGATTGTCCACATGGGGGCACGATGGCGCTGGGTACTAAGGCGTACTGCACGTCGATGGTGCGCATGTCTTCAACCAATCTAACCCTGTCTGTTCTACAGTGCGGAGTTACTATTTTGGGGAGCTGGCAGCTGCTCATCGTTGCTCGGTGGTTTTCTCCAGGTACTCCGGCTTCCTCCATCCTTAAAACTGTCACGGTCATGATTGGCCATTGTGCATAAGTATGTGACCTTAAACACCAATAAATAAATAAATTCACCTTCAAGTGATGCTTTGAAAACCACCATTTTGATTGATACCGTGAAAGTGAATATTTATATATTTTCACAGTGGGGATACAATTTCTATCTTTCCACAATTTCTTCGATAATATCGTTCAACGTATAATAATCCCCACTCTGCCACGAGGAATATGAACATTCATCGTCGGAGACTTCAACATTGATATGTTACTTAAACTTTTGTGTCCATGAAACTAATAAATCTTACTCATCACCATGGATTTTATTTATGTCTACCCGCATCACCTACACACTGTAAAGGGGGACAGTTTGATCTCATATTCATGAACTTCTGGAATCTTAGCAAGGCTGATATTATTCCGAGTATCATTCTGACCATTTATCTTACAATCATATACATTTTGGCTTGAAAATCACGAGAAACGGTACGTATCACATAATGTGTTGCGATTCCGTATCATATAGACGACTCATTCTGATTCCATATCATATAGACGTTTCGTTTCCGGGAACGCAACGGGTTATCATAATAGGCGCATGAATACATTCTATGTGCGATTTAGTGATCGCCTCAGCTGATCGATTTCAGAACAAAACAAAAGTCCTTACAATTATTGACAGAACTATTAATAGTCAATGACACCCCCACCCCCACCACCACCACAATAAATAGAAACTGCACGATTAAATATTAAACTCTTGTAAATTCAAGCGTATCGTCATAGGAAGAGACATTGAGGGCGAATTATTTTACAACGAAACTTTGCGGTGACCGTGTTACTCATTGTTTGTTAAAGTACACAACAATATTGTTCCATAAAATACGTTTTTTTCCAAAACTGTATTAATAATTTAAGATTTAATCTGTTTATGTGCCAGAATTGTTAGATACTCATATTCTTCAAATCTGTCACATAAAGATGTGTATCGGTGGTGTTCAGAATGGGACAAAGCCATCTCGTTGAGATCCCATTCTCGAATCCGATACAAATCACTGGACATGCACATTATCATGATAATCTATATTTCTTCTTATCAGTCGCCATGCCATGGAAGTGTATATATTAAAATGTAATTCTTTGTGGTAAGAGTATATTTTTATCAGTCAGATTACATTACCGATTCTAATAAAAGTAGATAAAAGGATGAAGATTTCTTAGCTAGTATATTCTGACAAGTATTTTTGTAGGCTTCAACAGGATCTCTTTGTTACATGGTTAAAATGTTTTAAGACTCTCTCAATCTAAGCTGTATGAAACATATTATATTCTACATATTGTGAAGAGTGTAACTAAAAGTGCACTGGAAGAATCCCCGTATTACCATGAAGACACGAGTTAGAAATTGCATGTTTACGCATCTTCATCTCTCAGGTGTTTCAAATTTTGTGTGCATGGTAAGAAAATGAGGAAACTGCACATCTGCGCTTTTAATCTGGATGTGCATTTCAGCACCGTGGTGCCTATTTTATAACTAGTGTTTTAGCGATATGCCAGTCAATGCGGCGGTGGTATTGATAGGCCCATCTAGTGACAGCCACATCTCTAGTTCTCCTAGTCTTGCGGTGTGGTGGGTTATGTTTTGTTTTCAAGTACGGTAGTATATAATGTACTGTAGGTAGCCTGTGGTCTACTCTTATCCCTTAGTACTACAAGTCGGTCACGATTAGCAATTATGCATAAGTATGTGACCTTAAACACCAATAAATAAAAAAATATAATAGTACTACAAAACCACCTAATGGTTTGTACTATCCCACTGGTAGGTTGGAATGCAATGCCATAAGATGTTTTACTTGGTTTCTAGTATCTTAGCAGAGTATGGATGGTCTTTTGGGTATTCTAGGACTTGGTCGAGGGTATAGGTCGTCATCTTAAATCGCCTGTAGTAATGCCTGTAGTAATGCTACAAGTCAATAGAAATGGCACAAGGCCGTAAAGATGGTAGAGGACTATAGTGTTGGGTGACTATAGTAGAACTTTGCCATAGGACATATGATGATGATTTTGGATAAGTAGTGTTCTTAGACCTATGAAGGTGTAGGTGGTCTAAACACCAGAAGCCGTTCCAGTCCTAGGAGCTGTTTGGAGCTTGGAACCCCACTTGTAGCATCCTACTTGCAACACCCCACCTTTTTCGGCACCCAAGCTTCGGCATCCGATTTTTAAGAGATGTGCCAAAGAGTCGGTCGAGGAGTCACTCTATAGCTTATTTGCTCGATAAGATTCGAGTCGTTCGAGCAATCTGAGATAGATAGTCAGCAAGCCTGCAGTAAAGCTACAAGTCAGTGGTTATCGTTCAAGGCTATAAGGGGATAGAATACTATAGTATTTGGTGACTATAGTTGGACTTGATCAATGGACAGATGATAGTGACTTTGGAAAAGTCAGCAGTAGTGTTCTTAGACCTATTAAGGTGTCGGTGGTCCTATTCGAGGATACGTTTGGCCCCTCTAATCTCTCATACCCCTTTAAAATTAGTGAGTGAGCGGTTGCTTCTTAGCTACCTTCCCATGTAACCACTAATGGCTTATACGAAGTCTTCCAGTCTGCATACAGGTCGAATTGTAGCACCGAAGCAGAGCTTCTGAGAGTGTAAAACGACATTCTCTTGTCTATGGATAAAATAACATCTCCAACCTTGTTTTATTTGACTAAAGCACCGCCTTCGACATCGTAAACCATAAAATTATATTTGAAAGATTGGAGCAAAGAATAGTGTACCACAAGCTTGACTGGTTTGCATCCTCTCTCGGGTCGCTTACAAAGCGCAGTAATGACGGCAAATCGTGAGAACAAGTGACAATTTTATTCCGCGTCCCAAAGGGTCAATGTTAGACCCATTACTCTACACTAATTATGGGCTCTCTGTTGATGCTTTTCATTTTTACGCTGGTGACACTCAGCTGCATATTAGTTTTACTCATGACGTAGAATGCGATGCATGCGATAAAACTGGGCGATGTATTTCAAACATCAAGACACAGTTGACCGAAAATCTCATAAAACTAATCAATGATTACAGGGACGTGATACTCATAACTAGGACCACCATATCAATTAACGGAAATATCCAAATTGTCTCTCAGTATTCAAGATTTAACTATTGCCTCCAGCTGATACGTGATCAGATTTCAGGAATGCATATCTAATAGTTGACGAAAATGCTGAGCACGTTCGTCGGAGTTCATTTTTTCATTCACATGATATCAGTAAACTCCGGACGTTCAATTACACAAAAACCTCAGAGCCGCTTTCTTATGCCTTTGTTACTACAAGTCACACTGATTATTGTAACTTTCTTTTGATAGGTATAAAAGTTCCACTAGTAAAACATTACATCACATTCGAAACTGATCGGTACTTGTCATCCCCGGTCTAGAAAGCACTGCCACATTACACCGGTCCGTTTAGATCTCCACTGGCTTCTGATTCGGCAGAAAATTCAATACAAATTTGTTCTTATCTGTAAATGAATCACAGGATCTGCACCGTCATATCTGTATAATTTGTTTATCAGTTACAATCCTCAGAGGTCTCTTCGATCATCATATAAATGTAATCTAGTTCAGCCCTCTGCTGGCCATAGGGCATTTGCCGTTGCCGGAACAAAGCTATAGAATTTTCTTCCAAAATTCATCTAAATTCCTCCATCTAAAAGAAATGATTTCGGTAGAATCATTCAAGTCGGGTATTAAACCATACCTTTTTCATAAGGCATTTTGCAACTGTGTACAGCCACGGAGCACCATGTGTGGATTTAATGCTAAAAATAGTATTATTATTAGTATGAGAATCACACTGCAAAATCACACCACATTCGCGTCCTTTCCAACAACATCAACACCAGAAAGTCTACAAACACACACACAGCCACGCCAGAGTGGATACATATAGGCCATAGCGACGAGCTGCTTGAACTGTGTTCATCATCACCAACTCCAAGAATCAAACTGTAAATCCACACTGAACTCGGGGACACTCCCACAAGATTCACAACCAGGAGCCAATACTATAAAACTTTTATAATTGTATTTTTCAGAATTGTATTTTCTACCTGTCAATATAAATTACCGAGATAAATCATTAGCGTTTCAATTTATCGGCAAATTTCTCCGTCCATTGAAGCGCTAATGATTCAATTCAGTCCGTAATAAACAGAAAATACAATTCGAGAAAATACAATTGTAAATGTTTTATAGTATTGGCTCCTGGGTAGCTGCAGACTTACACATGAAACCACACCAGAGTGGACTGGGATAGGCAATAGCGACTAGCAGCATAAAACCTTGGTTGCTCGGTGGTGCTCATAGCTTGACTCAGCTCCGACCGACTCACTAGACACTTAAAATCATAGCACCAGACTATTATGTAATTATGTAAATTATTATTTTCAATTTTTCAAAAAATTGAATAAAGCCATATCATGTGACCCCGTGTGACGAGTCCGTTCCAGTGAGGAGTCACGTGATATATATAGATTGTCTACTGCCCCATGTGCGACTTGCGCGTGTGGATGCTTTTGATTCGTTCGGTAAAGGGTTAATTCAGGCACATGAGATTAACAAAAACGATGGGCAACCACCTAATTGATAAAATATATTTAAGCATGTTTACGGGTCATTCCATGTGCGACATGTTTGTTGTTTATCCGGATAGAACCATCGGCCGAGCAACGGCGAGCAATTGTCGGACTCAGATTGTTGCTCGACATAAGCAAGCTTGACATTGGTTGAAGGAAAGTGTACAAAAAAACGTGCTCTTCGCCTCAGTGCAGAGCGCCGATGTACTTCCATTTGAGCAAGCGGAAGCAAGTGTCTTTCCGAAGGGCACATGCACATGACGTGAGCCAATATCTAACCGTCGATCTTTCGATCTGATGTCAAATGCTCTAACCGATGATACACCGCGCTCACGAGACAATTTGGATTTGAGAAATTAGTATTCATCTTTCTGAGCATTTTTTGTGTTTCTTGTAAAATCAAGTAATGGCTACATTAAAGCCGCCATCATTTGAATTCATACAAATTAGTACAAAATCTAAAACCGAGGTACCTAATGTCTCCTTTACAGCCTTAAAGTCCAGAAATAAATACGAATTTTTCGCACCATCTTCAAGATATTTTCGAACAAATTTCAATTTGGAGGCAAAAATGTCCAGTATTATCAGAGGTTCATTAGCTCCAACCGTTGAATTGTGTGGTGTTTTGCTGCCCAGCCATTCAGTGTATGGCTGGCCCTCTATTCCTTACACTCCAAGTTCGAAATGCTGCACCTCTGAAGTTCACCATTCGGAAGTCATGAAAGACAGTGCTAGAATTGTCATATTTAATCCTATCACACTGTTTAAGCTCTCAAATAAAATATTAACAGCTATATACAGCTATTGGTGAACATTTCGGAATATGTACTGACAAAAACATTTATATACACACTAGAAGTATGTAATGTTGTTTTATGGTCACATTTGGGTGGTGCCCGTGGATGACCTTTGAAGTGACCCAATATCACGTGACTCAGTTACGCCATTTTGGCTGATCATGGTAAGCGGCCATGTGGTGACGATTTTACCATACCCGGTGTCAGTGCGCAGCGCTTGTTGTTAGGGAGACACATGATTCCGTTGTCCATTTTGTATACCGGAGGCAGCCATCATGGGTTTATGGTGGTTCGTGGTTGCTCTGTGACACAAACTCCTACAGTAGGGCAGAAGTGTGCTGGGATGGTACAGTACGTGGAGAGTGGATTGTAACTAAATCACCCACGGAGTGGAGTTATCACCCAAGCTATAACTTTCAGATTTTGTACATATCGACAAAAACACAAGCAATGTTTCAGTCAATGAACCCCCGGGTCTAACCCGGAGGTCCATTGGCTGGAACTTTACTTGTGCTGGTTCTGCTTTGCAACAAATTTTCAATTATTGATTGTGTGGAATCTCCACTCTGTGGGTTATTTAGTGATAATACACTCTCCACGTGCTGTATGTTCGATTGAATAGGAATATATCTAATTACCCAAAGGGACCCGACAATTTCTCCAAACCTCTAGAATCCGCGGATTCTTCCAGAATCCTCATACGGGTAGAACGTATGGCCCTAAATAGTGTGGAGGATGACAATACAACATGGTTCACGTGATATGACGTCACTTCCGGGTGATCCATCGGGATCATCAAAATGTGACATGACATACTACTCACACCTGTCTGAATAAAATTTCCTAAGTTCATGAAGTACATTTGAGAATATCCCTCACACTCTTTTTAGTATACTATACCTAACAATTCCAACTCAACTTCAACAAATTGAGATTGCCGACTCAAAACAATTTTGACAGGGGATGTGGTTCAATTGCTCCCTCCTCTTAGATGGGGGGGGGGGGGTATAACCTGAAAATACACACTTTCCACACAGGTACTGATAACCATCCATCATGTACAATCGTTTGTTACTTCCGGATACTCGTGCAGGAGAGTATAATGCTGGTGCCCAGTAAACAGAATGAGCGGTAGGTTTATATATTGTGTTCAAACATGTTTCAGGGGCTTGTATTAGAGGTACAACTTTATATAGTTACAGAGAAATGGGTTCCTAACATTCAGGCGAAGTGACGTTCTCGTGCCAGTGTGGTGGAGAGTAAATTGCATTTTTTTATAATGGATTCAACTTTTTATTTTACAGGCCAGATCTACTAATGAATATTTATTGTAGGTACAACTTTCTTGTGCGCGTCGCCTAAATGCGTCTTGGTTTGTTATTTGAATGGTTATTCGCTTCGTGTTCATTGTCCGTAGTTCTGGCGTGAAATTCTATTATTTTGGGGCACCTCGGTTTGAAGTTCAGTGTTGACAAGCGTACTTGTTATGGAGGATGTTGCTGTTTGATTGATGATTTAAATTATTGGAACCTAAGTCTTTTCGAAATGGTAAGATCATTTAAATTATTTATATTTCGCTTATTAATTGTTGCTCTGCTTGCAGAACGATCGTTGTTAAACACTGATCGTTCGTCAGTAAGATCAACAATGAATCGCTTACTTCACCATTTTTTCGCTAAAAGGGTTAACCTCCATAATTTGATTATTTAAAGATACTCATGTCGTTTTAATTATATTTTCAGGGTTTATAGTGTACTACGACATATTTGTATATTATTATTATTAAATAAAATGGAGAGAAAGAAGATGTGATACGTAACTAAACTTGTGTATATAATATCATCAGAAAGGGGGTGTCACTCATCTACTTTCAACATGTTGGATCAATGAACAATGAGTCCACATTTTATTGCGAGGAATAAGCTCGACTTCTAGGAGTACCTGCGACCCCTCTACGATAGATTTGTTAAACTGTATGTAACTGGAAGGTTAAGTCGCGATCGGCGATGGACATTTTTGCGAGACGATGAAGTGTTCGGTTTTTTTTTTTTTTTTTTTTTTTTTTTTTTTTTTTTTTTTTTTGTTGCTTTCAGGCCACATGGCCTCGGTTCGGAAACGTATGGATTGTGGTGGACCAATTAGGTTACGAGGTATCTTCACAACACAACAAACGGCAACGCGTCCATTGCCTATTAAAAGAAAAGGAAGTTTGTAAGTTTTCAATTGTACAGGAGTGTCCCCAAGCGAGTTAACTCCTGCAGAATTAAAAACTTTTGGTGATTGAGTGACTGAAGTTAATTTTACCTTTGGGTAAGAGTTCTTCCCAACACATAGCGATAGGGGTGAGCGAGGTCCTCAGAAACAAGCGCTGGAATCAATTAACAAAATGAGTTTTTGTTGTTGTTGTTGTTGTTGTTGTTGTTGTTGATGTTTTCTGTTTTCTTTTTAATTTGCAAATTCTATTTATCTGCCCGTTCCCATTTCTATTTCATGTATGAACCACTAAACTCCAACTGTCAAGTCCATGAATAGATTCTTGTTCTATGGAGAAGAGCGCCACATGATAGGATATTGGGCAATACTTCTCGCCGTGCCCGGCAGGGACCAATGTCATTTCGGCCATTCAAAGACGCCGGCAGTGAAGGGGATGGGGCAGGTGATATAGGCAAAGCAGCAAGAGGGGGTGGGGGGTGTAGCGCGTGCCCTTTTTCAGATGCACTTGTGGAAAAGGCGATAACTGTAACTGAGAAACTCTCGAGTATTCGTTTCTCGCGCATTTTACTTATGTCAGTGGCACAGGAGGGTATAATGCCGGAGGCTGGTCAATAATCATCAAACGAAGACGCAATACAATCTGCGGGGCGATTTCTAAAGCGTTCTATCGTCCCAGGGGGGAAACAAAAAAACATTGCAGATGGTGCCTTGTTGCACTCAGAAGACGATATATATATAATGTCACTGCAATTGAGTGTCACATTACAATTTATAATACATAATAAACCAGAGTGCCCTTTTTGATACCCCCCTCACTAGCCCTCGAATGCTTCCGGCGCCCTTGCGGACGTTCGAGTTTCCAATATTCTGCCCAGAAAAGGTTAGTGACCTCACCGAGTCCAGATTTGGAGTGTGAAATCCAATGTATCTAGGCCCAAGTAACGAATTGTATCAAGCATTAACCCTTTGAACCCTGGTGGTATATTCCATGTCAGTTCAGTGACATCAGTTGGGAGAGCCCATGTTCATTATTATGGGGGTAGGCCAATTAATATTTTCAACGCGCAGCCTTGGGCTGCATGTTGAAAATATTGATTGGTCTACCCAAACATTCACCTAGCAGCCATCCTACTTTATGAAATGATGACGTATTATGTTCAGGGGCCGGAAATAGGTCCTTTCGGGTTCAAAAAGTTAATACACTCTATTATTGTTTATGGACGTGCTGGATTTATGAATATGTGCAACAGATTTTCTTTTTGGCTGATGTGGATGTTGATAGGGTGGGAAGGATGAGTGTATCGACTTTGTCATGTTGAATGAGTCGAGGGTAATGTTTGTTACTTTGTTGGGTTTGAGGTCCTTGTCATTATCTGTGGCTTTAATTTGGACCGACTAAGGAGGTTGGTGTTATTAACCTGATTTGTCCCGACTGTGATGGTTCGGGTTCCTACTGATCAAATATTCCAGCTACATCACCTAGGCATGCCTTAGATGGAATATTGGTTAGCCGGGATTCTTTGAAATTTATTTATGGATATAAAAATATGCATGCAGTAAGGCCCTGTGAATCTTCGAGATTCGATTCGATTTTAAAATCTTAAGTTGGTATTTGGTTCGATTCGAAATAGTCTGTTCGATTCGTTTCCTCTCAAATCTTCTTCACACGAATATAGTTTGGTATCAGTCCTCTTTGTCGTCTCACAAAACGTATAGTTCAGATGTAAATTGTACATTAATAATGTTCAAATAAAATAACTTCCAATACATTAACACAAATAACTTCTGAACTCATGCCTCCAACTATGCAAATTTCAGTATCACTGTTAACCCTTTACCTAGCATGAAAACAGACAACAATTGCAATTGAATAACTAATTTTGTTCATATTTTGTCTCAAAAATATAGGTTATCACCCCTCATTGGAACGAGCTCGACGAGCTCGTTCCAAAGAGGGGTCATAACCTATGTTTTTGAGACAAAAAATGAAAAAAATAATGAAAATTAATGTGTCATTTTTGTGAATAGTGCTGGCCGGTTTTGGCCGTTACGCTGGGTAAAGGGTTAAATGCAAATTTCAAGTTTCCAAGCAATGTCGACGGTGAACTTTAATCCTGACAGGGTACTGTTCCAACTATATCATGGCATGCCTTCGACGATGATGTAGTTGGATTATTTTATCAGTCGGAACCTGAGCCATCACAGTCGGAACAAATCACGTTTATACCATCCCCCAACCCTTATTGATCATTTTCAAGACACCTCTAATTCAATTCGACGTTCGATTCGATTTCGAATAACATACGTGATTCCGTTCAAGATTCGTTTCGAATAGAAAATGTGTATTTGCATGGTCCCAGCATGCAGTAGTCGTAACGAGACATCTTATTTAACCCTTTGAACTCTAGTGGTATCTTCCATGCCAGTTCAATGGCAGCAATTAGAAGAGTCCATATTCATTATTTGGGGTGGACAAATCAATATTTTCAACGTGCGGCCTCGAGGCCGCACGTTGAAAATATTGATTGGTATACCCCCACACATTTGCTGGACAGCCATCCTATTTAATGACGCAATGACTATCGTGTTCCTGGCCGGAAAAGTGGCCGCTAGGGTTCAAAGGGTTAATGAAAACGTACTGTACAGATACTCCAAATTGGTCATACTCTGTTCTCAACAGCCCGAATCAAGTACTACAGTATGATCGACCCTATATGTGGCATAAGTCCAAGTATCAAATCTTGTCTCGAATGCATGATTATAGGAAAAGATGGAATCGGTATCTTAGGCTAGGGATTATTATAGGTGTCTACAGGGGCAGAATATGGAACCCATTCCTAATTGCATTTTAGCATGATTTTTTCCAATTCAAGCCCCAATTTCTCAAGCTCAGTCCGCATTCAAATAAAAATGTAATCCTTCTTGAAGGCCTAATTTTGACTGCCATCAATTTTACTGCAACAAAACAGGTACCTCAACCGGGGGTGTGGGCACCCAAAATTTGATAGATGTGGGTGGGTGGGTGGGTGGGTGGGTGGGTGGGGCTGTGGGTGGGGCTGTGGGTGGGTGGGGTTTTTCTCATGGGTGCACTAAAAACGTGCGTTCTCAAATTATGCAATTTTTCATAATTTTCAGCAATATATCATTATTTATGTTCCAAACCGCTGAGATAATGCTGTAAACCAACCCTAACAGGTTAACTGCAACACAAGGAACCTTTATAAGTGTTAATATGGGGTGAAATGTCACAAATAATACATGTTGGTGGATGGGTGGATGTCTGGTTCTCAGTGTAGAAAATATGCCGGACAATTTTTTTGGAAAAATGCTTTATAATGCACAAGATACAACAGGTGTAATAAGTGTTAAACATATCATGAAATAATGAAATAAATCTCATTTTCAAACTTGGATATAATGCACAGGTCTTGTGCACAATATTGACTATACCTATAACCATGCCGCTGAGCTATGATCATCGAAGTGATTTCAGTGTCCTGTGTTCAGCTGGCTGTACTAAATTGAAGTCATATTGTAGAACAGCATACTGATAAAACCTCAAAACCAGTCACTGATACAGTGGTGAGTACTACATATGTATTGTGAAGATATAGGTGGTAGCAACACACAGTCATTGGTACCGGAAGATAATATATCCCTATGATATATACAGAAAATACTATATATATATTATGGAGCTATATTATCTTCCGATATCAATCACTGTGCAGCAGCATGTCGCATTGTATGCGATAAAACAGGATAAAGCAGAATTTACAAATAAACCAACTGAATAAACCTAAATAAAAACTCTGTGCCCAACTTACTGTTACAAATTTTCCTAACATCAAATTAGATATAATGATGATTAACAAGATTAGTACTTGGAGTCAATTATGGAATCAATCATGCAGACAATCATACAGATTCCTGCCAGAATCAAGTAAAAAAATAAATAAATGAATCTAAATGGATTGGACTTTTTGACATTTTAACTTACACCTGTGGTACAAATCAGGGGAATAATTTACGGCGAACTATACTTCTTTCATTACCAATTATGATGTTTGTCAAAGCAATTCGTAATTTCAATGGGAAAGAAGGGGTGGATGTCTGAAAATGGCAGTAGAAAAATTGCACAAGCTGGTACATGGGTGTAAAAAGGGCGAAACCGAAAAATGGGACATCATGTCAGCAAATATTTTACTGCCCTCCCCCCCCCCCCCCCCCCGCCTCAACAGGCACTTAGATACATTTATTTACAAATTACATTCCAAGAACCTTGTCAATTGTTTCTAAGCAAGTCTTTCCTAGACCCAACAGCAAAGCCACGGAAAGTCGTCTGTAAAAGAGTAGCAAAATGCATAAATTTCTTCCTTATTTAATGGTATAAGAACAATTTATTTAATAGAAGGTCCAGAGACCGATCTTTATTTCACGCAACTGTTTTTAAAAAAACTTACAACAAGAATGAGACATGTAGTAGCTCCAGTGTTAATATTCCGAGTTAGGATGTTTCTCGGCACAAATATATTCCCTATTGGAACATTCATGGTGCGGATTTTCCGAATTGCATGCTCCCGGACCCTTCTCAAAAGAGGGAAGAAGAATCCCTTAAGACTCCAATCCTGATTAAAATGTCACGAGTTAAAATATCATTGGTGGAGGTGTCACCCTCTAATATAATATTAGAACGTTCCTTTTCATGTTCTATTGGTCGATAGTACCTGAGTTTGTGTGATTTCTGAAATAAAACCTTCAGGTACTATCGACCGATAGAACATGAAAAGGAACGTTCTAAGTATTTTATTATGCCGAACAAAATATGACTTTCATTGTTAAGCGTTAACTGCAACATGCTATCAATCTTGTAACAACAATGTAGTCGAATCCAAAAATATGACGTCATTTCGTACGAATGACGTCTCTTCGAAAATCACTTGTCACAAGTGCCGTCGCTTTGGGAGTTTCTATATCAACAAATGCCAATGTTTACAACTGCATCATGCTGTTCATGTTATAATTCATTGTTAATGCTTGTGTGAAAAGTGATATAAATTAATGGAATATAAATTCATGTTTCTCGGACGACAACAGTTGATAGAATTAAGCGGAGTGAAACAATTTATTTTGAACTTGAGGCGGAGGCTCAGTAAGGTCGAGGAGTACTAAACTTGTGGAAATATAATTGATTGAAGTCATAACTGAGACTCATATTCAGGATTTACTGAAGTGGTGAACAACACGTGAGTGAGTTTTTTAATATTTCTGATTCTTTTGAATTCATTGTTTGCAGTTAAAATTGAAAACACACCCAATGAAGATGATATATTTGTTGGTAAGTTTGTGTCTACCGGTGTTGAAAAAAGTTAAACGGACACAGAGCCAGCGTTTGGTGATGAGAAATTCCAATCGACGCTGATCAATGGAAGTGGCGCTTACATTTTCTTCGTTCTCTTGTCTCCAGGGAAAAACGTTCCGATAATACCCGTGTTTTGCCCCAAAACTCCAGTACTATGACTTTTAGAAGGTGTCAAATTAACCAATCACGGCTGATGTTACAAACGTGAGGCATAATAAACACCGTTAGCAATGTCCCTGTGACAGACTCAACCACATCACAAGCATAACGTACATTTTAGTGAATTATTTATATTTATGTTACTATCTTTAGCAAATTCCTCCTCAAGTGTCTTAGACTAGCAAAAACTGCCGGCCTGTGTCCACAAATACCAAGAAAGCGTAACTCCTAGCAAGGTTTACAAGAAAAGGTTATAAATTCCAATAAACCGAGTGGTACAGGTTATATTCCCATCAGCAGTGGCGTAGCGGAAAATCTTGTGCCCCCCCCCCCCCCCCTTCCTCGCGAGATAGAGACGGGGGCCCTTTCATAATGGTGGTTGCCTTTAAAACGGAAGCAAATTTAGTGTTGTTACCGTGCACAGCATACGGGATTTCACGTAGTACATACGCCATAAATTAAATGAAGGTATAGCCTATAGGATCGATTCTAAAAGTACGACTCTGTAGATTTTTTCATTACATGTTTTAAGTTTCACCCCCACCATCCAACGATACACACATGCCCGCCCAACATGAGTGACTTGAGAGGCACCATGTACGTATATTGTTCATTTCTCACCCCCATCAGTTACAATGATGTAGCGTTCACTTAACCCTTTACCTAACCTGAAAAGCAGAAGACACTTGCAAAAATAATTCTTGAATAACTAATTTTGTTCATTTTGTGTCTCAAAAACATAGGTTATGACCCCTCGACGAGCTCGTTCCAACGAGGGGTCATAACCTATGTTTTTGAGACAAAAAATGAAAAAAATAATGAAAATTAATTGGCGTTTTTTGAGAATAGCGCCGGCCGGTCTTTGAAGTTACGTTAGTTAGGTAAAGGGTTAAAAGAATAATACATAGACTACAAAGAGTACGTCGTGTGGAAGTGAGAGTTTGAAATTATGTGTATTTGGTACACAGTCTCGCTCTCTCTCTCTCTCTCTCTCTCTCTCTCTCTCTCTCTCTCTCTCTCTCTCTCTCTCTCTCTCTCTCTCTCTCTCTCTTTCTTCCAGCGTTGGGACGTCCTTCAAGACGGGGGCCCTCCTTCTCCCCCCCCCCTGCGGGCCCATCCCCTACGCCACTGATAACACTCACATTACCAAACAACCTCCACGGGTTGGCTGAATCGGCTATTATCTACTCGCGCTTTCGAGCGGGTAGAGGACCAGGAACTTTCGCAACAGAGCTGAGGGGAGCACGGTGGCTCAGTGGTTTCGGCATTGTACTTCAGCCTACCCGAAAGGTCCTCGATTCGACATCCACAAGGGGTAACTGCGTTGTGTCCTTGTGCAAGGCACTTAATCCCGATTGCCCATTTTGAGGCACGGTGGCACTGTGTACTAAGGCGCACTGCACGTCGACGATGCACTTGTCTTCGATAAATGTTAACCTTTCTTGTGCGAAGTTAGTTCCTTGGGAAGTCTGACAGTAGCCGGCCGATGATCGGTGGTTCTTTCCGGGTACTCCGGCTTCCTCCACTCGTGAAACTGTCGACGCGAGGTGACCCTGGCTGTCAAAAGTGCCGTTACAGCCCAGTAAATACTAAATAACAGAGCTGAGCAATTTATCTTTCCAAAAGGCGGAAAAGGTAGATCTAGAATAACCATCCTGCGCTGCAAGATACGCAGAGCTTGTATCATTTAGAGTTTCAGTGCATAAATGCTCAGGAGGACATCATTTCGTAGAACATTTTGAATGCGGGATGCCTCAACCGAAGTTGAAGGGCAAGTACTCATTCTCCAAAAGAATCAATATGACTGAAGAAAAGCCAACAAGCGATAGGTTTTAGTCAGTTCCCACGGATGGAATCTAGTATCCGCAAAAACTCGAATCTCCGTGAATAGGTCACCGGCGAAACCAATGAGATCCCGAACAAGTTAATAATTCAGTCTTTGGAATGACTGTGGGGAGTTTTCGGAACCGTTGGAATGACACTATTGACGCCAGCGAGAACGTCAGTGACAGGCGAATATCTTCAAGTGGTCTTATCCTTGCACATGCATGAAAGCAGGATCATTCTTAATTACTCGTTTTATGTTGGGATGAGTGTCTTGGACCGTTTCAAACAACTGATGTATTAATTGTATGACAACCTGTTCAAGGAGAACTGGTGATCGGGGCGACCTCATATACACATATATGGGGAGTGGGCAGTCTGTGCTCGAGCTTCAAAAGAGGATGCTGAGGACTATGGAACATATCCTTCCATGCAGACTTCTCTCATATCGGGTGATGGGTTGTGAAAAGGTTCCCAGACCATACACAAAACAAGGTGGGGGGGGGGGGGGGCTCTACCGTAGAAAATCAGATATCAGATGAACATGCTGCAATGCGAGTGGGTAATCAGATCTATGAGATTCCAGTCCATAGCTTCTTCCTCTCGCCTGTAGATGCATAGCGACCAATGATATCAAAAGGCTCCGAAAGAGGGTGGGGAGTGGTGAGGCAGATGTTCTTTCCCCTTGGGCTAGGGGAAGGGGAAGAGCTTGCACTAGTGGAAATGTCTTTATTACTGAGAAACTCTCAAGTATTAGTTTCTAATGTTCTAATGTATTTCACGTGTGCCACCGCCAATGGGGGTGTGGGGGGGGAGGGGGGGGGGGTATCAGGTATCATAACGATGTTTGGTCGATAATCACCACACAAATAAGCTAAATCCGCCGGATGAAATCTAAAGCTTTATATCACCCCTTGAGGTGAGCAAGGGCCATTTGCAACTACCTTCGCATTGTGGGTGGCACCTCATTCCTCTCAAGGAACGATATATGTATAATGTAAATACTACTGAGTGTGACATATTTATGATACGTTGTAAACTCCTGGTCTTAACTCAAACCCAGAGTCGTGTGCCCTTCTTGGTACCCCTACTCTCTTGTCCTCGGATGATTCCGCCCGCCTTGGATGATATCGAAACCTACACCTATTGTTATAAGAACATAAACTTGAATCAGTGAGCACGGCAGCATCCTGCAAACAGTACACAACAAGCTCATTCGGCTTGATGACAGGGCATCCAAAGCAGTATGATTGTAAATACCATGTTGGATATCCGACCTCAAGCTCAACAAAGTGGTAAAGGTATTTCGCTCCCACCTTGGATAACACGCTTCTCTCCCCCGAATTAACTGGGATCTGAAGAGAAGAAAAAACTAAACAAATATTAGCCGTTATATCCATAGATGTTTCCCCCAATTACCTGTTATTTCATTGTCCAGGCCAAGACTATAGCTGGTGGTCGTGCCACCCACTCAGTACATCTTTATCCCTGTTCTATCCTTATTTCTACGGAACACTGGAGTCCAAACGTATGCCCTGTCGACGTACTACTGGGCATTTATACAACCCTCCGTCCTTAAAGGGCTTCAGCCCTCCCTTCTAACAGAGACTCGCTGCATGACTTGAAGCTTTGGACTCTGATTCTACGAAAACGCGACCAGGATTAACCTGATGTAGTCATTCAGCGGTCCACGCAGGTTAACCGTTTAATCAATTTAACGGCTAAAACCGGCCGGCGCTATTCGCAAAAAGCTGCGATTCAATTTTCATTATTATTCCATTGTTTGCCTCAAAAACATAGCTTATGTCGCCTCATTGGAGCGAGCTCGTTCAGCTCTTTCCAATGAGGAGTCATAAGCTATGTTTTGACACAAATATTTTAAAAAATTAGTTATTCAATAATTTTGTTTGCAAGTGTCGTCTGCTGTTCATGTTAAGTATGGGTTTAATGCACTCAAAGCCACTCCTTTCGAATTCCCCGAGGTAAGCGCTTTAGCTTCATCATAACGTTTTGCAACAAAAGCTAACATTTGGGGCGTATTTAGCAGCTTATTGCGTGTTTTACCAGATAATGCGATATAATATAGGTTATGTGGTTAGTGGGCGACTCAAAGGAGAGGGTTAATATGCTAATCGGAGAGATTGGGAAGAATGGTGCAAGGGTTGTCATCAAGCAGTTCCTCTCCGACTATTGGAAGGAGAGAAGAAGCGTGGGAATAGAGAGGCAGTTGGTAGTACAGGGGTAACTGGGGCCTTCTCATACGAGAAAAGCGACAAATCAGCGGCCGGCCAAAGTGTTATTATTATTATAGGAGTTCAGCATGGTGAACCTCATTCGAAATAGAAGGATCGGACTTCGAGCGCCGAATGTGGCCTGCAACGGAAGATAAATGTATCAAAGAGCCTGGCTCCTTTATCAGCCAAGTATTGGCATTATCGCCAGGTGTACTGGCAGCTGCAGGAAGCTTCTCAATTGCTGTAGCTCCTTTACAGTAACTGTTTGAGATGTTGCATTTGGTTTGTAATTTCCTTTCAGACGCCATCCTGGGAACAACTCTGCTATGGTGTGTTTCAGGCTGAATGACAGACACAATAACCCTGAACTTTCAATATTTATAAACAACACAACATCTGACAACATATGAAATTTATAACACTGAGAATGAACAATTTTTACTTTATTTTATGAAGCTAAGTGCCCGTGTAATATTACATATGTTGATGGTTTTGAGAAGTAATTATTACACACACTCCAAACGGAGCAGAAACCGTTGTGAATGTAGTTGTCTTCTCGTAACTACATGAAGTGTGGCGGGTCACCGTGTTTCGTTGGAAAACATTTGAGAATCAATAGTGAAGTGGGCCTAGATAATGGGGAAAATATAACTTAGCGATATGTGTACTGACCTCCGCTCATGGATCGATCTCTCTCTTTGGTTTTAACTGCCCTGTCTGCAATTTCCGATAACCGCACTGTACTGATCACCTGCACTCAACACTACCCGTTTTATAACACGTTAAACGGTCAGTCCTTAGATGTGAAGTTTTATCGTGTTGCTTGGTACAACCATTGAATGAGTACTATCGTTATCTGTTATGATTATGTAAGGCTGATTATGTAAGGCTGACGAGACCACCTACGTGGCTATTGCATTCGTTGAAAATTAATCTTTTGGCTGTTAGTGTTAATGAGTTATTTCCCTTCTCTTCTGAAGCTGATACTAACAGTTGCTTGCAGGCAGTGAATCCTTTCATGAGAGCCAAAGGGATAGAGTGTGGTAAAAATACACGTAGAATTAACGTATAGTGTTTTCAAATAAAAAAATTATTCTACTCGTAGAATTAAAAGAATGAAACCGACGAGCCTCTGACGAGTCGGTTTCATTCTTAATCTTACGAGTTGAATAATTTTTTTACTTGGAAACACTGTATGTTTATTTTGTTTATCCCATGAATTATTTACAGGGCAGTCGCGGCAAAATGGTACCGTTACTCGCTACAAAACACTGCGAGTGGAAGTGAGGAGCACATTGGTCCAATTCGATCGACAAGCAAAACTGCCAAAACTAAACAAGGCGCAGTGATGCATGTCTGTCTAAAAATAATTCCCCTACAAACTGGAGTTAAAGTTGCAAAAATTATATGAACAATGTTTATCTTTCTTATTTTCGTTGTTTTTTTTTTTTTGTTTTTTTTTTCGTCGTCGATTCAACTTGAGTTTTATAAACAAAGCAGACGACACGTGCATTTGTTTATTTTCACTTTCCTAATTTGGAAAATGAAAGATCATTGTCTGTGACAATCGAACTTGTGAGCTTTTCAGTGCTTGGTTTCGATTGATTTACTTTCTGTTTTCTTTGTTAATTGTTGTTCGTTTTATTGTTAGACAGAGTCAGTTGTTCGACTTATTGAATCATGTAGCTAATGACGGATGTAAAGTAGCTAAGAAGATGCTGCAATGACAAAAGGGTTGAGGACCAAGGGGTATAATAATCACGACAAAAAGAGGGTAATGCATCGACAGCCTAACCTTGATAAGAGGTGGTGGGGGGGGGGGGGGGAGATCAGCTGATGTGGGACAAAAATGACTTGACAAGATACATATGTTATTTATTGTAGACTCGTTGTACATCTGTTACTTTGTAAGTTATTTTTAACAACCGTATTCCCCAATAAGGGGACGATGGGTGCATAAATTGAATTGAATTTAATTGAATTGAGTTGAAATGTGCCTTATATTCTAAAACTAAACATTTCAGCGACGATCAACGTTTAATGAACTTTGGTTCATTTTGTCTCCCACAAACGTAAAACAGGTCATGACAACACGAATGCGGTAGAGGTCAGAGGTCAACAAATCCGTCTCTACTTTTGGAATAAATTCTTTCAGTGTTAAACTTACGGGAAAAAATATCACCCTACTAGCAGATGCTACGAGGTCAATAAAGCAAAACTTTATCCAAGCCTTTTATTTTTCGAATTAACGTCCATTTATGGGTTAAGTATCTGTTACAGCACAGTCGCCGTTGACTGGTCGCAATCCACGCGGGGGGCAATGATGTCCACGTATGCGTTTATCAGGTAATAAAAATCATCAGCAGCAAAATTTTAATTAATGAAGCACCGGGTTGTACATTAATTACATTTGTGATGATTATTTCAATAATTTGTGTTTGGTATCTAATATTATTGCGTTCGTGTAAATATTGTCCATCCGTGAAAAGTGACCAGTCCCCGGCGGCCGTACTGTAGTTCCGTTCGGTTTGTGCTAAGTTTGAAATACTGAAAAAAATGTTTTGTGTTTTATTTCTTTTCTGTTTAGAAGCTCATACATAACGTTGTAAACAGCAGGCCTGAAACTAACCCGCGAACGATCACTTTGGTTAAGTGTGGGTTATGTCAATTGTAAAATACTCAAACGAACTACGTATTTCGACGAAGTAAAACAACACAACTTGATCAAATTACTAATCTCGCATATTTTACCAGAAAGACAATATTTTCAACTATCTCGACTCAAAGATTGTGTATTGTAGCCACGCATGAAGAGAATGGCAAGCTGTTTCCATTTTAACCCTTTACCCAACGTAACGGCCAAAACCGGCCAGCGCTATTCTCAAAAATTGCCAATTAATTTTCATGATTTTTCCATTTTTTGTCTCCAAAACATTGGTTATTACCACTCATTGGAACGAGCTCGTCGAGCTCGTTCCAATGAGGGGTCATAACCTATGTTTTGGAGACAAAAAAATGAAAACAATTAGTTATTCAAGAATTTTTTTTGCAAGTGTCGTCTGCTTTTCATGTTAGGTAAAGGGTTAACGAATTTCCACCAACATAAATAGCAACAATTAATGTGCAATCTCGCCTCGACGTTGATATTTATTCAGACGGAAATCCGGTTTAGACGTAAAACAGCCTGACTGGCACAGTTATTTATTTATTGGTGTTTTAAGGTCATATACTTATGCACAATGGCTAATCGTGACCGTGACAGTTTTGCGGGTGGAGGAAGCCGAAGTACCCGGAGAGAACCACCGAGCAACGACGAGCGGCTGCCAGCTCTCCAACCTCTTAACTCCACACTGTAGCACAGGCAGGGTTAGATTGGTTGAAGATATGCGCATCATAGACGTGCAGAACGCCTTAGGACATGAGGGGTCATGACCTTTGTTTTTGAGACAAAAAATGAAAAAAAATTAGTTTTTCAAGAATTATTTTTGCAAGTGTCGTCTGCTTTTCGTGTTAGGTAAAGGGTTAAAATAAAGCTCGCTCGATCCGGAGAATGCAAACCCAATCTCGGTTACTGCCTGTCCTCGTCCTGCTTTATCCTTCAACTCGCTGTTGAAAAGGCATATCTGGTGTTGGCAAAGACCAATGCGTTGTACAATCTCGTTTTCACTCCAACCAGTATTTATCGTCATTCTCTGATCACACGGTCTTGTTTACTTTAGAATACATGTGCGTGGCCTATCGCGTGATGGTGATACCGCTACTGATTGCATTCAAGACCAATCTCTGTTGAGAATAGTTTTCTTTAAGAGTTTTCAAGGGCATGAACAGGTACGGTACGTTGATGTTTTCTGGGGAATATGGACACATGGGTTGGAGTCTCTGACATAATATCATTCTTTGTCAAATGCGATACACCCAAGAATACAAGTTGATTTAAGGTGGTCTGAAAATAGGATAGAATTGTGAGATACGGTAGTCAAAATTGAAAATGGCTTTATTAAAACCAATTTATATACAAAACTCATGAACACGCAGCAATATCTGCACGCCAGGTCGGATCACTCAGTCAACACTAAAGGAGCGATATCATGGGATAGCTTCAAGGGTAAAAAGAATGTGTTCCGATAATGTTAAATATGAATGCCACAAAAATGACATAAAAAACACCTGCACATAAGAGGTTAAGACCGAAGAGTTTGTAAGCGAACAGTTAAAACATGTCGACCAAATCGAGCGGAAACAGTTAGTACAAAAACGATCAAACAAATCAACAGACGAAAGAGACCCTTTTGTGGCCACTTACTCGCGATGCCTCCACGGCATCGGGACACAAACTGGAGCGGCTGCCCATTTTACACCGCTCAAAACCCATGAAATTGGCATTTGAAAAAACACCCCTGATTTCGTACAAAAGACTCAAAGACATGGGAGACATTTTAGTCCGTAGCAAGCATATAAAAATATTCAATAATCAAGGAGCGGGATCTGATAGATGCGAGAGAAACTGTGCAAATTGTGGGTTTATGCTCCAAACAAAACAATTCGCGGATAAGAACTGAACGGCCTACTGCATTAGTAAGAAATCACCTGCATGTCCAGGAAAATAGTAAGTATATAGGATTCTCTGCGACAAATGTAATGAAATTGTGTACATGGGAGAGTCGGGAACAAAATTGTATGAGAGAATGCAAAACCACCGGAGTAGAATAAAACTTGAGATTTTGAGTGAGCCTACACCACATCATTTTCTGACCGAAAACCACAGAATAAACAATTTTAAGATTATTGGAATTGCACAAAGTTACCAACAAAATACATCTTACAGGAGGGGTCGTGAAGCATTTTGGATTAACAAACTTCAAACACTAGAACCCAATGGACTCAATAGACAAGAATGATCACAAATATTCTCATTTCTAAACTTGTTGATGGTGGGGTGGGGTGTGGGGGGTGTGGGGGTGTGTGGGGGGTGGGGGCGGAAAATAAGTTAGTGAAGTGCAATTACAAAAAAAGACGCGTTGATGTTGAACGTAACGTGTATATGTTGTCAGATTATGATGCTTGCGTGTATGTGGGTGGATTTCTCAAGAGTATGTGTGTGTGTGGGGGGGGGGGGGGAATGGCGTGCGTGAACACACCCTAGACCTACAATCCTTACAGTAGACATTACAACAGGGGTCATATACAGGATCAATGGTGGGGAAATATATACGGGAAGAGTATGAGGAGAAAGACATTTACACGCACTGGAAGGATGGGATGGGGGGAGGGGGGCTTGTTACCACGCAAGGAAGGTATGGAAAGGTAATATTTTTCAATAGCGGTCATAATGTCTTTTTGACGTGAGTGGGGTTTGGGGGCGGGGCGGGGGCACGGAGGCGTGCGTTTGAATGATTCGAGTCAAGGAGTGGTTGGATGTGTGAATATTGTATGCGAACTTGCCTCTGTTACGAGTGCTAGGTTTTAGCAATAGTTGGTAATTCATCTTTGCTTGTTGCCACACAAGGAAGATATCCAATCTCGATAAGGTAAATGATAGATGGCTCGTAATTCTGAAGCTGAGAACAAATTTTACGGGTACTAACGCGGAATATACCTTTACTTGTTGCCACCCTTGGAAGATATGATACGGTATTTTTTTGCATATTTTACACTTGAATACAGAAAACAACGTGAAACGCTGAACATATCTTTACATGTTGCCACCCAACGAGGATATGATACGGTTATTTTACGCGTAAGACACACCTGAATACGGGGAACAACGTGAACCGCGGAACATATCTTTACTTGTTGCCACCCAAGGGAGATATGATACAGTGATTTTGCACGCAATACACTTAAATATGGAGACCAACGTGAAACGCGGAACATATCTTTAGTTGTTACCACCTAAACGAAGATATGATGAGGTGATATATATATATATATCAAATTTGTCAAATCAAGTATGTCTGCGAAACCTGTATCCCATTCCACATACGTGTGAATAACCACCGGCCATTCAAAACATGGAGCGTGACTGTGTTATTTCACGACATTGCATATCAACGGGTCACCTTTTCACATCTTTTCAGCCTTTCGTCATTGATTCCAAGTCCGACTGGACAAAAGCTGACCGCGTCGCCCGGGAAACATTCTGGATCGAACAGCTATGCACGTACATGTATAGGCCTCTCCAACAGCTCACCAACATCGTAACACCGCACTGTAGCACAGGCAGAGTTAGACTGGTTGGAGACGAGCGCACCATCGACGTGCAGTACGCCTTAGTACACGGCGTCATCGTGCCCCAATTTGGACAATCGGTGTTAAGTGCCTTGTCCAAGGACACAACGCAGGAGTCCGAATCGATCGTCCAGACGGTCACCCATCCAAGGACTAACCGGGCACGTCGTTGCTTCACTTCGGTGATCTGACGAGAACAGGTTACCGCAACGCCACCGCGTCCCCTATCTTGCCTAGTTCCCATGGACAGACTTTAACATGTTAAGATTCGCATAATTGTTTCGATCATGTTCCATATTAAGTCTAATGAACTATGTTTTTCATTTATATTTGTTTCGTTAAATATTCTTGGAGTGCTTGCAAGCCCTTCCAATAATTTAAAATAAAATAGATTTTGGTAGACAAATCCAGATATCGGAAAGTAGTTAAGCACTCTACTTTTTGTTTTAATTTATTTTGCAATCCCACTGCAAACAAATCATGTGTTAATTTTTATTTTGCTTATAAATGTAACTCGTGTCTGTATAGTTATATATTGTATATAGCTTATTTCTATTGCTGTGGGCAGCAATAGAAATAAGCTATATACAACATATAATTATACAGACACGGGTTATATCATCCCCCCTAGCAGAGAAATGTCTCCTGCCATTAAAACTATACTGGCATATCTGAAAATTATAAATTCAAATAGCAGTACTGGTGGATTGTTCACATCATAGTGTCTGGACAGTAATATATTGTATATAGCTTATTTCTATTGCTGCCTACAGCATAATCATAGGGTTAATGATTTGGTATGCTTGAATTAAGTGAATGAATGCAACTCACATTACACAGCACTTAGCTCGCATGACGTTTTAACAGTTTCGTTCTCCCGCCACATTCTTGACCCATAGGGTCAGGTAGCTAGAGTTGTTCCGCCATATTAAGAGAGATTGAAAATGTAACGCGAGTTCCATTTTTACTTGTATTGTGATTCACCGTTTATATTTGCGAGAATATAACTGACTTTTTATTGTACCACATCGTAAGTATGATGGACTGATTTGTACATTTAATGCTGACTAAGTTATCCAGCCTGTTTTGTGTAAATAAATATTTTGAGTCTTAAACTATGAGTTTGAACATTTCACCCAAGAAAGGTTACATAAATTTTATATAAATGATGCCATTAAAGATGTTTTGTTAAATGCAATTAGTCTATCGTTTTTTAATTCATTTTCTGCAATATTGTAACTAATGTTGAAAAAGTCTTTCCACTATAGCGGCAGGTTAAGGAAACAAAAACATCATAGAGTTTGAGTTAATCTTTGTATTTTAATATTATAATGAAACACATGCAACAAACGTCGTGTTGCAGTAAAATGACGACCACGTTTAACCTTGAAGTTCATTGGCTGAAGCACTATGCTTGCATCATATGCTTTTAGACCAGGAATTAAATAATTGTGTGGATGGAAGTCCCTCTAACATGACCTGTAGTAATCCCAAACTATTCAGGGGTTATCATGTGTACGCTCAAGTGAATATTTGGGGTCATATCTAGACTCTGTATGCCATATGTAGGTTACTCGTAGTGGTACTCTGCACCCGTCTTATAGGGACTACGTTTTTGTCATAATTTTCTGCAGAGTTTAGAAGGTGTTTACCCCTCCCATTGGTGGGGTCTAGAAGCAACTCTCGTCTATTTTCTTTCAAATTAGGTGCATTTCGTAGGGGGTGCTCTACACCCGTCTTTCGGGGACTAGGTTTTGTTATAATTTGCTGAAGAGTTTAGAAGATGTTTATCCCTCTCATTGGTGAGGTCCATAAGCCATCCTCGTTTCTATTCTTTCAAAATAGATACGTTACGGAAATTTCTAAAGTACACGTGGATATATATGATAAGAATAATGTAATATGAGTTTGGTTCCAATTGGGTGATAGCCCAGTCAACGTATGATAGACCTAGAATATATTTGTTCAGAAATTGTTTGAACATTTTAGGATTCTATGAACATCCTTCAACTATAGAAAAAAATCTGAGTTAGAAGAGATGCGCGTTCCCAAGAAATTCAAAATGGCGTCCTAGATGGCCGCCAAGACGACAAAACGAACAACAAATGCATTACTCATTGTAACTCCTTGTTTTGACACTATAGTATGACAATACAGATTTATTTATATATGTATCGTGCTCTTCCGGCGACACACATCATATGACATCAAATCGACTCATTGGTGGGGTCTATAAGCCAACCTCGTTTCTTTTCTCGTTTATTTGTACATGTATCGTGATCTACCAACGACACCCATCATATGGCATCAAATCGACTCATTGGTGGGGTCCATAAGCCACCCTCGTTTCTTTTCTTTCAAAATGCGTTATGGAAATTTCTGAAGTAAAGTTGAATATATATGATAAAAATAATGTAATATGTGTTTGGTTCCAGTTGGGTGATAGCCCAGTCAAAGTATGATCGACCTAGAATATATTTGTTCAGAAATTGTTTGAACATTTTCGGATTCTATGAACATAGATACATGTATCGTGATCTACCGACGACACTCATCATATGGCATCAAATCGACTCATTGGTGGGGTCCATTAGCCACCCTCGTTTATTTTCTTTCAAAACAGATGCGTCACTCATTGTAACTCCCTGATTTGACACTACAGTGTGTTAATATAGGCGTATTTATACATGTGTCGTGATCTACATACGACACTCATCATATGGCATCAAATCTATTATATAATACCATAGCTGACCGCCATAACGAGGGCTCTGAAATGGAAAGAAATACGTTTTCAGTCGAATTCCGCTAAATATTCTTTCAGTGTTTTGAATTATGCAAAGTCTGTTTGCATCCATTTCTCCCCCATGCAGGATCTTGATAAAATAAGTCCTGAGGTATTCCAAATGTTCATGTCGGTCTATCACGTGGTTTACAATGATGAACGGTATTGGGGTGGACTTTCGACGGATCTGGTGATAGAGCTGAAATTAATGAGAGGTATTAAAACGGTTGAGTGTCTCAACAGAGGTAGTGGGCTGACGGAATATGAACGAGCAATTTATGTCCTCTCCAGAGCTGCTTGTTCTCAAATTAATGACGACAATCAGAATATATCTGGGTGTTCATATAACACAAGTGAGCAGCACAAAGATTGTGGAAAGGTAAGAAAATCTAGAGATGAGCACGATAGAATAACGGTACTGAGACATTTGTAGGAGAGACACCCCTTCGCATGTGTATCCGGGCTGAGGAATATACAGACAGGTGTCGCTTCCAATCTCAGTAATGCAGAAAAAGCACATGTCATTGGTGAACAAGTGGTTGGCATGGACGCCAATGATTAGATTTGTAAGGAGGATCAAGTCGTCCAAATGAATGACAAATGCCTATTGAAAAGGGGCGATGTGATTGTAAAAATATATCCACAGCTTCTCTTCCAGAGACTGGGTGATGTTACTCTGAGAACAATACCCGGCGACGAGTTGTCGGCTGTGTTTTCGTACAGTACAGTCGCCGTGGACTGATCGAAATCCGCGCGTGGGCAGTGATGTCCGCGCATGCGTTTACCAGACAATAAAAATCCTCTTCATCAAAATTTTAATTAATGAAGCACCGGGTTGTACCCGGTGCTTCATTAATTAATTTTTTGATGATTATTCCAAAATTAGTAATATTATTGCGTCCATGGAAATACTGCCCACGTCGTGGAAAGTGACCAGTCCACGTCGGCCGTACTGTATCTGCGTTGACTACATATCTGACGTCTTTGTACGAGTCTCCTGACAGTCTGAGAGAGGCAGACAAGCCTTCCTTGCCGTTCAGTAGTCAAAACAGATGCCCATTTTGACGCAACTGTGTTCAATATGTTTTATTGATTGAAATGCTGTTGCATTGGTTCCCGTGGTCTAGGGGCAAAAACCTTTGGACACATTTGCGAGGCATATGTGGACTTTGACAAATCCCATTATCCAGGGAACTGCGGTTTTTGATGGCTACACACGTGGTCCATCAGCTGAAGCTAATGCACACTCCATACGGCTTGGATTGAGGGGTTTGTGTAGATACCATCGTTGACTCCCAAAACTTTCTGAGTGTTAAGAAGGAGACGAATCTCGCTAATAGTAACAACAAGCAAGATTCGTCACATTGCTCAAGTACCATACACGACAATGATGACGCATATGTCGTCATAGTTCGAACGGTGATTAATATGGCAAGAAAAGCACTTGTGAGTCTCATAGGAGAATAGGAGATGATACTGATTTTCTCGTTCTCCTATGCTATCATGATATATCTACTTGTAAGTCGATATATCTTGCATCGAGGTCCAGCTCAAAGAAGAACAAAGGTATCTAGAATAATCAGGAAACAAAAGAGAGTTTAGGGCGTACATCCAAATATGTGAATGGAGTGGTGAAGATTCGTTGACAGCCACAGACTAGGGATGGTATATGAAGGAAAAAGGTCCTCATCTTTTGAAAACAAACAAATCCCAGCACCCGAAAGTCTTTGAACATCGTTCACTGTAACTGCAAAACTGGCTGTAAGTCGTCAGAACGTAGTTGCCAAAAGGTCGGCATAGAATGTATAACGACGTGTTGGTCGTGTAGAGGTACGAGCTGCAACAATGCGCAGCAGCCAATAGGACGGAGATTGAACGGTTGGGTTTGCCTGTTTTGTTTTGTTCCATTTATGATTTCTTGACAGGAGAGAAATATCAGCGCTCTCTGAGTTAGCAATGTGAGGTATCTGTAAACATAGTGTATCCTGGTGTGCCCAAAGACAATGTCCTTTGAGGTTTTTTGGGGGTGTGGGATTAGACAGTAGTCTATAATTTCCCTATCCATCCACCCAAATGATCACAGCGATTTGGGGATGTAATTCTTAGATGATCATTTTGACCCTGTTATGTTCGGTTTCTGGTTTCATATTCTGAACAGAGGACATATTGATATGTTGACATATGATTGCTATTATTGTAACATGCATGGTCGTTATTCGCATTCTGCTATTCATTTCAATAACATCACAATATTTGAACTTGTGAGACCTTCTTATGCCATTGTTGAATGGAAAAGTGAGATTTGGTGGATGTTTCTGGTTGATGTAATCTCAGTATGAGCAGTCATCTCGTCCACAAAGAAGCCGATTCGTTTGCGCAACGTCGTTGCGTATTGACCTCTTTTCAATCTACGCGAATCTTAATTTAATTGTGGGTGTTCCACGCGAATGTTGTGGACAAAATTGACGCCGGCTATTTAAGGATGGCCACCCTCTGTGATAGTATAGCATATTTTCTCTATTTCAGAAAATATACACAAAAATATGAAAAAGACCGATCTTTTTGAATTTTTGCCGCCGTTTTGTCAACCATGCTGAATTCAATGCCAAATATATCTCTGGTTATTGTAGAACATATATCCAATGTAATTTAGCCCATATTCTAGCGATTCATTAATGCAGGATGTCATCAAAACGACTTGGATGATTTTTCACAATCGGCGACTGGGCTTTTTTTTAAATCGCGCGCGAGTTCGAGCTCGTTTTTTCTCTCTGTTGTTGGGGAAGGTTCGTAGATTCGAAAAAAGTTCAAACCAATTCTATGCAATTTATTTCTAGACTAACTGCTTTTAGTCGTATTCAACTGGACTAGTAGTACTGATTTTGGACAGCACAGACCCACTTGTGGAAACCCAACTGCATTGAGGTAGCATCTAGGTGTGGGATATAGTAGCGGCATTGCCTGAATTGGCTGAGAACTACTGGTGATCTCTGTTTTGGAGTAATGTTTTGCTCTGAGAGGTTTGTATGTGTGTCTGCTTGTGATTGGGGGGGGGGGGGATACAGGAAGTGCCACAAAAACTAATTGTGGGTGATGGAAGATGTATGATTGTAGGTACTTGTCTAGACACTTTTTGCCTCTTACTATGGAGCCAGCTTATCATTTTTAATCTTTGCGCCACAATGAAGTCTGATATGTTTTGACATAATTTGCTGAGGAAAGTATGAGATCATGTTATCCTACTGGCCATAAGATTCAACAAAAGGGCCCTTCAACAAATTAGCCTACCTTTGCTGAGTGGTACAATCATACACGCAGAATGCCAGCGTCAACTGCATACATACATACATGTCAGACCCAAACCATTGACACAGGTATCTCATTGGCCAATGAGTCATAGTATCGTTAAATACCCAGTCCCCTCTGAGAGACTCATTCGCCTAACCCAGGTTATGCATAACCTGGTTCAGGCATAGGTGTCAAACAAAGACTACCCAACGGTAATCCCCCTCCACCAACGCTACCCCAACGTTTCCAGAAAACCCACATTTTTAGAAAACAGGACATACAAAAATTCGAGGCTGATATAAACTTTTAGGCAGCCAATGATCGATATGGGTCTGCCACATATTGTTTGAATGGGGGACACATACACGTCGTGGGGTGACCAGATCGTAGGATTACGAACACACAGACAGAGAGACACGGTAGACACAAAACTATTAAGAAATCTAGTTCATGTACCGTTGGCACGACCTCAAGAAAAGTTTATTAAATGGCTAAGGCCATTGCGCTGTGGGGTACCACATATTGGTCAAGGTGGTCAAGGAGGTTCTTCTCAACCCATTGGCATAACACAGACAGATAGCACAGGGGTTTTATCTTGTACTTATTGAATAGGATAAAAAAAACTAATTTTCTTTAATTTTAATGCATGCAAGTTGACAACTCTCATTTGGCATTTTTGTAGAATAATCTATATATTTATTGTGACGTTTGACCCCTGAATATTTAGCGATTCGAAACTGGTCCAGCTGATCTAGAACTGAAAAAACTATGGGATGCTTATAATGTCGTTGAGACAATTGATGAAAATGTCTTTGGGGAAACTCCTTCCGGGATGTGATAATGTGTACACTAGGGCTAATTTTGGTCAGTAATTTTTCGACCGAATGTCGCTACGAAAGGAGGAGATTTACCGCAAACGCAACGTGATCCGGAATGGGCCAACGACTGTAAATATAACAATGACATGTTCTTGGAGGGCATTCCGGTTTATTATCAGCCCAACAGAAATGGCTAACAGTCCGGCTGTTTATAATCGTCCCGAGATGCAGTTGGGGTCGTCAATGAGGTGGAGCATTTTTAACCATTTCTGTGCGGCCGCTAATAAACCGCAATGCCAGAGACAAGGTATCGTTATTATTCTTTTTACCACTCCTACCAGCAAGACAAAATAATTAATGAAAGTGGGCTAAAATTGAATCATACAGTTGAAATCAGATGACACAGTATTATTGTTAGTAACCTCAACCCTTTACCGAACGAATCGGTCTCATCCGCCCGCATAATATATAAATTGAGCAGTTGAATATTTTTTTTAAAATTTCAACAGAACCATATCATGTGACTCTTCATTGGAACGTGCTCAATGAGCTCATTCCAATGAGAGGTCACATGATATGGTTTTGTTGAGATACTTTTGTTGAAATTTGTAAAAAAAAATTCTAAATAATAATATCTAAAATAATTATTTTTTTTTATATTTTGTTTGTTGGGTAAAGGGATAAATATGAAGACCAATCGTTAGTTCAACTGTCTGAACGTGGTGGCTGTCTCGGTGAACTACAAGTATCGTCTTCTTTGTTGTCACAAACAGAAGACGGACGGTCATATGACTACCACCTGTCCTTTTTACGGAGAATTTGTGGAACTAACAAGTGGTCAAACAGCAGATGGAACACATAGTTTAGGAGGCCATTTTGTCTACTATTATCTCAGTGTGTAATTTCTCCGTGACATGACGAAAAAAAACTTATTTACACAACGTCACGGAAAACCGAATTTCGAGAGAAGGGGAATGCTGGCAACTATCCACCGAACTGATCTCAATCACGTGATGTATTGGGCTGTTATTGAGACCCTTTTTCATTAACGGTCCAACATGTCATCTGATCAGTCGAGGCTTTGCGCAGCTTGAGTAAAATCCCATCAATGCTAGGAACGCCATGCAAAATAGTAATACTTGGGATTAAATTCTATTAACTTCGATGTTGTTGGGAGATCATGTAAAACGGGTCACGCGGTCATTATGAGTAACAGGCTCAGAATCTGAATATTCAATGGAACAAGGCAGAAGTACATCCATCAGAACTGCGACACTTTATGTCAACAGGAGGTTGTTTCTCTGAAAAGCAAAACTGAATTCATCGAACGCATCTCGAGATCTAAACTAATTAACGTTCCAACATGTCACCTGATCTGTCGAGCTTTACGCAGATTTAAAGTTCGAGTAAAAGTCTGTCAGTAGTATGTTTTCTATGCTTCAGGGCCCATTGATGGGGTCTCATGCAGGATCTCATGATCTCAGGTGACCCAGTGGCGCAATGTTGGGTTGTCCTGGTAGCCCATGTGAGCGGCCGAATAGTTGTGACGTCATTCCCATGGTGATACGTGGGGGTCAGTGCGCATGCGCATGCGCAGCGCATGTTGATAGGGAGATACGTATTTCCGTCTTCCATTTGTATATTGGAGGCCGCTATCTAAGTTTCTATCGTAGCACGTGGTTGCTATATGATCCAAACACTCTGATAGACCCCACAATCACCCCTAAAATCACCATTCACCCGAAACAACCCCAACTCACTTTATTTGGTGCGGACTTCCCCAGAATCCCCTTTTTGCAATAGCTGGTCCGTTTCTTTGTTTATGGGTACTTTTCTGGTTCTGATTTTGCAGAATCCTCGTATACTTCGTAGAATTACCCAAATGTACCCGATAAGCTTTACTAGTTCGTATTTTCCCCAAATCCTCGGTTTCCACCTATTTATCTATAGGCTATAGTTTCTGTCTATCCAATCTTTCAGATAGATATTCCCCAAAAGGTATCCCCAAAAGGTATCCTCAACAGGTGTCCCTCAATAGTACATCACCATGTCACAACAATCCTCAAAAACCGAAATGAGTCATAGAGCCATACATGCAGTCACTCGTTCGAGCAATTACTCAACAACTGCTCGATAGCTCATTTGCTCGATGAGATTCCAGTCTTTGGAGAAATGACTTTTCAGTAACTGCTCGATAGCTTATTAGGGGAACTTGGAAAAGGTATGAACAAGTTCTTAGTGCAAGCAGTGGTGGAATGATAGTGATATGAACTGGGAATCGTAACGGCATTAATACAGCCCTAATAGTGCCACAAGTTAGTAATGGTTGAGACACAGGGCAGAATAGTGGCAGCAAATAGCAATGGTACAAGACAGTAATTGCACAGGACTGTAATGCTGGTAGCATTGGCTGACTACATTACCTGTTAATCAAAGAACAGATAGTTCATGGCAAGGTGGAAACCGATGGTAAGACTTCCAGGAGCTGTATAGTAGCAAGGAGCCATAACTATCTTCGGATAGATATTCTCCAAAAGATATCCTCAAAAGGTATCCTCAAATGGTACATCATCATGACATTGCTATCCTCAAATGCAGAGATGAGTAGTAGAGCCGTATGAGGAGTCACTCGGTCGAGAAATTGCAAAGTAACTCATTTGCTCGATGGCATTCGAGTCGTCCTAGCCATTCGTGTTGGACTTACTGCTCGATTGACTCTTGGACTTAGGAACCCTTGTATTAGAGAACGATGTGACAGTGGGTGGAGTTTAGATGACTGGGGTGAACCTATTTGTTAGTTGCAGAAAAGTGAACCGATTCGGTTATCTCGATTAATGAAACATGCTATTCGAAACAAGAACAGGAGTATTCGAAATTGGGCTAGAACTGGCCAGAACAGGTCAGGAAAGTCAAATATAGTAACAATAAGCAAAACTGTTCCAACTGATAAGTTCTACTACTATACTTGAGTATACTCCAGAACAAACGAACATGGTCCGATAGACAGCAACGATAGCACAGCTTATAGATACACAGGTAGAAACAGAGGATTTCGGAAAAATCCAAACTAGTAAAACTTGTCGGCTCCATTTGGGTAATTCTTAGAAGTATTCGATGATTCAGCAGGAATCCGAGCCAGAAAAATTATTTTATACAAGGGAACGCACATGTTATTGAAAAAGTGGGATTCCTGGAAAATCCGTACCAAATAAAGTGATTTTGGGTTGTTTTGGCGATTTGGAATGATTGTCGGGCCTATTAGAGGGTATGGGGTCAAATAGCAACTGCGTGCTACCAGGCACCTAAGATGTAGGCCTCCAATATACGAAATAGACGATAAACACGCATCATCCCAACAATACGTCCTGCAAATGCGGTGATTTCGAGTGATTGTCGAGTCTATTTAGGTAATTAGATTTACTCTTATACAAAGGAACACGCCATCCGAACATGTCTTATTATAGGGTTTTGGGTCACATAGCACTACGTGCTACCATAGACACTAAGATGGCGGCCACCAATATACAAAATGGGCGACGGAAACACGTATGACCTTGACACGCGCATAGTCAACATGGTAATGACGTTATAACATGGATGCTCTCGCGGGCTACCATGGTAACCCAACATGGCGCCACTGAGTCACGTGACTATGACGTTACATGAGATCCTGAATAAGATCCTGCTAATGGATCCTGAAACATACATTACATACTACTTCCGTCAATGCTAGGAACGCTTTGAAAAATGGTAATAATTAGAATTAATGTGGTTAAATTCTATTAACTCTTTACCGAACGAATCGCCCGCATCCGCCCGCGTAATATGCAAATTCAGCAGATGAAAAAATATTATTTTTCGAAAAATGTCAACAAAGCCGTATCATGTGACCCCTCTTTGGAACGAGCTCGACGAGCTCGTTCCAAAGAGGGTTCACATGATATGGTTTTGTTGACAGTTTTTGAAAAAATTTAAAAAATGATATTTAAAATAATAAATTTTGAAATCGTCTGCATTGGGTAAAGGGTTAACTTCGCTTTTGTTGGGTGCTGATGCAAAACGGTTCACGCGGTTACCATGAGTAACAGGTGCAGAATATGAATATATAGTGGGACAAGGGAGAAATACATCAAAACTGCCACACTTAATGTAAACAGCAGGGTGTTTCTCTGAAAGACGAAACTGAATCCTGAAGCTTAAATAACCAACGGTATGTATTTTAATTATTAATTAATTTATTTATTTATTTATTTATTTATTTATTTATTTATTTATTTATTTATTTATTTATTTATTTATTTATTTATTTATTTATTTATTTATTTATTTATTTATTTATTTATTTCTACAGCCAGAGTCATATCTTTTCAAAAAGGTGAAGACTGCCGGAGTATTATGAGAGAACCAAACAGCAATGGCGGAAATACCTGTCGGAAACCAGCATTGAATACTCATCTTTTCAAGGGGAGGTTGCTTGGAGGTGAACTGTTGGACATGTGGAGATCGGCCCCGATTGGAGGATCCCATGGGGTTCCCTGCAGGAGACCGAGGAAGGGAAGTAGTAGGATACCAGGATGTAGAAACCAGAGGTTTTTACAATCATTACTCTCTAGTAGTATAAAACCGCACCTCCAATAGCCCTCACCCCCACCCCACTCCCACCAGTCCCCAAATCACCAAAAACTCACCCCAAATTACTTGTTTGGTTCGGATTTCTGTAGAATAATAGTAGCGCTTAAACAAGTCTCAATACAATCACCAAGCAGTTTTCTATATATAAGGCATCCTATCGTGAACAGGGTTAAGAAACTGTGTAGACTGATTGAGGCTTAGAGAAATGGTTTGGTCGACGATGGGGTGAATAAATTATCAGAGATAGCTAGTAGTCCAGTGGTATAGCTACAAGATAGCATGGTACAAAGATTCAAGGGTGGTGCAAAACTAAGATATTGGGTGACTGTAGTGGAAGCAGATCATAGGACGGAGGGTAGTAACTACGGACAAGCTAGCAGTCGTAGCCTAGATCCCGCCAGGAACTGCGCAAGTATTAGGAGTCACAACTATATTCTGATAGATATCCTACATTCGGTGTCCTCCAATAGGTATCCTCCAATAGTGCATCACCATGTCATATGTATCTTAAAAAAACGTCGAACATAACAGTTATTAGAGAAGCCACTCGGTGGTGCAACTGCTCGATAGCTCATTTGCTCGATGGGATTCCAGTCGTTCGAGCAATGACTTTTCAGTAACTATTCAATAGCTTATCAGGGGATCTTGAAATAGATATCGAGTTTCTGCTCGATTGACTCATGGACTTAGGAACCTTGGTATTAGATAACGGTGTCACTTTTTCTAAAATGAGTCGAAGAGTCGTAAAAACTGTTGTTCATTGAGCAATTACACTCTAGGCTGTCTGGCACATTTGACTAGTAGGAAACAACGCGTATCATAAAAGGAGATAACAGCGTATGGACCGAGAGTGGATCTAAAGGAACATGATTGGTTAGATAGTTGCAGTACAGTGAACTGGGTGAGCTAGACAAACGAAACATGGCTTATGCTGTTCGAAACAAGAACACGAGTACTCGGATTAGGCTTAGAACTCGCCAGAAAGGACCAGAAAATCTAAATAAAGTAAGAATAAACTAAAACTGTTCCACATGAAATGCTCTTCGATAGTACTGGAGTATTATCTAGAACAAACGAATAGGGCCGGGTAAACATAAACAAAAACATGCAGAGAAGCAGGGGATTCTGAAGAAATCCAAACTAGATAAATAGGAAGTAACTGTGGACTTTAGGAAAAAACGAACTGATAAATGTTACTCTCAAACAATAGAACGAGCCTTATTGTTGGACAAAAACGAGCATTTTGGGGAAATTCGAACTAAATAAAGCCCCTTTCGGTGATTTGGGGTATTCCCGGGGTTGTTTCTAGTAATTAGAATTGGATTTACTCCTATTCAATCGAACGCGCCCTCAGAACATACCCCCGTCCTTTAAGAAGCCTTCCGGGCTCATAGCAAACACGTGGCGCCATAGAAACCGAATAGAGTGGCATCCAGTATGAAAAATGCAAGACGGAAACAGGTGACACCTTAATAACACGCGCTGCGCTTGCGCTCTAAAATCACGTATCACTATGGGGATGGTGTCAAAAGATGGCTGCACATGCGGGCTACAACGACAACCAAACATGACTTAACTGAGTTATGTGACAATGAAGTCACAATGAGATCCTAAATGCGAGCCCTCAACTGAGCCTGCTTACCACGCCCCTGTTACTTCCCTGCTTCAGTCTCCTGCGTGGTACCCCGTGAGATCCCCCAATCGGGGCCCGTCCCCTGAGGAGCACCTCATCAGATCTCCCAATCGGGGCTGATATCCACATTTCCTACTACGTCCGTTCCTCGGTCTCCCATTAGATCCCCCCAATCGAGGATGAACACCACATCTCCTACTACTTCCCTCCCACGGTACCCTGCTGGATATCCCCGAGGTCCCCCAATCCGGGCCGATCTCCACATCTTCTACTACATCCCTTCATCGGTCCCTTGCGGGTACCCAATGAGATCCCCCAATCGGGGCCGATCTTCACATTTCCTACTACTTCCTTTTCGCTGTCCCCGGGGGGTCTCACATGAGATCACCCAATCGGGTCCGATCTTCACATATTCTTCCACTTCCCTTCCTCAGTCCCCTGCGGGGTCCCCGGATATACCTCTCAATCGGGGCCGATCTCCACACCTCCTACTACTGATGTTTAGCATAATAATGCATTCGTAATTTATTCCATTTATGTGAATACTAAAGGGTACACCGGTCCAAGGGCGGGATGCTCCGCCAACGCCTATCTTAGTAGCCGATTGCAAGGGAGATAATGAAAGCTTGAATTTTTAGCTGGACGAAATCACAGACTTCCCATTTCTTTAACAGATTGGACCAAGTACCCGATTCCAACAGGAGTTTGTTGGATAATTTATATTCTGATTAAGTTGCTCGATCCTTTTACGCTGACCTGAATTATTACTTATTAATTACGGGCAACGAAATACCCTTTTTGATATTCATATTTGAATAAGGAATAAATTTAACCCATTGTACACCGGTGATATATTACGTCAGTTCAGAGCCATCAACTGTAGAGTCTATTTTCGTTATACTGGGAAGACAAATCAATATTTTCAACGTTGAGCCTTGGGGCTGCAACTTGAAAATCTTGATTGATCTTCCACACACATTCACTGAGCAAATATCTACTTTATGAATGCACCACGACCCGGGGTTGGAAAAACGGTGTTTCGGGTTTATTTATTTATTTATTTATTTATTTATTGGTGTTTAAGGTCACATATTTCTACACATGGCTAACCATGACCGTGACAGTTTTATGGGTGGAGGAAGCCGGAGTACCCGGAGAGAACCACCGAGCAACGGCGACCAACTGTCAGCTCCCCAACATACCAACTCCACACAAGCAAGATTAGCATTGGGTGAAGGCAGGTGCATCATCGGCGTGCAGTACGCCTTAGTACACAGCGTCACCGTGCCCCCACGTGGGCAATGGGGGTGAAGTGTCTTGCCCAAGGACACAACGCGGTTGGCGCAGGTGGGATTCGAACCCAGGACCTCTCGGCCTGCAGCCTGCACCTCTACCAACTGAGCCACCGCGCCCCCGTGTTTCGTGTTTAAAGGGTTAAATTGGTTTGTTCTCTGTTTTCCGACAATTTCTCGTCACGGCTTGGTTGTTCTCTTCAGGCACGCCGGCTTCCTTCCAGGGACGTGGCTAGAGGTTTCCGATTGAGTGTAGGGTAGTCAATTTCCACCTTGGGGGAGGGACAGGGAGGAGGAACCCCCCTCCCGGTCACTCCCCGTAGTTGGAAATTCACTACCGAGAACACTTTTGAAAATGAAGCCATGAAAGGGGGCATAAAATTGATTCCAGTAACTGAAATACCAACACATTTATGATAGAATTATCAGGTTATTATTATTTGGTACACCTCTGGGAACTGAATACGTTCTAAACAAATGCCCAAGCTGAGAACTTTGAGCAATTCACACTGTCCTAATATTAAATCAGATCTTATGCAGGAATGATCAATTTTCGATGTTTCATCATTTTGTAACTGTGAATGATGGAATGAACTCAGGATAACGATTTTACATGGCATGAATTTTCTTGAAGTGCATTTCGAGGATTTTTTTTATAACGATACGTAATCATGCATGCTATGAAGCTCGATGTTGAGTACACTGTAGTTATAAATACTAACTGTTGGTATTTTTGCCAATTTAAAACCGAGTTGGAAGTTTGGGAAGTAAACAGATAGATGGAATTTCCAACTACTCATGACTTGCCCTCCGAATTTCCAACTATAGTAAATTTATGCCAGTATTGGGGGGGGGGGGGGGGTGACGCCCCCCCCCCCCCCTCCCTGTCGCCACGTCCCTGCTTCCTTCATCAAACACTTTCTGACAGGATTTGACTGTTGAAAATGACGTTAAATCCCAATAAATAAATCCATAATAGTTACTCTATACTTGGCGTCAATAATAACAATAAACGAACGGTTCGTGCCTCTTTGGTTATTATTGTTTTTAGAAGGTGTATTGAGTTAGGTTCCAAGTTCGCACCGCTAATCAATGACCCGGGAACACTGTCCGGAAATGTTAACTCTCGCCTCACCATGTCGCAAACCTTTGAGATCCTGCTTCTGGCCTGGAATGAGTCGGTGTTCTCTGTGTGCATGCTTCTGTACTCACCGTATTATACAATTCAGAATTTAGGTGAGGCTCAGTCGAAAAGATGGGTAGAGTAAGACCTAAGGGCCTGTAATCCACCACACCCCAAGAGTTCAGGGGAATTTTCGTTCATAAATATCATGATTTATTATAGCGGAAGGTTTTCGTCCCCTATTACCCGAAGGTTTGGTGGATCCGCCAGTGTTCCCATAGAAACTGGGACGTTCGTGGAGCCAACACGAGACGTGTTTTACATTACATCCAGCTGGATTCGGCAAGTGGTATATGCACATCACAATATAAACAACACTGTAGTGACGTATGCATGGACATGGCATGTATTGTTATGTACAGTACAGCCCACGTGGATTGATTGCAATCCTCGCGTGGGCAGTGATGTCCGCGCATGCGTTTACCAGGTAATAAAAATTGTCATCAGCAAAATTGTAATTAATGACGACCCGGCGCTTCATTAATTAAATTTCTGATGGTTATTTCTATAAGTAGTGTTTGGACTCTAATATTAGTGTGTCTGTGGAAATAATTCCCACCCTTAGAAAGTGACCAGTCCACGGCGACCGTACTGTATATACATTGCTTTAGATGGTACGGGTGATTCATAGACGATTGACGGAAAAGGTGAGTTTCATCTAGAAAATTTTCCCGCGACACGGTTGACGTTGCCAATGACGTTGCGATTTCATTATGCGCACGCGACGTCAAAGAAAGGTTGACCGCTGTCCCTTTTACTATCTAACACGACGTTGTTCGGGTTAGGAGATGTCGGGCTTCATGTACTGGATTGATGGGGTAGTATAGTATGGGTGGTATATACCTCCGTTGGTCTATTGTTAGCCCTTGGAACTACTGATCTACCATTTGCTTTGTATTATCTTATGACCAGAGATGTTACTGACATATCAGTAAAAAAACTGAAAAATGATTTGCATTGAATAATCAAATACAGATTTTAAGCTAATTACAATGTTACGCCACATGCTAGGTATTTTATTTATTTATTGATTGGTGTTTAACGACACTGTCTACAGCCAGAGCCACCTCGTGTCGGACAGTTTTACGGGTGAAGGAAGTAGGAGTACCCGGAGAGAACCACCGAACAACGGCGAGCAACTGTCAGACTCCCCAGCGTACTAACTCTACACAAGCAGGGTCAGCATTGGTTTAAGACAAGAGCACCATCGACGTACAGTACGCCTTAGTACACAACGCCACCGTGCTCTAGCCCCTACTTGGGCAATAGGGATTAAGTGCCTTGCCCAAGGACACAACGCGGTTGCCGCAGGTGGGATTCGAACCGAGGACCTCTCGGCTTGCAGCCTGCACCTCTACCTACTGAGCCCCCTTTCCCAAATGTTGATAAGTCACAAAAAACGCAGCATCAGTAGCAAAGTTAGTGGGAGGGCCAGTGAGAGGGACTATTATAAAATTTTACCAACAAAAATAAAGCCTCTGAACCAGACATGTAATTCAGTTTACATTATTTTGGCAATTCGTCGCCCATAGGGGACATAGGACATTCTAGCACTCAGGCGACGAATTGCTTCGAAGACAACTCAGCGCTGTAACAGACTGGTAATGTTATAAACATTAATTAGAAAGGATCCCAACACAGTCTTTTGCTGAGGCTTTAATATGACATTTCAATCATTTTGTTAGTATTTGGGCAGATATAATGTTGAAAACCCATCCATCCTTTGTAGCCAAATAGGTGGAACAGGTGACAGTTTGAAAATATGTGCTGAAAGGTGAAACTAATCCGTGTTACGTTGTAAACCAGATTGACTACGATCTATATTACAATAATACTCAACATTCAGGAGTTGTTTAATTACTCGCGAAGACGAGTTGTAAAGTTCTAAGGAGGTAGGTGTCCAAAAAATGAGAGTAAAAAAAGTATGCATAAAAGGGGGATGGTGGGTCCCGAAAATGGTTTGGCGCAAATTTTTGGCATACCTTCCTGCATTATTTTTTTACTCCCCCCCCCCCCCCCGTCAACCCACGCCAATTTTTGGCATACCTTCCTGCATTATTTTTTTTACTCCCCCCCCCCCTCCACCCACGCCAATTTTTGGCATACCTTCCTGCATTATTTTTTTATTCCCCCAGCTCCCAAATGACATCCATGATTTTGACTAAAATCTTAACTTATCAATCAGTGGAATGAGTACAGGTGCGTGGAGGCAGGTGGATGTCAGATAAACATGTGAGTTTTTATTACTTGCCATTGAAGTATTTTTTCGAATTTATTGTTTGTTGTGAACATACTTCGACTTTTTATTTTTGGTGAGATCACATTAACCACCCACAATTCGCGCCATAGAAAGGAGGCACAAAAATCTCTTATGTTGTTTGTTTTCAGTTTCACAGTGTTTCCACGATCGAAGTGGTGCTGCACTGAATGAAAGTTGAAACTTTGAATGGAAGTTTAAACGGCGTAGGAAGTAATTATAAGACTGGTCACCTGCTTATGAAGATTACTTGAAATAATTCTGGTTAATTCTTACTTTGTATTAAAGAAAATGAACTGCTAAAGAAATCTATAAAGGTGTGTAATATGTACAGAACCGGATAAACGTTTGAATATGTTCGCCTCTCGTTGTATTCTTGCGCCCAGCCAAACTTATGCGATAAACATTAACCCACTCAAACGCTTGTGCAGTTCTGTCTATTTGTTACACGCCTTTTTGATGAAATCCCCATGTACAGTAACACGAAACCATGCGGAAAATAAAAATCCGTTCCACACATATGTGCGGAACAGAAATCGTCGACGGACTATTTTTAAATAGAAGCGAAATTTCATTGGAATTTTCTGCAAATCGTGCACCACAATCACAATTTGAATCCCCAGAAAAAGCTAAAAATCGTCCTCTTAGTTCCAATGTGTTCTATGTGCCAGTTGTAGAACACATTGGAACTCAGGGGACGAAATAGCAACACGGTTTCTCCTCGCAAATTTGTTTTCCGATAAAATGTGTTTGTCGATAGTTTTCAAATGAATTGCTGAGTGTCCTTCTAATAATTGTTTTTACAGATGGGAAGGCGTGTAATATACAGACCGACACGCGCGTGTGAATGGGTTAATCGATATGACACTTGTGCCTACGGCCTCTCCTTTTATTCTTCCGCGCTGACACTCGTGCCATATCGATTAACCCATTCACGCACGCGTGTCGTTCTGTGTATATAATAGCAATTTCGAGCCCCCCCCTCCCCTCCCCGTGTCACTTAGCGTTGATACTTTTACCTATGGCCGGACAGATGGGTCCGGGACCCCTCGTTTGTAGCTTCAGGAACCACAACACTTCTAAACTGACAGTGATTGTATACTCACATTAATCACAGTACTAAGACACAAATTTAATCGCGGATTTTGTCTTCTTTGTTTTGTTTTTGTTATTTTTTGTTGTTTTCAGGTTTGGGCGGGGTGTTTATGGACCTTCATGCCACAAAAATTGTACTTCATTCCTTGTTCTTGATACTTCCATTTCAGACTCAATCGGATATCAATGTAATTGGGTAGTGTATTTTGAGTTGGTACTCTCACTACTATATTTGAAAGGATTTATTTATTGGGATTTAACGACACTTTCGACAGCCAGTGTCACCTCGTGTAGGACAGTTTTACGGGTGGAGAAAGCCGGAGTACCCGGAGAGGTCCACCGAGCAGCGGTGAGCAACTGTCAGACTTCCTAACACACTAACTCCACACAAGCAGTGTTAGCATTGGTTGAAGACAAGTGCACCATCCACCTGCAGGGCGCCTAAGTACACAATGCCACCACGTGCCACGTGGGCAATTGGGATAAAGTGTCTTGCCAAAGGACACAACGTTCATTGTTAAAATAAAGCCTTAGGGGTGTCCTAACGGGGTAATAAGTGTAATGTGACCCCCCCCCCCCCCCCCCCCCAATTCCCTCTAAATTTCTAATGGGTTCACTCATGGTAAACATTAGTCCAACCTTGGACCCAAAATCTGTAATGCGGTTTTTTTTGGTGTGGGACATCCACAGGGTGCACTACACCAAAAAATTATATTACAGCCTTTGGATCCATGTTTCCACATGTAATGATGGGTTAAGGTCTCCTGGTATGGGCTTAAAATTTGACAACATATCTTGAGGGTGGTCTCTCGGATACACACCAATGAGACGGGACATCACTCCCTCCTCCTCAGGCAGTCGCGGTTGACCTTCAGTCATCGAATTTTCATATCCCAAATAATTATCAATTCTGAAAAATCATGGCTACATCCTTGAGCTTGAGAACCTGAATTTTATAACATTATTGTTATTTCCAAAGGCGGAGGGAGTGGAGGGGTACAAATTTTCACTGCTACAATCGTTCGACCCAGCGGGAGAAAAGTTACATTCATATATCGGTAACTGTACCATGGCGTACTAAAGTCTCTAGTTTAGATGAGCATGCCGCAGTTTGGTCACTGTCCTGTCCATTTCTTCCACTTCAACCATCTTCCAACCCGAAGGCTTGCCTTCGGGCTGGAAGATGATTGAAGTAGAATAAACGGACCGAAGAAGGGATGCTTCAGTCAGATCTTGTTTAGATTTGCAAATATTGACACGTTTTCATGCGCCCATTTTAATTGATTGTGTAATCGCGTCCTATATCTGTGAAGAAAAGTGGAGGAACACGTGTCCCCTGTGTCCCCTGGTTCCACAGCCTCTGGTTATTTCACATGTGACAGTTATGTTGAAATGACAAATCCCCGATTAGACGCATACATGTGGTTAAATATTATTATTTCCATACATTAATGTTGACGAGGATGGTCTAAGAACATAGATGACGAACTAATTTGAAGACACTAATTAAAATAAACACAAAATAATACTCACTTTATGAACAATGTCTTCCGAAAGAAATGTGTTTCTAAATCACTGAATTTGAAGATCCCCACACGTTTTGCCTACGCATATTCGTTGCGGCTTAATGCACAAGTGATGTTTGTGTACTACAACTAATTGCTCAACGAAAAGCTATATTTCCCATTGTCCACATTAAATCTTATTACAGAAGAAGTCAGTGAGGCATCTCGTAACACATTCGGGGATTTTTATATGTTGGGATCATGCGGAACGCATGAGATCAAATGCAACTAAATTTATCAGTGCTGAGGATGGTATTAACATGAATCCGAATATATACATATTAAATTTATTTATTTATTTTATGTTTAACGACACTTTAGCAGCCATGTTCATATCGTGTCGGTGACAGTGTTACGGGTGGAGGAAGCCGGAGTACCCGGTGAGAATCACCGAGCAACGACGAGCAGCCGCCAGCTCCCCAAAATCGTAACTCCGCACTGCAGCACAGGCAGGGTTAGATTGGTCGAAGACATGCGCATCATCGACGTGCAGTACGCCTTAGTGCACGGCGTCATCGTGCCCTCATGTGGACAAACTGGGTTAAGTGCCTTGCCCAAGGACACATTGTTTCATTCTACGAGCATGGTTCGATTAACCCACTACACACTGGTGTCAAAATCGTGAAATCAGAAGCAATAAAGTTTTCCCATAATGCATCTAGGAATTTAACAAATTTAATCTTTTTGACAAGCTCTCAGGCTAACAGTCAAATTTTGTAACGAATCCGACGTGGTTATGGGTTGTTTGTTTACCTTCTGCTTGTGGGGTTTACCCACTTTTACCGTTTTGGGTGATGTCCCTTTACACACGAAGGTATACAAGTTGTAAGTAATGTGGTTTTCGTGCCCTTTCACCCGGACCTAGGAAGTGTCGTCATGTCACGTGACCCAATGGCGCCATGTTGTGTTGTCCTGGTAGCCCGAGTGGGCGTTCGTGTTGTGACGTAATTACCATGGTGAATGGTGGTTAAAGTCATTTTGTTTCAGGGCTGAGCTAGTGTTATAGATAAAATTTAATAATAGCTTATTTCAGGTACTATTAACATAGAACACTGAAGGTCATTACCTTCTCTTTTTATTTTCAGATCTCTGGTTATTTTATTTCAGCTCAGAACACAGAAGGTTAAAATGTTTTTTTGCTCTTCAGCTTTTTAACCGTTCACTTGAGTTCATTACAGGTTGACATGCTTTTCTAATAAGCATGCAGTGAGTAGTCAATAACTCATGGATCACTGGTCAATTATCAGAATCCGAAGTATAAAGGCTTTGCAGCGATTAAAAATTATTAATTGTCTTGTTGTGATATTGTGACCAATGCTTTGATTGATTCCATACTGAAGTAGTTTAAAAACAGATATTAAAAGAGTTTGGGAGTTCAGGGACACTTTCTGGGAACTGTTAGGACTGAATCTCATGGAACTTCAGGCACAGTGGATGTTTATTATATGGACGTCTGTTATGGTTTTACAGTGTGGACTTTAAGAATTATTCTGTTTTATATATGTATTGTGGTAGACGGGTGGCATGCGCAGTGTTCCATAATATGGCACACAGGTCTGGCCACTGTGACTATCGATGGGTAATCGACATGGCACTTGTGCCATCGCGGAAGGATAAAACGCGGCCTCTCGTTCTATCCTTCCGCGCAGGCACCCGTGCCATATAGATTAACCCATTAACACGTGTGTGTCGTTCTGTGTACTTATTTAACCCATTACCTACCGCCCTTATTTAGCAAGGTCCAAGTTCCACCGCTGCCCTTAAAGTGCCTTTATTTATGTGCAGGAACTCGTCACACTGATGGTATGGACGTAATATAGTTATTACTAACTTAACCTATTATAAGATGAAAGATGTACAGTTTGGACAGTTTAAATTGTTCTCTCCGGACAAAAGCTCTTTACATCTGCTCATAATCTGGGCTTTATTCTTGTCTTTTTTCACCCTTATTCTACTGAGTGAAAACAAAATGTTTCCATTAGTAACTGAATAGCGTAAAATAAGTACCAGTGATAGTCTATATGTAATATACCAGAGTATAAAAGGTGTAAACAATAATTTTATTCTCTAGGGTCATACTTGCAAAGCCACTCATATTTATACCATGGTTACCTATTCTACTAAAAATGAAAAACCTATGACATAAATTTTAGATTTATACACCAACTGTGATGTATACGTCAGCAATGGGATTTCAATAGTTACAATGTACACCTACAGTGGAACTACATCCTTGACCTTTGGTGACGTCGACCTGAATACGAACTTGTCTAAATTTATCGCACATCGTCTCGCGAAGAGTGAAATGAAAGTGGCAATTATTTATTACGTTTTTAAATGAGTTTTCCCCATAAAACACCAACAAATAACAAACATGCATTGTCTCGTGTTAATAACGCATCCATAACTCGAAATAGTATGCTATTGTGTTATTAAAATGAAAAAGGCCCTGTTTCTTTTTCTGTTTCAATTCGGTCATAAAATTGGCAGCAGAAGTACCGCCCACGATTACTCGTGTAAACAAAAGCACATTCGCACGCATGTACGGCTGCTGCTCAGTAAAATGGAGAAAAAATAATAGTGACTCTTAATAATCTGACGAGCATGGTATAAATAAAATATACCCAAAGGTGCTTGGTGTAACAAATGTTCACCACTCGTGGTGAAGTGGTGTTAACCGCGTGCCGAAGGATCGCGGTTAACACCACTTCACCACTGGCGGTGAACATTTGGTACACCAAGCTACTATGGGTATATTCTCTGTATATACAAGTAACTATAACGTTATATATGTAGTATTCTAAGATGGGTAGAGCCATGGCTTAATAATGTATGTTCCAAACTGTGTCAAAAGAGAAAGTATAATAAACTTTGAGGAGCAATTTTTTTAGTTTTATCGACTTTAATCCCAAACGAATTATCGTAAATTCATATTTCGTGCCTAGTTGTATGAATTTACATAATTTCATGTTCTAACTGTTGCCAGCGTCACGCCAGGACGTCGCAATTCAGGCATGGAGTGAAATGAAAAGTTCATACACGCAGTCAATAGCGTGTATGTCCACCGTTTGCCTCTTGGATGACAAGACACTGACGGCGCATGGACCTGATAAGTCTCTGGATGTCAACCTGTGGTATTGTGTTCCACTCCTGCCTTAGAACATTACGTAAGTATCCTAACGCCTGAAGATCATGAAGTCGTACCCGACGATCCAATTGACCCCAAAGATTCTCGATTGGCGACAAATCTGGCGAATGTGGGGGGCAGGGAAGAAGTTCGATGCACTGCTCCTTAAGAAATTCACGACAGATACGCGCCACGTGACATCGGTCATTGTCTTGCTGGAATAACTGCAATCCGACGTTAGCGTTGAACAACAGGAACAACAGCGTTAAGAATGTCGTCCCAATATCGCTGTCCATTCAGATTACCATCGATGAAGATCAACTGCGTTTGATGGTGCAAGGAAATTCCTGCCCAATCCATTACTCTACAGTGCTTCATACCCATTCAGAGTAATAATGTTTTAGTGTTAAACCTGCGGGGATAGTGTATTGCTCCGATTCGGGAAAACATTTCTCTCTCTCTCACTATTATAACGGTGGCAGATAAATACGATTCTTGTAAAATGTGCTCTTCTCGTCCATTTCTCGAAGACACCTGCAAATGAAATAAAGGCGGGGGCGGGGGCATTGGATATGTAAACTGGTTTTTGAAGATACAGGTTTCATATCCAATCCTCGGTCAAAAAAGATTCCGAAAATATCCAACAATCACCGACACCGTCTGTTACTGGAGAGGTTGTTATCGAGTATTGTTCAGAAGGGTGAAAATATGCAAAATATATGTTAAATCTGCGGACAATTGCACTCTCTGTGTAGTATGAAAATTATTATGCTGTTTTCGTTCAGGAGTGGCGATGGGGTTCATCACAATTAGCCTCACCCCTCCACCCCACTCCATCCCCACCTTCGTCGGGGAAATCGACCAAATTCGTCGGGGAGATAAAATTATGCAAACACAATAAAGGTAGAGATAATACTCCCGATGTCCCGAAACACGAACACAGTAGGAATAACTCAATGGTCATATAATTTATGTGGTATAGGCACAGTCAAATATATTGCGATAGTTCTACTTTAGTCCGATACCAGAAACTTTCTACACAATCACCGGTCGACAGACATTTAGTCTCTGCTGTGAGTTATATCGTACTTATTAAATGTGTGACTTGTGGAACTTGGGTGTCAAAAACAGGTGTCATGGTAGTGGCGATAGTTGCAATATGTTTGTCACTCACGAAATAATTCTCAGCCAAAGATGCTTCGAAGACGACACTTGCAGAGCGATTACTTGAATAACTGCAGTTTCAGTTTTGGTTCTGAAATATCGCTTCTGTCTGACCCCGCAGTGGAACGAGCCCGACGAGTTTGTTCCAACGAGAGGTCATAAGCTATGGTTTTGAGGAAAATATTAAGAAAGATGTTAGAACTTGAATGCGTTTTTAAAAGCGCTGGTAAGATGGAGAGGTTACGTAAGGCTAACGGATAGAAAGTAAATTTCCAATCGACGGCCAACGCAAACGGATGCGTGATTGTGAGTACACAGACGAGAGGACAGGTGACGGGTGGACGTGACTATTATAATCCCTGATGGGTACGGGTGTGGGATGAGAAAATCTCACCCGAGGGCAAGATATTTGGGCCAGACACGAGGCTTGCCGAGTGTCTGGACCAAATATCTTGTCCCGAGGGTGAGATTTTCCCATCCCACACCCGTACCCATCAGGGATTATTTTTCTCCCCCACCATACAGCGGTAACGTTAGGCAGAGGTAATCGGCGGTCACGTGCTGATATAATCAACTCATTTGGTATTCGTTGTTTTGAGAAACTAATGACACCATCGGAAAGAGAAGAGGATGCAAAAGTTACGTATATACCAAAGGTATATACCACGGAATCAGTTCGGAACGGTGGCATCTTGGGGTTTAAAGAGTTTCAGAGCATCAAACTTTGATCACACGGCATTCTGATGACGTCAATATGAATTAGTTGGTAGCAAGAAACTGATACGATATGCATAATGTCATAATAACGTTATAAATGTATAACGTCACGTGGGTGGGGTGGGATACATCTGTCTCTCCCTGCTATCTCACCCTGGACAGACGCATGTTACGCATGCAGTGGGGGGAGAAAACAACGTAAAACTAGCCTTGCTTGAGCTGTTCAGCTTTCCGTCGTAGCTCAAAGATGCAACAGTATGTAAGGGTTACGTTACAGAACCTCATAGTATTTTAGTATAATATCAAGATGTACCATGAAACAATTTTACTACGGATCAAGAATCAGAACTACCACGATGGACGTTGCACCGCATAAATTAGGTCACGTGACAAGGGATGAGTTGTAAACAAAAGCTCCGAATATTGCAGTCTAGTATTTGAAAAACATAATTGATTCAAACTGACAAAAAACAGTCAACTTTTATCCAACCAGGGGGTGGGGTCAGGAAAACATTTTCTGACACAAGGAGCAAAACGTTTTTTTCCGACCATTGAGCACCCATCCACCCTTTTTGTGAAGGAAATTCGTTTTTCCATTTTGAAATTTGGGTACCCACCTCCAAAAAATATGAGTAAATCGCACATAAACTGATTTCATCGGCAATTTCAAGATGCCTTATTAACTTGGGGAATAGAGCTTAAATAAACAATGGAGGGGAACAAGGAATAGAGGCAACTTGTTTACAACTTGAGAGAGGCTTGCTGTCATACGACGAATGAAAAATTATGCCAAGTTTGAAACTGAAATTAAATTGGACATAATGCGAATAGGAGGTGGTGAATGTAATATTATAACAGTAAATTTGTCTTTCTGTTCCGAAAGTGTATCATGGTCTATTCACGCTCCGATGATAAGGTTATAATCACGGGTTGTTTCGTAATCATTATACCGAATATTAAATTGAAACTGTTTTGAAAATTAGACTTCAAATACTTCAGATATGAGGCCAATATCCACAGACGTTACCCCCCCCCCCCCCCCCCCCCCACACACACACATTCACGTACACACATTTCGTAACAAACCTACCCTCCAAAATACATAACATGGCTCTATAATAATATTATATGTGGCAAAAGGAATACTTGCACTGCGCATTTTTTTCCTCATTGTCGGAAAATTGTTAACGGTATGAAATTAATGGCAATCGAGAATAGGAAAACATCAAGTTCATTTTCGCAACATGCAAATGATACCAGGTGTTACATTTTACTGCCCATCTTCGGTGCAAAGTGGAAAAGTGTTTATTGTCAGAATTTCAATACAGCACTTTACTTTTGAAACATGTGGCGTTACAGGCCTTGAGGGCACATAAAACTCTCTTTCACAAACGCATAACTTCACATTGTGAGCCGCCTGTATGCACTCATTGCACTGTGTGCGCTACACAGTGTAATGGAGAAATTTGTTTCTTTTAAATTGCGACATGCTTCCAATCTGATCAAAATATATAGAGGGTATCTATGCTATTTTAGTATTTCATGAGTTGGACCCAAAAGTTTTTTTCCTCGTCATCTTGAAATCTTTGACCACGCTAGTGTTTCTTCAAATTTGGAAAGAGATGATAGTCACCAAGTGACTATCATCTCTTTCCAAATTTGAAGAAACACTTACGTGGTCAAAGTGACTACCACTATCTCTTTCCAAATTTGAAGAAACACTTATGTGGTCAAAGATTTCAAAATGATGAGGAACTTACTGCTGCTGTGGAGGCTTGGCTATAGGATCAAGATATGGACTTCTACAGACGCGGCATCAACAACTGGCAGACCAGGTCGAACAAGTGTACTGAATTACAAGGGGTCTATGTTGAAAAATAAATATGTTCTGTCCCGATATTCCAGTTTTATTTATGTTAGGCTCAAAACTTTTTGACATCCCCTCGTATGCATTTCCGAAAAATTATCACTTTAATCCCTGAATGCCGCGTATTCACCATTGTCAAAACCTAATATTATATTGTTTCTAGATATTTTGTTGCGAGACTTCACAAATAATCCCATATTTATAGTACGGAGGTACGATATATATGTCCGTGCATGAACGCCTGAGTTACATTTGGACGGGGAGCAACATTCGCGCGTGCTCTCGCGTCAATGTTTTTTTTATCGGGAAGCAAAATAAACTAACTGGATTATTCTGAAACCGCAAGGGAGGTCGGTGGCTCAGTAGGTAGAGGTGCAGGCTGCAAGCCGAGAGGTCCTCGGTTCGATTCCCACCTGCGGCAACCGCGTTTTGTCCTTGGGCACGACACATCATCTCCATTGCCCGTGTGGGGGCACGATGACGCCGTGTACTAAGGCGTACTGCACGTCGATGGTACGCATGTCTAAAACCAATCTAACCCTGCCTGTGCTACAGTGCAGTGCGGAGTTACGATGTTGGGGAGCTGGCAGCTGCTCGTCGTTGCTCGGTGGTTCTCTCCGGGTACTCCGGCTTCCTCCACCCGTAAAACTGTCACGGTCATGATTAGCCATTGTGCATAAATATGTGACCTTAAACATCAATAAATAATCTGAAACCGCAAGTTTATTTCCAGAAGTAATTGTCGTGACGCAGGGCTTCCCAGCCTCTTGTTTTGATTTAATTTCCATGTACCGGGCTCAAAATTGGTCATGTTGGGAACGAATCGGCCACGGACCTCCATTTGCATGAAATCTCCCCACCACCCCACCCCATCCCCGGCACACACGCACACGTTGTGACGCATTTAATTGCTTGTGTGGCGTAAGTACGTTGTGGGGTCTGGCAGTCTGGCATTTGCTCGCGAGCGCTCGGTGGTTCTCTCCGGGTACTCAGGCTTCTTCTGTCCGACGCGAGGTGGCCCTGGTTGTCAAAAGTGTCGTTAAATCCCAATAAATAAATAAATTGCAATTCGACAATTTTGTAGTTCATGTCATTGGAAGTAGGTAGACTTCATTCCACAAGCTACATAAAAATTTGTTTTGATCTTTAACCTTTTACCTAACGAATCGGAAGCATTCACCCGCCAAATGTATAAATTGAGCAGCTGGGAAAAAAATTCAAACATCGTTGGAAAGAGTTCATCGAGCCTGTTCAACAAGGCGTCACAGGATATTGTTTTGCTAATTCTTTTTTTAAAACAAAAATACAAAGGAAATATTAAATTAAAATAAAACTATTAAAATAACTAATGTTGATAATGTGTACTATAGTGAAGATTAACCCTTTACCCAACGCAGACGATATCAAAATTTATTATTTTAAATATAATTTTTTTAAATTTTTCAAAAAAACCAACAAAACCGTATCATGAGACCCCTTGTTGGAACGAGCTCGTTCCCAAGAGGGGTCACATGATATGGTTTTGTTAAAATTTTTGGAAAAATAATATTTTTTCAACTGCCGAATTTGCATATTACGCGGGCGGATGCGGTCGATTCGTTGGGTAAAGAGTTAAGGCTATATCCAACTTTAGCTAACATGTTTTAGACCAAAGGTCTTGTTTTTTACAATAACGCAGAGAGATAGTAATTCGAACCGAGGGTTGTAATTCGTAGTGCCAGGATGAATGCATATCTGCAGCTAAACTGATTTAAGCGCCTTCCAGCGACTCTTGAACAGTGTTCACACTGGCCGGAAATTGTCTGCCACATTGATAGACACTCTAGATATTTTTGTGCCAAACAAAGCGGTTTAGTGCCAAAACGTTAATGGGAGGGGAAGGGAGCGCGGTGGTTACGGCATTGTACTTCAAACCGAGAGGTCCACGGTTCTATCCCCACCAGGGGTAACTGCGTTGTGTCCTTGGCAAGGCATTTATCCCGATTGCACGCGCGGGGGCACGGTGGCTCTGTGTATTAATGCGTACTGCTCGTCGATGGCGCATCTGTATTCAACCAATGCTAACCCTGCTTATGTGGTGTTAGTACGGTGGGGAGTCTGACAGTTTTCTCGGTGGTTCTCTGTGAGTACTCCGGTTTCCTACACCCGTAAAAATGTCCGATACGAGGTGACCTTGGCCGTCGAAGGTGTCGTTAAACCACAACAAATAAATAAATAAATAAATAAATAAATAAATAAATAAATAAATAAATAGGAGGGGAGGGATGTACTTCGCTGTCCAAATAGAACTGATCGAGTTTTAAAAAACAGGATCTGGTAATTATTTCAAGAATGAACAGACAACTGGTCTCTGGAAAAATCAGACTGAACTCGAAATTTCTGACAAAATCATCGACAGGCGAAAAGGGCGGTCAACCAAGTTATATCTTTGTAACACTTATTCAATTAATGGTTAGGCATATTATATTTATTTATTGGTGTTTGGGGTCAAACATTTCTGCACAATAGCTAATCACGACCACAACAGTTTTACGGGTGGAGGAAACCGGAGTACCCGGAGAGAACCACCGAGCAACGGCGAGCAGCTGTCAGATCCCCAGCATACTAACTCCATGCATGCAGGATTAGCATTTGTTGAAGACAAATGCATCATTGACGTGCGGTGCGCCTTAGTACATAACGCCACCGTGCCCCCTCGTGAGCAAATGGGAGTGAAGTGTCTTGCCCAAGGACACAACGCGGTTGCCGTAGGTTGGATTCGAACCGAGGACCTCTCGGCTTGCAGCCTGGTCAGATTGATTGCTATTGGTAGGTTAATCGGTTGTTGCACTTAGATAATAACAGAATAATCGACTAATTACCGTTAATCAACTGGGCTTAGCGAGTCGGAGTCTTTACGAAAGGCAGTACTTAATTAGATAAATACATCATGCCGTCGGGAGGGACGCCACTCGCGATGGTATGGAGTACTTATCTAATTAAATAATGATGTCACTCGCGACGGTTTGGAGTATTTGTTTAATTAATTTATCCTAACCATCTTCTTGTGTCTGTATATCCAAGAGTAAGGGAGACGGCCCAAATAAGCTCTAAGCTTTCTGTCGAATCCCTCCTTTAAAATGCATCTTCTCTATTCTTGTGCTGTGTAATATTGTATAATACTAAGTTTTGTACAAGTATTCCATTTTGTGTACAGCAAATGTAATATGTTCCAATATATATTGTTTAAACTAATTAATTATTGCCTTTTCGTAAAGTTGATAACCTACAGTGTATTATTGAAAAAAACAATGCCTCATTACCACTCACTGACAATGAACTCTAAAAGTTTGTCCAAATACCAGTCTACACTCAATGTCAAAATACAACAACAACTATGTTGCAATCTAGCCGGTCGTGCCGCATATGTGATGCGTTTATTCATATTTATACATAAATATAGCAAACAAGCGCAGATACTGAAAACAACAGTTTCGTATAACAACTACACTTGTGAAAAATGTTTCCGCACCAAAACCAGAGATAAAACTTTTTATATTGCTAATTCGTTTTCTTTTATAAAAAAGAAATGCTCTGGAAAGCATAAAACATTGGCATTTAACGTAAGTGCAATATATATATATATATATATATATATATATATAGGTATATATATATACACAAATTTCCCCTTTGTGAATAATTTTTAAAAAAAATATATAATGAATATCAAACAAATCCGAAAATATAAATAAAATGTTTTGCTAACTTTGGAAACTTGATTGTTATCGGATGAACGGCGACAGCTAGAATGACAATACAAAGATTCAAACCACTGACCACTGATCACCACGTGACCAGATCCTGAATCGTCATTGGCCCGCTTTAACACAAAGCGCTGTCCGTTATTTGTTCTCACATCGCTTGAGACAACATTTTCTCGCTAATTCTCCGAAAACTCGAGAAAACTATAATTTCTAACACCTTATTGGCAGGAGAAGTAATTTGTTTTCTTTCGTTTCGTCATCGATCGTGCGCTTCACTTCCACAATTGGTTTTCTTTACAAGTGAAAAAAAACTTCTTTGGTGACAAACTATTGGACAACGAAGATTTTTTGGCGCCAAATCAGAATATTTGGTATTTTATGTATTGTATCGGGTAACGTTGAATACGAACATCAATTGTGTTATAAAGTTTTGAAAGAATTCACTTGCTCCAATCACAGCTTCGTTAATAAAAAATACGGTAACAGAAAGAAACATCCCGCGCCCTACCACACACACATACCGATTGCAGCATGTGTAATGTTTCAATTATGGAATCCCAATTTACTCTGGATGTCACATTCAGTTCTGAATTTATTTCTGCCACAGCCACAACTGCTAGTGGTCTCACTGTCGTGGGTCAAGCAGCTGTTTCTCTATTAATATATTGCCATGGTTACACCCTAAAATCAGTATGGTAAAAAATCAACCCAAATCGACTGCGTTGATGGAATATGGACACAATTGGGTTCATATGTACTCATCCCAGTCGATTTGCGTTAATTTTTAACCCACCTGATTTCAGAGTGTACACCTCTTGAGGGTCCCAGAGTTTTGTGGCCGACATATATAGTTGCGGTTGAAATTTATTTCCATGGGAATGTAATACCTGCCCCGGAAAGTGAGGCATTGTTTGTTTACTGTGGTCAACAAGCTCCATTTTGTTGGTAACATATGACCCAGCCACCAATGCGTGGGGTGGAAGTCAACTAAAATGGGCAACGGGGTATAAACGATTGGCCAAACGTGACTTTATCTCAATGTTGAGGTTACTGCTATGGGAAAATATTTATTGCCGTGATACCTATAGGTATATGTTTTTTTTTTTGCTTCCAAACCAGATTCAGTTATTATTTGGGGGGTTATTTCACAATTAAATGTTCATTGGGGGACCACACACTCTAGAGAACTGTTTTGTTGGTTTGAAAAATTTCATTTTTGTCACAGTCAGCAACAAAGGCTATATATTGCCAAAACTAAGGCTGTTAATGCAAGCAAATTCACATCTTGAGCAAGTGTATTCATCAGGAGCACACTATAACCCCTGGCAGCTGCTAACTAACAGCCTACCTTACCCTATTAACACAATTATTTAAACCATGGTTCCCCTTCATAGTACTAGGGTCCGGGTGATTCCAACGTTCACCCCTCCCACCTCCCAAAACACCATTCAAACACACAGCCAAACAACCTATACTGCACTTCTATTCACTGGTATTCAGAAGTTTTTCTCTTCTATATTATGCTCTTCAAAATGTCCGAAAGCAACTCCTTCATTGAAAGTGTATTTTGGAACACAAAGTTGGGGAGGGTAGGGGACTACAGTGGAAGAATAAAATAAATCACAAATGTGAATGAATGACATTTGTGCATAGCTACCAATACAGTAGTCGGGTACTAGTGCTGCCATAGTTCCCGTGATACAGCACAAATTTACAGTGACAGCTGTAAAATATTGCTCTCTCCTTGAACCAAGTCCCCCTCCCATACACACTTAATCCTTCTGCTGGTGATAAACACTTGGAAAGACTGTACAACATGTTTTTAGAGGCTGAAGTTAATATCATAACTTTCAATTTCTTATAATTTACTTTGAGACTGCAGCACTCATGGTCCACTGAGTTATTTTTCTATTTGACTATCTTGTCCTGGCTCCTCCACTCTATTTTTCATTGTATGTCATTCAGTACTCTCATGTAGACTTCCTAAATGTGTGACTGAAATGTTGTCGGTCTGTCTGTCTCCTGCTGTCTATCTGTCCGTCTCTTCTTTAGACAAGTTGTTTCTTTGTTTTTCATTTACCTGTGTCTGCATTTTCAATAACTGGCAGCTGACCAACTCCCCCCTCCCCCCATCCACACAAACAAATACATTGAACACCAAAGACCACTATATTCTTGTTGCAAATTGCAGATTCATTCTCTTTGGAAACATATTTTCTACAATTTCCCCTTTTTGTCAGAATGGTTGTTTGTGGGAATTGAAACAAAAGTTGTGTAAGTGCACTGATGGTACTTGCACTACAAGCATAGCACTATAGAGTCAATATTTGATGGTTTTAAGCATTTAACATTGTTATGAGTTACCACAGTAGCAGGTACTGATCTTTCCTTTGAAAAAAGCACTGTTTTATGTTTTGTCAGTGCCATACCAATGACTCTAGGTGCCTTAACTGAGAAAACTGATGCTTTCTTTCACAAAAATTTCAAAATATTCATCAAACATTAGGGGAAATGTCTTCAAAAACCAGAATGTGATTTAAAATCTATCACAAATGGGCTTTTAATATCACAGGGGGTTTGTTTTGGGTCAATGTCAATTAATTTCTGAATTAAGTCATAGATTTTGATGAAAAGGGGCATACCGGAGGGTCCTATTCAGGGCTATGTTTACCCACATGCACATGAATAGGTAGAAGAAAATTTTACATCAGCTCTTAGGATAAAATGGCAGAGTCCTTTTATATTGGTGAAATATATAGCTACAGCACCATTTTTTTAAACAAAATTGACATTCATATTGTTTCGTGGGGGATGGGGTACTGTTTTGCTTGCTGTATGGTTAAATGAGACAGATTTTTTCTAAAAATATTGTGTGCTGATGCAGATTTTAGTTTTATTTCGGGATCAGGGTAGTTTTTAAAGAAAGCTATAAACTCTCATCCCTCTCAGCTAAGTTATTAGGTAAGGGGCTAGAAAAATCTGTTGGAGGCAAAACCAGTTTTTAAGCTCATTTGACACAGTTTGAACACTTTTCTTTAAAAGAGTAAATTTCTCATGTTTTTGACTCAGTAGAAGCCAAAAGGTTGGATTCTAATGCAGACATGATTCTTTTATCTCATCGAAGTGGTAAAATGCTCTTTAGTAGAGTTGGACATGATTATAGGTATCACTGAACTAAATACTTGAATTAGAAATACCCGCCTTGAAATGTTGCTCTCGGAAGTGATGCAACCTCTAAAAATAAACAGACTTGGAAAAATAAATTGTTTCAATAAACGTTTGAAGCATTCTATTAACATTTTACATTATTGATGAATATTCCAAATAAAAAAGAGGGTGATTTGATGACTTTTGGACCTAAAAAATACAATTTACATTTGGTGTGTTTTTTTGTAGGGAATTCCCTGAAATATATGCGCACGAGACCGGTACCTCCCTTGCTGTCAATTTCTCTCTATTATTTGTGCATGACCCCCTGCTTTGGGGTCAGGAAAGTTGTCAGAAGGGCTATACTTGACAAAGATATTTGAATGCCAAAATTAAAGTGATGCGTTCATATGTTTTTTGCCTGAACGTTTTAATGGTCGCCTATGGGAAAATATTTAGTTCTGTGATACCTACAGTACGTGGAGAGTGGATTGTAACTAAATCACCCGCGGAGTGGAGATATCACCCAAGCTTTAACTTTCAAATTTTGTACATATCGACAAAAAACACAAGCAATGTTTCAGCCAATGGACCTCCGGGTTTAACCCGGAGGTCCATTGGCTGAAACTTTGCTTGTGCTGGTTATGCTTTGCAACAAATTTGCCATTATTGTTGGGCGGAATCTCTACTCTGCGGGTGATTTAGTGATAATACACTCTTCACGTACTGTATATGCAGAAATATATGACCTGAAACAATAATAAATAAAAAAATAGCTTAACGTTAATAATAGTCCTTTACATTTTTTTATCTATATTTTTATCATTTATAATTTTTTGGGCAACTAAAATACTTAGAAGAGCCAGGTAACATATATAAAAATATCGTACATTGAGTGCAACAACGCGCCACCTGAATGCTTTACATGTGGCCTTGCAGCTGGTGCCTTGTTGCACTCAATGGACGATACGCAGTTAATTTGTTCTCATTTTGGATCAAATTCCATATTCCACTAAACTCTTTCATTTGGCACTAAACAATTTTTTAAACGCTAAACGATAAATTATCGAAGAAATTGCGGAAAGATAAAAATTGTATCCCCTACTGTGAAAATATAGCAATTTTCAGTTTCACGGTATCAATTAAAATGGCGGCTTTAAATGCATCACTTCAAGGTGAATATGAGTCAAATTATTACTGGAAATGATCAATTTGTTCGAAAAACGTATAATGAAAAGAAAAATGCCGTGTTTTTGAGCGAATACTTATCATTTGCACCAATAATTCAACACGTATTCACCTTGAATTGATGTATGAAACACATTGGTCCAATCATGGCCTGAAAGTCCGTATTAGAAGTTTTTGTTTGGTGGGTCCTTTCAAAGGACGTACCAAACAAAAAACTTATATTACGGACTTTCAGGCCATGTTTGAGCTAGAAACCCGCAAGCTGAATCAGATTGCAAGACGCTATCTGTTGCGAGTATCGATCAAATCACTTCCGCGTATTAATGATTCAATGATTCAATGCGCTGTTTACTCTCATGCATCAATTCAAGGTTGAAAGGAGTGGAATTATCAGATTCTTCTAAAAAGCATATAATTAAAAGAAAATCTAGTGTTTTTTGAGTGGATACCGAAAATTATTTCATTTGTGGTCGAGATAAATAAACATTTGTCTGGGTCACTCATGAGATAAATTTCAGTATCCACTCAAAAACAATAAATATCCTCCATTTATTTGGCACTAAGAAATTACGATCGGTACCGAACAAAAAATCCACTTGGCACCAAAAAAAGGGCCAGTGTGAACATGGGTTTGGGCTTCTTTTTCAGTTATGGGGCCCAGATCAAACCAAATTCACCATAACAGCAAACTTTTAGTTTTGCATTCAGTAATTTCGTGCCTGCAGTTGCCGATGTTCTCACAGTTGTCACTAGGGGCTAAAGTCATACCGTATAATCTCCGACACAAGGTGACCCTGGCTGTCGAAGGTGTCGTTAAACCCCAAATAAATAAATACCACACAATCAATATTCCTATAACTACACCTGCTGACTGGTTAATAGCTGTGTGTCCTTCGTCTGTAATTGAATATACTGAGTTAGCTGCAATACCTACTGATGGTTTCCTACATGGGGGCACGATGACGCCGTGTACTAAGGCGTACTGCACATCGATGGAGCACATTTCTTCAATCACTGTAACCCTGCTTGAGCGGAGCTTGAACAGAGTTAGAATGTTGAGGAGACGACAGTTGCTCGTCAATGCTCGGAGGTTTTCTCCGGGTACTCCGGCTTCCTCCACCCGTAAAACTATCACGGCCTCGATTAGCCATTGTGCACAAGTATGTGACCTGAAACTCCAATAAATAAATAAATAGTTTGGATTCAATAATTAACTTCAACAGCTGAGGACCCCACTATCACAATTACGAAAGTAGATCCAATATTTGCTGGTACTCTAACAGTTCCGGTACCAGATGTAGTAGCAGTGGTAAAATCACCATCGATAAGAAACTATCCACAGCTTTGCTTCGATTATGGAACTGAGTTCTGAGTGAACACAACTGCTTGGGATATAATAATTGTGGTGTCCCACGCTACCCCAAACACACACACTTTCCTTGATAACAGTGAACGTTTATGGCTTTTTTATTTAAAATTGCTGTAGCCACAGTCGCTGGTGTTCGAATAATGATGCATCCGGTGCTAGGGGCTGTAGTAACTCATTACATATTGCTATAGCTTCACTTGTTGGTGGTGTCGGGTTTATGTAACCAAAATTGTGGTTTGGTACACCGAGACAGATTCGCGCGGGCGGGTGTTCTCAAAGAAGTACATTCGTTGTTTCTGTTTCTTGGGTTTGGCAAACACCCGGATCTACCAACTGTGGTCGACTGCACTGAGATAGATTCGGTAGGGCATCTTCTCACTGAAGTATATTTGTTTTGTTTGTTTGTTTTTTTGTTGCTGCTTTGAACTGACAGAAACTGGGCAAGCGAAAATATTTTTAACATTCAGGTCATAAAAATTATTTTCTACCTCAATATCATATGATGAACAAGTAACACTGTTCTATAAATTGCCCCGTTTGTTTTCACATGTTTGTGTTTTCAGAAATGGGAAATTTATTCGTCACACTTTGTGAACTGTGCCACAGCCGTGCACTGATACGGTTCGTCTACCTGAACTTGTTTAATCTGGTGGATGGAGGGAAACGTGCTCACGTTCTTCTGAGAATACAAAGTTAAAGAAAATTAAAGGTGTGACATCATATTAATTTACTTCAGCTCAGGGCCCATTCAATTCGAGTCGAGTCGCACAGAATCGGAAATTTTTGAATCTTCAGATGTTCTCCAAATCCTACCAAGTGTTTCCCCTTGAACTCTTCTTCTCTCATCAGGTCTCCTGTACAGGAGACCTGATGATAAAAGCGGAGTTCAAGAAGGTTCCGCGCCCAAACTACTTTGGTTCTGTTCTGGAATATTTCTCTTATTTGCTTGATTTTCCCAAGCATGTCGCAGTTGCATATAAAACTTTAGTGGAGACTGACAAAATTTACGGTTGTACAAAGATGCAAAATCTACAATTTGATTGGCACTTAGAATGTATTCGAGATTCGATTCGTTTCGAAATAATGGGAGTGATTCGATTCGGGATTCGAATCGACCGAAAATTTGATATTCGCTGGGCACTACCGCAGTTTTGGACAGCCCAGTGAAATATTATTAAACATAATTCATTTTCGTACATTTCAGGGATGTTGCTATTTTTAATACATTTTATTTGGCACGGATACAAAATTAGTAATGGTTATTTCGTCTTTCGAAGAAAAATTGAAAGACTTCAGTTGTTGACTTCGCGCGTCCAAACACAAACGGAAACCCGAGAATCACTCAAATATCCGCCCAATCCACATCTGTGTTACGACTTTCACACACTGAATCCAATGTGAGCATTGTTCGGTTTCCCATTCTACTTTGACAAAGCGCCTAATAACAAACAACAACAGATGTATGCTAAATCAAGAGGTTGCGACAAACATTTAAGTTCTAACTTGGTTGAACGATTATTGCTTGCCCATCTCTATTGTCTTGATGCTTGTAAGCCTATGGGGTTCATACACATTAGTAAGACTATTAATAGACGACACGTTTATTTATTTATTTATTTATTCATTTATTTTTTTATTTGGGTTTAACCACACATTAACAGCCAGGGTCATATCATGTCGGTGACACTATTACGGTTGGAGGAAGCCGGAGTATCCGGAGAGAACCACCGAGCAACGACGAGCAGCAGTCAGCTCTCCAACATCGTAACTCTGAACTCTGTACCTCGGTCCAGGCAGGGTTAGATTGGTTGAAGACATGCGCGCCATCAACATGCAGTACGTCTTAGTGCACAGCGTCATCGTGCCCCCATGGAGACAATCGGGGTTAAGTGCATTGCCCAAGGACACAACGCGGGTGCACGAATCAGTCGCTGAAATGGACACCCATCCAACTACTAACCGCGCTCGACGTTGCTTAACTTCAGTGATCTGACGAGAGCCGGTTACCGCGACGCCACCGCGCCCCGACACGTTTAGCAATGGTATTATGTGTTCCACGTTTTTAAAATAATGGTTACCAAAATTAGAGCTGGGTGGTTTGGATTTTCCAGATTCGATTTCGGTTTCGGTTCGGTTTCAGGAAAAACCGTCGGTTTCGGTTCAGTTTTTCTATGTGTTGAGAACATATAGTAAACAACGCTTTAGGCTCCGTAAGTTGGAAAAAATCTACAGTAGATTAAACAACACCAACCACCACAAAAGGCCCTGTTTGTAAGTATCTCTATTATATTAGGTTCAGCCTAACGTCCCTTTAATAATTTTTAGAGGTTCCATGGGGTGTGGGGGGGGGGGGTGCTAAGCCTATTGAGTCAGAAAAAACAAATAAGCCCATTTCGAAATTGCCATCCTGGGACTTTAATCTATGCAAGGTCGCAGGTCGCGGAGTATAAACAAAGCCATTTCCATGTTCATCGCGTTGAGTTCCATGTCAGCCAAGTCAATTAGTTCTGTGAAATATCAAGTTTAAATTCGAAGAACTGTTGTCATCATTCAAATTAACTGAAAGGGCAACCCAAGACGACTTTAACCGACGTGATCTCGCAGGTTTCAAGATTTTTTTTACGGAGGCGAGGACTTGTTTTGAGTGGCAACAAGGAAACACTGGTTACACGGAGTTCCTTGGCTCGGGAACTACCCAACAGTTGTTGAAACAGTACCCACGACCACGGAGTCTAGTCCAATCATGGTGTGAAAGACCGTATTTTAATGTTTTGGTTTGGTACGTCCAAACCAAAAAATTAAACTACGGCCTTTCAGACCATGTTTGGACTATCACAGAGTCATGACACAACGAGCATTAAACACCATTTAACTTCAAAACTTCAAGTCGATAGGAATCAGTTCGAAATAATGTGCATTCTCATACAACATTGCCATTGCCTTCAACAAATGGTATCCTTGGCTAAATGTTTTTGGAATTTGCACTTATGAACGAAGCACTTCACCCGCTCTCTTCTCAAACTGTGCTCACAACGTGTTTTCTTGAAATGTTTACATCTCGCGACCTGTGACCTTGCATAGATTGAACGCTAAGATGACAGTTTCGAAATAGGCTTATTAGAGTAATAAATGGATAAAGTTCCTCTATTCTATGGTGTGTTCTTAGTGTCACATTTTCTCCAACAATGACCGGTCCATAACTGAGAACATGTGACAATGAGAACTGGACGAATTCATCCCATTGCTCGATAGACGAAGTGACGAGAGTCCATAAGGGCTACTAGTACAGAACCCTCTCACTAAGATAATTTGATCAGTTTATACACAAACACAGTCACAGTAAGGCCGATCGGTCGTTTTTTGCTGGATCTTGCAGTTCAGTTGTTTTGTTTGCTGTAAAAATCGGAACTGAACTGGAAAACCTCCAAGCTCTAACCAAAATGTTGTGTCTGCCTGCTGCCTCTGGATTTCACGAGAAAGTCTTTAAGGAACGAAATCACCCGAGTCTTGACGTGTGCAGCGCAGACAAGTGTTCTCCGCTATTCTTTAAAGTGCTGAGATATTCAGTTTACAGCAAACCATAGATCACCATTCAGCAATGTCCATAAAACATTCTGCCCAACTTTTAATTTTATCGGGAAACTCTAAGAAAGACTAACAGTTTGTCCACTGGCGGCTCATAGGTATTGTGAACCCCCTAGAGTTGGGGAAGATAGGGACTCATCATAGCGATCAGGGTTCGACGCGGTAGGGGAGAATTTTAAGGTATCAGTCTCGCCAAATTCCTCACTCTAGACCTTTTGGGAGGCTTCTGTCTAACCTCAAAATTGTATTGCTTCCGTACTCTAAGCAAGCATGTCTGCAAATGCGGAATACATTTTGTATGTTAATAGAGAGAATTGACGAGTATCATAACAAATACTGCGCCAATCTACTTTAACACTTACTCGGACTCCAAGGGTCCCCAAATACTTGAGAAAAGAATCTTCAAACCTTTGCCCACCAAGGTGTATGGTGGTGGTGGGGGGGGGGGGGGGCTTTCTGTACCTCGTTCCTCTCGATGAGGCACCACTCCCCCCAGGAGCTTTCTCTGCCGTCTTCCTCAAGGTGAGCCGACTGTGGCCTCCTGATACTTTACGATAAATTCGCGGGCCGAGTAAAGTGTTGCAGGGCGATAGTCCTCTGGCTGGCTACTCTCGGGTGAGATGGTAATCCTTGAATCCCCAGCCCGAATATATATACCCGGCGTTAACATTACTTTTTTCACCGCCACGAACAAATTGCATTCCCCCAGCGCCCTTCGAAGCAACCGAGTCCTGGCCTTTCAATTATAACTATTTCTGATAGCTGTCTGAATCTGAAACAATTTTGCCTTTTCTTTCAGGCCCAGTTTTTGATTTGATGATTGGACAGAAAACACTGCAAAGTAGCAACAATGGAGAATTTGATTCAATATAAATATTCCAATTTGACAAACTTTACAACGGTGATACAAGATTTAGTAAACATTCCGAGCTTCGTAATTACACTCGTCCTGATCTGCCTGTGGATTTGCTGGCGTTACGTGCGTAGTCTCGAATCTTCATATCCGCCAGGACCATTACCACTTCCAGTTCTTGGCAACCTACACCTGTTTTACGGCAAAGATAGAAGGGATGTAATAAACAACATGCGTGATAAATACGGCGATATATTTACAGTTTACTTTGGATCTAAACCATTCATTATGGTTTGTGGCTACAAATTCATTAAAGAGGTTTTTCAAACCAATGGAGATTCTTTTTCGGGAAAACCAAAATGTATATTTGGCAGAGAGAACATGAAAGGTATGTCTGTTTGTTGGACCATTAATCGTAGCGCGCTTGTAATTTAATAGAAAGCTATTCGGTGATAGGTCTGTACACTCTAAAGTCAGCTGAGATAAAAATCACCTCAAATTAACTGGAGTGCGTGAATATGGACCCAACGGGGTTCATATTCACGCAACCCAGTTGATTAGAATTAATGTTTAATCCAACTGATTTTAGAGTGTAAATTCTCCAATCAGTTATGTCCTGTTTGACAGAGCTCATTGATATGGTGAGTTAAATTCGTCAGCTCAAATACAGTTAAAACTAGAAGTCCTGTCATGAAATGCGCACAAATAGCACGTTGATCTGCGCGTTAATCTACGCGTTATGGCCATAGTAAGGCTATCAAATTCTGTACATATGGCCTGTGCACAAGCAATGTTTCAGCCAATGGACCTCCGGGTAACCCGGAGGTCCATTGGCAGAAACATTGCCTGTGTTTGCTATGAGTAAACAGGAGAACCTGTCGTGCTTTGGATGCCATTCGATATGGCAATTGCGCGTAATGCCTACGCGCAATTAAGCCTAGATAAGCGCACAGTTCGTGACAGGACTTCTAGTTTTATCTGTACGGGAAATGTTCTTTTTTCGAAAATGTTGGTTTCTCGACTTCAGGTGAAAAGATAATTGGCTTGGTTCAGATCACATGCAGTAGTAAAATAGAGTCGGTCGATCGATCGGTCATTCGATCGGTCGGTGTTTTTTTTTTATATTTTTATACTTTTTTATTTTCTCAACCAGTCAAAATGTCGCTTAACCTTATACCCAACGTACTGACCAAAACCGGCTTCGTGGTGCCAAGTTTTTGAAGTCTGTGTACATAGGTATCTCTCAATATCATTTAAAATGGAGATAATGTTTTTCTTCAGTGCTAATTGAAATAGAAACAGGGTCTGAAAATAGAACTGTATGGGAATCCTGAACCATTTATTTGTTCATAAGCCCTGAGTGCTGAGACTTACTATTTTCTTTCGTTCCTTTAGTTTAGGTCTGACTCGGGATTGGAGCAGTGACGAGTTTGATAGAGCGTTGGGGTTTTGATCGAGTGACTCGAAGCCAACCAGGATCACTTTAAGTTGCAGATACAGGAACTGTGATCAAAGAGATGGTGTCGCAGAGAACCAAGTTGTCCAGGGGCATGCGCAGTGAAACTGTTTGGTGCCAAATTTTGTAGCCATGTTGGATATTTTCGTGACACACAAAGTGTTTTCGTGCCAAAGGTGGTGTTCTTCACTGTCTAATCCAATGTTTCTTTGAAGAAAAAACTGCCTGGTTACCACTCACTGAAAATTAACGTTTAACCCTTTACCCAACGTAACGACCAAAAACCGGCCAGCACTATTCTCAAAAATCGCCAATTAAATTACATTATCTTTTCATTTTCTGTCTCAAAAACATAGGTTATGACCCCTCGTTGGAACGAGCTCGATCCAACGAAGGGTCACTAACCTATGTTTTTGAGACCAAAAGTGAAAAAAATAGTCAATCAAGAATTATTTTTGTAAGTGTCGTCTGCTTTTCATGTAGGTAAAGGGTTAAATTATGTCCAAACACTATTTCTGACACGATATTGACGATATCAATGAGGTTTAGTGTGTGGGTGTGGAGGCTTTTGTTTGTTTGCATCGTCATTGATCGCTCCTTTCGGTTCTGCAATTGGTTTCGTTCACAAATGAAAGGACCCTTTTGGTGCCAACAGTTTAGCCAATGAAGAGTTTTTGGTGCCGAATCAGATTTTTAGTACAATTGGCTGAATGATCACCCGGCAGCGTGGACACTGGGCATGCGGCCGCTAATCCTTTTCGGTACAAGGAGGTTTCTATGTTAAGTGTATGCAAGAATAGTATGGCACAACGTAGCCTTGTACCAAAATACCGTTGTTTGTAAGGTATTGTCGTGTTTGAACAAGGGTATTTTTAAGCAATACATGTAATATCATTATATTTTTAAAAAGAGCTCCGATATTTACCAACGGCTTCTTGCGTGAAGAAGTAGGTTAGGAGCCATCAGAGAGTATGTCTGCATAAACAGATGCCACGAGAAAAAATGAGAAATGCGCATTCCATTGCGAAAATAGGCGAAATTCTTGAATACACCTACACACGCGTTCAATTATGTAAAGATGTGGACAATTTTAGATGAAGCGTGCATCAGGTTCGCACCCGTCTGGTTCACCTATTACACTAGTGTTGCACCCTTGTGCAAGATACTTAACCCCCATTGTGCAGCGAGTTCTGCTTAGGACAACTGAAGGACCTTAATACATGCGAATCGGTTAGAAAGATTGAAGTAATAAGTCTCCACAGAGGATGTGTTTGTTTTACGGAGGTGTCGTTTATTTGGTGGGTAGTGTAGGTGTTGTTAAGAGAGAAATATTTCCGGGAAAAGAACCGGGCCTGTATCTACATGTTCAGCTTTAAAAATACCTTCTACCATTACCCACCTCAGCTCGGGCCTTCATCCTCGTAGTATTTGTACAGCATATCGTTCGGGGACTCTCCGTATTGCAACCCCCTCTCCTTGATTTGGGATCTTGATTTCACCGCTAGTTCATTTCGTTGGGCGCATATACGGTCGGCAAGTGGGTCAAGTCGAGAAACCCACCTTTAATAAGCAGGCTCGAAGAAGCAAAGTACGACTATGGGGAAGTCATAGCAACAAGGCTAAGTATATTTCAGGTTGTATTCTTCTTCAAATGGACAGCCGCAAATGTGCAAACCTACCAGTGTTGTGGATCCAGGAAACCAACTAATTTATCAGCTGAAATCCAACTGTATGAAAGAGGAACCAGGCATTAAAAATGGCATTTCACACGACCTGAAGCCCTTGTACTGGGAAGTAGGTGCAATGCAACTGTTTGTTTGGGTCAACCGAAAAAAGCAGTGACGATTAATAATGCTGTCCTCGGAAACGACAATCAAACATATATCTTGGGACAAATGGAAAACTTCCATTTTGGCACTCTTCATGAATTAGATGCAAGATCGGTGCGTTAAAATGCCAGACAAAAACTCTTCATTTTGTGTGATCAGTGCTGATAGTAGGTTGAGGGAACACCGTGAATCCAAACCTGTCGTAATGTTGGAAAACAATTGTAAAGTATCGAACGTTCATTCATCCCATGTAATATAACCAAGTAATATACCACGATTGTTGTGCGTATTGAAGGTTTCGATACAGGTACTTGGAAATGTTCTTTATTGCATGCCTGTTACTTCCCACCAGTTCTATATTTACAAATCAGTACGGAACACGTGTTCCATTCAAAGTTCAGTTGACAGACTATTTTTCCTCCTGACTTCAAGCATCTATCAAAAGAACTAAACTTTGACCCATTTTGCTAGTCGGCCAATCAAAACGTCGCATTCTGACCTAGATAAATTTTGAAGCTGCGATGACAGCCGAAAAATCGATGGTCAATTGGAAAATGTCTTTGTTCGATCCACCAAAATTTACGAAATTAAACTTATTCCATGAATGGGGAGTGATTGCTCAACAATCATGTTCTGCCTTTGAAGTGAATATCTCTCAGATAACGGCAGATAATTTCTTAAAATACAAAGAAATAACCTGTTTGGACATAATTGTCCCCTCTGTTACATGTGTTTGCCAATCACATCTTCGGTTTTGTTTTTGTTTGTTTTTATTTCAAGGAGGTGATCAATAAATAGCAAAGAGTTTTAAAGTCTTTGCCTTGTTACAATTTATAGGAGAGTGCCCGCAGGCACTCTCCTATAAATTGTAACAAGGCAAATCATAATAGACTAAAAAATATCACTTCAAAGATAATATGAAGCACATCCACAGAATATGAAGCCTTTACGTTATGGTACCTGCACTTCAGAATAGAGCCCAAATATGGGCTTCCAGCAGTCTACCAGTTAAATAAATGGATTCTTTTGTCCGAGATGCGTGTAATAAACACAGAACGCCGCGACGTGTGAAAGCGTTTGTCAGTACAGCACTAGTCATTTAAGAATGCATCAGGTTTGGCGTTACGGGTCTGAGTTACGTTATGACTTTATGAAATGCTTCGACACAACACAGTGTCAAGCTAGAAAGTTATCAGATGGACGAAGGTGATATTTTCCGCAAAAATCAGCTTTATTCACTTAATTCAAGTTTAATCATTGTATAAATACAGAACACAACTCACGTAGAGTACGAGGAGAGAAATCAACGACCCTTATTTTACGGGTGGAGGAATCCGGAGTACCCGAAGAGAACCATCGATCAGCAGACAACAACTGTAAGACGTCCCCAACGTACTAACACCACACAAGCCGGGTTACCATTGGTTGAAGACAAGTGCCCCACCGACGTGCGGTGCTCCGTAGTACACAGCGACAACGTGCCAACGTGAGCAATCGTGATTAGGTACCTTGTCCAAGGACACAACGCTGTTACCCTTGGTAGGGATCGAATCTCGGACCTTTCCGTTTGATGTCCAGTGCCGTAACCATTGAATGAGCCACCTCTCTCCCTTCCAGTGAGATGCATACACGGAAACGATGGATGCAGAATGAATAAGGGTGGGAATAAAGCAATTGGAGGGGCTGAGAGTAAATAGTAAAGTTAAAACAAGTGGACAGAGAACTATCGGGACCGGGAGTGGAGAGAATGTAATAAAGCCCGAAACAAGCGGCTTGGCAGCAGAGTGAGAGGACAGGAGAAGAGTATCGGCCTACTCGACTTCAGAGATAAGGGATCAAGTAGCCCTGCTGCTTTCGGCTAAGAAGTGACTGGGAAACATAGTGTATACACCATTGTCTTTCCATTGTATGGGCTTTTGACACCATTGTATATCTATTGATTGCTTGTCGTTTTTCGATTGTATGGGCCTTTGAAACCATTGTATATCTGTTGTTGGCCTAATGTCTTTCGATTGGTTGGGCCTTTTACCGCATTGTATATATTTTTGTTGCCTATTGTCTTTCGATAATACGGACCATCAACAGCATTGTATATCTATTGATTGCCTATTGTCTTTCGATTGTATGGCCTTTGACAGCATTGTACATATATTTGTTGCCTATTGCTCTTCAAATGTATGGACCTTCAACACCATTGTATATCGACTGGTTTTCTTATTGTTTAGGGCCTTGAAGCAGTAATGGTTAACATTAAATGCATCAGAATAAAGAATAATTGGTCATTTGTTTTCAAATCCTTGCTCTGACAAGCCAGATAAGATCTAAAAACATGCAAGACCGTGGCCATGTTAGCCATATTGGATAGGTCAGGCTGCTATTATTCTTCCAATAGTCAGCAGTAATGCGCCAGAAAACGGGATAATTGGTCATTTGTGTTCAAGTCGTTGCTCTGACAAGAAAATAATCTAAAAAATCCAAAATGGTTGCTATGGTAGCCACATTGCATACGTCAGAATACTGAATAATGCGTTAACAATCTGCATGCTCTCTTTTTATAACCAATGTAAACTTTAAAAAAAAATTAAATGGTCTGATATTTTACCCAACTTAAAAAAAAAGATAAATTTGTCTGTTGAGTGCAAGAAGGCTTTGCAATGCTTTAGCAGTAATGCACCAGAAAACGGGATAAGTGTTAGGGTTCGTCATAACTTTGCCTAGGACCCTCAGGTCGCTGCTCCTCCTCTCACGTCCCTTCGAGGAGTGGCAACAACCGGAAAATTCTAGTTAGGACTAGGGGAGGTCCTCGAAACCCCTCACAGCGGCCTTTCTATCACCCCCCTCCCCCCCAAAACAAAACGGCCAACTATTATAGAATTCTGGCTACGTGCATGACACATGTACATACAATCGGCTATCGAATTAGCTTGGCTTTTGTCCTCCTTTGATAAGCGTTGTTGTGAAACAATGAGAGAAAACGTTAATAGATAGTACAAGCCACTCACGAGATTCATTAACTAGACGCGTGTTTAGTGTACAATACCTTCTGTTCGCTGTAATCACGGTTTTCATTGTCATTTAAGTGCAAGCATATTAAAACTTGATTATCTGAGGGAGGGGGCGCCCATTGTATTTACGGTCCTCGCAAAATAAGGAGAGTAAAAACGCCCTCCTGGTAATATTTTTGTGGAACACTCAAACTGAAAAAAGGGAGTTGTGGCCGATTGGATAAGTGCGCTGGTCTCTCATGCCAATGATCCTGGGATCGATCCTCGGTCGGAGAAAGTTCTCGAGGTGTCCGAACACTCTCTGCCTGCATCAGTTGTGAGGTTGATGCTTTCAGGGCGTACAGTCCTATCGGGTGGGGACGTAAAACGATTGTTCTCTGTGGGGAGAGAAACACACTTCGTGCAGGCTTAATATTCGAGAAGAACGAGGCCACGAACTTGCCGCTACAAAGGTTACCCTTCATACTTGGAGAGGCGTTAAAATTAGTTGCATAACTTGCTCGCCTATCCTTGTAAAACTAATAAGGTTGAAACAAACTGAAAAACATAAGGAGGACCCTTCTGGGTTTTACAACATTAATTTTCCTGTTACAAGATGTTCAAGATATTTGGCCAGGTACGGTGGTAATCGCTGTGAAACTTGATTTCTTGCGTTAAAAAACGTGTGTCTTTGGCACTTTGATCGTGGAAATGATTCGGAAGGGTGCTAGAAGGTTCGTGTGTGAATGGCACGCAAATAAGAAAGGCGTGTGAAATGAGCCGCTGAGAGAGTTCAGATGAACCGATAATGATAAACCTAGGAACACACTGAACGTGGGACGCCCAGTGGTTAGAATGTTGGTCGTCGATAGAAATGTCACTCTATGTGAGGAGACAATTATGTTAACAATGCTTTTTATTAGAGTATAATAAAGTGCACTTTATTTTTACGTTTGAATCAGTGTAATGACCGTTCACTTTGAATAGGATTCAATGACTTTTGAATATTGATAGTTACTCGTAATTTCTGACATAAATAGGGTTTTATTCAGCACGAGTTGTAAATTTGCACCGTGATATAAATTAGAGATGGGCGGTATTGGAATTTTGAGTTCGGTATCGGTTTCGGTATTTTTCTGGAGTTATACCGCAGTATCGGTTCGGTATCTGACTTATTTACTGATAGAACCAAAGGGCAATTCACACCTGAAAAATACAGAATACAAATGCCACTGCCAGTCTTCCGCTGAGCTCAACATTAGCATTCATTTGCCAACACAAATCGTATCTGCAGTAAATCTGTGACTTCTTCCAAACACACTTTAACCTTTCAAAGTCCTATTCAAGCTATTTCGATCTCAGAGCTTTGCCCTTAAAATGTCATCATTAGGAGGTTCTTCTGACAATAGACAAATCGCCTGGGCAGTGATTCTTTGGGTATTCAATGATTGATTCGGTTTCCCCTTGATATCGGTGTCGGTTCGGTTTTGTGGTATTTTGCACATCTCTAATATAAACATGATTGAAATTAGAAAATACGCATGCATGCCTGACCATGGGCATGTTGTCAACGTGCAGGGTAGTAAGATACTGGTGTTTATGGTGTGTCATATATAATAATAAGTTGGAAATTTTCGATGTGCTACAAAAGTAAATAAAACGCCCACACATGCCCAAGTTTGTTTAATCTTGATACTCTTGCCTCAGTGCCGTAAAAATATATGGGCTTTGTACTCGACACAATAACTTAGGTCACTGGGCATGACGGGTGCTCACAGAGGGACAAACCGATAGAACAGGGTAGGGTCGCGTTCTAAACAATAGAGTCATCAGTTAATAGGCAAGATCAAGGCCCTAAACAATAAGCTGGCAATAGGGCCCATACAATTGAAAAACAACAGTAACAACAAACCGGAAAACAGAACCGCAAGACACTGTAAACCCGACCGAACGGTCTTACCGTGTGCATAAACTACTTTATTATACGCTAAACGATAGATTATCGAAGAAATTGCGGAAAGATAGAAATCGTATCCTCTACTGTGAAGATATAGAAATTTTCACTTTCACGGTATCAATCAAAATGGCGGCTTTCAAAGCGCATCCCTTCAAGGTGAATACGAGTCAAATTATCACTGGAAATAATCAATTTGTTCTGAAAACGAATAATGAAAAGTAAATCTAGTGTTTTTGAGTGGATACCGATCATTTCCAGCAATAATTCAACATGTATTCACCTTGAATTGATGCATGAAACCCTCTAGTCCAAACATGGCCTAAAAGTCGGTAATATAAGTTGTTCGTTTGGTACGTCCTTTCAAAGGACGAACCAAACCAAAAACTTATATTACAGACTTTCAGGCCATGTTTGGAATAGAAACCCGCCAGCTGAATCAGATTGCAAGACGCTATCTGTTCCGAGTATCAATCAAATCACCTCCGCGTTTCAATGATTCAATGCGCTGTTTACTTTCATGCACCAGTTCAAGGTTGAAACGAGTGGAATTATCAGATTCTTATAAAAAGCGATTCATAAAAAGGAAATCTAGTGTTTTTGAGCGGATACCAAACATTATCTCACTCGTGACCGAGAGAAATGGGTAGTTTCGCTCGCGCAAGCGCTTGCGAAAAATAAACATTTGTCTCGGTCACTCATGAGATAATTGTCGGTATCCACTCAAAAACACTAGATATCCTCTACTATCCTCTATCCTCAAACTACCTCACTGGGAGGAAAATGGAATAGTTGCTCTTGTGAACTCATGCTTCTTAACTCAGTCTATCTGGCAAAAGGGCGAATGTGTCGTGTTCTGATTGTCACATTTCTCCTTTAAGTTAGGTCGAACCCAATGGAGATATTTACAGACAGGGTATTTTGTGGTAGGTGGTGTTGCAAAAACTTTTGCGGATATTTTTCAAGTTATGGAGCCTGGAGTCTTGTGTACTATATGTTTTTAACGCATAGAAAAAAAATTGAACCGAAAACGAGGTTTTCTCCTGAAACGAAACCGAATCCAGTCTAAAAAAATAAAAAACTTCCAGCTCTCGACATTAATGTCAAAGCCCCCAAACAATAGTGTCAAGGGCAATTACAACCGAAAGGCAATAAAGTGAAAGGTCCACACAATCGAAATACAACAGAGGAACGCCAGGCGCGGACGCTCGGTCAGTGGGTGCCCTAAACAATGGATTCAAAGTTCCATACAAATCTCAAACATAGGCAGATAATCGGAGAACAATATGGGGAACAATAGGCAATGCCATAGAACAATAGGTATTGCTACAAAACAATAGCATTCCAGCCAGTCCAATGGGTTAAAACCATTACTTGTCCGACTTTAACACCTAACTGGACAGGTTGATGAGTGATAGCTTGATCTTATAACCAGGATCGTGTGTTTTTTATGTTATGTTTTATTTGGGTTTAACCACACTTTCGAAAGCCAGGCCGGTCAGGGCCACCTAGTGTCTGACAAAGGGGTCGTTTGTCTAAACGGTCATGATTCAAGGGGTTCACCCCTCTGAATTTCCAACTATACGCCCACCCAGCTCTTAAACATCCAACTTTTGAGAAAACCATTTGCATCTCCCCTCCTCCTCGGAGTTAGTGTTATTTTCCAACTTTTACCTGTGAATTTCCAGCTGCGGAAGAAATCCAAATGCACCCTGCAGCGCTGTGTTCGAAACGTATGACCTTTGTGTTCTAGGGTAGGAAATTGTCTCTTGGCTGCAACAAGGTGTCATCTGCAATGCTTTGCAATTGCATATAAAGCCTTATTGCAACCAAGGAGCGAATTATATTCAGTTGGAAACACTTATGAAATGCGGTGAAAAATCACTGAATAGCTGTTTTAAATGGAAGCCGACACAGACAAAAAGCCACGAAATCTACTTCTATGGTGCAGGAAATTTCTAACTGTTAATGGTTTGAGGCAAAACATTTTAACTGTTGCAAATTTTGGTCGGGATTGGTTGCAAATTTTGGTCGGGATTGAGGGGTGGGATATCTCCCCCCCCCCCCCCCCCCCGGAACGACCCTGCTGACAGCTATATAGATATGTAGCATTAAATCATTAACCCTTTGAGACTTCTACTTATTCTGACGTTCAAACGTCAATGGGAATTCAGTTTCTTCAACGTTTCTCAAAATGCGAAGTCAAACGTCGGAAAGTACAAATAACAAGATATTTTTCACATTAGTGATTATCTGGTTGAGGGCTAGATTATTTTTTGTGGTCTGAATTTGTTATTCAAAACTTGTTTCATTACAAATTATTGGAGAGTGCTCGCATGCACTCGCCAATAATTTGTAACAAACAAATTTATATAAACAAAATATTATTTGTGTTTGACTAAATATGAAATATAAGCAAGGAAAGTGTTGGCTTTTTCTCTGGTATACACATTTTGTGAAAGCCCTGGTAGTGGCTTCTAGCACTGCACTCAATCAGTTAAAAAGTCTTGAATGCAGGATTATATTAGTATTTTAAGCTGCGATAACATTTGACTCAACGGTTGTCAATGAGCACTATTCGCGAGAAATAGGAATTGAGGTTAAAACTTTAAAAAATCGAAAAATAATAACAAAACAAATAACCACAAAGTACCAACGTGCTGTTTGCTTTCGTACGTCATAAGACTTACAAGAGTATTAAAGGGTTAATGAATGTATTACAGAAATACAACACAAACCACCTCATGTTGTCACTGTAGTTACTGCTGCTCATAGCGTTGGCGGAACTCCAACATTTCTCACTAGCGCCCAGAGGATGGGGTAAGGGGGGGGGGGAACTGCGCCGGGGACCGGGCTCCGTGAGGACCCGGGAGTTTTGGTGTTTTAAAAAGCTGAAAGTTGTGGGGAGGCTTTTGGTACGTAGTTGGATTACTGACCAAGTTCTATTCATATAAAAAAATACTTGTTCCAGTTTGTTGGTTTTCCACTCGTCCTTACCGTACCGTGGTGGTCACGATTATCTCTGAAGAAAATATACACCATACACACCGAAATACAGGTAATAAATTATTCAAATTATCGTGAAGTAATTGAATAGAAATTGTCAAGAAAATGCAGGAGCATGCTTCTCCTGGCGCTAACTATAAAATATTTTCTGGGGGATGACACAAAGGCCCCCAAAAAAAACCACACTTCGGTGTTCGCAGGGCCGGTAACGCCCGTTCTACACATAGCCACGAGACACGTCTTCGCTTTCGGTGTCCCCGACTTGTCTACACAACCTTTAGTTCGTAGGCTATATGTAGAGGCTTAAATCCTGGAAGGTGGCTGTACACCATCTCCCAATTCTTTGCCTCGTCGAGTGGTATTCGGGTAGAATAATATTGCCCAACAGAACTCAAGCGTTTAGCTTATAGTACCTGGAGAAATTAAAATACATAGAAATTCGACTTACTTGGGTTATCCGGCGTTAATAGAGTAAGAAAATAACTGGGACCAGCCTCGAAATCAAACGTGCCAATAGGCAGCTGTGACTATTTGCAAAGTAGTTTAACCCTTTAACTAAGGAATCGGCCTCACCCGACCGCTTTAATTTAAGCTGTTTAAAAAAATTGTTCAAAACATTCCAGCAAAACCATATGATGTTACGCCCTGATTGGTACGAGCTGGGCGAGCTCGTTTCGATGAGGGGTCCCGTGATATAGATTTGTTGAAATTGTTTGAAAATGTTGAAAAACATAGTACTTAAAATAATAAATTTTGATATTCTGTGCGTTGGGTTAGGGTTAACATGGTCAGCCAGATGATCATGGCTAATTTTGACGACAGTCGGATTTATCAGTCTTCTGGTCTGAAGATCTTAGCAGAAAAAGGTAGAAGTGCGTGCACAAGAACAGTTCGACAATTGTTTGACTTGATCAGGAAAATTAAGGTCTTTTGGAACTGGCGAATTTTCCCAAATTGACAAAAACAAATGGTTCCAAAACACGATAATTAAACAATTTTTATACAAGCAATGACAGGCAATGGTACTGTTTTGACCTAAAGAATATTTGGAGTGCTGAAGTTTCAAACTAAAAAGTGATTTTATTGTTGAAAATCAACTTTTAAATTCCAAATTGCACTAACAACAGAACTAAAAATTCACATTTGGAACACTTAAATTACTGAAACCAAAATTAATCTGAACCATGTATCTACAGCACTTTACCGTCAAATGAACTTTGATGTGCTTTTTGAATTATTTAAAACATATTTTTAATCTCCAAACTGAAAGATTTTTTTAGTATCAATATTAAGAGGTGTAACCTTAAGAATGCATGCTCAGGAATCCTTGGAGCTTCACACTTTTCACTAGGTATGTTTACCATCAACTGAACAATGATTGTCCATCTAGTGTTAGAGACAAAATAATTAGTGTATTTATCCTTGACCAGTCAGCTGTATCATGTATTGCCATTTCGTAAGAAGGTTCACCATTGTACAACTCTGTCAGTGTTAGATGTTTGGATTTAGCAATCAATGTCAACAAACATCCATGCATATCTGTACCAAATACATCAGCCAAGGTGTTATGTACATCTTGCATGTGCTATTTGTCTCTTAAGGTGTCACGTCTTGGTGTCACTACTGGAAAAATATTTTGGAATGGACATTAAAAACATGTTTTAATTAATTTTAAAATCACCTCAGAGTTCATTTCTCGGTAAAGTGCTATAGGTATATGTTTTGGATTAATTTTGGTTTCATTAATTTAAGAGTTGCGTGTGTGAATTTTCCGTTCTGTTGTTAGTGTGATCTACATTTTAAAAGTTGATTTTCAACAATAAAAATATTTTTTAGTTTACAACTTCAGCAAACAAAATATTCTTTAGATCAAAGCAGTATCATTGATTGTCCCCGTTTGTACGAAAATCGTTTAATTTAGCTGTTTTAGAACTCTTGTTTTTGACCATTTGGGGAAATTCGCCTGTTCCTTTCGACCTTAAAATCAAAATTCCCGTCTCAACTATGTGAAGTTGGGTTCGCGTCTGCCGCAATACATGATTCCTACTTGAAGGATCGCGCAACTGCTGCCCTCCTCCGGACCCTCTGTATGTCCGCGCATTTTTTCCAACTGAGAAGTATAAGGACGGGTTATCAGTAAATGGTCCAGTGCTAGAAGTCCATTTCTGGGCTTCCTTCTTAGTGTGGGTAACCTAACGTAAAGGCTTCCTATGCTTCCTATTATCTTTGAAGTGAAATTATTTAGTACATGTGGATATGTCCTGTAACAATATATGGGAAAGTGCCTATAGGCACTCTCCCATAAAGAAGCGCTTCTGAAAAAAAAACAATTAGGATAAAAAATAATATAGCATTCTTCCAGTTAAATGACCTATCTACCTTCCGTTTTCTGCTGTTTTATTTCAGGATTGGTTAGATCAGTCGGTAAAACATGGAGCGAGCAGAGACGATTCACTCTCTCAACACTCAAAGACTTGGGAATGGGAGACAATATGTTAGAGAGTAAAATATTGACAGAACTGGGATTTTTTATGGAAGAGCTAGACAAGTCAGCAAGACAAAATATACCGTTGAACCCCCACATTTCTACCTACAGTAATGTCGCAAATGTCGTCATGTCTGTGCTGTTTGGGAGACGATTTGACTATGGAGATAAACTTTTTACGGAACTTGTTACTGTTAATCAAGAAATATTCGATTGCACTGGTACAGTTGGATTTGTTGACCTAGACGTTTTGAAGTACGTTCCTGGAGATTTGTTCAAAGTCAAAAGAATGCAGTCCAGCCTTGGCGTTTATCGTAACATTGTAACACAACTCATTAAAGACAGTTTGGCTGGAAGCGAAGGGAGAACCCAGAACACCTTTATTGTTGCCTATATGAATCAGATTAAAAAAATGGAAGATGACCCGAATACAACGTTTGACGGTAATATCGGCAAATTAACCTCTACCTAGCGTCACTGCAATACCACACCAACACTCTTCACATCAACTGTCATTCTGGGTTTAATGATCTGCAAAACTTGGCTTATGAACGCACCCACACAAGAGGTTCAATTTTTTTCTTGACAAAAAGTTCTGTAAGCAGTGTCAGGAATAGCGTTACAGACAGAACGTGATGAGTGTTTGAGTCGGTGGGTGTTTTACATAACTCGTTGGAATGACATAGTCATATTTCGCAAGTACGGCTCTCGCGAAATATGACTACGCCATTCCAACGAGTTATGTAAAACACCCACCGATTTAAACACACGTCGCGTTCTGTGTTTATTACACATCCCAAGCATTACAATTCATTTAAATAAACAAATTTTAATTCCGATGTTTAAACCCAAGGTGAAGAGTCTGTTTGTTTTGTTTGAAGTTGTACTGATTAAATGGATAGACAAAACAAATCAAAACAACCTTTTGGGAACCAGGTGTGTTTGTTGAAATTCATATCGCTGTTTCTCTTCGGTTGGTGTCCATTCACGTATAATCATTTGGTGGTTATTACTGTTAGTAAAAATATAAGTACAAATTTGGGCAGAATTGCGAAACAGCTGAGAGAAACTTTTGATAAGAAGTTCGAAGCATGTCAGGATGTCCGAAGATTTACCGAAATAAAGTTGACCAATTTAGATATAGCGGGGTTAGCAAACGAGACGACCACGGGACTGGGTTAATGTTGTGGCTGGAAATGATTGTTTTTTTTTTTAATGTTATCTCATTTTTGGTTAACTAATTTTTTGTGAACCGGCTTTATTTTGCTTTGGACGTTTTCGTTTTCACACTACGCGACAGACGATCGATAATTGTATAACGAAATTTGGAAACATTTCGAAGAGTAACTATTGACTCAATGGGAAAGGAACTAGTATAAACGGTGCTGGGAAAAAAGTTCCGGCTTGTACATCACCAGTTGTATGCAGAAACATTTGTGTCATAGCGGCGATTCCGTTGAATACAAGGATTTAAATTTGAATGGATGTGTGATAAAAGCCTTTTCCCAATGCAAATGGTATATCTAAGTTTGTTACTTTCATTATTATTAGTCACCCACGGATTTCCGTCTGTATGTCCGTCAGACTGTCTGCCAGTCTGTCTGTCCATCTGCCCTGTTACCACCTGTATCTCAGGTACGCGTTTGCTTCAAAGTTACAGCATCGATTCGCCATTATGAAAATTAATGCACGTCAATGTATTTCGAAAAGAAATTAAGATGGCCGTTTGGCGGACATTTTTGTTGGAAATTGCGTGTAATTCGTTTTTTACCTAGAACTTCTTAATGTTTCCGATTTCAATAATTTTTGGTATGCAGGTGTAGCAGCATCAGGTAAATAACAAATATGGATTTTTTTTTCTCGCGCATAAATTATCCAAATTAGACGAACTTAACCCTTTACCTAACGTATCGGTTCAAAACGTCCAGCGCTATTCTCAAAACTCGCCAATCAATTTTCATTATTTTTTCATTTTTTGTCTCGAAAACATAGGTTATGAGCCCTCATTGGAACGAGCTCGTTGAGCTCGTTCCAATGAGGGGTCATAACCTATGTTTTGCGACAGAAAATGGAAATAATCGTTATTCAAGAATTTTTTTGCAGGTGTCGTCTGCTTTTCATGTTAGGTATAAGGTTAAGCCTTTTTGAGGCATATTTGTGTACATTATGTTTGAATGTTCTGTTACCACCTTATCTCAGAGACACTTAGAATATGTTGTTTCTAATTTTTACCATTGATCAGGCATTATACACGAATGATGCATGTATTTTTTTTTAGATTTTGGTAAAAAATTGAAAGCAATATTCCAAAATTTGGTGACACCGCTTACCAGGGTGTGGGGGTGTGGGGGTCTATTGTCTGATCGCGGACGATCGGCGTTGCACTTGTTTGGTTTACATTTTCCAAACATTTTCAGCAATACCACATCACGCGACCCCTTTATTGGAACGAGCTCATTGGAAACTTTTTGAGCTGTCACATGATAAGTTTTTATGGGAATTGTTTTAAAATATCTTTTTTCAACTGCCCATGGTGTCAGTTACGCGTTTCGTAGGAAACGTCACAAAAATCATAAAACACAATTTTTTTTTTAGGTAAACGCTCATTTATTATACTTATAGTTTTGTATCGGTTTTACCTTTCTCGATCCAGTTTTTCCATTTCTGCGCAGATTATTTATTTATTTATTTATTTATTTATTTATTTATTTATTTATTTATTTATTTATTATTTTTATTTATTTTGCAGAGGAGCAAATGATTCAAGTGGTATCAGATTTGTTTGGCGCAGCTGCAGAAACCACGTTTACCGTGTACATGTGGATTTATGTTTATTTATTAAATTATCCAGATGTCCAGAAGCGAATATGGGAAGAAATAAGAGACAACATTGGCACAGGGCGCAAACCTAGAATGTCTGATAGGCAGTATTTGCCTTATTTGGAGGCCTTTTTTATGGAAGTATTGCGTGCATGTGATTTTGGTCCGATCATCACACCAAGATGCGCGTCAGGAAACATCTCGATTGGGAGGTACTTTTTTCCTGAAGGCAGTAAAGTTATGCCATACATGCATTCCATAACACAAGACAAACTACAATGGGGAGACCCGGAGAATTTCAGACCATCAAGGTTTCTAGATGAGAACGGACACTTCAACAGACCAGAGCATGCTACGTTTTTCTTTCTAGGTAATTTGTTTAAGAACTATTTTCTAAGAAGCACTGGAGCATTAACGCTCAACCCGCTGAGTATTTTCAAGGTGTTGTACATCAAATCTAGTCATGGCTGCTGAAAAGCAGCCATGACTAGATTTGATGAACAAATCATCTATGTTTAACTCAGGAAATTATTGGTGAAAAAACACATTCAATTTACAAGGACAAAATTTGATTTAATGTGCCAAAATTATACCTATTTCAGTGGCAAGAGAAATCCGGACCTGGGCAGAAACATCCGCTAGCAGCTTACAAGGAGTGAATGGCAATAAGACTGGGTCGCACAACAACAAGACGTACTGAATCCACCAAATGTGGAACAGTTTGGAGAAAATGTTTAACATTGATCCATCATTTTCTTGATTCTGAGTTTTTGACGAGTGCGACAAAATGTGTTAAGATTGCTTGTATGCGTTTGATGTGAATGGGAGTAGGGGAGCACGCAGTTGCCATGGGTCGATAATGGTGGGTTGGGTGTGACCATCCCCCAATATTTTTTGGAGTCTTAGATATCCATTCGCTCTTGCGTTTATTCAAACATTTCCTACGTGATTTTTCCGAATGTGGTATTACATTTCCGTGAAAATTCCAACCACCCGACTCCAATAGACAGAATTCTGGTCAAACAATGCAAGATTTTCCGACTACTCAGCGGCACGAAGTTATTTCCGCAACCGTGATCGTGTTTTGTTCTCTTTTCTTTTTGTTCTGGTTGAATGCTGGTTTTTTGAGCATTCTCTATACATGTACATTCATGTAATTGACACAATGCCTAATGAAGGCAGATAGTGCCTACTTGCAGACTACAGTACCACGAGACATTATCATTTTGTGCTGTCTTAAAACCTCAAATTATGTATATAGATATTTAGCAGCAGTCATTTAAACTGCTTGGAAATATGCCCAGAATGCCCTAAAACCTCCCGGTATAGTCATTCGGAATCAACATTTTGAAAATTTCCCTCTTCGCGGCAGATGAGGTGAGGGTGGGGAGATGGGGGTGGGGGGCTCCACTTTAAGTATCCATCCCTAGTTAGAATTTTTATAGATTTACAACCCCTCTCCCCTCCTCCATTGAAAACCTCCTAGCTACGTCCCTGCATGTCATTGGTTCCCGAGTTGGACTGTTGCGGGTACAGCATAACGAATTCGGAGTACCGGCACGGTATGAAGTTGCGTAACGACCACTACATGCATAGTTTATTTATTCGTTGATAAATTTCCGAGATTTTTTAGGTCTTTTAAATATAATCATGACAGACAACATTCCAGCCACATCATCAAGGCATGTCTTTGACGAAGGCATGACTCGGGTGATGTAGTTGCAATATTAGTCAGTCGGGACATGAGCCATCACACTTGGTTCAAATGTCGTTTAACCCCACCAACACCACCACCACGAGGTCATTGAGGAGCACGAATAAATGTTCTATACTTTTGTAGCAGCTAACGATGTTCTTTCGTGTCCTTCCACGTGACAAATAGATTTTTTTTTTAATCAGCACTAGATTCATCGGTTGGAAAGAATGTACATCGCTGATCCACAGATACGCTAGTCTCTTAATTTTTGGGTCTTGTCGGGTGCAATACGGGAGGTGGGTAGGAAAGAGCGTGGGTGACGTATGCGACAAATAAAATATTCTTATAAGCAGCTTACGACGTCGTTTCGTGCCATTCCATGAAATCCAATCTTATGAAATCAGGAAATGTCCGAACAAGCGTTAGTCTCCCTTCTCTGATGCAAATGTCACTGCATGGTCATACATGTAGTTCGGGATATTCCATCCACTTCGACCCGAAAGATAGCCTTCGGATTGGAAGATGGTCCAATAATGAAGATCGAGGGGGTAATTTATTACATGCCTATTACTTTTCTTTCAGTTCCATGTTTACAAATCCTTACGCGTTCCATAGGATTTTCCCTTGACGAATTACTTTCCCACCTTACACTAAAGTGTGCCCATTTTCGTAATCGGTCAGTCGAAAGGTCGCATTCGTGACCGAGATCAATTTGGAAGCTGCGATGACGATAAATCAAATGCCATTTGGAAACGTTTTTTGTTCAAATCCAACAAAATGAACAAATTAAACTTGTTCTATAAACGGGGAGTAATTTTATAGCAGTCATGTTCGAACTTTGAAGGGAATATCTCTCAGTAGTATATCATGTACCCGAACGTACCCACTGGGGGATCTCATATATGACGTCAGTCACGTGACCCAGTTACGTCCTGTTAGGTTGCCATGGTAACCCACGTGAGCGGTCATCTCGCAACGTCATCCCTATAGTGATATGTGGTGATAGTGTGCATTCGCAGCTCATGTTGTTAGGGGACGCGTGTTTCCGTAGTCGATTTTCTATACGGGAGGCCGTCGTCTTGGTTTCCATGGTAGCACGTGGTTGCAATGTGACCCACGGGCCTGCAATTGGACGGGGTATATCTGGAGGGTGCATTCGATTGAATAGGAGTAGTTTTCTGGTTCGGATTTTCTCCAAAATTCACGTTTACTTCGTAGAATGTCCTAAATAGACCTGACTCTCCCCCTAAATCCACCAAAACACCCAAAACTATAGAAATGTACTTGGTGAAACCATTCTCTAGGGCTAATAATAGTAGCACGTTGTGTGTGACGTTGCTTTGTATAAGAGTTGTTTGCTGGTTCGGATTCCTCGGTTACTTCGCAGAATTACTCACGTAGACCCGACAATGCCTCCAAACAACCCCCAAAAACCACCGACACGGACTTTGCGAAGCCTCCATCTAGGGCTTATAATAGTAGCACGTTGTGCTATAAGGCGCATTCCTTTGTGCAAGAGTAACTTTATTTGGTCGGATTCGTAATTACTCGAAAGAGTGGCTCATTTTACGACTCTTATGTGCATCTGTTTATTGGAGAATACCTATGGCATGGTGATGTAGTTCTGGAGAATACCTTTGCAGGATACTTTTTGAGGATACCTTTCAGATGATATTTATCGAAGGATATATATCTGAAGATAGTTATGGCTCCTAGTGTGTTCAGTTCCATGCACAATGACCTCCTCCATGGCCTTGATAGCTCAAAGACCACTACTGCTGACTTGTACAATATTGCCATCGTCTGTCCAATGATTATCTTCTACTATAGTCACCCAATTCTATAGTCTTCTTCAACCCTTGCAGCCTTGAATCATTACTCCGGACTTGTAGCACGACTACAGGCTTGTAAACTATCTCAGATTGCACGAACGACCATCGAGTAATTGCTCCAATGAGTGACTCCACATACGACTCTTTTGCTCATCTTGGAGAAAAGGGATTCCATAACCGCAGACGATTTCTTTCAAAAATACAGTACGCAGAAAGTGGATTGCCACAAAAGTACCCGTGGAGTGGTGTTTTCACCCATGCAATGCCTGTTTGTGAAAAATCGTAAGAATGCTAAGTAAACTATCAGCCAATGGACCTCTGCGTTTAATCCACTCTCCATGTACTCTACACGTCCGAACCGCTGCACACGTTTACCTCCACATTTCGCCTCACAAGCACAAGCGTCATTTCTACAGTCTACATGTTGAAACCTGGGTTGAAAACTATCAATGTGCATTTTTTTCTCGAGCCCTAATATTATTATCTTTCTTTATTTTAGGTAAGAGAACCTGCCTGGGTGAATCTTTTGCTAAAATGAATCTGTTCCTAGCTGTTGCATCACTCCTGCAGAGATACGAATTTTTGCCATCAGATGGAGAGCCGATACCTGCACTGAAAGGAAAGCTTGCCGTTTTCCATTCACCCTTGCCATATCGTGTGCAGTTGAAATTGCGCAACGCCTAACAGTTTACTTTAAAAGAAAGACAGCAGCATACAAGACTGTTTCAAACTTGGAACGCATGTTAGGCACACTAACTTTATTAATCTTTATTAGTAATATAATAATCTTAAATTAATGATTGCATGTGGATTGAGCACTTTATACCATGATTACCTATTCTACTATATATAAAAAGCCCATGAATTTTAGCTTTATACACCTTCCGTGGTTTAATAGTTAAAATTTACACCTACAGTGGAACTACATCCAAGCTGACTTTTGGTGGCCTCGACTTGAATGCAAAGTTGTCTAAATTTATCACTCGTCGCCTCGCGAAGAGTGAAATGAAACACACAATTATTTAGTACGTTTTTAAATGAGTTTACCTCATAAGATACCAAAATTAACAAACATGCGTTGCCTCTTGTTAATCAAGCACCCATAACTCAAGATAGTATGTTATTATGTCAGTAAAATGAAAAAGGCTCCCTGATTTGCGTGTTTCTTTTTCCATTTCGTTTCGGCTATACCATTTACAGCGGGAGTACCGCCCACCGGAGCTCATGTAAACAAAAACAGAATCTCGCGTGTGTACGGGCATTCTTTAAAATTTAATATTGAATATTGTATTATTTAACATTAAAACGCTGACGGTCATGGTATAAATACAATATACCACAGTAGATTGGTGTACAAAATGTTCACCACTCGCGGTTAACACCACTTCACCATTCGTGGTGAACATTTGGTGCACGAAGCTACTATGTATAGTCTATAAATATCAACTCTCTGGAAACCCGACTCTCGTCCAGTGAATTATTATTAAATTTGTATTAAGCTACGATCGTCCACACTATAGATTTATGTCGTACGTTTCTTCAAGTAAACGACAAAGTTGAGGTCGTTAGACAAGAATCCATAGCGAGAACATCCAAGACGGATGGCTTTCTATCGATTTTGTCTAATGCAATTTTTGTCAATAAAATCAAACATGTTTGATTTGTACTTCTTTTGTCTATTTTTCTTGTCGAGTGTCGGAGGGATAACGTCTGCTGGTTGGTTCTTCTGTGATGATCATGTGATCAGTATGCAGTTTTCAAAAACCTATTGATTAATCTATAAATTTGTATCTATAGTCTGAACAGCCTTCACATTTTAGATGTTTCGACAAAAATCTATAGACAAAGGTCTATAGACAAAAGTCTGCAGACAAAAATTTATAGTGTGAACTTTGCTTTATAGAGTAAAGCCGTTCAGATTTTCGAATCCTAATTCATGGTTCAAGGTCAATATTATTGTGACAAGTTCATATGTCACAGTTTGGAAAGCAAGCTAATAAGATAACGCCTATTTTCTCCTGGCGATAAAAACATAACAACATAACAACAGCGAGCTCGTTTCAGTGAGGGGCAAAGGCTATGCTTTGAGGCAGAAAATGAATAAATAATAATACATTTGCATTGTGCCCTTGGGCAAGAAACTTAATACCGATTGCCGCAGTAGGAGAACGGTGGCACTGTATATTAACTCCTAGTACTCTGGTAGTATTTCAATTTTTTTGTCAGTGACGACATATTGGCCATGCAGCATGAAAATGTTAACAATTATCTCTTGTTTGACAGAGCTCAGTGAGCTCTATTAAACAAGATATATTTTTTTAAATTCTCAGTTGCATTGTGGGAAAACTTCGCTGCCGAAAACTTTGCAATTTTGACATCATCAGTGTGTAGAGGGTTAAGGCGTACTGCACATTGATGGTACCTCTGCTGGTCGCTGCTCAGTGGTTCCCTCCCCGTACGCCTGCTTCTACCACCCGTATCTTCAAAGTGTTATTAAACCCCACCAAACAAGGAAGCCATATGGTAATACAGCATGGGTGGTCGGTACTCAATTTTGTCCATTTACTTTGGAAATTCACGTTCAGTCAAGTGAAGCCTTGAACTATATCATCCTAATCGTATCATATTGAACTTAATCATCCTAAGCGTATCATGTCGTACTGTGTGACGTGTTATGCCCCAACGACCAGAACAGATTGTTCAGTGACGATAGTCCATGCCCATTTTTTGACATCTGTCTGTTCCCAACCACGGTGTCTTATTCTTGTTCTAAGTCCACATATAATTATCTTCCATTACTGAGCAAACCTTAAGCTCTGCGACAGGATCTATACGACCAACATCCCAATAGCAAACATCCGCAGTGTAGTGCAACTCTCACCCCGGTGTCCCATATTTAAGTTGATATAACATTCATTTCGTATACCAGAGTACCCCTGTTGAATCGAAACACACTTTCGCTGATCATAATCCATGATTACAGATGACAGTCACGTGCCACTCACCCTGTAGGTACCCCCGAGCGTTGAGCGTTTCTTGATTGCTGTACTGTGTTAAACTAGTTTTCTTTCATTTCTACAATTGGATCGCGTAACGCACAACTGTGGTTTCAGTCCACTAAAGTGGAAAGCATTATAGTTCAGATTCACTCAACCCCGTTGATTTGGGTTAATTTTTAACCCTACCGATTGGGTGCTTCCAGTATCTTCCTTTGTTATGATAGTCTCTAAAAACAAAGAAATGAAAACATACATATAAAAACCACAGCATATTTGTGCTTGCTTTAAAAAGTTTATAGTGACCATTGTGGACTTGTACGTGTACCCCTCTCCACCCCACCCTACACCCATTCAATCTTCACACATAAATTTCTGATTCTTTGTCCTTTCTGAGAGGGTTTGGCGGGGGGGGGGGGTGCAACCTTCATACCTGGTTCATCTAGACCCGCTTATTTGGTATAACACTAAGGCTGTTGGTTTAACGAATACACTTTCTGAGTCTCACATGTATCAACCACGCTGTTCCATTGTATTTTGTACAGAACGTCTACATGTCGGCGTAGATTGATTGAATTTGACTTAGGAAACATGAAGTGTTTTCTGCTGGAAATTCATTCAAACTAAACCCTTTTACTCATTGTAAATACCTTCCGGGGAAATACGGCCTAGCAGAATCAAATGAACGCATCCTTTCACCACGAGCAACAAGCACAAGTTCCAAAAAGTATTTCTAAATAATGAATTATTTACTGTTTAACCCTTCACGACTACGGCGCGTAATATTACGTACGAAAATTGCCGTGGGTTGCGACTTCTGTACGCAATATTACGTGCCCCGACTTTAACCCGAGCGGCTGCTTTTTCGTCCAGGAACATGATACTTCGTAATTTCATTAAATAGGATGGATGCTAAGTGCATGTGTGTGGTAGACCAATTAATATTTTCAACGTACATCCACAAGGCTGCACGTTGCAAATATTAATTCGTCTTTCTCCAAATAATGAATACGGACTCTTTCTGTTGCTGTCATTGAACTGGTAGGGAAGATACCACCGGGGTTCAAAGGGCTAACGATTGCGTTTGACGTTGCCAAAACCTGATTCTTCATGACGTTAAAACGCCACGAAGGAAAGTGTTAAAGTACAAATTCCAGCAACAGTTGTGATCTTTCCCTGCTCAGCTGACAAAATCTTGGAAGAACAACTGACTACAGACTTCCTACAACGTACTACAGAACTCCAACTACTACCAAACCTACTTCTCAAAGCCTGGAATCACACGACAAATCGCCAACAAATTAGTAGTAGCGTTCTTTTGTACCTCAAAACCTATATTGTCAATACTGTCCCTACGAGGGCGCGATAGGTCATTGGTTAGTGAAGATAAACCAATTCGGACCCCTGTAATCAGGGTTGCGTCCTTGGGGAAGACTCCTAATCCTACAGACTAAAGGGGAGCAGAGTGTCACCGTGTGTTAAGGCATACTCACGTCGATGGTACTCAACCGATGCTTAACCTAATTATACCATATTTGTAAGTTGGAGAGGAGACTTGACAACCGTTACTTATTCTCGATTCATTATTCGACAATAGTTATCAACCGAATCTCGGTTGATAACGAATGTCGAATAAGAAACCGGGAACAAGTAACGGTTGTCACATCACCAGTTGGAGAGTTCCACAGTTACTACAGTTACTTGCGCTGCTTCTCGTCGATTCGCTCCTAGTTTTCCGGCTTCCTACACCCATCACGATAGGATATTCAGGCATTAAGTGGCAGTTGAAAGTGTTGTTAAATCCCCTATGGATATCATTTGATTTTTACTTCCGTTATTGCAGCTAAATATGGCATGAACTATGCTGGAATCCCCCATTCAGGTGAAATGGGGTATATTAACCCTTTATCTAACATGGAAAGCAGACGACACTTGCAAACAAAATTCCTGGATAACTAATTTTATTCATTTTTTGTCTCAAAAACATAGGTTATGACCACTTGTTGGAACGAGCGCGTTCCAACGAGTGGTCATAACCTATGTTTTTGAGACAAAAAATGAAAAAATGACGAAAATTAATTGGCGATATTTGAGAACAGCACTGGCCGGTTTTGGCCGTTACGTTGGGTAAAGGGTTAAGACGGGCACGAGGCTGGGGCCTATTACATTCAAATGTAATATATTATATTACTATTACGTTTGAATTTTCTTCTTATTATATTATATTACAATTACTTTTGTAAATTTGATTACTATGTTATATTACAATCACTTTTAAAAATGTAATAAATATTACTTTTGCATTACTTTTATTACCTTTGTCAATTACCTAAATTTCATTTACACTTTGTTCCCATTTGTTCCCATACTGCAGACCACGACATGCCTTAAGACAACAAAAGCTTCCGATTGATATTTTGTCTTCAAGTCTCAGAGAGATTAAAATAATAATGCAAAACACAAGGTGTTGTTGATGAAGGGAAAGCAGGATGCATTGCTTTGGTATGCATTTTCATTAACAACGCCTTATGTTTTTGCATTATTTTTTCTCCCAGTACTATTAGGGGAGTATCTCCCACATTGATTCCTTAACCCTTTAACACATCAACCAAGAAAAAAGAGAACATATATAAACAAGAGCAACGCTAACGCGTGTGCTAATGCCCCGAAGGCAGCCAAGTCGTACTCACATGTGGATAATCAGACAACAGCTTCACTGCTGCTACATTGTAGAACAACACTACATTGCAGAACAACAGTAAGGAATGGCAAAATGCCAATAAAATTATTATTACTTATATTTTGTTAATATGTTTTGTAACAACAGACAACAGCTTCACTGCTGCTACATTGAGGAACAGCACTAAGGAGTCAGTAATAGAGAAAAAAGTTATAAAAATAATTGCAGATGACTTGAATGGTGCCATATTGAATAATAACTGAAAGAGGCAAAACTAGGAATAGTACATACCTTTGTTAAAAATTCTCAAACCAGCGAAAAAGTAGAACTGGTCTTGCATCTTTTCCAAGTGAAAAGGGGGCATAACTGCATAAAAAATTGCCAAGTCAAACCTCAAATTGAAACCGACCTGTACTTTGACATGAGTAATCAGCATATAAAATTTGAAACTCATCGGTTCAGCCAAACAATTTTAATTGGTAGGAAACCAAAAAATCATCAATTTTCAAAGTAAATAAGGGACATAACTCCTGTAAGATTTGTCGGACGAAACCCTAGGTACAAGGGCATCCGTTCCCCCAAGCTGCCCTATCACCATACCAAAGAACATTAAAATCCGACAACTGATGTTCGAGTTATAATACAAAATGTTCGTACGGACGGACGAAAAAAGCAAATAAGGGACATAACTCCTGTAAGGTTTGTCGGACGAAACCCTAGGTACAAGGGCATCCCTTCCCCCAAGCTGCCCTATCACCATACCAAAGAACATTAAAATCCGACGACTGATGTTCGAGTTATAATACAAAATGTTCGTACGGACGGACGGACGGACGGACGGACGGAGACCTCCACTATATACCCCTAGAAAAAAATAAAAAATTTTCGGGGGCATAATAAGACTTACATAGCCTATAATTATTTCAATGAAATCATGAAAGTATGGGCATCATTGGAACAGATTCACCGAGAAGTTCAGATGACACCAGGAACTGGCTTTCTCAACACAGATATAATTTATGTACATTAATTCACATTTATGCTACAACGTTTTTCAGTCTACACTGTTCTAATCACATTGGTACTTTGTGCTACAGTGTTGTTAATCTCCTCATGCAATTTGTGTCCATTGTTTAATGGGTAAGTAGGCATGCCCTGTCTATTAAAGCAGTTGGATGGAGAGAACAATAGGATCAAATATAAATACAAGTGTCAAAGTCATAAAAATAAGAAAAAATTTCTTCTCTTTTCAGTCTTACTGGCGTCATTTGTTGGATATGATGAGAGGATTCCAACAAATGATACCATTTGCTGGCTTTATTATCATTATTATATAATATTTAAAAGCTATTGCAGCTAAAGGGTTAGTGATTATTATTTTTTAGCTGCCGAACAATTTTATCAGACAGCTTCAACGTATTAGAGTAGAGGCCAAAGCATTTTTTTCTAAGCCGCTGCGAGATCAGACTTTAGAGCAGATATTGCCAATGTGGTCGTTCCCTGTACATGCGATATTGAGTATGACTCCTAAATGTTTATGGTTACTAACTTAGAATATCCGTGTGTCACCTAAGAATAAGCATACTCTTTGTTTTGCGGGGATTCAACTCAACCAATCACGTCTTAGCTCAATGCTCCACTGTGGCCAAGTCAGGACTGATTATGGTCGAAGCTTGCTCTGGACTCTCTACAATTGGATATAGGGAAGTATCATCTGCAAAGAGGCATATGTTACTGAACCATTAACGTATATTTGGAACAATAAAGGTCCAAGTATCGACCCTTGTGGAAAACCAACAATAATGGGTCTCCAGGATTATGCGTCCGATCCTATTACAACTCTTTGCGACATAACCGAAAGATACGATTTCAAGAACAACGGTAATCCACCTGAGACACCAATTCCCATCAGCTGACCAACATGTTATATCTTGTCGAAAGACTTGCTCACATCACAGAAAACCACCATAACGTCTTTGCCTTCATCAAACGCTCGACTGAATTCACCATCTATGTCAGCCAATTGCAGGACAGTTGATTCGCGGAGTAAAACCTGATTGAAATTGACTAAGAACATTGTTGTCAATCAGAAATGGCCACTAGCGTTGAAAACACAGTTTTCAAATATTTACCTACATAGCTAATCAGTGATATCGGGTGATAATTTGTAATTGAATTTGAGGGCCGTTTGTTCAAAACTGGGGGAGGCATTTGTTTTTTTCCACACTGAAGAAAAGTAAGAGTTATTTAAAAGCATATTAAATAAGATTGAAAGAGGCTCACATAGAGCAGATTTAATTCTTTACGAAGATGCGGACTTACGACATTGGGACCAGGCCCCTCAGATATCTTTATCGACTTCATTGCTTCATATACTTCACTACAATGTAGAGTGATATTGTCAATGACTTGTGAGGAGTCGGATGCTCAGTCAGGTAGGGAAGCATTCGAATCGTCAAATGTTAAGATAGAACAGAAGTATTCATTGAACACAGGGCCCTGCGAACCTCAATTTTTGGGTCGAATCGAATCTCGAATCGAACCAGGCATCAGATATTGAATCGAATCGAATCTCGAATCGAATCTCACCGCTTTTCAAGTTGTGGATGTTGCACCTTCTTACAACCGTAAATATTGTCAGTCTCCACTGAAATGTTGTGTGCAACGGCGACCCGTTTATATCAAGTCAAAAAGCGGAATATTCCAGAACGGAATCAATGTAATTTCGGAAGCGGAACCCTCTTGAACTCTTCTTCTATCACCAGGTCTCCTGCACAGGAGACCTGGTGATAGAAGAGGAGTTCAAAAGAATACACTTTGTAGGATTTTGAAAACAACATATCCACGATTCGAAAATTTTCGAATCACCGCGATTGAAATCGAATTGAATCATGGGGACTATTTCGAATCGAATCCAACTTCGAGCTTCGCAAGGCCCTGTTGAACATTTCTGCTTTCTCAACTCATGAGGAATATGCTTAGTTAAATTAATAATAGTAGGAATTCCTACTGCTTTACTGCTGCCGATGAATTTAGTGTCTTCCACCACAGTGATTTGGGTTTTTAATTGCTCCTCAGTGTGGTCTGGACTTTAGACTGATATGATGCTTTGGCTTTCCTAGTCGACGTTACAACTTGGTTCCGTTTGCGTTCATATTTTGCCTCAGCGTTCGAAAGGCCGGTGCATTTGGTTATGCGACTTAGATGTTTCCTCTGTCTTATTAGTGGTCCAGTTTCGTTTTGCATCCATTTCGGCTGATCTGATCGAGAAATAATAATTTTGTTCGGAATATGTTAAGTTGCTGTAGAGAGTAATTTGTCGGTGAAATTGGAAATGATCGTATCAAGTCACGAATTATCAAAAAGAGAAGAAAGAATTCCAGTCAACGTTTGAGAGGGTCTCATTTGGCGCTGCCCTGGTGATGCAGCCATATCCTTCCCTTAAAGGCGAGAAGAGGGGTTATTAAAATTCAGCATCAGTTGATATCAGGAAGTGGTAGCGAATTATGTCCGAGATAATAGGTCCTAGAACTTCGCAGGCTTTCAGGTTAACGATGTCACTTACAGAAAAAAGATCCATCAGAGAGGCCCACGACTCAGTATAACAGGTTGGCCCACTCATAAGCTGTCCCGGGTTAAAAGGTTGCTTATTTCAGTAAGCCCGCCTCTCAAGGGAAGCGAGTTGTCATTAAAATGGCCCATAACAATTACATCGACAAGTGACGTGTCTCTGGCTTTTTCGGTGGATGCCGATATGGAATCCCATGTATCTGGAGGATTGTTGGCAGGGCGGTAAAGTACTACTAGCAATAGGAACTTGCTGTGAGTGATAAATATTTCGGCCCGCAGGCACTACGTATACAGCACCTCAAGGACGGGTCGATGTCGAAAAGAGATATTATCTTTAATGCAGATTGCATCGCCACTTCTCCTTGACCGTCGATCGTATCGCAATGGTTCATGAGACCCATAGAATAGGACATCGGATGTGGGATCTTTGCTGTACAGCCATGTCTTGGTTAGAGTTGATAGAGCTTGTGTCAGGGTTGGGTTCGATGTCACCCGACAATAATAATAACGTTATACCCAAATAAAGGAAGGTTGACGTGATAATGAGAATAGAGATTAAAACTGTCAAAGTGGATGAAATCTTTGACGCGAGCACTCTCTTGTAAAGGTACGTAAATTGCTTCAATGGACTTTATCGCATGCGAGATAACTGATTCAATGAAGTACGTAAGGAACAGAACAACCATAGCAGTGAAGCTTCCATACAGTTCAACGCTACCAAGATGCACTGCAAAAAATATAGGTTCTCTTTAGAACCAAAACTGGTTCTAATCTTGTCCCTGAGATGGAACCAGTTCTGTTTAAACAGTATTTATTTCAAATCAAATAAATTTATAAAGATTAGCATTAGATTTTAATAGAATTAAACATAAATTGAGGGGGTTTCAGCCGTAAGTTTAGAGCTTATACGAGGTTGTCTCAGATCATTATTAAGCAACGGAGATATGAACAGTTGGCATATCGAACCAGTTTTGGTTCTATACAGAACCAAAACTGATTCGATATGCCAACTGTTCATATCTCCTTTGTTTCAAAATGTATGGCGACTTCGTTGAATAAGCTCCAAGTTTACTGCTGAATCTACTTCAGTTCATGTAATATTCTGTTAAAATTTAATGCTAATCTTGGTAAATTCATTTGATTTGAAATAAATACTGTTTAAACAGGATTGGTTCCATCTCAGGGACAAGATTAGAACCAGTTTTGGTTCTAAAGAGAACCTATATTTTTTGCAGTGTGCAGGAACAAGTAAATTAAAACGCAAACCTACTGATGCTTCGCTGGTTGGTGCTCAGACTGCGAACATTATCTGTAATGTTGAAAATATCTATCTGAGCATAGTGCAATTCAATGTAACACATTTGGTATTCTGTTGTGCAATCTGTCGATGGCAACATAACCTCAGTGCGCGGATATGAGGAGTAGAGGATATGAGGAGTAATCATGATCACACGTAACAAGATGAAACTGATTGGAAAGCAAATTGTATTCAAATTGGCTTGGAAACATGTAACAGTGGAAGGTTATTTATTGATTGGTGTTTAAGGTCACATAATTATGCACATTGGCTAATCATGACCGTGACAGTTTTATGGGTGGAGAAGCCGGAGTACCCGGAGAGAATCATCGAGCAGCTGCCAGCTCCCCAACATCATAACTCCGCACTGCAGCACAGGCAGGGTTAGATTGGTTGAAGACATGCGCACCATCGACGTGCAGTACGCCTTAGTACACGGCGTCATCGTGCCCCCACGCGGGCAATGGGGATGAAGTGTCTTGCCCAAGGACACAACGCGGTTGCCGCAGGTGGGATTCGAACTGAGGACCTCTCGGCTTGCAGCCTGCACCTCTACCTACTGAGCCACCGCGCTCCCTTCCAATCCGAAGGCTATCTTCTTGCGCCTTAGCACACGGCGTCATCATGCCCGAACCGCAGGACCCAGCAAAACCGACCGAACGGTTTTAGTGTGTTTGTGCACAAACTGATCCAACTATCTTAGTGGGAGGTAACTGCATTAGTACCCCACATGGACTCTCGAGTCACCCAGTCTATCGGGCTAAGGGACGAATACGTCGTGTTCTCATTGTCACATTTTCTCCCTTATTGACTCGTCCACCGGACTCTACCGACCGGACTCCGCCGGACGAGTCAATAAGGGAGAACATGCGACACTGAAAACACAGCATAGAATATATGAACTTTATCCGTTACCCTAATTTATGTTATGTTCTAACTCAATAGGCTCAGCAACTGGTTCCCTGGAACCCTTAAGAATAATTAAAGGGAAGTAAGGCTGAACCTAATGGAGATACTTATAGACAGGGGTTTTAGTAGTGCGAGTCGTATAAACTATTGTGGTATTTTTCCAAATTACGGAGACTGAAGTGTTGTGTACTATATGTTTTAACACATAGAAAAACTGAGCCAAAACCGAGGTTTCTCCTGAAATCGAACAGATAACGAACCGAATCTGAAAAGTCCAAACCGCCCAGCTCTAATAGTAAGATGTTATGCAGTTGGTAGGCTTCTAACGCGACGGCTTTGTGAATTATGGTTACAGGTTGTTGAATACTGAATAGAATGAAGGGGTAGGAATAAAAATAAAATGGCCGTAATAAAAAGGTGTACACTATAATGAGAGTGATCGGTTGACGAATTACATTTAGGATAACACAAAAGTCACGGTACATGCTGTCATACAATGAGCGATGTCTGATAGCGGGGGAGGAATTCGTCACATACAGGTGAATTGTGCACTTGGTGATACCTTCTTGAAATTTGGCACACTGTTAGTGTAGGCTATGAGGTTCTCAAAAACGATCGGCTACAAGTTGACACCGACCGGTGGCGACCAGTAGCGGCACAATCCAAAATGGCCGCCAGCGGCTGAAGGGAACCTCCTTTTCGACGGTCTACCGACTATACATCCGATTGTAAGGGCGCGAAAGTGAACTCTGATCCACGCACGTGTTGGAAACAGACGTGGGAGATGATGTAGAATAAAACGAGATTCTCTATACGGACGCATCAATTTCTTGGAACTTGAAAAGAGCGTTGTTTCTCCGGGATCAGCGTCATTCAGGCAAACCTGAATGACGCTGATCCCGGAGAAACAACGCTCTTTATGAAGCAGTCTCTTTGCCATACAATCTCTTGTTTGGCGTAATTCCGCAAGCAATTCTGATTTGTCTGTCGAAATTAATTCGAGAACGCGATTGTTCACAAAAATCATTCACAGAATGAGTGAGAATCCTCTTCGTGTACGGACTAGTACTGACTGGGAACGTTGTTGCTTTTGCCAGCAAGACAGTTCCAAGAAATTGATGCGTCCGTATAGAGAATCTCGTTTTCATGACGCCTATAAAGCTATTGAGGAAGACATAACGCGCTTCCTAGATAATGGCGTTGAGCTTCCATATAATTTGACCATTGATTGTTTGATGAGAGAGAGTGATGAGTGTATGTCGATGTCACTGTTGACGAATAAGGCAATATATCATAAGACATGCCGTGACAGTATTCGGACTCACATCGTACAGCGCGTGCTACACAAGCGAGAGCGAAATGAGGCAGTGGCATCCTGCTCCACGCTGAGTCCTAAAAGAACACGGACAAGTTTTGAATCTGGCTGTGACAGGAAACTGCCCCAGTGTGTTTATTGTCACAAACGCGAAGGTGACAGCAGTGAGCCTATTTGCAGATCAATGTCTGATAACAATAAACTCAAAATTATGGCAAAGGAAGCCGAGAACTGGGTTGTTTTTTCTCGGGTCAATGCAGCATTTGATTCCGCTGCTAGTGATCTTTACTATCACAAAACCTGTTATTGTAAGCTTGCCAATGAAGCACGAGCGGCTAAATCTAAAAAGTCGAAGAACGCCGAACATTCCGCGTCAGGCCTGCCCTATGACCCTCTCGTTATGGCAGAGCTCATAACATTTGTTGAACACAACGATTCCGCGATGAAGCTTGTCGATCTCAAGAATCTGTACAGTCGGAGGTTGAAGCAAGTCGGTTCTGATTGGCTTAGTGAAGAAATACATTCCACTCGATTCAAAGAACATTTGTTGCAGAAATTGGGCGATGGCTGGGACGCCTTCACACAGGGTAGAGATGTGTTTATTTCAAGTAGGTTTCGAGTTGGCTCCTTGTTGTCCGAATCTTTAACTCGTATAGTGTCTGAGGAAGAGGCAAAAAAGATAGTTGATGTGGGTCTTCTTCTGCGTAAACACATACTCATATCTCAAGCTCCTTTCACGGGATCATTTTCATCTTATTGCTTGAGCGAGCCTGTACCCAACTCACTCCTGACTCTTCTTAGAGTTCTACTTGAGGGCACATGTAGTATACAGAACTTAGGCGATGATGAGACTGTTAATGCCAAGACTCGAGTGGCTTGTACTATTTCACAGATGTTGATCAGCAATTCAGCGAAACGCTCCGAACATGCACAAAATGTTCACCAGAGACGTGACAGAGAAACTCCAATGCCTCTTTATGTGGGTTTGAAGTTGCATGCCCATGATCGTATGAAAAATCTTATCAGAGATTTTCATCAAATGGGACTCTCTGTCTCTTATGATCGCGTAATGGATGTTCGCAGGAGTTTCGCGAGAGCTGTTTCACTGCGGTTCAAGAACGAAGGTGTTGTAGTCCCAGCTAACTGCAAACGTAATGTTTTCTCGATAGGAACCACTGATAACATTGATGTATCTGGTAGATCTGATATGCATGGTACGTCCATCACACTCATTGGTCAACTGAGCAGGGACAATGTGGGTACTGATCCCCCACCACTGAGTTTAGATGTTCCAGAAGACACACAAATTGAACTCCCAGACGACTATGCATTTGTTCCTTTCGTTGAAGACTTTGGTGGGGACATCAGGCTTGAATCTCCAGATGAATGTAATGTACGGCCCAATGAATATGCAGATTTGAACGTGGGAGAGAATGACTGGTTGTCTCATGTGTCACAGATCAGCAATAAAGGGAAGGTTGATGGCAGCTGGCAGCTTGATGAAGTCCCTGTGACCTTTTCAGGCTTCTTTTCAAAACATGAAGATCAAGACAATGTCAAACCTCGTGCAGTTATTGGGGTATTCCCTGTTTTCAGTGAGCAGAAAGCGGACTCACTCAGTATGCAGAAGCATGCTATGTATGTGGTCAGGGAAGCTACTGCTTTCGTAAACCCCGGCCAGATACCTGTCATTGAAGGTGACTGTCCGTTGTATGCCAGGCAGAAAAAATGTCAATGGCTGTTCCCAGAGGAGATAGGTGAGGATCGAATGGTGTGTATGATTGGATTCCTGCATCTTGAAATGTGCACCCAAGAAGCTGGTGGTAAGCTTATGGGTGGTTCTGGTTGGGAGCGAATGTTTCACCTCGCAAAGATATTCACACCCGGTGTAGCATCATCCCTACTTGGTGGGAAACATGTCAAGAGGACGCGACAGGCATATCTTCTCACTCTAGCTTGGCTTGAGATCCTCAGAAAGAATGCTTATGAGATTTACTGTCAGCAGACTGGGCCCCATGAGTCATTTGAAATGTGGGAACAGAGGATTCTTTCACAATCTCCAACTGCGCGCTATTGGGGTGAAATCGTTCGGAACTTTCTCTTGACAAGCTGTCAATTCGTTCGGAACCAACGAATCGGTAACTGGCCTGGTACACTGTGTTCTATCGATGAGTTGTGCAGTTACTTTTTTGCCCTAGGACATACAAATTATTGTCGGTGGGTCCCCGTATTTCTGAGAGACATGTCTCAGCTACCCAGGCGGCATCCTTCAATCCACAACAAATTCATGGAAGGCCATTTTGTGGTCCAGCGTAGTGAGAGGAAGTTCAGTATGATGGGTTTAGATCAGAGCCAAGAACATAGTATCCAACTACTCAAAGAAGACAGTGGTCCAAAAGGTCTCTATGGCCAGGCTGAAGAGAAAGTCGTTATTGAGCTTTCAAGGTCAGAAGTTCTGCGTGTTATAGATGAGTATGAATATGCAAGTTTCCACACAACATCATCAGATAACACGGAACACCCGGAAAGTTCGGTATCAGAGCAGAAAAAATTTCTGAATCAATTGAAATCTCTCCTCGATCTGGTGAATCAGGGACTCATTATCAACCCTTATGATGAAACTAGTGGTCAGCTGGTGACATTAGATACTGGTGAATATATGGACCCCGAAGTTAGTAAGAGTTTACGGTCATTACCCGAAAGGGGCAAGCATTTATATTCCACTTTCTTGAAGGAAAGGCTTGTGGAATGCACCGTACCCCTGAATGATGTTATTCCCAAGGCAAATATATATACCTTCCTTAACCCACCCCCAGCCAACCTGGACAAAGGCCGAGACAAACTCATGTCAAGTAAAGCAACTGCCGCAATAGTTACCCAGATGTTCGTTTCACTGCAAGCCCGGCCTGATTCAAACATGGATGAGTTTTTCATGCACGAGAATGCACGTGATCCGCCAGCATTATCCGATAGAGGTAAGCTACGGAGTGGGACAAAATCTCAAATTCTCAATTGTTTACCAGCTATTCCTGCACAAGGGAAGAATTCAGCAGCTAGACAAGCTTCAGTTGTCATCTTGGATATGCCTGCTGTAGTCCATGTAATCAAACCACAGAAAGCGGATCTGTTTGGAGAATATGCTCGATTGCAATTATTGCCATACATCGAATCTCTGATTAACACGAACACCACAAGGGTTGATGCGATCTATGACTGTTACCCCGAAGGCAGTTTGAAGAATCAGACGCGAGCAAAACGCCTCGGTGAGACAGCAGTTAGGTTGATACGGGTGTCCGAGAACGTCCCTTTACCTAAAGGGAAGAATTGGCAGGCATTCTTGAAAGTTAGTGAGAATAAAGACGAATTTTTCAAGTTCCTGTCTGCTGAACTGCTGAAATTAACATCAACATCCGAGTACCAGTTGTTAACGACATCAGGAGAATATGTACTATGCAATAAGGATGTTAGCTTATGTGACATATCTCCATCGAACCACGAGGAAGCAGACACGCGCATGATGCTTCATCTCAACCATGCAGTCTCACAAGGTCACAAAATAGCTTTTCTTCGCACGGTTGATTCTGATGTCGTCATTCTGTCTTTGCACCATTTCGCAACATTCCGTGACCTTGGACTCAGTGAGCTGTGGATTGGGTTTGGAATTGGAAAGGCATATAAAGATATGCCAATTCATGAGATAGCTTCACAACTTGGACCTGATTACTGTAAGGCCCTGACTTTCTTCCACGCCTTCACAGGTTGTGATGTAACATCCAGCATGCTCGGCATTGGGAAGAAGACAGGATGGAATGCATGGATGAATTTTCCCGCATCAACTGAAATGATGATAGAATTGACTGAGAATCCGCAAGTCTTTTCAGAGGATTCCCCTCATATGCAGCATATCGAAAAACTCACCATACAGATGTACAGTAACAGTTGTGTCAGTACACGTGTCAATGATGCGAGACGGCATATGTTCACACATGGCCTTAAGTCTATGGAAAACATCCCGCCCACCAAAGCAGCTCTGTATCAACATGTAAAAAGGGTAATTCTTGTGTCATCTTTCATTTGGCATCGTGCTCTGCAGAAACACTTATGTGTGCCAGACCCATCACAGTACGGATGGGAGTGGAATCCACGTCTCAATATTCTGGTCCCATTTTGGACTCACCTAGGAGACGCAAGTGCTGCATGTGCACTGATGCTCCACTGTAGTTGTGCCAAGGCCTGCAAGGGCAATTGCAAATGCTTGAAAGCTGGATTAAGGTGCACACCTTTGTGTAAGTGTGAAGGTGGCTGTTGTAACAATATTGAGTAGTATACTGTCATGTTAGGACCAGTCATCTCCTATTCTGGTATTTTTTTTTCCATTTTCGGCCAGTTAACACATGTCATGTTTCTAGTTGAGTTGATTTTGCTAACAAATGTTCATCCCATGTGGCTTGCTACATTGTCCGGGGTATAGGAATACAGTTTTAGATTTCGGAAAATAGTCTGTTATTTACTGCACAAGACGGTGTTAATTCATGCATAGCATGATACAATATCCCCAACTATTTTGCCTCTGTACAACAGTTGATACCTTCGTTCACCCGTGTGTTCATCTATGGTATCCTTGTCTTTCTCTGGCCATAGGCCACATGTGACTAGTCAGTTCCTACTCCATAGCAAATCAACTTGGAAATCCTTCATCTTGTAGCGCACTCATGTCTCAATGAATCCATACCTGAGTTGATCTAATAAATCTAACGTAAGGTATCAAATTGCCATACCGGATCATATTTCGATAAGTTATTCGCTAAAACATTTCGACCACTCATCGACATCAAAGGTCATGTTTTGGCTCCCAGTGGTGGCTATATCTCTATATCCTTGGTAAAGTAGCATACCATGAGGGATGGGCATTAAGTGTCGGCAACATTAATCCTGACTTGGAACACACCACATCTTAACTGGCCGAAAATGAAGAATACTACTTGTAGTCAAAAAATATTCCTGTACCTCGAATGACTGCAAACATACACTCACCCCTTCTAGTCCCATTTTGCCAATGTTCTATACTGGCAAGATAACATTGTATAATTAACAACGGGAACTAATGCATCCCGAGTTCATTCCAGCACTGCCCTTGCTGGCAGACGTGTCGCTATGGTGTTGAGATTGAACCAGAACTCCTCTAGAAATTTGATAGTTTTATTTTCTTAGAAAATAAATCTATCGAAAATGCCGGAAGTTGAGAATAGACTGTCACTTTAATTGGATTATCAAATGTCCAAGTATCCCCACTGCTGCATACTATCGAGTACCCTTGTTCATGTGTTGACAGGAATCTCTCATACCATGTTCATTTGACCATTGCATTCCCGAGAAACATTCAACACTAATTTATCTACGGACGGACGATCATACTGACAGTCAGACACACAGACGCACACATCGACGGAAATTCTGATCCCATTATCCATTAATCTTCCCCCCAACTTGTTCCAAGGGCTTCACTCCATCATTCACATCAATTACAGCACATGTATGGTGTTAGGTTTGGAGCTTCAGTTGTGCGATCGGCGAAAATAGCTTTTTTTCGATCCGCTTGGCGGCCATTTTGGATTTCGCTGCTAGTGGTGGCTAGAGGATGGTGCCAACTTGTAGCCGATCGATTTTGAAATCTCTGATGCCTACCCTTACATCATGCCAAATTTCAGGAAGGTATCACCAAGTGCACAATTCTAGCGAATTCCTCCCCCGCTATGAGCCTTATCCCAGTAACTAACAAAATACGCCGCGGCCAGTGTATAATATGCATGTATTTATATTACTATCCTACCAGTGGTTATTGGCGGGTCACGAGGTTTATGGAAGAAGACTTGTTAAAATACACATAAATTGTGCAGGAATCATCAATGACAATATCACTATCAACACAAGGCTGTATCGTGTGGAGCAAAAAAAAAGAAGGGTATACAAGAAGGAAAAATTAGAAAGAAGAAGGAGAATTTTTTTTTAAACCCTCTTGTTACCAGAATTTCAAAAGTTGACAAGAGGGACATACAGTTATATTTTCAGTACAGTGGTACGAAGCGAGATGGGCCCACCCCTGATAATCACCTCTATCTTGAAACAAGTATGCTGGTATGATTAGTGACCGTGTATAAAGGCAACATATTCCTGACATCCGATCAATCAGATTATAAGATGTATTTTTACACTTACGCTGCCGAGAGCGACTATTGTCAGCTATTTTATAATGATTATATGTACGTTCTGGTATGCACAGATCAAACTTAACACCTGATTAATTGTTGGAAAGGGCTCAGAGAGCCCTTTCCAATAATTAATCAGGTTATAGAGTTTCTAGTGTGTCATAAATTTTATTAAACTTCCTCGCATATAGGCGTACATAGAGATCCTCGATATAGGGCTAAAATCGACGTGGCGGTAAAAGGGTTAAACCAACTGAATCACAGAATTTGTTACACACACAATCATTTCATCCACCACATAAAATTAAAGATATCATCAAATCACAGCTTATTTGTTTCTACCGTAATTCTAGTGATAAGGTAAATTTAAACGAGGCTTGTTCTACCCTATATGGCGCCCTTAAGGGGGGGGGGGGGGGGAGGGCGCAAAGTGCTTATTGGCGTAGTCCGAAATTTCAACCTCTGAAAAAGTTGGAAAGTCCTGCAGACATTACTGAAAACTGAACACAACAGACCGTTGTAACATTGTAGTAGCGCGGTGTTGAATTTTCCTCTGAATAAACGAAAAATCATTATCAGATCCGAAACTCCCTCCATTGTGATCCAGCCAATGCAATTTACCTTATCACGTGTAAATGTTGTAGGAAACAGTATGTCGGTCAAACTCCAAATCCTTTCCGAATGCGTGCTATCCAAACAGGATATAAAACATAACGCTGATGCCCCAGTAACACAACATTTTTACCTTCCCGGCTACTCTTTTGTCGATTTTGAAATCTATCCAAATGAACAACCACCAACTAAAGGTACAATAGAAGAAACAGACGTATTTAGAAAAAAAAACGAGAAGTTTTTGGGATCAATAATCCCCCACACCATTTGGTATGTACATTCAGAGGGAGAATGCGAAAGGAGGTCTATCGTTCCATTCACTTTTACGTACAGTACAGTCGCCTTGGACTGGTCATAATCCACGCGTGGACAGTGATGTCCACGCAGGGAGTTATTAGGTAATAAAACTCATTAGCAGCAAAATTTTAATTTATGAAGTGCCGGGTTGTACTAGGTGCTTCATTAATTATGTTTTTATGATGATTCCTATAATTAGTGTTGTAATCTAGTATTATTGCGTCCGTGGAAATACTGCTCCCGACCCCCCTGGAAAGTGACCAGTCCACGGCGCCCGAAACAGACAAGAGAATGAATGTCGAAATAGCAAAAAATAGTAAAAGATCAATTCAATTTAACTAACTCAAAATTAAAACAACCTTTAAATCGTCGACCTGTCATCGCTTCTAAGAAAAACAAAAACTTGCGTAGCTTCCTTGCAAGGGCTAGATTGGAGCCCATCAATTAATAACATCAATAACTGCCAGTCACTTTAACCAGTTCCAAAACATAACACTCAGTCTAAATTGGTGTATTTTGTGATCAGGCTTGAAACCCATTAATGTTCAATACATAGACAAAACTACATGTATGTTTCAATGAGTCGTTTTGTATTCAATGAGTCAGATGTGCGTAGGAAGAAAACGTCGAGACCGAAGGTCGAGACGTTTTCTTTCTACGCACATCTGACGAATTGAATACAAAACGACTCATTGAAACATGCATGTGGTTTTGTATTTATTGCATAACCCAAGCACCTACTGACCTAATTTTCTTTTCTATCAACGGTGGTAAACACCATGCACTTTATGCAGTCGCATTGCATAAAAAGAGTCCCGGTTGAAACAGGTTGGTGTGCAATACGGAATTCCGTATTGCACAGCCGTATTGCACGCCGTATTGCATAAGAGAGACTGCATGGGCAAGTAACAAATATTTATACCATTCTCGCCTTTGCTACTACCTGTGCAAAACCTGTATGTAAATTCACATCTGCAGAAGGAAGTTTATCCAACTTGACCTTTGACATGACGCAATTTGCCAACTTCGAAACATTCACACTTCGTGATGTTTCATTCAAACATACGACGTTTTGCAGTACTATCTACTATGTGCAATGACTTATTAAGTTTAAAATACCTACAATTAAATATTTAAAATAAAATTTAAGAACTGTTAATAATAATTTGACTGAAAAGGCAAGGTAAATTCAATCAATTCTGACGATGTGTCTAGCTGTTAATCAAGCATTCACATGTTCCGGGTTGTACTGCCCACCGGCGCAGATATAAACAAAACAAACCCGTGTGTTTGTGATAGGAAGTGTCGTCTTTTCTCCATTTTAAATGACAAAGTCGATTATATATTAAGAACATGGTATAAAGTTTTTTTTTATTAAGGTTTAACGACACATTAACAGCCAGGATCGTATCGTGTCGGTGACAGTTTCACGGGTGGGGGTAACTGGAGTACCCGGAGAGAACCACCGAGCAACAACGAGCAGCTGCCAGCTCCCCAACATCGTAACTCCGCACTGCAGCAGATTAGTTAGTTTGAAGACATGCGCACCATCGACGTGCAGAGCGCCTTAGTACACGGCGTCATCGTGCCTCCATGTGGACAATCGGGGTGAAGCGCCTTGCCCAAGGACACAACGCGGGAATCCGAATAGATCGCTCAGACGAGCATTGTATAATTCGCAAATGGCACCACATGAGCTGCTAACATGTTGAGTACTACCCTGTGACACACCCTTGGATGACATGTAATGCTGTTCTGCTTGTCATTGTTATGCCTCCCCACACCATAACCGATTCACCACCAAAACGATCGTGCTGCCTAATGGTTACATCATGGTATCGTTCGTTCTGCCGACACCACACTCCGTATCGCCTGTGCTGGAAGTCGAGAGTGAACCTTGATTCATCAGAAAACATATGACGTTGCTCCATCAATGATTGTCTCAGCGCTGTCGGGGTCCACACCAATTACGCCTTGCTGCGATGTAACGTTCAGTCAAACGTGGAATTATTCGAGGTTGCCAAGCAAACAAATTCCAGCTGTGTAGGCAATTTCGGATAGTCTGACTACTGACTCGCACATCTGTCGCTCGGTGCAGCTGCTGATGGCGGTTATGTAAAGTTGTGGTTCGGATGAAACGATCCTGGTTTGCAGTTGTCATCCTTGGACGACCTGACCGATGTCTGTCATCAACAACGCCTGTCTTACGGTAGCGTGGCCACAACCTGCTAATCGCCGATTGAGTAATGTTGAGAATTTGAGCACTGCAGTCTGTCTGTTGCCAGCTTCCAACATGCCAACGGCACATGGACGTTAGTCATGTGTCAGTCTTTGCATACCTCAAAAGTTAAGTGTCGACCAGAAACTATTGATGAACGAGTTTATACCAAGAAAAGAACAATGAGACCTTCGGAAAAGCCCATCCAGTACAAATGAAAATTTCAAAACGTACCCCACAGACATTAACGCATGATCCACACTAAACTTGGTAAAATATTGATGTTTCCAATCACGCGTATCCAATACAATTTACCGAAAATATAAACATCAGTTTGGATATCCCCTACTTTTCTTAATAGTATACGAAAAACAAAAGTTTGCACTCTGTCAGTAAACAGCACAATAACAACGTCAAAGTGAACGAAGTCCCACCGGGCTGCTGGATTATATCATCATTGAGCGTCCTCTCGAATTCAGCTCCCCCCTCATCCCCCCCCCCCCCCCCACACACACACAGTAGGGCATGAAACGATATCATCCAGGGCACCAATATTTGAGGCGCTTTCCGGGCTGGAAAAATCCACCATGTCATAGTCTCATAATGAAGTTATATGTTTTATCCCTTTACCCAACGTAACGGCCAAAACCGGCCAGCACTATTCTCAAAAATCGCCAATTAATTTTCATTATTTTTTTCATTTTTTGTCTCAAAAACATAGGTTATGACCCCTCGTTGGAACGAGCTCGTCGAGCTCGTTCCAACGAGGGGTCATAACCTATGTTTTTGAGACAAAAAATAAAAAAAATAGTTATTCAAGAACTATTTTTGTAAGTGTCGTCTGCTTTTCAGGTTCAGTCTCTCATAAACGAAACTTCAGATCAGAGATTTATATTGAAATCTTGCTTAGAAGCCTAGCAAGATAACATACCACGGAAGATGCGTTGGCTCAACTCAGGTATACTGAGTGATGGGGGAGGGGGGGCTTCAGATGAGGATATGGTTGCCTAAAGGCAGTCATGTCATCATCTGCCAGTACTTTTGGGAACATAGTACTACAACCTGCGATGGGAATTGTCATCGATTTTACGTAAACTGTGTCTACTTAGGGTGTCGACTGAGATAAGTAGTGGGGTGAATTCAGAGTATGACTAGACTTGGGCATCCATATCCTCACCTAACATCACGTTTTGAAAAAAAACAGTTCATTTTGAAAAGCAGTACATCTGGCGAAGAAAAAGCTCAAAGACTGTAAGTAGTTATGTCTACCTTGGGTATCAAATGCGAAAAATAGAGAAGAGATTTTATAGAAAGACACTGTTGTCCAAAAGCAGTTGGGTCCTGATCGGGAATCGCCCAAACATCTCTCATCAGACAACAGTAAAGTATATGGCTGATATGGTCATATAATGAAAAAACAACATGTTGAGAAACAATGCAAATGGGGGCTAATACCTCGCCTAAATTTCAGTGATGTCATGCAGGTACTTGTTTAGAAAATATATTGCGAGACACAAGGGGGCTAACATAGGACTGAAACGAGACACCTACAACCTGATCTGAAGACAGGCTTTGTGCTGTCATTACGAAACTCAATTTACCCACTCCAACGATCCAATTACACATAAATTGAATATGAGATTGGAATTTAGAATTAAATTTCACACTTGTAAGTAAGTACAACTATAGGCATACATTCTGCACTGGGAATATACTATTAGTTATCCATGGATATTCCAGGGTGTATGGAAATTTACACTGGTTTGAAAACAAATGCACCCTGAGGCGCAGCAAAAGGGTGTATCAGTTTTTAAACCAGTATAAATATCCATACACCCTGGAATATACATGGATAACGAATATATTTTCTCACTAAGTTCCTTCACATTGAAGTAAAATTATAATTCTGTTGAAGTGGAAAATAACCTGTTATATTTTGTTTGACAGAGCTCTACGAGCTCTGACAAACAAAATATAATGGGTTATATCCATAGTTATTTTCATGATGAGATGTATCAAAGATAAGTGAATCGGTAAATAATTTGCTGTTCGGAAAAATCAGCGAGTACATTGACACCGAGGAGGTATAAATAAATGCTCAGACCTTTTACGAAACAACAGAAGAAATCCGACAAATACTGTCCAAGTGGAATTTTGAAAGAGAAAAAGCCTGATAACTCGACATTAAAATATAGTTCCATCAGTGATCTGACTTTTTGTCATGAATAACACAAAATTAAAGGTAATATTTTTTATTATTTTGTTCATTGAACAGCGCTGTAAATGTTAAACATATGCCATTATCAACTATTTTTATGGATTTTGAAAAAAAATCACATTACCTACACATTCATGTTTTTACACCGGGCTGAACCATTGTGTAAATATTTCAAGTGGTTGGGGGTATTATTTACATCCTACCTGTCAGCCAATCAAATCGCTAGATAACAGTCTGTCGAGAAATAAAAGGTATTATTTATTACCCATCAGATCACGGACAGGGCACAACACACTTCTTCAACTTATGCACAAGTTTGTCAAGAGTTCATAACTCTCCAATTCAATGTTCTCACTTTCATTTGGCAACGGATACGATACGATATTACGGCGCTCCGGGGCGAAAATCGTGTAAATGATTTCAACCAGTCGCGATCCGACCGAAATCACCCGTTCGCCCCTTCGATCAGGTAACTAGGTATAGGAGGCGGCGCCTGTTTGAATACCTAAACGCGGTATGCAATGTATTTTCGTAAAGCAAATGAGTTGACAATTGATGAGTAGGTGTGCGGAACAGATTTTTATTTTCTGCATGGTTCAGTGTTGCTTCTGATGGCGATTTCGTAGAACGGGCTTGTAATAAAAAACTATATCTTCCAGGGCGCCAAGATTTGAGGCTATTCGGGACTGAAATAGATCAAACATTCTGTGGTTTGATAATACGCTTTACATTGATATGAGACTAAGGTTACACGTTTTAACGATCACACATAAACGAGACTAGAGACTGAAATTTGAAATTGAATTATTGCTTTCAACCTCAAAGGGAGAAGCAATAATCAACGGATTGAGATTATAATTGTGTTGTGTCGACTCCTGATATCAAGCGTGACGAGTAGTGGAATGAATTCAAAGGAGGACATGGCTCCCCCAGAGCTATGTCCTCGTCTGATATCACGATTTGAAAAAAAAACATTCAAACACACGACGAGAAGGATCAGCACGGATGTCCATTGTTGCCAACATGTCGTCCCCTGAGTTCCAATGTGTTCTATGTGCCTACTGGCACATAGAACACATTGGAACTCAGGGGACGATGTGTAGCGAGGAGATCGAGCATTGCGTTTATTCGCAAAGCATTACGAATATTCGCACTCAACACTGAATGCGAATATTCGCAGTGCATTGCGAATATTCGCAACTGAATGCGAAAATTCGCAATGTTAATTGAATGCGAATATTCACAATGATGAATGCGAATATTCGCAATGTAGAATGCAAACATTCACAATGATAATGCGAATATTCGCAATACTTCCACTACACATGCTGGCCGCAAGGGGCTTCCGTAGATCAGTGATTGTAAGTGGTTGTGTCCACTTGGAGTGTTAACTGTGATAAATAATGAAGTGGTTTCAAAGAAGGACGCGGATGCCCAAGAACAGCTACTTTCTAATCTGACATCACGTTTTGAAAAACTGCACTACACACCATGAAAGGGGTCAAATATTGTAAGCCTACTTGAGGTATAAACTGTGAACAATAGAGAAGGAATTTCAGAGGAGGGCACGACTGTCCATAAGCAGTCATGGTCTTGTCCGACATTACTCCAACACCATTTACTGGACCATAAGATGCATACTTCAGATTCACTGATAGTAGTTATATAATGAAATAACATACGAGTCAGTTGAGAATCAGAGTAGAATATGTATCTCAGCATGGATAGACATTGATATAGAAACTGATTAGAGATGAGGTGATCTCGGAGAAGAGCATAGCTGCATTGAACGGCCCACACGCTGCTAAGACCTGAACTGACATCACATGATTTATTTATTTATGTTTAAGGCCACATACTTATGCACAATGGCTAATCATGACCGTGATAGTTTTACGGATGGATGAAGCCGTAGTACCCGGAGAGAACCACCGAGCAACTGTCAGCTCCTCCACATTCTAACTCTGTTCAAGCTCCGCTCAAGCAGGGTTACAGCGGTTGAAGACGTGCACCCTCGGCGTGCAGTACGCCTTAGTACACGGCGTCATCGTGCCCCCATGTAGGCAGCCGGGACAAAGTGGGTCGTCCAGGACGGGGATCGAACTCGGGACCTCTAGCATAGAAGTCCAACAGTCTACCACTGAGCCACCGCGTTCCCTATCACATGATTAAGAGCGCCCGGAATTAGTACAGAGGTGTTGACTCAACTTATATCAAGATGGATATCAAACTGTGGTAAATGGAGAAGTTGCTTCAGAGGAGCACCTGACCGACTGGCTGTCCAAAAGCAGCCATGTGCTAATCAAGCAGCATTTAGCTAAGGTATATACATCAAGGGGATTCTATATAAGGCAACTTGTGTGTAGTATGCATCTCAACTGGGTTTCAAAAAGATTTTATTCACATAATAACAATCTGAGATTTGTTAAGGTTAATTTTCTGCAGAAGTCTGAATTTCGTCTTCAAGTCATCCATCTAAACTAAGAATTGTTATCCGTTGTATGAAGCCATATTTGTTTTTAGTAAAAAAAAATTACTCCATCAAACTTCCACTTACGAGCCAAAATTGGAGCTACAAGATCCAATTTGGCGCGAATCCTGGTCAGGTCTTCATTGATAAAAAATACCAGGTCGACCAGGCTCAGTTTGTGAGAAATCGATATCAGGGGTGATTGACTTTAGCTTTGTTCTAGAACTAACCAGTTTGTCTCGGAGTCTGTAATCATTCAACCTAAAAATAACAGGTCCTGTTTGGACAGGCTTGCCATTAACCACTCTGGGAACAACCCGGTCACTCCGTGAGACGTCATCAATAAATATAAAGACACCGATTTTGTGTGCCATTTCCAAGACAATGTCGTTAGGTTTTTTGTTTTGTTTTTTTGTTTTGTTTTTTTTTTTTTGGGGGGGGGGGGGGGGGGGGGGTTCTCGGCTACACCCGTTAGTCGCAAATTAGTCTTCCAACCATATTGTTCCAAATTGTCAATCTTCCTTGTTAACTTGTGAAGTTTTGTTTTTTATTCTTCAACTGCATTTCACCCTGTAACCTCTTCCAGTATTTTCTACATCTTTTATTCTCTTATTAGCAGCCTTTAGTGGGGGCGTGGTGGCGTCGCGGTAACCGGTTCTCGTAAGAGCACCGAAGTTAAGCAACGTTGAGCGCGTTAGTAATTGAATGGGTGACCATTTCAGCGACTGATTCGCGCTCCCGCGTTATGTCCTTGGGCAAGGCACTTAACCCCAATTGCCCACATGGGGGCACGATGACGCTGTGTACTAAGGCGTACTGCACATCGATGGTGCGCATGTCTTTAACCAATCTACCCCTGCCTGTGCCGCGGTGCAGAGTTCAGAGTTGCCATGTTGAAGAGCTGACAGCTGCTCGTCGTTGTTCGGTGGTTCTCTCCGGGTACTCCGGCTTCCTCCACCCGTAAAAATTCGCCATTGTGCATAAGTATGTGACCTTAAACACTAATAAATAAATAAATAGCAGCCTTTAGAAAAATTGATTTAAAAAAATATCGCACTTTGGGATTTTTTAAAAGCGTTAACCCTTTGAGCCCTGGTGGTATATTCCAAGTCAATCCAGGGGCAGTAATTGGAAGGGTCCATTTTCACAATTTTGAGGTTGACCAATTAATATTTTCAACGTGCAGCCTAAGGGCTGCACGTTGAAAATATTAATGGGTCTACCCAACACATTCACTTAGCAGACATCCTACTTAATGAAATTATGAGACATCTTATGCCTAGGCCGGAAAGCGACCGCTCTGGTTCCAAGTTTTAACAAGATCAATACTGAGGCGATCCTCCTCTGACTCAAATGACTGGGTTATTCGGTCAAGCGAGACAAAGAAGCATCAAACTCCTCATCTGAACTGATATCCTCATTGACATTTTTATTCCCCGTGGAAGAGAGGGTTGACAAATAATATACCTGTTTTCTTTGTCGCATTTTCGACTGCAGGAACAACCGAGGCATCCGTAGCTTTTCACTTGTCATCTAGACCTTGAACTTATGGGGACACCATATCTATGTACTTTTCACACACACTATGATTTGCACTTTGAAATGTTATAGATATTGAGATAAACATTATCGTATAAGTGAAAACCAAACAACATAACAGCCTACCAGTGGCTTTTCACTATTTACAAGTGCGGATAAACAAGAGAATGCGATCGTGTGAGATGACGTGACTAAATAAGGTAAAATGTACAAAATAATACCTATATGTTATTATATTATCAATTATAAGGCGCTACGGGTACATTGTAAATAATCTTTAGTCATTATCGCACTGCGACCTGGTCTCGCTGCTTATGCATATTTAGATTCCCCGACATTCGAGGCTCTTACCTATATGCCCGAATTATAAAAGCAGCATAATTTCGGTCGAAATCTGATTTGGGCGATTTTCTTAAAAAACACTTCTCTTGCATGGTAACAGTTCTCGAAATATTAACCAAACAAAAGATCCAGGTCCATGAAGCAAAACGAGCAATGCGCGTGCTTTTGACATTTGTTTGTTTATTTACTTCCCTTTCGGATTTCGCTGGCAGATGTGAGTGGGTCTTGATAATAATAATAGTAACACGACTTTGTAGGGCGTGACGCTCCATTATCGGACCTGCATATGGGATTAGCAGTCCTACAGCTATTATTGGCCGTTCGGGCTGCTAATCGAATCGAGATTTATACCATGATTACCTATTCTACTGTATATATATAAAAAGTTTACGTCATAAATTTTAGCTTTGCACACCAACCGTGGTGAAGACGCCAGCAATGGGATTTCAATAGTTAAAATTTGCACAGGTCTACGGTGGAACTACATCTACGTTGGTCTGTGGCGACCTCGCCTTGAATGCAAACTTGTCTAAATTTATCACTCGCCGCCTCGTGAAGAGTGAAATGAAACCGGCAATTATTTATTACGTTTTTATATAAGTTTACCTCATAAGATACCAAAACGTAACAAACATACGTTATGTTGTCTCGTGTTAATAAAGCATCCCAACTCGAAATAGAGTGTTGTTGTGTTATTAAAATGAAAAAGGCTCCGTAATTTGTGCGTTTCGTTTTCTATTTCGTTTCGACGATAAAATTGCCAGCGGGAGTACCGCCCACCCTTGCTCGTGTAAACAGAAACAGATTCGCACATGTGAGTATTGATTTATTTAACATTTAAACTCTTATTAATCTGACGATCATGGTATATATAAAATATACCCAAAGTAACTTGGTGTACCAAATGTTCATCACTCGTGGTGAAGTTGTGTTAACCGCGCGCCAAAGACTCGCCGATAACACCACTTCACCACTCGTGGTGAACATTTGGTACACTTAGCTACTATGAGTATATTCTATAAATATCCTTAAAAACAAGAGCGTATCTCTAATACAACATTTTGTACATAAACATAATGGTGATGATAGAATTATCTTACAATTCTCAACTGTAATAACCTGATTTATAGGAACCCCAAGCAGACCGTAGGCCCACAAGGGGCTGCACATTCCCAGTTAGATAAATGTGTTCCAGAACAGAATTCCCTATGCCGTCTAAGCGATTTTTTGAATTGGACAGCAAATTTCAGGGAAAAAATCACGTGACTTCCGGTGTCGAATTGCCCATTCAATTGCAATTGGCATATCCCCCTCTGGGAAGTTTTGGGCTGATAATCAACAATCAAATAAAATGTAAAATACGTTCGTTTTCTGTTGAAACCCCATTTGCATCCGAGCTTTGTAGGGAAATAGTACCATTTCCTGTAGTTTATATACTCAGAATATCGGCGCGGTGTTAGTGATTTTAGGAGCCTTAATTACATGGTTAGTCGCCGAGTTGGTTGTTGGTCGCACAGTCGTTAGATCACCGCATGACACAATCCAGCTTAGAGGAGGATCATCACGATCTTGCGAACTGCATCCCAGAAGAACTGGAAGTCTCAATATCACCATGTCATTTACAGGACATTATCCTATTCATCTAAAGGACAGGTCTATTGTTTGTCTGTTAGGAGAGTTTTGCATGGGAAGTTTCTAGATCCCCGTTCCGTACTGTCCCATGTTAAAACATTGCCAAAGTCAGCACGTCTCCACATCACCAATCAGAACGATGACACTACGGCAGTTTCTGCTTCAGTCTTCATTCAACTAGCACACGTACAACTCGCATTCTGAAAAGTTTTCCGTGTCAAAAAATTAGTTGTGCACAGTTGCCCCCACCTCCCCAACCACCACCATCGGCCAGGTTACCATGAATGGGCACTCAGCAGCTGGCACCTCTCGTTCACCCATTCCTGCTGCCCTCTGTTTTCCAAAAGTTGTTGTTTTGTGTGTGCCCTTACCAAAACGAAACGCCATTCTTTAGCGATTACTTAGTATTTTAAAGTTTGCAAATTCATGTGAAACAGTTAGAATATGAGATATCATATGGTAAGCTTGGCGTTTAAACGCCATCTTAGCGTTCGCTTATTGTTCCTTAAGCGTTCCTATAGCTCGAAATATTTAAATGAGGTTAGCGTTAAAATGCATGTGGAGCTTGAATAGCGTTTAAACGCTTCAAGATACATGTTCAAATGTTTATACCTTATGCGGCGACCTGTGCCCCCCTGCGGAAACCTGCGGTATTAAGGGGGACCGGGTATAAGTACTCACTCAAACAAAAGTATATGCTTGGAAGCGAGGTTTGAGAAATAAATACATCGGTATGACCTGTAGTGTGTGCCTTTATTGTGAGTATATAAATTGCGTGATATTTACATTTCTACATATCACTCGAATTCTGACATTCTAGAGGTTTGTCAATACACTCTGCTGATAATCTCGTTATTTCAGATAGAACTCTCCTGATTTCGTTGCAATGTGTCGGCGAATGATAACTTTAATCGAAAAACCGCAGATATCACTGATAATGTGACTGATGATTGTTGTTATATTGGTAATCCTTTACAATAGCGGGTTTTGGGTTTTTTGCGAAATTAGGCAATTTTTCCTCGCCTCTTTTTGTTTTTTTTTCCATTTTAAAACACTATTAAAACAATGCTTTTTGATGAAAATATTCATATTTTATTAAGAATTGCACTATTTTATTGCGCCGTTGAAAATCAGTCGACTCGAAGTCGCCATTGCGGTTAGCTTGTTCTTTCTCACTGATCGGGAGTTAGTGGGTGTGCTTGTATGAAAGTGTAATATACACTCTGGGTGGAATACGGGAGAAATCAGTGAAAGATTCATTTTTAAGGCAAGTGAAAATTAGTGAATAACTTTTATATCAATCTAGTATCACTAGGGTCAGTAGTAGCTGGGGTCAGGGTTAGGGTACCCTAAATCATTAGGGTCAGTAGTAGTTGGGGCCAGGTTAGGGTACCCTAACCCTGCCCTGCTGCTACTGACCCTATTTTGATGTCGCCTCAAATCTTGTTACACGTACATTGATGCCTCCCTCGCTTTGAAGAAGACAAATAGAGGGCGCTGATGCTGAAACGGATTTTGAGCTGACGACTCCACGCGAAAACGCTAGTAGCTACACTCAGTATGTTATTAAAATGCATTTTTAAAAAAAATTCTTGCCCCGGAATCAAATATTTTTCCATTAATTTGTTGGAAAAGTGTTTTAAAACGGAAAAAGCCCAAAAGAAGCAAGGAAAAATTGTCTAATTTCGCAAAAAACCCAAAACCCGCTATTGTAAAGGATTACCGTCATATTGGTGCGATTGTATACAGATGTGTATGGGCACGTAGCCCGTGAAGTAACAAGACGAATAGAAACGCAATTTTTGAATTATCCAAATGTTAAGGTGTTGTAAAAGTAAGGAAAGGTTTTCTTGAAAAAAGTGATACTGATGGGTTACTTTCGTTTCGGTCCCGTCAGAAATCAAAACAAAGTAATAATTTGTTACTTTTGTGGTGTCATCTGTATTTGTGAACAATGTTTCGTAGTTTCGAATATTAGAAATGGAAAATAATAACCTTTTTAGATATTTTACGCCATCGAAAATGGCATGTCATCTTTATTTGGGAACAGGAGGAAGATTCAGCTTGGGGAAATCTCTGCCCAGGGAAGATTCGTCTGAAAGAAAAGCAATACATATCTGTTAGGATAATGATCTGTTAGGATGGTCACGGGTCGTTTCGCCCCTTTTCCCGTTATTGTAAATCCACCTTGATAACAAACAAATGAAACGGGGAGTAAGAGAGGTGGCCGATTACTAGTATCCAGTGACGGTTTCTCCTATCCTGTGAAGGTAAGGCATTTTTTGCTTTTATTTTAATAAAATTTACAGATTATACTTGCCCGGGGATTAGCAGAGTAACAGCATAGTGGCTGAAGAATAGCAGAGAAATAAGAATGTGGCAGATTATACTTGCCTGAAGAATAGCAGAGAAATAACAAAGTGACAGATTATACTTACCTGAAAAATAGTAGAGAAAAACAAAGTGGCAGATTATATTTGCTGAAGAATAGCAGACAAATAACAATGTGGCAGATTATACTTGCCTGAAGATTAGCAGAGAAACATCGACGTTGCAAATCTGGTGGATTCGACAGATTATACATGTTTTTATTCGTTTATTATATAATCACTCTTTCATTTTATGAATTATTTTGATTGCATTATATTTGCCTGAAAAATAGCACTGACAGACAGGGTTGGGGCGAATACATTGTAAATGTATTGAATACGAATACTTTGAAATTTTATGAATACGAATACGAATACGAATACACAAATTTCAAATGTATTTGAATACGAATATGAATATTTTACAATGTATTCATGAATACAAATATGAATACTTGAATACTTTTCAAAATTATTTCTTGTAAATGGATGATAATTTGATCATTCTTATTGTGATTAAGGGTATAAGGGATTATAGGTGAAGAATTAGTTTTTCAGAGGGTGGATCTCTTAATCCATTAGAATCCAATCAACAGACATAAGTTGGTATTAATGACAAACAGAAGAAAAAAAAGAGTGTAAAGTCCACTTACACAAAGCCCCCCCCCCCCCCCTCCACTCCCCCTACACCAAAATGTTCCCAACACTTCTATGTAAACATTACAGATCAAGAATACCAATTCTTACCATTTTTTCTATATGACATTTTAACTTTTTGTCTGAAAAACATAGTTTATGACCCCTCATTGGAATGAGCTCGTTTTAAATATACATCGCCATATACATACTATCAACGCCATTATTTTCTATTTTTTCAGGATTTTTGTTCTTCTAAACTGCATCTTATGACCCCAAAGTAGGGCCATAAGAGGCAGTTTGGAAGGAAAAAATGGAAAAATAAAATCATTAAATAGGGAACTGTGAGAAATTAACACAATTTTTTGGTATTTTTTAAAGTTTTTTTCTTCTAAACTGCATTTTATGACCCCCAATAATGTCTATTAATTGTGGCTAATTGTGGCCGCTTTGCTTCATGTATTTTATTAATATTTAAACATACATAGCTGGTGAGAAAAAAAAATGGCCAGGCCCAGTGCTATTCACAAAAATCAATTAAGCATTTACTGCACTATTGGGAAAATGTTGTAATTCAAGCACAATAATTTTACAGATCTATCAGTCTACACCTTATTTCTACTATTACTGTAGAAAAATATTAGATTAGTATTAATTGGATAATGGAGTTGTTTAGGGATTAAAAATGAATACTTTGGCCAGACTGATATCCTTTGTCCTAAGAATAATCTGTACAATTACAATGTTAATTTACAGTGAAACAATATTGGAACAATGAAGAGTTTGCTATCAAAAGACAGATAAATAATTGAACTTACCTTGATGTGTAGTATGAAGTTTGATGTACTATTTGATGGACCTGATATGAATGGCCGGACAGTGCTTACATTGAACTTTTATAGTATCAGATGGATTATCTGGCATTTTGTAATGAATGAAAACTAGCGATTTGTTCCTTGATGACATCTTGGACAAAAACAAGAAAAGTATTCAAATAGTATTCAAAAAGTATTCATGAATACACCTCAAATTTGACTGTATTCGAATACGAATACGAATACTTTAAAATTGCATGAATACTGAATACATTCGAATACTTGAAAAAATGTATTGAATACGACTGAATACCGAATACGAATACCCCAACCCTGCTGACAGAAAAAGTGGCAGATTATATTTGTCTGAAGAATGGCAGAGAAAAATAACAAAGTGGTAGATTATACTTGCCCGAAGAATAGCAGAGAAATAACAAATGCAGATGCATTGTAACTGTTTATCCAACATTTCACTGTTCAGACATCCTATCTTGTTTAAACTGTTTCGATGTTATGAAAATGTTATGTTATATTTTAAGATCATTATATTACAGCAAATGCATTTTCTATCAGTCAACTGTAAACTGGATGTGTTATATAAAATTTTATATAAAAATAAACTGAATTATCATTTCAACCGCTAGTTCTGTTTTTTTTCTTTATCAAACCCACCCTATACCCCGGGAAAAATGTAGGGCGAAACGACCCACTATCAAAATTGGGGCGAAACGACCAGGGGCGAACTGGTATGGGGGCGAAACGACCCAGGGGACGAACGGGATTTGGGGCGAAACGACCCGACACCGTTAGGATAGTTTAGATATTCTGTTAGGATATGTTGGATATTCGTTTTTACTCCATAAAAATAATTATTAAAAAATATTAATATTTATCGAGCAATTATCTCTGCAGTAATCCACATTCGATGTGTTCTATAATAATTAATGTATCTCATCTGTGAGAATTGCATACAAACTATCCTCCAACAAGTTGGCCCAAACCGGATGCTAATCTAACCCCAAACCGTCCTCTGGCAATTTGCCCCAACCGTCCTCCTGAATAGGAGTGATTCTTATTGATTTATTTATTGAGGCTCAACGAGACTTTCGACAGCTAGGGTCACCTGGCGTCGGAAAATTTTATGGGTGGAGGAAGCCACAGGGGACCACCAAGCAATGACAAGCAACTGTCAGGCCCCAAACGTGCAAACTCCACACACCCTGGGTTGTCATTGGCTGAAGACATGTGCACCATCGACATGCAGTACGCCTTAGTACACAATACCACCACATGGGCAATGGGGATGACACTACTTGCCAAAGGTGGGATTCGATCGGGGGCCTTTGGGCTTGCAGCCTGCACTTCTAACTACTGATCCCAATTCTTATTGATAAACTAGTAAAGAAGTAACAGAACACAAATTGTTTATTTTTAAATTTTCTAATTCAGTTTATTTTAAATAAATAAATATTAAAAAACATGTTGGGGAAAACTTAGCTCTGCTGAAATACAATTGATCAGGGTCGGAGAAGTGACATTAAAAATTGAAGTAATTGCATGTCAAGTTAGTATTTTTACAAATATACTTTACTGGGTTTTGAAATGTCCTGCAAGGAATTTTTAACACGAAATAACAAAATAATTTTCATGAAGAAGTACAGAATTTTATGTTAGTTAATAACTGAAAAAACACGGGGGTGATGTTCGCAAATATTATTTTATTTCCGGCAATGAAAATTGTTATTTGTCTTCCATACTTGATCAAGTTTCTGAAAAATGTAAGCTTCTGAACGAAAGCACACAATTTTAATTTGTTGGTTTACCATGATAAGGGACTAGTTGTAAAATGGGTGAGTGTGTTCACAAATATTAATATTTTTTAACACCTGGTATCGAGATATTATAAATTTATGAACAACATACAATTTATTATCAGTTAATTATAATTAGGGTCTTGTCCTAATGGACAAGGTCCCTAATTACAATAATATAACAATAACAATTAACATGAGTTTGGATAGCGTTACGGTTTATTAACGGCCCAAGAGAAATAACAGCCCGAGGGTTTATTACCGGCACGAGACGAAGTTGAGGGCTGTGAAATGTTATTCATTCCTCGAGGGCCGTTAATAAACCGGGACGCTCTACAAAATCATGTTATTAGTATTATTACCATGACCGGAAGCGGGCGGCGGGCTGTTAATGAATTTTGTTTTCATTAACGCCCGTGGCTCGTTTCCGGTTGTATGGCGTCATGAATTGCTGAGCCTTACCGCCCCACTAAACTCTGTTCATATACTAGAGAACGCCCGCTAAAGTGGTAATAATGGGTAATAATGAAAATAATAAACACTGCGCAGCAAAAAATGATTGACAATTTGACAATTATACTCAACCTTTGTTTACACAATCATCAATCAGGAAAATAACTACATGGGGGAAAAAACACTAAAAAGTGAAAAAAAAAAAATAGAAATAGATCCAAAAGTTATCCAATATGTTTTGGTGACTACTATTGTGCAAGTTTATAAACAAAATGTTATGTTTTTGTATATTTCCACTGGAGGGCGGTTTGGGTCTATTAGCGGTTGATGCAGGCTAAAATTTAGCGGCCGGTTTGGGTCAAATTGCAGAGTACGGTTTAGGTGTATTCAATCGGTGACAAACCCCATGTACATGTAATTGTTAAGGTGCAATTTTATTAAAAACAAACAGGAAGACAAGAACTGTCAATATTTATTTATTTATTGGTGTTTCAGGTCACATGTTTCTGCACAATGGCTAATCATGACCTTGACAGTTTTATGTGTGGAAGAAGCCGGAGTACCTGGAGAGAACCACCGAGCAATGGCGCGCAACTGTAAGCTCCTCAATATACCTAGAGGCCTGGCATTCTTTAAGACTGCAGGGGTGTTGCACACCTAGAGAAAATGGAGGAGGCCGGAGGGCAAGTTTTTGCACCCCTTGATTTTCTGGAACGCCAGACCTGTTTCAACAGTTTGGGACTGTCTTTAAAATCTATTATCATTTGTCAATGTTGAATTGATTCGCAATAATTCATGACCCATTCTGTGTAGCATTTCAATACATTTTGAGTGTAGACTGTCACATAAAAATTGATTGCAACATTTGAAGGAATGAGAAGATGTGTGTGCCAATTTTTCCACTATGTAGCTGAATGTAGTACAATTTTTCAATCACAATATTAATACCTTGAAGTGAATGAAACCAAAAGAGCATACATGTATATGCATTGAAAATTTCAAGTGCAATTATACTCCCAAGTAATTTGAGAAGGGCATTTGTTTTGCACTCCTTGATTTTCTAGATTGCCAGGCCCACTCATGCATTGATTGAAGACAAGTGCACCATCGACGTGCAGCATGCCTTGGTACACAACGTCACCATGCCCCCACGTGGGCAATGGGGTGAAGTGTCTTACCCAAGGACACAACGTGGTTGCAGCATCTGGGATTCAAGAACCCCTCGGCTAGCAGCTTGCACCTCTACTAATGGAGCCACCACGCCCCCAGAACAGTCAATTAATTGTTATAGATTATTGGAACACAAACGTAGCATATTTATTCTGTGTTTTTTCAGACCTCAGATCAATAACAATGACATTGTAATCTTCAAACTCTGTATAGTACCAGCTGAATAATGTAGAAAGACCACTTGAACATTTCTTAAGTTCATAGTTTCACTATTAGTTTATGATATTTGTTTTTACTGTATAACTACCCCCCCCCCCCACCCCCTCCCCCCGAAATCAAAACCATCATTCAAAAGTCTTTGATTCATCAAATTTGATTTCGTTATTTATTGGGGTTCAACGACACTTTTGACAGCCAGGGTCAACTGATGTTGGACGTTTTACGGGTGGAGGAACCCGGAGTACCCGGAGAGAATCACCGAGCAATAGCAAGCAACCGTCTGGCTCCTCAACGTACTAACTCCAAATAAGCAGGGTTAGCCAGAGGGGTTAGCCAGAGATGAAGGTTTTCAGGCATTTGACTGAATTCAGGGATTTTTGTTACAGGTTTTGTTCATAAGTGTTCAGGGATAGTGATTTTCAATGAAAGCAGGCTTCAGTTTTTGTCTTAACTCACATAGATCTTTGCAGATATGACAAGCAATCACCTGTTGCTCCTCGCAGGTTCTGTCTTTGGCATTAAGAAAGAGCCTTGGGCTCCTGATAAAATTCTCGGGGATTTTTGTCTCTGGGTCTGGGCACATTCATATCTGGGGATAGAATTGGATGCAGACAAGTGCACCATCGACGTGCAGTACGCCTTAGTACACAACACCACCCTGCTCCCGCGTGGATGAAGTGTGTTGCCCAAGGACACACCACAGTTGCCGCAGGTGGGATTCGAACTGAGAACCTCTCAGCTTGCAGCGTGCACCTCTACCTACTGAGACACCACTACCCCTCCCCCACCCACCCCCATCAAATATAATAATTTAAAGAGTAGGTTGAGAACATGTAACAACATAAGTAAATGTTCAAACCTCAGCTTTGATCAAAAACATGGAAAATACCTACAAAATGCATACTAAAATAATTCTTGTGTCAACTGACCAGATGTGAGTGAATGTCCTGTTGGGAGGGTTTTTTGCTCCAGTTTCATTAATTCCCAAGTCTAAAATTCTATAAATTCCAAATAAATTTACACAAATTATACAGTAACATGAAGGATGTGGTGTACAGAACCCTAGAAATATGTGTGGGCCTCTCACACTGACACACAGTCGACATCAGACATCAGAGGTTCCTGAAAGTGTGCTACATTTGTACAAGAACTGATAATAATAAAATAATATTTTATAAGAACAACACATGGCCAAATATGCTTCAGGTATCTAGGAACAATTCTGGGAATTCAAAATGCAGCCTCAGGGCTGCAGTTGGTGAATGCCAAAGCTGTCCCATTTTCCTTGAAAGGGAGAGTCCTTTACAAAAAGTTTGTCATGTGATACTCTGGTATTCCCGCTTTTTTAATAGAAATCAATTTCATAATTCGAGAAAAATCTAGAAAATGTCACAATACGGAGTTAGGACCCTTAATTCGTTAATTTTTGTGTTTTCAGATTGTTTGCACAAAAACTTGAAACAAATAGCAATAGATTTGATTCAGTATTGGGATGTGAGACTTTCTTAATGTCTTGAACGAGTTAAAAAATTGGTACGTTTCTTGTATACTGAGCAGAGTTATGGCCCTTAATTTGTTGATTGTTTGCCTGTTTTCATCTCGATTGTGTGATAACTTCACCAAATATCAGTGGAGTTTGTCAATGTTTGGTATGTAAGACTTTCTTAACAATGTCTTAAAGGTTCACAAACTGGTACTGTTTGGCCATACTGAGCAGAGTTATAGCTCTTAATTAGTTATTTTTTTCCCATTTTCAGCTAGTTTGCACCTTGACCTGCACAATTATCAAAGGATTTTGTCAATATTTGGGATGTGGGGACTTTCATAATAATGTCTAGAAGGAGTTCGAAAATTGGTACGGTTCGGCGATATTGAGTGGAGTTATGGCCCTCAATTAGTTAATTTTAACCTGTTGTCAGCTCATTAGCATGACAACCTGAACAAATATTAATAGATTTGGTCAATATTTGATATGTAAGACTTTAGCAATGTCCTGAAGGAGTTCGGAAACCGGTATGGTGCTTACACACTTGCCCTCAGTTAGTCAGTTATACCCCCACTTTTTCTTCAAAAAGTGAGGTATACTGGATTACACCTATCTGTGAATCTGTGCGTACGTCTGTCTGTCCACACTCAGATGGCTGCCGGCATTATAACTTGAACATTATTGTTCAGATTTCGATGAAATTTCATACAGATGTTCACTATCATACATGTAAGATATTTTAGGAGTAACAGTAGTTTTTCTGATGAAATATTTTTTCTGTGAGTTATGGCCCTTTGAATATACAAAAATAGCCTATTTTTTGTCTGTTCCCCTCATATCTCAGGTTTGGGTTATCGGATCTCAATGAAATTTAGAATAAAGATTGTTTATGGGAATGGCTTTCAAATGGGTCTCTAAGCATATTTATTACTTTTCTCCCTTCAGACTTATCCTGCTTTTTAACTTTGAAAATTTGCTGTTTGTCTCGTTAAATGGCCACTTTTGTGTCTGTTCGCCTCATATTTCAGGTTTGGGTTATCAGATTTCAATAAAATTTGGAATGAAGATTGTTTACGGCAAAGGCTTTCAAATGAGTCACATCCCTGCAGTAAAACGAAGAAAATTCATGCACATCCCATCCTCACAGGTGGCATTATGTCTTTGTTCTCTATCTCTTATGTGAATGGTACAATCATCACTAGACTTCAGTAACAAGTGTTTCTGGCCTTCACAGTTACTACTGGGTTGGGTGGGGGTGGGGGGGGGGGGGAATTAATGTTGCTGCAAAATAAAGACTTAATAATTTCACATCTCACATGTCGATGATCTGATTGACACAAACTATTGGTAACTGGTGTACTTTGAACTCACAATTTCTACTGGGTTAGATTTCTCTCTGCTGAAAAACAAAGACAATAAACCCTCGTGTGTATGCCTAGTGTTGAAAATATGTCCATCTTAGCATTTTCAGAGGGGGAGGGGGTGCATATGCCTTGCTTAGCATGCTCTTCTTAAATTACATGACTCTGTACAGTTACTTTTGAGTACACAAAAACTTTTTTACCTTGAGAAGTTGAGATTTGTTGCTGGGTGAGAGATTTTGTCTGTCATCTGACACAGCCTTATCCTCGACACTTGTATGTCAGTACCTCTGGTACAATCTCTTGCATTGGAATCTACCCATATGCCCATCTAAATATGTATATCTGTCAATCTGCACTCCGATTTCTGTTTGCATTATAACTGGAACATTACATCTCAGATTTCAATGAAATGTGGAATAAAAATTGTTTATGGGAAAGGCTTTCGAATGAGTCATCCCACTGCAGTAAAACAAAGAAAATGAATGCAAATCGCCTTCCCATTTGTGGCATTATATCTTTGTGAGGGGGAGGTTTGGTGGTAAATTATTTTTTTTGCTGTAAAACAAAGATGGTAATTTTGCTGTTTGCCTCGTAAAATAGCCAATTTTTTGTCAGTTTGCCTTATTTGGGTTATCTGATCTGAATGAAATTGGAATGAAGATTGTTTATGGGAAAGGCTTTTACCATATCGTGGTTTATTTCTTGTCATTGTTTGACAGTTTGCCTCGTGGGAGTATGACCTGGGGCATGCCCCCCCCCCCCCCTCCCTCCCCCTCTTGTTTTACCTGTTTTCAGCTTGCCAGCACTAACTTGAACAAATATCAGTGGATTTGATTTTCTTATGATAAGAAAATTCTCTAGTGGAACCCCGCATCTGTTATGTGTGATCCTCGTTTCATTTTTTATGTTATAACTAGGACTGTCACAATTATTCGATTAATCGATTGCTGATCGATCACGCCGAAATCGATTAGTATTTTTCGTTGTCGAAGAATCGGTAAATTTTTTTGGTCTGAGATGATTGAGATTACATGTATTATGCTCACATTAAATTTTTGTTGTAAAGCAAAAATGTAATTTAACTTCGAAGTCACATAACATCACGTAATTTCATTTTGAAAGTGGTTTAGTGATAAAAGGTAATGGCAGCAACCATACCCAAACTTTGAAGTCACATAACATCACGTAATTTCATTTTGAAAGTGGTTTAGTGATAAAAGGTAATGGCTGCAACCATACCCAAACACAGTTGAAATCATTTGAAGCAAAATGGGTCACAGCAATATTTTTTTTTCTGTCAGTTTCAAGTTCAACAACTGACATCACAGTTTGAGGGGTAATTATTCAAGGAATATTGACACTATAATATACTACCATTACTACTATCCTGTCACTTGAAGCACTTGCACCAGGATGTGACTGTAGATTCAAGCAGACCTGTTGTCCAAGAAAGTCATACGTCTACCACTACCACCTTCAACCCCCCCCCCCCCCCTTGGGGGGTTGAAGGTGGTAGTGGTAGGCGTATGACTTTCTTGGACAACAGGTCTGGGTACACACACAAGTCTTGTCAAGTGTGTGTTCGGTTGTTGAGTGAGACATCTAGATGTCTAAGAGATTTCACTTTACCTTAGTAAAGTTAATAGAATCACTGATGTAGTCTGTTGGTTTCAGTTTCAATGAGTTCGTTCAACTGGATACTTAAAATGCTGTGTAAAGCTAATTGCTCTCCTAAGCTGATTGAGGAGAGCGATTTTTTGCCCTCCTGCATTTTTCAGAATGCCAGGCCTGGAACTGCAACGCCTTCTTGCACTCCGGGGACGTAATACACCACCACCCACGCTATTTTAGAGATTATGAGGTCTAAAACAAAACAAACCAAGAACATTAACTTTTTAATGGCAAAGAAATTATTACAAAAATAAAATAAAAAACCGCCCTCATGCAATTTTACAAAAAGAAACAGAAGATCTAAATCTTGTAGTACATGTATGAAGATTTTTGTTCAGATCAGGCCATAACTTCTTAACATTTTACCCCATCCTGTAACATCTAAGGCTAACTTTGCAATAAATTTAGTTATAAATACCGTAGGGGATGCTAAAATTCAGTATGGAAGTCTGTGTCAACTAGTTTTTATCCAAAAATTATTCTAAAACAATGTTGGAGAAGGGTTCTCATAGAAATAGTCTGAGGCTTCTTGGAATGAAATTACATAAGCGGATAATTGTCTTTTCCGTCAGAGGAATAAAGGATTTGTTTTTACATTAGAATGGGCAAACACACATCAAGCATCTTCAACAACTTGTGAATATTCTGTTTATTCTTCATCAGTTATTTCATCGTACATTTTTAGCTCAACTTGACAAAGTCAAGACAAGCTATTGCCATCACGCATGCGGAAGTCTGTCAATCTGTCCACATTTTCATTCCGCGCAGGCTACACCCCGTAGTTCTTGTTCGATCATCACAAATTTCATATGCAGGTTTGAGGTCATATCTTGATGTGAACGTCTCCTTTTGGTTGCGATCGGTCAATCGTGATGGCTGCCCAAGCCCAAAATCCATAAACCTTTAGCAGAGGTTACAGGTCATAATTATGAAGGGATTTCATTGTAACATGGTAGGATGACTCTGTGTAATTTCTAGATGAGAATATCCCATTTTGGTCATGATCTGTCAACTGTGATGGCTGCCCAAGCCCGAAACCTGAAAACCTTTAGAACAGTCAACAGCTTGTATTTAGTGCGGAAGGATTTCATTGTAACCTGGTAGGATGATTCTCTGTGATATCTAGATGAGAACTTCTCCAGTTGGTCTCGATCTGTCAACCGTGACGACTGCCTGAGTCCTAAACTCGAAAACGTTTAGCACAGTCTATAGGTCGTATTAATGGATTTCACTGTAACTTGGTAGGATGACTCCATACAATATCTATATGAGAATGTTCCCTTGTGGTCGTGATCGGCCAACTGTGTCGGCTACAGGGGCATGAAACCCAAAAACCTTTAGCACTGTGTACAGGTCATATTTATGATGGGATTTCGTTGTAACTTGGCAGGATAACTTCAGATAATGTCCAGATGAGCACGTCCCTTTTGGTGACGGCTGCCCGAGCCCAAAACCTAAAAACCTTAAGCACAAACTACAGGTCGTATTTATGAAGGGATTTCATTGTAACATGGTAGGATGAATCAGTATAATGTCTAGATGAGTACTTCAATCTGTCAGCCGTGATGGGTGCCCGAACCCGAAACACAAAAACATTTAAGCACAGCCTACAGGTCGTATGTATGAAGGGATTCCACTGTAACTTGGTATTATGATTTCTGTTTATATAAACTTTATGAAATTATTCTGGACTGTTTTCTCCTTCAGTTAACATGCAACGGTCATGATTAGCCATTGTGCATTAGTATGTGACCTTAAACACCAATAAATAAATAAATAGTTAACATGCAACGGTCAGGTAAAATTAGGAAGCAACGGTCAGATAAAATTAGGTAGCATACATGCAAGCCCATGCCTATACATCAGTCAAACATCATAGCGCACTAAATCAGACTGATTAAGTCATAATTTCAAGTAGTTTCAAGTTAATATTTTAATATATTCATAAGCCATATAATTCAATTTGCCTGGTGCAATGTTGCCAATAACTTCTCTACTACCATGCATTGGCTGCAGGTATCAACATGAAATTTATATGGATTTGGACTCTCCTACACCAAGAATGTGGCAGTTTATATGTTTAAATGGTCATGTCGGTCATATAATAGATTATAAAAGTTTAAACGAGTACAGAACTTAGTGATTGTATGAGGATGAAAAAATAACATTTTTGGACATTTAAGCGTTTCTTTTCAGTCCTGCACCACTCACCCATCCACTCACTCCTCCTTGTGTCTGGACATTTTCGGGTGACCCCCCCCCCCCCCCCCCCGCTCCCCTCCTGCACCTATTGTGATATATAGGTCGAGTTTGTTATCAAACTCATTACTCATACTTTGTAAGCATATGAATGGTTAGTGTGCTCACTGCTCAGCTTGACCACATAGTTCACCGGATTAATTAATAAATATTGGTTGTGTATTGATTTTTAGCTTAACTTGACAAAGGGGAACGCAGTGGCTCAGTGGTAGACTGTTGGACTCCTATGCTAGAGGTCTGGAGTTCGATACTCGTCCGGGACGACCCTCGTTGTGTCCATGGGCAAGGCACTTTATCCCGGTTGCCTACATGGGGGCACGATGGCGCCGTGTATTAAGGCGTACTGCTCGTCGATGGTGCAACAACCGTCTTCAACCGCTGTAACCCTGCTTAAGCGGAGCTTGAACAGAGTTAGAATATGAGGAGCCGACAGTTGATCGTCGATGTTTGGTGGTTCTGTCCGAGGACTCCGGCTTCCTCCACCCGTAAAACTGTCACTGTCACGATTAGCCATTGTGCATAAGTATGTGACCTTAAACAACAATAAATATAACTTGACAAAGTCAAGATAAGATATTGCCATCACGCGTGCGGAAGTCTGTGAGTCTATTCACAATTACTTCAGCACAGGTTACGCCCGGTAGTTCTTGTCTGATCATCGGCAAATTCCATATGCTGGTTCGAGGTCATGTCTAGATGAGAGCATCCCCTTTTGGTCGCGATCGGTCAACCGTGACGACTGTTCGGGCCCGAAACCCGAAAACATTTAGCACAATCTGCAGGTCATATTTGTGAAGGGATTTCATTGAAATTTGGTGGGATGACACCGTGTAATGTCTAGGTGAGAACGTCCCCTATTGGTCGCGATCGATCAACCACGACGGTTGCTCAAGCCTGAAACCTGAAAACCTTTAGCGCAGTGTACAGGTCGTATTTATGAAAGGATTTCATTGTAACTTGGAAGAAAGACTGCCCTTGGGCAAGGCACTTAACCCCGATTGCCCACATGGGGGCACGATGACGCCGTGTACTAAGGCGTACTGCACGTCGATGGTACGCATGTCTTCAACCAATCAAGCCTTGCCTGTGCTGCAGTGTGGAGCTACGATGTCGGGGAGCTGGCAGCTGCTCGTCGTTGCTCGGTGGTTCTCTCCGGGTACTCCGGCTTCCTCCACCCGTAAAACCGTCACGGTCATGATTAACCATTGTGCAAAAGTATATGATCTTAAACACCAATAAATAAATAAATAGAAAGAAAGACTATAATGTTTAGATGAGAACGTCCTGTTTTGGCCGTGATCAGTCAACCGTGATGACCGCATATGCCTGTGACCTAGATTTGTTTACATATTATATTTTTGAAGTGTTTCATTTTAACTTGAAAGGATAACTCGGTTTGATGTACAGATGAGACTTTCATATTTTGGTCACGATCAGACAGTCGTTACCACCACCTGGTCACGCACCCTGGATTCATTTAGTACTGTCTACAGGTTCTTTTTATAAAGGGATTTAATTGTAACTTGGTATGATATTTAGATGAGCCTGTCCTATTTTGGTCATGATTGACCACATTAACACACCCCTGAAATCTTTAGTACAGTCTACACATGAAAACATCTCCTTTTGGTCATGATCGGTCAACCGTGACGGCTATGCGAGCCCGAAACCCGAATACGTTTATCACAATGTACAGGTCGTATTTATGAAGGGATTTCATTGTAACTTGGTAGGATGACAGCGTATAGTATCTCGATGAGAACGTCCCCCTTTTGGTCGCGATCGGTCAGTCATGCCAGCTACACGCGCCCGAAACCCGAAAACCTTTAGCACAGTCTACAGGTCATATGCATGAAAAGGACTTCATCATAACTTGGTAGGATGACTGTGTAGTGTCAGGATGCGAATGTCCCTTTTGGTTGCGATCGGTCATCCATGGCGGCTGCGCGGGCCTGAAACCCGAAAAAACCTTTTGCACAGTCTCGTATTTATGAAGGGATTTAATTGTAACTGGACATGATGACTCTGTATAATGTCTAGATGAGAATGTCCTATTTTGGTCGGGTTCAGTCGACCGTGACGGCCACAAGGGCACGTTACCTGGATTCCTTTAGCACAGACTGCAGCTTGCATTATTGAAGGGATTTCGTTGTAAATTGGTAGGATGACTCAGTAAAACGTCTGAACGAGAACATCCTTTTTTGACCTTGATCGGTCAAGCGTGATGGCCACACGTGACCTATATCTGTTTAGCACAGCCTACAGTTCATAGGAGCCCCACGCGGGCCGTAGGTCCGCAAAGGGTTCCACATACCCAGTCAGATAAATGTGTTGCAGACAGAATTCTCTATGCCGTCAATGTGATTTTTTGAAGTGGACTGTAAATTTCAGTCAAAAAACACGTAACTTCCGGTGTCGAATTGTAATTGACATACCCCTCTGGGAACGCTCGAAATGGCTGAATAAACTTGCAACCCAGTTCGCCTCAAAGTTTAAATTGCGTGATATATGCTTATCTACACTTCAGGGGTAACCAAGGCCTTCTCATCTAAGAACCCCGACAAATCAGCGGCCGGCCAAAGTGTTATTATTATTATTACTAAGCAAATATGTCCTTCTGGAGGTTTGTCAATATGCTCAGCTGATGATCTCGTAATTTCAGATCGAACTCTCCTGATTTCGTTGCGGCTTCTCTGCCGGTGATAACCAAAATCAAACAAAAAATCGCACATATAACCAATAATATAACTGATAATTGTTGTTATATTGGTGCTATTGTATACAGATATGCAATGACATGTATCTCGTGAAGTATCGAGATGAACAGAAACGCAGTTTTTGAATTATCTGAATGTTTAGGTCTGAATCTGAATCTGAATTGGTTTTCTGTGTAGGCTGTAGCCCGCGGTGACGCGTATGTTAACACAGGGAAGGAGGCATGGTGTTATTAATTGCGCTCTGCGTCCTTGACACAAATTGTATCAATGGCTGTCTGGATACTGGCATTCCAGTCCACAGTTGTATTGTAGGTGTTGTAAAAGTAAGGAAAAGTTTGGTTTAAAAGAAGGGTATACGGACGTTTCGTCCGCAAGCCAAGTCGTCCGCTTACAATTTTAACCATTTCGCCCGCGGCCGCCAGTGCACCGAATCGTCCGCTAGCAATTTTGCCCAATCGACTTGAAATTTTACGAAATTCGTCCGCCAAGGGTGTGAATATCATAAAAACATGGAATATAATGGAATGTAAAACTTGGAATATAAAATTAATTATATTTATTCAGTACACAAGATTCACAAGATAATAACAGCATAGCATTGGAAATATTTTTCAATGAATAATTGCAAAATTATAAGATTATGTTACGGAACTTAATATAACAAGTTTTGATACATTTCTTAATATAATTATAACAAGTTTTGATGCGTTTCTCAATATAATTAATACCTGTAATACATTTGCTAATAATTTTGCGATTATTCTTAGTAAAGCTCCAGTGACACTCTTTCATGAATAATTACAAAATTATAAGATTATGTTGTGGAACTTAAAATAACATAAATTTTGATGTGTTTCTTAATATAATTAATTATAATACATTTGCTAATAATTTTGCAGCTATTCACTGTAAAGCTCCGGTGGCTCTCTTCAATGAATAATTGCAAAATTATAAGATTATATTGTGGAACTTAATATTATATACATATACTTTAAAAACATTTGCTGTAATTATTTAATTATTATTTGTAATCCATGGAATAAACAGTACTGTATTCAGAGCCGCGTTAACCCTTTACCCATAGCAGACGATATCAAAATTTATTATTTTAAATATCATTTTTTCAAATTTTTCTGAAACTTTCAACAAAACCATATCATGTGACCCCTCGTTGGAACGAGCTCGTTCCAACGAGGGGTCACATGATATGGTTTTGTTAATTTTTTTTTGAAAAAATGATATTTTCACAAGTGCTGAATTTGCATATTACGTGGGCGGATGCGGCCAATTCGTTGGGTAAAGAGTTAAACAGTATCGAAATTAATTAGATGGCTGAGTAGTTTATTTTGTTCTGACATTTCTGTTTTAAGAATTTCGTATAAGTATATGAAATTTTAATGCAAGGAGGTACATTAAGATATATTACAATAGATAATATACAATAAAGTATACAATAACATTATTATGTAAATAAATAAATAAATAAAAAATGATTCAAAATACAATACTTCAATACTTTCCCCCAGCAGACGAGTTTTGGTCGAGTTGGGTAAAATTGCAGCGGACGATTTGGGTAAAACTGCAGCAGACAATTTGGTTGGCGGACAAAATGGGTGTAATTAAAAAAAAGTGATGCTGACAGGTTGCTTTCGGTCCCGTTAGAAATCAAAAGAAAGTAATAATGTGTTACTTTTTGGTGCCATCTGTATTTCCGAACAGTGCTTAGTAGTTTTGAATACTAAAAAATGGAAAATAATAACCTTTTTGGATATTTACGGAATTACTGCCATTGAAAATGGCATGTCATCTTTGTTTGGGAACTGGAGGAAGATTCAGCCCAGGGAAAACGCGGCCCAGGGAAGATTCGTCCAAAAGAAAAGCAGTACATATCTGTTAGGATATTTCAGATATGCTACGATATTCCTTTTAACTCCTAAAAAATTATTCTTGAAAAAAATATTAATATATTGCCAGATATTTATTGAAAAAATTCTTAATATACATGTATATTGTCGAGCAATTATCTCTGCAGAAAATTCACATTTGATGTGTTCTGTAATAATTAACGTCTCTCATCTGTGAGAATGGTATCCAGTCACTTCGACCATTTTGGCCTCTGGTCACTTCGGCCTAAAGTCATTTTGTCCCTAGTCACTACGGCCTAAAGTCACTTTGGCCCCTTGATCATTTCGGCACCATTTTGAGTGTAGAGATCTATAAAGATCAGCGCATAGTTTATATTTAGAAATAATGGGTAATTACCTTTATTAAATAATGTTCAGTTATTTGCATTTACACAGTGTCCAGAAAAGTTTTACATGACATTAAAAATTCTCCATGTGTTCAATTTTACATACATTTAAGATGCTATCTATATAAGTAAGAGAAATTTGTTTACTTTGGAATTTCGCAAAGTATATGCAGTCATCTCATTCAATCATATTGTTATGTTCAATTCCTAGTCACCTTCCAGTTCGAGGTTCACATGGTTTCTTTTTCCTTTATTTTTTCTAAAACAACCACCAAACTGCGATTTCGATAATACCATAAATATGTTCACATTTTCTAAAACACAGAGCAGAATTCTTGTAGTTATGCGCATACTCAAACCAAATAACATTACTGACCCTCACTTCTGACTCTTGTGGATTCATAAGCAAATAAAATTATTCAGGTCGCAAGGGATTTCAAATCCCACATCGTCCATGACATGTGCACCTTCAGCATGCTGAAACTTTTCATTCATTTATTCATCATGAAAGAAAATCTACTAGGCATGAAGGAATACCATATATCATATGTACAGTTAAAACTAGAAGTCCTGTCACGAACTGTGCGCTTATCTAGGCCTAATTGCGCGTAGGAATTGCGCGCAATTGCCATATCGAATGGCATCAAAAGCACATCGTGTTCTTCAGGTTACTCATAGCAAACACATGCAATGTTTCTGTCAATGGACCTCCGGGTAACCCGGAGGTCCATTGGCTGAAAAATTGTTTGTGCACAGGCCATATGTACAGAATTCGATAGCCTTACTATGGTCATAACGCGTAGATCAACGCGCAGATCGACATGCTATTTGTGCGCATTTCATGACAGGACTTTTAGTTTTAACTGTATACATGTACCTGAATATCTATTTGAGGTATAAATGATGAAAAACAATTAAATAGAAAAATGTTAAAATTCCAACAATATTTAAAAATATTGATAGAAGCCAAAATGACTTGGTATATTGGGGCTGAATTGACTTGAGGCCGATATGACTTGGGGCCAAAGTGACTGGAATTCGTGAGAATTGCATCCAAACTGTCCTCCAACAATTTGACCCAAACTGGATACTAATCTAACCCAAACCATCCTCTGGCAATTTGCCCCAAACCATCTTCCAGAATAGGAGTGCATGATGCTTATCGATTTATTTATTGGGGTTTAATGACACTTTGACAGCCGGGGTCACTTCATGTTGGACAGTTTTACAGGTGGGAAAAGCCAGAGAGAACCACTGAGCAATAACAAACAACTAACATACACACTGCACACAAGCTGGGTTAGCATTGGTTGAAGACAAGTGTACGATTGACATGCAGTATGGCTTGGTACACAATGCCACCACATGGGCAATGGGAATGAAGTATATTGCCCAAGGAAACAAAGTGGTTGCCACAGGTGGGATTTGATCGTGAACCTTTTGGCTTGCAGCCTGCACCTCTAACTACTGAGCCCTTTAACCTTCAAAACTCTATAGTACCAGATAAAACATGTTTTAGAATGACCACTTGAAAATTTCTCAAGTTCATAGTTTCATTATTAGTTTGTGATATTTGTTTTTGCTGTGCAGTGGAACCCTGTTAATTGAAGAGCCACTTTGCCAATGAAAATTATTCAATTAACAGGAGTATTGAATTAACAGGGATTGTGTCACTTTCCTGTATTCCAGAGATAAACTAAGCATTTATTTTATTATATTTTGTTTGACAGAGCTTCATGATATCTGTCAAACAATATATAATAGATTAAATGCTTGTATTGGATGTACTGAGGCCAAATTGGTCCACAACCAAAGGAAAACTAGGAAGAGCCGGGGTAATTTCTCGATTTTTTATTCAATTAACAGGAGATTAGTGTATAACCTATATTCAATTACAGGTCAAATTTGTACTTGAGGCATGGTAAATGTTTTTGTGTTTGGAAATTATATTCAATTAACAGGGTATACAATTAGGAGATATCCAATTAAGTGGGCTCCACTGTACAACCAAAACCACCCCCCCTCCCCCACACCAATCAAAACCATCATTCAAAAGTCTTGGATTTCGCAAATTTGATTTCTTTATTTATTGGGGTTTAACAACACTTTTTACAGCCAGGACCACCTCATGTTGGACAATTTTACTGGGGGAGGAACCCAGAGTACCTGGAGAGAACCACCAAGCAATGGCAAACAACTGTCAAGCTCCTTAACATAGTAACTCCAAACAAGCAGGGTTAGCATTGGTTGAAGACAAGTGCATCATCGATGTGCAGTATGCCTTAGTACAGTTGCCGCAGGTGGGATTGAACTTCTGCATGAAAATTCTGATTTGAATAAATTTTTATATGAATGTTTAGTAACATGGAATACATCACATATAATACAGGTTTTTTTCTCGTGCTGAAATTATGCAGTTTAGATGAAATTTGATTTATTCAGTGCTACTTATTCACAGTAAGTGCACATGTCAATACGGCTCTGGCTGGGGGCTGTATTTATGAACTGATCTTTACGAAACTTCTTGGGTATCGTTGTTATCACCTTTGGACGAAACTGAGTGTCCAAAATTCAAGATGGCTACCAGTGGCCATTTTGTACCAAAATTAGGTACAATCAGTTTTTTGTACAAAACTTCTATATGGCTTTGGCTAGAGGCCGTATTTATGAACCGATCATTACAAAACTTCTTGGGTACCTTTGGTGTCACCATGGGGCGAGAACGAGTGTTTTTGGGGTGGAGTCCAAAATTCAAGATGGCCACCGGCAGCTATTTTGTACAGAAATTAGTGCAATCAGTTTTTTGTGCAGGACTTCTGTATGAAAGTTCTGATTTGAATACATTTTTATATGAATTTTTAGTAACATGGAATACATTACATACAATACAGGTTTTTCTCTGGTGCCGAAATTATGCAAATTAGATGAACTTTGATTTATTCAGCACTACTTATAAACAGTAAGTGCACATGTCAATACGGCTCGGGCTAGAGACTGTATTTATGAACCGATCTTCACGAAACTTCTTGGGTACCTTAGTTATCACCTTGGGATGAAAATAAGTCTTTTGTGATGCAGTCTGAAATTCAAAATGGCTGCCAGCTATTTTATACCGAAATTAGGTGCAATCAGTTTTTTGTACAGAACTTCTAGGACTAGGTTTGTTATCATCATGGGATGGTAACAAGTGCTTTAGGACTCAGCTGTGTTAATATTTGGTGTTGTTTGAGGAGGGTAAGTTTCTGTTTCCAATGAGAAAAATAAAACCTCCTCACCCGTATGAACCCTCCGTATGAGCTAAAGATAAAAAAATTCAAATACCTATATTTTAAGAAGGACTGGACAAATATTTATTAATTAGTAGGAATCAACCATAGAAGGGTTTGAATCAAACAGGCCAAGACATTTGCTAACATTCGGCTTATGATGTACCATACAAGGATCCCCATTGTAACATTAACCCCATGGAGATTTCTTTTCTAGTTTAACATTTAACTGTCACCCACCTTTACAATTCTTTACCTGTACATTTGCTACAGGCTATGGTCAGTATTTATGTACATACCTTTACCATGCTTAAATTTACATGTACACGTACCTTTGTTATCAGGTCATTACCTAGATGTGTGTCATTGCTGTGCCACATACTATTCATGTACATGTCTTACACAAGTTGATTCGAATCCAAACTGCGGCAACGGCGTTGTGTCCTTGGGAAAGACACTTCCCCCCCCCCCCCCCCCATTGCCCGCGTGGGGGCACGGTGATGTTGTGTACTAAGGTGTACTGCACGTCGATGGTGCACCTGTCTTCAACCAATACTAACCCTGCTTGTGTGGAGTTAGTATGTTGGGGAGCTGACAGTTGCTGGCCGTTGCTCGGTGGTTCTCTCCGGGTACTCCGGCTTCCCCCACCCGTAAAACTGTCGTGCTCATGATTAGCCATTATTCAGAAATATGTGACCTTAACCCTTTACCTAACGTAACGGCCAAAACCGGCCAGCGCTATTCTCAAAAATCGCCTATTAATTTTCATTATTTTTTTCATTTTTTGTCTCAAAAACATAGGTTATGACCCCTCGTTGGAACGAGCTCGTCGAGCTCGTTCCAACGAGGGGTCATAACCTATGTTTTTGAGACAAAAAATGAAAAAAATTAGTTATTCAAGAATTATTTTTGCAAGTGTCGTCTGCTTTTCATGTTAGGTAAAGGGTTAAAACACCAATAAATAAATAATACACAAGTTGAGCTACAGTGTCATTGACACTTTCATTTAATAGAAAATCAATTTCGTGATGCCAGAAAGATCAAAAAATGTCACAATACGGAGTTATGACCCTTAATTCGTTAATTTTTGCCTGTTTTCAGATTGTTTACACAAAAACTTGGAACAAATAGCAATAAATTTGATTCAGTATTGGTATGTTAGACTTTCTTAACGTCTTGAATGAGTTAACCCTTTACCTAACATGAAAAGCAGACGACACTTGCAAAAAAAATTCTTGAATAACTAAATTTTTTCATTTTTTGTCTCAAAAACATAGGTTATGACCCCTCGTTGGAACGAGCTCGACGAGCTCGTTCCAACGAGGGGTCATTACCTATGTTTTTGAGACAAAAAATGAAAATATTTTGAAAATTAATTGGCGATTTTTGAGAATAGCGCTGGCCGGTTTTGGCCGTTACGTTAGGTAAAGGGTTAAAAAAAATTGGTATGTTTCGGCTACACTGAGCAGAGTTATGACCCTTAATTTGTTGCTTTTTTCCTGTTTTCAGCTCTGTAGTATGATAACTTCAAATATCAATGGATTTTGTCAACGTTTGGTATGTGAGACATTCTTAACAATGTCTTGAATGGGTTCAATAACTGGTACCGTTTGTCCATTCTGAACACAGTTATAGCCCTTAATTAGTTAATGTTTTCCTGTTTTCAGCTCATTAGCACTGTGATCTGCACACTTATCAAAGGATTTGATCAATATTTGTTATGTGAGACTTTCATAGTAATGCCTTGAAGGAATTCGAAAATTGGTACAGTTCAGCCAAATTGAGTGGAATTATGGCCATCAGTTAGTTAATTTTTGCCTGTTGTCTGCTCATTATCATGACAACCTGAACAAATATCTATAGATTTGGTCAATAATTGGTATGTGAGACTGTAGCAATGTCCTGAAGGAGTTCAGAAACTGGTACGGTACTGACATACTTGCCCTCAGATAGCTAATTATACCTCCAATGTTTTTCAAAAAGTTGGGTATACTGGATTGCGCCTATCTGTGAGTCGGTGTGTCTGTCCATGCATCCGTCTGTCCATCCTCACTCAGATGTCGGCCCACATTACAACTTGAAATTTCATACACATGTTCACTATAAAACATGTAAGATCTTTAAGGAGTAACAGACTTTTTGCTGTTGAAAATATTTTTTCTGTGCATTAATGATTATGGCCCTTTGAATATACAAAAATAGCCTCTTTTGTGTCTGTTTGCCTTGTATATCGGGTTTGGGTTATCGGATCTCAATCATATTTATTAATTTTCACTTTCTAGACATATCCCACTTTTTAACTTTGAAAATTTGCTGTTTGTCTCGTAAATTACCAATTTTTTTGTCTGTTTGCTTCATATTTCAGGTTTGGGTTATCAGATTTCAATAAAATTTGGAATGAAAATTGTTTATGGGAAAGGCTTTCAAATGAGTCACGTCCCTGCAGTAAAACCAAGAAAATTCATTCAAATCTCCTCCCCACATGTGGCATTATGTCTTTGTTCTCTTTGATGGTCCAATCATTGTTTCTGGCTTTTACAGTTACTTCTGTGTTGGGGGGATTAATGTTACTGCAAAACAAAGACAATAATTTTACATCTCACATGTAGATGATCTGATTGACACAAACTACTGTTAACAGAGGTGTATGTTGATCTCAAAAAACAATTTTTGCTGGGTTGGATTTCTCCCCACTGAAAAACAAAGATGATAAACCCCTCGTGTGTATGCCTAGTGTTGAAAATATGTCCATCTTAGCATTTTCAGAGGAGGGTAAGTGGGGGTGCATATGCCATGCTGGTTTGTGAATACTTCAAAGATTTTTCACAAAAACGTTTTTGCCCTGAGATTTGTTGCAGGGTCCATTGGGTGAGAGATTTTGTCTGTCATCTGACACAGCTTTATCCTTGACACTGGTATAATGTCAGCACCTCTGGTACAATCTCTGGCATTTGAAATATATCCATATGTCCGTTCGTATGTATGTCCATCTGCACTCTGATGTCTGTTTGCATTATAACTTGAACTTTACTTCTCAGATTTCAGTGAAATTTGGAATAAAAGTTGTTTATAGGAAAGGCTTTCAAATGAGTCATGCCCCAGCAGTAAAACAAAGAAAATACCTGTAAACCAACTTCCCACTTGTGGCATTATAGGAACCACAGTGGGCTGTAGGCCTGCAAGGGGCTGCACATACCCAATCACATAAATGTGTTCCAGAACAGAAATCCCTAAAACCCTCAAGAAATATTTTGAATTGGACAGTAAATTTCAGGGAAAAAATCACATGACTTCCGGGTCACCAATGCCGATACAATTGCAATCGGCTTGTCCCCCTCAAGAAATCTTTGGGCCTATATCAACAATCAAACAAAATGTCAAATGTGTTCGTTTTCTGTTGCAACCCAACTCGCATCTCAGCTTTTTGTGATATTTACATGTCTACACATCACTCGTATTCTGTCCTTTCAGAGGTTTTTCAATGCGCTCAGCAAATAATCTTGTTATTTCAGATCGAACTCTCCTGATTTCGTTGTAACTTGTCCTATTCGTCGATTACATGATGTACCTTTATCAAAAAACCGTAGATATAACCAGCAATCTTGTTAATTATATTGGTGCGATTTCATAAAGATATGCATGGACACATAGCTAGTGAAGTTCAAGAATCAAAACAAAATGCAGTTTTTGAATTATCCTAATTTTAAGGTGTAATAAATAGTAATGAAAAGTTTGCTTGAAAATAGGTGATACCTTGCTGGTAAGTTGCTCCCGGGTCATTTCGCCCCAATTCCCGTTCGCCCCTCAAGTCATTTCACCCTAATTCTCATTTGCTCAGGGTCATTTTGCCCCACAGACGGCGGTGGGTGGGTTCGCCCCTACATTTAAATTTTATTTTGGTAATGCAATGTAATTGTTTCCTTTAGTACTTTAGTATTTTTTTCCCAAAAAATTTTACAAAATTGAAAAATTTTACGTATCTGCATTGACCGATTTGGGCAAATGTGCGGGCACAGTTGCATTGTGTGCTAAGGTGTATAGTAGGTTGATGGTGTACTTGTCTTCAACCATTGCTAACCCTGCTTGTGTGGAGTTAGTATGTTGGGAGCCTGGGATTTGCTCGGTGGTTCTCTCCTGGGACTCTAACTTCCTCCACCCATAAAATGAGATGGCCCTAATAGTCAAAATTGCTGTTAAACCCCAATAAATAAATAAATAAATCTATGTTCCATGTGTTCTATAATATCCTGTCATCAGTGAGAATTGCATCCAAACTGTCCTCCAGCAATTTGACCCAAACAGCTGCTAATTTATACCAAATCTTCCTATGGCAATTTGATCCAAACCAAACCATCCCCCCAGAAAATGGTCCTACTAAACACGGAGGTATACCGAGAGATACCGAGGTGAAAAGAAAAAAAGGAAGCCAGGGCTGTTTAAAAAGGTTTAAATATAATTGCAAACATTTAATTGATTCCTTCGAAGCAATATATATGATATTACTTGATTTATTCGAGTAAATGCAAGCTATATACATGTACATGTAGACCGAGTAATTACCGAAAACTACCCCTTGGTATATAATAGGTAGCTTGGTTATTAATGGGCTACGTCTGTTCGTGGATGAAGCACTTAAGTGGTAACTGGGTATCTTACAGTTAAAACTAGAAGTCCTGTCACAAACTGTCCGCTAATCTAGACTTAATTGCGCACAATTGCCATATCGAATAGCACCCAAAGCACGGCAGGTTCTCCTGGTTACTCAGAGCAAACACAGGCAGTGTTTCTGCCAATGGACGTCCGGGTTACCCGGAGGTCCATTGGCTGAAACACTGCTTGTGCACAGGCCATATGTACATAATTTGATAGCCTTACTATGGTCATAGCGCGTAGATTAATGTGCAGAGTGACGTGCTATTTGTGCGCATTTCATGACAGGACTTCTAGTTTTAACTGTAGAACAGATCACTGTAATACTTGATAAAAATAAACCTCTCATCAGATTTTATCTGGGCCTTGGGCCGGCCGAACTTTTCAGTTCCGGCAGCTCTAAAGTTGTTTTTTTTTAATTTTCATTTATTTATTTTTTTTTTTTGTTTATTGTTTTGCCAATGTTGGCTTTATGTTATTAGGATTTTGTGGCATACTGTGATAAGTATCGCTTGGCTGTACACCCAAAGCTACAGCTTGTGTTTGGTATATGTACAGTAAATGGGGAGAGGATTGCAACAAAATCACATGTGGAGTGGAATTATCATCCAAAGTATCAATTTCAAATTCTGTACATATGGACAAAAAACACAAACAATGTTTCAGCCAGTGAAGTCAATGGATCTCCAGGTTTAACCCAGAGGTCCATTGGCTGTCCAGAGCTTAACTTGTGCTTGTTATGCTTTGCATCAAATTTGGAATTATTGTTTGGGTGAAATCTCCACTCTGTGGGTGATTTAGTGATAATACACTCTGCACCTACTGTATATATACAGTATACTTTCGTCTGTGATAACAGCACTAATTTATGGTGATTTGTTGACACCTTTTGTTTTCAAGGTTTTCACCATCTTTGTGACCATTTTTTTTTTTTTTTTACATTTGCCGCCGTTTTATAGAATTGTAGAAAAATTATGTTGGTATCCTTTTAATCGTTGATCCCATTGGTAAGCCAGGAGTGCTTACAGCAATTTTTTTATCGTTGGCAACTGAAAAATTACCACTTCCAAAAAAGACTGTTTCGCATGTCGTGATATTGGTCCATAACAATTTTTCTGTCATAACAAAGAAGACAATTGCCAACAGCCACAAAGAAAACTAAGAAGTCACTATGTGATTAACAATTCACACTGTTGCTTACTGAGATGGAGTCGCTTTAAATACTGTTACCAAGCTACCTACTAAATACCAAAGGGAAGATTTTTCAGGGCACTATTCAGCACCCATAATTCTCAAATATGGCATTAAAACCATGCACATACTGCTTAAATCTATTTACATAACCAGAATACACCACCAGGGGTGCAGTGGCTCAGTAGGTAGACGAGCAGGCTACAAGCCGAGAGGTCCTCGGTTCGAATCCCACCTTCAGCAACAGCTTTGTGTCCTTGGGCAAGTCACTTCACCCCCATTGCCCATGTGGGGGCACGGTATGCTGTGTACTAAGGCATACTGAATGTTCTAGGTGCACCTGTCTTCAAACAAGGCTAACCCTGCTTGTATAGTATGTTGGGGAGCTGGCAGTTGCTTGCCATTGCTCAGTGGTTCTCTCCGGGTACTCTGGCTTCCTCAAACCGTAAAACTGTTGTGGTCATGTTTAGATGTTGTGCAGAAATGTGTGATCTTAAACACCAATAAATAAAAAGAACACACAACCCCATATCTGTTTCACTCCTGTTTTTATTCACCATAGTATCCCTTGGTGTTTTGTATGCCCCCCAGAAAAGGAGTGATTTCTTTCTCTAAAATAGCAAAACAAGAAACAGTAATTTTTAAGAGGTAGTAACAAAATAATTTTCATGAAGCGCACAATTTTATGTTAGTTAATAGCTGAAAAAATGCAGGGTGATATTTGCAAATCTTATTTTATTACTGGTACCAGGTACTGGGAATGAAAATTGTTGTTTGTCATCAATACTTGATCAAGTTTCTGTCAAAGCACATTATACTATTCCAATGTTAGTTACTGGACATAAGCACACAATTTGATGTTAGTTTACCATTACTCAGGTACTTAGCCAGGATATCAAAGGTAGGGGCAAGAGTAATATCTAGTGGGGGTGGGGCCTGGGCATGACGAATTTGATGCACAGCATCATCTGAGCCACATAGCAGTGAGATAGGGGCAAGGACAAGAGGGAGTGTGCCCCTCTCATCAGTGGAGGGGTTGGGTGCCCCCCCCCCCCCAATTCAAGACAGAAAAACACAATTACCTTGACTCTGTGTCCATTTGTGTCCATAATATATAAGTGCCGAACAAGCATAATTATCTAGATATTAAAATGGCTTGTCAGATGTTCATTATATGGGTTAACAGGGGGGGGGGGGGGCATGAATGAAATTGGGGAGGGCATGTGTCCCCTCTCCAGCCCCCAAGCCTACAGTGCAGCCGCCATGGACTGGTCACTTTCCACGGGTGGGCAATATTTCCGCAGATGCAATGATATTAGATTTCAAACACTGTTTACAGCAATAATCATCAAAAATTTAATTAATGAAGCACAGGGTACAATCCGGTACTTCATTAATTAAAATTTTATTGATGATGATTTTCTATTACCTAGAAAAAAATATAAGTATTTTTTCATCACATACAATTTAATAAAACTATATTAATTTTAGAGGTGAAACGATTAAAGGGTTTTCTTGATTGAGTAATCGCATGGATTAACCTTGGTTAACCGATTAATCGCTTGCCCTAATAGGTCGGTGAATAATTGTCGTACCGTTGATGATCTATATAATTAAAACTTTACTCAGCATAATGGACAAAACCGGCCAAGGCCACATACAAAAATGTCCATTCAAATTTTATTAGCTCACCTGACTGCAAGTCAGTGTGAAGTATTGCCATCACTTGGCGTCCGTCGTCTGTCGTCTGTTAACTTTTGCAAACCTGGCTTCTTCTCCACAGCCATTCAGTCAAATTCAAACATATATTGCACAAACCATCCCTGGGGTATACCCTTTCTATTTTGTTCAAATGGAGAGGCTGCCTTCTTCAGGCTCTGAGCAATGATGCTAAAGCCTAAAAATCTTTAAAAATCTTCTTCTCATGAACCACCAGAGAGATTGCCTTGATATATGGTATGTATCACTCTTTGGTGTTGAAGATTAAAGTTTGTTCAAGAAAAGTTGGTAGATCAAGTTGGTCCGAAGTATTTGAATTGATGCCCGAAATTTTTTTTTTTTGCCCCGTGGGAACCCCAGGGGCTAAAAAAAGAAAAAAATTCAAATGTCCATATTTTCCAAACTACACGGAACAGAGAACTGTTATTTGGTATGAAGCATCCTTTTGACCGGTAGAATGTAATAAAAAAAAATGTCCATCGGTTGTGTTAGGGTGTTCTGTAGGGCGTTTGAAAAAATGCTGAGTCAGCATATTAGTAAAAATTGAAAAAAAAATTTTCTCCAGAACTACTGATCAGAATCTTTCAACATTTGGTATACAGCATCCATACGATAGTCAAATACAAGTGTGTTCAAATCGCCCCCTCGGTTCATATTTGGGCTCAACAGAGGAGCCCAAATAATTAACTTAGGGCACTATAGGGAATAAGCTTTAAAAATCTTCTTCAGATAATACAGTCAGATTCTTTTGATACTTGGTATACAGCATCCCTACAGGGGTCAGATTGAAGTTTGTTCAAATTGAGTCCCGGGGTTAATATTTGGGCTTCCTATGGAAGCCCGAATATTAACTTGGTGCAATATGGGGAATAATCTTTAAAAATCTTCTTCTTCAGATCCACGAGTCAGATTCTTTTGAAATTATTATGCAGCATCTCTAGGGGGGTTTGATTCAAGTTTGTTCAAATGGGATCCCTGGATGAATATTTCGGCTCTTTATTGGAGCTCAAATTTTAACTTGGTGCAATATGAGAAAATTTCTAAAAAAATCTTCTTTTTCAGACCCATTACTGGGAATCCTTTCATATTTTGTATGTGACATCTCTAGAGGTGTAAGATTGGAATTTGTTCAAATTGACTCCCTGAGTTAATATTTGGGCTTCCTATGGGAGCCTGATTATTAACTTTGTGGAATCAGGGAGGATATTCTTTAAAAATCTTCTTCTTCAGATCCACAAGTCAGATTCTTTTGATATTTGGTATGCAGCATCTTTAGGGGGGGGGGGGGGGGGTTAGATTCAAGTTTGTTCAAATGGGTTTCCTGGATGAATATTTGGGCTCTTTATTGGAGCCCAAATTTTAACTTAGTGCAATATGAGAAAATTTCTTAAAAAATCTTTTTCATAACCTGCTATTGAGAATCCTTTCATATTTGGTATGTGCCATCTCTAGAGGTGTAAGATTAGAATTTGTTCAAATCGAGTCCCTGAGTTAATATTTGGGCTTCCGGTGGGAGCCTGAATATTAACTTTGTGCAACATGGGTAATAATCTTTAAAAATCTTCTTCTTCAGATCCACAAGTCATATTCTTTTGATATTCGGTATGCAGCATCTCCAGGGGGGTTAGATTCAAGTTTGTTCAAACGGATCCCTGGATGAATATTTGGGCTCTTTATTAGAGCCCAAATTTGAACTTAGTGCAATATGAGAAAATTTCTTGAAAATCTTCTTTTTCAGACCCACTAGTGAGAATCCTTTCATATTTTGTGTGTGACATCTCTAGAGGCGTAAGGTGCAAATTTGTTCAAACCGAGTTTCTGGGTTAATATTTGGGTTCCCCAAGAGAGCCCAAATATTTACTTAGTGCAATATGGGGAATTATCGATTATTTATTTATTTATTTATTGGTGTTTAAGGTCACATACTTATGCACAATGGCTAATCGTGACCGTGACAGTTTTACGGGTGGAGGAAGCCGGAGTACCCGGAGAGAACCACCGAGCAACGACGAGCAGCTGTCAGCTCTCCAACATCGTAACTCTGAACTCTGCACCGCAGCACAGGCAGGATTAGATTGGTTGAAGACATGCGCACCATCGACGTGCAGTACGCCTCAGTACACAGCGTCATCGTGCCCCCATGTAGGCAATCGGGGTGAAATTATCGATTAAAATCATCTCCTTCAGATCCAACAGTCAGATTCTTTTGATTTTTGGTGTACAACACCTCTGGGAGGGTTAGATTGAAGGTTGTTCAAATCGGGTCCCTGGCTTAATATTTGGGCTTTTTATTGAAGCCCAAAATTTAACTTAGAGCACTATGAGAAAAATTCTTGAAAATTCTTCTTCTTCAGATCCACCAGTGAGCATCCTTTCATAGTTGGTATGTAACATCTCTAGGGGTGTCAAATTCAAGTTTGTTCAAATCGATTTGCTTGTTTTTTCTTGGTGAGGAACACAGTAGTTTAAAACAAAACAAAAATTTCTTTCGGTTGTTGTTTTTTAATATTTCACAGAACAGAGTTTGCTAGGAAGCTTTCCTAGGACCAGCAGAAATGAATGGCCAAAAAGGTTGCCTTCTGTTGTGTCATAGCAAATAAAAACTTTGCTCTTGCTGCTGATCCCATGCTGATACACTCATCTGTTTTGACAATTTGAGCCAGGGGAGCATTTGAGGCTCACTTGAGCCTATGGTTATATTTTCAATTTTCGTCTCAAAACCTAGCTTATGACCCCATTGGAATGAGCTCATTGGGCTTGTTCCAATGGGGGGGGGGGGGGGGCATAAGTTATGTTTGTGAGACAAACATTGAAAATCCTTAGTTATTCAAGAATTTCTTGTGGAAGTATCATCTGCTACCAGCATTTAGTGCAGAGTTGAGAATGACCATTTCCAGCTGCTGATACAGTATAATGATCATGCAAGTGAACAAGTATGTCAGCACGTAACTGGCATGCGTTACTCTGTATCATATAACTGATGTGAGCCAGTGTGACAATTTTTGCCTGTTTCGGAGCAAGTTTGTTCCTTATTTAACCCATATAATACCGTACTTCAAAAGTAATTGTTAACCGATCAGTTACTTTTTTATCGATCAAGACGTTGATCATTGGTTAGTCGATTAATCGTTTAACCGAATCAGCTCTAATTAATTTCTATAAACATGATTACAGCATGATTACTGCAATAGCCTTTGATGTGGTGGCTGAACAATCTAACAATCTATGTATTTTGAAGATAAATAAGCATAATTCATGTGATAAAGACACATGTTCGAAATGGGTCCCGCAAAAAATAAATGGGTCCCGCAAAAAATATATTTACGAAACCCTGGCTCACTGTGGGAGCCTGAATTATAACTTGGTTCAAAATGAGGAATTTTCTTTAAGAAACTTCTTCAGATCCAGCAATCGGAATGTTTTGATATTTGGTATGCAGCATCCTTAGGGAGGTGAGATTCAAGAAACTTGTTTACGCAAAGTCCCTGGTTCATATTTGGGCTCACTGTGGGAGCCTGAACTATAACTTAGTTCAAAATGAGGAATTTTCTTTAAAAATCTTCTTCTTCAGATCCAGCAGTCGGAATGTTTTGATATTTGGTACCATTTGCAGCATCCTTAGGGGGTGAGATTCAATTTTGTTCGAGCCAAATCCCTGGGTTCTTATTTGGGCTTCCTGTGGGAATATTCTTCAAAAATATTCTTCACATCCACCAGTCAGAATGTTTTGATATTTGATATTCAGTATCCTTAGGGAGGTGAGATATAAGTTTGTTAAAGCCAGGTCCCTGGGTTCATATTTGGGCTTCCTGTGGGAGCCCGAATTGTACCAAACTTTCTAGCAGAAAGGAATAGTCAAAAAAATTGCCATCAGTTTTATCACAGGGTAGTTTTCCAGGACTTTGAACAAATGCTGAGTCATCATTTTTTAACACTGTGAGTAATGGGAAAAACATTAAAGAATCTTCTTCTCCCATACCACTGCTCTAAAGGCTTTCATATTTCGCATATAACATCTTTGGAAAATTCATTCACATGTTTGTTGAAATCAAATCCATGGGTCCATATTTGGGCTCTTTATGATTAGATTAGTGCAATATGAGGAATATGTTTTTTAAAATCTTCTTCCGATTCACCCTTCAGAATCTTTTGATATTTGGGATGCAGCATCCTTAGAGGGGTGCAGATTCAAGTTTGTTCAAGCCAAGTCTCCGGGTTCATATTTGGGCTCCCTGTTATAACTTAGTTCAGTATGAGGAATATTCTTTAAAAATCTTTTTTTTGAGGTCCACCGGTCAGAATCTTTGGATATTTTGTATAGGCTTTTCTTATGAGAGGCAGATGCAACTTGTTCAAATAAATTCCCTGGGTTGATATTTAGGCTACCATGTCAGGTGAATGCTCTCAGGCCCCCTGGGGCCTCTTGTTTTCTGTTTGACAACATTGCCCTGGTTCTTCTCTCTATATTTTATATTGTAAGTTAGTCACTACTTTTATGAAGGCTTCCAAAATGTGTTACTGTATGTCTGTCTGTCCTTCAGATAAAATGTTTCTTTGCTTTTCATTTGCCTGGCTCAACATTTTAAATAATTTGCAGCTATCTTTCACCCTCCAACCTTTCCCACACACATACACAAATCAGGGCTGGGGTGAGTATTGAGTACTTTGTCAAAAAAGTGGTACTCGAGTACTACGAGTACAGAGTACTTTGGACCCTGCCCGTCACAAATATATTAAACATCAAAGAGTATTATATACTTGAAACAAATACAGTACAGCTGCTGTGTTCTGCTCACTTTCCACGGATGAGCAACATTTCCACGGATACAATAATATTTGACGCCAAACACTAACCAGAGTAATAATCATCAAAAATTTAAATAATGAAGCACCAGGTACAACCCGGTGCTTTATTAATTAAAATTTTGTGGATGATGATTTTTATTGCTTGGTAAACGCATGAGTGGACATCACTGCCCACGCGTGTATTACAACCCCTCCATAGCGACTGTACTGTAACTGATTTTTCCTCTTTGGGAATGTATTTTCTACAATTTCACTCCTTTTGACAGAATGTGTGCCTGTGGGGATTAAAACCAAAATAGTAAAAGTGCACTTGCGGATATTTGCAGCACAAGCACAGCACTATAGAATCTATATTTGATGATTTTAGGAATTTTAACAGTGTCATGAGACACCACAGTAGCAGGTACTGGTCAGTCTCTTGGAAAGTGGCTCAGTAGGTAGAGGTGCAGGCTGCAGGCTGAGAGGTCCTCGGTTTGATTCCCACCTGCGGCAACCGCATTGTGTCCTTGGGCAAGACACTTCACCCCCATTGCCCATGTGGGGGCATGGTGACACTGTGCACTAAGGCATACTGCACGTCGATGGTGCACCTGTCTTCACCCAATGATAACCCTGCTTGTGTGGAGTTAGTATGTTGGGGAGCTGACAGTTGCTTGCCATTGCTTGGTGGTTCTCTCCGGGTACTTTGGCTTCCTCCACCTGTAAAACTGTCGTGGTCATGATTGACCATTGTGCAGAAATATGTGACCTTAAACACCAGTAAATAAATAAATAATTCTCTTGGAAAAAATCACAGTTTTATGACTCGAGGGGCCTTAACTGAGAAATCTGAGGCTTTTTCTTGCAAAGATTGCAAAATATCAAACACAATGTGAAATGTCTTTAGAAGCCAGAATGTGATTAAAAAATAATGGGAAATTCAAAATGTGTCAACATCAATTTATTTATAAATTAATATAGTTTTTTTTATGGAAAAATGCATACTGGGGTTGGGGACACATCCAGGGCTATATTTTACCCCATCACTAGGTAAAAGAATATTTGACATCATTTGTTGAGATAAAATGGCACTCTCTATTGATATTGGTGAATTATTTAGCCTCAGCCAGGACTAAAAAGAATCTGAGAATCGATTCACATAGAGATCCGTGCAACAAAACCAGTAAGAAACCATGTAGCTTCTCGTAACACTGCTGCTAGGATTCACGTGAAAAGAACTGAGTCAGTTTAACCCTTTACCTAACACAAAGGCAGCAAATTAACCAATACAACACTAACATGACCTGAAATGTTGTGACACTGGCAATAAAATTTGTACAAATATGACTGTCATTGGAACCGGCTCTCATCAGCCGGTTCCACTAACATCCATAATTATTACGCTTGATGAATATTGTTTTTTTTTAGCTCACCTGACCGTGAGTCAGGGGGTGCTTAAGTGATGACTTTCTGTCGACCATTCGTCCAGCTTTAAATTATCAACCTCTCCTCATAGACAACTGGACTGAATTGAACCAAATTTGATATTCATGTTCCTTATCATATATGAATTCCAGTTTATCCAAAACAATTGCCACACCCACAGGGGGCCCCAAAAGAGGCATTTCTCTGATACCACCCATAAATTGTTTTCCAAAATTAAACAAAAATCTTCTCCAGAACCATGTATAAGAATCTTTTGATACTTGGTATACAGCATCTCTGTGTGGGGGGAGGGAGGGGGTGCAGATTCAAGTTTGTTCAAATCGAGTCCCTGAGTTAATATTTGGGCTCCCTATGGGCACCCAAATATCAACAGTGCAAAATGAGGAAATTTCTTTGAAAACCTCCTTCAGATCCACCAGTCAGAATGCTTTCATATTTGGAATACAACATCTCTAGTGGGGAAGGGGGTTAGATTGAAGTTTGTTTGAATCGGGTCGCTTGGTTAATATTTGGTGTATCTATTGAAGCTCGAAGTTTCACTTAGTGCAGTATGAGAAAATTTCTTTAAAAATCTATTTCTTCAGATCCACTGGTCAGAATTCTTTCATATTTGACATACAGCATCTCTAAGGGGGTTGGATTCATGTTTGTTCAAGCCAAGTCTATGGGTTAATATTTGGGCTCGTTATGGGAGCTCAAATTAACTCAGTGCAACATGAGGAAATTTCTTTAAAAATATTTTTCTTCCGACCCACCAGTTAGAATGCTTTAATATTTGGTGTACAACATCTCTGGGGAGGTCAGATCTAAATTTGTTCCAATTTGGTTCCTGCCAATCAGAATCCTTTCATATTTGGTTTGGCAGGGGGGTGCGGGTGCGGTCAGATTTGAGTTTGTTCATTTCGAGTCCCTGTCTTAATATTTGGGCAGGGGAGGGTTAGTTTTGAAGTTGTTCATTAATGTTCAAATCCATTCCTTAGATTTTTCCATAAAATTTGCCTTTCAAGCTGCAGTGACACAACAACCCTTGGAAGTTTGGCAGTACTTGTCTACAGCTGTCAGAATTGGAGGCAATCAGGAAGACCTATGCTAATAATCATCTGACAAGGACACTAGAGTTATGAATGTAGTGTTCATGAACCACAACTAACTGAATGTGTCCCAAAATACTTCTTTGAATCACTTTGTCAGGTGAGCGATTAAGGCCCGTGGGGAAGGGGGGCTTTTTTTTTAGCTCACCTGAGCGAAGCTCAAGTGGAGCTTTACTAATCGCTTTCCGTCCGTTGTCCGGCGTAAACTTTACAAAACCAACTTCTCTGAAGAAACCACTGGCCCAATATTTTTCAAATGTTGGATAAATGTTTATTACCTAATGTCAATTCAGATTTGTTCAAATGAAGTTGCCCCTCTTCCTGGGTGGGGCCACGCCCCCAAGGGGCACCAAAATCTTTGAAAATCTTCTTATCATGAACCAGCAGTAGCAGAGACTTGATATTTGGTATGCAGCTTCCTTTTGAGGTGTAGACTCAAATTTGTTCAAGAAAAGTTTGAGGGGCAATATTTGGCGACTTTATGGGAGGGGCAAGAATTTTGGCCCCACCCCAAATTTAGGTTTTCCGAACCGAGAGGCCGATTTGAACCATATTTTATGTGAGGGCTTATTGGGTCATAAGTACCTAATTTATGCCCAAAAATTTTTTTACGCAGCCCCGTGGGAAGTTGGGAACCGCAGGAGCTAAAAATAGAAAAAAATTAAAACGCCCATATCTCCAAAACTGCACGGCAGTGAGAATTTTTATTTGGTGTGAAGCTTCCTGGGGACCAACAGAAAGGATTGGTAAAAAAAATTGCCATCGGTTTTATCATAGGGTACAGTTTCGGGACTTTTTAACACTGTAGGCAATAGGAAAAACATTAAAAAATCTTCTTCTCCAGATCCAGCAGGCAGAATGTTTTGATATTTGGTATGCAACATTGTAGGGTGGATCTCATTCAAGTTTGTTCAAATTGGCCCCCTGGGTTCATATTTCGGCTCAGTATAGGAGCCCGATTTCGAACTTAGTGCATTTCAGGCAAATTTCTTTAAAAATCTTCTTCTCCAGATCCAGCAGGCAGAATCTTTTGATATTTGGTATGCAACATAGTGGGGCGGATCTGATTCAAGTTTGTTCAAATCGGCCTCCTGGATTCATATTTGGGCTCACTATAGAAGCTTGAATATGCAGCATCCTTAGGGGGTAAGATTCAAGTTTCAGGGCTTATATTTCGACGAGAATCCCAGAATCGATTCGCACAAAGATTCGCGCAATAAAACCGATGAGAATCCATGTAGATTCTCGCTGCACCTCTGCTAGGATATCCTGACACTTTGTCAATAAAATTGCACAAATATGGCTGTCATTGGAACCGGCTCATTGAGCCGGTTCCAACGACAGCCATATTTGTAAGTTTTTATTGGTAAATATTGTTCATTTAATTATTTTATCATTTATTTATTATTTATTGTTTAAAAATTATCAAATTTAGTTTTAAAAATTAAAAAGGTGTGCTGTGTAAAAAAGGTTAAGATGTGTTATCAGTATACAACAGTGGTTGAACCATGGTGGCATAATGGGATCCTGGGACACTCATAGTAGGTATGGATTCTCGCAACCATTTTCACGAGAATCCAAATGGATTGTCACAAATTTAGACGAAATATAAGCCCTGAGTTTGTTCAAGCCATGTCCCTAGGTCCATATTTGGGCTCATTGTGGGAGCTTGAATTGTAACTTAGTTCAGAATGAGGAATTTTCTTTAAAAATCTTCTTCAGATCCAGCAGTCGGAATATTTTGATATTTGGTGTGAAGCATCCTTAGGGGGGGTGAGATTCAAGTTCAAGTTAAAGCCAAGTCCCTGGGTTCATATATGGGCTCCCTGTGAGAGCCCGAATTATAACTTAGTTCAATATGAGGAATATTCTTTAAAAATCTTTTTTTTTTAGATCCACTGGTCAGAATCTTTGGACATTTGGTAGGAGGCTTTTCTTAGGAGGAGCAGATGCAACTTGTTGAAATCAATTCTCTGGGTTGATATTTAGGCTACCATGTCAGGTGAGCGCCCTCAGGCCCCCTGGGGCCTCTTGTTTTAATCAGTAGTTGGTGTTTTAAAAAATTAAAAAAGCTGTATTGGGTAAAGGATTAACATGTATTATCAGTATGCAACAGGGGTTCAACCATACTGGCCTCATAGGATCCTTGTCCATAGCAGGTCTGAATTCTCGCAACGATTTTCGCAAGAATCCAAATGGATTCTCCCAAATTTAGAGGAATTATAAGCCCTGCACAACACCAAATTTTGAAACAAAATTGACATATTGTTTAAAATCCAGTAGTCAGAACTATTTATTTTGCTGTATGGTTAATTAAAACAAATTTTGTCAAAAAGTTTTGTGTGCTGATGCAGATTTTAGTTTTATTTTGGGATTTGGGTAGTTTTCAAAGAAAGCTGTGAATTCTTATCTCTCCCAACTTACTCATCAGGTGACGGAGTAAGAATTCTGTCGAAGGCAATACCAGTTTTTGAGCCCATTTGACACAGATTGGACAGTTCTCTTCAAAAGAACAAATTTCCCATGCTTTTGACTAGGCGGAAGCCAAAAGTTGAATTCAACTGCAGAAATGAGTCTTTCATCACATGAAAGAGGTAACAGTATCTTTGGTAGGGTTGGGTTTGCTCATAGGTATAACTGTTGTAAATATTTTAATTAGATTTACCTGCCTCGAAAGGTTGGACTCGGGAATTTTGTAATCCCCAAAACTAAGCAGTCTTGGGAAAATATATTGTTTCAGTAAACATTTGAAGAATTCTACTGACATCTTGCATTACTGTTGAATGTTCCAGATGACTAAAGAGGGTGATTTGAGGACTTTTAGAACCTAAAAATTCGTTTGTCTATTGCTGTGTTTTGGTTGGGAATTCCCTGAGAAATATGTACATGTGAGCAGCACTTCCCTTTCTGTTAGTTTTGTTAGTTTTTCTCGCTTATTTGCTGCATGGCCCCTGTTACAACCAGTAGTGTATAAATTTACCAGTAATGTCGAAATCGACCAGTAATATCGAAAAAATTAACCAGTAATGTAAAAATCCGTAATGTCGAAAAATTAACCAGTAGTGTCAAAAAGTGACGACCAAAATGAGGAGCACTAACACTTGTCGACGGGGGAGGGGGGTATAGCCACCCCCCCCCCCGATGACACCCCTGGTCGTGTGTTTTAATGACTGACTATTATAATGTCAGTCACTACCCGATATTTGCTACATGTCTATCTTCTAGTTCTACCAATTTGCTACCTCTCATTTTACCTACATCCATCAATCAGTCAGTCTGCGTCACCCGCATGTATCCGCATGTACGTGGGGAGCACTATTAGCTCAATCTAGAAATTGCCTCGCAATTCAATTTGATGAATATCTGGGTTCTATACCTGACGAGGTCAGTTAAGTTGTGTCCTTGGGAACGACACTTTATCCCAGGTGCACGTTGACTTCGTGTGCCAAGCCACATGCCGAAATGACACGTGTATGGTGCGCGTGCTTTAAACTAAGTGTCGTAAACGAAATCAATCAATCAATCAACCAACCAACCAATCAATCTTTGTATGTAGGTCTGCCTGTCTTTCCGTCATTCAGTTGTCTATCCACGTCTAGGGGTTATTTTTCACACGCCACATTGCTATCTGTCTGTCTGGATTTCTGTCCGTCTGCCTGGATGCTGCTAACCTGCCTGCCTACACACTTGCCAGCCCACATATGTGACTGTATGTCTGTCTGTGCGAGCGCTAAATACTAGACTAAATATTTCAGCGTCGTATCAATTCATTATCTATCCAGAGAGGGAGAGAGGGAGGAAGGAGGATGAGAGAGAGAGAGAGAAGGGGGGGGGGGGGCAGAGAGAGAGATGGACAAAGACAGAGGGAAAATGGGATAGGGAGAGAGCGATAGAGAAAGAAGGGGAGAGAGAGAAGGAGAGATAGAGGTAGGGGCAAAGACAGAGGGACAGGGGATAGAGATCGATAGATAGATAGGATGGATGGATGGATGGATGGATGGATTGATGGATAAAATAGATAAGATAGATAGACAGAAAGACAGACAGACAGACAGACAGCAGACAGACAGACAGCAGACAGACAGACACACACACACACAGACAGAGAGAGAGAGCGAGAGAGGGAGAGCGAGGGATGGGAAAGAGAGATGGGCAAAGACAGAGGGAGAGGGGATAGAGAGAGAGAGAATGATGGAGAGAGAGGGGGCAAAGGCAGAGGGACATGGGATAGAAAGAGAGGGGAGATAGATAGATAGAGAGAGCGAGAGAGAGAGAGAGAGAGAGAGAGAGAGAGAGAGCGAGCAAATAGGATGGGATATGTTGTGCATATGAAAGAGGGAAATAATTGTTAAACATAAAATTCCATATTTACTGGGGTAAATGTGTTTAAAATTGCGCGAAAATGGTTAAAAGTCGATAAATATAGGCCAAAGTACAATTTGAGCAACCCGAAAAAATATTGAAATTTTTGCGAAAAATCGTCATTTCGGTCGTCACTTTTTGACACTACTGGTTAATTTTTCGACATTTCGGATTTTTACATTACTGGTTGATTTCGACATTACTGGTTAATTTTTTTGACATTACTGGGCGATTTCGACATTACTGGTAAATTTATACACTACTGGTTGTAACAGCACCCGTTTAAGAATCAGAAAAAGGTTGTCTGAAGGGCTATACTTGACAAAAGATATTTGAATGCCAAATTTAAAATGATGCGACCATATTTTTTTTCGCCTGAACGTTATAATGGTCGCCTATGGGAAAATATTTAGTACTGTGATACGTTTTCAAGTTTGGCTGAAATTAAACAATTGCAGGAATTCGATTGCATAAGATGTTTTTGGAGTAATGGTTGCGGAATGAAATATTTCAATATGTTGGATACTTTGGGGTTCCTTCTTACGCCTAGCGTATTGTCATATTACAGTGATAATTCAGCTCGTCGATAATGGTTTTCCTGTGACTGGATTATGGATCTGAAGATCGTATAATAACAGGACTGTGTTTTATATATTCTCGTTAATATTTTCAACCACATTCTCATTGTATTTTATTTATATATATTCCGTTTTCGCGAATGTTTTTTCGACATAGTGTCAACGCGGTTCGGCAACGAAATATTTCGGTTGATAAATTTTTAGTGTCATTGGAGTTAGGTGTCAGTGAGGGACTGTTACAACCAGTAGTGTATAAATTTACCAGTAATGTCGAAATCGACCAGTAATGTCGAAAAAATTAACCAGTAATGTCGAAAAAATCGACCAGTAATGTAAAAATCCGTAATGTCGAAAAATTAGCCAGTAGTGTCAAAATGTGACGACCAAAATGAGGAGCACGAACACTTGCCGACGAGGAGGGGGGGGGGGGGGTATAGCCACCCACCCCGATGACACCCCTGGTCGTGTGCTTTAATGACTGACTTTTATAATGTCAGTCACTACCCGATATTTGCTACATGTCTATCATCTAGTTCTACCAATTTGCTACCTGTCATTTTACCTACATCCATCAATCAGTCAGTCTGCGTCACCCGCATGTACGTGGGGAGCACTGTTAGCTCAATCGAGAAATTGCCTCGCAATTCAATTTGATGAATATCCGGGTTTTATACCTGACGAGGTCAGTTAAGTTGTGTCCTTGGGAATGACACTTTATCCCAGGTGCACGTTGACTTCGTGTGCCAAGCCACATCCCGAAATGACACGTGTATGGCGCGCGTGCTTTAAACTAAGTGTCGTAAACGAAATCAATCAATCAATCAACCAACCAACCAATCAATCTTTGTATGTAGGTCTGCCTGTCTTTCCGTCATTCAGTTGTCTATCCACGTCTAGGGGTTATTTTTCACACGCCACATTGCTATCTGTCTGTCTGGATTTCTGTCCTTCTGTCTGGATGCTGCTAACCTGCCTGCCTACACACTTGCCAGCCCACATGTGTGACTGTATGTCTGTCTGAGCGAGCGCTAAATACTAGACTAAATATTTCAGCGTCGTATCAATTCATTATCTATCCAGAGAGAGAGAGAGAGGGGGAAGGGGGGAGAGAGAGAGAGACAGACAGACAGACAGAGAGTTGGACAAAGACAGAGGGAAAAGGGGATAGGGAGAGAGCGATAGAGAGAGAAAGAAGGGGAGAGAGAAGGAGAGATGGAGGTAGGGGCAAAGACAGAGGGACAGGGGATAGATAGATAGATGGATGGATGGATGGATGGATGGATGGATGGATGGATGGATGGATGGATGGATGGATGGATGAATGAATGTATGGATGGATGGATGGATGGATGGATGGATGGATGGATGGATGGGTGGAGAGAGAGACAGAGAGAGAGGGGGGTGGGGAAAGAGAGCTGGGCAAAGACAGAGGGAGAGGGGGATAGAGAGAGAGAATAATGGAGAGAGAGAGGGGGCAAAGACAGAGGGACATGGGATAGAAAGAGAGGGGAGATAGATAGAGAGAAAGAGGAGAGAGAGAGAAAGAGAGTGTGTGTGGGAGAGAGAGAGAGAGAGAGAGAGAGAAAGAGAGAGAAAGAGAGAGAGAGAGCAAATAGGATGGAATATGTTGTGCATTTGAAAGAGGGAAATAATTGTTAAACATAAAATTCCATATTTACTGGGGTAAATGTGTTTAAACTTGCGCGAAAATGGTTAAAAGTCGATAAATATAGGCGTGAGTACAATTTGAGCAACCCGAAAAAATATTGAAATTTTTGCGAAAAATCGTCATTTTGGTCGTCACTTTTTGACACTACTGGTTAATTTTTCGACATTACGGATTTTTACATTACTGGTCGATTTTTTCGACATTACTGGTTGATTTCGACATTACTGGTTAATTTTTTTCGACATTACTGGTCGATTTCGACATTACTTGTAAATTTATACACTACTGGTTGTAACAGAAGGGACTGTCTGGACAGAGTTTCTTCACTCTGTTGAGGGCTGAATTTCTGGGGTTTTTTCGGTCTCTGTCGGCCATCTGGGTTCTGTCATGTACCCACCGGTTTTTTTTTTCTGCCACCTTCTCTCGTAGTTGAGGGTGTTCTACTGTCTGTATCTGTTGAGTTCACCTTTTTCTTCAACTGCTCTCACCTCTGTTATTTCCAGTTCGGTTCCTTTAGGGCAATTCCTTTTGCCCTCGATCTCGTGGCTGTTCCTCCCACACCCGCGGTGGGTGTGAAACGCTGTCGTTTCGGGGCCTCCCGACTCGACCACGTCTGGTGTGAGTTATACCCCTCCGTGGGGGATGTGCTGCTCCTCCCGCACCCGCGGGGGATGGGGAACGCCGTCGTTTCGGGGCCTCCCGACTCGACCACGTCTGGTGAGAGTTATTCCCCATCCGTGGGGGATGTGCAGTTTTTTTTACCGTGGTGGATACTGCGGGAGCTGTTGGATTTCTGGTGAAGAGATGCCTGGTTCCGGGACTATGCGCCCTCTCCAGTCGACATCTGAGGCTGTCACTAGGGTTGTGACTCCTCCTTTGGAGGCCGAGCTAGGTGGCTCTGTCCCCTTTTCCGCCAGTTCCAACAGCTCTCGTCGTATCTGCTGCTACTGCTGTTCCGTCTACAACGTCATCGGGCACCGTTTTTAGCCGGCGTTGGCTTATCCCTGCAAGGGTCTGCTGGGATGTCTGTAGTGTGGTTGTGGGGTATCGGCCTCAGCCTTCCCCGACTTCAACTCGGCGAAGTCGGAAGTGGCTGCCGACTCAACCCCCTGCTCTGTCCTCTCAGCTGTTGAGCACAGCAGTGTTATACCTGCAGTGGTCTGCAGCGGTGTCTGGAAGTGTAGACGTAGGCTATCGGCCTCAGCCTTCCCTGACTTCAACTCGGCGAAGTTGGAAGTGGCTGCCGGCCGAACCCTCTACTGTGGTTTCTGCGTCGTCGAGTACCACAGTTTTGTCATTGGCGTTTCCATCCACTCATTCTGGCCACACGGCCAGTTTTGTGAGACCAACGCCTTCTGTGCAGCCTGGACCTTCTGCCCCGCAGAGGTCCACGGCGACTATCCTGAGTTGTCGCCGTGTTGATCCTAGGGGTGTGTCGAACCCCTATACACGTCTGCCCTCAGATGTTTCGGCTGCCGCCCGTCGCCCCGCTTCGGATGTATTGGAGAATCGTGACCCTTCGCTGGTTAAGAGGGTCAGGTGTGAAGCCACTTGGCTGGTTCGTCCCCATGTCGAACCGGCCGGTGCGGGCAGTGAGCTTGTGGAGGCCATCTCTCTATTCACTCAGGTTCAGTCCAAGAGCCTTCCCGTTGCTTCCAGTGAAGCAGTGAGTGGTTTTCAGGCGCCCCCTATGGCGCCGCCTTCCAGGATTGGAAACAGGCCGCTTTCTGATCCCCCCTGGTGTGTCTACACCATGGGAGGCGTCGGCTGGTTTGCCCACGATGGGCTATGTGTCCTCCGACTCCGGGGAGGAATCAGACATCCTTGATGTCGAGAGCCAGCAGTCTTCTGACTTGGGGGCAGCTCTTGACTTTGTGTTTGGGTTCCTTACGGATCTCAAGCCGACAGTGTCAGCCAGGCCGCGATCATCGGTCGCGCGCCTACAGAGCAACCTGCTTCTGGGCGTCTTCGACCGTGCCAGTCAGTACAGGTGGTTGAAGCATTTTCAGCCTTGGCCTCTAAGCTGAGTTCCACGGCTATGAAGGCTCCGTTCTTCACCAGGGTTCACACCTTCTTGCCTCCGTTTCGTTATCGTTACTACGATTTCGCCAATCCGTCAGTCTGCCAGACTTTGACGGTTTTGGATCAGGACTCCAATTCCCTCGGGCTTTCCAAGCCCAAGTCTGCCGTTATTCCTATGACGACTCTGGAGTCCATGTTGGACTTATCGAGAGAAATGCTGGGTTTGCCTTCTCTCTCCGATCACATCGGCTCTGCCTTAGCTGCCTATCTGCCTCCAGATAGGTTTGACGATGTACAGGCTCCTTTGCGTGTGCTGTCCAAGGCGCTCATGCATCTTACACGCATGCCTGTGACACGGCTATTTTGGAACTAGTTCGAAGGGACTCCGTGCTGGACACAGGCCGATCCCTTCCAGAGGGGTAGCGCGCTGCTCTTCGATCTACTTCTTGGCCAGGTCCGCTACTGTTCCCTGGGTTCCGTGTCGACGGTCCGGGATGACGTCCTACGTCATTCCAAAGATCAGCTGCTGCTTCGTCAGCTTGATCAGCCTTCTAGGGGAGGCCTAACAAGTACCCTTCTGCTTCCTCTGCGAATCAAAGGGCTGATCCTTCTGCCACCGCTTCTACTTCTTACTCACGGGGTAAGGGTAAGCGTCGGCAGGCAAGAGGGAAGTCTCAGGATTCTTCATTCAGTAGAGGAGGTGGTTTCTCCTCTCGCGGGCCTCGTCGGGGCTCGAACTGAAGGTCCTCACCTCGATTCGTCCCAGGTTGGAGGAAGGATAGCAGAGTTCGCAGACCGCTGGGCCACCATCACATCTGATCCTTGGGTGTTAGATGTTGTTCGGTCGGGGCTGCGAATATCCTTCCGAAGGCACCCCACTCTGTCCGGAGTGCCTCTTCCAACCACAGTTCCTTCAGACGTTTTATGTCGGGAGCTTTTGTCCACGGAGATAGACAATCTCCTGGCGAAGGGGCGATCGAGGTCGTCAAGAACATTCAGTCAGTGGGGTTTTATTCCCGCCTGTTTTTGGTGCCGAAGATGGACGGCCGACTCCGACCGGTTATCCATCTGAGTATCCTGAACCAGTCTATCACTGCTCCCAAGTTCAGCATTGAGACTTTCAGGTCGGTCCGCCGTTCCATTCACAAGGGAGATTTCGCTTCCAGCATCGACCTGCGAGACGCTTACTTTCACGTTCCGATTCATCGGGCGTCGCGGAAGTATCTCTGGTTTACCAGTTCAATGCCATGCCTTTCGGCCTCAACCTGGCTCCTTGGGCATTCACTCGACTGGTGTCGCGTGTGATAGCCTTCCATCGCACACAGTCCAGGGTGACTTCTTCGGCATATCAAGACGATATCCTCCAGAGGCATTTCAATGCTGCCTTAGTGGAGTTGGATGTCAACACTCTGTTGAGCTTGCTCACGTCGCTAGGATTCAAAGTCAACGAGAAGTCGGATCTGGTCCCTTCTCAGTCGTTTTGTCATCTGGGGATGGCCTTCCGCACTCAGTTCAATACGGTGGCGGTCCCCCAGGCCAGGGCTGTGATTCTCTCAGCTTTTGCTCTGACTCTGTCCTAGTGCACATCCGCGACAGCACGGGGTATTCTCCGGCTGCTCGGTCTCTGCGGTTCGGTGACGGATCTCATTCCTCTAGGTCGGCTGCATGTCAGACCTCTCCAACACTTTCTGCTCAGTCGTCGGAGGCCGAATGGCGATTCTCTGGATCTGGTGCTTCAGTTACCAGAATCTCTTCATCCTCACCTTCTCCACTGGACGGATGTTCAGTGGATCACGCAGGGTGTCCCGTTGGACTTACCCACGTCCGATCGCGTTCTGACGGCAGATGCCAGCGATCTCGGATGGGGTGCGACGTTGGATCCTCTAGGTCTTTCCCTTCACGGGATGTGGGACCAGGATCGGGCATCTCTACATATCAACCAGAAGGAGCTTCTTGCTCTTCTGAGTTTCAGGCAGTGGATCCCCCACCCTCACCTATCGAATCGCCAGGTCCTCCTGTTGTCCGACAATTCGACATTGGTTGCTTACATTCGGAACCAGGGCGGCACGCACTCGGTTCCAATGTACGAATTGGCTCGGGATCTTCTACTGCTCGCTCAGGATGTCAACGCCGGGGTGGTTGTTCGTCCCATTCCCGGTCGTCTGAACGTCCTAGCCGACTCCCTGTCCCGGTGTTCCATCGATCTCTTTGCGACTCGTTGGAACCATCAGGTGGACACTTTCGTGTCCCCGTTTCGAGATGCTCTGGCTTTCGCCGTGGACGCTCTGGCCCTCCTTTGGGACGGTCTTGTCGGCTACGCCTTCCTGCCGGTTCCGATTCTGACAGTGGGGTTTGATGATGACTGCTTGCGCTCTGGTCAACGGAAGTCGTGGAATTGTGCTAAGAGAAGAGCGTCCATTACTGGGTGTGCGCCGATGGCGCTCGACCCAGTTTTGGCTTATTTTTTCGTGGTGTTTTTACACCACTTTTCTTTCCCAAATCTCTTGGGAAAGATTAAAATGGAGAGTATTTTATCCGAGTTAGGGTCTTCCACTGTAGTGCAAGCCTGTAGTAAACAATTGCGGTAGGTATAATAAGAAAGGAAATTTACTATAAAATTTATATTTTTTCTGATTAGAAAACCTGGTATGTTGGGAACAGAAATAAACTTTTTCTCAATTTTCACAATTCTTGTCTTATTTCATAATCCTTTCATAAACATTGACCGTTATACTTTTCATCAAACATTGTACACAGTCAAGTTGAGCTACAGTGTCACTGACACTTTCATTTAGCTAGGCTTGACAAAGTCAAGATAAACTATTACCATCACACCAGCGAAGTCTGTTAGTCTGTTCACATTTGCGTTAGCACTGGCTACACCCAGAAGTTCTTGTCCAATCATCACAAAATTCACTGTGCAGGTTCGATGTCATGTCTAAATGAGAACGCGCCCTTTTTTGTCGCGACCGGTCAGCCGTGACTGGGTGGGGTCGAAACCCGAAAACCATTAGCACAGTCTACAGGTTGTAATTATGACGAGATTTCTTTGTAACGTGGTAGGATGGTAACGAATAAACGTCTAGATGAGAACGTCCTATATTGGTTGGGTTGAGTCAACCATGACGGCCACAAGGGCACATTACCTAGATTTCTTTAGCACAGTCTGTAGGTTGCATTTATGAAGGGATTTCATTGAAAATTGGTAGGTGGACTAGGTATAATGTCTAGTTTGGCCATGATCGGTCAACCGTGACAGCCGCAGTCGCGTGACGTAGATTTGTTTAGCATAGCCTACAGTTCATATTTATAAAGCTATCTCATTGTAGGTTGGAAGGATAGCTCAGTATGATGTCAGGTTGGGACTCTCGTATTTTGTCACGATCGGCCAATCATGACAACTGGACCGGCATGTGACCTAGATTTCTTTAGCATTTTCTTCGAGTCATATTTATGAAAGGATTTCCTTGCAACTTGGTTGGATCACTTGTTTTGGAATGATTTTATTGTAACTTCGGAACTTTGGTTGATATACCTTATCTGTGAAGGTCACATCAACCCAGACCTCAGTTCTTTTATATTGTCTTCACGCCAAATTATTCTTATTGAAAACATAGCATGTTGGGAACAGAAATAAACATATTCTCAATTATCACAATTCTTGTCTTATTTCATACTCCGTTCATAACCACTGAACATTATCCTTTTTCATTCAACATTCCACAGTCAAGTTAAGCTACAGTGCCACTGACACATTCATTGCAGATAGGGAGATATGGCCTACTTTCATGTATACAGACTATAGTACCACAAGAAATTGTTATTTTGTGCTGTCATAAAACCTCAAATTAAAAGTTATTCAGCTGCAGCCTTTTAAATTGGTTGGAAATATTCTCAGAATGCGCTAAAACCTACCGCTACAGTCACCCGGTGTCAAAATTCTGAAAAATAAACTCTCCTTCTGGGGAAGAGGAGGGGGGGGCACCCCATTAAAGTATCCATCTCTAGTTGGAATTTTCATAGTTCTGCACCAACCCCCAACCCCCCCCCCCCCCCACCCCCCATTGAAAACCTCCTAGCTTTACTACTGATGGTCGCCTATGGGAACATGTTTAGTACTGTGATATCTAAATATATGGATGAAATTACACAATTGCAGAAATTCGATTGCATAATTTCTTTTTCCAGGGAATGGTTGCAGAATAAAATATTTTAATACGTTGCATCACAGGAACACCGTTCTTATTATATTAGGAGGATATGCGTGCGTATTATGTTATTTATTACTGACTATTGCTCAGTACTCAATGTCGTGTGACATCTATATGAGAGCTGTCAACGAGCTCGTTCCAACGAGGGGTCATAACCTATGTTTTTGAGACAAAAAATGAAAAAAATAGTGAAAATTAATTGGCGATTTTTGAGAATAGCGCTGGCCGGTTTTGGCCGTTACGTTGGGTAAAGGGTTAAATAATAGTTATTCTATTGCTTTATTTGTATATTGCGCGGACGGATGCGATCGATTTGTTTGGTGAAGGGTTAATTAAGATAAAGGGTAAAGCCTTAATTAAACGTTACAAACGTGTCTCTGTCATTAAAGGGCTTTTCATCCTACCTAGTTTCCTTGATTCATGCAGTGATAGAACATAAAAATAAAACATGTCAAAAGTCTTAGTGAACTGTAAATGGTGACAACGATTGACATCACTTCCTTCCCGAACAGTCCATTAATTATATTAAGGCTACTCTAATAATATAATGGATATTTACATGCACCTTAACCGCAAACCGAAAAGTGCCGACGTCGGGTCTACCTCTTTCGCGACCCCCCCCCCCCCCCCCCCCCCCCCGCGGCTGCCACGCAGTATTAGCATCCAGGGGCCTTTTAAGCAGAGCACTCCCCCACATCACAGGAGTCTGTGACATGACATATATGCATGCAATATGATATATACATAAAAAAAACCGAGCGAAGCGCGGAAGGAGAGCAACGCACCCTCGACTGGTCATATCACATTCACGCCTCGCATTATGATTCAAATCAACATACCACTTTTCTCTTCACACTTACTCACAAATGATTTATCTATCTAACGGCTGAATGGTTGGATTCACAATTCTCGATTACATACTTTATTACACGATTTTCCTCCAAAAAATGACGGAACATAAATCTGCCGCGACACCCTGCGCGAAAACGAAAGTAAACAGTCGATAAAACTTACTGAATAAGTCGGAATTGGAAACGGACCGAAGATAACTTTAAAACTGATTTATGCATTTGTTGAAATTGCTGCGTTTGATTTGACATCAGTTTGTAGAGTGTTAAAATAAAAATGGTTTATCATTATCGGCACTGCAATTAATATCGGCATATAAATATGGGACTTGTTCTCTGTGTCCAGGTCAAATGTGGGGAAGATGCCCAAACACGCAACATTTTCGCCCGAACCGGCCCCCACCTGACCCAAACACTTTCTCGCCCAATATGGCCTTCAAGTGATTTTTCCCCATGATATAAAGAAAAACGCCCAAGAAGAAATAAATAACATCCTACTGGACTCAGTGGCGTAGCTAGGATATTTTACCAGGGGTGAAGAGCTTATATTTTTCCGACGAAGTACTTCATGGTCACTGCATTCACAACATGCAGATGCCGTAAGCATGAGCATTTACAGAAGGGTCTGGGGGTTCTCCCCAAGAAAAATTCTGAAATGTGCTATCCAATGGAGCATTCTGGTGTTTTTTTTTTTTTTTGTTTTTTTTTTGGGGGGGGGGGGAGGGGGTGGGGGGAAAATCCTCTTGATTATTGAATGGCGAAAAGTATATGTTTTTGAACAGAAAGTTTCAAATTTTCCATCATGTCTGTTCCACTAAATGCACTAATTAGTAGAAAGGCATTTATGTAGTTCAACCGATGATTTGATGACAACATCAGTTATCAGAGGGGTATTTTCATTGTTCAACCGACGGGGTAAACGCAAGTTCACCCGCAGGCAGATAAACAAGCAAAAACAAAACAGATCTTGAAGATAAGATTGCAAGAAAAAAATTTGACAAACAATATCAAAACACCGGCACCCCCTGTAGCTACACCACTTTACTGAGAGTCAGAGGCGGCCCATCCATTGGAAGTGGTCTGGAGTGAGTCCCCCCCCCCCCCCACCCCCGGCCGTAGGGGGCCCCACAAAAGCAAGTAAAAGAAAAGAAAACGACGAAAAAACAAGGAATAAGAAAAGAGAAGGAGACACTAAAATACTCACCCGCTTATGAGGCCCTTATAAGCGCCTCATTCTTCCGAGGCCAATGACACCATAAGGGCATTTCCCCCATTATCACATCCTAAACGCTCTGAGCTTCTATATTGGGTCTACCAGACGCCATTTGGGAGCAGACAGGTAACCCACCAAAGAGCCGTGATCTGGCCGGGCCCCAAGATATCGAACAACACAAGGAACATTATAGCTGAAACTTAATTCACGTGGGCCTCTCATATCAAGAGCCCACCACTTGTCGAATGTCGCCAGATTTCAACCTCAATCCGAGTCTTGACACTTGCCCCAACCCCTCCCCTACCCCCCGCCCACACTTTTTTTACACATATTGATAATTTGTATAATCTCTGCGTGTCCCTACAAAAAATATTCATTGAAGTGGAACTGAAAATTGTTGGGGGGATGAACACGGGCGGAAAGGGAGGACTGATCCACTCTTTTTGTCAGTCTAAAGACCTCTAGAGGACAGAATTTTTGCGACTGCTTGCTTTGAATTTTAAATTTTTCTCCCACCAATGTGGGAGAAAACCATGCTCGCCAGATGTATCCAGGACCCCTCGCTTAAGTACTTTGAATGTGGTCAGTGAATGAACGGTTTGATCAGTGCTTGATGTTCTATATCACAAATGATTTGATTTTCGGTAACAGGACAAAATCCCATCTTGACAAAATCCCCTCAGACAAAACCCCCTCACTTTCTGCATTCAAAGACAAAACCCCCCAAGACAAAACCCCCTCACCATAAATATTATTTATAGAATATGGAGAAAATAAAAATGTTAATATATCATTTTTTGGAAAGAGTGGGGGGGGGGTACTTTTATGTTTAATTTTTTCAATTCTTTAAATCATTTTTCCGAAGGGGGCGGAGGTGTGAATAATTTGTATTTTTTGATTTTACATATATAAAGCATAGCAGAAAATAATAATAATAATAATAATAATAATAATAATAATAATATTTTTAGTAATTTTCTTGTCATCTTATATTATGTGGTTCAAACTCTTACAGAAAAAAATGAAGTGCATAATATAGTGTGCTTTCAAGAAGTATTATGAAAACAAAACAAAGTTTTCAAAAATCAAAAGGTGTTTAATTGTTACCTTATGCATGTTTACTATATTTGAGAAAAAAAATTGTTTTATCAAAAATGAGTAAACAAAAAAAAACAACAACAACAACAATAAAAAAAAAATAAAAAAATAAATTCAAATCGTGTTCATCATCATTTATTTTTTTGCTATGTGAGGGGGTTCTGTCCAAGAAGTCAATTAAGGTGAGGGGGTTTTGTCCTGAGGGAGTTTTGTCAGCAGGGTTTTTTCCGAGGGGGTTGTATCTTGAGAGGGTTTTGCCCTAGATTCTTGATTTTCCGGTAACCCTTTGAAGTTTGAATTAAGCTCGTGAACACATCAAGACAATACATTTGAAAGACCGCTGATATATATTTGTTTGATGTTGTAAAAACAGTGAATGTACCTGGATTGTCTGAGCTTGACATTTTGTTTTGACGTAAAAAAGGAAACGGTGGGATGTCAACGCGTGGGGGAAAGTCTTCAAGTGGTGGAAAGCCATCAACACGAGGAAAATCTGCGTCCACGTGAATGGGCTGTGACTGAGTCTTATAGTCTTGTATGAAAAACTTCGACCCGGTGTGAGAAATTGAAAAATTAGCCTTTGAAAAGCTTTATTTCCTCACCCAAAGAAATAGAATTATGGTCGCGGATCGCCATAACCTCTCGAAATAAGGGCATAAATATTTTCTGTCCAACAGTTTTCCAACATGTAGTCTCTTCAAGCAAGAAGAGTTTATCGCTACCCTGGTGAAAACATTAACCAAGCTTGCAATGAGAAGCCCTCGTAACTTACCAAATGTCCCCGAGGGGCCTCCCAGAAAGTGGAGGGGGGGGGGGGTAGTTCCAGCTGCCCCTCCCTTTTTGCGCAACCCCTATGCGGGTGGAGCTTTAGAATCTGTCTTAGGCCATCGGATTTTTCAAAATTTCTCAGGGCGGCCCCTACCAGTGGAGGGGGGGGGGGGGGGGTTCTCTCATACCCACACCCACCTCGGTATTACACGCCTCGATCATAACTTGTGGAATCACACGGGGGACCGAGGGGCAACATAAGCACAAATGATTAGCAAAACTCTTGCGTTTACACTTATGTTGTGCCATGACATAGCCCAGATGTTGACAATGACATTAAACATCAATAAATATGTAATGTACTGGTGTGTTGCAGTGGCGTAAAAGTTTTGCATGCCACACCCCCCCCCCCCCCCAAAAAAAAAAAAAAAGTTTCAAACATCTTTAGAGCCCCAAAAATGCTCTCTAATGTAGGGCTACACATGCTACAATTGCCTCGGATTCGATCTTGGAGCACTAAATTTCGATCTTGGAGCAATAAATTTTTGGCAAAATTTTCTCGGGGCGGCCTTGTCCCAACTAGAATCCTCTGGTCATCACCCCCTCCTCCTACTTCCTTGTCCTAATTAGGACCCTCCGGTCGTTACCTTCTCCTCCCACTTCCACGTATGGAAGTGGGAGGGGGGCTAACGACAGGAGGGTTCTAGCTATGACTAGGCAAGGACCCCCCCCCCCCCGAAACCCCACAACAACTTTACAGATAGCAAGTGCATGGAATGCTCCCCCCCCCTCCCCCAAACTGGCTAGTTCGCCAATTATAGAATCCCGGCTACGCCCCTGTTGTGTTGTGTTGTATTACAGTTGTATGCACTTATTTAAGTTATTTTCTTTAAGTAAATCGCAATAAAATCACGTGGTCTTGATTTTGTGAGGGTTTTTCGGGAGGGGTGGGGGCATCACTCGAAAAAAAGGTTATGCCACAGCTGATTTGCACATGGTAACCCGAAAAATGGTTGTCCGAAAAACAGACGACACAATGCTACAGGATTTGAACATTTTTAGTAATGTGGCCCAAAAATATCTATAGGCAATGTGTCTTTATAACAAAAGATTTGACACACCTGTTGTCATATCGTGGCATAAGCTATGATTTAGGGCCAAATTACAAAAATATCAACACGCCAAAATATAGCTTCTGAGACACGACTGAAAAATGTGGTCGATATTTTTCCAATTAGGACCAGAGGAGTCGGGAACTTGTCCAACGAACCATATAATATCCTCCAGAGGGTCTTATATATGGCCCACATGACAAGCTCCAGATTGCCGTGTTAAGGCTCAAACTATAGGAGGTGTATTTGTTGATGAATGCGAATATTCCTTGTAAAACGTGAAAGGTAAACAGATTTTTAATTGCTTTCCGAAAAGTATCAATAATATTGACAATATTCTATTATTGCTAACCATTCCGTCAGCAGAAGGTTTACGTCTCGCAAACTTGACATGCTGCAGTTCTCCGCGATTCATATGAACAAATGAACAATTTAACGGCTATCGCGCTCAAATATAGCAAATAGGCGGCTTTCGAAATAATTTGAAAATTGCACTCGCATCAGACACGTAAAAGCGATTCAAATTTCGCGGGGATTTCGTCATATGGTAAACCCGTTTCGTTTCGCTTTGTTGGTCTCGTTATGTAAAACTGTCGACTGTTTACTTTCGTTTTCGCGCAGGGTGACATGGTGTCGCGGCAGATTTATTTTCCGTCATTGTTTGGAGGAAAATCGTGTAATAAATAATGTAATCGAGAATTGTGAATCCAACCATTCAGCCGTTAGATAGATTAATCATTTGTGAGGAAGTGTGAAGAGAAAAATAAGCGGTAAGTTGATTTAAATCGTAATGCGATGCGTGAATGTGATATGACCAGTCGAGGGTGCGTTGCACTCCTTCCTCGCTTCGCTCGGTTGTATATGTATATATCATACTGCATGCATGTATGTCATGTTACAGACTCCTGTGCCCACATTCACATTTGTGTGCAGTAGTAAATAGGTTCTAAAGGCATATCAGTGATATCACTCAAGCTTCCGATGAAACATTTAACGCAGAAATGTATGACGTACCATTTGGGTCAAAAGTCTATTCTCATCGCGATGTGATTAAAATACACGCCCAACGTGCATTTTTGGCGTTGCACCTATATTTTATCGTTGCAACTCTATTTCTAAATGTAGGTGCACCTGGAAAAAATAGCGATGCACCTGGAAATATCCACGTCCAACGTGCAATTTGTACGTCCGACGTGCATTTCCACGTCGGACGTGCATTTCTCATCGCGATGGGATTTCGCCAAATAAAAAATAGTGATGCACCTGTATTTTTTGTAGGTGCACCTACATTCCAAAATAGCATTGCAACGATAAAATCCAGGTACATCGATAAAAAATACACGTCCGACGTGTATTTCAGTCTCATCGCGATGAAAAATGCACGTCCAACTTGCAATTTAAGCCAAAAATGCACGTCCAACGTACATTTTTGCCAAAATACGCGTCCGATGTGCATTTTTTAGCGATGCACCTGTATTTTAGCGTTGCAATGCTATTTTCGAATGTAGGTGCACCTAAAAAAATATCGATGCACCTGGAAAATAATCCACGTCCAACGTGCATTTCATTTTCCTAAACGGAAAATAGCGATGCACATGTATTTATTACAGGTGCACCTACATTCAAAAATAGCGTTGCAACGATAATTTCCAAGTGCATCGCTAAAATTACACGTCCGACGTGCATTTTAATCTCATCGCGATGAAAAATGCACGTCCAACGTACATTTCCAGGTGCATCGCTAAATTACACGTCCGACGTATATTTAATCTCCTCGCGCTGAAAAATGCACGCCCAACGTACATTTCCAGGAGCCTCAATAAATTGCACGCCCGTATGGAAACTCCTAACCGACACGCCAATCGCTATTCTCTAATCGCCAGTCGCCAATCCTATCCCCAGTCGCTAGTTGCCAGTCTGATCGCCATTCGCCAGTTAAATGCGCCTCTATCGACACTCCAATCTCTAACCGCTTTTTTGTGGCTCTGCAGATTCGCTATTCGCCAATCGTCGATCTCCACAATCGTCAATCGCCAGTCGCTAACTGGTTTTGTGGCCCTGAAACAATGCCAATCGCCAGTAGTTAATTGCTAATCGTTTTTCGCTAATAAGTGTTGCCAGTCGTCATTTCTTAATTTCCAATCGCCATTTACCGACCCTATCTCTTAACAGGGGCGTAGCCAGAATTTTATAATGGGGGGGGGGGGGGAGTGCGCTAGGCAATTTGGAAGCTTGTTGTGGGGCTTCAGGAGTTCTCTTCTAGTCCTAACTAGGACTAGGGTATAATGATGGGAAGGTCCTAGTTAGGACGGGGTAGGGGATAAAGATCGAGACGTTTCATAGCTGGGACAAGGCATCCCCCGATAAAGTTTTGCACATTTACACAGTTTAGACTTGTACTACAAGATCGGATCAATCTTAGCACTGTAGCCCAATATTGGGGAGCACTATGGGGCTCTTAAGTTGTGTGAAATGCTTTTTTTTTTGGTTTTTGTTGATGGTGGTGGGGTGGGGGTCCTTAGTCAGTTGCATAACAGTGTCTTCAAATGAAAACTCCAAGCGAATTTGGTGTTCAACAGCACAATAATATCTACCAATGAAGGTGAATTGTTTATGTATTTCTTGTGTAGCAGAACCCAAGTTTCGATTATTTGTTTTTTATCTAAAGTACACATTATGGACCTACTTAGTAATCATAAGATATGTTTGGAAGATAGAAAAGAGAAGGAAATGCTTGAAGAGTGTTTTATTTTTCAATTTTTACACCAAACAATAATGTTTCAATCATTTTTGCCCCTTTTCTCTTCCAAATCACATATATAGTAATGGTTGGGAGGGGTTTGGTGATTGGCTGATGGCGAATAGCGATTAAATGTTCTTTTTGTTGTCAGCGAATGGTGAGTCACAAATGGCGATTAGCTATTAATTTTTTATTTGCGATTGGCCAATGCGATTAGCATTTGTCGATTAGCTAATGGCGAATGGCATTTAGCGATGAGCGAATGGCAAAAAGCGGTATGCATTTGATTATTGGCAAATGGCGACTCGTGTGATTGTCAGTCGCCATTCGTCAATCGCTGGAAGATAATTGCCATTCGTTTGTGAGCTATTCGCCAATTCTTTGAGAGGCCCACGCGTGGGTCAAAACTAGGCAACATGTGAACAATGAAATCGTTTGCCCCCTTAGTTGATTCTTTTAATATGGCTTGAAATGTTTCGTTAATTGTACATAATCATGATATGACAAAACTACTTTTAAAGGGGATAAATTTATAACAATACAAATATTACAGTTTGATACCAAACAAATTACGTTTGACCCGCGACCCATATTAGGATTCTAAACTTAAGTATAAGACAAGGTTGGACTGAGAATGTGCCCTCCAAATTTTTAAGTTGAATAATATGAATGTGTGAAGTTACTATGTCAATTAAGGGCATTAATGATAACGAAATACAACCGCTCCAAAGGATCCTTATTACGTGACCGCCTGAAAGATGCCCCGTTCCAAAATACCGAATATGTGCAAAAAAACTAAGCTATTAATAGGAACCCCAAAGGGTTCCACATACCCAGTCAGATAAATGTGTTCCAGAACAGAATTCTCTATAGCCGTCAATGTGATTTTTGAAGTGGACAGTAAATTTCAGTGAAAAAAACACGTAACTTCCGGTGTCGAATTGCCCATGCAGTTGCAATTGGCCTGGCCCCCTCTGGGAATCAAATGTTTTTTGTTTCGCCTCAAAGCTTTGCGTGATACATTGGCCTACATATCTACACTTCAGGGGTAACCAGGCCTTCTCAACCGAGAACCACGACAAATCAGCGGCCGGCCAAAGTGTTACTATTGTTACTCGAGTTCTGTCCTTCTGGAGGTTTGTCAATATGCTCAGCTGATGATCTCGTCATTTCAGATCGAACTCGCAGTCCTGATTTCGTTGCAGCTTGTCTGCCAGTGATAACCTCAATCGAAAAAAACGTACATATAACCGATAATATAACTGATAATTGTTGTTATATTGGTGCGATTGTATACAGATATGCATTGACACGTACCTCGTGAAATATCAAGATGAACAGAAACTCAGTTGTTGAATTATCCGAATATTAAGGGCCTATATAAGTAATGAAATTTTGTTTATTTTGAAAATTCTCACCTCTGATATTCCTTCAATTCAAATTAAATATACACAAAATGTATATCAAAATGAAGGTTGGGATGTATAGAACACGAAGCACACGTGTAATCAGCTCATAGAGTCGACTGTAGGCACCACTGGTTCCTGGAAGTCTGCTGCCGTATTCGCACCAGAACTGATAATTTAATAATATTTCACGAAAACAACTTGTGGCCAAATGTGCTTTACATATCCAAGAACAAAGCTAGGGGATAACAATTCTTCAAAACATGGCGACAGAGCTACATTAGGGAAAATTCCAAAGCCTTTGCTTTTGTTTACGTATGAGTCTACTTTCGATTCCGGTCGACGTCATCGGACGGAAAAAGCATGTAAAAACAACGCCGTCTAAAATCAAATAATGAAAAAGATCGCCTTCATACAGTATACTGTTATGAGATAGAGACTGCACAGTTTCCATATTCAGTGTAAGGCATCATGATACCTGTTGAAATTTCTTAGAATTACGATTTTGGTTTTGGATGGAAATTCGTGGTAATGAGTGATTTGCGCATGTCTGTCGAGCATGGAAACCATCTTCAATAAAAAATGCAGACAGTGTTGTCCTTTTTCAAAATGCAGACCTATCGTTGTATTCGAAAGTGTTTTGAATGCCTAGCTTTGTTCTTGGATATATGAAGCACATTTGGCCACAAGTTGTTCTGATGAAATATTATTTTATTATCAGTTCTGGTGCGAATACGGTAGCACACTTCCAGGAACCAGTGGTGCCTACAGTCGACTCTATGAGTTGATTACATATGTGTTTCGTGTTCTGTACATCCCAACCTTCATTTTGATGTATAATTTGTGTATATTTAATTTAAATTTAGGAAATATGAGAGGTGAGAATTTCAAAATAAACAAAATTCCATTACTTATATAGGCCCTTAAGGTGTTGTAAAAGTAAGGAAAAGTTTGCTTGAAAAAAGGGTACACGGACGTTTCGTCCGCAAGCCGAGTCGTCTGCTTGTCAAGGAAAATATTGTCTGCACATTTTCTACATTTCGAACAAGACACCCACCCCCTACTAACGTGTGACATTTCCCCAGATTAAGCCCAATATTCTCACATATAAAGCCTCCTGATGTTGTATTTGTATTAAGAGTGTGATGTACAACATCATCTTTAAGGTTTGAAACACAAATGATGTCATATATTGGCTGATATATTGATATGTTTTTAAAAAATTGCACAAGTTGGAAATGCACATTTTTGGTGCACTCAAGAGACTCACCCACCCCCACATCACGTCTTGCAAATTTTTGTTCCCCCCCCCCCTGGAATAATTGCAAAATTATAAGATTATGTTACGGAACTTAATATAACAAGTTTTGATGCATTTCTTAATATAATTATAACACGTTTTGATGCGTTTCTTAATATTATTAATTCCTATAATACATTTGCTAATAATTTCGTGATTATTCATTGTAAAGCACAGTGATGCTCTTCCAAGAATAATTGCAAAATTATAAGATTATGTTGCAGAATTTTAATAAACCATAAATTTTGATGCGTTTCTTAATATAATTAATTCTTATAATACATTTGCTAATAATTTTGCTATTATTCATTGTAAAGCGACGGTGCGCCTCGATGAATACTTGCAAAATTATAAGATTATGTTGCAGAACTTAATATAACAAATTTTGTTGCATTTCTTAATATAATTAATTCTTATAATACTTATGCTAATAATTTTGCAATTATTCACTGTAAGGTGCCGGTGGAGCTCTTCAATGAAAAATTGCAAAATTAGGCCAAAAAAAAAAAAGGAATTGATTCTCAGGCACCGCCGCGTTGAAAAAAATGGCCCGCGTTGGGCCATTTTATTTGGACCGTCAATGCAAGAAAATAGGAAACAGGGAAATTGAAAAGGGACTATTGGTTTTAAGGCCCAAAACCAACGAATAAACAGGTAAATATACACAGGCGTGTGTTAAGTGTGAGAGCCTCTGGCCTTGGCTTACATTGGGGGCGAAATTCAAGTCGCCCTCCCAAACTTCCTTGGGAGACATGGCAGTTTACTGTATTTTCTTATGTTTTATTTTTTAAAAACACACGCTTCCGCAAAAAACAGTAAACACGGTTGCTGTTAAAGTCCGTCACACGGCTATGAAAATAGCCTAAACTAGCCCAATTTTATATTTCTGAAAAGAATTGCAATGGCGTAGTCGTTCGAACAATTCGCCCCAACTGATAGCAACCAGCACAAAATGGCTATTTAAAAACAAAGTACCAGACAAAACAACGAATCACACAAGACACGCATCGAGTTAATAAGAATTTATTAAAAGTTAACCACCGTTTCAAAACCAAAAAAATGTATTGGAGACAGTTCGTCCATATCGAAATTGCTTGCGGTTACGCTCTGTTCCACTGAAAAATTAGCTGCATTGAAATTCGCCCCGCAATTTGCATTGAATGTTTTTCTTTGAAAACTTGTGAAGTTTGTTGGAAGGGGGTTAAATGTAATAAGGCTACAATAGAAATCACAGGTATTTGGATGGATAAGAATGGCAGCCCTTCAAAGCACCAATCGCACGTGTCAGTGAAAGATGGTTGGCAGAAATTGTCAGTTTTCTGAACAGTGTATTATTACCCAGCGCAGCCGGAAAGGGAGACAACTGAAATGTTTTGTCATTTACCAAAGAAATTAATTAACTCAAATTGTTAATAACGCTTAATTTACGAAGGATATCGAAAACTTTTTTAACTACGCTTTTCAACTCAGTTAGGGTATTCAGAAACCATGAATGACCCAGCTTCTTATATGAACTTGAAATTTATTTTAAACACTTTAAATATTTTTTTAAAAAGAATATACCTTCTGTTACAGAGAAGAACACGCTCACCATGGGTCATACTAAAAATCAAAATAACTCACAATGATACCAAAATAATACGAGGGTGGTCAATAATATCTAGTATTCATAAAATAGTTCTGCTTTGTTAAAGTTTAAAAGTGAAGTCAGAGTTCTGTTTCTAAATACAACAAGTGGTGATATCAGAAAATAAAGAAAAACAGTTTTAGTTTTCAATAAAATGAGTTTTATTTGTATATCATTTTACAATATGCACTTTCCATGCTTTTCAGGTAAAAACAGACATCAGAAAGTGACTTTTACCTCTCAATCCTTTCTCACCATCTGGAAGAAATAAAAATAAAAAATAAAAATAAAATCCTCCCTCCCTCATTGATTTGAAAAAAAAATTGCCTGAGAATCAATTGATTTTTTTTTTTTGGCCTTATACATGTAAGATTATGTTGTGGAACTTAATATACCGTACATATACTTTAAGAACTCTTACTGTAATAATATAATTTTTATTGGTAATCCATTGAATAAACAGTAATTAAAATTTATTAGATGGCTGGTTAGTTTATTTTGTTCTGACATTTCTGTTTTCAGAATTTCATACACATATATGAAATTTAATGCAAGGAGGTACATTAAGATATATTACAATGGAGGTACATTAAGATATATTACAATAGGTAATATACAATAAATTATACAATAAAATTATTATATAAAAAAAAAATGATTCAAAATGCAATACTTGAATACTTTCCCCCCAGCGAACGAGTTTCGGACGTGTTGGGTATAATTGTAGAGGACGACTTGGGTAAAATTGCAGCAGACGATTTGGTTAGCAGACGAAATGGGTGTAATTCGAAAAAGTGATACTGACAGGTTGCTTTCAGTCCCGTTAGAAACCAAAACAAAGTAATAATGTGTTACTTTTTGGTGCATCTGTATTTCTGAACAGTGCTTCGTAGTTTCAAAAACTAAAAAATATTAATAGATTGTTCGATATTAATTGAAAAAATATTAATATAATATATCGTCGAGCAATTATCTCTGCAGTAAATTCACATTCAATGTGTTCTGTAATAGGGCCTAATTAACGTCTCTCATCTGTTAGAATGATATCCAATCACTTCGGCTCCAAGTCATTTCGTCCTCTGGTCAATTCGACCTCAAAGTCATCTCTGTCCTAGTCACTTTTGTCCCCTGGTCATTTCGGCACCATTTTAAGTGTAGAGATCTATAAAGATCAGTGCAAGTTCATGTTTAGAAATAATGGGTAATTACCTTTATTAACTGGTAGAGTGCTGGAAACCCATATTTGGGCTTTACTCTGAAGTGTAGGCACCACAGCTTGAAGGCTCATATTCAATGCATGTGCTTTGTATTATGTTTGAAGTGATATTATTTAATCTGTAAGGGTTTGCCTTGCTACAATTTATGGAAAGTGCCCATAGGCACTTTCCCTTAAATTGTAACAAGACAAAGACATGTGTACAAGATTTGATGGTCAAAAATAATTTAGCACTCTACCAGTTAAGTAATGTTCAGTTATTTGTATTTACATAGTGTACAGAACAGTTATACATGACATTAAAAATTATCCATGTGTTCAATTTTACATACATTTAAGATGCTATCTGTATAAGTAAGAGAAATTATTTTACTTTGAAATTTTGCAAAGTACCGGAATATGCAGTCATTTATTCATATTGTTATGCACAATTTCTAGTCACCTTCCAGTTTGAGGTTCACAGGGTTTCTTTTTCTTTTTTTTTTCTGAAACAACCACCAAACTGCGATTTTGATACTACCATAAATATGTCCACATTTTCTAAAACACAGAGCAGAATCCTTGTAGTTATGCGCAATTCCTAGTCCCCTTCCAGTTCGATGTCCACGGGGGTCTGATCCCAGTGCCCCACTTCCAAGGCGTACACTCAAACCAAATCACATTACTTACCCTCGCTTCCGGCTCTCATAGATTCATAAGCAAATAAAATTATTCAGGTCACAAGTGATTTCAAATCCCACATAGTCCATGTGCATCTTCGACATGCTGAAACTTTTCTTTTATTTATTCATCATGAAAGAAAATCTACTAGACATATATCATGTATACCTGAATATCTAATTGAGAGATATATATGTTGAAAAAAAAATTAAATAGAAAAATGTTAAAATTCAAACAATATTTGAAAATATTTAAAGAGGCCGAAATGACCTGGTATATTGGGGCTGAATTGACCTGAGGCTGTAATGACTGGGGCCAAAATGACTTGGGGCCAAAGTGACTGGAATTCGTGAGAATTGCATCCAAACTGTCCTCCAACAATTTGACCCAAACTGGATACTAATCTAACCCAAACCATCCTTTGGCAATTTGCCCCAAACTGTTCTCCAGAATAGGGACACATGATTCTTATTGATTTATTTATTGGGGTTTAATGACACTTCGATAGCCAGGGTCACTTCCTGTCGGACAGTTTTACAGGTGGGAAAAGCCAGAGAGAACCACAGAGCAATTACAAACATCTAACGTACAAACAGCACACACTCTGGGTTAGCATTGGTTGAAGACAAGTGTACGATTGACATGCAGTATGCCTTGGTACGCAATGGCACTACGTGGGCAGTGGGAATGAAGTGTATTGCCCAAGGAAACAAAGTGGTTGCCACAGGTGGTATTTGATAGAGGACCCTTTGGCTTGCAGCCTCCACCTCTAAGTACTGAGCCCTTTAACCTTCAAAACTGTATAGTACCAGTTAAAACATTTTGTAGAATGACCGCATGAAAATTTCACAAGTACATAGTTTCATTATTAGTTTGTGATATTTGTTTTTGCTGTACAGTGGAACCCTGTTAATTGAAGAGCCACTTTGCCAATAACATTATTCAATTAGCAGGAGTATCCAATTAACAGGGATTGTGTCACTTTCCTGTATTCCAGAGATAAACTTAGCATTTATTCTATTATATGTTGTTTGACAGAGCTCCATGAGCTCTGTCAAACAAGATATAATAGATTAAATGCCTGTAGTGAATGTACTGAGGCCAAATTGGTCTATAACCAAAGGAAAACTGGGAAGAGTCAGGGCAATTTCTCAACATGTTACAAGATTTTTTATTCAATTAACAGGAGATTAGTCTATAACCTATATTCAATTACCAGGTCAAATTTGTACTGGAGGTAAATGGTTTTGTGTTAGGAAATTATATTCTATTAACAGGGATACAGTTAAAACTAGAAGTCCTAACATGAAATGCGCACAAATAGCATGTCGATTTGTGCGTTAATCTATGCGTTATGACCATAGTAAGGCTATCATATTCTGTACATATGGCCTGTGCACAAGCAATGTTTCAGCCAATGGACCTCCGGGTAACCCGGAGGTCCATTGGCAGAAACATTGCCTGTGTTTACTATGAGTAATCAGGAGAACCTGCCATGCTTTGGATGCCATTCGATAAGGCAATTGCGTGCAATTCCTACGCGCAATTAAGCCTAGATAAGCGCACAATTCAGGACAGGACTTCTAGTTTCAACTGCATACAATTAAGATATATCCAATTAAGTGGGCACAACTGTATAACCCCCCCCCCCCCACACACACACACACACACACACACCCAATCAAAACCATCATTCAAAGGTCTTGGATTCAGCAAATTTGATTTCTTTATTTATTGGGTTTAACAACAATTTTTTACAGCCAGGGCCACCCAACAGTTTTACTGGTTAGGAACCCAGCCAGAGCACCCAGAGAGAACTACCGAGCAACAATGACAAGCAACTGTCAGCTTCTCAACATTGTAACTCCAAGCAAGCAGGGTTAGCATTGGTTGAAGACAAGTGCACCATCGATGTGCAGTATGCCTTATTTCAGTTGCCGCAATTGGGATTCAAGCTGAGAACCTCTCACAGCTTGTTTTGGGAAGGTTTTTTTTGTTCCAGCTTCATTAAGGTTTGTTTCATATCTCACTTGTAATTTTGTCATAATTAGTAATCATAAATCCTATGGAAAAAAAATGCATAGAATATTTAAAAAAAAAAAAATTCTGTGAGGATTTGACCTCAAGAGGTGATGACATTCGACCACGACTGAGACCGAATATTCTAAGAAAAAGTATGAGGGCTGAATCTTCCTGTGACTGAATCTTCATGAACCCCTTTTTTCAAACTAAATTGCCCATTACTTATAAAGCACCATAGCTAAGGCAAAAACAATACTATGAAATTTCCAAGTCTGCAATTCTATAAATTTACACAAATTATATAGCAAAATGAAGGATGTGGTGTATAGTATGTGTGCATCTCACACACTGACACACAGTCGCCATCAGACATCAGCGGATCCTGAAAGTGTGCTATCGGTACCATATTTGTGCCATAATTGATAATAATAAAATAATATTTCATAAGAACAACAAACACAGGAATTCAAAATGCAGCCTCAAGGCAGCATGGTGGTGAATGCCAATGCTGTCCCATTGTCCTTGAAAGGGGGAGTCCTTTACAAAATAGGTTTTTGTTTTGTGATACTCTGGATACTCCCCATTTTTAGCTCAGCTTTGACAAAGTCATATTTAAGGTTGTGTCATAGTCCGTTGTCCGTCTGTTTGGGATCAACAATTCAATACGACTCGGGCTTCCGTCTGTTTGGGAACAACAATTCAATACGACTAGGGCTAGAGGTTGTATTTATGAACCGATCTTTACAAAACTTTTTGGGTACCTTTGTTATCACCGTGGGACGAGAACGAGTGTTTTTGGGTGCAGTCCAAAATGCAAGATGGCCTCCAGCAGCCATTTTGTACAGAAATTAGTGCAATCAGTGTTTTGTACAGAACTTCTGTATGAAAGTTCTGATTTGAACAAATTTTTGTATGAATGTTTAGTAACATGGAGTACATCACCTATAATACAGGTTTTTTTCTCGTGCTGAAATTATGCAAATTAGATGAACTTTAATTTATTCAATGCTACTTACATGTATACCCAGTAAGTGCACATGCCAATACGGCTCGGGCTAGGCTGTATTTATGAACTGATCTTCATGAAACTTCTTGGGTACCTTTGCTATCACCTTGGGATGAGAATGATTGTTTTTGGGTGCGGTCCAAAATTCAATATCGCTACTAGTGGCCATTTTGTACCGAAATTAAGTACAATCAGTTTTTTGTACAGAACTTCTATACAATTTGGGCTAGAGGCCATAATTATGAATCGATCTTTACAAAATTTCTTGGGTACCTTTGTTATCACCATGGGGTTAGAATGAGTGTTTTGGGGGAGTCCAAAATTCTAGATGGCCGCCGGCAGCTATTTTGTACTGAAAATGAAATTACTGCAATCAGTTTTTTGTACAGAACTTCTGTATGAAAGTTCTGATTTGAATAAATTTGTGTATGATTGTTTAGTAACATGGAATACATCACATAAAATACAGGTTTTTTTCTTGTACAGAAATTATGCAAATTAGAGAAACTTTGATTTATTCAGTACTACTTATACACAGTACGTACACATGTCAATACGGTTCGGGCTATGGGCTGTATTTATGAACCGATCTTCACCAAGCTTCTTGGGTACCTTTGTTATCACCTAGGGACGAGAATGAGTGTTTTGGGGTGCGATCCAAAATTCAAGATGGCTGCCAGAGGCCATTTTGTACCAAAATTAGATACAATCAGTTTTTTGTACACAACTTCTATACGGCTCAGGCTAGAGGCTAGAGCCCGTATTTATGAACCAATCTTTACGAAATGTCTTGGGTGCCTTTGTTATCACCGTGGGATGAGAGCGAGTGTTTTTGGGTGCAGTTCGAAATTCAAGATGGCCACTAGCAACCATTTTGTACCAAAATTAGTGCAATCAGTTTTTTGTACAGAACTTCTGTATGAAAGTTCTGATTTGAATAAATATTTGTATGAATGTTTAGTAACATGGATTACATCACAAAAAAGACTGTGTAATACAGGTTTTTTTCTCTTGCAGAAATTATGCAAATTAGATGACCTTTGATTTATTCAGTGCTTCTTATACACTGTAAGTGCACATGTCAATACGCTAAGGCTGGAGGCTGTATTTATGAACCGATCTTCATGAAACTTCTTGGGTACCTTTGTTATCACCTTGGGATGAGAACAAGTGTTTTTGGGTGCGGCCCAAAATTAAAGATGGCTGCCGGCTTTCACACTGTTGCTTACTGAGGTGAAGTCACTTTACCATTACCAAGCTACCTACTAAATACCAAAGGGAAGATTTTTCAGTGCACTCTTAATACTTCAGTGCCCATAATTCTCAAATATGGCATTAAAACCAATCACATACTTATACTGCTTAAATCTATTCACATAATCAGAATACACCATCAGGGGTGCATTAGCTCAGTAGGTAGAGGTGCAGACTGCAAGCCGAGAGATCCTCGGTTCGAATCCACCTGCGGCAACAGCATTGTGTCCTTGGGCAAGACACTTCACCCCCCACTACCCATGTAGCAAGGTATGCTGTGTACTAAGGCATACTGCATGTTCTTAGTGCACCTGTCTTCGAACAAGGCTAACCCAGCTTGTGTAGTATGTTGGGGAGCTCACAATTGCTTGCCATTGCTCAGTGGTTCTCCTGGGGTACTCTAGTTTCCTCCATCCATAAAACTGTCATGGTCACAATAAGCTGTTGTGCAGATAAATGTGACCTTAAACACCAATAAATAAATAATAAAAAGAACACATCACCTCATACCCGTTTAGACTCTCCAGTTTTCATTCACCTTGGTATCCCTCGGTTTGCCTTGGTGTTTAGTATGCCCGCCAGAAAAGGAGTGATTTCTTTTTCTAAAAGAGCAAAACAAGAAACAGTAATTTTTAACAGGTAGTAACGAAATAATTTTCATGAAGCGCACAATTTTATCTTAGTTAATAGCTGAAAAAACGCAGGGTGATATTTGCAAATCTTATTTTATTACTGGCACCAGGTACTGGTAATGAAAATTGCTGTTTGTCATCAATACTTGATCAAGTTTCTGACAAAGCACATTATACTATTCCAGTATGTTAGCGACTGGACATAAGCGCACAATTTGATGTTGGTTTACCACTATATACTGGTGCTTAGCCAGGAAATCTAAGTTACATGTAGGGGCAAGAGTAATATCTAGTGGGAGTGGGGCCGGGTAATAAAGAATATGATGCACAGAATCACCTGAGCCACATAGCAGTGAGATAGGGGTGAGGACAAGAGGGTGTGTGACCCTCTCATCAGTGGAGGGGTCGGGTGCACCTCCCCCCACCCAAAAAAATTTGAAATTCAAGACAGTAAAACACAATTACCTTGACTCTGTGTCCATTTGTGTCCATAATAAGTTGCGAACAAGCATAAATATCTAGATATTAAAATGTCTTTTGGGATGTTCATTATATGGGTTAACAGGAGAGAGGGGTGGGGGCATGAATGCAATTGGGGACCGAATATTCTCAGAAAAAGTATGAGGGCTGAATCTTCCTGTGACTGAATATTCATGAACCCCTTTTTTCAAACTAAATTGCCCATTACTTATAAAGCACCATAACTAAGGCAAAAACAATATTATGAAATTTACAAGTCTGAAATTCTATAAATTCCAAATAAATTTACACAAATTATATAGCAAAATGAAGGATGTGGTGTATAGAACCCCAAAAGTACGTGTGCACCTCACGCACTGACACACAGTCGACATCAGACATCAACGGTTCCTGAAAGTGTGCTATCGGTACCATATTTGTATCATAACTGATAATAATAAAATAATATTTCATTAGAACAACAAACACAGGAATTCAAAATGCAGCCTCAAGGCAGCATGGTGGTGAATGCCAACACTGCCCCATTGTCCTTGAAAGGAGGAGTCCTTTACAAATAGGTTTTTGTTTTGTGATACTCTGGATACTCTCCATTTTTAGCTCAACTTTGACAAAGTCAAATTTAAGGTTATGTCATGGTCCATTGTCCGTCTGTTCGGGAACAGCAATTCAATACGTCTCGGGCTAGAGGCTGTATTTATGAACCGATCTTTACGAAACTTCTGGAGTACCTTTGTTATCACGTGGGACGAGAACGAGTGTTTTTGGGTGCGGTCCAAAATTCAAGATGGCCTCCAGCAGCCATTTTGTACAGAAATTAGTGCAATCAGCGTTTTTGTACAGAACTTCTGTATGAAAGGTCTGATTTGAATAAATTTTTGTATGAATGTTTAGTAACATGGAGTACATCACATATAATACAGGTTTTTTTCTCGTATTGAAATTATGCAAATTAGATGAACTTTAATTTATTCACTGCTACTTACATGTATACTCAGTAAGTGCACATGTCAATACGACTCGGGCTAGGCTGTACAGTATTTATGAACTGATCTTCATGAAACTTCTTGGGTACCTTTGTTATCACCTTGGGATGAGAATGAGTGTTTTGGGGTGCAGTCCAAAATTCAAGATGGCTACCAGTGGCCATTTTGTACTGAAATTAGGTACAATCAGTTTTTTGTACAGAACTTCTATACAACTTGGGCTAGAGGCCGTATTTATGAACCGATCTTTACGAAATTTGTTGGGTACCTTTGTTATCACCATGATGTTAGAATGAGTGTTTTTGGGGGGAGTCCAAAATTCTAGATGGCCGCCGGCAGCTATTTTGTACTGAAATTACTGCAATCAGTTTTTTGTACGGAACTTCTGTATGAAAGTTCTGATTTGAATAAATTTTTGTATGCTTGTTTAGTAACATGGAATACATCACATAAAATACAGGTTTTTTTCTTGTACAGAAATTATGCAAATTAGATGAACTTTGATTTATTCAGTGCTACTTATACACAGTAAGTACACATGTCAATACGGATTGGGCTAGGGGCTGTATTTATGAACGGATCTTCACCAAGCTTCTTGCATACCTTTGTTATCACCTAGGGACGAGAACGAGTGTTTTGGGGTGCGATCCAAAATTCAAGATGGCTGCCAGTGGCCATTTTGTACCAAAATTAGGTCCAATCAGTTTTTTGTACACAACTTCTATACGGCTCAGGCTAGTGGCCGTATTTATGAACCGTTCTTTACGAAACGTCTTGGGTACTTTTGTTATCACCGTGGGATGAGAGCGAGTGTTTTTGGGTGCAGTTTGAAATTCAAGATGGTCACTAGCAGCCAATTTGTACTAAAATTAGTGCGATCAGTTTTTTGTACAGAACTTCTGTATAAAAGTTCTGATTTGAATAAATTTTTGTATGAATGTTTAGTAACATGGAATACAGTTAAAACTAAAAGTCCTGTCCTGAAATGCGCACAAATAGCACGTCGATATGCGTGTTAATCTACGTGATATGACCATAGTAAGGCAATCAAATTCTGTAAATATGGCCTGTGCACAAGCAATGTTTCAGCCAATGGACCTCCGGGTAACCCGGAGGTCCATTGGCAGAAACATTGCCCGTGTTTGCTATAAGTAACCAGGAGAACCTGCCGTGCTTTGGATGCCATTCGATATGACAATTGCGCGCAATTCATACGCGCAATTAAGCCTAGATAAGCACTCAGTTAGTGACAGGACTTCTAGTTTTAACTGTACATCACAAAAAAATACTGTATAATACAGGTTTTTTTCTCTTGCAGAAATTATGCAAATTAGATGACCTTTAATTTATCAGTGCTACTTATACACTGTAAGTGCACATGTCAATACGCTAAGTCTGGAGGCTGTATTTATGAACCGATCTTCATGAAACTTCTTGGGCACCTTTGTTATCACCTTGGGATGAGAACGAGTGTTTTTTTGGGTGTGGCGGCCCGATATTAAAGATGGCTGCCAGCTTTCACACTGTTGCTTACTGAGGTGAAGTCACTTTACCATTACCAAGCTACCTACTAAATACCAAAAGGAAGATTTTTCAGTGCACTCTTATTACTTCAGCACCCATAATTCTCAAATATGGCATTAAAACCAATCACATACTAGTACTGCTTAAATCTATTTACATAATCAGAATACACCATCAGGGGTGCATTAGCTCAGTAGGTATAGGTGCAGACTGCAAGCCGAGAGATCCTCGGTTCGAATCCCACCTGCAGCAACAGCTTTGTGTCCTTGGGAAAGACACTCCACCCCCACTACCCATGTGGGGGCAAGGCATGCTGTGTACTAAGGCATACTGCATGTTCTTGGTGCACCTGTCTTCAAACAAGGCTAACCGTGCTTGTGTAGTAGGTTGGGGAGCTCACAGTTGCTTGCCATTGCTCAGTGGTTCTCCTGGGTACTCTAGTTTCCTCCATCCATAAAACTGCCATGGTCACAATAAGCTGTTGTGCAGATAAATGTGACCTTAAACACCAATAAATAAATAATAAAAAGAACACACCACCTCATACCCGTTTCTCTCCAGTTTTCCTTCACCTTGGTATCCCTCGGTTGCCTCGGTGTTTAGTATGCCCGCCAGAAAAGGAGTGATTTCTTTTTCTAAAAGAGCAAAACAAGAAACGGTAATTTTTAACAGGTAGTTACGAAATAATTTTCATGAAGCGCACAATTTTATGTTAGTTAATAGCTGAAAAAAATGCAGGGTGATATTTGCAAATCTTATTTTATTACTGGCACCAGGTACTGGTAATGAAAATTGTTGTTTGTCATCAATACTTGATCAAGTTTCTGACAAAGCTCATTATACTATTCCAATATGTTAGCTACTGTACATAAGCACACAATTTGATGTTAGTTTACCATTATACTGGTGCTTAGCCAGGATATCTAAGTTACATGTAGGGGCAAGAGTAATACATGTATCTAGTGGGAGTCATAAAGAATATGATGCACAGAATCACCTGAGCCACATAGCAGTGAGATAGGGGTGAGGACAAGAGGGTGTGTGACCCTCTCATCAGTGCCCCCCCCCCCCCCCCCCCCAAAAAAAAAAAAAAAAATAGACAAAAAAAAAAACAACAAAATTTGAAATTCAAGACAGTAAAACACAATTGCCTTGACTCTGTGCTGCTGTGTACTGGTCACTTTCTGTGGGAGGGCAATATTTCTGCGGATGCAATGATATTAGTTTTCAAACATTGTTTACAGCAATAATCGTCAACAATTTAATTAATGAACCACAGGATACAATTCGGTGCTTCATTAATTAAAATTTTATTGATGATGATTTTCTATTACCTGGAAAAAACATGCATGGACATCATGCACTGCCCATGCAAGGATTATGACCAGCAACTGTACTGTATGTCTGTGTCACTGCTATGAGCAGGGACTAATCTAAATGGGTGGGTGTGTTTACAAATATTCATATTTTTTAACACCTGATAACAAAGTAATATAAGTTTATAAACAACCACACAATTGACTTTTAATTACAATACTCCTAATTCCTATTAAACATATATGAATGTTTATTAATTTTGTGGAATTTTTACACTGTGTATGAAGCTTATTTGGGCCTGTATGTTTGTTAAAATTGCCCTTCCACTACGGAGGACTTTTTGAAATCAGTCTACACTGGATTGTGTGGTATTCCTTTGTGTAAGACAGTGTATTCATTGTAATAATATTCATGCATAAGTTCATGTTCTTGGTTTGTTTTAGGCCTCATAATTGTGTCCTTGGGCAAGACACTTCACCCCCATTGCCCATGTGGGGGCACGGTGACGCTGTGCACTAAGACGTACTGCACGTCGATGGTGCACCTGTCTTCAACCAATGCTAACCCTGCTTGTGTGGAGTTAGTATGTTGGGGAGCTGACAGTTGCTCGCCGTTGCTCGGTGGTTCTCTCCGGGTACTCCGGCTTCCTCCACCCGTAAAACTGTCGTGGTCATGATTAGCCATTGTGCAGAAATATGTGACTTTAAACACCAATAAATAAATAAATAAATAGGCCTCATAATCAACAGAATAGCTTGGATGGAGGTGTATTCCATCACTTGAGTGCAAGAAGGCTTTACAATGCTACATGTATAGCATAAACCTTGTTGCACTCCAGGGACAAATTTATCAATTTTAATAACCTGGGTAAAATATTGGACATGAACCGTTTAATTTTTTTTTTTTTTAGCTCACTTCGACAAAGTCAAGCAGGGCTTATCTAATCACTCTCCATCCATTGTCCATCCATCTGTCATCCATCAACACCATGTTTTGGTCAATTCAAGTTAAAGTTTGTGTGAGTAATGGTACCAAATGGGTATTACATTTTTGTTTAACTCAACATGCCCAGCCCCATAGGGAGGGGGTGGGGTAAAATGCTCCCAAAATATTTTAAAAATCTTATGAACCAGTGGGTACAGTGACTTTATATTCGTTATGGAACTACCTTTTGAGGTGTAGAATCACGCTTGTTCAAACGTACTTTGTGAAGCAATATTTGGCTTTGTAATGGCAGTGGTTAGATTTTTGGTACCACCCAAAATTTCTATTTTCCGAACCGATGGTCCGATTTGAATGAAATTCAGTATCGTGGTAATATTGGGTCATAAGTACTTACCTCATGCAAAAAAAACCCCTGCATCCCCATGGGAACCCCAGGAGCAAAAAATAGAAATGTTTTCAAACTCCCATGTTTCCCAAACCACTTGGAACAGAGAACTGTTATGTGGTATGAAGCATCCTTAGGACCAGTAGAATTGAATGGTAAAAAAAAATGCCCTCTGTTGTTGTTAGAGAGTTCTGCAGAGGGCATCAGAATAATGTTGGTGGAGCATTTTTGCAAACATTTTAGAAAACCTTTTCTCAAGAACCAATGTTCAGAATCTTTTGATATTTGGTATACAGCATCCATAGAGGGGTCAGATACAAGTTTGTTAAAATGAAGCCCATTCGTTCATATTTGGACTCAATGCAGGAGCCCAAATTTTATGGAGAATTCTCTTTAAAAATCTTCTTCAGAACCACGAGTCAGAATTTTTTAATGTTTTGTACCCTCATTGTTATGATGGTCAGATTCAAGATTGTTCAAACCAAGTCCCTATGTTAATATTTGGGCTTCCTTTGGTAGCCCAAATTTAACTTAGGGCTGTATGGGGAAGTTTTTTTAAAAAATCTTCTTCTTCAGATCCACCAGTCAGAATGCTTTCGTATTTGGTATACAACATCTCTAAGGGGGGAGGGGTGGGGGGGAGATTCAAGTTTGTTCAAATCGGGTCTGTAGGTTAAAGTTTGGGCTCACTATGGTAGCCCAAATTTTAACTTTGTGCAATATGAGGAAATTTCTTTAAAATTTTGTTCTTCAGATCCACCAGTCAGAATGCTTTCATATTTGGTATACAGCATCTCTAAGGAGATCAGATTCAACTTTGTTCAAGTCGAGTGCCTGGGTTGATATTTGAGCTCCCTATGGAGCCGGAATTGGCCAAGTAGCTGAAGAATTAGACATTTTTTATTCAGTACCCTCAAGTAATCTACATAGGTTGTATCAAGGTGCTTGAGAGGGGAGCTCCACATTTTACATCATAATCAACTAAAGGAAAAGCATGATGCTTGGACTGTTTTTGTCACTCCTGAGGGGCTCAAAGATTTGCATTGTATCCTATGGAGATGGATTGCTTAATGTAGATTCATTCTTGGACTCTTATATTGTGTTCTGTTCTCTGTTTATATCGTGTTCTGTTCAAGGTGAGCGCTTCAGGCCCTGTGGGGCCTCTTGTTAGCTCACCTGACTGAAAGTCAGGGTGAGCTTTTCTGATCACTTTTCGTCCGTCGTCCGTCGTCCGGCGTCCGTCGTCCGGCGTCCGGCGTGAAGGTGGTGTTTGGGTCTTTTTCTTCCAAACCACTGGCCGCATGTTAATGAAATTTCATGTGAGTAGGGGTTATATAGCGGCATTTTGATTTTTGGGCAAATTAGGTTTCGGCTCATATTGAGCAGAGGGGTGGGGCAAAAATGCTCCAATTCTTAAAAAATCTTCTTCTCAAGAACCAGCAATAGCAGAGACTTGATATTTGGTATGCAGCTTCCTTTTGAGGTGTAGACTCAAGTTTGTTCAAGAGAAGTTTGTAGGTCTATACTTGGCGATGTTATGGGAGGAGCAAAAATTTTGGCCCCACCCCAAATTTCTATTTTTTAAACCGAGAGGCCAATTTGAACCAAATTTTATGTGAGGGCTTATTGGGTCATAAGTACCTAATTTATGCAGAAATTTTTTTTCCTGTAGCCCCGTGGGAACCACAGGAGCTAAAAATAGAAAAAAATTAAAACGCCTATATCTCAAAAACTGCACGGCAGTGAGAATTTTTATTTGGTGTGAAGCTTTCTTGGGACCAACAGAAAGGATTGGTAAAAAAAAATTGCTATCGGTTTTATCATAGGGTACTTTTTCGGGACTCTGAAAAAGTGCTGAGTCAGTATTTTTTAACACAGTAGGCAATGGGAAAAAAATAAAGAATTGTTTTCTTCCAAACCACTGCTCTAAAAGCTTTCATATTTTACATATAACATCTTTGGAACATTGATTCACATATTTGTAGAAATCAAATTCCTCGGTCCATATTTGGGTTCCCTATGGGAACCCAAATGTTCAAATTAGTGCAATATGAGGGATATATTTTAAAAATCTTCTTCTTCGGATCCACAAATCAGAATCTTTTGATATTTGCTATGCATCATCCTTAGGGGGGTGAGATTGATGTTTGTTCAAGCCAAGTCCCTGAGTTCATATTTGGACTCCCTTTGGGAACCCAAATTGTAACTTAGTGCAATACGAGGTATATTCTTTTAAAATCTTCTTCTTCGCATCCACCGGTCAGAATCTTTTGATATTTGGTATACAGTATGCTTAGGGAGGTGAGATTCAAGTTTGTTCAAGTCAAGTCCTTCGGCTCATATTTGGTCTCCCTGTGGGAGCCCAAATTATAACTTAGTTCAATATGAGGAATATTCTTTAAAAAAAATTTTTTTTTCAGATCCACCAGTCAAAATGTTTTGATATTTGATGTACAGCATTCTTAGGGGCTGAGAGTGAAGTTTGGTAAAGCCAAGTACCTGGGTTCATATTTGGGCTCACTGTGGGAGCCCAAATTATACCAAAATTTTTATTTTCCAAACCAAAAAGTCGATTTGAACCAAATTTGATATGAGGGCTTATTGGGTCATAAGTACCTAATTTATGCCGAAAATTGTTTTCCTGTCCCCCACGGGAACTGCAGGAGCTAAAAAATTTTTTTCTTTTTAAATGCCCATATCTCCAGAACTACATGGCACTGAGAATTTTTATATGGTGTGAAGCTTCCTTAGGACCGGAAGAAAAAAATGGTAAAAATTTTATCATAAGGTTCTTTTCTAGGACTAAAAGTGCCGAGTCATCATTTTTTAACAGTGTAGCTAATGGGAATAACGTTGAAGAATCTTCTTCTCTCAAAACACTGCTTCAGAAGCTTTTATTTTTGGGCTCCCTATGGGAGCCCATGTATAACTTAGTTCAGTATGAGAAATATTCTTAAAAAATCTTATTTTCTGTTACTCCTGTCAGAATCTTTTGATATTTGATTTTTGATTTTCTTAGAAGTGGCAAATTGAAGTTTGTTCAAGTTCTGCTTTATTGATAAAATTGGGCCCAGTAGTAACCAATTCCTGCATTGAAAGCCCTGTAAAGTGGGCAGTGATAGGCATAAACGATTGACCAAACTTGATATTATAATTACGCCTCTGTAAGATGTAGCCTTAGATGCTGAAAGTGACCTTAAATTCCAATAAATAAATAGATAAATTATTGAGTACCCAATATGGGTATCTAACATATGAACACTTTGGGTTACTAAGTAGGGTAAACAATTTTATGTTGAAAAACTGATAACAAGGCAGAATCCCTTGTTTAAATTATACATGACTACTTTGCGGTAATGACAATCTAAAAGTACAGTATCTTGAAAAGACTTTGTGTTGTTTTTTATTAGTTCAATTTTTAGCTTTTCTTGACAAAGTCAAGCTATGCTATTGTCATGGGGCATGCGGAAGTCTGTGAGTCTGTCTGTCCACAATTTGTTCGGCACAGGCTATAGGCCATAGTTCTTATCTATCATCACCAAATTTGAGATGCATGTTCGCGTTGGTGTCTAGATGAGTTCGTCATATTTTGGTTATGACTGGCTGCTTACATTGGCTGCTGCAGCAGCCATCGTGAATTTTGTATGGCGCAGCCTACAGGCCGTAGTTCTCATCTGATCATCACGAAATTTCATCTGCATATTCGGGTTGATGTCCAGATGAGAACGTCCTATTTTGGTCTCAGTTGGCTGCACACAGTGGCTGCTGCAGCAGCCGCAGTGTGGGTTGATTTTAAAAATTGTTATCTTACGCAAATTTCTTGAAATTTGGCAGGTTGTCTTAGATTGATGAGTAGATGAGACCTTCCTATTTTGATCGTGGCTGCCCCCAGGGTGGGTGAATTGAGGGGTGAAGTTGTTTTATCTTATTTTTGTTATACCACATTTGGATGAAAAAGACAATAATACGCTGAAAGAAATTGTCTTTGTGTGGTGAATGTAATATATTTCAGGCATGTAGGACACTGTTATGACTGCGAGTGTTTAGATCAGCAAGTACATTTTAAATGTGTATATATTTTGCCCACTTGATGAAATTTGATATGCAAGTTGTTTTTTTTTTTGTTTCAACCATGACTACTTTTCCTAAAGTTTGACTTCAAATCCGCCAATGGTAGCATGGCTGCTTCAGCCATGATTTTTTTTCTCCCAATTTCAACGAAATTTCATATGCAGGTTTAGTTTTATCAGTACTTTTCATAATGGTTGGCTTCAAATCAGCCAATGGTAGCATGGCTGCTGCAGCTGTGTCATTTTTCTTCCAATTTTGACCAACTTGGTCTGAGATGGGTAGTTTCACTGGTAGATTAGCCTTGAATGGGGTCGAAAACTAAGAGTCAACCAATGTAGCATTGCTGCTTCAGACATATATTTTTCACTCCAATTTTAATGGAATTACCAAAAAAAAGTCAATAATTATGGCGCAATTTACTTAAATGTTACGTAAGTTAAGTAATTATAACATTACTCTTAGAAATATACCATAAGATCAAGATAAGCTACAGTGTCATTGACACTTTCGAAACTGCACTGGTAAAGGGATTAACACAACATTGAATGCAGTTGGGACCCAAGCCATGTCAATATCCTTGTCAAATTACGCCTGGATGTCAAATTGTATACTGATCAATCCATAAATGGTGAGACTATAGCATAATAAAAAGCCATGTAGAAACTGCACTTTTAAAAGTCTACGCAACATTGCATGCTTTCGGGACCCACCCATGTCATTTTTCGACTCCTCCCATGGGCCAACTTTGTTTGGGGCCAACCTCTCCCTTGGGCCAACTTCTTTTTCGGGTTGTCTTTGTTTTGGGCCGACTTCTCTCGTGGGATGACTTTGTATGGGGCCGACTTCTCTTAATAATAATAACTCTTTGGCCATCCACTGATTTGTGGCTGTTCTCATAAGAGAAGGCCATCATTCCCTCTGCCCCTCACCCCCTCCTCTCCTCCCAGCATTCAGATATAAAGTGTTTAATAGTGTCCCTCACTTCCCCTTTTTCAACTTCTTCAATCAGATCAGCACTCCTACCCTGTCCCTCGTGTCCCCCCCCCCCCCCCCCCTCAGCCATCTATCCTTTGTTTCTCCACCCCATTTCTTTATTATTCTTCCAGTAAATTTTAATCTATGAGGTATATACTATGGGCATTCCAAGAGAAAATGTCCCAGGGTCTTCACTACTCCAGAGTGCCACATTTGGCATCCCTTTTCCCCATCTCTCCCAATTTCCCCCCTAAGCTCCAGTGATCTTGATCTCAGTTTGAACAGTAGTGACCCCCAAAGGTGCCATCTAGGTACTTTTCAAAGTTCTTTATATTGTAACCCCTGCAGTGATCTTTTCACGCTAACTCCTGCTCGCCAGTTTCGATTGCAGTATATGCTCAACCAGCCTGGAAACCTCATACATGCGTCTTGTGGGCCAATTTGTTTTGTGCTGACTTCTCTCGGGGATCGACTTTGTTTGGGACGACTTCTCTTATGTTCAAAAACATGTGGTCAAATTACTTTTTAAAAGACCCAAAAGACCCGGATCCTCACACCTAATTTTGGTAAACATGGCTTCCCCAGGAATTAGGCACGGCAATAGGCAATGTAGTTGTTAAACATGCGGCAATCTAGCATGGGTTCTACCACGATATTGCCGATTGTCGAGGCTAATTTTGATAAACATGGCACCCCAGGCAACTTGTGGTATTTATTAGCTCACCTGACTTTCAGTCAGGAGAGCTATAGTGATCACTCACCGTCCGTCGTCCGCCGTCCGTGAACATGGTGTTTGCGTCTTCTCCTCCCAAACCGCTGAAACAATTTAATTGATATTTGAGATAATAGTTTATGACATCGCAATTTGATTTTGTTCAAATCAAGTTGCCCCGCCCGTGTGTAGGGCCACACCCAAAAAGTGTGCTGAAATCTTAAAAAATCTTCTTCTCATGAACCAGCAGTAGCAGAGACTTGATATTTGGTGTGCAGCTTCCTTTTGAGGTGTAGACTCAGATTTGTTCAAGAGAAGTTTGTGGGGCTATACTTGGCGTCGTCATGGGAGAGGCAAAATTTTTGGCCCTGCCCAAAATTTCTATTTTCCAAACCGAGAGGCTGATTTGAACCAAATTTTATGTGAGGGCTTATTGGGTCATAATTACCTAATTTATGCTGATTTTTTTTTTCCCCGTAGCCCCATGGGAACTGCAGGAGCTAAAATAGAAAAAAATTAAAACGCCCATATCTCCAAAACTCCACGGCACCGAGAATTTTTATTTGGTGTGAAGCTTCCTTAGGACCAACAGAAAGAATTGGTAAAAAA